>OU343052.1:42127636-43516395 GCA_910593695.2 Ocypus olens
TTAGTCGGATTAGACATTTTTATTTTTTGATGAAAACTTGGAAAAAAGACATGAGAACCCCTTGAAATTTTGTGAAAAAATGCAACTTTCTTAATAATCATCGTAGACTATTGAATTTTAGCTTAATTTCATCAGAAAAACGAGAGAAATTGATTGCCGTCATAAAAATTGAGCTATCTTCAATAGCAAAAAAATTAGTCAGTCACTATGAACATTTTGGAAAATTAAATAAAATAATTGATTTTTCAGACTTTGATCGGCCGTAGCGGCTAAACGAAAACTCCAAATTGAACGCGGTTTGCAAATCTGAGCTCCTCATACGTCAATTAGTCGGATTGGAGATTTTTAATTTTTGATGAAAACACGAAAAAAAGACATGAGAACCCCTTGAAATTTTGTGAAAAAATGCAACTTTCTTAATAATCATCGTAGACTATTGAATTTTAGTTTATTTTCATCAGAAAAACGAGAGAAATTGATTGCCGTCATAAAAATTGAGCTATCTTCAATAGCAAAAAAATTAGTCAGTCACTATGAACATTTTGGAAAATTAAATAAAATAATTGATTTTTCAGACTTTGATCGGCCGTAGCGGCTAAACGAAAACTCCAAATTGAACGCGGTTTGCAAATCTGAGCTCCTCGTACGTCAATTAGTCGGATTAGATATTTTTATTTTTTGATGAAAACTTGGAAAAAAGACATGAGTAAACCCCTTGAAATTTTGTGAAAAAATGCAACTTTCTTAATAATCATCGTAGACTATTGAATTTTAGCTTATTTTCATCAGAAAAACGAGAGAAATTGATTGCCGTCATAAAAATTGAGCTATCTTCAATAGCAAAAAAAATAGTCAGTCACTATGAACATTTTGGAAAATTAAATAAAATAATTGATTTTTCAGACTTTGATCGGCCGTAGCGGCTAAACGAAAACTCCAAATTGAACGCGGTTTGCAAATCTGAGCTCCTCGTACGTCAGTTAGTCGGATTAGCGATTTTTAATTTTTGATGAAAACACGAAAAAAAGACATGAGTAAACCCCTTGAAATTTTGTGAAAAAATGCAACTTTCTTAATAATCATCGTAGACTATTGAATTTTACTTTTTCTTCATCAGAAAAACGAGAGAAATTGATTGCCGTCATAAAAATTGAGCTATCTTCAATAGCAAAAAAATTGGTCAGTCACTATGAACATTTTGGAAAATTAAATAAAATAATTGATTTTTCAGACTTTGATCGGCCGTAGCGGCTAAACGAAAACTCCAAATTGACCGCGGTTTGCAAATCTGAGCTCCTCGTACGTCAATTAGTCGGATTAGACATTTTTATTTTTTGATGAAAACTTGGAAAAAAGACATGAGTAAACCCCTTGAAATTTTGTGAAAAAATGCAACTTCCTTAATAATCATCGTAGACTATTGAATTTTAGCTTATTTTCATCAGAAAAACGAGAGAAATTGATTGCCGTCATAAAAATTGAGCTATCTTCAATAGCAAAAAAAATAGTCAGTCACTATGAACATTTTGGAAAATTAAATAAAATAGTTGATTTTTCAGACTTTGATCGGCCGTAGCGGCTAAACGAAAACTCCAAATTGAACGCGGTTTGCAAATCTGAGCTCCTCGTACGTTAATTAGTGGGATTAGAGATTTTTAGTTTTTGATGAAAACACGAAAAAAAGACATGAGTAAACCCCTTGAAATTTTGTGAAAAAATGCAACTTTCTTAATAATCATCGTAGACTATTGAATTTTAGCTTATTTTTCATCAGAAAAACGAGAGAAATTGATTGTTGTCATAAAAATTAAGCTATCTTCAATAGCAAAAAAAATAGTCAGTCACTATGAACATTTTGGAAAATTAAATAAAATAATTGATTTTTCAGACTTTGATCGGCCGTAGCGGCTAAACGAAAACTCCAAATTGAACGCGGTTTGCAAATCTGAGCTCCTCGTACGTTAATTAGTCGGATTAGAGATTTTTAATTTTTGATGAAAACACGAAAAAAAGACATGAGTAAACCCCTTGAAATTTTGTGAAAAAATGCAACTTTCTTAATAATCATCGTAGACTATTAAATTTTACTTTTTCTTCGTCAGAAAAACGAGAGAAATTGATTGCCGTCATAAAAATTGAGCTATCTTCAATAGCAAAAAAATTAGTCCGTCACTTTGAACATTTTGGAAAATTAAATAAAATAATTGATTTTTCAGACTTTGATCGGCCGTAGCGGCTAAACGAAAACTCCAAATTAGACGCGGTTTGCAAATCTGAGCTCCTCGTACGTCAATTAGTCGGATTAGACATTTTTATTTTTTGATGAAAACTTGGAAAAAAGACATGAGTAAACCCCTTGAATTTTTGTGAAAAAATGCAACTTTCTTAATAATCATCGTAGACTATTGAATTTTAGCTTATTTTCATCAGAAAAACGAGAGAAATTGATTGCCGTCATAAAAATTGAGCTATCTTCAATAGCAAAAAAATTAGTCAGTCACTATGAACATTTTGGAAAATTAAATAAAATAGTTGATTTTTCAGACTTTGATCGGCCGTAGCGGCTAAACGAAAACTCCAAATTGAACGCGGTTTGCAAATCTGAGCTCCTCGTACGTCAATTAGTCGGATTAGAGATTTTTAATTTTTGATGAAAACACGAAAAATTTTTTTTTTTTTTTTTTTTTTTTTTTTTTTTTTTTTTTTTTTTTGAAGAGAGGAGAGAAGATCTTTTATAGACACCCCTATAGTGGGGTAGTGTTGGAGTCCTCCCCTGAAGGGCACGAGTATACCAACTAAAAACTCTCCTCAGAGTAGAGCGGAAAGAGACCGAACCTTGACCTTGGTCAACCGCCGGGGAACTATAATGAAAATGTCTGTTTTGCTGATTCATGAGTCCGTCCGTCTGGGCCGTCTGCGCTTTCGCGCTGAAACGATCCAGCCGTCCTGCCCTGTCTCAGTGGAGTGATGAAACTAATTTAATACATTAAATTAGTACTCCTCTAGGTCGTTTATGTCTGTGTGTAACAGGGACGTCGTAATTGGGAAAGGGAATTAAGGTGGGTGGGTGGTTGTCCAGTCTGTCGAAAAATTTGATAGAGAGCTCTTTGATGTGCTCCGACACACTCGGCGTTTTAGTGTCGCGGTGTATTTGCGTGTTCCGCATATACAGCGGGGCGTTAAGGACACGTCTAAGCGCGATATTTTGTTGCCGCTGGAGGGTATCAATGAGCGAGGTTCTGCAGTAGCCAAACACAACCGAGCCGTAGGTCAATTGAGGTCTAATAACCATCTTAAAAAGGTTAATTCTGTTCTTGACAGACAATTTTGAGTGCGTGTTGATGATCGGCCATAGGCGGGCTAGCGTGGCTTTAGCTTTATTGACCGCGGACTTGACGTGTTTGGCCCACGTTAGGCGGTGGTCGAGGGTGAGGCCTAGGTATTTTACGTCTTCGGCGGGCGGAATTGGGGTATTCGCGAATTTAAGGGTGAGCGGTTCAGCGGTTTTTGCATTAGGGCGCGTAAAGTGCACGAATTTACTTTTGGACGGATTAATCGCGATGCGCCATTTGATTGCCCATGCCTCGAAGGAATCAATGGCGTTTTGCATTCTATTTTGTAGGTGCTTACTCGTTTTGATCGTGTTTGCGCGGCCGCGAAAGAGAAGCGCCGTATCGTCTGCGTATTGCGCGGTCATAACAGGCGTAAGATCCGGGATGTCGCTGACAAAAATATTATAGAGCGTAGGGGAGAGACACGACCCCTGGGGCACCCCGGCTGCTATGTCCCTTTGCGACGAGGTAGCTGCGTTAACTTGCGAGCGAAAACGGCGATTGCGCATGAAATTGTGAACAATTTTAATGAGATATGGCGGATACCGATGTTTGATCATTTTATATATTAGCGCCTCGGGCCAAACTTTATCAAACGCTTTATCAACGTCAAAGAACACTGCCGCGGTGTCTTTACCGAAAGAAAAACTCTCTGTGATATACTCGGTGACTCTAAGAAGCTGGTGCGAGGTGGAGAGGCCAGCGCGGAAACCGTGTTGCGTATCGGGGATGATGTTATGCGCTTCTGTGTGATCGCGAATGCGCTTGAGTATGACTTTCTCAACGATTTTACCGAGCACGCAAAGTAGACTAATCGGGCGGTAGTTCTGAGGGAAAGACGGCGATTTCCCCTGTTTTAGGATGTTAATAACAGAGGCGACTTTCCACGCCTGCGGAAAAATTCCGAGTCTCATCGCGGCGTTCGCGATATTGAGCAGCGCGACCCTACCTTTGCGACCGAGGTTTTTTACCATCGCGTTGGATATACCGTCGTAACCCGGGGCCTTTTTAGGTTTTAGCGATTTAATTTCCGCATCGAGCTCGGCTTTAGTGGCCGGAATTATTATCGGTTGTCCGTCGGCGATGGCGAGAAAAGCGTTAACGGTGTTTTCGACTTCCTGCGTGAAGTCGTTATCGTGCGAAGGGTTAAGGGTAAACTGCTGCTCGAGAGAGTCAGCGAACGCTTCAGCTTTATCGCTAGCTGTGTAGGCGAGCCCCCGAGGGCTATGAATCGCGGCGTTACCGTGCGGTTTGCGTTTGAGGATCTTCGCAACGGCCCAGAATTTCTTCTGTGATTCATGCATGAAGTCAATTTTGCGCGCCCAACGTTCTTGGCGGAGAACGCGGATTTTGTCTCTTACCGACGTGGCGAGGCTGTTCATTTCCCGGCGATAACCCGGATTTCGAGTGGTCTGCCACCGACGGCGGGCAGTTCTTTTGGCTTTAATTTGAGACAAGACTTCCTCGGGTAGAAAGAGGGGCTCTTTTTGCGACGTGATTTGACTAGACGTGGCCTCGTCTGCCGCGGCGATTATCACAGAGGTAAGATGGTTAACGGCGTCGTTAAGATCCGCTTCGGTTTTGATATTAAACAGAGGACCGATTCCCGTGTCAACCTTCTTTTTAAATAAAACCCAATCGGTGGTTTTTATGGTGCGCGGTGGAATCTGGTTTCCCATCGCAACGTCCAGAATAACTGGGTTGTGATCAGAACTCAGATCATTTTGCGTGTAAATATCGATTTCAACATGAAGATTGCTAATTAGTGCAATATCTATAATATCTGGCCGATGGTTTTCATTTGAAGGAATGAAGGTTGGACATTCTGGTGCCGCCGTGCGGATGTTATTTGGCGCGTTGTCTAGAAAGGCGTGTAGTAACCTGCCGTTTCTATTCGTGATTCTACTGTTCCAAACCGAGCTTTTAGCATTTAAATCGCCTGCGAGAATTGTTGGCATGTCATCGCAAATTATGATTTTAAAATCATCCTCGAGGATGGGTTTTTGAGGCGGTTGGTAAGCCGACGCGATTTTAAGCGGACCTTCGGACGTATTGATAAAACACGAAAAAAAGACATGAGTAAACCCCTTGAAATTTTGTGAAAAAATGCAACTTTCTTAATAATCATCGTAGACTATTGAATTTTAGCTTATTTTCATCAGAAAAACGAGAGAAATTGATTGCCGTCATAAAAATTAAGCTATCTTCAATAGCAAAAAAAATAGTCATTCACTATGAACATTTTGGAAAATTAAATAAAATAATTGATTTTTCAGACTTTGATCGGCCGTAGCGGCTAAACGAAAACTCCAAATTGAACGCGGTTTGCAAATCTGAGCTCCTCGTACGTTAATTAGTCGGATTAGAGATTTTTATTTTTTGATGAAAACACGAAAAAAAGACATGAGTAAACCCCTTGAAATTTTGTGAAAAAATGCAACTTTCTTAATAATCATCGTAGACTATTAAATTTTACTTTTTCTTCGTCAGAAAAACGAGAGAAATTGATTGCCGTCATAAAAATTGAGCTATCTTCAATAGCAAAAAAATTAGTCCGTCACTTTGAACATTTTGGAAAATTAAATAAAATAATTGATTTTTCAGACTTTGATCGGCCGTAGCGGCTAAACGAAAACTCCAAATTGAACGCGGTTTGCAAATCTGAGCTCCTCGTACGTCAATTAGTCGGATTAGACATTTTTATTTTTTGATGAAAACACGAAAAAAAGACATGAGTAAACCCCTTGAAATTTTGTGAAAAAATGCAACTTTCTTAATAATCATCGTAGACTATTGAATGTTAGCTTATTTTCATCAGAAAAACGAGAGAAATTGATTGCCGTCATAAAAATTAAGCTATCTTCAATAGCAAAAAAAATAGTCAGTCACTATGAACATTTTGGAAAATTAAATAAAATAATTGATTTTTCAGACTTTGATCGGCCGTAGCGGCTAAACGAAAACTCCAAATTAGACGCGGTTTGCAAATCTGAGCTCCTCGTACGTCAATTAGTCGGATTAGACATTTTTATTTTTTGATGAAAACTTGGAAAAAAGACATGAGTAAACCCCTTGAAAGTTTGTGAAAAAATGCAACTTTCTTAATAATCATCGTAGACTATTGAATTTTAGCTTATTTTCATCAGAAAAACGAGAGAAATTGATTGCCGTCATAAAAATGGAGCTATCTTCAATAGCAAAAAAATTAGTCAGTCACTATGAACATTTTGGAAAATTAAATAAAATAATTGATTTTTCAGACTTTGATCGGCCGTAGCGGCTAAACGAAAACTCCAAATTGACCGCGGTTTGCAAATCTGAGCTCCTCGTACGTCAATTAGTCGGATTAGACATTTTTATTTTTTGATGAAAACTTGGAAAAAAGACATGAGTAAACCCCTTGAAATTTTGTGAAAAAATGCAACTTCCTTAATAATCATCGTAGACTATTGAATTTTAGCTTATTTTCATCAGAAAAACGAGAGAAATTGATTGCCGTCATAAAAATTGAGCTATCTTCAATAGCAAAAAAAATAGTCAGTCACTATGAACATTTTGGAAAATTAAATAAAATAGTTGATTTTTCAGACTTTGATCGGCCGTAGCGGCTAAACGAAAACTCCAAATTGAACGCGGTTTGCAAATCTGAGCTCCTCGTACGTTAATTAGTCGGATTAGAGATTTTTAGTTTTTGATGAAAACACGAAAAAAAGACATGAGTAAACCCCTTGAAATTTTGTGAAAAAATGCAACTTTCTTAATAATCATCGTAGACTATTGAATTTTAGCTTATTTTTCATCAGAAAAACGAGAGAAATTGATTGTTGTCATAAAAATTAAGCTATCTTCAATAGCAAAAAAAATAGTCAGTCACTATGAACATTTTGGAAAATTAAATAAAATAATTGATTTTTCAGACTTTGATCGGCCGTAGCGGCTAAACGAAAACTCCAAATTGAACGCGGTTTGCAAATCTGAGCTCCTCGTACGTTAATTAGTCGGATTAGAGATTTTTAATTTTTGATGAAAACACGAAAAAAAGACATGAGTAAACCCCTTGAAATTTTGTGAAAAAATGCAACTTTCTTAATAATCATCGTAGACTATTAAATTTTACTTTTTCTTCGTCAGAAAAAGGAGAGAAATTGATTGCCGTCATAAAAATTGAGCTATCTTCAATAGCAAAAAAATTAGTCAGTCACTATGAACATTTTGGAAAATTAAATAAAATAATTGATTTTTCAGACTTTGATCGGCCGTAGCGGCTAAACGAAAACTCCAAATTGAACGCGGTTTGCAAATCTGAGCTCCTCGTACGTCAATTAGTCGGATTAGAGATTTTTAATTTTTGATGAAAACACGAAAAAAAGACATGAGTAAACCCCTTGAAATTTTGTGAAAAAATGCAACTTTCTTAATAATCATCGTAGACTATTAAATTTTACTTTTTCTTTGTCAGAAAAAGGAGAGAAATTGATTGCCGTCATAAAAATTGAGCTATCTTCAATAGCAAAAAAATTAGTCAGTCACTATGAACATTTTGGAAAATTAAATAAAATAATTGATTTTTCAGACTTTGATCGGCCGTAGCGGCTAAACGAAAACTCCAAATTGAACGCGGTTTGCAAATCTGAGCTCCTCGTACGTTAATTAGTCGGATTAGAGATTTTTAGTTTTTGATGAAAACACGAAAAAAAGACATGAGTAAACCCCTTGAAATTTTGTGAAAAAATGCAACTTTCTTAATAATCATCGTAGACTATTGAATTTTAGCTTATTTTTCATCAGAAAAACGAGAGAAATTGATTGTTGTCATAAAAATTAAGCTATCTTCAATAGCAAAAAAAATAGTCAGTCACTATGAACATTTTGGAAAATTAAATAAAATAATTGATTTTTCAGACTTTGATCGGCCGTAGCGGCTAAACGAAAACTCCAAATTGAACGCGGTTTGCAAATCTGAGCTCCTCGTACGTTAATTAGTCGGATTAGAGATTTTTAATTTTTGATGAAAACACGAAAAAAAGACAAGAGTAAACCCCTTGAAATTTTGTGAAAAAATGCAACTTTCTTAATAATCATCGTAGACTATTAAATTTTACTTTTTCTTCATCAGAAAAACGAGAGAAATTGATTGCCGTCATAAAAATTGAGCTATCTTCAATAGCAAAAAAATTAGTCAGTCACTATGAACATTTTGGAAAATTAAATAAAATAATTGATTTTTCAGACTTTGATCGGCCGTAGCGGCTAAACGAAAACTCCAAATTGAACGCGGTTTGCAAATCTGAGCTCCTCGTACGTCAATTAGTCGGATTAGAGATTTTTAATTTTTGATGAAAACACGAAAAAAAGACATGAGTAAACCCCTTGAAATTTTGTGAAAAAATGCAACTTTCTTAATAATCATCGTAGACTATTGAATTTTAGCTTATTTTCATCAGAAAAACGAGAGAAATTGATTGCCGTCATAAAAATTGAGCTATCTTCAATAGCAAAAAAATTAGTCAGTCACTATGAACATTTTGGAAAATTAAATAAAATAATTGATTTTTCAGACTTTGATCGGCCGTAGCGGCTAAACGAAAACTCCAAATTGAACGCGGTTTGCAAATCTGAGCTCCTCGTACGTCAATTAGTCGGATTAGAGATTTTTAATTTTTGATGAAAACACGAAAAAAAGACATGAGTAAACCCCTTGAAATTTTGTAAAAAAATGCAACTTTCTTAATAATCATCGTAGACCATTGAATTTTAGCTTATTTTCATCAGAAAAACGAGAGAAATTGATTGCCGTCATAAAAATTGAGCTATCTTCATTAGCAAAAAAATTAGTCAGTCAGTATGAACATTTTGGAAAATTAAATAAAATAATTGATTTTTCAGACTTTGATCGGCTGTAGCGGCTAAACGAAAACTCCAAATTGAACGCGGTTTGCAAATCTGAGCTCCTCGTACGTCATTTAGTCGGGTTAGACATTTTTATTTTTTGATGAAAACTTGGAAAAAAGACATGAGTAAACCCCTTGAAATTTTGTGAAAAAATGCAACTTTCTTAATAATCATCGTAGACTATTGAATTTTAGCTTATTTTCATCAGAAAGACGAGAGAAATTGATTGCCGTCATAAAAATTGAGCTATCTTCAATAGCAAAAAAATTAGTCAGTCACTATGAACATTTTGGAAAATTAAATAAAATAATTGATTTTTCAGACTTTGATCGGCCGTAGCGGCTAAACGAAAACTCCAAATTGAACGCGGTTTGCAAATCTGAGCTCCTCGTACGTCAATTAGTCGGATTAGAGATTTTTAATTTTTGATGAAAACACGAAAAAAAGACATGAGTAAACCCCTTGAAATTTTGTGAAAAAATGCAACTTTCTTAATAATCATCGTAGACTATTGAATTTTAGCTTATTTTCATCAGAAAAACGAGAGAAATTGATTGCCGTCATAAAAATTGAGCTATCTTCAATAGCAAAAAAATTAGTCAGTCACTATGAACATTTTGGAAAATTAAATAAAATAATTGATTTTTCAGACTTTGATCGGCCGTAGCGGCTAAACGAAAACTCCAAATTGAACGCGGTTTGCAAATCTGAGCTCCTCGTACGTCAGTTAGTCGGATTAGAGATTTTTAATTTTTGATGAAAACTTGTAAAAAAGACATGAGTAAACCCCTTGAAATTTTGTGAAAAAATGCAACTTTCTTAATAATCATCGTAGACTATTGAATTTTAGCTTATTTTCATCAGAAAAACGAGAGAAATTGATTGCCGTCATAAAAATTGAGCTATCTTCAATAGCAAAAAAATTAGTCAGTCACTATGAACATTTTGGAAAATTAAATAAAAGAAAAAAATAAATAAATAAAAATATAAATAAAATAAAATAAAATAAAATAAAATAAAAAAAAGACAACGTAACAATAACCTCAGTAAAACTTTATACGCAGGGCCAAAAATAGATAATAAAACTTACAGGTCATTAACATTTTTTGGTGAAGTTAGCCAAAAAATACGCAATATTCTAAAAAAACATGATATCAATGTAGCATTTAAAACAACGAACCAAATTTGTAACTCTATTTTTAATTCCAAAACTCCGATAGATAAATTAGAAAGATCAGGCATTTATAAACTAACATGCAAAGATTGTAAAGGAGTGTACATAGGGCAATCTGGTCGTAACTTTAAAATCAGATTAAAAGAACATTTAAGATCCTTCCGATTACACCAAAATAATTCAACATTCGCGAACCACCTAATTGAGAACCGACATACTTTTGAAGATGATGTACTTGAAATAATCCACTTCGCAGAAAAAGGCCCGAAAATGGACCTACTCGAATCCCTAGAAATCCACAAAGCGAAGCGTAATCCGGACTTCCCCATAATTAACGACCAGGTCGACCTAGTATTCTCCTCCTTATTCCATTCCGCATAAATACGTGTGTTTATTGTAATTTAATTTACTTTAAG
The DNA here is from genome assembly GCA_910593695.2 of Ocypus olens. Taxonomy (NCBI): domain Eukaryota; kingdom Metazoa; phylum Arthropoda; class Insecta; order Coleoptera; family Staphylinidae; genus Ocypus; species Ocypus olens. Next base: position 42,138,451 of record OU343052.1, read on the forward strand.
TTTGAAAATGATCAGCTTATGATCGAAACTCGAGTCACTAAACAATAAAGTGTGATATTAACAAAGAAACTGTTTTATTTAAAGTTCCAAAATGTATCACGAAGTTAACGCCTCAACCATCAATCAATTAAATAAAAGAATTGATTTTTCAGACTTTGATCGGCCGTAGCGGCTAAACGAAAACTCCAAATTGAACGCGGTTTGCAAATCTGAGCTCCTCGTACGTTAATTAGTCGGATTAGAGATTTTTAATTTTTGATGAAAACACGAAAAAAAGACATGAGTAAACCCCTTGAAATTTTGTGAAAAAATGCAACTTTCTTAATAATCATCGTAGACTATTAAATTTTACTTTTTCTTTGTCAGAAAAAGGAGAGAAATTGATTGCCGTCATAAAAATTGAGCTATCTTCAATAGCAAAAAAATTAGTCAGTCACTATGAACATTTTGGAAAATTAAATAAAATAATTGATTTTTCAGACTTTGATCGGCCGTAGCGGCTAAACGAAAACTCCAAATTGAACGCGGTTTGCAAATCTAAACTCCTCGTACGTCAATTAGTCGGATTAGACATTTTTATTTTTTGATGAAAACTTGGAAAAAAGACATGAGTAAACCCCTTGAAATTTTGTGAAAAAATGCAACTTTCTTAAAAATCATCGTAGACTATTGAATTTTAGCTTATTTTCATCAGAAAAACGAGAGAAATTGATTGCCGTCATAAAAATTAAGCTATCTTCAATAGCAAAAAAAATAGTCAGTCACTATGAACATTTTGGAAAATTAAATAAAATAATTGATTTTTCAGACTTTGATCGGCCGTAGCGGCTAAACGAAAACTCCAAATTGAACGCGGTTTGCAAATCTGAGCTCCTCGTACGTTAATTAGTCGGATTAGAGATTTTTAATTTTTGATGAAAACACGAAAAAAAGACATGAGTAAACCCCTTGAAATTTTGTGAAAAAATGCAACTTTCTTAATAATCATCGTAGACTATTAAATTTTACTTTTTCTTCGTCAGAAAAACGAGAGAAATTGATTGCCGTCATAAAAATTGAGCTATCTTCAATAGCAAAAAAATTAGTCCGTCACTTTGAACATTTTGGAAAATTAAATAAAATAATTGATTTTTCAGACTTTGATCGGCCGTAGCGGCTAAACGAAAACTCCAAATTAGACGCGGTTTGCAAATCTGAGCTCCTCGTACGTCAATTAGTCGGATTAGACATTTTTATTTTTTGATGAAAACTTGGAAAAAAGACATGAGTAAACCCCTTGAAATTTTGTGAAAAAATGCAACTTTCTTAATAATCATCGTAGACTATTGAATTTTAGCTTATTTTCATCAGAAAAACGAGAGAAATTGATTGCCGTCATAAAAATGGAGCTATCTTCAATAGCAAAAAAATTAGTCAGTCACTATGAACATTTTGGAAAATTAAATAAAATAATTGATTTTTCAGACTTTGATCGGCCGTAGCGGCTAAACGAAAACTCCAAATTGAACGCGGATTGCAAATCTGAGCTCCTCGTACGTCAATTAGTCGGATTAGACATTTTTATTTTTTGATGAAAACTTGGAAAAAAGACATGAGTAAACCCCTTGAAATTTTGTGAAAAAATGCAACTTCCTTAATAATCATCGTAGACTATTGAATTTTAGCTTATTTTCATCAGAAAAACGAGAGAAATTGATTGCCGTCATAAAAATTGAGCTATCTTCAATAGCAAAAAAAATAGTCAGTCACTATGAACATTTTGGAAAATTAAATAAAATAGTTGATTTTTCAGACTTTGATCGGCCGTAGCGGCTAAACGAAAACTCCAAATTGAACGCGGTTTGCAAATCTGAGCTCCTCGTACGTTAATTAGTCGGATTAGAGATTTTTAGTTTTTGATGAAAACACGAAAAAAAGACATGAGTAAACCCCTTGAAATTTTGTGAAAAAATGCAACTTTCTTAATAATCATCGTAGACTATTGAATTTTAGCTTATTTTTCATCAGAAAAACGAGAGAAATTGACTGTTGTCATAAAAATTAAGCTATCTTCAATAGCAAAAAAAATAGTCAGTCACTATGAACATTTTGGAAAATTAAATAAAATAATTGATTTTTCAGACTTTGATCGGCCGTAGCGGCTAAACGAAAACTCCAAATTGAACGCGGTTTGCAAATCTGAGCTCCTCGTACGTTAATTAGTCGGATTAGAGATTTTTAATTTTTGATGAAAACACGAAAAAAAGACATGAGTAAACCCCTTGAAATTTTGTGAAAAAATGCAACTTTCTTAATAATCATCGTAGACTATTGAATTTTAGCTTATTTTCATCAGAAAAACGAGAGAAATTAATTGCCGTCATAAAAATTGAGCTATCTTCAATAGCAAAAAAATTAGTCAGTCACTATGAACATTTTGGAAAATTAAATAAAATAATTGATTTTTCAGACTTTGATCGGCCGTAGCGGCTAAACGAAAACTCCAAATTGAACGCGGTTTGCAAATCTGAGCTCCTCGTACGTCAATTAGTCGGATTAGACATTTTTATTTTTTGATGAAAACTTGGAAAAAAGACATGAGTAAAATTTTTTGTGAAAAAATGCAACTTTCTTAATAATCATCGTAGACTATTGAATTTTAGCTTATTTTCATCAGAAAAACGAGAGAAATTGATTGCCGTCATAAAAATTGAGCTATCTTCAATAGCAAAAAAATTAGTCAGTCACTATGAACATTTTGGAAAATTAAATAAAATAATTGATTTTTCAGACTTTGATCGGCCGTAGCGGCTAAACGAAAACTCCAAATTGAACGCGGTTTGCAAATCTGAGCTCCTCGTACGTCAATTAGTCGGATTAGAGATTTTTAATTTTTGATGAAAACACGAAAAAAAGACATGAGTAAACCCCTTGAAATTTTGTAAAAAAATGCAACTTTCTTAATAATCATCGTAGACCATTGAATTTTAGCTTATTTTCATCAGAAAAACGAGAGAAATTGATTGCCGTCATAAAAATTGAGCTATCTTCATTAGCAAAAAAATTAGTCAGTCAGTATGAACATTTTGGAAAATTAAATAAAATAATTGATTTTTCAGACTTTGATCGGCTGTAGCGGCTAAACGAAAACTCCAAATTGAACGCGGTTTGCAAATCTGAGCTCCTCGTACGTCATTTAGTCGGGTTAGACATTTTTATTTTTTGATGAAAACTTGGAAAAAAGACATGAGTAAACCCCTTGAAATTTTGTGAAAAAATGCAACTTTCTTAATAATCATCGTAGCCTATTGAATTTCAGCTTATTTTCATCAGAAAAACGAGAGAAATTGATTGCCGTCATAAAAATTGAGCTATCTTCAATAGCAAAAAAATTAGTCAGTCACTATGAACATTTTGGAAAATTAAATAAAATAATTGATTTTTCAGACTTTGATCGGCCGTAGCGGCTAAACGAAAACTCCAAATTGAACGCGGTTTGCAAATCTGAGCTCCTCGTACGTCAATTAGTCGGACTAGAGATTTTTAATTTTTGATGAAAACACGAAAAAAAGACATGAGTAAACCCCTTGAAATTTTGTGAAAAAATGCAACTTTCTTAATAATCATCGTAGACTATCGAATTTTAGCTTATTTTCATCAGAAAAACGAGAGAAATTGATTGCCGTCATAAAAATTAAGCTATCTTCAATAGCAAAAAAAATAGTCATTCACTATGAACATTTTGGAAAATTAAATAAAATAATTGATTTTTCAGACTTTGATCGGCCGTAGCGGCTAAACGAAAACTCCAAATTGAACGCGGTTTGCAAATCTGAGCTCCTCGTACGTTAATTAGTCGGATTAGAGATTTTTAATTTTTGATGAAAACACGAAAAAAAGACATGAGTAAACCCCTTGAAATTTTGTGAAAAAATGCAACTTTCTTAATAATCATCGTAGACTATTAAATTTTACTTTTTCTTCGTCAGAAAAACGAGAGAAATTGATTGCCGTCATAAAAATTGAGCTATCTTCAATAGCAAAAAAATTAGTCCGTCACTTTGAACATTTTGGAAAATTAAATAAAATAATTGATTTTTCAGACTTTGATCGGCCGTAGCGGCTAAACGAAAACTCCAAATTGAACGCGGTTTGCAAATCTGAGCTCCTCGTACGTCAGTTAGTCGGATTAGAGATTTTTATTTTTTGATGAAAACTTGGAAAAAAGACATGAGTAAACCCCTTGAAATTTTGTGAAAAAATGCAACTTTCTTAAAAATCATCGTAGACTATTGAATTTTAGCTTATTTTCATCAGAAAAACGAGAGAAATTGATTGCCGTCATAAAAATTGAGCTATCTTCAATAGCAAAAAAATTAGTCAGTCACTATGAACATTTTGGAAAATTAAATAAAATAATTGATTTTTCAGACTTTGATCGGCCGTAGCGGCTAAACGAAAACTCCAAATTGAACGCGGTTTGCAAATCTGAGCTCCTCGTACGTCAATTAGTCGGATTAGAGATTTTTAATTTTTGATGAAAACACGAAAAAAAGACATGAGTAAACCCCTTGAATTTTTGTGAAAAAATGCAACTTTCTTAATAATCATCGTAGACTATTGAATTTTAGCTTATTTTCATCAGAAAAACGAGAGAAATTGATTGCCGTCATAAAAATTGAGCTATCTTCAATAGCAAAAAAATTAGTCAGTCACTATGAACATTTTGGAAAATTAAATAAAATAATTGATTTTTCAGACTTTGATCGGCCGTAGCGGCTAAACGAAAACTCCAAATTGAACGCGGTTTGCAAATCTGAGCTCCTCGTACGTCAATTAGTCGGATTAGAGATTTTTAATTTTTGATGAAAACTTGTAAAAAAGACATGAGTAAACCCCTTGAAATTTTGTGAAAAAATGCAACTTTCTTAATAATCATCGTAGACTATTGAATTTTAGCTTATTTTCATCAGAAAAACGAGAGAAATTGATTGCCGTCATAAAAATTGAGCTATCTTCAATAGCAAAAAAATTAGTCAGTCACTATGAACATTTTGGAAAATTAAATAAAAGAATTGATTTTTCAGACTTTGATCGGCCGTAGCGGCTAAACGAAAACTCCAAATTGAACGCGGTTTGCAAATCTGAGCTCCTCGTACGTTAATTAGTCGGATTAGAGATTTTTAATTTTTGATGAAAACACGAAAAAAAGACATGAGTAAACCCCTTGAAATTTTGTGAAAAAATGCAACTTTCTTAATAATCATCGTAGACTATTAAATTTTACTTTTTCTTCGTAAGAAAAAGGAGAGAAATTGATTGCCGTCATAAAAATTGAGCTATCTTCAATAGCAAAAAAATTAGTCAGTCACTATGAACATTTTGGAAAATTAAATAAAATAATTGATTTTTCAGACTTTGATCGGCCGTAGCGGCTAAACGAAAACTCCAAATTGAACGCGGTTTGCAAATCTGAGCTCCTCGTACGTCAATTAGTCGGACTAGAGATTTTTAATTTTTGATGAAAACACGAAAAAAAGACATGAGTAAACCCCTTGAAATTTTGTGAAAAAATGCAACTTTCTTAATAATCATCGTAGACTATTGAATTTTAGCTTATTTTCATCAGAAAAACGAGAGAAATTGATTGCCGTCATAAAAATTAAGCTATCTTCAATAGCAAAAAAAATAGTCATTCACTATGAACATTTTGGAAAATTAAATAAAATAATTGATTTTTCAGACTTTGATCGGCCGTAGCGGCTAAACGAAAACTCCAAATTGAACGCGGTTTGCAAATCTGAGCTCCTCGTACGTTAATTAGTCGGATTAGAGATTTTTAATTTTTGATGAAAACACGAAAAAAAGACATGAGTAAACCCCTTGAAATTTTGTGAAAAAATGCAACTTTCTTAATAATCATCGTAGACTATTAAATTTTACTTTTTCTTCATCAGAAAAACGAGAGAAATTGATTGCCGTCATAAAAATTGAGCTATCTTCAATAGCAAAAAAATTAGTCCGTCACTTTGAACATTTTGGAAAATTAAATAAAAGAATTGATTTTTCAGACTTTGATCGGCCGTAGCGGCTAAACGAAAACTCCAAATTGAACGCGGTTTGCAAATCTGAGCTCCTCGTACGTCAATTAGTCGGATTAGAGATTTTTAATTTTTGATGAAAACACGGAAAAAAGACATGAGTAAACCCCTTGAAATTTTGTGAAAAAATGCAACTTTCTTAATAATCATCGTAGACTATTGAATGTTAGCTTATTTTCATCAGAAAAACAAGAGAAATTGACTGCCGTCATAAAAATTAAGCTATCTTCAATAGCAAAAAAAATAGTCAGTCACTATGAACATTTTGGAAAATTAAATAAAATAATTGATTTTTCAGACTTTGATCGGCCGTAGCGGCTAAACGAAAACTCCAAATTGAACGCGGTTTGCAAATCTGAGCTCCTCGTACGTCAATTAGTCGGATTAGACATTTTTATTTTTTGATGAAAACTTGGAAAAAAGACATGAGTAAACCCCTTGAAATTTTGTGAAAAAATGCAACTTTCTTAATAATCATCGTAGACTATTGAATTTTAGCTTATTTTCATCAGAAAAACGAGAGAAATTGATTGCCGTCATAAAAATGGAGCTATCTTCAATAGCAAAAAAATTAGTCAGTCACTATGAACATTTTGGAAAATTAAATAAAATAATTGATTTTTCAGACTTTGATCGGCCGTAGCGGCTAAACGAAAACTCCGAATTGAACGCGGATTGCAAATCTGAGCTCCTCGTACGTCAATTAGTCGGATTAGACATTTTTATTTTTTGATGAAAACTTGGAAAAAAGGCAACCCCTTGAAATTTTGTGAAAAAATGCAACTTTCTTAATAATCATCGTAGACTATTAAATTTTAGCTTATTTTCATCAGAAAAATGAGAGAAATTGTTTGCCGTTATAAAAAATGAGCTATCTTCAATAGCAAAAAAATTAGTCAGTCACTATGAACATTTTGGAAAATTAAATAAAATTATTGATTTTTTAGACTTTGATCGGCCGTAGCGGCTAAACGAATACTCCAAATTGAACGCGGTTTGCAAATCTGTGCTCCTCGTACGTCAGTTAGTCGGATTAGAGATTTTTAATTTTTGATGAAAACACGAAAAAAAGACATGAGTAAACCCCTTGAAATTTTGTGAAAAAATGCAACTTTCTTAAAAATCATCGTAGACTATTGAATTTTACTTTTTCTTCATCAGAAAAACGAGAGAAATTGATTGCCGTCATAAAAATTGAGCTATCTTCAATAGCAAAAAAATTAGTCAGTCACTATGAACATTTTGGAAAATTAAATAAAATAATTGATTTTTCAGACTTTGATCGGCCGTAGCGGCTAAACGAAAACTCCAAATTGAACGCGGTTTGCAAATCTGAGCTCCTCGTACGTTAATTAGTCGGATTAGAGATTTTTAATTTTTGATGAAAACACGAAAAAAAGACATGAGTAAACCCCTTGAAATTTTGTGAAAAAATGCAACCTTCTTAATAATCATCGTAGACTATTAAATTTTACTTTTTCTTCGTCATAAAAACGAGAGAAATTGATTGCCGTCATAAAAATTGAGCTATCTTCAATAGCAAAAAAATTAGTCAGTCACTATGAACATTTTGGAAAATTAAATAAAATAATTGATTTTTCAGACTTTGATCGGCCGTAGCGGCTAAACGAAAACTCCAAATTGAACGCGGTTTGCAAATCTGAGCTCCTCGTACGTCAATTAGTCGGATTAGAGATTTTTAATTTTTGATGAAAACACGAAAAAAAGACATGAGTAAACCCCTTGAAATTTTGTAAAAAAATGCAACTTTCTTAATAATCATCGTAGACTATTGAATTTTAGCTTATTTTCATCAGAAAAACGAGAGAAATTGATTGCCGTCATAAAAATTAAGCTATCTTTAATAGCAAAAAAAATAGTCAGTCACTATGAACATTTTGGAAAATTAAATAAAATAATTGATTTTTCAGACTTTGATCGGCCGTAGCGGCTAAACGAAAACTCCAAATTGAACGCGGTTTGCAAATCTGAGCTCCTCGTACGTCAGTTAGTCGGATTAGAGATTTTTAATTTTTGATGAAAACACGAAAAAAAGACATGAGTAAACCCCTTGAAATTTTGTGAAAAAATGCAACTTTCTTAATAATCATCGTAGACTATTGAATTTTACTTTTTCTTCATCAGAAAAACGAGAGAAATTGATTGCCGTCATAAAAATTGAGCTATCTTCAATAGCAAAAAAATTAGTCAGTCACTATGAACATTTTGGAAAATTAAATAAAATAATTGATTTTTCAGACTTTGATCGGCCGTAGCGGCTAAACGAAAACTCCAAATTGAACGCGGTTTGCAAATCTGAGCTCCTCGTACGTCAATTAGTCGGATTAGACATTTTTATTTTTTGATGAAAACTTGGAAAAAAGACATGAGTAAACCCCTTGAAATTTTGTGAAAAAATGCAACTTTCTTAATAATCATCGTAGACTATTGAATTTTACTTTTTCTTCATCAGAAAAACGTGAGAAATGGATTGCCGTCATAAAAATTGAGCTACCTTCAATAGCAAAAAAATTAGTCAGTCACTATGAACATTTTGGAAAATTAAATAAAATAATTGATTTTTCAGATTTTGATCGGCCGTAGCGGCTAAACGAAAACTCCAAATTGAACGCGGTTTGCAAATCTGAGCTCCTCGTACGTCAATTAGTCGGATTAGACATTTTTATTTTTTGATGAAAACTTGGAAAAAAGACATGAGTAAACCCCTTGAAATTTTGTGAAAAAATGCAACTTTCTTAATAATCATCGTAGACTATTGAATTTTACTTTTTCTTCATCAGAAAAACGTGAGAAATGGATTGCCGTCATAAAAATTGAGCTACCTTCAATAGCAAAAAAATTAGTCAGTCACTATGAACATTTTGGAAAATTAAATAAAATAATTGATTTTTCAGATTTTGATCGGCCGTAGCGGCTAAACGAAAACTCCAAATTGAACGCGGTTTGCAAATCTGAGCTCCTCGTACGTCAATTAGTCGGATTAGACATTTTTATTTTTTGATGAAAACTTGGAAAAAAGACATGAGTAAACCCCTTGAAATTTTGTGAAAAAATGCAACTTTCTTAATAATCATCGTAGACTATTGAATTTTAGCTTATTTTCATCAGAAAAACGAGAGAAATTGATTGCCGTCATAAAAATTGAGCTATCTTCAATAGCAAAAAAATTAGTCAGTCACTATGAACATTTTGGAAAATTAAATAAAATAATTGATTTTTCAGACTTTGATCGGCCGTAGCGGCTAAACGAAAACTCCAAATTGAACGCGGTTTGCAAATCTGAGCTCCTCGTACGTCAATTAGTCGGACTAGAGATTTTTAATTTTTGATGAAAACACGAAAAAAAGACATGAGTAAACCCCTTGAAATTTTGTGAAAAAATGCAACTTTCTTAATAATCATCGTAGACTATTGAATTTTAGCTTATTTTCATCAGAAAAACGAGAGAAATTGATTGCCGTCATAAAAATTAAGCTATCTTCAATAGCAAAAAAAATAGTCATTCACTATGAACATTTTGGAAAATTAAATAAAATAATTGATTTTTCAGACTTTGATCGGCCGTAGCGGCTAAACGAAAACTCCAAATTGAACGCGGTTTGCAAATCTGAGCTCCTCGTACGTTAATTAGTCGGATTAGAGATTTTTAATTTTTGATGAAAACACGAAAAAAAGACATGAGTAAACCCCTTGAAATTTTGTGAAAAAATGCAACTTTCTTAATAATCATCGTAGACTATTGAATTTTAGCTTATTTTCATCAGAAAAACGAGAGAAATTGATTGCCGTCATAAAAATTGAGCTATCTTCAATAGCAAAAAAATTAGTCAGTCACTATGAACATTTTGGAAAATTAAATAAAAGAATTGATTTTTCAGACTTTGATCGGCCGTAGCGGCTAAACGAAAACTCCAAATTGAACGCGGTTTGCAAATCTGAGCTCCTCGTACGTTAATTAGCCGGATTAGAGATTTTTAATTTTTGATGAAAACACGAAAAAAAGACATGAGTAAACCCCTTGAAATTTTGTGAAAAAATGCAACTTTCTTAATAATCATCGTAGACTATTAAATTTTACTTTTTCTTCGTCAGAAAAAGGAGAGAAATTGATTGCCGTCATAAAAATTGAGCTATCTTCAATAGCAAAAAAATTAGTCAGTCACTATGAACATTTTGGAAAATTAAATAAAATAATTGATTTTTCAGACTTTGATCGGCCGTAGCGGCTAAACGAAAACTCCAAATTGAACGCGGTTTGCAAATCTGAGCTCCTCGTACGTCAATTAGTCGGACTAGAGATTTTTAATTTTTGATGAAAACACGAAAAAAAGACATGAGTAAACCCCTTGAAATTTTGTGAAAAAATGCAACTTTCTTAATAATCATCGTAGACTATCGAATTTTAGCTTATTTTCATCAGAAAAACGAGAGAAATTGATTGCCGTCATAAAAATTAAGCTATCTTCAATAGCAAAAAAAATAGTCATTCACTATGAACATTTTGGAAAATTAAATAAAATAATTGATTTTTCAGACTTTGATCGGCCGTAGCGGCTAAACGAAAACTCCAAATTGAACGCGGTTTGCAAATCTGAGCTCCTCGTACGTTAATTAGTCGGATTAGAGATTTTTAATTTTTGATGAAAACACGAAAAAAAGACATGAGTAAACCCCTTGAAATTTTGTGAAAAAATGCAACTTTCTTAATAATCATCGTAGACTATTAAATTTTACTTTTTCTTCATCAGAAAAACGAGAGAAATTGATTGCCGTCATAAAAATTGAGCTATCTTCAATAGCAAAAAAATTAGTCCGTCACTTTGAACATTTTGGAAAATTAAATAAAATAATTGATTTTTCAGACTTTGATCGGCCGTAGCGGCTAAACGAAAACTCCAAATTGAACGCGGTTTGCAAATCTGAGCTCCTCGTACGTCAGTTAGTCGGATTAGAGATTTTTATTTTTTGATGAAAACTTGGAAAAAAGACATGAGTAAACCCCTTGAAATTTTGTGAAAAAATGCAACTTTCTTAATAATCATCGTAGACTATTGAATTTTAGCTTATTTTCATCAGAAAAACGAGAGAAATTGATTGCCGTCATAAAAATTGAGCTATCTTCAATAGCAAAAAAATTAGTCAGTCACTATGAACATTTTGGAAAATTAAATAAAATAATTGATTTTTCAGACTTTGATCGGCCGTAGCGGCTAAACGAAAACTCCAAATTGAACGCGGTTTGCAAATCTGAGCTCCTCGTACGTCAATTAGTCGGATTAGAGATTTTTAATTTTTGATGAAAACACGAAAAAAAGACATGAGTAAACCCCTTGAATTTTTGTGAAAAAATGCAACTTTCTTAATAATCATCGTAGACTATTGAATTTTAGCTTATTTTCATCAGAAAAACGAGAGAAATTGATTGCCGTCATAAAAATTGAGCTATCTTCAATAGCAAAAAAATTAGTCAGTCACTATGAACATTTTGGAAAATTAAATAAAATAATTGATTTTTCAGACTTTGATCGGCCGTAGCGGCTAAACGAAAACTCCAAATTGAACGCGGTTTGCAAATCTGAGCTCCTCGTACGTTAATTAGTCGGATTAGAGATTTTTAATTTTTGATGAAAACACGAAAAAAAGACATGAAACCCCTTGAAATTTTGTGAAAAAATGCAACTTTCTTAATAATCATCGTAGACTATTAAATTTTACTTTTTCTTCGTCAGAAAAAGGAGAGAAATTGATTGCCGTCATAAAAATTGAGCTATCTTCAATAGCAAAAAAATTAGTCAGTCACTATGAACATTTTGGAAAATTAAATAAAATAATTGATTTTTCAGACTTTGATCGGCCGTAGCGGCTAAACGAAAACTCCAAATTGAACGCGGTTTGCAAATCTGAGCTCCTCGTACGTCAATTAGTCGGACTAGAGATTTTTAATTTTTGATGAAAACACGAAAAAAAGACATGAGTAAACCCCTTGAAATTTTGTGAAAAAATGCAACTTTCTTAATAATCATCGTAGACTATTGAATTTTAGCTTATTTTCATCAGAAAAACGAGAGAAATTGATTGCCGTCATAAAAATTGAGCTATCTTCAATAGCAAAAAAAATAGTCATTCACTATGAACATTTTGGAAAATTAAATAAAATAATTGATTTTTCAGACTTTGATCGGCCGTAGCGGCTAAACGAAAACTCCAAATTGAACGCGGTTTGCAAATCTGAGCTCCTCGTACGTCAATTAGTCGGATTAGAGATTTTTAATTTTTGATGAAAACACGAAAAAAAGACATGAGTAAACCCCTTGAAATTTTGTGAAAAAATGCAACTTTCTTAATAATCATCGTAGACTATTAAATTTTACTTTTTCTTCATCAGAAAAACGAGAGAAATTGATTGCCGTCATAAAAATTGAGCTATCTTCAATAGCAAAAAAATTAGTCCGTCACTTTGAACATTTTGGAAAATTAAATAAAAGAATTGATTTTTCAGACTTTGATCGGCCGTAGCGGCTAAACGAAAACTCCAAATTGAACGCGGTTTGCAAATCTGAGCTCCTCGTACGTCAATTAGTCGGATTAGAGATTTTTAATTTTTGATGAAAACACGGAAAAAAGACATGAGTAAACCCCTTGAAATTTTGTGAAAAAATGCAACTTTCTTAATAATCATCGTAGACTATTGAATGTTAGCTTATTTTCATCAGAAAAACAAGAGAAATTGACTGCCGTCATAAAAATTAAGCTATCTTCAATAGCAAAAAAAATAGTCAGTCACTATGAACATTTTGGAAAATTAAATAAAATAATTGATTTTTCAGACTTTGATCGGCCGTAGCGGCTAAACGAAAACTCCAAATTGAACGCGGTTTGCAAATCTGAGCTCCTCGTACGTCAATTAGTCGGATTAGACATTTTTATTTTTTGATGAAAACTTGGAAAAAAGACATGAGTAAACCCCTTGAAATTTTGTGAAAAAATGCAACTTTCTTAATAATCATCGTAGACTATTGAATTTTAGCTTATTTTCATCAGAAAAACGAGAGAAATTGATTGCCGTCATAAAAATGGAGCTATCTTCAATAGCAAAAAAATTAGTCAGTCACTATGAACATTTTGGAAAATTAAATAAAATAATTGATTTTTCAGACTTTGATCGGCCGTAGCGGCTAAACGAAAACTCCGAATTGAACGCGGATTGCAAATCTGAGCTCCTCGTACGTCAATTAGTCGGATTAGACATTTTTATTTTTTGATGAAAACTTGGAAAAAAGGCAACCCCTTGAAATTTTGTGAAAAAATGCAACTTTCTTAATAATCATCGTAGACTATTAAATTTTAGCTTATTTTCATCAGAAAAATGAGAGAAATTGTTTGCCGTTATAAAAAATGAGCTATCTTCAATAGCAAAAAAATTAGTCAGTCACTATGAACATTTTGGAAAATTAAATAAAATTATTGATTTTTTAGACTTTGATCGGCCGTAGCGGCTAAACGAATACTCCAAATTGAACGCGGTTTGCAAATCTGAGCTCCTCGTACGTCAGTTAGTCGGATTAGAGATTTTTAATTTTTGATGAAAACACGAAAAAAAGACATGAGTAAACCCCTTGAAATTTTGTGAAAAAATGCAACTTTCTTAATAATCATCGTAGACTATTGAATTTTACTTTTTCTTCATCAGAAAAACGAGAGAAATTGATTGCCGTCATAAAAATTGAGCTATCTTCAATAGCAAAAAAATTAGTCAGTCACTATGAACATTTTGGAAAATTAAATAAAATAATTGATTTTTCAGACTTTGATCGGCCGTAGCGGCTAAACGAAAACTCCAAATTGAACGCGGTTTGCAAATCTGAGCTCCTCGTACGTCAATTAGTCGGATTAGACATTTTTATTTTTTGATGAAAACTTGGAAAAAAGACATGAGTAAACCCCTTGAAATTTTGTGAAAAAATGCAACTTTCTTAATAATCATCGTAGACTATTGAATTTTACTTTTTCTTCATCAGAAAAACGTGAGAAATGGATTGCCGTCATAAAAATTGAGCTACCTTCAATAGCAAAAAAATTAGTCAGTCACTATGAACATTTTGGAAAATTAAATAAAATAATTGATTTTTCAGATTTTGATCGGCCGTAGCGGCTAAACGAAAACTCCAAATTGAACGCGGTTTGCAAATCTGAGCTCCTCGTACGTCAATTAGTCGGATTAGACATTTTTATTTTTTGATGAAAACTTGGAAAAAAGACATGAGTAAACCCCTTGAAATTTTGTGAAAAAATGCAACTTTCTTAATAATCATCGTAGACTATTGAATTTTAGCTTATTTTCATCAGAAAAACGAGAGAAATTGATTGCCGTCATAAAAATTGAGCTATCTTCAATAGCAAAAAAATTAGTCAGTCACTATGAACATTTTGGAAAATTAAATAAAATTATTGATTTTTCAGACTTTGATCGGCCGTAGCGGCTAAACGAAAACTCCAAATTGAACGCGGTTTGCAAATCTGAGCTCCTCGTACGTCAGTTAGTCGGATTAGAGATTTTTAATTTTTGATGAAAACACGAAAAAAAAGACATGAGTAAACCCCTTGAAATTTTGTGAAAAAATGCAACTTTCTTAATAATCATCGTAGACTATTGAATTTTACTTTTTCTTCATCAGAAAAACGAGAGAAATTGATTGCCGTCATAAAAATTGAGCTATCTTCAATAGCAAAAAAATTAGTCAGTCACTATGAACATTTTGGAAAATTAAATAAAATAATTGATTAGCGGCTAAACGAAAACTCCAAATTGAACGCGGTTTGCAAATCTGAGCTCCTCGTACGTCAATTAGTCGGATTAGACATTTTTATTTTTTGATGAAAACTTGGAAAAAAGACATGAGTAAAATTTTTTGTGAAAAAATGCAACTTTCTTAATAATCATCGTAGACTATTGAATTTTAGCTTATTTTCATCAGAAAAAACGAGAGAAATTGATTGCCGTCATAAAAATTAAGCTATCTTCAATAGCAAAAAAATTAGTCAGTCACTATGAACATTTGGAAAATTAAATAAAATAATTGATTTTTCAGACTTTGATCGGCCGTAGCGGCTAAACGAAAACTCCAAATTGAACGCGGTTTGCAAATCTGAGCTCCTCGTACGTCAATTAGTCGGATTAGAGATTTTTAATTTTTGATGAAACACGAAAAAAAGACATGAGGTAAACCCCTTGAAATTTTGTAAAAAAATGCAACTTTCTTAATAATCATCGTAGACCATTGAATTTTAGCTTATTTTTATCAGAAAAACGAGAGAAATTGATTGCCGTCATAAAAATTGAGCTATCTTCAATAGCAAAAAAAATAGTCAGTCACTATGAACATTTTGGAAAATTAAATAAAATAATTGATTTTCAGACTTTGATCGGCTGTAGCGGCTAACGAAAACTCCAAATTGAACGCGGTTTTGCAAATCTGAGCTCCTCGTACGTCATTTAGTCGGGTTAGACATTTTTATTTTTTGATGAAAACTTGGAAAAAAGACATGGAGTAAACCCCTTGAAATTTTGTGAAAAAATGCAACTTTCTTAATAATCATCGTAGACTATTGAATTTTAGCTTATTTTCATCAGAAAACGAGAGAAATTGATTGCCGTCATAAAAATTGAGCTATCTTCAATAGCAAAAAAATTAGTCAGTCACTATGAACATTTTGGAAAATTAAATAAAATAATTGATTTTTCAGACTTTGATCGGCCGTAGCGGCTAAACGAAAACTCCAAATTGAACGCGGTTTGCAAATCTGAGCTCCTCGTACGTCAATTAGTCGGATTAGAGATTTTTAATTTTTGATGAAAACACGAAAAAAAGACATGAGTAAACCCCTTGAAATTTTGTGAAAAAATGCAACTTTCTTAATAATCATCGTAGACTATTGAATTTTAGCTTATTTTCATCAGAAAAAACGAGAGAAATTGATTGCCGTCATAAAAATTGAGCTATCTTCAATAGCAAAAAAATTAGTCAGTCAGTATGAACATTTTGGAAAATTAAATAAAATAATTGATTTTTCAGACTTTGATCGGCTGTAGCGGCTAAACGAAAACTCCAAATTGAACGCGGTTTGCAAATCTGAGCTCCTCGTACGTCAATTAGTCGAATTAGACATTTTTATTTTTTGATGAAAACTTGGAAAAAAGACATGAGTAAACCCCTTGAAATTTTGTGAAAAAATGCAACTTTCTTAATAATCATCGTAGACTATTGAATTTTAGCTTATTTTCATCAGAAAAACGAGAGAAATTGATTGCCGTCATAAAAATTAAGCTATCTTCAATAGCAAAAAAATTAGTCAGTCACTATGAACATTTTGGAAAATTAAATAAAATAATTGATTTTTCAGACTTTGATCGGCCGTAGCGGCTAAACGAAAACTCCAAATTGAACGCGGTTTGCAAATCTGAGCTCCTCGTACGTCAATTAGTCGGATTAGACATTTTTATTTTTTGATGAAAACTTGGAAAAAAGACATGAGTAAAATTTTTTGTGAAAAAATGCAACTTTCTTAATAATCATCGTAGACTATTGAATTTTAGCTTATTTTCATCAGAAAAACGAGAGAAATTGATTGCCGTCATAAAAATTAAGCTATCTTCAATAGCAAAAAAATTAGTCAGTCACTATGAACATTTTGGAAAATTAAATAAAATAATTGATTTTTCAGACTTTGATCGGCCGTAGCGGCTAAACGAAAACTCCAAATTGAACGCGGTTTGCAAATCTGAGCTCCTCGTACGTCAATTAGTCGGATTAGAGATTTTTAATTTTTGATGAAAACACGAAAAAAAGACATGAGTAAACCCCTTGAAATTTTGTAAAAAAATGCAACTTTCTTAATAATCATTGAATTTTAGCTTATTTTCATCAGAAAAACGAGAGAAATTGATTGCCGTCATAAAAATTGAGCTATCTTCAATAGCAAAAAAATTAGTCAGTCAGTATGAACATTTTGGAAAATTAAATAAAATAATTGATTTTTCAGACTTTGATCGGCTGTAGCGGCTAAACGAAAACTCCAAATTGAACGCGGTTTGCAAATCTGAGCTCCTCGTACGTCATTTAGTCGGGTTAGACATATTTATTTTTTGATGAAAACTTGGAAAAAAGACATGAGTAAACCCCTTGAAATTTTGTGAAAAAATGCAACTTTCTTAATAATCATCGTAGACTATTGAATTTTAGCTTATTTTCATCAGAAAAACGAGAGAAATTGATTGCCGTCATAAAAATTAAGCTATCTTCAATAGCAAAAAAATTAGTCAGTCACTATGAACATTTTGGAAAATTAAAT
Source organism: Ocypus olens (assembly GCA_910593695.2). Classification (NCBI taxonomy): domain Eukaryota; kingdom Metazoa; phylum Arthropoda; class Insecta; order Coleoptera; family Staphylinidae; genus Ocypus; species Ocypus olens. The sequence continues at coordinate 42,155,901 of OU343052.1, forward strand.
AAAATAATTGATTTTTCAGACTTTGATCGGCTGTAGCGGCTAAACGAAAACTCCAAATTGAACGCGGTTTGCAAATCTGAGCTCCTCGTACGTCATTTAGTCGGGTTAGACATTTTTATTTTTTGATGAAAACTTGGAAAAAAGACATGAGTAAACCCCTTGAAATTTTGTAAAAAAATGCAACTTTCTTAATAATCATCGTAGACCATTGAATTTTAGCTTATTTTTATCAGAAAACCGAGAGAAATTGATTGCCGTCATAAAAATTGAGCTATCTTCAATAGCAAAAAAATTAGTCAGTCAGTATGAACATTTTGGAAAATTAAATAAAATAATTGATTTTTCAGACTTTGATCGGCTGTAGCGGCTAAACGAAAACTCCAAATTGAACGCGGTTTGCAAATCTGAGCTCCTCGTACGTCATTTAGTCGGGTTAGACATTTTTATTTTTTGATGAAAACTTGGAAAAAAGACATGAGTAAACCCCTTGAAATTTTGTGAAAAAATGCAACTTTCTTAATAATCATCGTAGACTATTGAATTTTAGCTTATTTTCATCAGAAAAACGAGAGAAATTGATTGCCGTCATAAAAATTGAGCTATCTTCAATAGCAAAAAAATTAGTCAGTCACTATGAACATTTTGGAAAATTAAATAAAATAATTGATTTTTCAGACTTTGATCGGCCGTAGCGGCTAAACGAAAACTCCAAATTGAACGCGGTTTGCAAATCTGAGCTCCTCGTACGTCAATTAGTCGGATTAGAGATTTTTAATTTTTGATGAAAACACGAAAAAAAGACATGAGTAAACCCCTTGAAATTTTGTAAAAAAATGCAACTTTCTTAATAATCATCGTAGACTATTGAATTTTAGCTTATTTTCATCAGAAAAACGAGAGAAATTGATTGCCGTCATAAAAATTGAGCTATCTTCAATAGCAAAAAAATTAGTCAGTCAGTATGAACATTTTGGAAAATTAAATAAAATAATTGATTTTTCAGACTTTGATCGGCTGTAGCGGCTAAACGAAAACTCCAAATTGAACGCGGTTTGCAAATCTGAGCTCCTCGTACGTCATTTAGTCGGGTTAGACATTTTTATTTTTTGATGAAAACTTGGAAAAAAGACATGAGTAAACCCCTTGAAATTTTGTGAAAAAATGCAACTTTCTTAATAATCATCGTAGACTATTGAATTTTAGCTTATTTTCATCAGAAAAACGAGAGAAATTGATTGCCGTCATAAAAATTGAGCTATCTTCAATAGCAAAAAAATTAGTCAGTCACTATGAACATTTTGGAAAATTAAATAAAATAATTGATTTTTCAGACTTTGATCGGCCGTAGCGGCTAAACGAAAACTCCAAATTGAACGCGGTTTGCAAATCTGAGCTCCTCGTACGTCAATTAGTCGGATTAGACATTTTTAATTTTTGATGAAAACTTGGAAAAAAGACATGAGTAAACCCCTTGAAATTTTGTGAAAAAATGCAACTTTCTTAATAATCATCGTAGACTATTGAATTTTAGCTTATTTTCATCAGAAAAACGAGAGAAATTGATTGCCGTCATAAAAATTGAGCTATCTTCAATAGCAAAAAAATTAGTCAGTCACTATGAACATTTGGAAAATTAAATAAAAGAATTGATTTTTCAGACTTTGATCGGCCGTAGCGGCTAAACGAAAACTCCAAATTGAACGCGGTTTGCAAATCTGAGCTCCTCGTACGTCAATTAGTCGGATTAGAGATTTTTAATTTTTGATGAAAACACGAAAAAAAGACATGAGTAAACCCCTTGAAATTTTGTGAAAAAATGCAACTTTCTTAATAATCATCGTAGACTATTAAATTTTACTTTTTCTTCATCAGAAAAACGAGAGAAATTGATTGCCGTCATAAAAATTGAGCTATCTTCAATAGCAAAAAAATTAGTCCGTCACTTTGAACATTTTGGAAAATTAAATAAAATAATTGATTTTTCAGACTTTGATCGGCCGTAGCGGCTAAACGAAAACTCCAAATTGAACGCGGTTTGCAAATCTGAGCTCCTCGTACGTCAATTAGTCGGATTAGAGATTTTTAATTTTTGATGAAAACACGAAAAAAGACATGAGTAAACCCCTTGAAATTTTGTGAAAAAATGCAACTTTCTTAATAATCATCGTAGACTATTGAATTTTAGCTTATTTTCATCAGAAAAACGAGAGAAATTGATTGCCGTCATAAAAATTAAGCTATCTTCAATAGCAAAAAAAATAGTCAGTCACTATGAACATTTTGGAAAATTAAATAAAATAATTGATTTTTCAGACTTTGATCGGCCGTAGCGGCTAAACGAAAACTCCAAATTGAACGCGGTTTGCAAATCTGAGCTCCTCGTACGTCAATTAGTCGGATTAGACATTTTTAATTTTTGATGAAAACTTGGAAAAAAGACATGAGTAAACCCCTTGAAATTTTGTGAAAAAATGCAACTTTCTTAATAATCATCGTAGACTATTGAATTTTAGCTTATTTTCATCAGAAAAACGAGAGAAATTGATTGCCGTCATAAAAATTGAGCTATCTTCAATAGCAAAAAAATTAGTCAGTCACTATGAACATTTTGGAAAATTAAATAAAAGAATTGATTTTTCAGACTTTGATCGGCCGTAGCGGCTAAACGAAAACTCCAAATTGAACGCGGTTTGCAAATCTGAGCTCCTCGTACGTTAATTAGTCGGATTAGAGATTTTTAATTTTTGATGAAAACACGAAAAAAAGACATGAGTAAACCCCTTGAAATTTTGTGAAAAAATGCAACTTTCTTAATAATCATCGTAGACTATTAAATTTTACTTTTTCTTCGTCAGAAAAACGAGAGAAATTGATTGCCGTCATAAAAATTGAGCTATCTTCAATAGCAAAAAAATTAGTCCGTCACTTTGAACATTTTGGAAAATTAAATAAAATAATTGATTTTTCAGACTTTGATCGGCCGTAGCGGCTAAACGAAAACTCCAAATTGAACGCGGTTTGCAAATCTGAGCTCCTCGTACGTCAATTAGTCGGATTAGAGATTTTTAATTTTTGATGAAAACACGAAAAAAAGACATGAGTAAACCCCTTGAAATTTTGTGAAAAAATGCAACTTTCTTAATAATCATCGTAGACTATTGAATTTTAGCTTATTTTCATCAGAAAAACGAGAGAAATTGATTGCCGTCATAAAAATTAAGCTATCTTCAATAGCAAAAAAAATAGTCAGTCACTATGAACATTTTGGAAAATTAAATAAAATAATTGATTTTTCAGACTTTGATCGGCCGTAGCGGCTAAACGAAAACTCCAAATTGAACGCGGTTTGCAAATCTGAGCTCCTCGTACGTCAATTAGTCGGATTAGACATTTTTATTTTTAATGAAAACTTGGAAAAAAGACATGAGTAAAACCCTTGAAATTTTGTGAAAAAATGCAACTTTCTTAATAATCATCGTAGACTATTGAATTTTAGCTTATTTTCATCAGAAAAACGAGAGAAATTGATTGCCGTCATAAAAATTGAGCTATCTTCAATAGCAAAAAAATTAGTCAGTCACTATGAACATTTTGGAAAATTAAATAAAATAATTGATTTTTCAGACTTTGATCGGCCGTAGCGGCTAAACGAAAACTCCAAATTGAACGCGGTTTGCAAATCTGAGCTCCTCGTACGTCAAATAAGTCGGATTAGACATTTTTATTTTTTGATGAAAACTTGGAAAAAAGACATGAGTAAACCCCTTGAAATTTTGTGAAAAAATGCAACTTTCTTAATAATCATCGTAGACTATTGAATTTCAGCTTATTTTCATCAGAAAAACGAGAGAAATTGATTGCCGTCATAAAAATTAAGCTATCTTCAATAGCAAAAAAAATAGTCAGTCACTTTGAACATTTTGGAAAATTAAACAAAATAATTGATTTTTCAGACTTTGATCGGCCGTAGCGGCTAAACGAAAACTCCAAATTGAACGCGGTTTGCAAATCTGAGCTCCTCGTACGTCAATTAGTCGGATTAGACATTTTTATTTTTTGATGAAAACTTGGAAAAAAGACATGAGTAAACCCCTTGAAATTTTGTGAAAAAATGCAACTTTCTTAATAATCATCGTAGACTATTGAATTTTAGCTTATTTTCATCAGAAAAACGAGAGAAATTGATTGCCGTCATAAAAATTGAGCTATCTTCAATAGCAAAAAAATTAGTCAGTCACTATGAACATTTTGGAAAATTAAATAAAATAATTGATTTTTCAGACTTTGATCGGCCGTAGCGGCTAAACGAAAACTCCAAATTGAACGCGGTTTGCAAATCTGAGCTCCTCGTACGTCAGTTAGTCGGACTAGAGATTTTTAATTTTTGATGAAAACTTGGAAAAAAGACATGAGTAAACCCCTTGAAATTTTGTGAAAAAATGCAACTTTCTTAATAATCATCGTAGACTATTGAATTTTAGCTTATTTTCATCAGAAAAACGAGAGAAATTGATTGCCGTCATAAAAATTGAGCTATCTTCAATAGCAAAAAAATTAGTCAGTCACTATGAACATTTTGCAAAATTAAATAAAATAATTGATTTTTCAGACTTTGATCGGCCGTAGCGGCTAAACGAAAACTCCAAATTGAACGCGGTTTGCAAATCTGAGCTCCTCGTACGTCAGTTAGTCGGACTAGAAATTTTTAATTTTTGATGAAAACACGAAAAAAAGACATGAGTAAACCCCTTGAAATTTTGTGAAAAAATGCAACTTTCTTAATAATCATCGTAGACTATTGAATTTTACTTTTTCTTCATCAGAAAAACGAGAGAAATTGATTGCCGTCATAAAAATTGAGCCATCTTCAATAGCAAAAAAAATTAGTCAGTCACTATGAACATTTTGGAAAATTAAATAAAATAATTGATTTTTCAGACTTTGATCGGCCGTAGCGGCTAAACGAAAACTCCAAATTGAACGCGGTTTGCAAATCTGAGCTCCTCGTACGTCAATTAGTCGGATTAGACATTTTTATTTTTTGATGAAAACTTGGAAAAAAGACATGAGTAAACCCCTTGAAATTTTGTGAAAAAATGCAACTTTCTTAATAATCATCGTAGACTATTGAATTTCAGCTTATTTTCATCAGAAAAACGAGAGAAATTGATTGCCGTCATAAAAATTAAGCTATCTTCAATAGCAAAAAAAATAGTCAGTCACTTTGAACATTTTGGAAAATTAAACAAAATAATTGATTTTTCAGACTTTGATCGGCCGTAGCGGCTAAACGAAAACTCCAAATTGAACGCGGTTTGCAAATCTGAGCTCCTCGTACGTCAGTTAGTCGGATTAGGGATTTTAAATTTTTGATGAAATCACGAAAAAAAGACATGAGTAAACCCCTTGAAATTTTGTGAAAAAATGCAACTTTCTTAATAATCATCGTAGACTATTGAATTTTACTTTTTCTTCATCAGAAAAACGAGAGAAATTGATTGCCGTCATAAAAATTGAGCCATCTTCAATAGCAAAAAAATTAGTCAGTCACTATGAACATTTTGGAAAATTAAATAAAATAATTGATTTTTCAGACTTTGATCGGCCGTAGCGGCTAAACGAAAACTCCAAATTGAACGCGGTTTGCAAATCTGAGCTCCTCGTACGTCAATTAGTCGGATTAGACATTTTTATTTTTTGATGAAAACTTGGAAAAAAGACATGAGTAAACCCCTTGAAATTTTGTGAAAAAATGCAACTTTCTTAATAATCATCGTAGACTATTGAATTTCAGCTTATTTTCATCAGAAAAACGAGAGAAATTGATTGCCGTCATAAAAATTAAGCTATCTTCAATAGCAAAAAAAATAGTCAGTCACTTTGAACATTTTGGAAAATTAAACAAAATAATTGATTTTTCAGACTTTGATCGGCCGTAGCGGCTAAACGAAAACTCCAAATTGAACGCGGTTTGCAAATCTGAGCTCCTCGTACGTCAATTAGTCGGATTAGACATTTTTATTTTTTGATGAAAACTTGGAAAAAAGACATGAGTAAACCCCTTGAAATTTTGTGAAAAAATGCAACTTTCTTAATAATCATCGTAGACTATTGAATTTTAGCTTATTTTCATCAGAAAAACGAGAGAAATTGATTGCCGTCATAAAAATTGAGCTATCTTCAATAGCAAAAAAATTAGTCAGTCACTATGAACATTTTGGAAAATTAAATAAAATAATTGATTTTTCAGACTTTGATCGGCCGTAGCGGCTAAACGAAAACTCCAAATTGAACGCGGTTTGCAAATCTGAGCTCCTCGTACGTCAGTTAGTCGGACTAGAGATTTTTAATTTTTGATGAAAACTTGGAAAAAAGACATGAGTAAACCCCTTGAAATTTTGTGAAAAAATGCAACTTTCTTAATAATCATCGTAGACTATTGAATTTTAGCTTATTTTCATCAGAAAAACGAGAGAAATTGATTGCCGTCATAAAAATTGAGCTATCTTCAATAGCAAAAAAATTAGTCAGTCACTATGAACATTTTGGAAAATTAAATAAAATAATTGATTTTTCAGACTTTGATCGGCCGTAGCGGCTAAACGAAAACTCCAAATTGAACGCGGTTTGCAAATCTGAGCTCCTCGTACGTCAGTTAGTCGGACTAGAGATTTTTAATTTTTGATGAAAACTTGGAAAAAAGACATGAGTAAACCCCTTGAAATTTTGTGAAAAAATGCAACTTTCTTAATAATCATCGTAGACTATTGAATTTTAGCTTATTTTCATCAGAAAAACGAGAGAAATTGATTGCCGTCATAAAAATTGAGCTATCTTCAATAGCAAAAAAATTAGTCAGTCACTATGAACATTTTGCAAAATTAAATAAAATAATTGATTTTTCAGACTTTGATCGGCCGTAGCGGCTAAACGAAAACTCCAAATTGAACGCGGTTTGCAAATCTGAGCTCCTCGTACGTCAGTTAGTCGGACTAGAAATTTTTAATTTTTGATGAAAACACGAAAAAAAGACATGAGTAAACCCCTTGAAATTTTGTGAAAAAATGCAACTTTCTTAATAATCATCGTAGACTATTGAATTTTACTTTTTCTTCATCAGAAAAACGAGAGAAATTGATTGCCGTCATAAAAATTGAGCTATCTTCAATAGCAAAAAAAATTAGTCAGTCACTATGAACATTTTGGAAAATTAAATAAAATAATTGATTTTTCAGACTTTGATCGGCCGTAGCGGCTAAACGAAAACTCCAAATTGAACGCGGTTTGCAAATCTGAGCTCCTCGTACGTCAGTTAGTCGGATTAGGGATTTTAAATTTTTGATGAAATCACGAAAAAAAGACATGAGTAAACCCCTTGAAATTTTGTGAAAAAATGCAACTTTCTTAATAATCATCGTAGACTATTGAATTTTACTTTTTCTTCATCAGAAAAACGAGAGAAATTGATTGCCGTTATAAAAATTGAGCTATCTTCAATAGCAAAAAAATTGGTCAGTCACTATGAACATTTTGGAAAATTAAATAAAATAATTGATTTTTCAGACTTTGATCCGCCGTAGCGGCTAAACGAAAACTCCAAATTGAACGCGGTTTGCAAATCTGAGCTCCTCGTACGTCAATTAGTCGGATTAGACATTTTTATTTTTTGATGAAAACTTGGAAAAAAGACATGAGTAAACCCCTTGAAATTTTGTGAAAAAATGGTGATGTGGCCACCATGTTACTTTCTCCGACTTTATATTTACGTTTTCAAGGGTTTATTTTCAATTGAAATCATATTTTAAATGTACATCGAGCGTTGCGTAAACTCGGATGAAACTGACGTTTAAAACGTCAAAATCATGAAATATGGAATAATTATACTTCAAATTCAAAAACTCGGTTTACTCAAAAACTAACGAGATTTCGAAAAAAACTTATTCTTTAGAAGTTGTTCATTTTGGCATTCTCTACAATTATTATTTACATAAATTTGCTGTAACAATTATCGTTTCATAATTATAAACCAAAAATTTAAAAAAATAAATAATTTTTTTTCTCGAATAGCAATGATTTTATAAAAAATATTTTCAAGCAAAAGATGTTCATTTCTTTGTTGTCTTTGATGTTTGTTTAAATATTTTTGTAATAATTTTCATATTTAAGAAAATATTTGCAAAAAACAAAAAACAGTTAAGGTAAACACCCACTTCCGGTGTACGAAATTTTACCAAAAGCTTTTCAGTTCTTCGGATTATCAAATAAGACGTATGTTCAAAGTTTCATATCAATTGCTTTGTTAGTTTTTGAGATACAGCGCACAAAGACAGACACACACACACACACAGACACACACAGAAAGACAGACACACACACACACACACACAGACACAAATTTTTTTTTTCCAGAAATTGTTGAAATGGCATCTAGGGACCCCAAAACGGATATTTCCGTAAAAAAAATTTTTGAAAAAAAAATCACGATCACAATACTTTCTCGTACTTCGTAACGGAGAAAGTAAAAAATAGTCAGTCACCATGAGGATTTTGGAAAATTTAAGAAAATAATTGATTTTTCAGACTTTGATCGGCCGTAGCGGCCAAACGAAAACTCCTAATTGAACGCGGTTTGCAAATCTGAGTTCCTCGTACGTCAATTAGTCGGACTAGAAATTTTTAATTTTTGATGAAATCGTGAAAAAAGACATTTTGTCAAAAAATGCAACTTTCTTAAAAATCATCGTAGACTATTGAATTTAACTTTATTTTCATCAGAAAGACAAGATAATTTGATTGCCGTTAAAAAATTTCACCTAACTTCAATAGCAAAAAAAATAGTCAGTCACCATGAGGATTTTGGAAAATTTAAGAAAATAATTGATTTTTCAGACTTTGATCGGCCGTAGCGGCCAAACGAAAACTCCTAATTGAACGCGGTTTGCAAATCTGAGTTCACCGTACGTTAATTAGTCGGATTAAAGATTTTAAATTTTTGATGAAATCGTGCAAAAGACATGACTAACCCCCTTGGAAATTTTGTCAAAAAATGCAACTTTCTTAAAAATCATCGTAGACTATTGAATTTAACTTTATTTTCATCAGAAAGACGAGAGAAATTGATTGCCGTTAAAAAATTTCAGCTAACTTCAATACCAAAAAAAAATAGTCAGTCACAGTGAACATTTTAGAAAATTTACGAAAATAATTTATTTTTCAGACTTTGATCGGCCGTAGCGGCCAAACGAAAACTTCAAATTGAACGCGGTTTGCAAATCTGAGCTCCACGTACGTCAATTAGTCGGATTAGAGATTTTGAATTTTTGATGAAATCGTGAAAAAAGACATGACTAACCCCCTTGGAAATTTTGTCAAAAAATGCAACTTTCTTAAAAATCATCGTAGACTATTGAATTTAACTTTATTTTCATCAGAAAGACGAGAGAAATTGATTGCCGTTAAATTTTTTTAGCTAACTTCAATAGCAAAAAAGTTAGTCAGTCACAGTCAACATTTTAGAAAATTTACGGAAATAATTGATTTTTCAGACTTTGATCGGCCGTAGCGGCCAAACGAAAACTCCAAATTGAACGCGGTTTGCAAATCTGAGTTCCTCGTACGTCAATTAGTCGGCTTAGAGATTTTGAATTTTTGATGAAATCGTGAAAAAAGACATGACTAACCCCCTTGGAAATTTTGTTAAAAAATGCAACTTTCTTAAAATTCATCGTAGACTATTGAATTTAACTTGATTTTCATCAGAGAGACGAGAGAAATTGATTGCCGTTAAAAAATTTTAGCTAACTTCAATAGCAAAAAAATTAGTCAGTCACCATGGGGATTTTGGAAAATTTAAGAAAATAATTGATTTTTCAGACTTTGATCGGCCGTAGCGGCCAAACGAAAACTCCAAATTGAACGCGGTTTGCAAATCTGAGTTCCTCGTACGTCAATTAGTCTGATTAGAGATTTTGAGTTTTTGATGAAATCGTGAAAAAAGACATGACTAACCCCCTTGGAAATTTTGTTAAAAAATGCAACTTTCTTAAAATTCATCGTAGACTATTGAATTTAACTTTATATTCATCAGAAAGACGAGAGAAATTGATTGCCGTTAAAAAATTTCAGCTAACTTCAATAGCAAAAAAAAATAGTCAGTCACCATGAGGATTTTGGAAAATTTAAGAAAATAATTGATTTTTCAGAGTTTGATCGGCCGTAGCGGCCAAACGAAAACTCCAAATTGAACGCGGTTTGCAAATCTGAGTTCCTCGTACGTCAATTAGTCTGATTAGAGATTTTGAGTTTTTGATGAAATCGTGAAAAAAGACATGACTAACCCCCTTGGAAATTTTGTTAAAAAATGCAACTTTCTTAAAATTCATCGTAGACTATTGAATTTAACTTTATATTCATCAGAAAGACGAGAGATATTGATTGCCGTTAAAAAATTTCAGCTAACTTCAATAGCAAAAAAAATAGTCAGTCACCATGAGGATTTTGGAAAATTTAAGAAAATAATTGATTTTTCAGACTTTGATCGGCCGTAGCGGCCAAACGAAAACTCCAAATTGAACGCGGTTTGCAAATCTGAGTTCCTCGTACGTCAATTAGTCGGATTAGAGATTTTGAATTTTTTATGAAATCGTGAAAAAAGACATGACTAACCCCCTTGGGAATTTTGTCAAAAAATGCAAATTTCTTAAAAATTATCGTAGACTGTTGAATTTAACTTTATTTTCATCAGAAAGACGAGAGAAATTGATTGCCGTTAAAAAATTTCAGCTAACTTCAATAGCAAAAAAAATAGTCAGTCACAGTGAACATTTTAGAAAATTTACGAAAATAATTGATTTTTCAGAGTTTGATCGGCCGTAGCGGCCAAACGAAAACTCCAAATTGAACGCGGTTTGCAAATCTGAGTTCCTCGTACGTCAATTAGTCGGATTAGAGATTTTGAGTTTTTGATGAAATCGTGAAAAAAGACATGACTAACCCCCTTAGAAATTTTGTTAAAAAATGCAACTTTCTTAAAATTCATCGTAGACTATTGAATTTAACTTTATTTTCATCAGAAAGACGAGAGAAATTGATTGCCGTTAAAAAATTTCAGCTAACTTCAATAGCAAAAAAAATAGTCAGTCACCATGAGGATTTTGGAAACTTTAAGAAAATAATTGATTTTTCAGACTTTGATCGGCCGTAGCGGCCAAACGAAAACACCAAATTGAACGCGGTTTGCAAATCTGAGTTCCTCGTACGTCAATTAGTCGGATTAGAGATTTTGAGTTTTTGATGAAATCGTGAAAAAAGACATGACTAACCCCCTTGGAAATTTTGTTAAAAAATGCAACTTTCTTAAAATTCATCGTAGACTATTGAATTTAACTTGATTTTCATCAGAGAGACGAGAGAAATTGATTGCCGTTAAAAAATTTTAGCTAACTTCAATAGCAAAAAAATTAGTCAGTCACCATGGGGATTTTGGAAAATTTAAGAAAATAATTGATTTTTCAGACTTTGATCGGCCGTGGCGGCCAAACGAAAACTCCAAATTGAACGCGGTTTGCAAATCTGAGTTCCTCGTACGTCAATTAGTCGGATTAGAGATTTTGAATTTTTGATGAAATCGTGAAAAAAGACATGACTACCCCAACCCCCTTGGAAATTTTGTCAAAAAATGCAACTTTGTTAAAAATCATTGTAGACTATTGAATTTAACTTTATTTTCATCAGAAAGACGAGATAAATTGATTGCCGTTACAAAATTTAAGCTAACTTCAATAGCAAAAAAAAAATAGTCAGTCACCATGAGGATTTTGGAAAATTTAAGAAAATATTTGATTTTTCAGACTTTGATCGGCCGTAGCGGCTAAACGAAAACTCCAAATTGAACGCGGTTTGCAAATCTAAGTTCCTCGTACGTCATTTAGTCGGATTACAGATTTTGAATTTTTGATGAAATCGTGAAAAAAGACATGACTAACCCCAACCCCCTTGGAAATTTTGTCAAAAAATGCAACTTTCTTAAAAATCATTGTAGACTATTGAATTTAACTTTATTTTCATCAGAAAGACGAGATAAATTGATTGCCGTTACAAAATTTAAGCTAACTTCAATAGCAAAAAAAAAATAGTCAGTCACCATGAGGATTTTGGAAAATTTAAGAAAATAATTGATTTTTCAGACTTTGATCGGCCGTAGCGGCTAAACGAAAACTCCAAATTGAACGCGGTTTGCAAATCTGAGTTCCTCGTACGTCATTTAGTCGGATTAGAGATTTTGAATTTTTGATGAAATCGTGAAAAAAGACATGACTAACCCCCTTAAAAATTTTGTCAAAAAATGCAACTTTCTTAAAATTCATCGTAGACTATTGAATTTAACTTGATTTTCACCAGAAAGTCGAGAGAAATTGATTGCCGTTAAAAAATTTCAGCTAACTTCAATAGCAAAAAAAATAGTCAGTCACCATGAGGATTTTGGAAAATTTAAGAAAATAATTGATTTTTCAGACTTTGATCGGCCGTAGCGGCTAAACGAAAACTCCAAATTAAACGCGGTTTGCAAATCTGAGTTCCTCGTACGTCATTTAGTCGGATTAGAGATTTTGAATTTTTGATGAAATCGTGAAAAAAGACATGACTAACCCCCTTAAAAATTTTGTCAAAAAATGCAACTTTCTTAAAATTCATCGTAGACTATTGAATTTAACTTGATTTTCATCAGAAAGTCGAGAGAAATTGATTGCCGTTAAAAAAATTCAGCTAACTTCAATAGCAAAAAAAATAGTCAGTCACCATGAGGATTTTGGAAAATTTAAGAAAATAATTGATTTTTCAGACTTTGATCGGCCGTAGCGGCCAAACGAAAACTCCGAATTGAACGCGGTTTGCAAATCTGAGTTCCTCGTACGTCAATTAGTCGGATTAGAGATTTTGAATTTTTGATGAAATCGTAAAAAAAGACATGACTAACCCCCTTAAAAATTTTGTCAAAAAATGCAACTTTCTTAAAAATCATCGTAGACTGTTGAATTTAACTTTATTTTCATCAGAAAGACGAAAGAAATTGATTGCCGTTAAAACATTTCAGCTAACTTCAATGGCAAAAAAATTAGTCAGTCACCATGAGGATTTTGGAAAATTTAAGAAAATAATTGATTTTTCAGACTTTGATCGGCCGTAGCGGCCAAACGAAAACTCCAAATTGAACGCGGTTTGCAAATCTGAGTTCCTCGTACGTCATTTAGTCGGATTAGAGATTTTGAATTTTTGATGAAATCGTGAAAAAAGACATGACTAACCCCCTTGGAAATTTTGTTAAAAAATGCAACTTTCTTAAAATTCATCGTAGACTATTGAATTTAACTTGATTTTCATCAGAAAGACGAGAGAAATTGATTGCCGTTAAAAAATTTCAGCTAACTTCAATAGCAAAAAAATTAGTCAGTCACCATGAGGATTTTAGAAAATTTAAGAAAATAATTGATTTTTCAGACTTTGATCGGCCGTAGCGGCCAAACGAAAACTCCAAATTGAACGCGGTGTGCAAATCTGAGTTCCTCGTACGTCAATTAGTCGGCTTAGAGATTTTGAATTTTTTATGAAATCGTGAAAAAAGACATGACTAACCCCCTTGGAAATTTTGTCAAAAAATGCATCTGTCTTAAAAATCATTGTAGACTATTGAATTTAACTTTATTTTCATCAGAAAGACGAGATAAATTGATTGCCGTTAAAAAATTTCAGCTAACTTCAATAGCAAAAAAATTAGTCAGTCACCATAAGGATTTTGGAAAATTTAAGAAAATAGTTAATTTTTCAGACTTTGATCGGCCGTAGCGGCCAAACGAAAACTCCAAATTGAACGCGGTTTGCAAATCTGAGTTCCTCGTACGTCATTTAGTCGGATTAGAGATTTTGAATTTTTGATGAAATCGTGAAAAAAGACATGACTAACCCCCTTAAAAATTTTGTCAAAAAATGCAACTTTCTTAAAAATCATCGTAGACTGTTGAATTTAACTTTATTTTCATCAGAAAGACGAGAGAAATTGATTGCCGTTAAAAAATTTCAGCTAACTTCAATAGCAAAAAAAATAGTCAGTCACCATGAGGATTTTGGAAAATTTAAGAAAATAATTGATTTTTCAGAATTTGATCGGCCGTAGCGGCCAAACGAAAACTCCAAATTGAACGCGGTTTGCAAATCTGAGTTCCTCGTACGTCAATTAGTCGGATTAGAGATTTTGAGTTTTTGATGAAATCGTGAAAAAAGACATGACTAACCCCCTTGGAAATTTTGTTAAAAAATGCAACTTTCTTAAAATTCATCGTAGACTATTGAATTTAACTTGATTTTCATCAGAAAGACGAGAGAAATTGATTGCCGTTAAAAAATTTCAGCTAACTTCAATAGCAAAAAAAATAGTCAGTCACCATGAAGATTTTGGAAAATTTAAGAAAATAATTGATTTTTCAGACTTTGATCGGCCGTAGCGGCCAAACGAAAACTCCAAATTGAACGCGGTTTGCAAATCTGAGTTCCTCGTACGTCAATTAGTCGGCTTAGAGATTTTGAATTTTTGATGAAATCGTGAAAAAAAAAATGACTAACCCCCTTGGAAATTTTGTCAAAAAATGCATCTTTCTTAAAAATCATTGTAGACTATTGAATTTAACTTTATTTTGCCGTTAAAAAATTTCAGCTAACTTCAATAGCAAAAAAAATAGTCAGTCACCATGAGGATTTTGGAAAATTTAAGAAAATAATTGATTTTTCAGACTTTGATCGGCCGTAGCGGCCAAACGAAAACTCCAAATTGAACGCGGTTTGCAAATCTGAGTTCCTCGTACGTCATTTAGTCGGATTAGAGATTTTGAATTTTTGATGAAATCGTGAAAAAAGACATGACTAACCCCCTTGGAAATTTTGTCAAAAAATGCAACTTTCTTAAAAATCATCGTAGACTATTGAATTTAACTTTATTTTCATCAGAAAGACGAGAGAAATTGATTGCCGTTAAAAAATTTCGGCTAACTTCAATAGCAAAAAAATTAGTCAGTCACCATGAGGATTTTAGAAAATTTAAGAAAATAATTGATTTTTCAGACTTTGATCGGCCGTAGCGGCCAAACGAAAACTCCAAATTGAACGCGGTGTGCAAATCTGAGTTCCTCGTACGTCAATTAGTCGGCTTAGAGATTTTGAATTTTTTATGAAATCGTGAAAAAAGACATGACTAACCCCCTTGGAAATTTTGTCAAAAAATGCAACTTTCTTAAAAATCATCGTAGACTATTGAATTTAACTTTATTTTCATCAGAAAGACGAGAGAAATTGATTGCCGTTAAAAAATTTCGGCTAACTTCAATAGCAAAAAAATTAGTCAGTCACCATGAGGATTTTAGAAAATTTAAGAAAATAATTGATTTTTCAGACTTTGATCGGCCGTAGCGGCCAAACGAAAACTCCAAATTGAACGCGGTGTGCAAATCTGAGTTCCTCGTACGTCAATTAGTCGGCTTAGAGATTTTGAATTTTTTATGAAATCGTGAAAAAAGACATGACTAACCCCCTTGGAAATTTTGTCAAAAAATGCATCTGTCTTAAAAATCATTGTAGACTATTGAATTTAACTTTATTTTCATCAGAAAGACGAGAGAAATTGATTGCCGTTAAAAAATTTCAGCTAACTTCAATAGCAAAAAAATTAGTCAGTCACCATGAGGATTTTAGAAAATTTAAGAAAATAATTGATTTTTCAGACTTTGATCGGCCGTAGCGGCCAAACGAAAACTCCAAATTTAACGCGGTTTGCAAATCTGAGTTCCTCGTACGTCAATTAGTCGGATTAGAGATTTTGAATTTTTGATGAAATCGTGAAAAAAGACATGACTAACCCCCTTGGAAATTTTGTCAAAAAATGCAACTTTCTTAAAAATCATCGTAGACTGTTGAATTTAACTTTATTTTCATCAGAAAGACGAGAGAAATTGATTGCCGTTAAAAAATTTCAGCTAACTTCAATAGCAAAAAAATTAGTCAGTCACCATGAGGATTTTGAAAAATTTAAGAAAATAATTGATTTTTCAGACTTTGATCGGCCGTAGCGGCCAAACGAAAACTCCAAATTGAACGCGGTTTGCAAATCTGAGTTCCTCGTACGTCAATTAGTCGGATAAGAGATTTTGAATTTTTGATGAAATCGTGAAAAAAGACATGACTAACCCCCTTGGAAATTTTGTAAAAAAATGCAAATTTCTTAAAAATCATCGTAGACTATTGAATTTAACTTTATTTTCATCAGAAAGACGAGAGAAATTGATTGCCGTTAAAAAATTTCAGCTAACTTCAATAGCAAAAAAATTAGTCAGTCACCATGAGGATTTTAGAAAATTTAAGAAAATAATTGATTTTTCAGACTTTGATCGGCCGTAGCGGCCAAACGAAAACTCCAAATTTAACGCGGTTTGCAAATCTGAGTTCCTCGTACGTCAATTAGTCGGATTAGAGATTTTGAATTTTTGATGAAATCGTGAAAAAAGACATGACTAACCCCCTTGGAAATTTTGTCAAAAAATGCAACTTTCTTAAAAATCATTGTAGACTATTGAATTTAACTTTATTTTCATCAGAAAGACGAGATAAATTGAATGCCGTTAAAAAATTTCAGCTAACTTCAATAGCAAAAAAAATAGTCAGTCACCATGAGGATTTTGGAAAATTTAAGAAAATAATTGATTTTTCAGACTTTGATCGGCCGTAGCGGCCAAACCAAAACTCCAAATTGAACGCGGTTTGCAAATCTGAGTTCCTCGTACGTCAATTAGTCGGCTTAGGGATTTTCAATTTTTGATGAAATCGTGAAAAAAGACATGACTAACCCCCTTAAAAATTTTGTCAAAAAATGCAACTTTCTTAAAATTCATCGTAGACTATTGAATTTAACTTGATTTTCATCAGAAAGTCGAGAGAAATTGATTGCCGTTAAAAAATTTCAGCTAACTTCAATAGCAAAAAAAATAGTCAGTCACCATGAGGATTTTGGAAAATTTAAGAAAATAATTGATTTTTCAGACTTTGATCGGCCGTAGCGGCCAAACGAAAACTCCAAATTGAACGCGGTTTGCAAATCTGAGTTCCTCGTACGTCATTTAGTCGGATTACAGATTTTGAATTTTTGATGAAATCGTGAAAAAAGACATGACTAACCCCCTTGGAAATTTTGTTAAAAAATGCAACTTTCTTAAAATTCATCGTAGACTATTGAATTTAACTTGATTTTCATCAGAAAGTCGAGAGAAATTGATTGCCGTTAAAAAATTTCAGCTAACTTCAATAGCAAAAAAAATAGTCAGTCACCATGAGGATTTTGGAAAATTTAAGAAAATAATTGATTTTTCAGACTTTGATCGGCCGTAGCGGCCAAACCAAAACTCCAAATTGAACGCGGTTTGCAAATCTGAGTTCCTCGTACGTCAGTTAGTCGGCTTAGGGATTTTCAATTTTTGATGAAATCGTGAAAAAAGACATGACTAACCCCCTTGGAAATTTTGTCAAAAAATGCATCTTTCTTAAAAATCATTGTAGACTATTGAATTTAACTTTATTTTGCCGTTAAAAAATTTCAGCTAACTTCAATAGCAAAAAAAATAGTCAGTCACCATGAGGATTTTGGAAAATTTAAGAAAATAATTGATTTTTCAGACTTTGATCGGCCGTAGCGGCCAAACGAAAACTCCAAATTGAACGCGGTTTGCAAATCTGAGTTCCTCGTACGTCAATTAGTCGGCTTAGAGATTTTGAATTTTTGATGAAATCGTGAAAAAAGACATGACTAACCCCCTTGGAAATTTTGTCAAAAAATGCATCTTTCTTAAAAATCATTGTAGACTATTGAATTTAACTTTATTTTGCCGTTAAAAAATTTCAGCTAACTTCAATAGCAAAAAAAATAGTCAGTCACCATGAGGATTTTGGAAAATTTAAGAAAATAATTGATTTTTCAGATTTTGCTCGGCCGTAGCGGCCAAACGAAAACTCCAAATTGAACGCGGTTTGCAAATCTGAGTTCCTCGTACGTCATTTAGTCGGATTAGAGATTTTGAATTTTTGATGAAATCGTGAAAAAAGACATGACAAACCCCCTTGGAAATTTTGTTAAAAAATGCAACTTTCTTAAAATTCATCGTAGACTATTGAATTTAACTTGATTTTCATCAGAAAGTCGAGAGAAATTGATTGCCGTTAAAAAATTTCAGCTAACTTCAATAGCAAAAAAAAAAGTCAGTCACCATGAGGATTTTGGAAAATTTAAGAAAATAATTGATTTTTCAGACTTTGCTCGGCCGTAGCGGCCAAACGAAAACTCCAAATTGAACGCGGTTTGCAAATCTGAGTTCCTCGTACGTCATTTAGTCGGATTAGAGATTTTGAATTTTTGATGAAATCGTGAAAAAAGACATGACTAACCCCCTTGGAAATTTTGTTAAAAAATGCAACTTTCTTAAAATTCATCGTAGACTATTGAATTTAACTTGATTTTCATCAGAAAGTCGAGAGAAATTGATTGCCGTTAAAAAATTTCAGCTAACTTCAATAGCAAAAAAAATAGTCAGTCACCATGAGGATTTTGGAAAATTTAAGAAAATAATTGATTTTTCAGACTTTGCTCGGCCGTAGCGGCCAAACGAAAACTCCAAATTGAACGCGGTTTGCAAATCTGAGTTCCTCGTACGTCATTTAGTCGGATTAGAGATTTTGAATTTTTGATGAAATCGTGAAAAAAGACATGACAAACCCCCTTGGAAATTTTGTTAAAAAATGCAACTTTCTTAAAATTCATCGTAGACTATTGAATTTAACTTGATTTTCATCAGAAAGTCGAGAGAAATTGATTGCCGTTAAAAAATTTCAGCTAACTTCAATAGCAAAAAAAATAGTCAGTCACCATGAGGATTTTGGAAAATTTAAGAAAATAATTGATTTTTCAGACTTTGCTCGGCCGTAGCGGCCAAACGAAAACTCCAAATTGAACGCGGTTTGCAAATCTGAGTTCCTCGTACGTCATTTAGTCGGATTAGAGATTTTGAATTTTTGATGAAATCGTGAAAAAAGACATGACTAACCCCCTTGGAAATTTTGTTAAAAAATGCAACTTTCTTAAAATTCATCGTAGACTATTGAATTTAACTTGATTTTCATCAGAAAGTCGAGAGAAATTGATTGCCGTTAAAAAATTTCAGCTAACTTCAATAGCAAAAAAAATAGTCAGTCACCATGAGGATTTTGGAAAATTTAAGAAAATAATTGATTTTTCAGAATTTGATCGGCCGTAGCGGCCAAACCAAAACTCCAAATTGAACGCGGTTTGCAAATCTGAGTTCCGCGTACGTCAGTTAGTCGGCTTAGGGATTTTCAATTTTTGATGAAATCGTGAAAAAAGACATGACTAACCCCCTTGGAAATTTTGTCAAAAAATGCATCTTTCTTAAAAATCATTGTAGACTATTGAATTTAACTTTATTTTGCCGTTAAAAAATTTCAGCTAACTTCAATAGCAAAAAAAATAGTCAGTCACCATGAGGATTTTGGAAAATTTAAGAAAATAATTGATTTTTCAGACTTTGATCGGCCGTAGCGGCCAAACCAAAACTCCAAATTGAACGCGGTTTGCAAATCTGAGTTCCTCGTACGTCAATTAGTCGGCTTAGGGATTTTCAATTTTTGATGAAATCGTGAAAAAAGACATGACTAACCCCCTTAAAAATTTTGTCAAAAAATGCAACTTTCTTAAAATTCATCGTAGACTATTGAATTTAACTTGATTTTCATCAGAAAGTCGAGAGAAATTGATTGCCGTTAAAAAATTTCAGCTAACTTCAATAGCAAAAAAAATAGTCAGTCACCATGAGGATTTTGGAAAATTTAAGAAAATAATTGATTTTTCAGACTTTGATCGGCCGTAGCGGCCAAACCAAAACTCCAAATTGAACGCGGTTTGCAAATCTGAGTTCCTCGTACGTCAGTTAGTCGGATTAGAGATTTTGAATTTTTGATGAAATCGTGAAAAAAGACATGACTAACCCCCTTGGAAATTTTGTCAAAAAATGCATCTTTCTTAAAAATCATTGTAGACTATTGAATTTAACTTTATTTTGCCGTTAAAAAATTTCAGCTAACTTCAATAGCAAAAAAAATAGTCAGTCACCATGAGGATTTTGGAAAATTTAAGAAAATAATTGATTTTTCAGACTTTGATCGGCCGTAGCGGCCAAACGAAAACTCCAAATTGAACGCGGTTTGCAAATCTGAGTTCCTCGTACGTCAATTAGTCGGCTTAGAGATTTTGAATTTTTGATGAAATCGTGAAAAAAGACATGACTAACCCCCTTGGAAATTTTGTCAAAAAATGCAACTTTCTTAAAATTCATCGTAGACTATTGAATTTAACTTGATTTTCATCAGAAAGTCGAGAGAAATTGATTGCCGTTAAAAAATTTCAGCTAACTTCAATAGCAAAAAAAAAAGTCAGTCACCATGAGGATTTTGGAAAATTTAAGAAAATAATTGATTTTTCAGACTTTGCTCGGCCGTAGCGGCCAAACGAAAACTCCAAATTGAACGCGGTTTGCAAATCTGAGTTCCTCGTACGTCATTTAGTCGGCTTAGAGATTTTGAATTTTTGATGAAATCGTGAAAAAAGACATGACAAACCCCCTTGGAAATTTTGTTAAAAAATGCAACTTTCTTAAAATTCATCGTAGACTATTGAATTTAACTTGATTTTCATCAGAAAGTCGAGAGAAATTGATTGCCGTTAAAAAATTTCAGCTAACTTCAATAGCAAAAAAAAAAGTCAGTCACCATGAGGATTTTGGAAAATTTAAGAAAATAATTGATTTTTCAGACTTTGCTCGGCCGTAGCGGCCAAACGAAAACTCCAAATTGAACGCGGTTTGCAAATCTGAGTTCCTCGTACGTCATTTAGTCGGATTAGAGATTTTGAATTTTTGATGAAATCGTGAAAAAAGACATGACTAACCCCCTTGGAAATTTTGTTAAAAAATGCAACTTTCTTAAAATTCATCGTAGACTATTGAATTTAACTTGATTTTCATCAGAAAGTCGAGAGAAATTGATTGCCGTTAAAAAATTTCAGCTAACTTCAATAGCAAAAAAAATAGTCAGTCACCATGAGGATTTTGGAAAATTTAAGAAAATAATTGATTTTTCAGACTTTGCTCGGCCGTAGCGGCCAAACGAAAACTCCAAATTGAACGCGGTTTGCAAATCTGAGTTCCTCGTACGTCAGTTAGTCGGATTAGAGATTTTGAATTTTTGATGAAATCGTGAAAAAAGACATGACTAACCCCCTTGGAAATTTTGTCAAAAAATGCATCTTTCTTAAAAATCATTGTAGACTATTGAATTTAACTTTATTTTGCCGTTAAAAAATTTCAGCTAACTTCAATAGCAAAAAAAATAGTCAGTCACCATGAGGATTTTGGAAAATTTAAGAAAATAATTGATTTTTCAGACTTTGCTCGGCCGTAGCGGCTAAACGAAAACTCCAAATTGAACGCGGTTTGCAAATCTGAGTTCCTCGTACGTCATTTAGTCGGATTAGAGATTTTGAATTTTTGATGAAATCGTGAAAAAAGACATGACAAACCCCCTTGGAAATTTTGTCAAAAAATGCATCTTTCTTAAAAATCATTGTAGACTATTGAATTTAACTTTATTTTGCCGTTAAAAAATTTCAGCTAACCTCAATAGCAAAAAAAATAGTCAGTCACCATGAGGATTTTGGAAAATTTAAGAAAATAATTGATTTTTCAGACTTTGATCTGCCGTAGCGGCCAAACGAAAACTCCAAATTGAACGCGGTTTGCAAATCTGAGTTCCTCGTACGTCAATTAGTCGGATAAGAGATTTTGAATTTTTGATGAAATCGTGAAAAAAGACATGACTAACCCCCTTGGAAATTTTGTCAAAAAATGCAAATTTCTTAAAAATCATCGTAGACTATTGAATTTAACTTTATTTTCATCAGAAAGACGAGAGAAATTGATTGCCGTTAAAAAATTTCAGCTAACTTCAATAGCAAAAAAATTAGTCAGTCACCATGGGGATTTTGGAAAATTTAAGAAAATAATTGATTTTTCAGACTTTGATCGGCCGTAGCGGCCAAACGAAAACTCCAAATTGAACGCGGTTTGCAAATCTGAGTTCCTCGTACGTCATTTAGTCTGATTAGAGATTTTGAATTTTTGATGAAATCGTGAAAAAAGACATGACAACCCCCTTGGAAATTTTGTCAAAAAATGCAAATTTCTTAAAAATCATCGTAGACTATTGAATTTAACTTTATTTTCATCAGAAAGACGAGAGAAATTGATTGCCGTTAAAAAATTTCAGCTAACTTCAATAGCAAAAAAAATAGTCAGTCACCATGGGGATTTTGGAAAATTTAAGAAAATAATTGATTTTTCAGACTTTGATCGGCCGTAGCGGCCAAACGAAAACTCCAAATTGAACGCGGTTTGCAAATCTGAGTTCCTCGTACGTCAATTAGTCGCATTAGAGATTTTGAATTTTTGATGAAATCGTGAAAAAAGACATGACTAACCCCCTTAAAAATTTTGTCAAAAAATGCAACTTTCTTAAAAATCATCGTAGACTGTTGAATTTAACTTTATTTTCATCAGAAAGACGAGAGAAATTGATTGCCGTTAAAAAAATTAAGCTAACTTCAATAGCAAAAAAATTAGTCAGTCACCATGAGGATTTTGGAAAATTTAAGAAAATAATTGATTTTTCAGACTTTGATCGGCCGTAGCGGCCAAACGAAAACTCCAAATTGAACGCGGTTTGCAAATTTGAGTTCCTCGTACGTCAATTAGTCGGCTTAGAGATTTTGAATTTTTGATGAAATCGTGAAAAAAGACATGACTAACCCCCTTGGAAATTTTGTCAAAAAATGTAACTTTCTTAAAAATCATCGTAGACTATTGAATTTAACTTTATTTTCATCAGAAAGACGAGAGAAATTGATTGCCGTTAAAAAATTTCAGCTAACTTCAATAGCAAAAAAATTAGTCAGTCACCATGGGGATTTTGGAAAATTTAAGAAAATAATTGATTTTTCAGACTTTGATCGGCCGTAGCGGCCAAACGAAAACTCCAAATTGAACGCGGTTTGCAAATCTGAGTTCCTCGTACGTCAATTAGTCGCATTAGAGATTTTGAATTTTTGATGAAATCGTGAAAAAAGACATGACTTACCCCCTTCGAAATTTTGTCAAAAAATGCATCTTTCTTAAAAATCATTGTAGTCTATTGAATTTAACTTTATTTTCATCAGAAAGACGAGATAAATTGATTGCCGTTAAAAAATTTCAGCTAACTTCAATAGCAAAAAAATTAGTCAGTCACCATGAGGATTTTGGAAAATTTAAGAAAATAATTAATTTTTCAGACTTTGATCGGCCGTAGCGGCCAAACGAAAACTCCAAATTGAACGCGGTTTGCAAATCTGAGTTCCTCGTACGTCATTTATTTGGATTAGAGATTTTGAATTTTTGATGAAATCGTGAAAAAAGACATGACTAACCCCCTTGGAAATTTTGTTAAAAAATGCAACTTTCTTAAAATTCATCGTAGACTATTGAATTTAACTTGATTTTCATCAGAAAGACGAGAGAAATTGATTGCCGTTAAAAAATTTCAGCTAACTTCAATAGCAAAAAAAATAGTCAGTCACCATGAGGATTTTGGAAAATTTAAGAAAATAATTGATTTTTCAGACTTTGATCGGCCGTAGCGGCCAAACGAAAACTCCGAATTGAACGCGGTTTGCAAATCTGAGTTCCTCGTACGTCATTTAGTCGGATTAGAGATTTTGAATTTTTGATGAAATCGTGAAAAAAGATATGACTAACCCCCTTGGAAATTTTGTCAAAAAATGCATCTTTCTTAAAAATCATTGTAGACTATTGAATTTAACTTTATTTTGCCGTTAAAAAAATTCAGCTAACTTCAATAGCAAAAAAAATAGTCAGTCACCATGAGGATTTTGGAAAATTTAAGAAAATAATTGATTTTTCAGACTTTGATCGGCCGTAGCGGCCAAACGAAAACTCCAAATTGAACGCGGTTTGCAAATCTGAGTTCCTCGTACGTCATTTAGTCGGATTAGAGATTTTGAATTTTTGATGAAATCGTGAAAAAAGACATGACTAACCCCCTTGGAAATTTTGTTAAAAAATGCAACTTTCTTAAAATTCATCGTAGACTATTGAATTTAACTTGATTTTTATCAGAAAGACGAGAGAAATTGATTGCCGTTAAAAAATTTCAGCTAACTTCAATAGCAAAAAAAATAGTCAGTCACCATGAGGATTTTGTAAAATTTAAGAAAATAATTGATTTTTCAGACTTTGGTCGGCCGTAGCGGCCAAACGAAAACTCCAAATTGAACGCGGTTTGCAAATCTGAGTTCCTCGTACGTCATTTAGTCGGATTAGAGATTTTGAATTTTTGATGAAATCGTGAAAAACACATGACTAACCCCCTTAAAAATTTTGTCAAAAAATGCAACTTTCTTAAAAATCATCGTAGACTGTTGAATTTAACTTTATTTTCATCAGAAAGACGAGAGAAATTGATTGCCGTTAAAAAATTTCAGCTAACTTCAATAGCAAAAAAATTAGTCAGTCACCATGAGGATTTTGGAAAATTTAAGAAAATAATTGATTTTTCAGACTTTGATCGGCCGTAGCGGCCAAACGAAAACTCCAAATGGAACGCGGTTTGCAAATCTGAGTTCCTCGTACGTCATTTAGTCGGATTAGAGATTTTGAATTTTTGATGAAATCGTGAAAAAAGACATGACTAACCCCCTTAAAAATTTTGTCAAAAAATGCAACTTTCTTAAAAATCATCGTAGACTGTTGAATTTAACTTTATTTTCATCAGAAAGACGAGAGAAATTGATTGCCGTTAAAAAATTTCAGCTAACTTCAATAGCAAAAAAAATAGTCAGTCACCATGAGGATTTTGGAAAATTTAAGAAAATAATTGATTTTTCAGACTTTGATCGGCCGTAGCGGCCAAACGAAAACTCCAAATTGAACGCGGTTTGCAAATCTGAGTTCCTCGTACGTCATTTAGTCGGATTAGAGATTTTGAATTTTTGATGAAATCGTGAAAAAAGACATGACTAACCCCCTTAAAAATTTTGTCAAAAAATGCAACTTTCTTAAAAATCATCGTAGACTGTTGAATTTAACTTTATTTTCATCACAAAGACGAGAGAAATTGATTGCCGTTAAAAAATTTCAGCTAACTTCAATAGCAAAAAAAATAGTCAGTCACCATGAGGATTTTGGAAAATTTAAGAAAATAATTGATTTTTCAGACTTTGATCGGCCGTAGCGGCCAAACGAAAACTCCAAATTGAACGCGGTTTGCAAATCTGAGTTCCTCGTACGTCATTTAGTCGGATTAGAGATTTTGAATTTTTGATGAAATCGTGAAAAAAGACATGACTAACCCCCTTGGAAATTTTGTTAAAAAATGCAACTTTCTTAAAATTCATCGTAGACTATTGAATTTAACTTGATTTTCATCAGAAAGACGAGAGAAATTGATTGCCGTTAAAAAATTTCAGCTAACTTCAATAGCAAAAAAAATAGTCAGTCACCATGAGGATTTTGTAAAATTTAAGAAAATAATTGATTTTTCAGACTTTGGTCGGCCGTAGCGGCCAAACGAAAACTCCAAATTGAACGCGGTTTGCAAATCTGAGTTCCTCGTACGTCATTTAGTCGGATTAGAGATTTTGAATTTTTGATGAAATCGTGAAAAACACATGACTAACCCCCTTAAAAATTTTGTCAAAAAATGCAACTTTCTTAAAAATCATCGTAGACTGTTGAATTTAACTTTATTTTCATCAGAAAGACGAGAGAAATTGATTGCCGTTAAAAAATTTCAGCTAACTTCAATAGCAAAAAAATTAGTCAGTCACCATGAGGATTTTGGAAAATTTAAGAAAATAATTGATTTTTCAGACTTTGATCGGCCGTAGCGGCCAAACGAAAACTCCAAATTGAACGCGGTTTGCAAACCTGAGTTCCTCGTACGTCATTTAGTCGGATTAGAGATTTTGAATTTTTGATGAAATCGTGAAAAAAGACATGACTAACCCCCTTAAAAATTTTGTCAAAAAATGCAACTTTCTTAAAAATCATCGTAGACTGTTGAATTTAACTTTATTTTCATCAGAAAGACGAGAGAAATTGATTGCCGTTAAAAAATTTCAGCTAACTTCAATAGCAAAAAAAATAGTCAGTCACCATGAGGATTTTGGAAAATTTAAGAAAATAATTGATTTTTCAGACTTTGATCGGCCGTAGCGGCCAAACGAAAACTCCAAATTGAACGCGGTTTGCAAATCTGAGTTCCTCGTACGTCATTTAGTCGGATTAGAGATTTTGAATTTTTGATGAAATCGTGAAAAAAGACATGACTAACCCCCTTAAAAATTTTGTCAAAAAATGCAACTTTCTTAAAAATCATCGTAGACTGTTGAATTTAACTTTATTTTCATCACAAAGACGAGAGAAATTGATTGCCGTTAAAAAATTTCAGCTAACTTCAATAGCAAAAAAAATAGTCAGTCACCATGAGGATTTTGGAAAATTTAAGAAAATAATTGATTTTTCAGACTTTGATCGGCCGTAGCGGCCAAACGAAAACTCCAAATTGAACGCGGTTTGCAAATCTGAGTTCCTACGTCATTTAGTCGGATTAGAGATTTTGAATTTTTGATGAAATCGTGAAAAAAGACATGACTAACCCCCTTGGAAATTTTGTTAAAAAATGCAACTTTCTTAAAATTCATCGTAGACTATTGAATTTAACTTGATTTTCATCAGAAAGACGAGAGAAATTGATTGCCGTTAAAAAATTTCAGCTAACTTCAATAGCAAAAAAAATAGTCAGTCACCATGAGGATTTTGTAAAATTTAAGAAAATAATTGATTTTTCAGACTTTGGTCGGCCGTAGCGGCCAAACGAAAACTCCAAATTGAACGCGGTTTGCAAATCTGAGTTCCTCGTACGTCATTTAGTCGGATTAGAGATTTTGAATTTTTGATGAAATCGTGAAAAAACACATGACTAACCCCCTTAAAAATTTTGTCAAAAAATGCAACTTTCTTAAAAATCATCGTAGACTGTTGAATTGAACTTTATTTTCATCAGAAAGACGAGAGAAATTGATTGCCGTTAAAAAATTTCAGCTAACTTCAATAGCAAAAAAATTAGTCAGTCACCATGAGGATTTTGGAAAATTTAAGAAAATAATTGATTTGGCCGTAGCGGCCAAACGAAAACTCCAAATTGAACGCGGTTTGCAAATCTGAGTTCCTCGTACGTCATTTAGTCGGATTAGAGATTTTGAATTTTTTATGAAATCGTGAAAAAAGACATGACTAACCCCCTTAAAAATTTTGTCAAAAAATGCAACTTTCTTAAAAATCATCGTCGACTGTTGAATTTAACTTTATTTTCATCACAAAGACGAGAGAAATTGATTGCCGTTAAAAAATTTCAGCTAACTTCAATAGCAAAAAAAATAGTCAGTCACCATGAGGATTTTGGAAAATTTAAGAAAATAATTGATTTTTCAGACTTTGATCGGCCGTAGCGGCCAAACGAAAACTCCAAATTGAACGCGGTTTGCAAATCTGAGTTCCTCGTACGTCATTTAGTCGGATTAGAGATTTTGAATTTTTGATGAAATCGTGAAAAAAGACATGACTAACCCCCTTGGAAATTTTGTTAAAAAATGCAACTTTCTTAAAATTCATCGTAGACTATTGAATTTAACTTGATTTTCATCAGAAAGACGAGAGAAATTGATTGCCGTTAAAAAATTTCAGCTAACTTCAATAGCAAAAAAAATAGTCAGTCACCATGAGGATTTTGGAAAATTTAAGAAAATAATTGATTTTTCAGACTTTGGTCGGCCGTAGCGGCCAAACGAAAACTCCAAATTGAACGCGGTTTGCAAATCTGAGTTCCTCGTACGTCATTTAGTCGGATTAGAGATTTTAAATTTTTGATGAAATCGTGAAAAAACACATGACTAACCCCCTTAAAAATTTTGTCAAAAAATGCAACTTTCTTAAAAATCATCGTAGACTGTTGAATTGAACTTTATTTTCATCAGAAAGACGAGAGAAATTGATTGCCGTTAAAAAATTTCAGCTAACTTCAATAGCAAAAAAATTAGTCAGTCACCATGAGGATTTTGGAAAATTTAAGAAAATAATTGATTTTTCAGACTTTAATCGGCCGTAGCGGCCAAACGAAAACTCCAAATTGAACGCGGTTTGCAAATCTGAGTTCCTCGTACGTCATTTAGTCGGATTAGAGATTTTGAATTTTTTATGAAATCGTGAAAAAAGACATGACTAACCCCCTTAAAAATTTTGTCAAAAAATGCAACTTTCTTAAAAATCATCGTAGACTGTTGAATTTAACTTTATTTTCATCAGAAAGACGAGACAAATTGATTGCCGTTAAAAAATTTCAGCTAACTTCAATAGCAAAAAAATTAGTCAGTCACCATGAGGATTTTAGAAAATTTAAGAAAATATTTGATTTTTCAGACTTTGATCGGCCGTAGCGGACAAACGAAAACTCCAAATTAAACGCAGTTTGCAAATCTGAGTTCCTCGTACGTCAATTATTTGGATTAGAGATTTTGAATTTTTGATGAAATCGTGAAAAAAGACATGACTAACCCCCTTGGAAATTTTGTAAAAAAATGCAACTTTCTTAAAAATCATTGTGGACTATTGAATTTAATTTAATTTTCATCAAAAAGACGAGATAAATTGATTGCCGTTAAAAAATTTCAGCTGACTTCAATAGCAAAAAAATTAGTCAGTCACCATGAGGATTTTGGAAAATTTAAGAAAATAATTGATTTTTCAGACTTTGATCGGCCGTAGCGGCCAAACGAAAACTCCAAATTAAACGCGGTTTGCAAATCTGAGTTCCTTGTACGTCAATTAGTCGAAATAGAGATTTTAAATTTTTGATGAAATCGTGAAAAAAGACATGACTAACCCCCTTGGAAATTTTGTCAAAAAATGCAACTTTCTTAAAAATCATCGTAGACTGTTGAATTTAACTTTATTTTCATCAGAAAGACGAGAGAAATTGATTGCCGTTAAAAAATTTCAGCTAACTTCAATAGCAAAAAAAATAGTCAGTCACCATGAGGATTTTAGAAAATTTACGAAAATAATTGATTTTTCAGAATTTGATCGGCCGTAGCGGCCAAACGAAAACTCCAAATTGAACGCGGTTTGCAAATCTGAGTTCCTCGTACGTCATTTAGTCGGATTAGAGATTTTGAATTTTTGATGAAATCGTGAAAAAAGACATGACTAACCCCCTTGGAAATTTTGTCAAAAAATGCAACTTTCTTAAAAATCATCGTAGACCATTGAATTTAACTTTATTTTCATCAGAAAGACGAGAGAAATTGATTGCCGTTAAAAAATTTCAGCTAACTTCAATAGCAAAAAAATTAGTCAGTCACCATGAGGATTTTAGAAAATTTAAGAAAATAATTGATTTTTCAGACTTTGATCGGCCGTGGCGGCCAAACGAAAACTCCAAATTGAACGCGGTTTGCAAATCTGAGTTCCTCGTACGTCAATTAGTCGGATTAGAGATTTTGAATTTTTGATGAAATCGTGAAAAAAGACATGACTAACCCCCTTGGAAATTTTGTCAAAAAATGCAACTTTCCTAAAAATCATTGTAGACTATTGAATTTAACTTTATTTTCATCAGAAAGACGAGATAAATTGATTGCCGTTAGAAAATTTCAGCTAACTTCAATAGCAAAAAAATTAGTCAGTCACCATGAGGATTTTGGAAAATTTAAGAAAATAATTGATTTTTCAGACTTTGATCGGCCGTAGCGGCCAAACGAAAACTCCAAATTGAACGCGGTTTGCAAATCTGAGCTCCTCGTACGTCAATTAGTCGGATTAGAGATTTTGAATTTTTGAAGAAATCGTAAAAAAAGACATGACTGACTAACCCCCTTGGAAATTTTGTGAAAAAATGTAACTTTCTTAAAATTCATCGTAGACTATTGAATTTAACTTTATTTTTATCAGAAAGACGAGAGAAATTGATTGCCGTTAAAAAATTTCAGCTAACTTCAATAGAAAAAAAATTAGTCAGTCACCATGAGGATTTTGGAAAATTTAAGAAAATAATTGATTTTTCAGAATTTGATCGGCCGTAGCGGCCAAACGAAAACTCCAAATTGAACGCGGTTTGCAAATCTGAGCTCCTCGTACGTCAGTTAGTCGGATTAGAGATTTTTAATTTTTGATGAAATCGTGAAAAAAGACATGACTAACCCCTTTGGAAATTTTGTTAAAAAATGCAACTTTCTTAAATTTCATCGTAGACTATTGAATTTAACTTTATTTTCATCAGAAAGACGAGAGAAATTGATTGCCGTAAAAAAATTTCAGCTAACTTCAATAGAAAAAAAATTAGTCAGTCACCATGAGGATTTTGGAAAATTTAAGAAAATAATTGATTTTTCAGACTTTGATCGGCCGTAGCGGCCAAACGAAAACTCCAAATTGAACGCGGTTTGCAAATCTGAGTTCCTCGTACGTCAATTAGTCGGATTAGAGATTTTTAATTTTTGATGAAATCGTGAAAAAAGACATGACTAA
This sequence comes from Ocypus olens, assembly GCA_910593695.2. Classification (NCBI taxonomy): domain Eukaryota; kingdom Metazoa; phylum Arthropoda; class Insecta; order Coleoptera; family Staphylinidae; genus Ocypus; species Ocypus olens. Next base: position 42,186,692 of record OU343052.1, read on the forward strand.
CCCCCTTGGAAATTTTGTCAAAAAATGCAACTTTCTTAAAAATCATCGTAGACCATTGAATTTAACTTTATTTTCATCAGAAAGACGAGAGAAATTGATTGCCGTTAAAAAATTTCAGCTAACTTTAATAGCAAAAAAATTAGTCAGTCACCATGAGGATTTTAGAAAATTTAAGAAAATAATTGATTTTTCAGACTTTGATCGGCCGTAGCGGCCAAACGAAAACTCCAAATTGAACGCGGTTTGCAAATCTGAGTTCCTCGTACGTCAATTAGTCGGATTAGAGATTTTGAATTTTTGATGAAATCGTGAAAAAAGACATGACTAACCCCCTTGGAAATTTTGTCAAAAAATGCAACTTTCTTAAAAATCATTGTAGACTATTGAATTTAACTTTATTTTCATCAGAAAGACGAGATAAATTGATTGCCGTTAGAAAATTTCAGCTAACTTCAATAGCAAAAAAATTAGTCAGTCACCATGAGGATTTTGGAAAATTTAAGAAAATAATTGATTTTTCAGACTTTGATCGGCCGTAGCGGCCAAACGAAAACTCCAAATTGAACGCGGTTTGCAAATCTGAGTTCCTCGTACGTCAATTAGGCGGATTAGAGATTTTGAATTTTTGATGAAATCGTGAAAAAAGACATGACTAACCCCCTTGGAAATTTTGTCAAAAAATGCAACTTTCTTAAAAATCATTGTAGACTATTGAAATTAACTTTATTTTCATCAGAAAGACGAGATAAATTGATTGCCGTTAAAAAATTTCAGCTAACTTCAATAGCAAAAAAATTAGTCAGTCACCATGAGGATTTTGGAAAATTTAAGAAAATAATTGATTTTTCAGAATTTGATCGGCCGTAGCGGCCAAACGAAAACTCCAAATTGAACGCGGTTTGCAAATCTGAGCTCCTCGTACGTCAGTTAGTCGGATTAGAGATTGTTAATTTTTGATGAAATCGTGAAAAAAGACATGACTAACCCCCTTGGAAATTTTGTCAAAAAATGCAACTTTCTTAAAAATCATTGTAGACTATTGAATTTAACTTGATTTTCATCAGAAAGACGAGAGAAATTGATTGCCGTTAAAAAATTTCAGCTAACTTCAATAGCAAAAAAAAAAGTCAGTCACCATGAGGATTTTGGAAAATTTAAGAAAATAATTGATTTTTCAGACTTTGATCGGCCGTAGCGGCCAAACGAAAATTCCAAATTGAACGCGGTTTGCAAATCTGAGTTCCTCGTGCGTCAATCAGTAGGATTAGAGATTTTGAATTTTTGATGAAATCGTGAAAAAAGACATGTCTAACCAAAAAAAAATTAGTCAGTCACCATGAGGATTTTGGAAAATTTAAGAAAATAATTGATTTTTCAGAATTTGATCGGCCGTAGCGGCCAAACGAAAACTCCAAATTGAACGTCAATACGTCAATTAGTCGGATTAGAGATTTTTAATTTTTGATGAAATCGTGAAAAAAGACATGACTAACCCCCTTGGAAATTTTGTTAAAAAATGCAACTTTCTTAAATTTCATCGTAGACTATTGAATTTAACTTTATTTTCATCAGAAAGACGAGAGAAATTGATTGCCGTTAAAAAATTTCAGCTAACTTCAATAGAAAAAAAATTAGTCAGTCACCATGAGGATTTTGGAAAATTTAAGAAAATAATTGATTTTTCAGACTTTGATCGGCCGTAGCGGCCAAACGAAAACTCCAAATTGAACGCGGTTTGCAAATCTGAGCTTCTCGTACGTCAATTAGTCGGAATAGAGATTTTGAATTTTTGATGAAATCGTGAAAAAAGACATGACTAACACCCTTGGAAATTTTGTTTAAAAATGCAACTTTCTTAAAATTCATCGTTGACTATTGAATTTAACTTGATTTTCATCAGAAAGACGAGAGAAATTGATTGCCGTTAAAAAATTTCAGCTAACTTCAATAGCAAAAAAAATAGTCAGTCACCATGAGGATTTTGGAAAATTTAAGAAAATAATTGATTTTTCAGACTTTGATCGGCCGTAGCGGCCAAACGAAAATTCCAAATTGAACGCGGTTTGCAAATCTGAGTTCCTCGTGCGTCAATCAGTCGGATTAGAGATTTTGAATTTTTGATGAAATCGTGAAAAAAGACATGACTAACCCCCTTGGAAATTTTGTTAAAAAATGCAACTTTCTTAAAATTCATCGTAGACTATTGAATTTAACTTGATTTTCATCAGAAAGACGAGAGAAATTGATAGCCGTTAAAAAATTTCAGCTAACTTCAATAGCAAAAAAATTAGTCTGTCACAGTGAACATTTTAGAAAATTAACGAAAATAATTGATTTTTCAGACTTTGATCGGCCGTAGCGGCCAAACGAAAACTCCAAATTGAACGCGGTTTGCAAATCTGAGCTCCTCTTACGTCAATTAGTCGGATTAGAGATTTTTATTTTTTGATGAAAACACGAAAAAAAGACATGACTAACCCCCTTGGAAATTTTGTTAAAAAACGGTGATGTGGCTATCATGTTGCTTTCTCCGACTTGATGGTATCATTTATATTTACGCTTTCATGGTTTATTTTCAATTTGAATCATATTTTGAATGTACATCGAGCGCTTTGTAAACACGGAGGAAACTGACGTTTAAAACGTCAAAATTATGAAAGATGGAAAAATTATACTTCAAATATAAAAACTCAATTTATTCAAAAACTAAAGGGATTTTGAAAAAAAAATATTTTTTGTAAGTTGTTCATTTTAGCATTCTCTACAATTATTATTAACATACATTTGCTGTAACTGTTATCGTTTTATAATTATAAACCAAAAATTAAAAAAATAATAATAAATTTTTTTCTCAAATAAAAATCATTTTATAAAAGATGTTTTTAACCAAAAGATGTTTATTTCTTTGTTGTCTTCAAAGTTTGTCTAAATGTTTTTGTGATATTTTTCATATTTAAGAAAATATTGGCAAAAAACAAAAAACAGTTAAGATAAACGCCCATTTCCGGTGTACGAAATTTTACCAAAAGCTTTTCAGTTCTTCAGATTATCAAATAAGACGGATGTTCAAAGTTTCATATCAATTGCTTTATTAGTTTTTGAGATACAGCGCGCACAGACAAACACACACACAGACACACACACACACACACACACAGACACCAATTTTTTTTTTCCAGAAATTGTTGAAATGTCATCTAGGGACCCCAAAACGGAAATTTCCGTAAAAAAAATTTTTGGAAAAAAAATCACGATCACAATACTTTCTCGTACTTCGTAACGGAGAAAGTAAAAAATGTGTACAGCCTTCCCAATATGTCGTGACACCTAGGGGTAAAGTTTGCGGGTGAGAAAGTATTCAGAGAGAACGCGATAACAAACCTACGCGAGGCCGCATTACCGAATTGAAGATGAGTCATCACTTCGCGACCGATTCTGTGTCTATATTTACATTATGTTTACGCGGTGCTCGCTGAATTTTGAAATTTAAGATGTTCACTGCGCATTGTGACACCGGATTTTGGGAAGGCTCTACGTTCGATTGAGTTTTCGTTGAACGCAAGTTGAAATGTAATGACTTTTCAAAATTAACAACACACTTAACACTTATTAGTATACAGATATATTGAATTCCGGGACTGAAATAAGTTGGAATTATAAAAAATATATCGGTGAAACAACCAAGTATTTTAGTTTTGTAAATCTGTGTGTCAGCAAAGTGATTTTTTTTCAGTTCCTGTTAAAGATTTATCTTAAACATTACAGTAAAACATTTACAGAGGTGTTTGGTTAGTTATTACTACGTAAATCACTGTTTATTTCGCTCTAAGAAAATTTTTATAAAAATGTAAATTTTACTTTTAGTGTATTTTTTTTAATATCACTTTACTTGGAAGCGTAATATTTCAAAACTAATTAATTTACAGAGAAAGGTTAGGACTTAAAGAGGATGACTACGTCAGCACGAGGTCAGCAACATCCCAACAAAGAAGACAAAGGAAATTAATAGAAGATTTAAAGCAAGAAATCGCAGGTTTTGACGAAGAACGTTTAGAATTCCGGATGGAAGTTCACAAACTGAGTAAAATTATTTCAAATCTCTCTGATCAAATCATCGAGCTTGGAGAAACCCCTAATCCAGAGAACGTGTCTGTAGCGATACAAGAAGTTCCTCCGAAACCAGCCAAGAGAACTTTGGTCAAAGAGCCAGCGCAGCAGAAAGAAGATCAAGTTCCAAAGAGTACTGATGAAACAGATCAGAAATTTAAAGGGGACGGGAGAAGTCAGCAGGATGATTGCATCAGTCGGGATCAGTACAAGGCCGTAGTTGAGGAGAATGAGGCTTTGAGGAGAGGTCTACATGAGATTTTGGATAGTGTACATGCTAAACAAGGTAATCTATAAAAGTAACAATTTAGTAAATAAACAGCGCATACACATTGCTCAAAATGATCAACAGTGATTTTCTTTATATTTTTGGCTTCAAAATGCCGAGAAAAAATTGAATACACTATCTTTCTTGTTGGAGGTTACAGTATTAGCCAGAGTAAAATAAAATTGCATCTGCCTCTTTGCCAATTTTAAAAAGTCATGATTTTTGTTGGACATCATAAAAATAATACTTGTTTATTCCCATATATATTGAGTTTAAAAGTGCATTTTAAGGTGTGAGCCACAGAATTTTGTTGCTGAGTTGGACATGCCTGAAAGAGAAAAACATAGCATTATGTTATGTCTGAGATTATTTTTTTTAAATCTAATTCAATTAAACTAATGACGAAATAATATGCGACATTCCTCATTTATCTTACAGCCAACTCTGAAACAAAATTTTGTGGCTCACACGAATTTGTGGTTTCGCGAAGCGCGATATACCGATTGTGGAGTAGGTACTTGGATTCTGATGATGTGTTCAAGAGACATGAAGGCCTTGTTAGGTTAACAACAGCCGCACAAGATCATTTTATGGTTCTACAGGCCAGCAGAATGCAGCGATTACAGCACGTGAGCTTTTGGTTAGTCTCCAGAGTGCATATAGAGTAACGATTTTAGACCAAACAATTAGAAAACGTCTTTATGAAGCTGGTCTCTATTTCCATCGACTAATTGGAGTGCCAGCATTTCTGGATGACAATTACGGAGCTCATCATTTTTGGTTAGAGATAAGAGCAGCAGAATGGAGCAGATTTGGATTTCGATCTGAGAAGGATAAGAATGTGGTATGAAAGTAGAGCGTTGAAAAAGACCAGGCATTTCCAGGAGGTCTACAACTGTAGATGTGATTCTATTATGGTATAAGTTAGATAGATAGATAGATATTTATTTGTGCTAGTACAGGATGTTTATTTGTGCTAGTACAGGATGTTTACACACGTCAAATATACAGTATACAAAAAATTACAAAAAGTGTGATAGAAATAATGTTTAAATCTAAAATGCAGGGCAATAAATAGAATTTAAAATGTTACAATCACAAACAGTTTAAAACTTATATAACTAGGCTAAAATTTTTAAATAAATTAATATAATATAGTAAAAGGATAAAATAAAGTGGCAATAAATAAAATTTAAAATATTACGATCACGAACAGATTAAAACTTATACAACTAGACTGGAATGTTTAAATAAATAAATATTGTAAAAGGATAAAATATAGTGGCAATAAATAAAATTTAAAATAATACAATCACAAACAGATTAAAACTTATATAACTAGACCGGCAAATTTACTAGATAGATACTCTGATACACTAAAGAATGCTTGCTTCTCCAGATATGATTTTATGGTTTGCCGAAAGGTTATTAGTGGCAGCGATTTAATTGAATTCGGCAAAATATTAAATAATTTAGGTCCATAATATCTAATTGCATTCTGCGATATACCCAGACGAATACATAGAGGGTATATGAGATTGATTGATCTTGTGTTATGTTGATGATTCTGGTCGTGAGTTTTTAGTTTATCAATATTTTTTCGGACATATGTCAGACATTCAAGTACATAAAGGCAAGGAAGTGTAAGAATGTAAGAATACCGAGGTTAATGAAAGCTTCGCGGCTATCCGCTCTATAATCAAGAGAAGCTAGTACTCGTATGGCGCGTCTCTGAATGCCAAATACTCTACCAATTTTAGCAGAATGACCCCACGATAGAATCCCATATGTAATATGAGCTTGACATACTGCAAAATATGCTGTTCGGAGAGCCTCTGTAGGCAAGGAGTTTTTTAATTGTCTAAGAAGGTATATGCCCTTGCATAGTTTTTTAGACAATACCTTCTCATGTGAATGCCAGCTTAATTTTGAGTCCAACTCAATTCCCAAGTATTTTGCAGTACTCACTTCGACATCTTTTTTCATGAAGAAGGTTAATTCCGTCGTCTTCTCCGGATTAACAGTGAGGCCATTCGCTGTAAACCAGTCAGTCGCCTTATTAACCGCCATGTTATTCATATCAATAGCTACCGTCTTGTGAGCAGAGGAACTTTGCAGTGTAGTGTCATCTGCAAATAACACAGTATTTACACCATGATTTTGCCCGGGCAAATCATTGATGTAAATAATGAAAAGCAGAGGGCCTAAAATTGATCCTTGAGGTATGCCACAGTTAATTTTTACTTCCTCCGAGGTGGTATTGTTGCAACAGACTCGTTGGCATCTGCGTGCAAGGTATGAATGTATCATACGGCAGCTATTGGGATGAAAGTTATAGCAGTACAACTTTCACAAGAGAACACCGTGCGAGACGCAATCGAAAGCTTTCGTGAGGTCCATAAAGGTTGCTACGGAGTAATTACCTTCTTCGAATGCCTCGTATATTACCTCAGTAAGCGCGGTAATTGCGTCAGATGTCGATCTTCCCCTACGAAAGCCGTACTGCTGGCCGGTGATAAATCTTTGAAGCTCCATGAATTCAACGATTTGTAAGAACAGTACTCGTTCTAGGATTTTGGAAATAATTGGTAGCAGTGAGATGGGCCTGTAATTATTAATGTCATTAGCATCCCCCTTTTTATGTAAAGGTATCACTTTAGCTCGCTGCAAGCATTGAGGAAATATACTTTCTCCACGACCACCATAGAATTTAAGCATTCTGAAATCAATTTTAATTATAGAACGTACACTTTCTCACTCTTGTTATGGAACAAAACACAATGCGCTTATGCGTTTTGCATGTAATTCATTCCATAACAAGGGACAGAATGAATATTCTCACATCGTTTCGAATAAAACAATTAGCCTTGGATACCACAATTGTCAAAATACTATAAACATAACCACAAACGTGATAAAACGTAAGTTCTTTGTGTTCATTATTTTATTAGTCTATTTGATCTGGTCGAGGAGAAAGTATAGTCTGATACTCGGTAAGAATGGAAATTCAGATGCTCGTGGTTCCTCGCGCTCGCCTCACGGCTCGCGCTCGAAATATTCCACTCGCATCGAATTTCCATTCTAACCTTGTTACAGAATATACTATTTCGATATGCATAAATTTATGAGTTTTGTAAGTGGTGTTATTATTACGTCGGTGATATATTTTATTATATGTACATTCATTCCATAGATATCACGACTAGGGGAAGGTTTTAATTTCCTAATAATATTTCTAATAATTACAGAACTAATTTCATTAAACTGTAGATAATTTTTATTGTCACTGCAATTGCTTTCAATAACGAAATTTATTGGATCTTTTTCTATTGCAGGCAAATTTTTAACAAGATTTTCTGCAATATCCCTAAAAAAAGTGTTAGCAGCATTTGCGTCAATTTTGCAGTTTGCATGTGGTTGCTGGTGATTATTTTTAATTAATGACCACAATGCTTTAGGTTTATTTCCAGATTCCCTAATTATTTTAGCATTAGCTGATATTTTGGCATTATTTAACGCTAAATTATATGTACGCCTAAAATTTAAAAACTCTTGTTTAGCAGCAGAATTTTGATTACTTGCATCTCTAAGAAGCAAAAGAGTTTCTCGCATTTTACGCAAATTTTCATTGAACCAACTTACTTTTCGGTCACTGTGATGTATGGGGTTGACTTTTTCGGGGAACGATTCTTGCATATATCTTTGAAGAATGGCCATAAACTCATTGAATTTTTCGTCCACACTCATATCCATATCATCGATAAAATTCCAACTTGTATTGTCTAAAAGATGATATAATTTAAAAGAACCGTATTGAGTAATAGGTCTTACTATTTGTTTCGTTTTTGTTCGAAAGCTTGACTCTAGATTTATTTCCACATGTACGCCAATGTGATCCGACAGACCAACGTCGACTGGATTCACATTAACATGCTTGGTATTAATGTTCGTGAATACATTGTCCAAACAGTTATTTAATCTAGTGGAGAAAGTTACTGTGCTGGCTAAACCATATGTTATTAATAAATCGCATAAGGCAGTTGCTCTAGGATCACTGCAGTTAAATTTGCAATTAAAATCGCCGCCAATAATGACGCTATTATTAGTATTTATTCTATCTAGTAATTTGTTCATAATTAACATAAATTCATTAAAATCACCGGATGGTGATCGATAGATTGTTACAACAGTAAGACTATACTCACTGAGGAGAACTGCAGATATTTCACAATTTTTTTCTATAGAGAGTTCATTAATATGAACTAGATTGTTATAAGAAATATTTAATTTATTTAACTGCAGAACACCTCCATGAATATAGGTATAGGTATAGGAATATAGGTTGTAAATACCTTGCACTAGAAAACCGATCTGTTTGTATCAATGGAATAATGAATCAACAGCAAGATATGGGTTGTATTATTGAACTAATTTTGCAACAATTTTCATATGCCGCTGGTCCAGATTTGGTGTACGAGCATGACAATGCTCGTCCTTGCACGGCGAGTGCAGGATTGGTTTCTAGAGAAAAGTATTGCTATTTCTATCGTGGCCATCTCAATCACCAGATCTCAACCCGATCGAACATAATTGGGATATCCTACAAAGAAGACTCACACTAGTCATGACGGACATCGAAGCTCGTCCTGTATTGAGGGAGCAGTGGGCTTTAATTTTACAGGTTGTAATCTACGGGTGCATTTTGAGATTGTTATAGCGCGTTGCCAAACTATGATTAATTCTTCTAATACAGCCTATTCGTTAAGAATGCATTTTTATTAATAACGGGTGTTTCAAAAATAATATACGTATTTATTTGATTAAACTTCAAGACATACGAACATGAAACTTTACACACATATTTACGAATCTCTCAAGTTCAGATTACAGATGTTCAATATGTCCTCCATCACATCAATACTCAAATTTCTCCCATACTCGGGCAAGCATGTCATTCGTCACTGATGTTATGGCAGTACGGATCCGGCTCTTCAACTCTTCCAGGTTCTGTGGAAGTGGTGGTACATAAACGTTGTCTTTAACGAAACCCCACAGGAAGAAGTCACAGGGCGTCGAATCCGGTGACCGTGGAGCCCAGCTGAGATATGCTAAGTCGCCAGCTCCATGATGACCTATCCAACGGTTCAGAAGAGTTTCATTCAGATATTCACGCACTTGGCGACTCCAGTGAGGGGTTGCCCCGTCTTGTTGAAAAATAAAGTTGTCTTCGTGCAGCCTCGGAAACGACCAGTTTTGTAACATAGCGAGATACTGCTGACCGTTAACCGTGTTTCCATAAAAAAAGCCAGGACTCTTTCCTTTACACACACATCCTGTATCTACAAACTGTCGATACCATCTGTGAATGTTCCACCCATTCGGAGGATCAATTTGGTACCTCAATCTGAAATTACGGAATTGCACTTCGCAAACTCGAGAACACAAAATGATTTCTGCTGCGGAGTAGCCATTTTAAACATATGACGGTTACCAAGCAAAACAGAAGATAACTGACATCTAGGGGCTATTAATATAAAGTAGACTATGTATTCGTTTCTCCAATAGCCGAGCAAAGCGATTGATAGTTTGCACAAAATAATACTTTGTAATACTTATATTCTTTTAGAAACACCCTGTATTTTAAATTTGGTGTAACTTATTATTTTATTTTCATTATTATACAAAAAAGACGCTGTTTCCAAACATAATATACTCACACTTTTTACTCAAAACGTGATAGTGTACCATTTTTTAAGAAAAAATATTGTTGTTCCTCAGATCATTTTGAGCAGTGTATTAGGTAACAAAAACAGTTTTGAGTTTTACAACAATTTACATTTTACTCATCTTTGCTCCTTTGAAGCATTGACATTTGATCTTTTAAAATGCCTTGCGAGTTAGATATATAAAATATCAAAAATTAGTAGTGTTTACAATGGCTCTAACAAAAGAGAGCATATTAGATTTTTACGCGTTTCATCTGAAAAAAAGCTGCTGAAGCCATTGAAATTGTAGAAAGGATACGAAAAAAGGTGTCAAAAATTGTCAACAGCTGTCTTGAAGATTAAGAATTACTGGATATAAACTGAAAAGGAGCTTACAAAGCAGGTTGGCGTTACGCGAGTTAAGATCGGGTGACCGATGAATTTGTTTTTAAAAATATTTTATTTATTAGAAACAAACTATTACAAATTACCACTTGGTTATTAATTAATGTTTGATTATTTAATTGTTGCGTCACGTGGTAATCGTACGCTGCGAGCCGATTCTAAGACTGAGGATCCCCTCCGCGCAAGATGCTTAAGTAGGTCAGCCATTGTTGTTGAGTTCAGCAATTTTGGGTGCTATAATTCGCGGCAAGCATTTTCGTACTTTTAAACACATGAGAAAGGTTCGGAAGATGAAGGAAGGCATGAACTGTTCGAAGACAACAAACATCGACGGTGCGACACAGCACTCACTTTGCTTCCAAAGTTCCGAGAAAATGTTTTCCTGCACAAAATCATTACAGGCGACGAACAGAAGATTCTTTGAGATTCTTTCAATTTTCGACACCAACTCCAAAGCTGAGAAGGTTTCGCTCTGCATCTGGTTGGATTGAAAAAGTGTGTTGTGTTAGGAGTTGTGCAGTAGGTTGCAAAAGCTCATCGATGCAAATGGGGAATATTTTGCAAACAAATAATTTTGAAAAAAGCTTAGTACTTGTTTGCTTATCTAACACATGTTTTCATATTTTAAGCAGAATGTAATGTTTATCTTATATCTAGAAACGACGGTCAAAGAAATCAAGTCTGAAACCTTGGAGAGTCTACTTCGAGCTTTGGATGTTAAACATATTTCTGGTTGGTATCATCCAGCTATGCGGTTGCAAGCTGAGTTGCATGCAGTTCAGGGAAGTAACACCGAGCTGAGAGAACAATTACGTTCGACGAGGTAAGTGCTTTTAATGACGTACATATAATGTAGTTAACAAATCTTAAAGTATGAAAAAGGTTTAGAAAACAATGGTAATACATTATATACTACATCTACCCATAGATTAGACTTTTGTGACGACTTGAGTGATAGAAATCCAACTAGGTTGCCGAACAACTCTTGCCACTAAAAGCAGTGGCGGCTGGTGAAACATTTTGATGGTAGAGCCACTTAGCCTACAATATAATTCCTTCTTTTTAAGAAACTAACGATAATTTAAATTGAAAACCTTTACAGAAGCATTAAATAAATCAAATAAAAACGAAAAGCTCCAGGCAATTTGAACAACAATTTGTTTTCTCTTGCAATTATTTTGAACTTCAGCCAAGGAAAGTTTTCAGATTTTTGAGGAATCTTGTAGTAGAATTAGTTTTGAGTAAATCTAGAAATTTTCCCGCTTGCGGCAATTGTTTTTTATGTTTTATGGGCTCTAGACAATTGAACAACTGCAGAATTTCAACAGTTTGTGTTCTCGCGCAAATATTTCGAAATCTCGCAAACGACAGTCTCGATTTTTATGGAATTCTGAAGTAGAATTGATTTTAAGCAACTCCAGAAAATTTTAAGTTTGTTGCAATTTTTTATTATATATTTTAAGCTCTGATAAAATGCAATACTTCAGAATTTCAGCCAGTTGTGTTCTCGCGGAAATAAATCGAAATCTCGTGAAAGAAAGTCTTTCGATTTTTATGGAATCTTGAAGCTGAACTGATCTTAAGCAAATCTGAAAAGTTTTTCGTTTGTGGCAATTGTTTTTATATTTTTTTTTTAGCTCTAGGCAATTGAACAACTTCAGAATTTCAACAGTTTATGTACTCGAGCAATTATTTTGAAATTTAGCTAAGGAAAGTGTTTCGATTTTAAGGGATATTGTAGTAGAATACATTTTGAGTAAATTTGGAAATGTTTACGTTTGTGGCAATTGTTTTTATATTTTTTGAGCTCTAGATAAGTTATCAACTTCAGAATTTCAAGAATTAGTGTTCTTACGCAAATATTTCGAAATCTCGCGAATGACAGTCTTTTGTTTCTTGTGGAATCTTGAGGTAGAATTTATTTTAAGCAAATCCAGAAAACTTCAAGTTTGTTGCAATTTTGTAAATACTTTTTTGAGCTTTGGTAAAACCCACAAATTCAGAATGTTAGCCGGTTGTGTTTTCGCGGAAATAAATCGAAATCTCGCGAAGGAAGGTCTTTTGGATCTTTATGGAATCTTGATCTTAAGCAAATCTGGAAAGTTTCACGTTTGTTGCAATTGTTTTTATATTTTTTTGAGCTCTAGGCAAATGAACAACTTCAGAATTTCAACAATTTGTGTTCTCGTGCAAGGCAACTCTTTGGATTTTTGAGGAATCTTATAGAAGAATGGATTTTCAATAAATCTGAAAATTTTCGTGGTTTTTATTTATGTTTCTATATTTTTTTGAGCTCTGGGCTATTGAACAACTTCAGAATGCCAGCAATTATTCTGAAATCCAGTTCAGGAAAGTTTCCAGATTTTTAAGGAATCTTGTAGTAGAATTTATTTTGAGTAAATTTGGAAATTTTCACGTTTGTGGCAATCGTTCTTATATATTTTTTTAGCACTAGACAGTCGAACAAATTTCAGAATTTTAACAATTTGTGTTCTGGTGCAAATATTTTCAAATCCTATGAAGGAATTTTGAGGAATCTTATAGTAGAATTGTTTTCGAGTAAATCTGGAAAACTTTACGTTTGTGGCAATTATTTTTATACTTTTTTATGCTCGAGACAATTAAACAACTTCAAAATTTCAACAATTTATATTCTCGCTCAAATATTTTAAAATCTCGTGAAGAATAGTCTTTTTGGTTTTATGGAATCTTAAAGTAGAATTGATCTTAAGCAAATCTAGACAATTTCAAGTTTGTTGCAATTTTTTAAATATATTTTTGAGTTCTGATAAAATGCAGAACTTCAGAATTTCAGCCTGTTGTGTTCTTACGGAAATAAATCGAAATCTCGCGAAGGAAAATCTTTTGATTTTTATGGAATCTTGATATTAGCCAAATCTGGAAAGTTTCACGTTTGTGGCAATTGTTTTTATATTTTTTTGAGCTCTAGACAATTGAAATCTTTCAAAATTTAAATAATTTGTGTTCTAGTGCAATTATTTTAAAATCCAGTGAAGGAAAGTCTTATTTTTGAGGAATGTTGTAGTAGAATTTATCTTAGGCAAATACAGAAAATTTCAACTTTGTTGCAATTTTTTTTTAATATTGTTTTGAGCTTTGATAAAGCGCACAACTTCAGAATTTCAGCCAGTTGTGTTCTCGCGAAAATAAATCGAAATCTCGTGAAGGAAAGTGTTTGGATTTTGATGGCATCTTGAAGCAGAATTGATCTTAGCCAAATGTTTCACGTTTGTAGCAATTGTTTTATATTTTTTTGTTCTAGACAATTGAACGATTTCAGAATTTTAACAATTTGTTTTCTCTTGCAATTATTTTGACAATCAGTGAAGGGAAGTCTTCGTATTTTTGAGGAATTACAGTAGAATTCAATTTGAGTAGATCTGGAAAATTTCACGTTTGTTGCAAATGTTATTATAAATGTTTAAGCTCTGGGCAATTGAACAACTTCATAATGCGAACAATTTGTGTTCTTGTACAGTTATTTTGAAATTCAGCGAAGGAAAGTATTCGAATTTAGAAGAATTTAAAAATCCTTGCCGAGGTTTAAATTAGTGGTAGTGCCATGGCTCCTCGGCTCTACATAACGAGCCGCCCCTGACTAAAAGTAGTACCTACGAAACTCTGAGGGAAATGTAAAAATTGTAATTGCAATTTATTACGAAAATCGCAATCGCATCGTTTAGAACGTTCTCCATGGCGGAAATTAACTCGAAAAATAGTTCAAACTCAAGAAGAATAACAATATCAAACTGTTAATAAAGCGTCTGTTGGAAGTACAGGTATACCCGTACCAACCTAACGCTGCAAAATTACATTTTTTTCATAGCCGTGTTGGTACTTTTCACTTTCTAGTGTTTGTCAGTAAAGATCTCTAGAAAGTCTAAACTATCGGTGGATATGGTATAGTAGAATATCTCCAATGAACTAATTATAATTTTATGGTCACTATATCCTAAAACAGCTAAAAGTCACATGCATGTAAATAATATACGAGATCTACGTCCTTGTGTAAACAATTGTAATTACGAAAATGATAACTTATCCACTGTAATCTAACTAGTGAGTAGGAATTTTATATATCTTAAAATTAACAACAAATCATTTTGCTAATTCATAATAACAATAGGCATTTAATGATAGTTGACAAGTTCTTTCTTAAATTGATTACTGGAACGTTAGAAACCTTACAGACACTTTGAACATGATTTTTATTATTTCTATTGTTTCAGGGAACAATTGGATAACTACAAAGCAAAATTCCCCCAGTCCATTTTGGAAAGTATGGACAGTGAAACGAATCAACCCAGCGCCCTAGTCATTTCTAACCTAAATAAGCAGCTCTTGAAAGTTTTACAGGTATATCAATTATTTTTCTAAATATTTTGAAATATCGTGGAAATGCATTCTTATTTACATCATAACAAAAAGAAATAATTATTAGAAAATAATAAAAGGTCTACAATGTAGTGTAACTAAATATATGATACATAATTATTGATTAAATATCTATTCATAAAATAGGCTGATTATTGATTTCAACTAATCAACAAAGGCTTAAAAGGCTTGAAAAATGTCAGTGTGAAAGGGAGGTGTGGGAGGGGGTTAAGCTGTTACTTTTTGAAACATTTGTATAGATCAGAAACATGAGTAACTTTCACACACTTTATTTATAAATAGTGACTGCAGTTACGACAAATTGAAGGGTTTGCTTCGAAAATTTTTGAAGTTTTTAGAAAACCGTGGAAAACGTTTCAAAATTGTAAGCTGTGTTAAAATAATTTTCCTGAATATTTCTTACATATTACTATTTTCACTCAAAAATATATCTTCCACAAAATGGATGTTCTTTCTACTTCCAAGAAGAAAAATTACAAAAATTACAATCTAATTGTCATATTAAATATTTAAATATAACTCAATTGCAATACAGCATATATTTTGACTCCAGAAACAGAAAATTAATTTTTTCAATCGTCGCATTCACCTTTTAAAACTCATCTGGTGCGTAGTTTAATTGTAGTCCATTGTTAAACCACACCATTATTTTGTGCATCGTATTTGCGGACTACTATAGTATTGTTTTTGACGTTGAACATGTTTTACTGTTTTCTTACAGAGTAGACCAACACTCGCACTACTTAACGTGTTTTCTGCATTGATGTGGAATTTTTCATTAGTGAAAGATTT
This sequence comes from Ocypus olens, assembly GCA_910593695.2. Lineage (NCBI taxonomy): Eukaryota > Metazoa > Arthropoda > Insecta > Coleoptera > Staphylinidae > Ocypus > Ocypus olens. Next base: position 42,202,385 of record OU343052.1, read on the forward strand.
GCATTTCGTTATGAAAAACTTTTCCGTTTTGGTACCATTACAAATGATTTAAAGGAGTTTTCAGGATGAAACAAACCTTTTTAACAGGTCAACGATGTTGAAAATTACTCCTTGAGTAACAAATAGTTATAAGAAACTTTGTATTCCTTCTCTCTACAATGCGAGTAGAAAAACTCTATTATCGTTTTATAATATTATAAACCAAAAATGAAAAAAAAAGTATTACATTTTTTTCTCGAATACCAATGATTGAATGAAAAATATTTTCAAATAAAAGATGTTAATTTCTTTGCTGTCTTCAATATTTGTTTAAATGTTTTTGTGATATTTTTTATATTTAAAAAAATATTAAGAAAAAACAAAAACCCGTTAACACAATTTTTTTTCCAGAAATTGTTGAAATGGCATCTAGGGACCAAAAACGGATATTTCCGTAAAAAGAAAATTTGAAAAAATTTTCACGATCACAATACTTTTTCGTACTTTGTAACGGAGAAAGTAAAAAAAAAACATCACCTGAGGGTACTTTTCGATAAGGTCGTACACTTTTTTACTGTTTCTTAAGCAACTCGATTCGGTCGATTTTTTCCTCTGCCAACCGATTGGTGGTGTCATGGCGAGTAAATCGGCGTAATTTATCTTTTCCATTCACAGTTTTGTACTTCTTTCCTTCAGTCATTCGTCGTTTTCTTACACTTCGCTTCCATCCACTATGATTCGAAAATATCCGCTTTTTACGAATGGAAATGCGATCATCTTTGCTGGAAGTGCTTTGCTCTCCTTGAGGTTCTATATTGTTTGAAGAATAATGCGTGATTCGGAAGAGGAAAGACCATTTAGCTGTGGGTCTAGTGTTTTATATGAGCCTCGAGGAGAGGAAATCACTTCTAGCAAAGATAATATTTATTTATTTATTTAGTAAATATGTAGTGAGATTCCCAGAGGAATAATACATTGTTTCAAATAATTACAGAAGTTAAATACTTAAAAAGAAATATACGATATGGAATATCACAGTCAGTTAAATATTATAAACTATTACAATAATTTTTAGAATTATATATACATAAGTAGATTAAATATGAAGATATTACTAAGATTGACAGACACAACGTTACATGAGAATACTAATACAAGAATTCTTGAACACTATAAAATGGGTTACTTGTGAAAAACTTCTTTACTTTTGTTTTGAAAATGCTTTTTGTTTTAATATTGCTATACAAATGTGACAATTTATTGTATATTAATATTCCCATGTAGTTTGTGCTGTTTTTATACAACGTTGATTTATGTGGTGGTATTGCCAGATTGGAGGAGTGACGAGTTTGCATTGTGTTAATAGTTATATCACTATTTCTCTTGAATTTTTCAATGTTATCATACATGAAATGGAAAATAATGGAAACGGCAATCGCATTTCACATAAGTCACTAGACCCAGAGGTAAATAGTCTTCTCTTCCGAATTACGCATTATTCTTCAAACAATATATACAGCATTATGTTTATAAGAATTAAAACCACGAGATACCGCTGAAAAACACTCCATTGTTGATAAATGCGCTGTGTAGCCTTCGTGTAAACAAAACATGTAGTCGTTTGAGGATCTACCATCACACGAGAACTAACGATCTTTCTTAAATTATTTTTTTTTTATAATACAGTTAACTCTAATCTCTCTCAACATGTAGCTACCTCCTTTTGCAGCAAACCCTTCAATTGTCTATTGGCCTCGAAAGAGAGTTGGATGCACCCTGGTGGAGAAAGTCAGTACTCAAGTAAACGAGTACTCGTGTTTACATTTTACATGGTTTGTAAATAATGAACAATGAATTAATTTAATACAAATTGTAGTGCCTTCGGATGTCATTCGCAGAAAGGATTAGAAATATTCAATTGCACTATTTTCCGGTTTTGTCAACCTAACCAACAACCATGGTGTGGTTTACAGGTTCCAGATAAACCCGCTTTACAGCTATACTTCTGCTAATTTAGGGTGGCCTTTAATTGTATGGGATTTTCCAGCAAATGACTTGTTTGCGAACAAAGTCCTAATATGATAATACTAAATGCTTGGCATTTAAAATCTTTTCCCCTTTAATAATACACCTGCTGTCTGGATTGGCATTCAAAGATATTTAAATATTTGGCCGAATCTTAAAAAATATTTATTTGTTATCATATGACCTAAAAGTGTAATGGCTGATTTAGGTATTATAAATACATTTTTAAAGCAATTTTGATATAATTATCTATTTAAATATCAAGTAAATATCCCTTTGCAACAATATCATCACTTTAAACAGAGTTATCAAATGCAGTTTTTAAAATAAAATGAGAAACTTGTACACAGAAGCGAACGGAGTACTCGTTTTCTACAGCTGTTCGACGCGATCGTAGCACCCCCATAGATATTTTTCGAGGCCAATAATAGTCTAATTATAAATTAAGTGTCCGATATTGTGCGAAAAAGACAATATTATTGATATTTTGTTTTTTTATAATAAATGTAACGTCAACAGTTATGTTAAATCAAAACTGTCTTTCGATACATAATTATTAAATAGTAAAAGTTTTGAGCTGACATAACTGTTGACTTTACAATATAAATAAAATTACAAAGAATTTGGTAAATATCGTGTATTTTACTGTTGTACTCTGGTACCTTTTTCAATTTCCATAAAAAAAAAACGTGTGTTATATTAACAGTTACTTAAAGTTTTTAATTGATTTATTGAGTACCATAAAACTACTTTAATTAGTATTAGTTTTGTTATCTAAAATTTTGTTTAAATTAACTACTCAAGCTGTATTTACTTATTTTTAGACATATAATCACGAAGAAGAAACAAACACCACCTTAACAGATAAATTAGAATACTACAAAAACGAATTTTCGATCATCCAAGAGCAGGTCATCCTTCTCTACAAACAGTATTTCGAAGAAAAACAACAATGGGACACCGAATTGGAACAATCCAGAAGCAAACAACTCGAATTGGAAGAAAAAACAGCCATGCAGGACGCTAAACTATCGACCATTACCGAATACCTAGATCCAAAAACAGGCGACGACCTCAAGATGAAAAAAGCAGCAGACGCATCCGCTTACTTGGTGGTTTTAAACAGAAAATGCGTCTACTTAGAAAATCAAGAAGCCATTTACAGGAATCAGATAGCGGAACTGAAAGAAGACTTACTGGAGTGCGAAGCCGTGACTTTGAACAGGATTAATAAATTGAGTGAAGAGAATTTGATACTAACGCAGAAATTGAAGACGTTTGAGGCTAAAATCAGCTACGAGATGCAACACGTTGCCGAAGCGCGTAACAAGTGCGATGATTTAGTATCACGCGAGAGGAAATTGTTGAATGATTTATTCGAAATCCACAAGGTAAACGATAACCAGTTAAATCTGTTAAACAGGCGAGTGGATTTATTGGAGGATGAAAAACGTGAATTGGAAAAACGGTTATTCGACGCGTTACAGAAGAGTTATTCTAGTGGTGATAAGAACCTAGATGCATTAACCAAGAAACTGTCACAATCCGAAGTAAACGAAACAGCAGAAAGACAGAGGGCTAATCACACGAACAACCTCTACGAGCTGGTGAAGGAGCAACTTCAAAAATCCGAGGAGCGGCATAAAGATTACCAGAAGTACAACAACGAGATCATTCATAAGAACTTACTCCTACAGGAGAGTATTAAAGAGCTAGAAAATAAGATGTTTAATTACATCGATCTAGAAGTGTTCAAATCTTTGGAAAACCAATATTTAGATATCCTCAAACATAAGGAAGGTTTGGTTTTAGAGAAAACACGGTTGGAGAATGAACTAGCTGCGGTGAAGAAGTGCAATGAGATGAGGAGATTGTGGGTTGATTTGGAAAGGCAGGAGTTCTTGAATCTGAGGCATCAGATCGTGGATTTGCAAGCTGTGGGGGACGATAAGTCGGTGATTGCCAGGCTGTCTTCGGATGTTGTCACTGCTAGGATGATTGAAGCGGAAACGCGGAGGAAATACGAGGACGTGCAACTAAATCTTACGAAGAGTTACCTCGAGAAAATTGGGTGTGAGGAGACTTTTGAGAAGGAAAGGAATCATCTGCAGGTGGTTAAGGAGGGTCTGGAGAAAAAAATAAGGTGGGTGATGTTTAGAAATTTTAGAGCGCAGCGTAAGTAAGTATACAGTATATTTTTTTTTATCGTGGGCCATAGGATTTTACATGCTAAAAATTATACCTTGTTTTAATGTGAATTTTATCATAAATTTTTTAAGGAAATTTTAGTTAGTAATAAATCAATTATTTTTCTACATGATGCGCTGCATTAGAATAACTTAAACATGTTTTATTCCATTAAAAAATGAAATTATTTTATTAATTTACCAAATGTCAGATTGATTAGTGAGGCAAGTAATCAAACGGATTTATACCAGAAAATGTCTGTTTATATTGTTGAAGAACGGGTGGAATTTGTAACGGCAATTATAAGAGGTTTGTCCAGCAGGGAAATAGTTATATTTTTCTAGAAGAAGTCAGGGAATTTTTATTTTAGGGAAATATTTGACAACTTTTCTGCACCGTATCCCGATCATCCGGTTCCGAGCAAAAGCACTTTTTAATGGAATAAAACATGTTTAAATTATTCTAATTAAGTGCATCATGTAGAAAAATAATTGATTTATATTGTTAACTAAAATTTGCTTCAAAATTCTATGATAAAATATACATTAACACAAGGTATAATTTTTAACATGTAAAATCCTATGGCCCACGATAAAAGAAACATACGGTATATAGCAATATTTCCTTTTATCCATAAATGCAAAACTACCAATAGCTAATAAATAATAAGGTGTGAGCCACAGCATTTTGTTACAGAGTTGGCCCTACCTGAGAGAGAGAGAAACATAGCAGTCATATCTGACATTAATTAATTTTTTTAAATCTAATTCAATTGAACTAATTTAGTTTCATGATGTAATATATGCGACATACCTCATTTATCTCACAGCCAACTATGAAACAAAATATTGTGGGTCACACGATATTTTACATAACAAAAGTTGTAAATAATATATTACACGCATACAAAGTCGGAAAACATTGCGTTACAGCTGAGGGCATAGATTGCAAACCGATTGAAAACTTTAATTCTGAGTAGATTTTTTGAAGAAACTGGGCGTATCATTGATTTGACAATTTTATATATTGACAATTTCTGTACTTCGAAATAGAGGCTCGCAAAATGTTTTTGCCGACCAAGAGTACAACTTTACAGGGAGTCGCTAATTTCCCAACTTTTTGGACGTTAAAAATAATAGTATATTTGGCCAAAAAAGTGCGCAATTGTTTTACAACTAGGTAAGTAGTATACTTTTTCTACGGCGAATAAACCACATTAAAGAAACTATTAAAAATAGTTTCTCCGACTTGATGGTATCATTTATATTTACGCTTTCGTGGTTTATTTTTTAATTTAAATCATATTTTAAATGCACATCGAACGTTTTGTAGACTCGGATGAAACTGACGTTTAAAACGTCAAAATTATGTAAAATGGAAAAATTTTACAAATTCAAAAACTCAGTTTACTCAAACACTAAAGAGATTTCGAAAAATACTTATTCTTTATAAGTTGTTCATTTTGGCATACTCTGCAATTATTGTTAAAATAAATTTGCTGTAACTATTATCGTTTCATAATTATAAACCAAAAATGACAAAAACAAAATGTTTAATAACTATTATTTTTCAATAACCAGACATTTTACGAAAAATATTTTCAAGCAAAAGATGTTAATTTCTTTGTTGTCTAAGTTTTATTTAAGTGCTTTTATAGTATTTTTCATATTTAAAAAAATATCTGAGAGAAACAAAAAACGGTTAAGGTAAACGCCCACTTCCGGTGTACGAAATTTTACCAAAAGCTTTTCAGTATTTCGGATTATCAAATAAGACTTATGTTCAAAGTTTCATATTAATTGCTCTATTAGTTTTTGATATTACACTTCGCACTTCAGATACATACACACACATAGACACAATTTTTTTTTTCCAGAAATTGTTGAAATGGCATCAGGGACCCCAAAACGGATATTTCCGTAAAATAATTTTTGAAAAAAAATTACGATTACAATACTTTCTCGTATTTCGTAACGGAGAAAGTAAAAATTAAAAAAAAATCATGATCACAATACTTTCTCGTACTTCGTGACAGAGAAAGTAAAAAAAACTAATTTCTTTAGGCATTGTCATTTTTTAAAAGTTTGGTTTTTAAAGAATCCTGAATTAAAAATGCAAATCTTGATTATATTTTATATTTATATTTTAAATTAAACTCTCCTTCAATGACGTAATTGAGAAGTCGTTGATAAAAAACCAGCGATAATTTATATTTGTATGTCAAATTAACCTCCTTCAACGACAAAATGATGAGTCGTTACTTAAATCAGCGAGTAAAATGGGTAAAAAAACATTCACATTTTTTGTTTACTAAATTTTGTTTTTAATTTATGGGCCCTCTATTAAGTAAGAGAGCCTTCCAAAAATTGCACTCAAGCCCTTTTGAGGTTTGGGTGCGGGAATTATTTGTAGGGTGTCAGCATAAGTGTCCTCACAAGACGTTCATTGGAACACTCTGCTCCCCCAGACAAGGGAGGACGAGGCACCTCGCCTCAACAGTTAAATCAATGTGTACTGCGTCTCTACGCGAAACAATTATTCACGCGCCATCTTTCGAATAGGTAAAAAAGCTAACGTCAGCTTGGGTGTAAATAAGGTTGCATACGTTAAACACCGTTTATGAAATGAAGTTGAGACCGTTGATGTTGAATATATAAAGAGACGTAACTGATTGTTAAATGTATAGGGAAACATTTCATTAGCTTCTATTTATAGCTAACAGAAGTACAGTTAAGGATATATGAATATGAAATAGCTATTAATTCCACCAAATAAAAACTCAGTTTTTTTCTTACTTTAGGCTTTAGCCATTCAGTAACATACGGATTATTTTTGTATTTGTATTTTGTATGAATAACTGTGAAAAAATGAAGAAATGAATAATGTAAGACATATACAACAACCACGGACCCGAGCGAATACTTTTCTATCGCCGAAAAATCTTCCGCCCGGGATGGGAATCGAACCCACACGGCCGCGGTGCAGCTGGCACAGGCGCTCGCCGCTACCCACTACACCAAAACTCAGTTTAGATTCTGAAAAACTGGATTTGACTTATTATGGCATTTTTTAATTTAAAATACCTTAATAAAGTAAAACTAGTGGAGAATTTTAAACATTCAGAATCTGAATTGAGTTCGGATTACGTTAATATTATACGACCTACATTTGAAGAATACTTCGGTGCTTAATACTAGATGTAAATAATATACTATTCTCATTAAATATGTTACCTATAAAAAAAACAATACATAGGTATGTGGAAAATTTAACAATTAATAAAATTGTCAATTTAGCTTATTAATAAATAACTAAATAAATATATATAATTTCTTAATACATAAATGGAAAACTTGCTAAATTGGTAAACATTTTTAACAATATTAATACAAAAAGAATAACTCCACTTAATATCCTATCTTATTAAGACAGTTTGTTTATTTAGTAAGGCGTCTATAATTTTTTTGTTGGGCTCTTACTGGTTTTGTTTGGGCCGTTTTTTTTTCTGTAGAAAAGATATTCTTTGCCTTTCAATTCCTTTTAATTTATTTCCCTTATTTCTGTAGACAATCGTCTCTCTTGAATCTGCACTTAATTTAAGTACTTCAAGCTCCAATTCTCTAGTTCTTAATTTATTTACCCTCTCCTCTTCGCCAATTAAATAGTCTAAAGAATTTTTTACTTAATGCAGTCCTTTTTTTTTCTTCGTGTCATACAATAGTAGAAGTTATATTTATTTAATATTCTTGTAACATTTAGTGAATAAATATTTAAGCTAATTTTTTTTATTTATTAATTTATTTGACTGCAGTTGCCGAAACTGCAGTCAAATAAATAAAAACAAAAGTGTTATACAAACAAAGTAAAAAAGTGTTTTATTCTATAAAAAAAGCATGTATTACAAAGTAGAAGCTTCCTACATAACAAATATTTAAGCTAATGCTTGTGAATCGTTAGGTTCGGTCAATTTTGTCGGTTTTGAGTTTGCAGCACTAATTACTGCAACAGGTGTTTGTTTGTTGCAATTAGTCTCCTCTGCTGTAGGTTCTCCCACAATTATCGTCCTTTCATTAACGTTGATAGACGTTGTCTGCAAAATTTCTGCAGAAACAGTAAAAATATAAGATGTTAACATGTATTTTTAACTAATGAGTGTTTACAAACTGTTAACATCGTAAATACAAGTATAATTTATTTATGGCAGTGGAGATGATTCACAGATGCTTATTTAAATAATGTTGTAAGTTTCACCATTAAATATGTTTTTAAACACTTGCCAAAATTATCAACTCATAGATTCTGGTGGAATATTTTTCTCGTTTTCCATAAAAAATGGAACGCATATCTCTAGCTTCGCGACCTAGTGTGTTTATTATTTTTCCTTTAGTGACATTATCTTTTCTTCTTTTAACAAATACATTAAATTCTGTACACACGTCGTGTATATCTTGTAAAATAACCTCACTTTATGAGTAAACTTCTTCACTTCCAGACCTACAGTTTCCATTAGTTTGATTTTAGAAAGACATCATAGTAGGATTTCGAGCCTAACACCCGAGTTAACAAAAAACGTCGCCACCACGAACGGGGTCCTATCCATATTAATCCATCTCATCACTTCCTTTTCATCTTTCCTTTTCCGGTATTTTCCTTGAACTTTAACCTACCATTACATAGTGTCGTGTATTTTCCAATTTCCTTTCCCTCGGGAGATCTGCGATGCCAGACCACGTCGATACTCTGTATACTTTTACGTAAAAAAAAGGAAATCGAATTAATTTAAATCAATTCAGTCTACACTCTTAATTATTTATTATTAATCATTTACTGTGACTGGTTAACAGGGCATAGATGCCAAGGCCATTAATTACACAAGAAGAAGAATACACCATATTAAACATCGGTAGAATTATTTCTCGAACACAATAAAAAAAAAAACAATTCGTACTTTCAATAGCACATTTTTTTCAATGTAAACTTCTCCAAGAGATTAATAGCTCGTTGGTGTTCTACAAATTTTAAGCAATGCATTAGATATGTTGTTTGTCTTTGTCCAATACAGTGAGGTTAAAAATGCCAACTGACAAGTATACGATCTTACAGATAAGCTGGCCCTGCTAGTTACTGCCAGAGATTAGTAGACATCTATGTCACTGCACAATATTTGAGATGATATTTTAAAACGGTAAAGACGTTCTTCTAGCAATTTTTATTATCTAAAAGATGCCATAAAATTTTTAGTTGTAACATGTTTCGTTTCTTTTGAACCATCGTCAACTTTCTTATTTCTTATGGACGCCATATTTAATTTTTAACGCATCTGAATGCTTAATTTTTTGTGATGACAACAATATAACACAATATACATTTAATTTCATAAATAAACATATCAAACACTTTTATTGGCGCTTACTAAAAATCATCCGTGCCGTGGAATTAAAATCAATTAAAAATCTGAATAACTTTTTGTTTTCAAACATTATACTTCTTTGTGAATAAAAAATATCGTTTGATAATTCAGAAATATAAAAGCGAGACATGTTACCTATGTTTTATTCAGTAAACAGAAATACAGTATTGGCAAGATGAAAATATTAAAAATGTATCTAGAAAGACCACATCAAATCTTTTTGTTCACGGATCGACAAAAATTTGGGAGAGTTTGAAGAATACGGTAATAAAGTTACTCAAGAAGATCGCAATAACACTTTGGAATTGTAATACTAAACTTAATCTTAATTTAACGTTTATTTAGAAAACATATTTTAGATAAATCAAAACTCATCAATCTCTTGCAGAGAGGTTCCAGCTGAATTCAATTTTCCAGTAAATATTAAATTAAATTAAATTAAATTACTTTATTTTACGGTATACACCTTTTACATTAAATAATAATCAAAAAGTAAAAATAATCGCAGTTATTTACAAAAATATATATATAAATATAAATATAAATCATACAACATAATCAACATGTACTTGTACAAATGTTCATGACATTACACATTTTAATTTTAATTTTAAATTAGATAATGATGTGTTAAACAAGTCACAACAAGGATAAACATTTGCGTGTGCCATTAAGCGGCCTATAGAGTTATGGAGACCTGATGCAGTTCTAAAATTATCTAAATAAAAAATGTTGGTGGAACGAGTTTTTCTATTTGGGACAAAAAATGCCAGTTGTTCTAACAGAAAGGGAGAGTTTAAATGTCCATTAATGATCCTGTGTAGAAAACAAATGTCCAACGTTATTCGACGATCTTCTAAAGCCGTGATGTTCAGTTCTCTCATGATAGAATCATATTCACCAGTAGTATGCTGACGTCCGTTTTTGTGTTCCATGCAACGTAAGAATTTCTTTTGTACCCTTTCGATTTTGTTGATGTTGACATCTGTCGAGGGCGTCCAAATCGTAGATCCGAATTCCAATTGAGACCTCACCAGGGAACAGTATAAAGTTTTGATACAATCCGCATCCAGACTTCTACTAATACGCCACACAAAACCCCACGTCCGAAAAGCCTTGATACAAATATTTTGAATGTGGGAGTTAAAACAAAGTTTAGTATCGAATGTAATTCCTAAGTCTTTTATTGTATTAACTCGCTCAAGGTTAGAAGAGCCGATGGTGTATGCAAATAGTATTGGATTCCTGCACCGGAAAGTTGACATGGAATAACATTTATTAAGGTTCAAAAATAGACCGTTTTTAGTGCACCATTCGTTAAGACGATCCAAGTCCTCTTGTATTTCGCAGCAATCGTTTGCATTATTCACCACATTAAATAATTTTAAATCGTCTGCGTATAAAAGAAACCGGCTGTGCTTAATAATTTCATGTAAATCATTAATAAATAGCACGAACAATATAGGACCACAATGTGATCCTTGTGGCACACCCGATGTAACATCAATTGCATTTGATAGAAAATTGTTTATTTTAACATGTTGGGTACGATTTGAGAGAAAGGAAGATATCCAATTCAAGGTATTGTTGTTGAAATCATATAATCTCAACTTATCTAATAAAATATTACAATCTATTCTGTCGAATGCCTTGGTGAAATCAGTATAAATTGTATCTACTTGTGTACGTAATTCCAAGGCATTTGACAAATACTGCTTATACTCCATCAGGTTTGAACCAATGGAACGGCCAGGCATAAATCCGTGCTGATTATTAATTATAACGTGACGTGAAAACCACTGTAATTGACGAGCAACAATTCCATCAAGCAATTTAGGGATTATAGACTGAATAGCCACTCCCCTATAATTCTCCATAAGTCGTCTGGATCCCGATTTAAATAGAGGAATTATGTGACTAACCTTCCACTTTGATGGCACCAACCCTAATGTTAACGATTTTGAAAATAAACTGTAAATTGGTCGGCATAACGAGAAAATACAATTTTGAAGGAAGTAACTTGAAATGCCATCTGGGCCTTGTGTATTTGTTGGTTTAAGACCCGCAATGGAATTAAATACTTCTTGAACAGTAACAACCAGAGGGTTATCTTGGATTAAATTTAAACTGCAAGCATCATTTAAATTTGATTGATAATTTGAAGTTGTATATACTGAGGAAAAATATTTCGAAAATAGATTCACAATATCTGGTCCATTGCTTGCATTACTATCATTGTAGGACATTTCATTTGGGAAACCATCTTCTTTATTGAGCTCTTTAACATATTGCCAAAAATATTTTGGATTTGACTTAAGAGAAGATCCAACACCGGATAAATAATTATTATAATCCACATTACTCAAATTTTTGCATTCCTCACGAATGTTTGAAAATAAATCATAATCGTAATATGCACCACTTTGTTTATATTTTGCATGTGCTGCTTTCTTTTTCCGTATCAGCGAAATTAAATCTTTCGACATCCAAGATGGATAAGTTCTATTGTAAGTGTGAGAATACTTGTAGGGAACAAACTGATCGATTGCTGAGTAAATAATTTTGTAAAAAATATCAATTATATGATCCATATCATTATTTAAAAAGATGAAATCCCAATTTATTTCATTTAAGTGCATATTCAATAACTCGAAGTTTGTCAAATGAAACAAATATTTTTTCTCGTAAGTAATAATGTTTTTAATGTGTTCGACTGAAAACGTAATATTGTAAGCGTTGTGATGGGCACTCTTCGGAAGAAGAAGGTCATGAGCAATAGAGATATTTGTGTCAGTAGCAGTTGAGAAACATAAATCCAGAAATACTCCTCGGGAATTTGGGATATTATTTATTTGATTAGCATTTAAAAAACTATAACAATTTACTAGGCTATTCGCAATGGGATTAAAGTGAGTTCGATTGTCCCATTTAATATTTGGAAGATTGTAATCGCCACATACTATTATATTGTTACATTTATACAACTCACAAAGTTGCTCAATGCCATTACAATGTTTTAGATATTTATCGATTGTAGACGCTGGAGTAATATAAACACCACCAATTATGTATGATACTGTATTAGATTTAAACAGAACAAAAAGTTGCTCAATCGAGTTGTCATGAGAAATGAAAGATGAAGCAAAACATTTTTTGATTGCGATTAAGATTCCACCCCCTCTAATTTCGCCATCGATGGAACGGTCTGACCTATAGATATTATAATTAGGCAGATTAAGTTGACTATTAGTTATTGTTTCATGAAGCCATGTTTCAACGATAGTAATAATATCATAATCGGTACAATTAACGCTAAGTGAAAAATCTGATAATTTTGTTCTGATACCACTACAGTTTTGAAAGTAAATATTTAGTTTTTTAATGCTGGTTGCTTATTTCGTCCGGCATATGCCTTTGCTAAACAAGGTATCCCATTACGATATATAATGCGCAGATCAATTTCACCTTCGAGTTTTCTCTTCTCTAATTCATTCTTTAGTTTAGAATAGTGATCCATTTGTTTTTTAGTTCTATCCGATCTAAAAACAAAATTATTATTTGGAGCACTCGAGTTGCTCCTCAATACCTCTCTTGCATCATCCTTCGATTTAAATATAATTTTCAATGGTCTGGGCTTGTTACTGTTAGTTGGTATTTTACCTAAACGTATAGTTTTTAGGGGTTTAACGTTAATATTGCGAGTCTCCAGAATATTGTTAATTCCAATCATATCGTGATTTACTCGTTCTTCTAATACAGATGATGATGATTCATTAAAATTGTACAGAATGGTATTAGCTAATCTGAGACGCCTCTCTTCAAGCTCGGTTAAAATATCTTCATAAGTATCACCTGAGAATTGGTTTAATTTTGAAATTTGAGATTCGTAATCTAACTGTTTGCTTTCAAGCTGGATTAAGCGGGATTCAATGTTGTCAAATCGACACGTAATGGAATTTTTTAGATCCTTCAGTTCTTCCTTAAACGATTTGAATTCATTAGTAATCAATTTGTGTAACGACTCAATTGTTAAAGAGGATTGAGAAATTCCGACAGGCGTAATACATTTTGGACAGATCCATTTAGATTTGCAAGAAATAATATTAGCAACTTCAGTTTCACTCAAACCAACACATTTACTATGTAAATGTTTTAAACATTTTCCTGAACACTTAACGTATGGTGTATTTGGAGTGACTCCTCGATCGCATACTCCGCATAGATTAACCATTGTAATAAAGTATTAAATAATAAAAGAATTAAATTTAAAAGGGATTAATTCACACGGGACACACTCTTCACACCGCCGCGGTCTTTCGTGGTGACTAACAATGCGACATACAAGGATAAGTAGACCACGGAATAGGTGAAAAATGTAAACACAGGGAAAAAACAGATAAAAAGTATACAGATAAAATGTATACGGCCTTAAGAATGGCGTTGATGTCGAAAATGAATTTTAAGGTTAATCTGCAAATACTCTAAATAATCGCGAATTACTTACGGCTTATAATCACCGATACACCAAACTAACTCTTGCACTGTATACTACCGAATATACTAAATTACTATAAATAATATTAATTATTTTCTTGTTAATCACTCAATAAATAAGCAGGTACATGTGACATGTGTACTCACTGATACTCGTTTTAAACGATAATCCATATGAAATTTGTTTGGGCCTGGTGACAATTTAAGATGCTTTGCATTGTGTAATTGGCTGCTTCAAAAGTGCAATGAAGATGATAATATAAAAAAAAATGGTGATGTGGCCATCATGTTACTTTCTCTGACTTAACGGTATCATTTATATTTACGCTTTCATGGTTTATTTTCAATTTAAATCATATTTTAAATGTACATCGAACGTTTCGTAGACTCGGATAAAACTGACGTTTAAAAATTATGAAAGATGGAAAAATTATAATTCAAATTTAAAAACTAATGGGGTTATTCTGAACAACTGTTATTAACAGCGATGTTATTAACATTGCGATGTAATGTTAAATTAAATAGCGCTGTTAAATGTATTCTGAACAATCCGATGTACACCAATTGGCAATAGTGCAACGTCTGCAGCGCAACCAACTTCATGTATATTATAATAGATGATTAATAATACGTTTTTGAGGATATTTAGGTAGTAAAATGAGTGTTTCATTAAGCATGTTTATGAATATTAGAATATTACTATCCATTTGAGTTTCTTGTTGACGAAAATCACAAACCACGAAATAACCTCAAAATATGTATATCACCATTAACCATCTCGTAACGTCGACCGTTTTGACAAGTCTTGTTTAACATCGAAAATGATAATATACATCGATGTTAGTTGACAGACATTGTGTACAGAATCGTATATTCATAACATCTGTCGACGTTAGTAAATAACATCGCTGTTAACGCTAACATATTTGTTCAGACTAACTCCCTAAGTTTACTCAAAAACTAAAGAGATTTCGAAAAAACTTATTCTATATAAGTTGTTCATAAATTTGCTGTAACTATTATCGTTTCATAATTATAAACCAAAAATTAAAAAAAATTATATTTTTTTTCTCGAATAACAATGATTTTATGAAAAATATTTTCAAGCAAAAGATGTTCATTTCTTTGATGTCTTCAATATTTGTATAAATATATTTGTGATATTTTTCATATTTAAAAAAATGTTGGAAAAAAACAAAAAACAGTTAAGGTAAACATCCACTTCCGGTGTACTAAATTTTACCAAAAGCTTTTCAGTTCTTCGGATTATCAAATAAGACTTATGTTCAAAGTTTCATATCAATTGCTCTATTAGTTTTTGAGATACAGACCCCAAAACGGATATTTCCGCAAAAAAAAGAAAAACAATACTTTCTCGTACTTCGTAACGGAGAAAGTAAAAAACATGATTTGTATTGGACAAATGAATGTAAATTCACAAATTATGTTTCATCCATGGCACGGATGATTTTTAGTAAGCGCCACATAGATTGCCAATAAAGTTGTTTTAAACGATTATATGTTCATTTATGAAATTAAATGTATGTTGTGTTATATTGTTGTAATCACAAAAAATTGAGCATTGAGATGCGATAAAAATAAATATGGCGGCCATAAGAAATAAGAAAGTTGATGTTTGTTAAAAAAAAAACGAAACATGTTACAACTAAAAATCTTATGCCATCTGTTAGATAATAAAAAAGAGCTACAAGAACGCCATTGCCGTTTTAAAAAAAAATATCACCTCAAATAACGAAGATATAAAGAAAAAACGAAATCAGTTGTTTCGGTTTTTTTGGACTCAAAAACAAAAACAAGTTAAGTATTTTTTTTCAGTGGATTATTAATCAGCATCAAATTCTGCAAAAGTGCCAAATTTAAACATAACCTATAACTCTTCTAATAAGCGGGATTCCCATGGTGAGCTTCGAATTTGAAACACTCTGTATAATTATAAGTACAGCAGAGAAGGTACGGTGGTATTAGGGTGGATAAGCCTTGTACCAATTTATTGTTTTAGCAAAATATTTGTTCGTTTCGATTCCCCTAAATCAAGAAACTGCTCCTTGTTGTGTTAAGCGAGTTCTTAGGATGAATAGATAAATCGTCATACGGGAAAACACATTTTACTATCCAGCAGTTATTAAAATACAACTGAGTGAGATTAAAAAAAAAACAACAATGAAGACATTTTTAATGCTATGATGCAGCATGTTGTGGTAATCTTCTATAAACTTTGCTGTAGTCTAGTTTTTCCTGCAAAATTTCACAACATACAATTGTATCTAACATGACTACGTTGTGTTCAGTTTTAAATAATTTATTTGTTTTCAGCAAAAATTTTGTCAGTGTGAGTCAAGATGAAACCAGCGGGAAAAATTGTTACGGTGCCCCACGTTGGGCGCCAAATATTATAGCAGGTTTCAACAAGAACCGTCTTGATAAGGCACTCATTAACTTGCCTCAACAAAGACACTCATTCATTGATATATGAAAATACGGAAAATCAACAATTACAATTGTTACGGGCCCTACGTTGGGTGCCACTAGTTACCGTGTCCCACGGTGGGTGCCAAATTTCAACAGGGAGCGCATATAGTGCATTGATGAGCATTTTTTTTTAACGAATAACTATCGAACAACAAGGGTTAACATTTCGAATACGGAAATATACTTTAGAAAGCTTTAAGAACTTGTTAGTAAATGCCTCCAAATTTGATCAACAGTTCTATATGCTTTTAATTTTTAAAACACGAAGCTTAACCAACCGCCATTTTTAATTTTCAATTGCTCTCAAATAATATCTTACTTTTAATAAAAAATATGTTTCAAAACTATACAAAAATGTAGCTCGTATAAAAAGCGGTAGAAGCGGAGATAGCTAGTGAAAACGGCAGATCTCCCGCTTTAGCAACATTGTATGGGACACCACTTCCTTTAAAAGGGCCAAATCATCACTTGTGAAACGAAGTCTTTCATTGTCGCCATGCAACATTTTTCTAAACTTAAAGAGAACTGATTTAATTTAAAGTTTTAAGACACACTTTACACAATTACGCTTAAAGTTATAAATTCAAAATTATCCAGCCTTTTTGAACACGCTTTAAATAGCACCCCTAACTAAAAAGTCAGTTGCCGATGGTTCTTGATCTTTTGCGAATCAATGATAATGCCGTTAAAACGACGTTCGTTAAACAGTCTTAAATTACTTCGAGCGTTATAGTTATTTAAGTATTAAAGGCTGTTAAGAAGGCCATAATAAGCAATGGAGCTGTTCGAGGCAAGAAGAATGCTTCCGTGGTCGTTATGGCCCTTAACAGCACGTGGTACTTTCTACGGTTTTCGTCGTGCTAATAATTTGAATTCATATTAATAAATATTGAAATATTGAGTATTTGTAGAGAAAAATTAGAAAATCATAGGTAGCATTATCACTTTGACAACGTGCAAATAAACACAGTTGTCAAAAAATGGAAAACCGAAATGCTACAATCAATCCCAGCCAAAATCCTTGCTCGAGCCCGAAAAGTGGACACGAAATTGATTCCTGCTAAATCTAAAAGCAGATACGAAAAGGAGTAAAATTTTGAAAACATGTGGTCTGTTAAAATGTGCGTGCTTTTATAATTCTCCTTAAGCCGTTGTGAAAGTGGGCTGTTAAAGCTCTATAATCGTCCTGTTTATGTTACTAGGGTGTTATTGTATCTTAACACTTGTCAATTTGCGATTGTAGTTTATGCCATAACAACTTAGCATGACGAAAAGTTGTTACCACATGCGTTAATTTTTATCCATTCGGGGCATACGCAGGTTTTAAATAACGTTTAACGTTAACGAATGACGGTATTTGACATTGAAATATCTCTCTAATGTCTATCATTATACCACTAGTATTAATTTATAAATTATTGACGCATCCGCGAGTTTCTTCTGTAAATGCACTAGTGCGGAAAACGTTCACTTTTGTAAGGATTTCTCCAGGGTTTTGTATTGAGAGTGAATTAGGAAGTCATCTGCATATTGGATACACATGGCTTCTCTAGTAAGTCCATTTTATCCGTACGAAGATAATACAGATCCCTGTCTAAGTCCTAGAGAAGTAACTTGGAGCACAAGTAATTCGCCCGAAGGGGTCTTTGAATTGCGAATGAAGACCATTACTACTCCTTTGCCATCATTACGAGCTTTCTTTACAGGATTATAAATATTTATAGCATAATAAATCTTTGGTTTTTCCATTGCATTATTTTCATCGTTTCATATTTATAGTGATTATAAATAAATGTATACAGTATATTTTTTTTTATCGTGGGCCATAGGATTTTACATGCTAAAAATTATACCTTGTGTTAATGTATATTATAACATATAATTTTAAAGCAAATTTTAGTTAATAATAAATCAATTACTTTTTCACATGATGCGCTTAATTAGATTAACTTAAACATGTTTTATTCCATTAAAAAATGAAATTAATTTAGTAATCAATCTGACATTTCAGAAATTCAAGGTACTTTGATTATGTTTGCTCAGTTATTTATTTTAAATAATTTCATTTTTTAATGGAATAAAACATGTTTAAATTATTCTGACTACGCGCATCATGTAGAAAAATAATTGATTTATTACCAACTAAAATTTCCTTCAAAATTTTATGATAAAGTATACATTAACACAAGGTATAATTTTTAGCATGTACAATCCTATGGCCCTCGATAAAAAAAAACCCTGTATATACATTATTAAATTTTATTGAGCATACATTCACTTAAATTATAGAATTCGTAGCTAATATGACAGTATATAGCAGCTTTTTGCCATTGTTAAAAGGGGCACTCTAAGATTGTTATGATTCATAAAGATGTTTAGACAGAATTTAGCAATTGATAATTGTCATTTGATAATGGTCATTTTTAGGCATTTAGAAACAATTATCAGACAACAAAGACACCATTACTTAGGTTACATACCTTTGATTTCCGAGTACAAATTCGCGGAGAAGATTCAGGAAATTTACGAGGCTAAGAAAATCGCTTACGACCATCTCCAACAGGCACAAGAAATAAAAAACGACTGTGATTTCCTGAAGGATACTTGGGAAACCAAAAATAACATCCTTAATGAACTCGGTGATCTGTTGGAAAATCGAGACGAGAACGCGAAGATGATTGAGAAGTGGTATCAGGATAAAAACTGTATTCAGTTGCAGGTAAGTTCAGATTATTACTTATTGTCAAAGTTGATTACACATTAATTTATAATATAAGTAGAATAAGGAGATTGTACTGCCAGTTATAATATGCCAGTAGTATATGCCAGTTTAAACATAACTGGCAGTACAATCTCCTTATTCTACTTATACAGGGTTGGGCATATGTGTCGGAACACCTGATTTCTGGCTAAACGTATGTTGTTTTCTTATTACTTTTAAAAGAAATGTTTATGGCTTTATTTATTCTATTCAGTGACGTACTTTGATTTTCAACAGCTGCTCTATTTTTGGAGATATGACGTCATCAGCAATTTTTTTAAATAGATCACCCTGTATATTTTTACATTTTCGAATAGACACTTTTCCAACAATTACAATGATATAGGATTTGGTGGGTGTGCGACTTGTGGTTTTCTAAATATTAAATAAAATAATTCAATCCGTCACAAGTTGACTTTCATCTTTTTTCCACGGCTTTCTGTTAAAACATTTGTGTGTTTTTGTTTACTATCACTGACGGATAGTTTCCGTGTTAAATATTAACATTTCTGTTCAGTTATGGGTGAACTAAGTGAACGTGAAAGAATTACGTTGTTAATGATGGTTGGTTTTGGAGATAGGCAGAGATCTCTACAAGATGCATGCAATATTTTTAATGCAACATTCCGTGATAGAAATTCTCATATTTCAAAATCAACAGTTTCAAGGGTTGTGCAAAAGTTTCATGAAATAGGAAGTGTTAAAAATCGCACAAAATCCGGTCGACGTAAATGGGCCACAAATGAAGATAATTCACTTGATGTCCTTCTGAATCTACAAGAAGAACCAAAAACGTCAGTACCTAAATTAGCTTTACATCACAGTATTAGCCAGAGATCGGTAAGGAGGATATTGTCCAAAAATAACTTTCATCCGTATAAAGTACATTTAGTGCAGGAATTAAATGAAGATGATCCTGATAGAAGGATGCAGTTTTGTCAGGAAATGATGGATAACATTGAAATTAATAGTAACTTTGTTAATAACATAGTATTTTCTGATGAATCAACATTTTGCCTGGATGGTTTTGTAAATCGACATAACTGTCGCTACTGGGCTGATCAGAATCCTTACTGGATGGAAGAAAGTCACACCCAACACCCTCAAAAATTAAATATATGGGCGGGGATAATCAGAGGACATATCATCGGACCATTCTTTCTTAGAGAAAATTTAAACTCTAACCGGTATTTACAACTTTTGCGCGAGCAAATTATTCCGGCATTAATTCGGTTATTTCCAAACGAGCTAAATCCCGAACTATTGTCAGATGGTATTTGGTATCAGCAAGATGGAGCTCCGCCTCATTACGGAATTAACGTGCGTCAATATCTAAATGAAATATTTCCACAGAGATGGGTAGGTCGAAGAGGACATATTGAATGGCCGCCACGATCACCTGATTTAAGTCCTCTGGACTACTTTCTTTGGGGCCATTTAAAATCTGTGGTCTACAAGTCCAAACCTCAGTCGTTAGAAGAGTTGGAAGATAGAATTAATATGGCTGTGCAAGAAATACCACTGCAGACTATTCAAAACTCTTTAAAAGCCTTCGTTGATCGTTTAGGCTATTGTCAGGCTACTGAAGGCCACCATTTTGAACATTTATTATGATTTTTTTTTCTTAATATTAAATGCTCAATATTTTGTAATAAAAATTTCATCTTCCATTATTTTATTTAATATTTAGAAAACCACAAGTCGCACACCCACCAAACCCTATATCATTGTAATTGTTGGAAAAGCATCTATTCGAAAATGTAAAAATATACAGGGTGATCCATTTAAAAAAATTGCTGATGACGTCATACCTCGAAAAATAGAGCAGCTGTTGAAAATTAAAGTATGTCACTGAATAGAATAAATAAACCAATAAACATTTCTTTTAAAAGTAATAAGAAATCAATAGATGTTTAGCCAGAAATCAGGTGTTCCGATACATACGCCCAACCCTGTATATATATATACCAGTTAAAAATGGATGAATATACTACTAGATTAATTTATAATGTTCAAAAATATCTATATACGTATTAAAAAAAATACTATTAATTTCGTAGAGGTGTGTAGGGAAGCGCTTGAGGCGCAATTTCCAAATTATTAAAGAGAGAGAGACAATACATTTATTGAGACACTTTTACAAATGACCTCAACAAGCAATTGACCAGAGGTCTTTCAGCTTACTAAATGATTAATTTATTAATTATCACTCTTAGTTCAAATATAACAATCATCTTTATTGGTATCACTTTATTAAATCGTTGTGACTATAGTTTCGACAATTTTAGCTTGTAATTATCAAACCATGAATATTTACATTACGTTTGTACACAGATTTGTTTCAATCGTAACTTAAAATTCGTTTTAATAAAGTGATACCAACAAAGTTACTTGTGTTATTTGAATTATTGAAAATGTATCACAAACTGAAAGCCTCTACAATTACTTATTTAATTATCACCCCGGTATCTTCTTCGCGCAAATAATAACCCTTAAGTATCTGATTAAGTAATTAAGAATAAATATCTGTTACACCTCTTTATGTTATTAGGAACTCCGTTACAAAAAACAAGCTGAATTCAAAGAATCCCAACTGCAATATTCTAACCAACGTTTATTGAAACAAGAAGAACAAATAGCTAACCTAGAACTTGAGTTACTGCAATCGATTTGTATACATGAAGACCAGATGGAAATAGAAAAACCCGTCCGCGATTTGAAGAAGACCACTGCAACCATCGTTGAAATTAAGCCGAAAGATATTCGGTTGTATAAGGCGGCGGAAACGCAGACTCTCCAAGAATTTCAGGAAGTTAGCCCTGGTGACGACTCCAGTCATAATATGATCGTCAATTTGGAGATGGAAGTGCAGAATAGAAAAGAGGAGTTGGAGGTTAAGGCGGAAATGGTGCAATCGATGAAGCAGCGGATTAACGAATTGGAGATGAATTTGAGTTTGTTCAGGCAGCAGATCGGGGATAAGCAGAGCCAGATTACGTTTTATGAAAAACATATTATGGATATGCAGCAGCATAAGAAGGATCACGCGGATGATAGCGCGATTAGTGTTAGTGACAGTGCTTCTGATGATGCAGTAAAATTAAAGGTAAGCTAAATCTTTATTACTATCTCTTTTATAAAATAATCATGAGGCTAAACATAGTCGGAAAATACACTTACTTAAACCAGGGGCGGCTCGTTATATAAAGCCAAGGAGCCATGGCACTACCTCTAGTTTTGAGCTCAGCAAGAATTTTTTATTAATTCTTAAAATTCTTTTCGAATGATGGTGATACTTGGACGAAGAATGGTGTTACAGATTTAGTGCATGTCTGGGACAAAATGTAAAAGCACGATAAATCGAAAGTACACATAAATCATATTTTCAGCTTGTTCGGCTGTTTGAAATTATGAAACTTTACTTTACAACTCAAAATAATCTTGGACTATACAGATTAATCGTTCTTTCTTTCTTTCTTAAAAAAAGGAGGCAAGGGCCTTCCCATATTGTAAGAGTACCATCAACATGTTCCACGAGCCGCTACTGAGAGTCATACTAACCAAGTGATTTGTTTTGTTTGAATTATTCAAAATATATTTACAAAATCTAAAGTTGTCTAAACTGCCGGCACAAAAGGTGAAACAATAAGGTGATCCCAACAAAATAAAAAAAAATAAATTTTCCTATTCAAAAAAAAATTGGAAAATTATTTTGAACAATAGAATGATTTTTGAGAATAATTAAAACCATTTTCTTACTAGAATATTCTGCATTTTTTTATTATTACGACTGTATTTTCGATTTTTTTGAATTTTTGATAATTTGGCCTAAATATTCTTTATTTTGTCCTAAATTTTCGATTTCATTGTTAAAATTATCGACTATTTGGTCCGCATTTTTTTATTTTTTCCGATGAATTTTTAGTATTTAAATTATTTTTGACCAGTATTTTAGATATTTGGTCAAAATATTTTAACTTTTGGCTTAAATATCCCTTATTTTGACCTAAATTTGCGATTTAATTTTTTTAAATTTTCGACTTTTTGGCTCGCATTTTTGATTTTTAATTTTTAGATTTTTGACCTGTATTTTCGATTCTTTTGGGTATAAATTTTTAATCTGTTGAGCTAAATATTCTTTATTTTTTCTTTTTTTTTAAAGGAAAGATAATTGATAGGAGTTCGGGTTAGGGAATCGAGGATGATAGGGAATTGGCTTAGCCAGCTAGAGCATTCAGCCACAACCGATATATAGTAATAATTCACATTTTAAATGAAATGGGTACAAACACTAGACACCCAGGACCCACGCGGCCAGTTTTGGTGTTGAAAAAGTGACCGCACTGACGAGACTCGAACTCGCACCAACGGGGTCCAGAAGCCGGACCTCTGGACCCCCATATTCTTTATTTTGACATACATTTTCGATTCACTTCTTTCCTACTTTTCGTTTTTTTTTTTGGTCCGTATTCTTGATTTTTCGAGCCCAATTTTTAATTTTTAGATTTCTGACTTGTATTTTCGATTTATTTTGTCTAAATTTTTGATCTTTTGTTCTAAATATTCTTTATTTTGACCTAAATTTTCGATTTAATTGTTAAAATTTATTTTTTGGTCCGCATTTTGGATTTTTCAGGTCGAAATTTTAATTCTAGTTCCAAATGTTTGTTTTGATTTTAGTTAAAATATCTATAATCTATCTATAACCTGAATTATTGATTTATATGCGAGATTTTTTTATTTTTTCCGGTATTTTCGAGTTTTGTTTGTTGAAATGTTCAATTTTGTGTCTGCATTTAGGCCCAAGTTTTCGACGTACTGTCTAAATTTTTGATTTTTATTATTTTTTTAAATCTTTTGACTTAAATCTTTCTTTATTTTGATCTAACTTTTCGATTTGTATTGTTAAAATTTTCGATTTTTTTGCCCCTATTTTTGATTTTTCGTTTAGTCTGCATTTATTATCTTTAATGCCAAGTTTTCGATGTTTTGTCTAAATTTTCGACTTTTTGACCAATATTGTGGATTTTTTTAAAACTTTTGCCCTAAATTTTTCTTTATTTTTTTTTATTTGTCTGTTAAAATTTTTCTTTCCTTGGTCCACTATTTTTATTATTAGGCCAGAATTTTAGATTTTTGATCTCGTATATTTTAGATTTCTTTGTATATTTTTTGACCTATATTTTAGATTTTTTAACTTGGATTATTGATTTTATTTCGTGATTTTTTTAAATTTTTTTGCTAGTATTTTCGAATTTCTGGTCAGAAACTTATTTTTGGTTGCTAAAAGTGGTAAATTATTTTGCTTCTACCTAAATTTTCGATTTTTTATCTGCGTTTTTCATTTTTAGATCAGGATTCTTGATTCTTTCGCCCATATTTTAGATTTCTATATTTTAGATTTTTGTTCTTTTGTTTTTTCTTTAATTTTTATTTTGGTCAAAATATTCGATTGGTTTGTAGAAATTTTCGATTTTTGTCTGCAATTTTTAACTTTACGCTCGTTTTCGATGTTTCGTCTAAATTTTCACCGTTTTAGGCCCTATTATAGATTTTTACTTTTTTGGCCTATATTTTGTATTTTCGATTATTTTGGTTTCAATTTTGGTCTTTTGGCCGAAATTTTCTTTATTTCAACTTAAAATTTCGATTCGTTTGTTACAAAATTTTGATTTTTTAGGTCTACCACTTTGA
This sequence comes from Ocypus olens, assembly GCA_910593695.2. Lineage (NCBI taxonomy): Eukaryota > Metazoa > Arthropoda > Insecta > Coleoptera > Staphylinidae > Ocypus > Ocypus olens. Next base: position 42,227,425 of record OU343052.1, read on the forward strand.
TTTTTGGGTGCGAATTTTAGATTTTTGGTCTTAATTTTTTATTTTTGTCACATATTTTAGATTTTCTCTACTTGAATTATTGATTTTATTGTGCGATTTTTTTAAAAATTTTATACTTGCTATTATTTTATAATTTCTCGTTGGAACTTACTTTAAGCTTAAAAGAGTTATTTTTGGGGCTGAAAATGGTAAATTATTTTTCTTTTGCTTGTATTTTCAGTTTTTTTGTCTGCATTTTTATTTTTAAACCAGGATTTTTAATTTTTTTTGCCAATATTATAGATCTTCCCCTTCTTTTGTTCTAAATTTTTAATTTTTTAAATATTTGATTGGTCTAGGAAGATAATTGTTTTTTTTTCCTTAAGGGGGGGGGGGTTGTATTGTATAAGTGGCTCTACCATCAACATGTTCCACGAGCCGCCACTGACATAAACTGTATGTGTTCTGATGGGGAAACAATATTTCATATAAACTGTTTTGTTAATTTCCATTTTTCAAATGGGATTTAAATTATTTAACCCGTTTTGAATTGAAATTAAGCCATTTGCAAATTAAATGATTAATTTTTCTCAATAAAATTTACCCTTTTGTAGTACCACATTTTTCTACAAAATTCTTCTTCCAATTTCTGAAATTGGAAACAAACGAAAAAATATTTAGAAAACGCACTCAACGACAAAATTTAAAACAGAAACTTACATCTCAAAATGATCCGAATAACAATCAATCTTAAATCTACTGTGGGTAGTCTCTAGATGGGCCTCAGATATATCGAAATTTGTTACAATTTACAGAAAGTACTAAATTTCTGAAAATATTTAATTTAAGGACGAAACAAAATATATATATAAACTCATGTAGGTTTATACAAGCTTGTTGATTGTTAAGATCATTTTGAGTGGATAATCTAAATTGTTAACGAACACTGGTTTTTATTTTGAAAATTGAGTCGATAATCTGATTTTTAATAATTTGATTTAAAACGCATCTACAGCCAAGGTCATTCGCGTTTATTTTTCAGAATAAGTGGGCGCTGAATTAAAAAGCTTTTTTTCCGTTTAGTTTCAGAGTACTATCCAGGAATTGCAGGTTGCAATTTCTGAAAAGGAGAGTGCGATCTTGAAGTACCAGTCATTGTTAAAGAAAGACAGGGATGAGCACAGTTTGGCTGCGGTACGGTTTCAGGAGGAAATCAAAAATCTGCAGGCGAAGCTGTCAATCCAGAACGAAAATGCAGATGGGTTAGTATGAATTAAATACCATAAATAAGTGATGTACTATAAGTAAAATTGTAACATTTATGCTTGAAAATCAAAATACCTAATAATTGAGGTTAACATGTCAGCGTTTTTTTTTTATTTTTATTTTATTTTGATTAAAATACACATCAGTCCCTTAGATCAGAGTTTCCTAAACTCTTTGATGATATGTTATCAGATTTGGTCAATCAGTTCTAGTTTTCGAGATCCGGTATATCACCCATACATTTTTGATTCTATAATAAAATCATTTCACTGATAAACTTAAGTTAATTTCAAATCTGTATTGTTGCTATTTACTACAACTATTTGCTATAAATGAAAGCTATAAATACATGGGTCAGTCATCAACCTTCTCTTGTGGTATGGTTGGTGGCAGGGGCGGCTCGTTATATACAGCCAAGGAGCTATGGCACTACCTGTAGTTTCAAGCTCAGCAAGAATTTTTAATTAATTCTTAAAACACTTTTTCGCCACTTGGTCCAGGAAGATAAATTGTTCTTTCTTCAAAAACGGAGGGGGGGGGGGTATATTGTGGCCGCCACTGGTTGGTGGTGGAAGCCATTACTTTGTGATAAATTTTAGATTTAGAATTTTTTCAATAAAAAGTACTTTGTTGATATCATTCACCTGCGTGATATCAACAAATATTTTTTGAAGGACTTCTTGCATTGAGTTTATCAGGTTAATATCCCTGAAGGCTTCAGCAGTAGTCCGCGATCATGTGTCAATCCGATCTTCCTTGGTATCTGTATTCCATAGATTTTGTATCCTGATGGAATCTTTCCTCCTGCTGTTCACTAAAATCACCTAGTTTTTCCGGAAAGTTATCTACGTGGCTGCGAAGGTAGCTCATATTACCATTTAATCCGCACTTCCTCGAATTCTTAGCAACCATAATTTCTTCAAAAGAATTCTTGTCTCCTTCCACATGTACTTGATATAAATTGTTATTAGATGGCGTCCAAAATTATTCTACTGTTTGGCCACAGAAACACATTAAGATTACTTTTTGTAGTACCAATATTAGTCGTCAAAACTAGTTTCAATATATAATTGGTTCTTATTTTGGTTTTAACTTCTGCAGAAAGATTTGAAACCGTAGCACCTTAACTAAATATATAATTTCAGCCAAAACCTTCAAGTAGAACCTCACCCAAGCAGGGCAGCAATTGAACACTACATTCTACAAGTTCACGCCTTAGAAAAACACACAGCTGAACTTCACACCAGTGTAGCATCGTTAAACTCGCAGCTTCAAGCCAGCAGACAAGAAGCGGTGAGATGGAGATCTCTAGCTTATGACAGGCTACAAAACTTGGAAGAATTAAGAGTGGGGTAAGCTGGAAAAACCCGTATTTTCAATGATTCCAGGAAACTTTTTGAAAAATTTTTGTTCAAAAGTAATTTGTGATTGTGGTAAACTTTTTGAAAATCTTTTGTTCGATAGTAATTTATTTGTTTAATCAGCTATATGAAGTGATATCATTTTATGGGGGAGATTTACTTTTGTTATAAAATTTGGTTGCTAAAAAATTTCGCCAGTGGTTGATGTATTAAAATTGCATAGTGTTTTCTATCTAACTTGTTCATCACTTTTATAGAAATTTTCGAAAAAATTACTAACAGAGGAAATTACCTTTCGAGCAAACTGCTTTCGAATAACTTACGACAGAACAATTTACCAGGCAATAACTTATTGACAAACAATAGCTTTAGTTTCATACAATAAATTTTTATGCAATTCACTACAAAATACTGTGGCTTTTTCTGAAAAAGAAGGAAATATTTTTGATAAACATATTTGGTATATTGCTGTAATTTTAATGATTTATATTTCAAACAATAGCTTTAGTTTTATACAATAAATTTTTATGCAATTCGTTACAAAATACTGTGGCTTTTTCAGAAAAAGAAGGAAATATTTTTCATAGACATATTTGGTATATTGCTGTAATTTTAATGATTCATATTTACTAGTCTTGAAGATCAGCATCAAAGCGAGTTGATGGCTTACAAAAACGAGTCCGAGAAATGGAGACAAGAGGTGATGAGTCTTCAACAGTTCATCAGCAAGTACAAGAAGGACATCACAAATTTAAGGCCTGATATTGAGAAGGAGATCAAGGACAAGGATAATAAAATACACGAGTTGACGGTTACGTTAAGACAATTGCGAGTAAGTAGTTCTTAACCCTTTCAGCCCTGGATTTTTAAATAAAAAAAAAAATTGTTAATTATTATTAATAGGGAGCTTCTTAAGACCATAAATACCAAAAGCTTAATTAGTATAGGAATTAATTAGTGAAGCTTTGTTGAAGTGACATCTAGTGATAAACAGCAAAAATATGGATTGTCATAGTAAGTAGAGACATGTAAATGTTGCGGTGGCAATTGCCACCACCAGGGCTGAAAGGGTTAAATAATCGATATTTAAGCAATAAAAGAGTATATGGGAGATTACTTTCCTGATGAGATTCTTTGTAAAAAAAATCCGGCCTGACTTAACTTACTTAGATACTTATTTCAGAATAATTTGAGGAAAAAACCCAGTACGAGTCAACCAAATTCAAGCAGGGAGGAGAACTTGGAAGAGATCAAGGAGAACTTGATCCGAGAACACGACGTACTGAAGAAGCGTTTCGAGCAGCTTCTGAATAGAGAGAAGAATGCACGAGAAGAGATACGGACTCTGAAAGGGCAATTAAATAAAAGGTTTTACTTACTCTAAACAATAAGTCATCAAACATCTTTCAAATTGTATTGATTTAAGTGTAATGCAGCAACAAGACAACTTATAAGCAAAGTCTTTCGGTTCTTATGATTCTCCTTCTTTCTTTCTTAGTTATTTTTGCAAGTTTGTTTTATTTAATTTATTTGCCTTTAGACCTCTGATATCAGCTAGAAGTGACAGTTCCGTTACCAAGGAACAGCAGCTCCAGAAAAAGATTACAGCTCAGGAGAAAGAGTTGGAGGAGTTGAAAGAGAAACTCGAACGAGAAGCCGCGTTGAACGAAACGCACAAGACTAAGGTGAACGAAGATTTCGAAAGGTGGAGCAAGCAGAAGTTCTGGCAGCAGAACGCGGAGAAGCTCAAGGGGAAATTAAAGGAGAAATCCGAGGAATTGGAAAAGTCTCAGCAGACGTGCGCCGGCTACAGGATGTTGATCTCGCGTTTGGAACGAGAGAAACATATTGTGGAGAATCGGCTGAAGAATATGAAGACTAATACCACGACCGTTCAGACGATGAGGCATGAGATGTTGGAAGTTGAGAATGGGAAATTGATGCTGGAGGTGGATAAGTTGAGGTCGAGATTGGAGACGCAGCAAAGGCATGCTGGTGGTTTGGGGGCTGCCATGTTGGAGGAAAAATTGGAGGCTCAGGAAAGGAAGTTAGCTATCTTGGAAATGTCAACTAAAGTAAGTAAAAGTACTATTTAATATCCTTAGATTAGGTTAAATTAAATCAGACTTGCTTTAGATAGCATTATACAGGGTTTACACGGATCGACTTCCGCCACATGACTTGGCCGCATGGCGAACATCGATCGTATAATTAGGAGTTCGACGACAACTAAAATCGCAAACGCCAAAGTAGAGTATCTTTCGATTTTGGTCGTGCAGCGACGGGCGATCACTCGTCACTGAACACGTTTTTGTATCTAATCACGTGCAATATTCATCAACAATGAAGTCAGAATATGTTACTGTTTTGGTCAAATTTTCTTTCGTAGCCTCTTCGCCAAACGTTAAATTATTTGAGAATAATTAGTTTGTGTTTGCAAAATTTAATTAATACATAATGTGTAACTAACAGATTTCATATTTTTATAAATTAATTTAAAAATCGCATTGAAATAACGTATTTTGTGGTTATGTGTATGTGTGTGTGTGTGTGTGTCAGAATGTGCGCTCTGCATCTCAAAAATGAATACAGGAATTTACATGAAACTTTGAACATAAGCCTTATGTGACAATCCAAAGAACTGAAAAGCTTTAGGAAAAATTTCGTACACCGAAAGTGTTTAGACATTGTATTTATTGTATAATACATTATATGAATTGAATTTTTTTCAGTGTTCTGAATGTAATTAACCTCTTCACGCCCAGGTTCGCAACATGTGGCAACAAGCGAAAAATGAAAACAAAAACATTGTACAAAAAAAATTACTTCTTTAGCGCTATCTATGGAATATTTTTTAATATTTTTTTGCATAAATGGGAAAGTTTGTGACAGTGAAATCATATTTCGTAGAACAAGTTAACAACAACACAGAAGTAATTTTTCATCAAACCTGGGATTCAATCAAAGCAGCATGGGCGCGAATTGGTTAAGGGCGACTAACTATAAGTAGTTATAACGTAGCTGGTTATTTATGAAATCTCCTTGAATTCTATCCATATTCCTCCAACAGGCGTTAAAATTATACCCTTCTTCTCCATCACGAGAGGCAACTGCGTCTTCTCGCTTATAACAAAGCGAAAGTGCCTTAATATAACAGCCAGTGCTAGCTTAGATTGCACCATAGCAAACCTCATCCCTGCAAAAGCAAACAGTTTTAAACGAGAAAACCCTCGTCATAATATAATTACCTATGCATATCCGAGGGCCATCGCCGAATGGCATGTAAGTATAGTCCTTGCGAATTTCACCGTCAAATCTTTCCGGCTGGAAGAGCTCCGGTTCTGGGTAGAATTCTGGATCCCTGTGAAGGGCCATGGCCGGAATTAACACTGACAGACCCTTTTCAATGATAACATCTGTGCCTGGCACTTGATAATCCTTGGTGCATTTGCGCAGAAATACGGGAGCCGGAGGGTATTTCCGGAGGGATTCTAGAACATTGCAATTTGTTTAGTAATCAATTTTTATGTGAAACCTAGATACAGTGTTTGTGGAAAGGAATTAGTATGCATCTGCGAATAAAGCGATTGTTTGTAATTTCACGACATTTGCATAAGGTTGTATTTAACGGCGCATTCAGTTGTCGGCTTTCGTTTACACTTTCACTCAGTGATTGATTGATTCGTGAGATTAGAATAATTTTTCTGAAAAAGGGAAATTTGCGAGATTTGCAGTGATGAATATGCATTGTGACGCATTTACAGAATGACAATAGATTTGATATTATGTACATCATTACACCACATATGCTCTGTGCTTGTATAGGTTGTTTGTCAGCTTACAATAGATTATGAATTAGGCATGTTCTAACTCTATTTTGATCAAATATTTGTATTCATAAAGATTCATATAACGCTTGATTTCGTAACGGGCCGTTAAAATATAACCATCGTTAAAAATAAAACCGTATTCATAAATATAACAGGAGATATTTAACGGATGATTTCGTAACATGAGATGTAGGGAATTTTATTAAAATTTTCTGGTGATTAACAAACGTCAGGTGACATTTTCTCAGTAATCGCAAAAGATGTTCATAAAAGTGGAGCAAAATAAACGCACCAAATGGAAGAATTTCACCGAAAGAGAAATGGGTCTACTATTAGACATTGTAGGAAGATATTTAACAATATTGGAAAACAAAAAAACTGATGCCGTCAGTAGTAAGGAGAAGGCAGCTGCCAGAAGCGTAAAATCTTAAAGCAATTAATACTTGATTGATGGCTGAAACGGCTTTATTTCTTCTAGTAGGTTTATTTATTTACCGACCAATCATTTCTATTATTTCGTGTACTGTCGCCTTATCAAAACGATATCGGATTTTAAAATCGACATCATCTAAAAATTCAAATGGATTTTGTATAATATATTTGACGATTTCAGGCCGCAAACACTGCTCAAACACTATTAAATGGTTATTAATGTCACGCAGTTTCTTATCGGCTTTACCGTGAAACATAACCTCTAGAAATGACTATTTGACGGCTCGTTAAATTTTAATCAGTCGAAAATGGCAGACGATTTAACATTACAATCGTTTGCGAATACCAAATTGATACTTTTAACGGTCCGTTACGTGTAATCAATCGTTATATAGTTTGACAGACGTATGAATACGGGCCTAAGTGAGCAAAATAGATGTTTTTTGTTGCGCACTTTGTGCCGAGACCGTAAGTTCGGGACAAAAAGTCGTTCGAATGCGGCTAAGAACACCTATTTCACATATGTAATACAAACAATATTTCTTCTACAACTGTTTACCTATATATTGAAAGTTTGGGTATATTTTTCAAAGTTAAGAAAAGAATATTTTTTCACGTTGGAAAAAACGGTTGCCATGGCGATTTGGTGAGTTATTTGATGTGCCAAAAAATGATAACGATGTGCTAATGTCACACTTTTCTGATGGCTGTAGTATATTACACAACAAGGTATGAGAAAGTGCTTTATTGTTCAACGAGAGAAATTTTAATTGAAAATGATTTCTTCTGAATATTATTTTTTCCAAAGTCACAGTACCTAAATATAATTCAGGAGGTTTGTAAATATTAAATTAATTTCAAAGAATTTATTATTTCGCCTAAATCATAGTAGCAGTTTCTAGGGGCGTTGGTGTGGATATGATAAACAACAAATAACTCACGAGTGGAACAAAGATTTATTTCCCTCACTTGTGACGAAAGTAAATTCATTTTTCCACTAGTGGATTTACCTTCCTCACAAGTGATGCAAATGTCTACTTTCCTCTTTAAATTAAATGATGAAAATGCCATGAAGTTGGAAAAATATATTTTTATCATGAGCGTCTTAAAAACAAGCAAAAGTTTTTGCTTAAAGGGTCATGCCTAGTCAGGAAGCCGAAGAATAGGTGATTTTTGGGATATTTTTTTTTACATAAAATATAAAACTTGTTTGTTCACGAAAATGTTATAATGTGCGCATTATTTAATTGTACGGGCAGCATTAATGGGGTACATTTAACACTCATTTCATTAAACAAGCATTTGCGTGTTTAATATGCTTATTAAACACGCTAATTCGCGCTTTTCTTTACAGAACGCGATTTATGATAATATTTTGTTTACCCTATTTAATACTGATTTTAACTTTGATTTTTGTTTTTTTCAAGTGTAATTGTAATTACAACTTTAATTTTGATTTTGATTTGAATTTTTATTGTAATTGTAATTTTAAATTTAGTTTTGATTATAATTTTAATTTTCGTGAACAAAGTATAGTGTACAACTCGCATATAATGGCTATTAATCACGAGAACGATGTTTGCGGAATGAGCTGTAGGCGAGTGGAGCAAATCGCTCGTTGTACAATATACTATTAAAATTCAGCTGATCTATGTGGTAGCTTGTATTTTTATGAATGTAATATAAATTTTATAAGAAAAAATATTAGTAATAAAAAAAGATACGGCCATCCTCCTGAAGCATTTGGATTATCAGAAATCAAAAACAAAAAAATGGTGATGTGTCCATCATGTTACTTTCTTCGATTTGATGGTATCATAGTTTATATTTACATTTTGTGGTTTATTTTCAATTTAGATCATATTTTAAATGTAAATCGAACGTTTTGTAGAATCGGATGAAACTGACGTTTAAAACGTCAAAATTATGAAACGGAAAAATGACAAATTTTACTTCAAATACTAATGGTGAGTTTACTCAAAAACTGAAGAGATTTCGAAAAAACTTATTCCTTATAAATTGTTAATTTTGGCCTTTTCTATAATTATTATTCATCTGATTTGATGTAATTATTATCGTTTCATAATTATAAATTTAATTTTTTTTTTCTCGAAAACCAATAATTTTATCAAAAATATTTTCAAACAAAAGATGTTCATTTATTTGTTGTTTTCAATATCTGTTTTAATGTTTTTGTGATATTTTTCATATTTAAAACAATAGTGGAAAAAAAAAACAAAAAACGGTTAAGGTAAACACCCACTTCTGGTGTACGAAATTTAACCAAAAGCTTTTCAGTTCTTCAGATTGTCAAATAAGACTTATGTTTCAAGTTTAAACGAATTGTAATTAATTATTTTTGGCAACATTCAAAGATTGTTATAATTAAATATGTTTTCGAGAACATATCTTTTGTCAAATTGCGATTCTGGAGAAACTGCGAATCTAAAGAAATATTATTCTTGTTTTAATATTTACGTAATATTGGTATACCGGGTGTCACTGAATTCTAGTAGACCCCAAATATCATTTGCATTTTTACTTATATCTTTATGAAATTTAGCATGGTGTTTTAAGAGAATTAAATGCATCGACATGTCTACTTTTAATAAAAATTCCATTTCCGGTTTAACCGGAAATGACCATAACTTTTCTATTTCAAATAGAACACCCTGTATATTTTTACATAAATAAATTCGTCACTAAATTCTGAGTTCAGAGATTTACAGGGTGTCCCCGAATGGTCTGTACAACGCTCTACCACATATTCTCTGAAACAAAATAAGACGATTTAACGTCTTAATTTGTGGGGAAAATAGCAAAATTTTATAAGAGACAAAAAATACGTAAAATTGAATGATCTTGCAGAAAAAAAGTATTCCTTATGATTTGACCTGTTGAATAAAAATATTTAGGTATCTTAAGAAGTCGATGGTCCTAGTTTGACCACTTACTTTAAACGTAGAATAAAGAAACATATCGCAAAAAGTGCATGGTATCAATGTAATTAAATGTGCCAAATTAGGTTTTCTTACCTAAGTCCAAAATAAAAATATTTGAAAAATAATGAAAAAAAATAATATCTTTGAGGCCTCGTAGATGGCTTAGGAACCACTTTTGGATAGAGATAAGTTTAGTTAAATCGTCTTATTTTGTTTCAGAGAATATGTGGTAGAGCGTTGTACAGACTATTCGGGGACACCCTGTATAATAAGTGATCTTTTTTATTAGTTTTTTGTTTAAATTTAATTTAAATTTGTTTTTTGTTTATATTTAATTTAAATTTAAACAAAAAACTAACAACTGAAAGGTCATTAACGATCCATCTGTAAACGCAAAATTTAGAGACGAATTAAGATATGTAAAAATATACAGGGTGTTCCATTTGAACTAGAAAAGTTAAAATAACTTCCGGTTAAACCGGAAATGGAATTTATATTAAAAGTCTACATATTGACACACCTTATTCTCTTAAAACGCTATACTAAATTTGACAAAGATATATGCAAAAATGCAAATGATTTTTGGGGTCTATCATTTGCATATTTACAAAACAAAATTATGAAATTTAGTATAATGTTTTTGGGGAATAAAATGTGTCGATATGTCTACTTTTAATAAAAATTCCACTTCAGGTTTAACCGGAAATAACCATAACTTTTCTATTTCAAATGGTACACCCTATATATTTTTCCATAAATAAATTCGTCACCAAATTCTGAGTTCAATTCAAATTTGTTTCTTGTTAAAATTTAATTTAAATTTCAACAATAAACTAACAATCAAAAGGTCAGTTATGATACATTTCTGAACGCAGAATTTAGAGACGAATTAAATTACGTAAAAATATATAGGGTGTTCGATTTGAAATAGAAAAGTTATAGTCATTTCCGGTTAAACCGGAAGTGGAAATTTTACTAAAAGTAGACATATCGACGCACTTTATTCCCTAAAAACACGATGCTAAATTTCGGATGCACACAACGATCAATGACCCGGGCGGATATTTCTCGGTTAGAAAAATGTCCCGCCTGCCGTCTAATCGAATCCTCTCGATGCGTGATGCAGCAGGTACATACTTGCGCTTTACCTACTACACCACCGAGCCGTCTAAATAGATATTAATTCTTCCAAATAAAAACTCAGTTTAGATTCTGAATGTTTATTATTGCTGTTGTTTTCGTTCATATTTTTAATTTCTTTTTTACATGAATTGCATTTGCTTTTTATGGGTTTCTTTTCGCAATATTTTCAGACAATGTCGGAACTTGTCCTAAAATTTGTTTCTCTTATTCCACATTAATATACATTTTTTAAATTGTTATATTTCTTCAATAAATTTATTTTTTCTACTTTGGTTTAACAATCGACCTTTTGTTATATCAAAAATAGTTTAATAATGAGATTTTTTATTTTACAGTATTGCTCATTATTAAACTATTTGTGGTAACATTTTAGTTGTTGCGATTGGCAGTACTTAAACGTGACATTTGTCGTCGACATCAAAATGTAAAATTGCCGTTAATTCATAAGATAATTGGAACCGTCCAATGCGTTACAAACTGAATATGTTCGAATGCATATTGGGGAGTTCGCCACCAGTACCACTAAGGTTAAAGAAAACGGAGGGTATTGTTCAATTTTTATCCGCGTGGAAAATGTAGGAACTCGGTGACAATGGCCGGACGCATAAATTCACTTGGCTCTCGGTGACGACGTTTAGGCAACACAACATACACAGAGGAAAGCTTGTAATTTATTATATGTATTATCACTTTGTTTGCAAAACGAATATCACGGAAGAAACAGCGAGAGTATAATGCATGTTTCATTCGCGGCGAAAAAGAGCTTGAGTCGGTGTGTTAATTCGGTGTGGATTTTTAATTAGCGTCGATCGATGCCTGACACGAGGAACGAGAAACAAATGTAAACATAACCTTAAATTTTGATTATCATTTAGGCGTCGTATTATTTTATAAGCTTAAATTGGTTACAACTTACGTGGAAATAGTTTGTTTAACGCACCCTTGGCAACCCCCCTTATTTTTGAAGGTGTGTAAGTAATATTCTTAATTTAATTTGTTTAAAAATTAACTATTGAAATCGCCGTAGAAATACGTATGTCAAATATTAAATTCGTTCGAAAGGATCAAATGTTTTTAGTGCTGCCAAATGTTAAAAGAAAAAACTCACTAGGTTTAAGTATATATTTTATTTTATAAATAATTCCTTAACTAAAACCAAAGTAGAAAAAATAGTATATTATACTTGTTTAATAAGAGGCATTGTGGGGCACTCGTTACATTGGAGCACTCCTCGCTGCGCGAGTCGTGCACCAATCCCACTCGTGCCACAATATACCCTCTTATTAAACTTGTATAATAATGTACTATTGTTCACAAACATGTTATAATGTGCGAATTATTTAATTGTATGGGCAGCATTAATGGGGAACATTTAACACTCAATTTCTTAAACACGCGTTCGCGTGTTTAATATGGTTATTAAACACGCTAATTCGCGCTTTAATTCACAGAACGCGATTTAGAATATTTTGTTTACCCTGTTTAATACTAATTTAATTTTTTTTTCAAAATTGTTATTGTAATCACAACTTTAATTTTGATTTTAATTTAGATTTTATTTTTTTTTTTTTTTTTTTTTGGATTTTGATTTTAATTTTAATTTTAATTTTAATTTTCGTGAACAAAGTACAGTGTACAACTCGCATATAATGGCTATTAAACACTCAAACGATTTGCTCCACTCGCCTACGGCTCAAACAATCAGTAACATTGTAAATCCTTTGATAATGGCCATATGTAACCAAAATACGTGTCAAGAAACCGAAAAAACTAACATAAAACCTAACAAGTGTAATTAATAATGCCACAGTTTCTAAAATTATGTCTTGAATTTTGAAATAAAATAATATACTGGATGTTATAAAATGTCATTTAAAATATCAAAATTTATGTCGCTTTCAGTGAAATCAAAAGTTCACCTTTTGGGTGGTCACTAAACTCCAATTTGCCTTTTTTATTACCCTATTAAATTTCAAATTGATATCTTTAATAATAAAAAAAAATGCAGGGGTGAACCTGTTTTGTGTTACACCCGGTATACCGAAGTTAACCATATCATCGTTATTTGAAATATAACATTCAGGATACCGTTTTTTGAGCTTGGTCATAGAGATCTCGGTTATTTTAAGGTATGCAAAGGTTAAATTAGGATAAAGTTTAGTTTGAACCGAAAAGTTCATTTTATTTTTTATTCTTTAAAATGAAAATTGATAAAACTAGATATTTCTAACAACAATATTAATTATGGTTGTTATGCCATCGCATTTGGTATGCCATTTACGGTGGTAGAGAAATTGAATTAACTTTTGTTTTTTTTTTGTGGGCGCCATTTGTTTTTTTTACATTTTACAATATAGCATTTTTTTCTGGTTACCATGATGTATTACTGTATGATATTTTGTTTTATATTTTGACCGAAATTGCACATTAATAAGTGTGCTTCGAAAAATAACATTTGTTTGAGTCTCTGCGTTTTTTTCATATATAAACATCTTTATTATAGAATTGTTAACATACAGTTTATACAATTTATATAATAACTATTTTTTTGTCGTAATTCTTCATCGGCTATAGACCTGAGGTCTTTCAACCATGTTTTTTCTTACTAATTTTAATGTGAAAATATAGTGGGCTAAACAATAAACATATTTTATTATTATTTAGAAATTAATTTTTGTTAATTAACGTTATGAAAATAATTTAAATTATATTGTCCTGTAATTGGTATTGTACTGTATTGTATTATTATTATTATTATTATTATTGTGTCTCTCTCGAAACATAACTTTACTTATTATTTTCTTAAACTAAATATTTGCTTTAACGTTTTAACTTCTTAGCGAAATGAAATGAACAAATTTCACCTAAATTTCTATGTAGAAATAGAAAAAGAATCAGTTTCAGTTGTTCTCTTTTGAGATAACACGACAGATATGTTTGCAAATATAGTAATATTAATCTTGAAAAGGGTTATTTTTCTTCCAACGCATTCTATCCAAAAATAAAATAATTGTTACTTCGGCCAAAATATAAAACTAAACTATTGTGTGATAAATCATCAGAAAAAACGATTAATTCAAAAACCTAAAAATTTAACAATCAATTCATTTTTCGGGCGCCTTGGATAGATAAATGCACGTAATGTATTGGAATTTTTTTATAGGAAAGTGCCTTAAATATCTAGATTGACATTGAAAATCAAAAATTTTCGTTTTTGTTTGATATTTCAAGAGTAAAAAAGTAGATTGGCTGCTTAAAAATACGTACAATAGGACACATTTGTAATCTTCCTAGCTAGAGTCTATTTTCTAAAATCTATTCATGTAAATTGGGTTTCAATACCATATCATTATTATTAAATGTCAATGCCAATATCTACACACCTTGTGGGTCTAGCTGCTTACTTTTGATATTCAAATAGAGACTGATTCACACTAGACAAAAAAGGTGTCCTATTGTACCTTTGTTCTAATTTAACCGACTTCGTATCTCTTAAGAAACAAGCAACGCGTAAACTCAATTTTTTATTACAGCATGCGAATCTACTTCTTGAAAATGTCTAACAGTAGCAATAAATCATTATTCGCGCGTTTACATCAGACAAGTACAAATTTATATTAGGGTTTTTCTTTAAATTCATAGCATCAGCAAAATAGTAACATCAGTTTTTCTTCCACCAACCCTCGGTTACTTCTCGTACAAAATGAATCACGGTGTGGCGAACCGATTCACATTCTAATCCTAATTTACTAACGTGTGTTTTGTTTATTATTAACTAGACAAATTTAGGATGATTAACATACCTAAAACGATTTTATCCAGATATTGTAATTCAGCTATAGCTTCATAACTGAACCGATCCTCATGTTTCTTGAAAACCCCGAGAAGTTCATGACGTGCGCGTTCCTGTATTTCCGTATTAAGCGCTAATTCCAGGAGAGCAAAGCTTACAGTCGTCGAGGTTGTTTCAAATCCAGCCAGGAAGAAAATGAACGCCTGAGCGGAAGCTTCATTCATCGTTAAAGCCACACCAGTTTCCCCTTGATCCACATCCCCATCCAATCTCCCGTTATTTTTTAACTGTATCAAAAGCTGCAGGAAATCCTTCCTGCTAATTCCCTCCCTCTCGCGGAACCCTATGGTGTCTTCAACCGCTGTTTTAAAGAAATTGGATACAGACGCGGAGAACACGCCCAGTTTGAACGTTCTTGCAATTTGCGGAAAGCTCCTGATGATGATCATCTTAAAAGCGTCTATGGGGGTTTGCGTGAAAGCGCGTTTTCCCATCGTGCGAAATTCAGCGTTCGGGTTTTTCAAACTGTTGCATTCAATGCCGAACGCGCAGGAGCCGATCACGTCGGTGGTGAAGCGTGCTAGGATATCCTTAATTTCCACCGTGTTTTCCACTTTTAATTCATCGCCAATAACACTCACCATTTCATTAGCGCAATCTAAAATCGTGCCGAACATAAATTTCACTTTTCCGGCCGTAAATGCCGGCGTTAGCTTGCCCCGCAAGTTTTTCCACTTCGTTCCGGATAGGGAAAACAAATGGGCACTAATAGGGTCGTTAACTTCATCATAGTGAATTCCACGGTCGTTAAAGTACTGAAAATCCTTAGCTAAAACGCACTTGATTATGTAAGGGTCAATCGCTAAAAACACCTTCCTGCTGAAAAAATACATCCCCGCATAACTACACCCCTTCGACTTCATCTCCCTATAAATTTCACACACTTTATCATTAACACTCTGCCACCGGAAAATCACGGAAAATACGTTACCGAAAGGAAAGATCGGATTTTGCGCTTGCACTCCGCGTTTTCTCCAATAGAGATGCGCGCTTTTGAAATACGCGTAAATTCCGAGCGCAATCAGCAACGCAATTATGTAGAACATTTTGCAATAGCGCCTGAGAGCAGTTTTCATTCGATTATATACTGCAGGAAGAGAAATTCATAGGAATTCACTGTTACAGGGTGGTGGAGAGCTCAGAGCCGAACTGGAACGTCTTCAAGCCTCGCACGCGGTTCTGCAAAAGAGCAATTTACGTCTCGAAGCTGAAAATTTGGAGTTGAGACTTGATTTGGAAAAATCCTGCAACGAGCTTCCGCACTTGCGCGAGCAGATTGTACACTTGGAAAGGTGAGACTTATTTTAAATTTGATTTTTAAATTAGCCTCAGGGTATAAGTGATAATTGTCACTCTTCAGTATGATGACAATGGATGGCGATGTGATATCTATTGTCGTTGGCTCATACTGAATAATTACCTTTGATTAATGTTGCATTTATTTCCAATATGTAAATGCCTTAATTGAATAATTTAATAACAGTCGTAGCATTATTACAAACAGTTGTTTTAGTTAAAGATTTCTTTTTCGTATTCTTAGTACTTATAATCTATAGTTTTACTTTCTCTATAAAAAATATGGGTAAGTATTGTTATTGCGAACATTTTTGAATTTGAAATTTCAATGGAATATCCCATTATAGGAATATCCTATAATTAGAATAATAAACCTATTTAACGATTGAACTTTTTCAAACAAATATAAAATTCACCAGTCTCCATGTAAATAATCATTTCTGCGAGGTCTGATCTGCACAATGTAGAATGTCGTTCTGAGATATCATGTACTTATTGGCTTTACAATTTTTGCGAAAGTGTGTTGTTATTGTCTTAATCGTTGATATTACACCGAGGTGATTCTTATAAGCATATCGTTTAAATGAACTGCCTTATTTATGTTTAAATTTGCATATGAATTGCGCCTGTTTTAGATATTCCCCGAGGGTCATTCTTATTTATTGTACGTTTTGAAGGCAGCGCACAATTTTATACGACGTCTAAAGTATAATTTTCGCGAATTGAAAAAAACGCAGATTTTATGAGCGTAGGGTGTAACGAATGCTTTTGATTGCTGAATACAATCAAATAAATCTACTTGCCATGGTGCTGGATAAAATAGTGTAACAATCAATATGCATGTTCTTCTGGATTATATTATTGTGATGATACAGAGTGCATATTGCAAGTAGGGTTGCTTAGTCTCGACATTTTTTTTTTATTTCCGGTACACAAAACGATTTAAGACATTCCCTGGAATTTTCGAGACTCGAAAAATGTGAAAAATACATTTAAATTCACGATTGAAAGTCTTTAATTTTATAGCAAAATTTCCTGCTATGATTTAATTTGCTGATTGTTTTTTTCATTAAACATGAAATCATGGCTGATTTTGATCAACCAGAAAAAATATTTTTCCAGATTTATAAGTTTCTGGATTATGTAGATATTTTAATAAGTCATAATTCGTTTATCTTCATCGCAACTTACATCACCACTAGTGTGAACTTAGTGCCTGACTATAAAAAAAGTTAGACTTTTTAAGGTTGACCGTTTGTACTTCATTTGTACCCTTTTGTACCGCTATTAATTTCGTATGATTCAAAGATAAAAAGTTATTAAGCAATAAAAAATGGACGGCGGCTCAACTTTGACATATTCAAATTTGGTTTATGGCATTTGAAAGAGAATGATTTGCATTGATTTGAAACTGTTTTGTAATTGTTTTTACATAAAATGGATATACAGACTTTTCAAAAATGCTCAAGAGATAGTAGCGGCCAAGGGGAATCGAAAGATAATCGTTTTTACCCGTTTAAATTGTTTGCAACTTAAAAAAACCTGAAGTACAGCCTTTTTAAAATATACTCAAAAGGTATTTTTGCCATTTTCTGAGATATCACAAAGCGTCAAAGGGGAATTGGAAGAGAATCGTTTGTACCCATTTCTACTTCTTTCTAAATGGTTTGTACCAATATTTCGATTGGCCTCGAACTGCTTTACGATGCCTCAAAAATTGGCAAAATTACCTTCTGGGCATATTTTTAAAAGTTTGTATTTGTTTCCTTCGATATAAGCAATTTGAAGATAGTTACGAATGGGTACAAACAATGCTTTTTCGAATGCCGTTGGCCGTTTTCAGATATCTCCAAAATTGGCAAGATTACCTTTTGAACATATTTTGAAAAGCCGGTACTTTCTGTTCCTCCCAAACAACCGAAAAAGAGTTATAAATGGGTACAAATGATTATCTTCAGATTCCGCTTTGTGATATCTCAAAAATTGGCGAAAATACCTTTAAAGCATATTTTAAAAGGCTGTACTTCCGGTTCCTTTAAGGTGCAAACAATTTGAAAAAAGGTACAAACGATTATCTTGATATCTCGATTCCCCTTGGCCGCTTCGTGATATCTTAAAAATTGGAAAAATCACCTGTTACACATTTTTTAACATGCCTGCACTTCCGGTTCCTTTGAGATATAATTTAAAAACAGGTACAAACTAGTGCAAACGATTGTCTGTAGGTTCCCCTTTGTCGCTTTGTAATAACTCCAAAATTGGCAAAATACCTTTCGTGCATATTTAAAAAAACCTGTACTTGGGTTCATTATCACCTCTTGTGTATTTTTTAAAACTGTACTTCCGGTTTCTTTGAAGTACAAACAATTTAACCCTGCAGAACTCGCGCTATTCAGTGGAACGCGAAAACTAGCGCGTGAGCATTTCTCTCACGCTTCATATTTTTCTTTATCAAAGCTCGGGATGTAAATCAAACCAGTATTTTTTAGATTTAAGCCAATATTTACTATTTTTTAGACAATTTAGTTTGTTATAGGAATTTAAAACATGTAGTATTTGCTAATAAAACAATAATAATAAATTGTAGTACCTAATACCTAATTAAAAATAAATTGTAAAAAATTATCTACCAAATTTTCTAGTTGAAGGTCAAGGGTTGAAGTGTCATTCATGTTGGTTGTTGATTTAATCCTGTATATAGTTGTCTGGTTAATTCGCCATTTTTTTGTGTTTTACTCATTGCCATGAGATTAAAAATACAATATATGTATTTTTTTCTGTTATAAAACATTTAGTACATATGAAACGAAAAACAGAAAAACATGTCAACGCTTTAGCTGGCGTTTTGAGAAAAAACGGTTAATGGACAACAAAACACCAACGCGAGAACTCGCGCCTCCGTGAGGGAAATGCTCACGCGATCTGCAAGTGATGGACAAGTTCTCTCTAGAAATTGCTGGAGACGTCTAATTGTTACTCAAGTTGCATTTATAAGTAGAGGTGATACATAAACTTAACTAGAGGGCGCCCTGTTCCTAAATCTCAACCCTGTATAAAAGTATGACTCATAATGCTCATAATAACTCGCATTATGAGCATTTCGCTCAAACTTAACTCCTGGGTTAAAAATGTACAAATGGGTACAAACGATCGTCTTTCGATTCCCCTAGGTCTCAAAGATTGGCAAAAATACCTTTCGAGCATATTTTAAAAAGCCTGTACTTTGGGTTCCTTTGAAGTATAAACGATTTAAAAAGAGGTACAAACGGATACAAACAATTCTCTTCCGATTCCCCTGGGCCGCTTTGTTATATCTCAGAAAATGTCAAAACTACCCCCTGAGCATTTTTAAAAGTCTGCACTTCTGCTTCCTTTTATGTACAAACAATTTCAAAAGAGGTACAAACGGATACAAACGGCTCTCTTTCAAATGGTATAAACCAAATTCATTTGAATGTCAAAGTTGGGCACTGGCCATTTTTTTATTGCTTAATACCTTTTTTTATTAAGGTAAGGTACAAACAAAATTAATAGCGGAATAAACTGGTACAAACGAAGTCTAAACGGTCTACGTTAAAGAAGTCTAACTTTTTTTTAAAGTCTGGCGCTAGGTTCACATCGGTACTCAAATCACTTTCAAACATGATAAAGTATGTTTTTTTTCATATTATTTTCAATTTTCAATTTTGAAATTTTTCGAGTCTCGAGCGATAATTCCCGGTTATCAAGACAATATATTTTGCCAAAATTCCTGGGAAATTTGTCCAGGGAAATTCCGTTTCAGCAACCCTACACGTAATGGAAAAACTGTTCATATTGACATTGGTTTCATTTATTTTGTACAATACGCGTTTGCTTGATGCGGCCGTCTTTGTTAAAGTCTGGCCGCGCTATGAAGGCGTCTGAGGTAATTAACGAAGGGTGGGAAGAGCCGCCCTCATCAGAAGTGATTGGATATTTTGTTACTTTACACTCACATATGTTTACACTTAACTTGCTAGCTATTGGTGCACTTTCAGCTTCTATTTATAAATCAGTGGCTCTTAAAAGTTTACAGATAACTTTGAAAATAAATATGCATGCAACCTAACATGAGAACACTTATTGAGAACGTCGGGCATTCGAGACGCATAAAGCACCCGCTCAACTCGCAAATGAGGGCGGTCCAAGTTAATCACCTCAGGTGCCTTCATAGCGCGGCCAGACTTTATTGAGGCAACACGGGTTTAACTTTGTATTATTAGAAAGGTATTTGCATCCAATATTCTTTCTACCCATCACTCAAGAAATGTGTGATTTAAATATTTAAATATTTCAAAGGAGGAACGCCAAGTTCCTGTTGAAACCAAATGTCTGAATGCACTAGGTTTAAACTCTTTTAATGTTAGTATAATCTAAAGTTGGACATTGTGATAAGAGTATTGATTATTTGAATCGTGAGTGAATTTACGGATAGTTTATGAAATGGGAGAAGTTGCGTTTTCAAAGGATTAATTGTTTTACGTCATTATTAGTCCATACAAAGAGAGTTATAGAGAACCCTGTAATTTTTTTAATGCCTTTGATAGTGTCGAGGCATAAGTGATGAGCAAACAGAACAAAAGGGAAAATTTGGAAAAATTAAAAATTGTAAAATCATTATTATCGATATCGCAATTACATAAGCTGCAGAGGAGTGGTGATAAAGGGGAACCTTGAGGCACCAATTGTTCAAGATTAAAGCCGAAGGAAAAAGAGTGGTGCATTTTCATTTTTAAGGTTACTTCAGAAAGGAAGGAGTTAATTAGGATGAGTAGATTATGCGGCATTTCAAGAAGTTGACATTTTTAAAGCACACTGAGTCGGTGTAATCATTATAATAAACAACGCAACTGTGTAAGTTGTAGAGGAGTGGCGATAAAGGGGAACCTTGAAGTACCCCGCCCTTTGTTCAAGATTAAAGCTGGAGGAAAATGACTGTAGTATTTTCATTTTTAAGGACCTTCCAGAAAGGAAGGAGTTATGAGGCATTCCAAGAAGTTGATATTTTTAAAGCACGCCGAATCGAATACTTTTTTAATATAAAAAAAAACAATGGCAGTTTTTTTGTTCTTCAAGGTGTGCTATTCGGTAGTTAAGAGGAATATGGAGGATTTTTTAGGTTGAAAACCGAATTGGTAATCAGGAATATATCCAGAGATTTATAATTGAATAGCTATGGCTGATAGTTGTTGAAAGTCCATGTTCACTTTGATATTGGTAAATAATACACGATAATACTTTTAAATATTTATTGTCTGAGTTCGCAACAATTGTTTTGCCACACTGTGGCTTCTTCAGGCGAAGAAATGGTACATTTAAGATACATTTTAAACTATCTATACATAATGTGCGGTGGTGTATTTGCGTAGTTGCGTAAGTTTAAATTGAGTAGTGGTGAGTTTGACAGGTCTGTTTGGTCGTTAAGAAGATTTCCCATTCATTTTCTTTTGTTAATCTCCATGTTCTCCAATATATCACACATACCTGACAAACTCGCCACTACTCAATTTAAACTTACGCAACTACACCACCGCCCCCACCCACGCACATTATGTATAAATAGTTTAAAATGTCATGGTGATGGTTGTGACCGTTACTACGTGGTAATTCATTATAAAATCACTGAATAAAAACACTTACTATGTTTTTTACCACAATTTATTTGATGTATGTACAAATATTTCATATACATACATATCACGAATTGTTTCACTTGATAATGACAGTAAAACGTCGAAACTTAAGTCGTGATATGTATGTATATGAAATATTTGTACATACATCAAATAAATTGTGGTAAAAAACATAGTAAATGTTTTTATTCAGTGATTTTAGTTTAAAATGTATTTTACATTTACCATTTCTTCGCCTGAAGAAGCCTTAGTATGGCGAAACAATTGTCGCGAACTCAGACAATAAATATTTGAAAGTATTATCTTTAAATTACAAATTTATGTTTGAATTAGAGATTCAAAAAGTTATTCTATAACGTGAATGAGTGTGATAGATCTGTAACTTAAACTAAGGCAGACGTACATGGAATTTTGTGTACTTTCTCCACAATATTTTTATTAATATTTATAGAGACAGATGAATCTCGTTTTCCATAGTATTTTATATTCTATTTATATGCATTTAATTAGAGAAAGTAATAGCATGCGTAACCTATTGCAAGGAATGCTTAAATGCATTATTCGTACAAGTAGCCATTAACTGAGTAAGAAATGTGAGTATATTTTCCAATGCTGGACCGTTTTCTATAAAAGAGAATCCGTACCTGTAGAAAGGCATATTTAAGTTTATTGAATCTATAGTGTATTAATACTATTGTTTTAATGGACACAATATTATAGTCTTTTAAAAGTAAGAACAGCAACGCCGGTAGAAACTGGTATTATGATTTAGGCGGAACAATAAATTCGTTTAAATTAATTAATACTTACAAATCGTCTGAATTATATTTAAGTACCTTGACGTTAAAAATGGTATACATATTTTTTATTAAAGTGCCATTATTCAATTCGAGAAATCTTTTTCAAAATGTTTCTCTCGTTGTACAACAGAGTACTTTCATAACATGTTGTGTAATTTTGGTTTAATAATTGACTTATTGTTGTTTAAAAAACCGTTAAGCAATGAGATTTATTATTTTACGAACGATAATTCATAGGATAATTGGAACGCTAAAATGCGTTACATATTGAAAATATTCGATAACGCACGTTGGGGAGTATCTTAGTATCACTAAGGCTAAAAAAACGGAGGCGTAATAATGTTAAATATTCACCTGCGCAGAAGACGTAGGAAATCGGTGACAATCGAACGGGCGGGCGCATGAATTCACTAATGCGCGCGGCGGTGTTTGCAAAAGAATAGCACAGAAGGAGCAGAGTATGTTTTATTCGCGCCGAAACGAGCCGCTGTTTTCGGTGTTATTATTTGGCTTCATAAGAACAAGGTAAGGTTTTCAGTGTAACGCGAACTGTTGAATATATGTGTGTGAGGTGCAGGAGAATTAAAATGAAAAATGTATCGATTTTAAGCAGAGCAATTATGAATTTATTTATTAAGCAATTTATGACAACAGTCCAGGTGCCTTGTTCACGTTCGATTCGATTTTTTTTTAATTAACTTTTTGTTGGATCTGCAGCAGGAAGTTGTTAGGTGACAATACTGACAAACCACTCGAATTGAAACGAAATGGTAAAATCGATGGAGACCCAGATGGTAAGAGTGATCGAGCCTATAGATTTACGTGCTTCGATTTGCATGATCTTATACAGGGGTTGGGACCCAACTAGCATCCAACCGAATTTGCTAGGTGATCACTTACCCCAGCAGAAAGGAATTACTCCACGGCAGAAAGAGAAGCGCCCACCATCGTCTGGGCACTGAATAAGTTCCGAGGAAATGCTCATTACCATCGTTACCGACGCGACGTCCAGGCATTATGCGGGCTGATGCGTTAGTACATACATACTCGTAAACGCAAGAGCCCCAAAGTGCGAGATCTCAAAAACTGTAATAGGTAGAGGGTTGAAATTTTCATGAAAAATCACAAATAATTCAAGAACAAGACTATTAAAATTTTAACCCCCTCCGACCACCCCTTCAAAAAGAGGGTTGCCAACCCCTCAATTTTTTTTTACAATATTTTTCCCGAAAGCCGCAAACGTTCTCTAGGGGCTCGTGAAATCCGTGATTTTCTAAGTTACCCAATTACTACAGGGTGATTTTTTGAAAATCGATTTTTGACGATGTAGAGGTTCACGCCAAAACTATCTCCTCCCTGGATTTTTGAGCTGGAAAACCGGGACTAGGCTCGAAAAATTGGGACACAATCCCATTGGGGTAATTATAGGAAATTTGGGTGCGACCTGCGGTTGCAACCCCCCAGCCATTTTTCTAAAAAATCAGATTTCATACGCTTCAGGAAAAAAGGGCGCGCTTTCCCTTACGATTACGACTTCAATTTTTATAGAGTTTTGTAGAACTATCTCCCCTCTATATTTTATGTCTCTTACGAATTTTTGATATCTCTAACCCTCGAGAGTTATTCAAAGAAAACCACCCCAAATTTCAATAAAAAAATTCTACAGCGGCCATTTTTAATCCGAAGTGAGAAATTTAAACGGCATGCTATTTGGAATTATATTCTGCGTCGAAAAGGTGAAGTCTATATTCTTCGTAGGGGGCACCGTTTACGATCTGCGGCCTATTTTCGATTGTTTTCCGGGGATTTTTTTCAATTTTTTCAATTTTTTTTCTCGAAAATTAAGAATCCGACGACAGCATGTTAGTCGTCTATTTAATCCGTATCAAACATGCCCACAAAGTTTTTTCGATCTGATTTTTGCTTTTCGAGATATGACGTATACGGAATGGGAAAGCGAAATTTAGCAGCATGGCACAAATTTCTTTTGTCCGATCGGAAATCTGATTATACCACCGGAAAGCCCGCCTAGAGCTCAACAAAAAATCCAAATAAGTCTTGATACGACTCCTCCTTCTAATTTTAAAAATTAATTAAACTTTTATTTATTTTGCCGTTAAATATTTTCGATCGTCTTTCACTAAATTTTTTAATTCTTTTTAAATCACGAATCTAACGACGGATTATCATTGCGGTATTGCGTGTACATAAAAAAAAAACTTTGAATTTTTAAAATCGCCCGGTTATTAACCGAGATATGAATATTTGAAAAATTGTTATTTTTGAACGTTGAAAATTTTTCCCTAGAAAATCAATTAAAAAAAAATATTTCCGGGAGAGTGAATGAAACTTTGGGAAATCATTATGCGTTCCATTTGAAGCAGACCACCAAAGTTTGATAACAATTCGGTCCCCCCGTCGGCCGCATCAGGCGCAACGGGGTGCCAAAGACCAAAACAAGTACCGCCCTAAATTTTGTTTGTATGTTGGTTTGTAATGTGTATACGCTTCTCAGACGCTCACCAAATAATTTTTGGAGGACCAAAATTAATGAAAAAAAAAATAGCTTCTTCCTGTTAACGTCCGAGTGCTTTCCAAACAGCAAATTAAGAAATGCATTGATTGTCATATTTGACAGATGTCAGATTCAGAAGCTGGCGTTACCGAAGTTCCTCAACGCGGGGGTTGAACAAAACGATTCAAACTAGTTAATTCACCCCCTTCTGCACTGTTAAGAGAACCAAACAAATTTATTTTTAAATAAATTTGTTTGGTTAATAGGCTACGCACGAACGACGGCGCAGCGCAGCGGAGCCGTCTTTCGTCACCAGTTAATTTTCTTAATTTTATATTTCACTATTTCACATAAAGAACACAATTTCACGTACAGCAACTTAAGCTTGAAAAACTAGTTGAAATAACTAACCAGGATTTGAGTTAACAATTAAGTACATACCAGGTCAATCGAACTTAGCCGACGCCATATCACAACCATCAATTGAGGAACACGTGGGCCCCATTAAAATAGACCACGTCGCGACGCCGCAGGTATATGTGGAGGACAGCAAACCGCTGGGAATTAAATATACGAAGATGCAATCTATTGAATTAATAATTACCTTACAGTGAAGGGGGTGCTGTTTAGATATCTCCCCAAGGTCCCATCAGAGGACAAACAGGATTCTCCGAGAAAAAGTGCCCATCATCGAATTTTACATCGCCCCTATTGCAGGATATTACGACTTACCGGTACATTCCATCGCTCGATTTCTTAAATGTCCAAAATATATAAAGACTTGAAACTATCGCATTTGATTCATTCGGATCGCTTCCCACTTCGGCAGACAGGATTGCATCGTTGAAGACGTATTTTGGACAACTGAAGTTTATCAGCGCAATAATGCAGACACTCACGTAGCTCTAGGAATAAATCACGTATCTATTCCGTCTTATCACCCTTAAACGAATTTGATAGAGAAAACAGATGAATCTTCAGATTGTTAGCCCTTATCTACTCTTACACAAAGCTTTCCTAATGCTCCTCTACTTGGTCGTACCCGAATGCATTGTTTTGAATCGAATCTCAGATGCTATAAACTTGTTATTATTGGCCGCGTTCGTCAGACTAAACAGTTCGTCAGACTAAACAGTTAGTTTACTTTACCAACCGTTGGGGTATTTTCTGATGAACACACTGTTGATCGTGAACAAGTTCGTTCAGCGGTCGCCATTTTACCAATCGTACAAATTAGACTGATTGCTGTTGGAATCAAGTGTTGAAGTTGCCGCCGAATTGGAGGTTACAAAAGTAGCGTTCATCAAATACCAACATTCAGCGTAAATCAAAATAAACATGTTGACAGTTAAAAATTTTTACGAACGCGCCCATTTTTATTGGGGTAATACGAAAAAAAAAAACAGTTGCTAACCAGAAATAATAGCATACCAACTCATTTTATAATTCTTATTATCTGAACAGATTATTTAGAAACTTGAACCCATTCCTTATAAATTTGACTTGAGATAGTTTTCTTTTAATACTCCTATAATTACTAAAATTACACATTTATTTTTAAGTTTATTTTTTTTTAGTTATATCGGAGTTTTGAAAACGGAAAAGGAACACCACGAGGTGTCTAATTCAGGAGATCACGCATCCACACAACCCCCAGAAAATGCCAAAAGAGTCGCAGAATTAGAGAGAACAGTTTTTGTGTTGAAGAGAATCGTCGAGAAATTGCAGGTGGAAAATAAACGGTTGCAGGGAGGAAGTAGACCGTGTTCTGATAGAGTGGTAATAAATTTGATTTGAATCTTACTAATGATCCTGACTTGTTTACAAAATAAATAATCCGCAGAAGTTTTTTGCAACGTATCTCAAAAGTAAGCAATAAATATAAAATCATATTTATTTTCAAGAAATTGTTATTTATATAACTTATCTACGTTTCATACGTGACTTTGTTAACTATAATAAAAGCCACCTAGGAGATTTAGGTTAGGAGCCACGAAAACAAATAACTACGTTTTTTCAAAATTTAAATGGTCCATTTGAAGAATTGCAAAAGTATCGTTATTTAAAACTGGAAATATTTTTGTTTATTATTATATAATATAATATGTTATTACAGGAAAATATTCCAGCATTTCTTTTTGATAAGAAATTAATTCAACGAACAAATTGCTTCAATTAAAAGCTTAATTGCGTATCAAGTTATTAGTGTAATTTAATGTAAACGAGCGTATTACCTGAATATCTGAATTTTCTGTTCTGATGCGTACTAATCTGAAATCGATATGCAGCTGTCAGTACCAGGCGATAATAATTAATGGATAATAAAATGTGTAAGGTATTACACAGTTTACGTACACTACACGATGTTATCAAGATTAGTTGCATTGGTAATATGTTTTGCGCCCTATCTTATTTAGATCATGCAATAATATTGTTCTTAACATATTGGCTGCCAACAAGTTTTTTTGTAAAATGTTAAAACAAGTTTTCTTTGTTTTTAAGTTTTATTTAATAAAATGAGTAAGAATATTTTTATTTCATTCATTCTCATGACTGACAGAGCTAAATAGTAAGTTTAAAGTAGGTACTCACTGTCCCTGCCCCACTGGAATACTTCGGTGTCAGTCACCGGTGACTGACAAAGCGGTCGACGTGTGCTGGTGAAAGGAAATGGGGCTGCTGCAACACGCTTAAAACATAATTGAAGACAATGACAGTTCAAATGCTGTCAATCTTGTTAGTTTGCATCAATCGTCACGCTTATGAATAATACAATAAATACAATGAAGTTAACTGAATCGATTAGAATGTCATTTTCACTGCTTATGACGTGCATCAGAAATTATATTACATGGACATCACTAAAAATATTTCCAGTGAATTTACTGTAACTAGTTTCGGTCGTGTACTGGGTGTAAGTACACAGAATCTTAATCTTAGAATGGGGGTCACTCTTGTTATGAGAGGTTATTATTTTTCTAAAGTGGCGTTCACGTCATCAAGCACGTGTGAAATGACGTTTTTTCGTACCAACGTGATTGTTTTCGAGAATATGCATAAAATTAGTTGAAGAATCGAAATTAATCTGAGAATCATTTGTTACATAAAATTGATCACCGGTGGTTATAAATAAGTAATCGGCGTATTGACCTGGCACACAATTTTCGCCTGCCAATCATGTAGAAAATTATGTTATGTTGGCAGCCGTGATTTTTTATTCGCGACGATGCCAAATCTTTTTCACTAACCATGCTCATACATTTGTGCATAACCAAACATTTTTGACGTTTAACTTGTTTTTTTTTCGTTGTTTATTTTCAGAGATATTCGCATTGAAAGATTTCAAATTGACACCCTGTATGTAAACATATCAGAAAACGATTACTTTTTCATTTATTTGTATAATTGACACAACAGCTGATTGCAGCCATTTTTAAATATACAGGAGAGCTGGCAACCTTGTAAAATTGTGTTGTCATTATTATGATTATTATTTCGATGACGTGAACGCCACTTTAGAAAAATAATAGTATAGAATGAATGCATTTGCCATATGACCTGACTTCAACAATTTTGGCGCTTTTATTATTTTGTACACTCGGCGTCAAAAAAAGCCCCACTCGAAAAATCGCGAAAAAACTCGATTTTTCAAACCGTCGTAACTTGGTTCAATTTGGTCGAAAATCGATTAATCTTTCAGTTTGGGAAAGATTCAAGTTTTATCTGTAAGAATGTGTAGTTGATTTTGGCCCCAAGTCCAACCCACCCCCCGTAACAACGCGATGGAAAAAAAAAATATGTAAAAAATTATCCAACTTTGACAAGCTGTATCGTTCCCAAAAAAAATTGACGGGAAATTTCACTACAATGGCAGAAAAATTTAATCAATTTCCTTCAAATGCCTTAAAAATTCGAGTCGTTTCGATGATTTGGAGCAAAGTTATGAATTTTTGAAAAAAAAAATTACATTTCATTCCTTAATTTTTTTTTCTGTGGGCACCCTCTTATCTTCATTTAAAATAAAAAAATATAATTAACATCTAATTTAAGTATTCTTGATGAATATCCTGATTTGTTTGTTTATAAATTCAAGGCTATTTCTGTGGACATCGTATTTTAATTGTTAAACAAACAAATAACATCTAATTTAAGTATTTCTAAGGAATATTCTGCTTATAAATTCAAGGGTTCTGCTGAGCGGGTAAAGCGTGAATTCCGCCGCTTTCGAGAACAGCACTCGGATTGTTCGAAAAAGATCTCGCAATTGGAGAAGGAACTGGAGGAGGCCAAGTCCAAGTCCCCAAACGAATCAACAACACTGAGGGTGGAATTGGACGAGCTAAAGACGCAGCTCAGACATAAGTCCGAATTGCTTGATAAGGTCAAAGTGCTGTTACAAAAGGCGGCTGGAAAGGAGAAAGCCCTACTCGAGCAGGTAGAAACACTTGTTACGGTAAATATTTAGATCTAATTTTCTTTTATTCAGGTGGCTGCCCTAAAATCGACGATTCCTCTCAAGAGCGGACGGGAGGAGCTTCCAGAATAGAATAATTAATTTTATACTTGGTTATTTAGAGAGTTAAGATAATAAACT
This sequence comes from Ocypus olens, assembly GCA_910593695.2. Classification (NCBI taxonomy): domain Eukaryota; kingdom Metazoa; phylum Arthropoda; class Insecta; order Coleoptera; family Staphylinidae; genus Ocypus; species Ocypus olens. The sequence goes on from OU343052.1 coordinate 42,257,090, forward strand.
GGATTTCTTAGTTTAAATTGGTGTTTAATATTTCATTAGAGGGATTATAATAAAGACAAAATTTAATGAGAGATTCAATCCGGAAGGCAAATAAAGTATTATCTTAATAATTTATATTTTTAATGATTGATGGTTAATCGAAAGCAGGAGCGGCTCGTTATATAGAGCCAAGGAGTCATGGCACTACCTGTAGTTTCAAGCTCAGCCAGAATTTATAATCAATTTTTAAAACACTTTTTTGCCAATTACTTTGGCCTAGGAAGATAAATAGTTCTTTCTTTTGTTATCAAAAATTGTATTTTTTAGCTGATAATGGTGTGTTGCAATTGTCAATATTGGTTTGTTACAGTTGCCAAGAATGATATTTTTACCGGTTAAGAATTGATTCAGCTGTCAAAAGCAGCATTTTTCGATTTTTTAATTGTCAAAAATGACATTTTTTAGCTGCCAAAAATTGTACTTTTTGTTGTAGAAAATTGTATTTTTAGCTAACAATAATGGTTTGTTGCAGTTGTCAAGAATGGTATGTTTCAGCTATTAAAAATAGTAGTTTTCAGCTGTTAAGAAATGTATTATTCAACTGTCGAAAATTATATTTGTCAGTTGTCAAAAATGTTATTTTTCAGCTGTCAAGAAAGGTATTTCTCACCTATTAAAATGATATTTTTCAGCTATCAAAAAAAGGATTTTTCGACATTTTTTATTTGTCAAAATTGGCATTTTTCAGCTGTCAAAAATTATATTTTTTAGCTGACAATAATGGTTTGTTACAGTTGTCAATAATGGTTCGTTGTCATTGTGAAGAGTATCATTTTTCAGCTGTTAAGCAGTGTATTATTCAAATATCAAAAATGATATTTTTCAGTTGTCAAAAATGTTTTTTAATGTCAAAAAAGGTATTTCTCACCTATTAAAATGTTATTTTTCAGCTATCAAAAACAGAATTTTTTACATTTTTTTAATTGTCAAAAATGGCATTTTTCAGTTGTCAAAAATTGTCTTTTTGTAGTCAAAAATTGTATTTTTTAGTAGGCAATACTGATATGTTACATTATCTAGCTCTTGTTCGACTCAATCGTAGTTTTGGTCAATAATGGTTTGTTGCAGTTGTCAACAATGGTATTTTTTAGCAGTTGAAAATGGTAGTTTTTTCAGCTATCAAAAATGAGATTTCCCACCTATAAAAATGTTATTTTCAGCTATCAAAAGCAACATTTTTCGACATTTTTCTTAATTGTCAAAAATGGCATTTTTCAGCTGTCAAAACTTGTATTTTTTGTGTTGTCAAAATTTTTATTTTTTAGCTAAAAATAATGGTTTGTAACAGTTGTTAATAATGGTTTGTTGCAGTTGTCAAGAATGGTGTTTTTCGCATCTTATTAAATAATATAAACATTGTTAAATCGTTTTTGATTGAGAAAGTTTGATTCGGCCGAATCATTTTCTCCACAGGTGACGTCCAATCAAATGATAGAAATTTCATTCTCCAACAGGTGACGTTCAATCAAATGATAGCGTTTTCATTGCCCAACAGTTTAGTTGTTACTATGGTTACGATTCGTTTGTTGTCAGCGAACTGCCGTAATTTCCAAATAGAAAACTTATTCGTTATAATTTAATACAAACTTCTTTAGGTAATTATTTAATATGATGCGAAAAAGTATAGTATTAAACTCGTGAACAAGTTGGCCATTGCCACTCGGGTGAATTGCAACACGAGCCGTAGGCAATGGTCAACTTTCTCACTCGTTTAATAATATACTATTTTCAGCTGTTGAGAAGAGTATTATTCAACTGTTAAAATAATATTTTTCAGTTGTCAAAAATGGTACTATTCAACTGTCAAAAAGGTATAAAAATGGTATTGTTTAGCTATTAAAAGTAGCATTTTTAATTGTCAAAAATGGCATTTTACAGCTGTCAACACTTGTATTTTTTGTGTTGTCGAAAATTGTATTTTCTAGCTGACAATAATGGTATGTTACAGTTATCAATAATGGTTTGTTGCAGTTGTCAAGAACTGTATTTTTCAGCTGTTAAAAATGATAGTTTTCAGCTGTTAAGCAATGAATTATTCAACTGTCGAAAATGATATTTTTCTGTTGCCAAAAATGTTATTTTTCAGCTGTTAAAAAAGGTATTTCTCACTTATAAAAATGGTATTTTTCAGCCATCAAAGGCAGCATTTTTGGTCATTTTTTATTGTCAAAGTTTTGTTGTCAAAAATTGTATTTTTTAGCTAACAATAATGGTATGTTACAGTTGTCAATAGTGGTATGTTTCAGCTGTTAAAAATGGCATTTTTCAGCTGTTGAGAAGTGTATTATTCAACTGTCAAAAATGATGTTTTTCAGCTGTCAAAAATGATATTTTTCAGCTGTCAAAAATGGTATTTTTCAGCTGTCAAAAATGATATTTTCAGCTGTCATAAATTATATTTTTCAGCTGTCAACAATGGTATTTCCCACCTATAAAAATGGTATTTTTCAGCTATTAAAAGCAGCATTTTTCAACATTCTTTTAATTGTCAAAAATGGCATTTTTCAGCTGTCAAAAATTATATTTTTCAGCTGACAATAATGGTATGATACAGTTGTCAATAATAGTGTGTTGCTGTTATCAAGCATGGTATTTTCAGCTATTAAGAATTGTATTATTCAGCTGTCAAAAATGTATTTTTTCATCTGTCAAAAATGATATTTTTCAGCTGCCAAAAATGGCATTTCCCACCTATATAAATAGTATTTTTCAGCTGTCAAAACTTGTATATTTTGTTGTCAAAAATGGATTTTTTTTTGTTGTCAAAAACTGTATTTTTTAGCTGCCAATAACGGTATGTTTTATCTGTCGGGAATGGTATTTTTCGGCTGTCAAGAATGGTAATCCACAGTTGTTGAAAATAATAATAATAGTTTATTTGCCCAACAGAAACCAATTACAGGACAATAAAAATTATATAAATATGATGTATGAGTAAAGAAAAAAAAAACATTAATACAAAAATCTTTAAACACAGAAATAAATAAATAATGGTATTTTTGTTGTATTTTACAGTTGTAGAAAATGTTATTCTTCAGCTACCAAAAATGCCATGTTTCATTTGCCAAAAACAGTATTTTTCAGATGATAAAAATAGTTTTTTCGACATTTTTGAATTGTTAAAAATTGTATTTTTTAGCTGCCGAAAGTAGTTTATTTTGCTGTCGAAGCATGGGCGGCTCGTTATATAGAGCCAAGGAGCCATGGCACTACCTGTAGTTTTAATTTCAGCAAGAATTTTTAATTAACACTTTTTCGCCAGTTACTTTGGTCTAGGAAGATAAATCGCTCTTTCTTTCTTCAAAGAAGGAGGGGAGAAGGGGAGTATATTGTATAAGTGGCTCTACCATCAACATGTACCACGAGCCGCCACTGATCGAAAGTACTAATTAAGACCTGCAAGTGCCGTTTTATAAAAGCACAATTGTATAAGTTCTCATCCCAATCCAGTGCGGCTTGTTCCAGTCCAGACAAGTTTCAATAGTATTTTTTAATTTCCATAATGATCTGCATTTAATAAATTTGGATGTGGTTATGTAATTTTACTTTTTTACTATTCAAAATACGCCACTGAATAAAATAAATAAAACTATACACATTTCTTTTGAAAGCAATGAGAAAACAATAGACGTTTAGCCAGAAATCAGTTGTTCCGACACACATATGCCCAACCCTGTATGTAAATTGTAATGGTATAATGTTGGTTGGTATACATGAGAAATATACATTAAACGTGACGTAATTAGGATTGCGTTATTTTCAATTTTTGGTTATGATTTTTGAAAGCTTGCACTATTGCCAGTAATTATTTTAGGCATATATTTTTGCCGTACATACAAGAAAAACTTGACATTGGAACACTGGCAGTAATCATATGGAATAAAGTGACAACTTGATAAAAGTGACATAGTTACTGTAACCCAACAAAAATATTACCCCAGAAATCATCACCATGGTGAATGCTGATTATTGTTGCTTAGAAACATTTTCCCCACTATAAAGGACCAATAAACAAGATTATAGTTGCAAACTGAAATAAAATAAAAGTATTATCTATGTTTTAAGGAGTTATGAATCTCGGATTTCGCTGTGGTATTATCTTCAGAAAAACGATTCGAAACTGTTAGGTTTTCATTTAAATAGGTTAAAACTGCAAATGTCTTTTGCACACATGTTTGAATTTAGAAAGTCAGTTTTCTAAAAAAATATATACGATAATCGGTATTTAGGATACAAGTGGATTATGTACACTATTAACATACGCGTGTAAAATTTGCACAACGTGGTGATCCGAGTTATGTAAACACACAAGTATGCTAATAATGCATAAACATACGAGCATTGTATACCTCGCTAATGATATCATACAAGTAGAAAATTAAAACTACTAATGTAATTCGTAGCTATACAATTTATGTAGATATTGATGGGTATTTATCAACACATCATATATTTCCTGAAAATAGGATTTTTAATCCGAATTATTGTTTATGATTGTTTATACTACCGTATGTACCGATACCGATATATGTATCGGTATATCGGTCAGTAGTCCGATCATCGTTATCGGTCAGCCATATCGGCTAAAATTATTTGAAAAGTTATGCCTCAAGTGAATACAAAATTATTCACCAAAGTTGAGCTAATTTAAAAGGAATGTTGTGTTCCTTAATAAAATGGTTGTGTTTTAAAGAAGTACTAACCGGTACTAACCACTGATTAAAGTTAATCGGCTGTGGTACAAGTGGGCATGAATGTTGTATTCATGCCCACTTGTTGTATTCATGCCCACTTGTACCACAGCCGATTAACTTTAATCAGTGGTTAGTACCGGTGAGTACTTCTTTAAAACACAACCATTTTATTCGTAAATTCTTTACACAATAACATATTGATCAAAGAGACATATTTGGGATATCTTACTAATTTATAATATTTTTATATTCCCGAATTTTGACTTAATCAGACGCTTAATCATGACTTCTTAACCATGATTTAGTACCTACGGTGCAAGTAGGCCGGTTCTCTTAAAGTAATATAAGTAAAATATTGGAAAAATATTTTCCAATTCCCAAGTTTCGGTAAATTATAATGTTAAAAAAACTAGACGTTTCGTCTTTTCGTGAGCAGGTTTCTAGTAGCTTCCTAAAAAAAAGGCTACTCACTGGCCACCACTTGATGCTGGTGCTGGTGACTTTGGCGTGTGATAATAAAGTGGGAAAAATTGTTTCTTTGTTATCCCACCCAGTACAATACCCAGTACAAAGCCCCCCCCCCCCTCCTATTTTGAAGAAACAACGAACCATTTATCTTCCTTAACCAATCGAGTATTTTGGCCAAAAAAATCAAAAATTTGGAACAAAACAGCCCAAGATCTAAAATATCGGCAAAAATATCAAAAATCCTGGTTTCAAAATAAAAATGCAGACCAAAAAAATTGAAAATACAACTACATGCCATTTTCAGCCCCAAAAATAACTATTTTTAGCTTAACACAAGTTCCAACGAGAAATTCGAAAATAATAACAAAAATGTAAAAAAATCGCACAATTAAATCAATAATTCAAGTTAGGAAAATCTAAAATATGGGATAAAAAATAAAAAATCAAGACCAAAAATCTAAAATTTGTACCCAAAAATCAAAGTGGTAGACCAAAAAATCAAAATTTTTAACAAACGGATCGAAAATTCAAGTCGAAATAAAGAAAAAGACCAAAAATCGAAACCAAAATAATCGCAAATACAAAATATAGGCAATAAAAGTAAAAATTTACACAAAATATCGAAAACGAGCGTAAAGATAAAAATTGCAGACAAAAAAATTGAAAATTTCTACAAAGCAAACAAATATTTAGGTCAAAATAGAGAAAAATATAAAAAATTGGAACTAGAATAATCGAAAATACAAAATATAGGCCATAAAAGTAAACATTTCGACAAAATATCGAAAACGAGCGTAAAGATAAAAATTCCAGACAAAAAAATAGAAAATTTCTATAAACCAAACAAATATTTTGGAACAAAAAATTGAAAACTTAGGTAGAAGCAAAATAATTTGCTACTTTCAGCCGCCAAAAATAAGTTACTGACCAGAAATAATAGCAAAAAATAAAAAAAATTCATGGATTTTTGAATTCGTGAAAATCAATAATCAAAGTTAAAAAATCTAAAATATAGGATAAAAAATAGACCAAAAATCTAAAATTCTAGCCTAAAAATAAAAATGGTAAACCAAGGAAAGAAAAATTTTAGCATACAAATAAAAAAAAAATAAAGAAAAATTTAGGGCATAAGATTTAAAAAAATAACAAAATCTGTAATGTTGGCCAGAAAGTCGAAAATTTAGACAAAACATCCAAAACTTGGACCTAAAGATAATAAATGCAGACTAATTGAAAAATCAAAACTGCGGGCCAAAAAATCGAAAATTTTAACAATAATATCGAGTTGGGTCAAAAGATTAAAAATAATAATAATAAAAATCCATAATGTTGGCCAGAAAGTCGAAAATTTAGACAGTACATCGAAAACTCGGGCTTAAGGATAATAAATGCGGACTAAAAAATCGAAAATTTCAACAAACACAACTCGAAAATAACGGAAATAACGGAAATAATAAAAAAAAAACTCGCATATAAAACAATAATTCAGGTTATAGACATTTTAACCAAAATCAAAACAAAAATTTAGAACTAGAATTAAAAATTCGGCCCGAAAAATCATATATGCGGACAAAAGAATCAAAAATCAATTAAATAGAAAATTTAGGCCAAAATAAAGAATATTTAGAGCAAAACATCAAACATTGAGACCAAAAAAAAAATCGAAAATACAGGTCAAAAATCTAAAAACTAAAAATTCAGCTCGAAAAAACAAAAATACGGACCAGAAAAAAAAAAACGAAAATTTTAACAATTAAATTGAAAATTTATGTCAAAATAAAGAATATTAAGGTCAACAGATCAAAAATGTAGACTTGAAAATACTGGTCAAAAATCTAAAAATTAAAAATTCGGCGAGAAAATTTAAAATGCGGACCAAACAGTCGAAAATTTAAACAATGAATGGTCAAAATAAGGAATATTTAGGCCAAATGATCAAAAAATTAAACAAAAAAAAAACGAAAATACAGGCTTTATAATAAAAAATGCAGAATATTCTGGTAAGAAAATAGTTTATATTAGTCTCAAAAATCACTCTATTCTTCAAAATCATTTTCCAATTTTTTTTTTAATAGAAAATGATTTTTTTTTTAATTTTCGCTTTAATTGTCCAAAAAAGTGAAACTAATTTGAAAAAGAATTTGATCAAATAAAACCATTAACTTTGTTTGGATCACCTTATTGTTCACCTTTTGTGCTTGAAGTTTTGACAATTTTAGATTTAGTAGATACATTTTGTATAATTCAAATAAAACAATTCACTTGTTTAGTATGACCCTCAGTAGCGGCTCGTGGAACATGTTGAAGGTACTTTTACAATTTTTTGAAGAAAGAAAGAACGATTAATCTTCATAGTCCAAGCTTATTTTGAGTTGGTAAGTAAAGGTTAAATTTCAAATAGCCGAATTCAAACAAGCTGAAAATATGATTTCTGTGTACATTCGATTTATTGTGCGTTTACATATTTTGTCCCAGACATGCACTAAATCTGTAACACCATTCTTCGTCCACATAACCTGACTATCAAACAATACACACGGAAGCATAATTATTTAAAATGTCTCGCTGAGCTTGAGTCTATAGGTAGTGCCATGGCTCCTTGGCTCTATATAACGAGCCGCCCCTGATCCCACCTTATCTGGAAATAACTTTTTCTCTTGGTACGCGACCAATTCTGATACGATTTATTGCGTTGGAATTTCACTTAAGTCCCTTATCCAACAGATTTTGCCACAAATTACTGCAGACGATGTTCCGCCATTTTGCGATATCGGTCTATCTCTAATCTAAACAATATTTCAAATAATAATTGGGCGCATTTTCATCACAGTAAACATCAGTTTTAATTCCAACTTTTTTTCTAGGACTATTTATTAAAATTATAGAAATAAGTAAAAATATATTTGGATATAATAAAACACTTTACTAGTAAAATTTTGGCTATAAAAACTTCTCCAGAAAGTAATGGTTCTGATAAATACGACGATTAATTTTTTGTATACTTTTCATAGCTGAGAAAGAAAACTATAAAAATATGAAATTTGCAAAGAAATCGTACTACAAAATAATTGATTAGAATTAATCCGCATAAATTTTGTGTACATTACTTTTAACAAAGAATCAATTACTATATACATGGCCCTAAATATTCACAATTTATTTATATAACCGCGGGATCTGTACCAATTTATTAAAATTCAACAAATACCATCCATTTTTTAAATTCAGATGCCATCTATCTTTAGATCAACCATCAGAATCTTAAACTAATAACAAATAAATCTTAACGTTGTTTATTCTGCAATACTGATAGCGTAAAATATAAACGAATACATAATTTTCCTGCTGAAGGTCAGGACGCGCGTTTTGCCAGATAGTAACTCGTTGACGTCGGCCGCCGTCGACGAGACTTTCACGTCACTCTCGACTCGCTGTGTTTCGGGCAGAGGCAGCATGTCTCTGAACAAATTGTGTGTGCACTTTTGGAAAAATGGAACGAAAGAAGTGCGTGTGCTGCACAATGCGATTGGAAAACGGACGCATTTCACCTATTTTCCTGACGAAAAGGCGCCTCCTGTGCAAGGTAATTGAACCGCTTCATTTAAGTAGGGCAGAGCGTACACACGCGGATCAGCTGTGTTTGCTAAGCGCATGTGCGGTTTAAATGCCGAGTGAGTTAGTAGAGAGCGTGCGGGATTTTTTCTGAATGAAAAAGTGGTTAAGTGATGTTTAGGGAAGTCATGGTTTTGTGTCCTATAATTTTACATATTTTTCATTTATCGGTGTATTGCTAACTGCATGTATTTGAATATTCAATATACTTGGAATTTAAATTTTAAAGCAGAGTAGATTATGCATGTCCATTATCATCACTGCTTATTGAAATTTTAAAACCATGCGGATTGGACGACGGTGCCTGATGTTTTATTTGTTTTTTTTATTATTCACCTATGAACGCGCATTATCCCATTTGAATATATTTTTCTACTTGGTTTAATCGACTTATTGTTATATCAAAAACTGTTAAACCATGAGATTCATTATTTATCAGTCTTTGCTCATTATTAAACGATTTTTGGTCAAATTTTAGTTGTCGCGGTTGACAGTACTGAACACGAAAATAAATGACACGGTTGTGTTCAGAATCAGAGCTTTTCAAGGATATATCACTCGACTTCCCTTTACTAAGGGTGGCTAGGCGATTAAGGTTGTGAAGGTGAAAATGTCATCAAAAGTTGTCCCCCTCGAAACAAAAATCGACGTGTCTCGGCGACTTTTTCAAAAATGTCGCGTAACTTAACAAAGATGATGGACCACCCTGTGTATAAAGGATTAATAATATCTAGTTTTCAATTTGAAGAATAAAAACTGAAATTAAGATATTTTACATTTGAAACCTTTGAAACAAAGAAATATGAACCAAATTTCTTTTAAAATTATTATCCTTATTTAATCAACTTTGCATTTCTTAAGATAAGTGATTAATAATGGTATGATATGGTTTTATTTTAAATGTAATATCATTATTTTACTTAAAATATAAAATATAAAGATCTGTAATCTATTTTATACATAATAAAATATGATGAATTTTGAAAATTATTTTCAGGTGATAAAACAAAGATGAACATGTTCCAAGCGATTAACAACGCTTTGGACATCGCCCTTAAGAGTGATAAGAAGGCGATGATATTTGGCGAGGATGTGGCTTTCGGAGGAGTATTCCGGTGCACGATGGGATTACAAGCTAAGTACGGCAAAGACAGGGTGTTTAACACTCCTCTTTGCGAGCAAGGGATTGCAGGATTTGCCATTGGAGTGGCCAATGTCGGCTCCACTGCGATAGCTGAAATTCAGTTCGCTGATTACATCTTTCCGGCGTTTGATCAGGTTAATTTCGTTACTTTTAGAAATCATTTTCCGGCCATTATACCATTTTAAAGTTGTTTTTTTTTTTTAAATTTGATTAATACTAAGTATCTCTTAACATGGGCGTCCGCAAGAAAATTTCCAGTTGGAAGGAGGGGTCGTAAAACTTTCATACAGAAATTTATTTTGATTAAATAACCGTCAAAATGGCAAGTTCGAATTGTCAAAAACTCTGCATTTTTGCCACCGCAAACGGCACATAAAAAAATTTGTAGCTGTCAAAAATTGTGGATTTTTACTATCAAAAACGGCATTTTTTATATTAAAAAAAGGAAATGACAATTTCTAATTATCAAAAATTCTGCATTTCTGCCACCATAAACGACACGATTCGACGGTAAATAAAGAAATTAGCAGCTGCAAAAAATTGTGGATTTTTACAGTAAAAAACGGCATTTTTTTATATTAAAAAAGAAAATTGACATTTTTGTATTGTTAAAAATTCTGCATTTTTGACACCACAAACGGTACGATTCAATGGTAAATAAGGAAATTTGCAGCTGCCAGAAATTGTGATTTTTTACAATCAAAGACGGCATTTTTTGATATTAAAACAAAAGAAAACTGCCATTTGTGTATTGTTAAAAATTCTGCATTTTTGCCACCACAAACGGTACGATTCAATGGTAAATAAAGAAATTTGCAGCTGCCAGAAATTGTGATTTTTTACAATCAAATACGGCATTTTTTGATATAAAAAAAAGAAAATTGCCATTTTTGTATTGTTAAAAATTCTGTATTTTTGCCACCACAAACGGTACGATTCGATGGTAAATAAAGAAATTTGCAGCTGCCAGAAATTGTGATTTCTTACAATCAGAGACGGCATTTTTTGATATTAAAAAAAAGAAAATCGCCATTTTTGTATTGTTTAAAATTTTGCATTTTTGCCACCACAAACGGTACGATTCAATGGTAAATAAAGACATTTCAAATCCAACTGCTAAAAATGACAATTTCTAACTGTCAAAAATCGCAGTACTATCACCAATGGCACGTTAGCAGTAAAAAGGAAATTTTCATTTGCTGAAAATAACTATCAGTACTGTCAAAATTTGTTTCAACAATAAATAGAAAATTTCCAAATGCCAAAAAGTTAACTGTCAAAATTTGAGCATTTCTACTATCACTATCGGCACTCTTCAAAATTAAAAAAAAGAAATTTCCAATGGCTAAAAGTAACCATTATAAATTGTCAAAAATTGTGCAATTCTACTGTCAGAAACGGCATTTTTCAATAAAAAAGATACATTTTTCACCGTCAAAAATGCCATTTTTAAGTATTATAAAAACGAAAATTTTAACTGCTTAAAATGGCAATTTCGAATTGTCAAAATTTTTGCATTTCTGCCACCACAAACGGCACAATTCAACGGTAAATAAAGAAATTTGCAGCTGCCAAAAATAATGTTTTTTTAGTACCAACAACTGATATTAAAAAAAGAAGTAAATTTTAAGTCCTAAAAATGACAATTTCGAATTGTCAAAAATAGCACTACTATCATAAACGGCATTTTTCAATAGTAGAAAGATACATTTTTCACCGTCAAAAATGACAATTTCAAATTGTCAAAAATTTTGCATTTGTGCCATCACAAACAGCACATAAAAAAATTTGCAGCGGTCAAAAATTGTGGATTTTTACTATCAAAAACGGCATTTTTAATATTAAAAAAACGAAAATTTTAACTGCTTAAAATGGCAATTTCGAATTGTCAAATGATAAAAAGAAAATTCCAAATGCCGAAAATGTTAGACTGTCAAAATTTGAGCATTTCTACTATCACTATCAGCATTTTTCAATATTAGAAAAAGGAAATTTCCAACGGCCAAAAGTAACAATTACAAATTGTCAAAAATTGTGCAATTCTACTGTCAGAAATGGCATTTTTCAATAGTAAAAAGATACATTTTTAACCGTCAAAAATGATAATTGAATTGTCAAAAATTCTGCATATCTGCCATCACAAACGACACGATTCAGCGGTAAATAAGGAAATTATCAGCTGCCGAAAATTGTGGAATTTTACTATCATAAATGGCATTTTTTGATATAAAACAAGGAAAATTTCAACTGCTAAAACTGACAATTTCGAACTGTCAGAAATCGCACATATCTACCATCACAAATGGCACGTTGGTAGTAAAAAGGAAATTTCGATTTGGACTGTCAAAAATTGCTCATTACTGAAAACGGTTTCATTTCAACAATAAAAAGAAAAAATCCAAATGCCAAAATTTTTTAACTGTCAAAATTTGAGCATTTCCACTATCACTATCGGCATTTTTCAATATTAAAATGGGAAATTTCCAATGGTCAACAGTAACAATTACAAATTGTCAAAAATTCTGCATTTTTGCCGCCACAAACGGCATGATTCAACAGTAAATAAAGAAATTAGTAGGATAAAAAAATGTGGATTTTCACAATAAAAAATGGCATTTTTGATATTAAAAGAAAAAAGAAAATTTCAACTGCTAAAAATGACAACTGTCAAAAATCACACATTTCTGTCATCACAAATGGCACGTTGGCAGTTAAAAGGAAATTTTCAACTGCCAAAAATGACAATTTACAACTGTCAAAAATTGTTTATTTCTACTAAAATGTACAGTAATAATACAGCGAGTTCGAATAAAAAAATAGTCAAAGCAAGTCATGAACAAAAAACCGCATTTATTTTCTTGGTTCCTAAATTTGAAAATATCAATATATGTCAGCTTGACACTTGCCAATAAGTTTAGGAATTTTGACTCATGGCCAACTTTGACTAACTTTTATTCGATCGCACTGTATTATACGCGTCGGGTGGAACCGTGCCCGCTCGTCGTACGTCAACTTTTTTCGGATTCATCGAAAACAACGCGCAACGTACTTTTTGTTATAATTTTTAATTTTGATGTGATTGTTAAAGTATACGTTTACCGACTACATACAAGTTTAATATATAAAATATTACTTTAATTTAATAAATTCATCTTCCAGGAGGGGGAGCTGCCCCTCTTGCCCCCACCGGCGGACGCTCATGTTTCTTAATTAACTTGAGATAACTTATAGCAGATTTATTGATTAAATTAATAAATAAACCAATATTATTATCTAGTACTACTAGACTAGTACTACTAGACTAGTACTACTAGTAATAACATGCAAATTTCTTTTGTATAATTCAATATCCGGCGTGGCACTAGCCAGGGAAGTAGTTGTTTCAATAAGTTATTTGTTTGTGGTCTTAGTAAGAATTAATGTTGCAGAGTCATGAACAGGCTGAATATTCATATATTTAGGCTAGTTTACGTCTTTATTACTTTTATCTCTTATTTGTTAAATGAGTGTTAATATAAGGTATATAATTGTAATATTTTATAATCTCTATTGGTTGTCCGTGAAAATCTTTATAACTTAGGTAAAACGTGCGATATAAATTGTAAACTTCTCTTAATGATTTTAGAAATTTTACGTTTTGAAAAACGTGTTTTAACTTAAACCCATGCGTACAGTGAGTTTTTACCATGAACAAAAAATATGATAACTTATTAAACAGATTTTAAGTATACTACCAGATATAATAAATTAAGAAAACAACCGAATATCCAGTTTGCCAACAATTTTTTAATTTATAACGTCCATAAATACTACTAATTAAAACTTTAAAAACTTTTTTGCAACACCATATCCTTAAGTTGTCATTATTTGATAGTTTTCAGCCTCTAAAATATATCATTTTTTCATAGTGCAAAATAACTATGCAATAAAAAAATAACTATGAAATAAAAAAATAACTATGAAATTAAAAAGTAACTATTCATAAATCTTACGAGATTTGGAGGGCAACAACTCCAAACTCGCCGCTTCCGCCGCTTCTCTTAACTCCGGTGGAGTTCCGCACATTTCCTCATCACTACTAATCAAGTTTTCACTCATTGAACTGAACTGAACAAATTAAATTAGAAGTAGTTTGACACAGAGACAAGTTTGACATAAAAAGCCGACTGTGGCGTGTTTTTTGTTTCGATTAAATCGAAATTTATAATCGCAGCGTTCACTAGCGACATTTCAAGGCCCAGGACAGAGAAATTCAACTTAAGAATATGGTGTTGCAAAAAATTATGTATACAACTGGTGGCTAAACAGTGCTTTATTTTACTCGTGAGCTTTAGAGTACTCGCTATCGCTCGTACTCTAAACGGCTCACGCGTAAAATAAAGCACTTGTTTAGCCACACGTTGTATAAAATACTATTACAGAACTCGTATCATATATTTTCTTAAGTAAGTTTACAATACATGGTAATTGTATTTTTGATGTAAACTTCTAACTTTATTTCGCTTATTTATTATTGCTTGCCTTTAAAAAAAAAATTATAATATTTTTCACAAGAAAGTTGCTAGATCGCTCAAAATATTATAATAGCTGTATAGTCGTTCATCGATAAGTGGCATGTCTGGTAATAGAGATCAAAGTGAGATCAAAGGCAAATAATGGTATATAATATTCCACACAAAATTAAACCTTCTTCGTATGAAAATAGACCCAACCGTAGCAATGAGAACCGCTGAAATATTAGCTTCACTCATGTGAATATTATTATTTGCCGATAAACCTCGTGCTAATTAATTCTAAGCAAAGGATGGGAGAGAAAATACTCTCACATGCCAACTTATCGTAAACTTGTCTTTACGATAGCATACGATGCGGTTAAATATTTTAGTTGGTATTAAATTTAACTATAACGTGTGTAACAGTACTCTTGTATTAATCTATTTGATATTTAAATTACAGTTGGTAAACGAAGCAGCAAAATGTAGATATAGAAGCGGAAATCTGTTTGATTGCGGTAGTTTAACAGTAAGGGCTCCATGCGGGGCGGTAGGGCACGGAGCCCTGTATCATTCCCAGTGCCCTGAGGGATATTTTGCTCACACACCCGGCATGAAGGTAAATATAATATGTACACACGAAACTTAAATAGAAGTAAGTATATCAACTTAGATACTGCTGAACTAGTTAGTATTAAATTTACACAATGCAATATTGTTATTTTATATATACAGGGCGCGGCATTTATCCTGAACATAGAAAATATTACAGAAACGAAGATTCGGATAATATGGAATGTATTTGCCTTGGGGCTAATACAGCAGGCATATTTTTTCTATTCTACGCAGGTTTACAGATCATCCCAAGGTCAACTTGTTATTTTTAAATCGAAACCTATAATTTTTTATTGAAAATTGCAGGTTTAAACAAATAACTTTTATCTAAAACTAATATTTTTTCGCGAGGCTTTAATTTCTAGGGAACACAATCTGATTTAAATGCAGAAAACAATTTATTTTGTTAATAACACATAATATTACAAAAATATAAATTGAACAGATGTTCAAAATAATGCCCTTGAACCTAAATATATTTCTGAAAACGGCGAACTAACGACTTGTGACGCCTTAAAAGCGTTTCTTCGGGAACATTATTGCAGGCATTTCGAATCCGTTCCTTAATATTTTCTTAAGTGATTAGAACATATTTATAGACTTGTTCTCCATCCCCATAAACAAATCTAGCAATTCTTCCGACAGTAATGGTGAAATCTCTCTCCATTTAATATACAATGAGAAAAATAAGATACAATTAAGTGTTTGGCAATAATACCAGCCCGAAAATGCGTTGACGTTTAATTTGCCTTTGCCATCTAGGATTTTCTACAGACCAATGATGCATATTATGTAGAGAATTGACTTTAATGAAATTGCATTATATCGAGGATATGAGCCAATGGAATTCTGATTACAATGAAAATCATGCTGGGTGCACGATTACCATCGTAATTGCTCATATTGGTTTTGCCTATCAACGCTGCATTTTCTATTGCAAGACTACAAGTATTGCCCGACTTTTTGAACTGTTTCCACAATTAGTGTTGCAATCTGTTCATATTTTTTGGGCAGTGATTTTATTAGTAATAGTACCTAAAATTTTGGTAAACTTATTTTCGCTAAAATTATTGTAGCGCAGATTAATAAAATAATATGTTTGATCAAGTATGTAGCGTGAATATTATTAATTACACAAATTGTTTGAATGATTCAGTATTAATTGTCGTTAAGTACTTCTCCAAAAATAACTTGGTCTCGTTTTCGTATTGTTAAAATCCTTAATTAGATATAGTAGACAGTTTCATACATTATTATTAGTATTAATATAATTCTTATAATTTTTCAGGTAGTAATTCCTAGGGGTCCTATTAAAGCAAAGGGACTGCTTTTGGCATGCATAAGGGAACCTGATCCGTGCTTGGTACTGGAACCGAAGACTTTGTACCGCGCAGCTGTAGAAGATGTCCCTATTGAGGATTACATTTCGCCAATAGGAAAAGCCGACGTTTTGAGAAAAGGTTTTGTTTGCATTCCATAAATAATCTTCCGAAAAATGAATGTTACCCTTAATTAAACTTCTCTAATTCAATAACAAATACCATTTAGGGGCAATTCCACGTCAAGTGAGCAGTCCATGTCACGCCACCCTCTCCGATTTAGCTCAAATTTTGTACACTTGTTTGGGTACCCAAAATATGACTTCATGCCAAATTTCAGACCTCTAAGTTACATAGTTCGCCTCGTAGAGCCAATTGAATTTTACGGCAATTTTTTAAGTTCAACTTTAATTTTTTCAATTTCATTTATCTTAATTGCATTTCAGCCTGGGAAAATTTTAGAACAGTCATAATAGATGGGAAATTTCCTAAGGAATCGAATGCACGGGTCAGCTTTTTGATATCTTATCGCGCATGCGCAGAAAACTGTTTTTTCAGAAATTCATTTCTTCATTTTGACTCCAAATTTTGGGTAAAGAGAGCCAAAAGTATGTGCTTTCAGATGCTTGAATAAAATTTTCAATTTTTTAGTAGTTTCTGCTCAAGAGCTTCTTGAACGCTCAAAACCATTTTTCAATCAAAACTTTCGCACATATTGATTAATACATAAATTTAATAAAACGAAATATAGCCTGAATAAGTGAATATTCAACCTGTTCGTAGCTCTGCAAAGCAAAATTAAGTCTTACTAAGAACAAATAACTTATTAAAACAACTACTTCCCTGACTAGTGCCACTCGGCACGGATATTGAATGATACAAAAGAAATTTGCATATTATTACTAGTATTACCAGCTAAATAACATTGGTTTAAGATCGTTTATTTCTACTCACAGGACTAACTTGAAAATTAAACTAAATTGAATTTGAAAACTTTAAAACTATAAAACTGAACCCTAAATATGTAAAAATTAAGTAAATATCCATCTGCAGACGCGTTTCAAGATTTATCTCTTATCAGTGCAGCTTTGCATTTGAATTGAATGTTAAAGAATAAAGTAAACGTGAACGTAAAGAAGTCATAAACAACTGAGGAGATGTTTCCACAAAATGGCTACCCCAGGAGTTGCACCAAAAGTTGAAGCCATATAACGACCTATACAGGACCGGATGTGCGCGACGCAACAACAAAGATCTATGGCTCAGAAACCACAAACGAAACGGATGTGAAATTACTTTTGAGCCTTCAGCTGGGAGGCAGGGTTATGCACCCAATTTCCTCTGAGCCCTAAGAACTTCACAAGAAAGATAACTTATTGAAGACTTCAACTGGGGTCAGGAGATATACTCTCACTTTCTTTCCGATCTTCAAAATTGACCGTTATTTTTGAGAATAATCTATTTCTTTCGATGATATATATCCACGTAACAAGAAATTTTACTTCAAGAGAATCAAATGTATAGTAAAGGTGCACCTAGCGCTAAAAATATGAACTCAATTTTGAAGTAATGTAATTCTAAAACTTAATGTTTAAGATTGATCAAAGAGTTTGTGATCAGCAATTTTAAAAACACGACAAAAAATCACTCACAATTGTGAAAATTATTTGCAATCATTGAATGACGACAATAATAACGGTGATAATTTTTAAATTAAAATAATAATAATAATATACATCTTATATTATTATAATAATATATATTTATCAATATGTGCGAAAATTTTGATTGAAAAATAGTTTTGTGCGTTCAAGAGGCTCTTGAGCGAAAACTACCACTAGTGTGGGAAACCCTTCCTTTCAGCCCTGGATTTTTAAATTTGAAAAAACATTTTTTTGTTAATTATTATTGATGGGGAGCTTCTTAAGCCCATAAATACCAAATTTGAACTCATTTGATTAATTAGTATAGGAATTAATTAGTGAGGCTTTGTTGAAGTGACATCTAGTGATAAACAGCAAAAATATGGATTGTCATAGTAAGTAGAGACATGTAAATGTTGCGGTGGCAATTGCCACCACCAGGGCTGAAAGGGTTAAAGCACATACTTTTGGCTGTCTTTGCCCAAAATTTGGAATCTTAATCGGTGGCAACTTCTGAGAAATAAATTTTGTATTTTTTTTTTGTGTTTTCTGCGTATGCGCGGCATGATATCGAAAATCTGACCGCTCCATTCGATTCCTTGAGAAATTTTGCATCGATTATGACTGTTCTAAAATTTTCCCAGGCTGAAATGCAATTAAGATAACTGAAATTAAAAAATAAATAAAGTTGAACTTAAAAAATTGCCGTAAAATTCAATTGGTTGTACAAGGCGAACTATGTAACCTAGAGGTCTGAAATTTGGCATGAAGTCATATTTTGGGTACAAAATTTCAGCTAAATCGGAGAGGGTGGCGTGAAATGGACTGCTCACTTGACGTGGAACTGCCCTTAGAGTACTCGGAATAAGTATTGCGTATACATAAAGGTTGTAACAGAAATAAGCGAACAAATTTGAGGGTTTGAAACTAAAATTAATGATGTTAATATAAGACTGAGAAATTATAAAATGTTTTGACACACAGTGCTAATAATTCTAGATCAAAAACTTAATGGAAGATGAATTTTGAAATGCACGTATTACCTATTACTTAAATATATTCATTTTTGCATTATGTTAAGTCATACTTTTGACCTAGAGACACAAGTCAAGTTATAGGTACAGTGCGTCCTTGTTAAAATATTTACTGATTTCCTCATTTTCATGTTAATTCACTGGCGAGCAAAACATTTCACTTAAAAAGATGAAAACAATTTTTGGAGCAATAATAATAAGGGACTCATTGTACTAGTAGGCGCTGAACAATTTGTTTGCCGAGAATTTGTATCCGTCTCTCTCTGCTGCGTTACGCATAATTCAAAGTAAACTGATAAATCCTTGTGAACGCAGGACGAATTGGCAATTAATTTGATAACATTTGGCCGTGCAACAAAATGTTCAATATGACCATTATATGTTAAAATATGCATTATATGGATAATTATGGATAATATTATATGGATAAATATGCAATATATACAAAATATGTAAAATATGCAAAATATGCAATATATACAAAATATGCAATATATGCAAAATTTGCAAAATATGCAAAATTTGTAAAATATGCAAAAGTTATTTATTTTTACGGCTGAATTATTCTCTTAAGTACGTCTTGTCGGAGACAGATGTTTTCAGGGAGAATAGTAGTGTCATAAACAGATGTGAAGTGAGCGTACACTTGCTGTTGCTACATTCAGTTTCGTTATTTTTTCATGCACTTTTTTTCTGTCAGCATGTTTTGTACTTCAATGAAGTTAAGTGTGTATTTCTGAGCTAACTCCCAGTAAATGTTCCCGCAGGAGCGAAATGGGCGACTCTGGTGGCTCTCAACTAGATTCAAAATCTTTGGTTAATTATTAATTGTATGCTTTGTCTTTGCTTTGTTTACCGCCAGGGTACCTTTCAAAAACCCCATTAATGAAATTGCTAGTTTCTATTTAAGCATACAGAGAAGCCATTCCCAACCTGAAGCTTGCTGAGCTTTTGTGAATGGCCCGGTAAAGAAAGTCAAAAAACTGAACAAGCCATGGACGTTCTATTTAAAAGTTCACGGGAAAAATATATCAATCAACAGTTTTTTCTTTAATCCTTTTGTCGTAGTCAAAAGGTTGTGTATGGCTGAGAGAGAGTAATTTTATTTTCTCCGTGCGAAATACGAGATAGTAATCTGATCGTGATTTTTTTATGAATTTGAAATATTCATTTGATGATCCCAGAGACGATTCCAATAATTTTTGAAAAATGTCTGTGTGCCTCTGAATTTGTTTGTATATCTTTTGATAGTGCTATGTTGCCAAATATACATTTCTTTTAAATGACTCCTGATGGCTTATGAGGCATGATACAACATTTTTGCATCGACATTTTCTATTGAGAATTTAGGAAGAATATCGCCACCAATTATCCGTTTGAAAATAATGAAAATTAGGGAATAATAGGTAATATGTCAATCAAATAAGCAAAATAAGCTTCTAAAAGCAAGCTTTTTTAGTACCAAAGTACTAAAATCTATGATATTTAATTGTTATTTATAAACAATTAATTTTTATTTGCTAGCGATTCTCTGAGAACTGTGACAGTCCCCGACAAAGTTTTTTATGGACACATAATATTCGAGTATACATACAATCGCTAAATAATATGAATAATGGAGACATGGAAATGTTCTAAAGGCGATCTTTTGTATATTAGTAGCTTATATGTAAATTTGGCCTTTATTGATGAGAGATGAGATTGATAATCCAAAAAACTAAAAAGCTTTTGGTAAAATTTTGTTCATGTACCCTCTTAAAAATGGTCGCGAGATCGAAACATGTTATAATTATAGACAATATATCTGTGAAACAGCCAAGTGATAAGAGTTTAAATTTTTATCAGTATTAACAAGCGTTCTGGTGAAATTAACATATCTCTACATTCTTACATTTATTTAAAATTAGCAATGTATGTGCTGCACACTTGACGAAACCAAATCACAGATGAAATAAAACTTTTGTTTGGTTTATTGTTATAATAATCAGTTTCTTGGCAAGTGTTTTAATTTATTACAACTATTCTTAAAGGAGATTATAATATAATGAATGAGCATTAATATTCCTAACTTTTTTTGAAAAAATATTTTTCACAAGCATTGTCAAATTTTGCAAATTACGCATTGCTAACTCTGCATACAACAAGTGCGATATTAATAAAACTAAGATTTTTTTGTAGAACAAGCAGTAACTCGGCTTTTTCTAACGCAGTGACCAGAATATCAAATTCTTGTCATTGTTTTTATTTCTGAATATGCAGAATTTTATTTCAAATGTACCCACAATTACGTGTATTTGATCTACATCAAACAACTCGTGCAAAATGCAGAGACTGCAATGTGCAATTTGAATAATCTGGCAATGCTTGTGAAATAATCGAAACTTTCTAAAAAATGACAGTTAAGGCTAATTTGGTTATTTTCTAAACAATCAAAATTCTTGTAATGGTTCTGAAGCACAAGAATTCTTTTACATTGTAAAGTTTGTGGGTACAAAATCAAGCAATAAGTTTCAATTTGTGCTTACTAAAATTTTAAGATAATATTTTACTTTTTGTAAAAAGTATGCAATTTCAAGCAATGAAATAAACTGTCTATTTCTTTGATAATTTTGCACTTGCTTAATATCGATACTCGAACTAGCAAAATATCTCCATATTCTGATTTTTTTGTATCAATTTTCTACAACACGTTTAGATTTTGTGTGTTTTAAAAATAGATGATAATTTTAGTTTGTCCTCGACACAGAAAATGTGCGATTTCCAGTAGCGGATGCAAAGATATTTTCCTTGAGAATGTGACAGTAGCATAGGGCGCCCTTGCCTTAGGTTTTCCAGGTCTGCTACTTACCCCACTGATTAACCTTTAGCCAACGAGCTAGTTTATGATAGTCGCAACCATCGCTTTACAGCCAAACAGATCTTATGGTGGATGCGCAAGAACTTAAAATTCCCTTCCATCTTACGAGAATATTTTTATTTTGTCGCGAATAGGGCAGCAATAATTGGGCATATTAGCAGAATTTTGTGAAATATCGGGTGTGTATAAATTGGCGGATAATCTACATGTGACGATATTCTTCCTAAATTCTGAATAGAAAATATCGATGCAAAAATGTTATATGGCTCATAGGCCATCAGGAGCCATTTAAAAGAAATGTGCATTTGACAACATAGCATTCACGAACTGTTCTGTTTTCCAATAATCTCATGATTAATTATGTGGGTTGGATCAGAGTAGAAGAATAAATTTGGGAATAATAGGTAACATGTCAATCAAATAAGCAAAATAAGCTTCTAAGAGCAAGCGTTTTTAGTACCAAAGTACTAAAATCTATGATATTTAATTACTATTTATAAGCAATCAATTTTTATAACTATTTAATGGCTAGCGAAGCTCTGAGAACTTGAGAACTGTGACAGTCCCTGACAAAGTCTTTTATGGACACATAATATACGAGTATTGAATCACTAAATAATATTAATAATGGAGACATAGAAATGTTCTAAAGGCGATCTTTTGTATATTAGTAGCTTATAGCTAAATTTGGCCTTTATAGATGAGAGATATCGAGAATGAATAATTATCCATTTTCCATGATGTTTATCAGCAGAAAGTCTCTCTCTCACACATTGCTTGCTCTCCATAAAGACTTTAAAAAGTCCATTAAGCAATATTTTGAATTAGTTTGGTTTCCAGAAATTACTCTTGAAAAGAATAAATTAACGCAATCTCTACTCAATGAGAAGTTTTAAAGTAATCAAACAAACATGCATATATCAAGTGTACAAGTTATTTTGATACAATCTGATACTTTGTAAATACTGAAGTAGGTATTTATTACAGGTGAACACGTGACGCTAATTGGATGGGGCACACAGATCCACGTCCTTCTCGAAGTGGCCGAAATGGCCAAAAAGGAATTCGGAGCGAGCTGTGAAGTGATAGATCTGGTCTCGATCCTACCTTGGGACAAGGAGGCAGTGTGTCAGGTTGGGTGTTGTTGAGTTATGCGGCGCAAATTTATGCTGATTAAATTCCCCGTTTTCATCTCTTGCAGTCCGCGAAGAAAACCGGGCGTGTCCTAATAGCTCACGAGGCTCCGCTGACGGCCGGTTTCGGTGCAGAATTGGCAGCGACCATACAGGTGGGTATTTCCACTCATCCAAAACCCGTCGGCCGACAGGTCATGGCCCCGAAAAAATGCACCTCCTTGTTGACATCCTTGAAAATCGCAATAATCCATAAATTCGCATCTCCTCTGTTGCAGAACGAGTGCTTCTTGCAGCTGGAGGCGCCCGTGGCACGAGTCACGGGCTTCGACACACCGTTCCCTCACGTGTTTGAGCCGTTTTACCTGCCTGATAAGTGGAGGTGCCTACAAGCCTTAAGAAACTTGCTTGATTATTGACGTGAAATTAATTGTAACAAACTTTGTATAAAAGAGAATTATAAAAATACGATGGGGGTTAATTAAAACACGGTTTGTTTATGATCATCAAGGGGCTTTTCTTGGAGCAGGAGGTGGGCGTCCACAAGACTATCGCTTTATCGCCCGGACGGATGTGCATGCACGCGAAAATATCCATTATCAAATGTTGATAACCTTTCTGCCGTCTAATTAAACATTTTATTTATGTATCTCTCGCTTGATTGCATTTTTGCATAAGATTACGATATTTTGCATTTCTAATTGATACCGTCTTTTGTCATACTTGGCGCTAGAATAGCAAATTAGAACGTTCATTCATGACCGAATAATAAAAAATTAAGTTGAATTAGAGATTTTTTATGTTCATTTTATTTGCAAATTAATTGATTTTTGCTAATTGTCCCAAATTAACCATATCATTTTTGAAATGGTTGCGGGTCATTAAAATTTGAATCTTTGTACCCGATACTTATCGTTTTAATGATCAGCACAAACTAATCTATGTCATGCATTTTTACAATATTTCCAGTTGCGTGAACAAAATAGGTTGATATGTATCAATAAACTGACATATCACGGATTGGCATAATTTTTAAATAAACATTCTATTTACTACTTAGTTTGCATAACAATCATATACTCTTGGAATGAAGTTTCAAGAACTTAACTTGCCATTATCAAAACTTCATTCAACGTATAAAAATGTTATCTAAACAAACGAACATTTTATTATATTAATTAACATCTACCAAGAAATACTTTTGTACTCTGTGCGAGAGTGTAGCAGATCAGGAGATGTTTCGTATTTATTAATTTTTTAATCCTATTGATTTAATAAATCACAAAATCAACTACAACCAATCTAAACCAACAATAAAGCCATCTGGATTTTCATTTCATTTCATTTCATCTTTATTGGTGTTTAACAAAAATAGTTTACACAGGT
The DNA here is from genome assembly GCA_910593695.2 of Ocypus olens. NCBI lineage: Eukaryota > Metazoa > Arthropoda > Insecta > Coleoptera > Staphylinidae > Ocypus > Ocypus olens. The sequence goes on from OU343052.1 coordinate 42,281,527, forward strand.
CAGGCAAACATACTGGTAGTAATTGTATTCGTTGGGAATTCTTCCCAACTGGGTATTCATCATGAGATTCTTTGGACCCTTTGGCTCCCAGGGGTCATTGGAAGCACACGGTCGATAAACTGCAAACAGCACAATAGCGCTTGTCTTTATCGATTACGAAGAGGCCCAACAAAAAATCTCAACTGCTTGAGACTTAGGGTTAAGTAAACTTGTAACTTCGGAAGATCGCGCCCGATTACTCTATAGAACCATTCATTGTATCCCACTCCTAAACTTCAGACACGGCCTAACGTTGCTTGACTTTCGCAATCGTCGACATTTAAAGAAAATAGAATATACTTATAAAATATGCGTATTATTATTATTATTATTATTATTATTAATGTCTCGTTCTTCTTATGATTATTTAATTTAATTTTATTCCTCTACTCCATCCACTCTTTCCATAAACATTACTTCCTCTATTGGCACGGCTATGAATGTGTACCTTCCGTCAGCACTGCGTGTCAGTTAAAGTTATAGATAGACGGAAGTAGTGGCACGCAATTCTTTTAAACTTATAATTAATAGTAAATCTTTATTTGCATAATTTGCCTGACACTCATTTATTAAACTAGCCATAATCCCAAATTTACAAAAACAAACTTATTAATTTTTGCTTTCATCTAGATAGCTACAGCTCCCTATCTTTTCACATAAAACAAAGGTTTATAAAGGGGTAGAAGGCTTTTCCGATGCTGACATATTCACCGCGCTTTCTTTACATTTGGAAGCAGTAGTATTGTATTCCAAATTAGCAACTAAAACCTTATTCAGGTAGGCACAGAACAATATGCATATAATTCCATCAAACTTAACTTCTAATGCTAGTCATATGCCACCTTTGACGATGCATCAATTGAGATTTAATATTCTGCTTGTTAAATGTTGAACTTTTGGGCAATGAATATATTGAAATTCATGGTAAGGATGGGCATGGGCCTTAGTGCATAGACAACTTTGCCCATTTAGATGGCCTGCTTTAAGTGATTTTTATATTTTCCGGTAACGTAGGTGAGTTATTCCTGGCAATTTCCCTCGGGGCTAGTGACCTTGTAATACTTGGTTACCTGAAATGTCTCCAATCCCCCAAATGGAGCAGTCTTCCGGTAGGTGATGCCTCTTGGGTCGTGGTTACAGATTATTTATGATCTTTTTTTTCCATGGAGATATTCCTCGGTGTGGCACTACCGAGGAATATCAAACAATTAACGAATTACCGCGGAATTTTATAAAAAATGCCAACTATTCATTTTGACTTATAAAATACTAGAATACATAAGAAGTTTTATTTATGGTTTGTTTTGGTTATTTTATAAATAAATGTGAATAAAGGATAAGCGCATTTAATTGGAATTTCCACGCAATTAAGAAATTTGTACAACATTTAGACAATAGATGTCGCTTTTATAGAATATCTATCTTAACGGATACTTGCAGGGTTATAACTTCCTAGTAAACCCTGTCAGGAGAGAGAGAGCACGAAGAGACAGCGTATGACCAATATGCAATATTCCGACCGCACTACTAGACTACTAACCTCCTGTCAGGGGCCTCATGGCGACCGGACCTCCCATCAACGGTGCCGTGCTAGCCCCCCTACTACAGGAGAGGAGGAGCCAACAAGCACCCATCGCTACAAGATTATACCCACAATTGGACTTCATGTTCTTGACGAGTCTCCAGGAAGACCCAGACAACAAAGAAGAGGATAAGATTGCAACAGCGATAAGATAAGTCGCTGCTTCATATCAAGAAGAGGTCAGAGCCCTGAAGGCACACAACGCAATCCAAGAGAGGAGAATACGACAAGCACCCAACGCTACAAGATTATACCCACAATTGGACTTCATGTTCTTGACGAGTCAGTCTCCAGGAAGACCTAGACAACAAAGAAGAGGATAAGACTACAACAGCGATAAGAGAAGTCGCTGCTCCATATCAAGATGAAGTCAGAGCCCTGAAGGCACACAACGCAATCCTCCAAGCCCAGGCCATCTGGGACAGCCATCAAACCCAACCCGCACAAGAGATCCCCACCATCCCGACAGGCAATAGTTTCACCTACCTGGACATGAAGGCCAATTCGGAAGACAGTTCCGTCTCCTCCAAAGGCACAATTAGGAATAAATAGAGCACTGATACAGCTAGTGATGTGAATTGGCACAAAGGTGCTGTTTTTGCGGCGCCAATGTTGTTGAATATTGTGCCATGTCACAAGTCGCAAGCAAATTAGCACCGCATATGGAGACAAATTTTTGCGGCTTGTCACAAGTGCCACATTTTTGCGCCAAACTTGGCACTGCTACGCGAGAGTGCGGGACACAGCGTCTATTTATTATTGATATGATGCTTATTAATGGTTTCGGAAATTTCGGTTTTAATTTTAATGTCATTTATTTAATATAATTCGAAATATTCATTAATTAAGTAAATTTAATTTTCAATTCGAATTGAGACATATTTACATTACTATTTTTACCATTATAGCAGTGACAAGTTTGGCGCAAAAATTCGTCTCCATATACGGTGCAAATTTGCTTGCACAATATTCAACTACATTGGCGGCGCAAAAACCGCACGTTTGTGCCAACTCGCATCACTAGATACAGCCAATCCCCAAATGCAAACCGTCTAGCAGGTCCCGACCCAACGGGATACCACAACCAAATTCCGCCCGTGGTCATGAAGCTGGCGGCCTCTACTAGCAACTCCGCAGACCAACCAGGATCCCCTCACCGCCACGACTCCGCAGAGGAAGCCTCCGCCAGTAGCGATGCTCACTGACACCAACTGGTTAGGCACAACAGGGATCCTAACCACCAACCAAATCTTGTAAACGTCGGCCAAGTACACAGCCAGCTGCGTATATCGACAAACACACCCACTTCCGGAGACTCACCAAGGTCCTCGAGAATCGTAACATACCAGATGGCGGAAGAAAAGACATTGAGTCTGTAACTAGAATGGGGGGTAGAGATAAGACGATAGAAAAACCTGTCAGCTGGAATATGATGGTAGTCCAGCTCACCAACACAGACAAGGCAAGAGAGATCTTTCTCTTCAGCAAAATCCTTGGCCTCGACATCACGGTGCAGACCAAGAAACTGTACGGATATCGGCAACAGAGCCCCCGCTGTCAGCATTTAGGACATTGCCAAAGCTGCTGCAACCGCCCACCAGTCTACATCATGTGTGCAGATGCTCACATAACCAAGGACTGCGTCCGCCCTCGAGATGTCTCCGCTACCTGCGCAAATTGCGGAGAGGCTCACCCGGCCAACTGCCTTACCTACGTGGGGAAACTGAGATCTGCACCACATATACCCCGCACCAAGACAGGCGTCAGTTATGCAGCTGCTGCATCCACAAGCCGCAAGGTTTCCAACCCCGATGCGAGCCAACAACTCACCAGCTAGGCATACCAGCAGGTCGGAAACATTATGGCAGCAATGGTACAATCGTTTCACCGCCGATCACGCAGCCATCGTCTTGGCCACCATTCCATAGGTGATCCAGGTCGTAATCAGGCATTGAACCGGGAATGCGAAATCCGGACCACCTACGTCGCGGTGGCGTCCGAACCGGCTCATCAACATCTATCAGATTGGGGCCCTGAAAAATTTAAGAACGGCCCACGACAGCGGACTGTCATCATGGGTTTAGTCGGTAGATGCCGTTTTTAGGTGAATCTCATACTACATCCTTTTCTTATGAAGATTTCTACTTCGTCAAAAAAATAAGTTTCTCTGTCAGGAAAGAGACCGAACCGCCCATCGATAACTCCGCATCAGTCCCACCACCTGACTATAGAGATCATGGCTACATCGAGCAGTGCCTCGACCGATCTCTTGGCCGAAACCCAATCAAGCCAGTACCAAGCAGTTGCTCATCAACGAAATGATAAACAACATCGAGGCGCTCAAAAACAAAACCAACGAGCTGCTCAGTGAACTGAAGCAAGCTCTTCACCGCGGAAAGAGCAAGCTCTCCAAGGCTCGCTACTAGCATTAACCACATCAATGACGGCGAGCGATGCTGTATCGCCGTCAATGCCATCCAAACCCGCCAAGAAGACAAAAAAAAGCAGCAGCTGCAGCAACTAGAATGTCCACCTTAAAAAGTTCAAAGACTGACCTAATGTTTAAGAATGGCGTGTCCTTATTAAAAAGTACTTCTACTAATAATTCATAGATCTCTCCGATAATCCAAACATTCTCGACCGGTGACGTCCTAAGCGACCGCAGCAGTACCTACCACCGTAGATCGTCGCTCTGCAATAAAAAAGGCTGGAACTACTTTACCAACCAGATGGCTGAGGCCAAATCGCTAAAGGTCGTCCTGAGGAGAATACCGCGGAACACCAGCGAAGAGGAAGCCAAGGTCGACCTCGAAGTGAAGAACTTCCCCGACCCGTTTATCAGCCGCCTAGAGAGCCCTGAGCACATCTACAGTATGATACGATGTCGCCCTTAGCTACCGCAGCAGCACCCATCAGTTACCTTAAAGCACCTCTAACTCTGCCAATTTATCTCGACAGGGCTGCATACTGGCCCATGGTAAGCAAACTGTTCGAGGTAAAAAAAATTGAAAACAACCTCAAACTCTCAACTCGGGGGTTCCGCATCCAGCCAGCTTCTTCGAATGACTGTAGGAGAATCAGGTCACTCTGAGATAAATACTGGAAATACTTCACCTACCAGACGGTTGAAGCTTAATACATATAGGTCGTCCTGAGTGGATACCGCAGAACATCAGCATGATGTACGTATGTTGTACCTCACACATAACTATAGGGTTAAGAGAATTTTCAAGGTCACGCAAATTCTCTGCCCAGCGATCACCGTGAAGAGCAAACGGAAATACAAAGCGTCCGCATAGAGAAACAGATGTCAGAGGTGGGAGCATGCAAAGAGTTACTGCAAAATGTACCAGCTCATATGCGACGCCGCAAGAAGAATGTACGTATGATGTACCTCACACATAACTAAACGGTTAAGAGAATTTTCAAGGTCACGCAAATTCTCTACCTAGCGATCACCGTGAAGATCAAACGGAAATACAAAGCGTCCGCCTAGAGCCACAGATGTCAGAGGTGGGAGCATGCGAAGAGTTACTGCAAAATGTACCAGCTCACATGCTGGCAATATGCTAGTGAGCTCACCTAGCTGGCTTTCTAGGAAACAGGTCAGAAAAGCCAATCAGCAATTCGAATTGAAGAAGATATGTCGCCAAGGTTGCAACACCAACCGAATCCGCAAGCCCACCTCCTAGCCAGGTCGCCTCATCAGTATGGGCTGCCCTACCAGCGACCAACAACACCCTTAACTACTCTCTTGTAAGGGAAACAGTCTCGGGTGTGCTCTGATACTGAACGGTGCCAAAATACCTCTGAAGCAGACCACAGTAGAGATGTGCAAAATAACTCTTTCTTGTGAGTGGACTCATTGAAAAGATTTGACTAAAACGAGTACGTCTGGAAAGTCTCAAATTGAGCGGCAAATTTACACAGGAGTCACTTGACACCTCGACTCATTTATAAGAGTAACTCACTCATGAGTTACCCATTTTTAGACCACAGCTATTTGGTGCTGCATCTCACGATTGGTGATGGCCACCGCAGGCGGCACGTCCTAGGGTCAACTATCCACTTCGACACTTCCGCCTGATGGGCCTAGGCCCGTGTGGCCGGAAGCCAATACACCAACTAGAGATAGACCATAAAAAGCCAATGAGATAGGTATGGATTAGTCGGTAGATACATCAGCGTGAAACTACTAATACCTCCCCCTGGGGGTGTCTTTAGAAGATTCCTCCCTTTGTTAGCAATAAAAACCGTTTTTAGCTTTGATGTCCAAATGAACAAATACAGTGCGTTTGAAAAGTCCCTTTGCGGTAGCCTAGAAGATTATGGGAAATTATTCATTTAATGAAAATTATTATTTTTCTCAACATGCATTTAAATCTTTATCAACATCACACTTCACGGAAACTGTGTTTTCCTTAAAGGTAGAAACGCCAAAGTGGCGGAATCTATTGCCTGAATGCTGCATTGAACCAAATCCGGGAGGCTTTAACACCGACAAGATATGGACATTGCCAGCGGCGGCAAATATAACAATATTAATGTGAACATTAAATATTGTTCCCCCATCACACCTGCAGACCGGTTTCGACCTTTTAGGTCTTATCAGTGTTAAAAGTACCCGGATTTGGTTCAGTACAGCATTCAGGCAATAGATTCCGCCACTTTGGCGTTTCTACCTTTAACGGTGTTTGGAATACTTATATTCCAATAGTAATCTCCGTTTGCCCATCAGCAACTAACTACACTGATGAGACCTGAAAGGTCGAAACCAATCTGTAGGTGTTCTGATAAGGGAACAATATTTAATGTGTTTTCCTTATTATTGAATGCATTATTGAATTCGTCTAGTCATATTTTCGAAGATACGCTGTAAAAGTTTCTATGAAATGGATGCAGTGTAAGCCGAGATGGTAGTTTTTGATTCGTCAATAGTGTTTGGATTGTCCTTACAAATCGTACTAGAAGTAATGTTAGATCAGGTGAGCGCGGAGGTCAGAGACCTTTTAAAATTATGGAATTGCCAATGATTTCTTCAAGTCGTGCCATCGTAATGCGAGATGTTTGGGGGTAGTAAAATCTTGTTAGAAATAACCATTTTCTATTTCATTTCAAGTTGGCCTATGGATTGATATAGGGCAGAATCGTGTTAACACTTAACGGACAAAATTTTTTCTCTGTCTTTCTTGGTTTCCAGGCATTGAACTTAAATTTTATTTTTCCACGACCACTGTAGAATTAAAGTATTCTGAAATCAATTTTGATCATAGAACGTACACATTCTCACACTTGAATGAATACCATTTTGAATAAAACACATAGCCTTAGATATTACAAATGTCAAAATACTCTAAACATAACCATAAACATGTAATTTTTTTAATTGTTTAGTTTGTCTCACAGTCATGGAGATAGTATAGTTTGCCACTCGGTTAGAATGGAAATTCTGATGCTCCTGGTTTTATAGAATCTCCATTCCAATCTTGTCGCAGAATATACGAAGGTGTGAGCCAAAGAATTTTGTTGCCGGGTTGATCATGCCTGAGAGAGAGAGAAACATAGCAGTCATGTTGAGATTATTTTTTTTTTAAATCTAATTCAATTGAACTAATCTAGTCTCATGACGTAATAATATTCGACTTACCTCATTTATCTCACAGCCAACTCTGAAACAAAATTTTGTGGCTCTTACGATATTTTGAGAGCAACAATTTCACTGTCATCACTGGAAATATCACTTTCTGCATCTTAGTTTTATAATTCATTGTCGTTTCCTCCATCGGATAACTTATCTACATAAAGTTCCCCACAGATTTCCTCATTTTCCACAGAAGACTGTTTCGTACTTGCCATTTTCCCGGTTACAAACTTTCTAAAAAATACTGCCCAAGAAGCAAAATTGCACAGTAGGTTCAGCAGGCAACAGGTAGGCAACTAATGGTAACGAGAAAAACTTATAAAAATGAAAACCAACATAACTTAAATATTCAAGCAAAACAGTAAATCTACGGAATCAGAATGGAAAAACGCTAGAGGACTTTTTTTTGCCATAATCTAATAATTTTATTTTTGGTAGAATTTGCATCATGCCGCGGAATACCGTGGGATTTCTACATCTCCACCGCGGAATTTCCACAACTTCGCGGCGAAATTTAATATTTTGCTACGGAAACCGCTGTTCCTGGTTATGAGGAATAATAGTTAATATTATTATAGTTTTTCTGGACAAATGGTTGATGCAGTAGACACGAGATGGCGCAATCATGATTAATTTTTCAGAGCAAAATGAGCTCTCGTAACGTGCAGGTGTAGTGTTCCCCTTAAATCAATTATTTTCTTGCGTAGTCCTCGTCAAATACACATAAGAGAAAACAATTTTCATCGTATATTGTTTCCTGCAGATAAGTAGGTCTAAGAAAAGTGCTTGATGAAATTCACTTTAACTTACTTCTAAAGATCGTTAATCGATTGCAACGAACAATAAACTTTCGCAAACGTCGCTGTGGAAATTGCAGAACGGATCAGCTCGGCTTTAAGTGCGAGTGAGTGAGAGAATGTGCATAATTTGTCAGTGGGCTAAACCGACGAGTGCACCGCTAGAGGCGAACCATTTTTTTTACCATTTTACCGGTCTTATGCAAAAATTACGGCTCGGGCGTCCTTGACGCGAACCATTCTTTCCAAGAGAACGTTCAAAATTCACTTGCATAATTGTAATAATTGAAAAATAATTTATTTAAGTCTCGGATCATTGCCTATCAAATTGATTATATTTTAACCACACACAAATTAGTAATAGTAATTGTAGATGTTGCTCATTATTTCTAGGAACGTGAACTTTTACGTCTTGTATATTATGTCGAAAATAATTTTTAAGAAATTGTAAGTAAAGAATGCGGAAGAATTCATAAACAGAAAAACATTAAATCGTTACAAATTCGTTCTCCGAAACCAGAACAAAAAAAAAACGATTCCGACCTTGCCAAGTATTTCTACTCTAAAATTCACCGTGATTACGTAATGTTTATTCAAATCTTTCGTCCGTTTAGAAAAAAAAATATATACCTGATATGATCCTTGATGACCCCGTTTCGCACATCTTAGCCTTGTCACATAAATCGTATAATAGAGAAAAAAACGCGTAAAAATAATTAAGTTGGTATTTCGGCGATGGTTACGGTTGCGCAAATTTCGAATGGACCTTTTGGATCGGTTGTGAAAGAGGTACGGCGGTTACGTGATGGCTTCGGGTGTAGAAAATAAATCTATAATGGACAAGTTGTAAACAAGCGATTGTGAGTAATTGACCAGTTTTGCTGGTACATGATTAAACTAATGGTAATCTTAGAATGGAATTTTGTGACAGTCGCCAGACCTATTGTTACAAGTTTGCATTTATTTTGTAATAATGGTGAATTATTTATGGAGGTTGAGCGAACGTTACCACATGATAATCCACCCAATAATTAAAATTAATTGATACATTTGCAATCCAAAATTAATCAACGACTTTAAGAAACGCATGATGTTAAAAAGTAATCAACCGAAATATATTTTTGCATTCCCATATCTGTCGGTGGTTAGGCCACTCGGATTGGGTTCAGTTCAACATTCAGGCAATAGATTCCGCCACTTTGGCGGTTTCTACCGTGAACGGTGTTTGAAAAAGAAAGAGGTAGAACTTAAAAATATAAATGAAAGAACACGGGAAGTCTGATTATGAATTAGTTGAACTCCACGCTGGATACCTTATGTAGTATCAAGGAACCACTGTGTTTAGAACAAATAAAGGAGTAATTATTTCAGATAATGTTTTCGAAGAGATAAAACAACACCAAATTCCGTACGTGGCAACAAAATGGTACAAACTCTGGTAAGAAATGTGCAAGGAGAAAGAGTTATATAATTTATTGAACCATTCAAAGATAGCAAGTAAAACGTCTAGTTTAAAAAAAATCTGGAATCTGCTTTAGTTAAACAATTAAATACAATTTTTTGAGAATGAGGAAATTGATGCATGCATGAAACTTTCTCAGCCTAAACAAAGCGTTTAGTTGCATGAATTTATCTATCCTATTGTGTAAGAATTTTGAAACATCAGCCCAAATAGTTACTAATTATTACGTCAAGAATTGTATATCAGAAAAATAATAACTAATAGCAGTCGGTATTCCACAATTGGAAATTTTTGGGCACGTTTCTTTTTAATATACATACATGCTTTTCTAAACGAGGCATGTTGCTGTAAAAACGTGACAAGTCACATGTTTTGAGCAAAAATAGCAGAGCTCGTTCAATTATGTGTGAAAGCTCATATTTTTGGTACTGAATATGGAAGTCGAAATACATTTAATACGAAAAATTGCGTGTAAAATGTGCGGCAACCCAATTTTGAGTACAAACTGTATGCACCAATTGAAGACATAGATTGTCACGTGACTCAATGCACGTTGGGGAACACACGTGCCTACATTATTAATAATTTATGTTGAATCACTAATTGAAGTGCTGGTTTAAAAAGTATGCAAATATGTGAACTGGATGTGGATTTTAATAGGAAATAAAGCTAGTGGTAAAAGTACAAATATAGGCGGTATGTATAATGTAATGATTTTAATAAATATTATTTCTGTTAACATTCAGTACACTTTTCGTAAGTGGCACAAAGGTAAGTCCAATAAACCCTATAAATGAGCTTCAGAAATTTCGATGAATGGTATACAATATTTTCATATCTGTCTTACACCTACAAATCGCGTAAGACATGCAAATTTATATATTTCGCAATCTGTTTTACTCTAGCAAAATAAAAATCTAGTAAGACACATGTTAATGTATTCTAGCAAAATAGATGACAATCTGTAACAACGGCCAAAATAAATCAAGCGAATATTTTGGTCTACGCAATTGTTTCTACCGCTTCTAACGCGCTCGAGCTGCGTTGGAGTGGGGAGACGGAAGATTGCTGGGCAGCGCGGCGTTAATTATGTGAAATTTATATTTCGTTATTTTAGTATGAAATTGATGATTTATTAATAATATAAAAATTGGCGACGACACAACTGCGAGTCTAGCGCTCGAACCAAAAGAAAAAGAAACATATCGGTCGAGTGGAAGCTCCAATAAAGGTCTAACAGAAAATCTAAGCGTTTTAAATTTACAGATACTGTTGGAGGTATTATAAAAGTAAAACATTTTAAAATCTATAATGAAAAAAACATTTATTACAAATAAAACGACTATAATTTTAAAAACATCTCGTAATTTCTTGTTGTATAGAGAAGGCCCATTATATTAAGGTAAGATAAAGTTATCATTTATTGAAAAGGTCAATGATAGTAACGTAATGATAATATTTTTAATAATCCGACATGATTTTCGTAACATTCATGAAAATGCTCTATTTGTGTTTCATTTATGTAGTTATTAAAACACCTTAAGTAAAATACCTTTTCGTCCTTTATATCATGGGATTATTGAAATTATTTGTACCTGGATTTAGATAATGCAGGCAGAATCACATCGAGAAGCAATATATTTCCAACGTATTCTACGAACCTTTAAGGGCCTTTTTATGTTTGGTTTGTTTCTGTCTCGTGTACCTTACAGCCAAGTGTTTTTGTCGTACTTTATTTAAAATGGCCAACTCAGCAGAAAAATTCTGTGGCACCTTATTTAAAACGCCAATTTGGAGATAAGATAAAACTTGGGCCCCTCGTGTTTATCGTGTGAGTTATCATGTAAATTTAATTCAGCGGATGCACCCCAAGAAAAATTCCATGCCGTTTTCTATTCCTGTGATCTGGATGAACCTACTCAATACCTAAGTAATTAATATTTCTGTATCACTAACACATAAGGGTGTTAAAACATGTAAGGGACAAAATTTAGTATCCAAATTTAACTTCTGCGCGAAGGCCAGCTCCGCAGACAGGAATTGGTGTTGATTGAGCCTTTATACTTGGACAACATTTGTTTCCTGTTGGTTCTAATTCTTCATCCAAAACTTCCGAGGAGCACCAGCAGTGACCCAATATTTTCAGCAACTACCGGTGATCTCAGAATAAATTAGATGATTTGATAGGTGACCGGTGTTTGTCAAATCCAAAAACTTAAACCAAACTTCAACAGTGTAGCCTGTTAGATAATTACGCAAGTGGTACACTTTACTGAATATGGAATATAACATTTTCAAATTTCTATAAAATGCAAGGATCGCTATGTGTCTGTTAAGAAATTGATGGTTTAATGAATGAGCTTAATATTTTCGACTGGCGTATTTTCATAGACTCGCGAGTTACCCACCTCTACTCCCGCCGAGTAATCAACAGTAATATAACGAGTGCCTATGATTTTGCCGGCAATTATTAGCGGCAGGATCACGATTTTCTAGAAGCAACAAGCAAGAGTGATCCAGGCGCTAATAATTGCCTAGGAAAAATCAGTCACGAGTTAGATTCGAGAAGACAATTGGCCGAACACAAAGTTCACACTTCTTAATTTGAAAAATTAAATTTAGTGACACCAAGTGTCAGACTTGTATTAATCTGCGCCACAATAATTGAAGTAAAAATGAGCTTACCAAGATTTTGAGAAATGCCTATGAATACTATTACTGATGAAAGCACTAACACTTCACCCGAAAATACAAACAGATCGAATTCACAACTGCTTAAAAGTCCGGCAATAACTGACGTTTTGTATGTTATGGATAATGTACTAACGCGTTGCTAGGCAATACCAACATGAGAGATTATCTGATTAGATACCACCCAGGGTGAATTGCCATGCATAACATGCAGCGTGATCTGTTACGCATCGTAATTGGAATTTTATTGGATCATGTCATCAACGTTATTCGATTTCATTGGTTGGTAAGTAAATGAGGGCAATTGTCGTTATAATCAACTTCACCATCGTCACTCTATCCTTACTATGCCATTCATCTTCACTTTCAGACGAATCTATCATAATTTTCCTTAGGACATTTTTAATTTTCAGTACTGGAATTTTTAAAAAAATTTTTGCAATTAAGCGTCGTTTTTTCTGGCGTGTCCGAAAACATGACAGATCTCGTTCTTTGAGGTCCTTAAATGGTATTTTTCCTAGGACCTGCTTTTGGGTATGGTCTCACGCCTTCTAGTCCAAGAAACGCTTTGGTTCAATTTCTGTGACTTCTGGTTCAGACGCATTGGAATGCCCTGGAAGATTAGAGCCAACTTCATTACTCCCAATTGGTAGATTTGTAATAGATGATAGGGTATAATCTTGTTCCATGAAGATATTTTTGTCGTATGGACAGATTCCTCTACAACGGAAACCAGACTTGTTATTTATGAGTATTGTTGCTCAATCTTAAACAGCTGCGCATAATAGAGCAATATCGTAAATGCTCAGCGTTTCTTCAGGATGATACAATGATATGCTCCTTTAAATGGTCTGAAGTAGAGATGTGTAACTCATGAGTGTGTCTCGTGTTAAGGTTTTTTTTTTTGCTCATCACTTTTTTCCTGACATACTTTATTACTTCTTCCAGAGAGTCAAGTCGACTAATTTCAGTCGACTCTTTTCCATGAGTCGATTCGCAAAAAAGAGACATTTAGCCCATCTCTAGTCTGAACACTATGTGTGGTGGGAGCGTCAAAAATGACATTCTATTTGCTCTACAGAATCATGATTATCGAAGATAAGTAAAGATTTGTTTTCCAAACATCTGTGAGATCAAAAAAACATCAAATGTTGCAGTACTTTCATAAAATTACTATAGGTCCAAGAGCACCGCTGCTATGTGATAATGCATCATTTTCTCATCGAACCTCTGCTTGGGTGATACTCATACAGGCGGAAGTACTGTAAAATTTCTACCTGCATTATCAATTTGCTACGTTCCCTTGAAGTTGCTTGCGCGATTTGGTCCTTTTCTTTCTATTACTTTTGAAACCCGTTGGGCAGTCGTCTTCCTGGTTTGGAAATATACAAATTTAGATCAAACAAGATTCTAAATAAAAGAAAAAACTTGCTTACGTAAAACTGCATCAAAGTGAATGAGTAACGACTAATAAGTTCTTCAATTTTTTCGAAAATCGGGTCTATATTTGCTTGATGCAAGCTAGTCATTCGCGCCAAACTTGTAGCCTCCAGAGTTCTAAATGATCGTTGCATGAATCGGATAATCCAGTCGCGATTTGCCTCTTCGTGTTCTTTCCATGGCAAGGAATTCTCCATCGCATTAGTAAACACTTGCCTAATTTTAAAATTGGGTACGAAAGTGACATTTTCAATTCCTTCTGCGTTAGCTTTTTCACATAACTGCAAGCCTGGAATTTCTTAACTTCAAAAGTTTCGATACTTTTTCTGAGTGATACGTTGTTCTCCGTTACTGCCAAATCTTTTTCAAAAATGACCCTTCTGTGCGCCTCCTATATTGTCTTATTTATGTAAAATGCATGTAAAATTCAAATTCAAATCATGTCAGGGATACTATGGGCATTTTGTCCAATGCATCCCACAGGGTTGTCCCAATAAAAAAAAATGTGAAAAACTCAATGCCAGGTTAAGTTCTTGTTCTTTGCGTGCTTCGTCCGTTCCTGATATCAGTGATCATCATCACGATCCACTGCAGTTTGAAAAAGTTGCAGCGAAGATATACCAAGCCACTGGCGCAGGTTCTTAAGCCAGGAAATTCGCTTCTTCTTCCTAGGTTTCTTATTCCTAGCACCTTCTCTTCCAGAATTACTGGGAATATTCCGTACTCTTTTTATGCCTCATCATGTGCCCGTATTCACCGCAATCCACCCTTCCCGTACATTTTCCATCCTCTGCAGAACCTCCTCATTACTAATGTGCTCCAGTCAGGATATATTGAGGATACGACGTTTCCTTCAGAAAAACTTAGCAGCGCAGCATTCTAATTTTTAGTTGTAAGCTGAAATCTGCACTGTTGAAGACTTTTCTCATCTGAATAAACATCACTCTTGCTCGGGGGTGATCTCAGAGTTTATTCACTTAGGTCTACTTAACAGATTAAATTATTGAATAAAGCGTATATACAGCAGAATGGCGAACAGTCCGATTACCTTCACTAAAAATAGCTAATTCTGCAAATAATTACAAAGAAAATATCTTATCTTCTGCTCCTCTAATTTTAGATCGAATTTGCACAGAAACTAAATGTTTATAAACAACCTGTTATGTTTGAAATTTGACTCACATTTAAACCATAGATTCATTCTTAAAAGATACACTAATTGTCATAGTGGTGACTTGTAGAACACATTTTATCCGCGATTTTTAAAGTTGTCCAGAGTAACTCACAGTCCAAACCATCCCCACCTTACCCTATATTCCTAGCGGTTCAAGGGGTTTTTACAAAGTATTGCTGTTTTTGTGCCTACGGAACAGTCGAGTAGCAAAAGAACATTGTGTTAAGAAGGACTGACTTCATAGAACTAAACCAGTTATTTAAAAAATAAAATTTGCTTCTCTTGTTAACCCAAAAAAAAATGCCTCCTCTCCATACATGCATCAACATCTTTATTTCAGACGCATACATTTCCATAGACAGTAAGATTTTATTTATATACAAGTGAGTTAGTATGCCTCCACCTGATGGGCTATTGACCTTAGATCTTTCTGTCCTGTCGCAGAAATTGAATATTTTTTGAGCTAAACTGTCCGGATGATGTAAATTAATGAATTGATGCAGAGTTCCTCTTCTTTGTTAAAGATATGGACAAAGGTAAAGGTTTAAAATATTCTCAGTCAAGTGTTGAAAAACTAAAATAAGGCTTCTTTATTAGATCTCAAATAAGGAAACTTTTAAGTGATTTCCTTTTCCAAGAAAAATGACCAGGTTGGCAGCATGGAACTGCTGTGTAAGTGTAGTAAAGGGATTTCTGGGCAATGAGGAAAAATGAGGACAATAAAACCCTCATAGAATAATTCTTTTTTTATTTTTAAAGGAAGGATGTTTGATGGAATTGCGGGTTAAGGAGAGTGAATGACTATAAGGGAATTGGCGTAAGCGATTTGCTGTTCGGCCACTAACGTATATAAGTTTTTGAAGATTTCATTTTAATAATGAATGGGACATACACTACATATCCATGGACCCGCACGGCCACTTTTTCGTTCTGAAAAAGTGACCGCACGGATGGGATTCGAACCCACAACCACGAGGCCCAGAAGCAGGAACGCTACTCACTAGGCCACCGCGGCCCCAATTAATTCTTAAAAGCCCATGAACTATAAGGATGTCGCATGTCCTTTTAAAATTGCATTTTTTGTACACGCATTCGGATTTTTTCCAGAAAATTTGGACACACTCGGTGTACAACAAGGAGAGAAAATTCACCATCAGTATACTGGAAATTCGATAACAATAACAGGGACGCTGTCCATCTATGTTGGGAAACTACTGCTGGATTTTGAAAATAGATGATTATACCGAACACAAGAAAAATAAGGGAAACACTTTCCATTTTTTATTGCATATGGTATTTAATATCCTTAATAAAATATCTTTGCTGAGATTTAACATTTCTTGCGTGTTTACTTTAAATAAACATTAGATTGCAAAAATATGTCTTCACTGATCCCTGCAATAAAAAAAAATGTGTATGATACATTTTTAGCATATCATTTTTGGATTTAGGACCAAAGAATACTTCATATGCAGCTACTTTCATACATGTTAATAAACAAAAAAAGTTTAAATTTGTTGATCAATATTATTATTCAAAACAGTAATGTTTGATTTAGAATTAGAGTACCTACTGTTTAATTTTTTATGATACAAATATCTGGCATGATCCTGTTTAATTTTTAATTAAATTTTAATTATTTTTTTTAAGGGCGATTGTATCTTTAGCAATAAATAATATTTTCCATTAGATTTAATATGATTTATTTTTACCAACCACATGCAATAAATAATAGGTATAATATTCGTTTGAGCATATATATTTGATCGTCAAATTTTTAAAATTAATGTCATTGCCGTTATTGCAGGATAGCAACTGATGCCATAAATTTTTTGTGGTGAAGATAATGTGGATCAGGGACGAGCTTAACAACAAACCAGGCAGGCACATAAAATAACAATTCCTCACGAATCTGCTGGAGCGTTATCGGACGAGTCCAATCCGAAATTTGCATTTTTGTAGGTCAGGGTTAATGAAAAGCAAACATCACACAACGCAAAACACAAATATTAATCATCACATATAAAAAAAAATACGTGGATTATTTTAATGTATATAATTATTAACAAGAGTGCATAGCATTAACAAACAGGACCGCGCCAAGGTATGTTGCCGCCGAGGTGTGAGGAAAAAATTGCCGCCCCCTTTCAAAGTGAAGAGGGGGGTAGAGAAAATAAACACCCTCTCTAAATTATTTAGAAAAAAAAACCAATAAGATTTTCGATGTTTCGGGCTAATGACCGGCGCCTCTTAAGGCCCGCCCCCCCCCAAGATCTGCCGCCCGGGTGCTGGGCACCTCTAACACCCCCTCTTGCCGCGGCCTTCTTAACAAATGTGTGTTAAACCACGAATACATTTTTGTAATCGTAAATATGATTTCAAGAATGTTTTAACAACTTTCCGTCGAAACATTCGCGCTGGCATTTTGAAATGTGCGAATCTATTTTAAGGAAGTGAATCGCGGAATTTCCATAATCGTGGTTTTATGTGCACCCAGAAATGATCGAATTAATTTATGCAAAATTGCGTTGAACGGACGAAAGAACCACTGCCACACATTCTTATATGAGCAATTAGAGCCGTCAAGTAGAACTGATTCGGTTTAGATGGAATTTACGAGCTTGAACGCAATTGCCACAACATTTGGATTAATGTTGATACTGTTTACGGAAGTATTTTATGGTTAGGAAATTGTGAAATTGTGAAATGTACGTTTTCTTTTACGAATGCCTAGATTCAGTAAACTTTACTGTTGTTAATTGATAAATATCGCGGATGCTCAAGAATTTTAAACATTTGTATCGAGGACTTTTCATAATTGCCGAAGATTTCATCATGGCTGTTAGATTAAAAAAAAAATACCCAGCTTAATGGACGAAATCGGCAATTGCGCATAAGGACTACAATGACTGATATAACAGCCGCTCAGACCTAGTTTAGGAAACACTGATGATAAACCAAAGAACGAGAAAAAAAAACAAAGTATAGGATAGGATATAACACATCGGCTGATAAGTCCCCGGTCTAACAAACAGATGGCGTTACAAATGCAGAATTAATATTTTCTTTAGTAAGTACTAACCTCCAAAAAGTAGCTGTAAAAATTTTATGAGGATCTGACGTTTTGTTCAAAAGTTATGGTGACTTTAGTGAAACAATTGTCTTTATTTTCAAAAAAATAGAAAAATCAAAATTTCGTGTTTTGATAAATCATTGCTTTTTAATTTGCAAAAATACCGTTAAAACGAAAGCATGACTTGATAAGTGTTATCCGGAATCTGCACCAGGAAAATCGACCATTATTGACTGGTTTGCTGATTTTAAACGTGGTCGTACGAATACCGATGATGCGCCTAGCTCTGGTCGCCCAAAAGTGGTGGTTATACTGGAAAACATTAAAAAAGTCCACAAAATCGTTTTGACAAACCGTAAAGTGAAGTTTCAGGAGATAGCTGACACTCTCAATATATCAAAAGAACGTGTAGGCTTCATTTTGCGTGAACATTTGTCGATGAGAAAGCTGTTTTCGAAGTGGGTGTCGCGTGTGCTTACAGTAGACCTAAAACACCAACGAGTAGATGATTCCCAGAGCTGTTTGGACCTATTTCGGCGAAATAAAAAAGACTTTTTGCGTCGATATGTAACGATGGACGAAACATGGATTCACCATTACACGCCAGAGTCAAAACGGCAGTCAGCTGAGTGGACAGCAGCCGGTGATCCTCGCGCGAAGCGGCCAAAAGCGCAACGGAGTGCTGGAAAGGTTATGGCGTCCGTATTTTGGGATGCGTACGATATTTTATTTATCGACTACCTTGAAAAAGGTAAGACAGTCAATAGCGATCACTACATGGCCCAATTGGATTGTTTGGACGAGGAAAAAAAGAAAGTGATCTTTCATCAAGACAATGCACCCTGTCACAAGTCTTTGGCTCCGATGGCAAAATTGCATGAACTGCGCTTTGAATTGCTTCCGCACCCACCCTAATCTCCAGATTTGGCCCACAGCGACTTTTACCTGGTCGCAGATCTAAAAAAAAATATCGCCGGAAAGAGATTTGGCTCAAATGAAGAAGTAATCGTCGAAACAAACGCTTATTTTGAGGCCAAAGACAAATCGTTCTGCAAGAAAGGTATTGAAATGTTAGAAAGGCGCTAATGACTGTATCGCTCTTGAAGGAGATTATGTTGATAAATAAGACAGAATTTGACCGAAAAAATTGTATTTTCTTTAGACGGGAAACTTATCGGCCGATGTGTTATAACAATTTAAAACCAGATTATAAAAGCAGATCTGCCTCATGTCATTTTTCTGGCGTAAAATAAAGTTTGACGACAAAAGAAGTTGGGAGGCTTTAACGAGGAAAAGCCACCTTTACCGATTTACCCGATGAATTCTGTATGGACCCCACATAATTAAAAAATTCAATCACCACAATATCTTTTTTTTTTGATGCGAAGAGATATATTTTATAGACACCCTCCTAACAGGATAGTGCTGGAGTCACCTGAAGGGCTTACCAGCTAAAACTCGTCCTCTTTGTCGTCTGGCGGGGTGATATCCTAGCCGGACGGAGGTTCTTTCTCTGGATGTCTGAATGTTCGGGGTAGGAGTGCGGTGGCGGAAAAATTGGCACCGGGGACTCATTAGTGCCCTCGGAGTCGATGGGACCTTTAACAAAAATGAAAGTACTTTAAAAGTAAGGACTTGGGCCCTAAGACCGCCAGGACGATCTTAGGGACTGCTGTAGTCACGATTATGGCGTGGTCCACCGGTCCTCTCGCCGTGCTGAGGGCTGCCAGCATCTCCCTCACGATACTGCCGACCTGGGTCTCTTAGGGGTCTGGGCTGCAGACTTCTTAGGTGTAGAGTCAGCTGCGGCGGCAAACGTAGCTCTTCGTCTGAGGCTTCGGTGTAGCACACTTTCTCTGTATGGTGAGGAAGCGAGTGCAGCCTCTGTACGAAGCTGGATGGACTTTGCCAGGTCCGGCCTCTCGAATTCCTGCACCAGGTGTTAACGCACTTGAGGGGCAGCTTGCAGTAGCTCTGCGTATGTCTTAGCTGTTGACAACGGTAGCACTGTTGTTTGCTGCCATCGGCGTCGTGTCGTTTGCGCTCCACTCTCACGCCGAGCCCCATGACCTGTTTGACAGCGAAAATGCGTCGAGCATTCTCACAGGCGTCGAGCTGGACGTAGACCATCCACAGTGGGTAGATCTGTTCAGACTGAGGATCCGTTTGACGGATGACATGGGGAGTCCTTGGTTTTTCATGTCATCGGCGATCTGGGCCTTTGTCAGTGTCAGGGCGATATTCCGTAACTGCCTTGATGGTTTTCTCCTCGTAGAGTTGGTAGGTGTGATAAGAAGCATTGTTGTCGTCAAGGACTCTCGTCAGTGAACGAAAATCCGATGGCGTCTCTGGGAAAATATTCAGTCCCCGCCCTGCGTATTTGGTCAGGTAGTACTTGATGGAGTATGATTCCATCAAGGTCTTGATCTCTGGCCAGTTCATGTTCGCTGGTAGGACAACTGGAGGCGGTTTCCTGTACGATGACAGCTCTGTAGGTGTAGCCGCGGGGAGGTTGGCTGTGTTGGACTACACAGCCGGAGTGGACATCGGGACCTTAAGAATGGGTGGGATCGCTGCTTTGGCGGCCGGTTGGGTGGCCGTCTTTTTGGCAGTCGCAGCACCACCTGCGACCTGACCCCCTT
Source organism: Ocypus olens (assembly GCA_910593695.2). Lineage (NCBI taxonomy): Eukaryota > Metazoa > Arthropoda > Insecta > Coleoptera > Staphylinidae > Ocypus > Ocypus olens. The sequence continues at coordinate 42,302,068 of OU343052.1, forward strand.
CTTTGTGTTTTTCGGGCTCAGTGTAAAGGCCGTGTCGTCTTCATCCAAGCCGAATGTATCCATGAGGATAGCGAAGCTGTTTTCCGTGGGTATAGTCGGCGTTGGTGTCGCTACTGTTGTGCGCGGAGTCGCTGGACGCGATTGAGCAACCAAGCGTCTGGTCAGGTCTCTGAGTTGTTGATGGTGTTGTGAGATCTCCAGTGGCTGGTTCGCAGATTCGATGGTCTTTTGTGCGATCCTGGATCCCTCTGGGTTATCCGTTTGACGGATGACATGGGAAGTCCTTGGTTTTCATGTCATCGGCGATCTGGGCCTTTGTCAGTATCGAGGCGATATTCCCTATAACTGCCTTGATGGTTTTCTCCTCGTAGAGTCGGTAGATGTGATAAGGAGCATTGTTGTCGTCAAAGACTCTCGTCAGTGAACGAAAATCCGATGGCGTCTCTGGGAAAATATTCAGTCCCCGCCCTGCGTATTTGGCCAGGTAGTACTTGATGGAGTGTGATTCCATCAAGGTCTTGATCTCTGGCCAGTTCGTGTCCGCTGGTAGGACAACTGGAGGCGGTTTCCTGTACGACGACAGCGCTGTAGGTGTAGCCGCGGGGAGGTTGTCTGTGTTGGATTACACAGCCGGAGTGGACATCGGGACCTTGAGAATGGGTGGGATCGCTGCTTTGGCGGCCAGTTGGATGGCCGTCTTTATAGCGATCGAGAAGGTCGCAGGTGGTGATGCGACCCTCTTCATTGTGTTTTTCGGCCTCAGCGTAGAGGCCGTGTCGTCTTCATCTGAGCCGTACGTATCCATGAAGACAACGAAGATGTTTTCCGTGGGTATTGTCGGCGTTGGTGTGACCACTGTTGTGCGCGGAGTCGCTAGGCGCGATTGAGCAACCAAGTATCTGGTCAGGTCTCTGAGTTGTTGACGGTGTTGTGAGATCTCCAGTGACTGGTTCGCAGATTCGATGGTCTTTTGTGCGATTTCTGCTTGCAGAGCGTGGTTTTTCAGTTCCAAGTCTGTGAAGGGAGCAGGGCAGGTGATCGATGCAGTTGCCTGATCCCTGGAGAACTGGTTGGCGTAGTCGTTGTTAGACATATTGATAGCTGTGAAAACGGCTTGTCGATTTTCAGAATTTATGGGTCCATTCAACAAGTACAAACGGTTTCGGTTCTGGATCTGGTCTGATGCTAATGAGCTCTGCTGTGTAGATGTCTAGTAGACTCGGCATTTGGACTCGGATTGGTTTTCAACCACAATATCTTGAAATCATAATACTGATTTTAGCACAAGGTACGATGACGAGATTCCCAATTACAACAGACAAAGTAAGTCAGAGATGTGGCCAATGCGGTTAAAAGCAACAAGCTTATAAGGGTCAATCACGACTCTACTGTTCTATGTCTTGAGACACTAACGACTATGAGTGCTATTTAGGAATGACAGATGGGCGAAGGATAGGAGGCAGTCCTTATTAGCAATAGCTCTTCAGCTTCTTAAATAATAATCTCATTATAGGTGTATTCACTGTCTCAGAGTTGGAATCTAGATAGAGATCGAATGAAGCTACGCGCACACTTATCGGAATCGGACGGACGGCACGCATCGGCAGAAATTGCTTAACACAGTTGTATACGAGCTGTCCAGTTGCAAATAGACAACACAAACCACATCCTAACTATCGTCGAGCTGAGAAACGAAATCGTAGAGCTAAAGCGTCGCCTCGGCAGGGCTTCCCGCCCTTCGAGGCCAGCGTCATCAACTCGCACCCAGTCGCCCGTACCAGCGGGCAACAGGTACGAGTGGAGACGAACGACGACTTCACACCACCGATAACGAAGAAGAGAGCTGCGGCATCTTCCACCACAGGAACGACCACAAAAAAGGCTTCCTTCCACAGCGTCCTCACCAAAGCCCATCCGACATAAACCGACTTTTACGTTGGCTGCGTCTTTCAACGCAGTCAACACTCCCACTACCAATTCGCAGGCCATCACACCGCTTGCGAGCTACTACTTTAGTGGTTCTGCCCGCAGATACCAACTGGAGTACCACCCGGGACTTGATGGAACAACATTCCATCAAGGCCGCCCACGTAAAATACGCTGCCAACACGTTTGTGGCCAGTAGCGCCCACGGATTTTCGTACGCTAATAAGAATACTGAACTAAGAGAGCGTTGCTTAGCACACCTACCAACTCCAGGAGGAGTTTCGGTTCTGGATCCGGTCTGGTGCTGGTGAGCTCTGCTGTGTAGACGTCTAGTAGTCTGGACTCGGATTAGTTTTCAACCACAATATCTTGAAAACATAAAACCGGTTTAAGCACAAGGTACGATGACGAGATTCCCAATTACAACAGAGAAAGTAAGTCAGAGATGGGGCCAATGCGGTTATAAGCAACAAGATTGTAAGGGTCAATCACGACTCTTCTGTTCTATGTCTGAAAAAGTTGAGACACTAACGACTATGAGTGCTATTCAGGAATGACAGATGGGCGAAGGATAGGAGGCAGTCCTTATTAAAAATAGCTCTACAGCTTCTTAAATAATAATCTCATTATAGGTGTATTCACTGTCTCAGAGTTGGAGTCCATAGAGAACGAATAACACGTCTAGATAGTCGAACGGACACATAAATCGGCAAAAATAGTCGTTTTCACGGCTAAGTCTCCCAACCAAATGTAATATCCACCAACCCTACGGAATACCTACGCCGGGGTTCAAGCCAGACTGGCTACCCCCGGCAATCCACTACTTCACCGAGTACAACAACCAATGGAGCCGAGCTGCCCAGTTGCAAATAGACAACACAAACCACATCCTGATGATCGTCGAGCTGAGAAACGGAGAAACGAAATCGTAGACTTGAAGCGTCGCCTCGGCAGGGCTTTCCGCCCTTCGACGCCAGCATCATCAACCCGCACCCAGTCGCCCGTACCAACGGGCAATAGGTACGCGTGGAGACGAATGACGACTTCACACCAGAGCCCTGCAGAAGCCGTTTTCGACAGTGAAAATTTAAAACCCGGCCCGACCCGATGAAACGAAAATGTGCTGCGGGCCCGGCCCGGCTCGGAGCTGAATATTCAAAGCCCGGCCCAGCCCGGCCCATCCCCAAAAAATAAAAAAATATTGAATTAAATAAATAAAATTACTGGACCCACGTATTTCTTAAAATTATTAAACATTTTTTTTCAATTCACTTAGTTGTTGCTTTCCAAAATATAATAAAATTAAATTTATCCAAGCCCGGGCCGGCCCGACTCGGGTTTATCCATCGAGCCGGAGTTTGCAAAATAGGGCCCGGCCCGACGTCGGGTTGCACCGGGCTTTCTGGGCCGGGCCAAAGCCCGGCCCATGCTGACCTCTGCTTCACACCACCGATAACGAAGAAGAGGGCTGCGGCATCTTCCACCACAGGAACAATCGCAAAAAGGCTTCCACAGCGTCCTCAGTAAAGCCGATCCGACGTAAACCGACTTTTACGTTGGCAACGTCTTCCAACGCAGTCAACACTCCCGGCAATCCCACTACCAACTGGCAGGCTATCGCACCGCCTGCGAGCTACTACTTTAGTGGTTCTGCTGGCAGATACCAACTGGAGTACCATTCGGGGCTTGATGGAACAACATTCCATCGAGGCCGCCCACGTAAAATACGCTTCCAACGTGTTTATGGCCAGAAGCGCCCAGGGATTTATCGTACGCTAATGAGAATCCTGGACCAAGAGAGCGTTACTTAGCACACCTACCAACTCCAGGAGGAGAAGACAGTAAAGGTGGTGATCCGCAAAACATCGCCCCATCCATCTCGGAAGCTTAGAATATCTAAGGACTCAGAAGTTTCCTACCACTTATGTAAAGAGGATGAGCAGGAGGGACGCCCATCCTCTATGGATAGTATACCTCCATCTCAGAGGCCAACAAACGAATATTCAACCTAACGAACATACTGGGGCCCGACGTAAGGCTCAACCACAAATGCCACGATGCCACGACGTAGCAACCAGTAATATTACCGTTGCCAGAAGTTGGTGTACCTGCACACTTGTCGCTGCGAATTGAGAAGTCAAGGGACCTGCCGGCGACGTACGCTAATTTCGCAAAGACCCATCCCGCATCCTACAGAGGTCGCACCAGCTTCACCGCTAGGAAGCTGAAGAGTGCCCAACACCAAAGCCTCTGATAAGGATGGCGTAGCTCCAGCAGCGGGTGCGCCCACCGCACAGAAGCCAACGCAAACTTTCCTAGGATCATCCTCGCGATCCTAGGAAAAAGACTTGACAAAGTAATTCTATTTTTGTTTCAGATTCCGTTTAGCCAGAACAACAATGAGTTCCGGTGGCAACTCTTCCGCCACCAACCAACCCCAAAGAGATGGAAGACCCTTGGCCTCGAGAACAACTTTAACACCGCGACACAGAGGATAGGTTTTAGTTGGTACGTGCCCTTCTGGCGAATCCAGCACTACCCCGCTAGGAGGGGGGGGGGGGGTGTCTATCATAGATTTTTTCACCTCGCATCAAAAAAGTGTATCCACTTATGTACGTCGACACGGGACCTATGCGCTCCTATATTGGTGAAGAGGTACCGTCAAACGAGATGAGGCGGATCTAAATTTGTTGCAAAAATGTATGTTATAGTCCCATTATTCAGCTATATGATGGATGTTCTTCGACTTTCTTCTGTCGTAAATTTTAATGGATTTTTATCAAAAGGCGTCCCTTTATAAGGGCTGAAGTGGATCAGTCATCTATTTTACCTGATATAGTGGGAAATATCGACCTCACATCGATACGATAAATGTGAATTGTTCATATATTTCAATTACCCAATGTCATGTGAAAAGTTTTATTTGAAATAATAAAGCTGCAAACACAGATTTATAGGCGTCCGCGAAAGCACAAAAAATAATATAAATGTAAAGCACAATCGAAATTAAATAAAGACGAATAATAGCCTGAATATATGAATATTAAACCTGTTCGTAGGCGAAAAACAAATAACTTATTGAAACAACTACTTCCCTAGCTTATGCCATGCCGGATATTGAATGATACAAAAGAAATTTGCCTGTAGTTAACAGTGGCGTATATACAGGGAGTTACAGGATTGTAACCCTCCCCAAAATTTTAATGAATAATATTTAATGTGTTTCCAAAAATTTTATTTTATTTTAAATTATAAGTTGATAAGAAAGGTAAAAGTCATAATCAATATCTACAACGCCTCGTTCTAAATACTCCTACAATTTTTTTTGTATCATTCAATATCCGGCGTGGCATTAGCCAGCGAAGTAGTTGTCTCACTAAGTTATTTGTTTTTAGTCTTTTTGTGGAGTATATGTATGAATATTCAACCTGTTCGTTCATAGGTTGAATATTGATATTCAATTTGGTGTTTTCTGTATTATTTTTTGTCCAAGACTGCAATGGCATATAATATTTATATTTTGCGAGAGAAACAATACATTTATTGAGACACTTTTACAAATGACCTCAACAGGCAATTGACCAGAGGTCTTTCAGCCTATATATTTTGATTTTTTATCAATAGTATGTTTATACTAGCTTAATCACTTCGCGCCCATGCTGCTTTGCCCAGAGTTGATGAAAAATTACTTCTTTGTTGTTGTTACCTTTTTCTACGAAATATTATTTCACTGTCACAAACTTACCCATGTATGCAAAAAAAAATATGAAAAAAATATTCCATGGACAGCGCTAAATTTTTTTGTACAATGTTTTTATTTTATTTTTTTGCTTGTTGCCACATATGGCAACCTGGGCGTGAAGAGGTTAAGTGCCCGTATCAAATGGGTAGTATTACCCCCTTCTAAGTACTGTGACCGAACTAATACGTATATGTGGTTGCATAGGATACGATGGAGCTATGGCCTCAATCAACAAAATATTCAAAAGGTTAGTTATTTTTATATATAAATAGATCATGTCAGACATCCGTCAGCCTATAATGAAACACATAATGCATGAAATAATTATGGAAATTTTCATTCCCATCGATTACGTGGTTTCCCGTGAAGTTCACAAAGAAAATAAATCGTAGCAAGAGATATTATTATAAATATATGCGTTATATTGATGATTGTATTAAATACGTGTTTTTGCTGAAATAGAACTTATTAAAATTTGTCAATTTCGTGACTCAAAAATATTTTTAATCTATGCATAGAGTTAGGAATTCTCAATGAAATAACTAATTGTTCTTATTTATATAAATTGAATGAAAAACCCAATTGTTGTTTTTCATCGACACTCTTTTGTGTGCGGCTGACGTTAATAACATTTTAATCGTTACTTTCATTTACGATCGCTTTATAATATCGAGCAATCAACAAACATGAAATGTCTCGGTTGATAAGAATCTGGATATGTGGGAATAAATCATCCTGGGAGCACGCCGTCGACATTTCCACGGTTTCTAGGCGAGGCGAGGCAGCGGGCCTTTGGTAAAAATGTTCCATCCGGTCCCGTTCCTGCGCTGCCCGAAGGTCACATCCGTGACTTGCAAAACGCGAATGCCACACACCGAAAAAAAAATTGTAGCGTTGTTAAAATAAAAACAAACAACTCGACCTGCTTATGTAACAATATTTATAAATATGCGTTGTTTGTGTTTGCGGACGCGGACTTTCAAAACTGGACGCACTTTAATATACAAATTGAGTTTTTATATGAATATCTCGTAACTCAGGAATTCTTGAAAATTTGAATAATTGGATCACCAGTTATGCTCTTGTATAACAATGCAATTAGTAGCTTTATTGGGAGTTTTTAGAAACCGCAGTTTTAAATACCCTTCATAAATAACCGAGATTGTTAGTACTACTCGTACACGGAAACCTATGTATTTCAACGGACGAAGCGGATCTGGCTCACACACACACACACACTCACGAAAATATTCGCTGAATAATTTGCGCCAGAATTACGGAGAATCTTCAACAACGCTATTTAGAGCAAACAAAGCTGTGGATATAGTACAGATAATAACAAAAACTGTGATCAGCTTCTAGGTCGTCGCTCGAAGGAGAAGAAAATAATATGTTTAAGGATGTAGCATAAATCAATAGTGTAATCGAATTCTCCACGGTGACAATAGTAGATTGTGTGTCTAGTGGGAAAAATGAAGCCGAGTCCAACAATCACAGTAGTCCGGGAAGGCATTTTTCCTATGTGACGCACATACTATTTTTCGTCAATCGCTACATCTACTGTCCGACAAAAATTTTCCCGGACTGTTATTTCATCGTAGCCTAGCAACCTCTCGGTGTACTGGAATTATCAATTTTCGATTAATGGTGTCAAGTCGGAAAGCTGTCACTTTCACGGCGGTTGACGAAAAAAGATTTTACGGACTTGATCTTCTTGATGAACTTTTATCATCGTGCAGAATTTTGTCGAGATGCCGCATCTTAGATTTTTTTACATTGTTGATTGGTTTCTGCTAGGATGAGTTATCGATGCAAGAAATTTATCTTTATTTGAATTAGAATTTCGTGGTGAAGTACTTGGACTGACCTTCATGATCAAACGTGTCGAAGCTAATAGAAAGAGGTTACTTGTGGATCTTCGGTGGAAACATAGAGGGGAAATAAGAAGGGTTTTGTGCCCTAATTGGACATTCAAATTGGACATTCAAATCGGTCAAGTTTCCCCTATAATTTTATATAAAGAAGAGAGGCAGCGATGCAAATGAACAAACTGTTGAATAAAACCTTCGTACTTTTGGATGTTATTGATTGTTCTATTCTGTAATTGGAAATGCATGTTCTGTTACGAGGATTGCTAGTTTTTCTTTTTGCGAATGATGCTTTATAGTCAGAAAGATACCCTAGTTTTTTAAATAAAATTTAAATAAGTTGTTTTGCGGTTTTTACTATTTATTATTATTATTAATTTACTGAAAATGTTTTTTTATAATAATTAATTGTACAGCCGAATTTAGAAAAAAATTGGAGAAGTGTTGACAACTGCATATTAGTAGGGAAGCTAAGCTCTTGGACAGGTGGATCGCTAAGTGTAACAGTAATTTGTATGGGGACGTTATGACTGTGCTGAAAACTATTATGTCACTCAGAGAGGAGTTGGAGGCCGATGATGTCCGGAAGGTAATGGCGGAGATACCTAGGCGGCTTTGCACAGTGCGTGAAATGGGGGATCCGCAGGGATCAGGATGCTATAGATTACTGGTGAGACAGAGACACAAGCTGTGACTCTCAGTGCAGTCGATGAGAGCGAGAGCTGCAGATGACAGGGCCCATAACCGCAAAAGAGGAGGGGTTGCAGGATGCGGCCCAGACCGAGCTGAATCCGAGTCCGAGTCAAATGGGATGAAAACTATGACAGAACCTAGTGTGATCAGCGCAGGGTGAAGAGGACACATCGCCAGCTCCTCAGCTCCCAGAGCGCTAAGTGAAGTAAGATGGCAGGCAGATGAGCAAAGGACAGACAGGTCAGTTCGGCAATGGATGAGACATGTAGAGGACGGGCTTTTTCAGGTCGGGAGAGACTATGCGAGCCAGGCGTCTCAGGCCGGCGAGGCTCATAGTTCTGTTACCGGCGTAGCTCAGATCGGTAGTAAGCAATTGGGTTCTAAAACAGAGAAACAGGTATTAGTAAAAGACTCCCACGTGCCAAGGTGACCTTGTGACCGACTTTGGCAACTAAGTACAACACTGCTACTTTCTGGACCGTTTGGGTGGATAGGCTGATTGGGGAGGCACAGGGGCCCCTGGCAAAGCGCTCGCGGCAACGCAACTAGTCGATTAGCACCTAGGGGATCGATTAAACAGTTTCACAGTTGTTGTACTTACTTAAGCCCCAGCGCTACGTCAAGGCAGGGGTCACTGACTGGGGTCAACTAGCAGATAAGGGTATCGCGCTAGAGGGGTCACTAACGGGTCAATCGGCGGATACGACCAGATAAGACCGAGTGCGATGTTTACGCCACAAAATCACATATAAGATTGGAGCACTGAGTGTTCATACCAGGGTTATATATCAGTTCCAACTGGTGACCAACTATACAGTAAGGTATAAGGCATTGCCCAGGGGAAAAGTGCGGGAAATATATTGTCGGCAAAGTGCAACTTTTCCGGCTATACGGATGGGGACATTCTTCGCAGGGACAATGAAGCACTTTTGGGCGAGAATATTGTTATATGCTCTTCCGGGAGCAAGGCGTTGGCGGAGTTGAAAGGGCTCGAGGATGATGCCACTATGGAGGAAGGAGATCCGGGAGGCGATTCGTGACAGCATAGGAGCCAAGGCGACAAGATTAATGTGGCCCGAGTCAGAAAGTATGGCCCAAATCTCAAGATCGCTAGAATCATCGGACCAGTGGAGGCAATAAGCCTCCTCCTTGGAATGGGGTTTATTAAGGTGGGATGGTCTCACGGCATCGTCCAGGAGCGCCAGATCAAAGCGCAGTGTTGTTGGACATGCAGGAGGTATGGGCACCTTGAGGCGGTAGGGGCGACTTAATTTTAGGACTATGGCGTATGGCGTATGGCATTTAAATGTGACCGAACTATGTATTTACGTTATTAAAGGAGTGGTCTTGTTGGATGTTTAGTTTAAGGTAGAAGGGATACTGAATGAAGTAGTTTTGTTGCGGTTTCACCAGTAACCTGATTCAGGGGTCAACACCTCAGAAAAAAGGGTCTGATATACGAAATACACACGTTAACAAAAAAAAGTTCACATGAAACCACCGAAAAAAAGTTTTAGTGGAGAATGGGCAAAAAAAGGAAACAGAAACACATAAACGCCAGCGAAAAAATAAGATAACGGCACTACCTAAGAACATGGATGTGCAAATGAAACAAATTCTCTAATAGGCGTGATATAGCGAAGATCCAAGAGTAAATTAAAACTAACGAAAACGCAAAGAAAAATGAAATGACAAAGGAAAATGGAAATGAAGAAAACAAGAATAGAAATAAAGAACAGAGAAATGTAGAAGCACACATTAAAACACACACATGGTAAAAAGAAAAGTGATAATGGAAAATATGATCAAACAACAGATATAAATAATAGGGATAGCGGAAACAAAAATGGAATTATAAAGAATACTGACTACCATGGCCAGGAGTAGAATCGAAAGAAAGAACGAAATGAGAAGTAGGCGTAATAATAACACTAGGAAGTATGAAAGGTATAATAAAATAACAATACACCAACGAAAAAAATAATATCAGAATAAATCAAACTTAACGAAGAACTACAGGCATATGGATAAAATAACGATGCAAAAAAAAGAAAATAAAGACAAATTCTTTGAAGAACTGAAAAAAGTAGATGTCGGAACTGAAAACCTAATAAACATGGGAGGCCTAAATGGAAGGAGAGCAACAGAACAAAAGACCTGATGGGGACAGAATGAGAAGAAACGGAGAGATTAATAAAACTGTGCATAGAAAATAATCTAATAACAACAAGCATAAGAACATACACAAGTACACGAGAGTAGAATCAACACCCAATCAAAAATCGATAATACACTATTACCAGCAAGGTAAAATGGAACACTGTTTAAAACGTAAAGGTAGACGTAGACAGTGATTAGTAGGAAAGGATAAATAGGTGCACAATAGGACCACGGAGACCACAGTGCAGGGACGCCAAAAGCAAACCACCTCTTGAACAAAACGAAAAGAAAAGATATGAAGACAACGAAAAAAGATATAGACAAGAGAAGAGAAATAACCGTTATTAGTGGAAATGTGCAGCTGCCAGTGCTAAACCATGGACTGCTGATCCGCCTCCTGCTGTCTGCGTACGTGCCGTTTCTCGGAAGTGCAATTTGCCGGTTCGAACACGTGTACCGATCCCGTCGCACCCTACCACCACCGCCACCTGCAACCCGGAGAAAAGTAGGTCGTGGACCCTGTAAAAGGCTATGGAGCACTCCGCAGAAGATCAGATCATTCAAGTCAACACTCAGCTCATCAATTCAACTCAGATCATTCGATTGACATCATCCGATTTAGAACTCAGTCACAACACAACAGTCGACGCAGACCGCCTTCACAGACGCCGCCGCAGCCGCCGATGTCACCTTAGCCGCTGATCCGCGAGTGCCGCCGATCTAACGACGCCTCGCCGACTGCGCCGCCGCCGTTTCCGACGCCCCCGCTTCCGTCACCGCCGCTTCCATCGACGTCGCTGCCATCGCTGCCATCGCCGCCATTGCCGCCGGTCACCCCTCCGCGGTGAAATGTTGTATCAATTACTTTTTCCTGACTTTTATTTTCGTGACATTATTTCTTGATATTTTATTTTCTTGAACATTGAACATTTTGTGTCATTGTAAACCTTGTGTAAATAACAGCGATTGTTATCGAGCCAGTAAGACTTTTTTTCTACCCGCGCCCCATCCTTGTATTTCTAGTGCTGTGTGCTGTGTTCATAGCGACCCGACTTCATGAGATAGCTGGAGGTCAACGAGGGCGATTTTTCGTTGTCAACGGGGGCGGGGGATCGCAGCGAAGGGGTGAAAAACCACCCTCGATGACCTCCAGCTAGCTCTTGGAGTCGGGTCGCTATGAAACAGCATAAGAAACAGAAAGGATGAGGGCAGAAGCAGAAAAATTCAGATAGGCGCGATAACGATCGCTATTATTTACAAACGGATTATACAGTATATTATACAATCTTCAAAGTTCAAGAAAATATATACACACGAAAAGTTAATAAAATAAAAGTCACGTAAAGAAAACAGTCACGATAGCAATTGTCACAACACTTCACCTATAGTTCGCATCGGAATACCCGAGGAGTTCGCGGAGGAGTAATCGGCGGCTCGGCGGTAACGGTAGCGGCGGAGATGGCAGCGGCGGCGACGATAGAGGCGACGTAGACGGCTGCGGCGGCGGCGACGGCAGCGGCGGAGATGACAGCGGGGCGTCATTGGATCGGCGACTGCGGCGTCGTTGGTGGATCGACGGCGTCTCGGCTCAGCGTGGCGGCGACTTGATGTCGTGAAGAATGATGAACTGAATGTTTTTGTTTCGTCTGATCCTCTGGGGAGCGCTCCATGGCCTTTTACGAGGCCCACGCCCTACTCTTTTCCGGGTTGCGGGTGGTGGTGGTAGCAGGGTGCGATGGGAGCATCAAGGTCGGCGCACATGTTCGAACCGGCAAATTGCTCTTCCAAGAACAATTTGGGTTCGAGCCGATTTTGTCAGGTACGCTGGCAGCTGGGGGGCGGATCAGCAGTCCATTGTGTTGTCCTCGTAGCTGCACATTTCACTAATTGTTCTGTGAAATGTACTAACGATTTTCTCGGTAAATCGGCGCACAGCGGGTAGAGGCTCATCTTCATTGTGTAAGTACTGGCAGCTGTACTTCTTCGAAAATTGGAAATTTCAATAATGCGGAATTTATGATAATAATGAAAAGGAGCAATGGTTAGCTCATAAAATGAAAATTAAGATAATTACGTATTTGTTAAGACGCGTAGATAAACTAAGCGCCGATAACACCGTGACACCCAGAGCCACCCTGTTCAAGTTACGCACCAGATCTAACGCAGCCAGCAGGGCCATGCTACGAACTGCCCAGAACCGGAGAGAAATCCAAAAACCCATTATCCCAGTAATAGCCACGGAAGGACGAGAGGACCATCTGGAAGATATTTGTCAGCAGCAGCAGGATTACATCCAGAGGTATGATCAACCGGGCGAATCCGAGCCGCGTCACCAGGTGATGACCCGAAACCGGAAGGTCACACTAGGAAATTTCGCCCCCAAATGTACAATGGACATCGGGTTGAGTAGTCCAGTTAAACCGGGAAGGCCATCCTGTCCGGGGTTCACGTGGACGACATCCGCCTTGAACCGCAACGAAACCCTCCGTCTGTTCACTCTGAATATTTATCCATCATGATAATTCAAATTTTTCAAATGAACGCAGGAGAGGTTGGTCTTACCAATTTCTTTCTTTCCTTACCTTTTTGTAAATTTATTTTACTGTTACGCCCGGACTTTACATGCGAACATTCAACGTTTTTTAGAATAACTGTGATATTTACATTACAGAAAGAGATTTTGATTTATATCAGTGACGGTTCGCGGGTTTTTTTTCTGGTACGGCCGAGGAACAAGAGGTGGTAATACAGATAGGTGTGGTCACGCAGCTAGCCGTCTCTGCAACTGACCCTACCTATCTGTATTACCACCTCTTGTTCCTTGGCCCTACCAGAAAAAAACCCGCGAACCGTCACTGATTTATATTGATATACAAGATTATCATAAAGTAAGGGATATATTTCAAGATATAATTTTTTTAACAATCTAAGCTAATAACAAAATTTAAGAAAAATTCGATTGCTTAAATAATGGGAATTTTTATGTTCGATACTGGTTACCGAATATTTTCATTATGAGCACCATTTTGTAATCAAATTAGCAACCGTTCTGCCAAATTATGTACAGCGGAATTCAAAACTTCTGGTTAAATTGCATCAATTTCTTCCAGCATTGTTGGTTGCGTTCTAAACAAAATTTATTTTTAAATAACTCCACAAATCCTGTGCTTTAAACTTTAAACCAATCTGTACGTTACGCTTTCATTTCACAGGGCCCTGCTGTCAAACCCATTTTCGAATGAAATCTTCGTAATCCAGTGGTGTAATTTTTATCGCATTCATAATAGCATTGTACTAAATTTCTTGTTTGAAGATTCATGTTATTAATGTTTAAAATCGTTTGAATTTACGTTTACATGAGTTTGAGTTTAAAAAGATTCTCTAAATTGCGATGATTTTGTTTGGCACTCGTATAACTCTTTTATTTACCACATACAGTGTGTATCAGCCAAATGGAATAAATTCGATAATAAATAAATGAGGGCGTGTTCGAAAAAACGCTTGGATACGTCGATTAGTATTTTGAGTTGCGCATTTTTTCCAACAAAAACTTTTTATACAGGGTGTCTCATGTAACAGAGGCCAATACCAACTTTCTTATTTTAAATGCAACACCCTGTATATTATTCAATTTTTGGATTGTTCAGAAAATTCTGGACATATTTCATGTACCATGTCCTATACCCATCTTCAACTGTTTAGGAAACAAACACACAGGCACGGACACATTTCTTTCCAGAAATTATTGAAATGGCATCTAGGGACCCTAAAACGGATATTTCCGTAAAAATAATTAAAATTTTTTTCACGATCACAATAGTTTCTCGTACTTCGTAATGGAGAAAGTAAAAAAGAATATTATTTGATTACAGAAATTCGCTACAATACACTCAAAAACTAATAAGTATAAAAACAGTTGAAGATAGGTATAGGACATGGTACATGAAATATGTCTAGAATTTTCTGAACAATCCAAAAATTGAATAATATATAGGGTGTTGTATTTAAAATAAGAAAGTTGGTACTGGCCTCTGCTACATGACACACCCTGTATAAAAAGTTTTTTTTTTTTTTTAATTCGCAACTAAAAATACTAATCGACATATCCGAGCGTTTTGTCGAACACGCCCCCATTAATTTATTATTGAATTTATTCCATTTGGCTGATACACACTGTATACAGTAAAATCCAATTATTGATGCAACTAGATTCCATTTACTTTTTGCTGCTAGCTTAATTTCTTAAAATTATTAAATTATAAACATGTAAAGTAAACCCCTTATTTTATGATAACATGAAGATACTCTCAGATTTTTTTCCTGTTCCAAGCCTATTAAAGATTCTGACATTTAAAATCGTAGGCTACGCTATGGCTGGTGCATTTCCCAAACCATAAAAATCGGCATAGAGAATGAACGCAATCGCCGGAGCTATAGTAGCCAAACTTCCATCCAGAGGAGACAGCTAGAGAAATACTTCTAGCTCTCTCCTCGGGAGTGGCAGTTTGGGCTACTATGTCTCCGGCGATAGCGTTTATTTTCTATAGCGCGTTAATATGGTTTGTGAAATGTACCAGCCATTGTGTAATCTTCGGCGACATCTCCAATCATTAAGGTGATCATCTGAAGCGGTTTGGAATCAAACGTTTTGATTGATTTGGAAAGCTAAGATCAGCTGTTTGGCTTCTAATCAGATTCAGGCGAATGTCTAGATGGATGTCCAAGACACGATTTAATCCTATTATTCATGCTGTCCGATCCGATATTTAAGTTTGTCAGATCTTCCATCGTTCATTCCTTTTTTTTATCGATTGTATAGGGGCATTCAAGTTGCTAGGGGTAGTGCGGGCAAGCGACGCGTTACCTCAGGCTACCTGTTAATTCTGTGGCGCGCGGACGTAAACAGCTCGGGCTAATCCTTATGCAAATCAGGCGTTCGTACAGCATTTCAAAATTTTCATATGCAAATACCACAAATTATAATTTACCCAGTGTATTTTTTTTAAATACATTATTGAAAATCCTGTTTTTATCCCGCGAATAATTTACAGATTTTCGTAAAGAAAAATAGAGTTTACTGCAATAATGTAGGATAAAAAAATTCTTGAAATAAAATTAATTTTCCCAGAAAATAGGTGACAATATTATATTAATGAATTATTTATAAGACCCAAACAATGTAATTATTTTAAGTGGCTGAAAGAAATTAAAATTGTTTTCAGCGGCTCAAATTAATCTGTAAAATTAATCACCTAAGAATAACGGTTTAAAATAATCGAATCTACCCAGAACAAATGTATCTTTATTTCACCATTAAAATAAAACACATCAGTCATAAGATAAACGAAAATTGCACTCAAAGATTAGAAACATTGAGAAATATTATTCTCTGTAGAAAGTTTTTTTTAAAATCAATTCAAAAATAATTCATCTATAACATAACAATTGATTTACTACAATGAATAAAATATAATCCGATGAAACTAAAATTGTATTTAACTATTCTAAAAATTCTACAAAATTAATCACTCTTCAAATTCGCTTCAAAATTGTCAAAAACATCAAGATACAAATAATCTTTGAATTATTAATAAAAAAAAAATATCCCACAATACTTAATACATGAACTAAAACACGAATATTGGTTTTAACGATTAGAAAAATTATGCAAAATCGAAAAATAGCTAACCTTTAATTTATCAATAAAAAAATGGTGTAATTTTTTTAATGTGATAATAACACAGGGGGGTTACACAGGTCAATATACATAATACAAATAAATGGTTTCAATAAATAAATAAAAAATATGAGTGATGATAGATATGCATTCGAGAAAAATCTAACCTATAAAAATTACCAGCAAAATACCTCTTTTCATTCTTGGTCTCCTAGTATATAAATCGTGAAAAATTACCAGCAAAATACCTCAGCTATATAATGTATAATAATGTATAGCTGTAAATGCAGAAAAGGCTCTTGTTATACACATGAAGTATATATTTTGATAAATACTAGAAGTTTAGAAATTACGCACTACAAAAAATTTCATTTTCGCCATTTACTATAAAAGATACATTATGAACAAGCAATTTTCGTCGGTGGCAGCGAACGTGTTAATTGACAACATCCAACGTATTTAGAACTTGTAGGCCTTAATATTAGGCAATAATTTAAACACTACAAAAAAAATCACCATTTTCTCAGAACGTCACAAATGATCTTCAAACAATTTGCTTATACGAGGGCTGTCTTTTTATTTTTGAATATAGGGCTGAAATAAAACAGTAGATAGCTTTTAAAGAATTTATTGTTTTTTGAAGTTTTCTCCACGAAGATTAATATACTATTGCATGCGTACGAACCAACTCTAGAAGCAGTTATTTCACTCGTTTGTTGGTACAGTGAAAATTGTGTTTTTGAAGGCGTCAACTGTTGCTTCTGGCGCCTGGAAGTTTTGACCACAACGCCCGTTCTTAATTTTCGGAAAGATAAAGAAATCTTTGAGACTTGGGTTGGAACTGTAGGGAGGATGGTCTAACAATTCGACGTTGCTTTAAAAATTCAATTGTCTTACGAGCTGAGTGCGAACTTGCATTGTTTTGGTGGAGGATGATTCGTCGTTCGGGGTTGGTTTTTCGAAGCTCAGCGATGACTTCAGGCAAACAAATGGTTGTATACCACTCGCCTGTAACAGTTCTTTGACCTTGTTGCTACATGACCTGCTTTTAAGACAAATGTCACGACCATCTTTTTGGAGACACTTTGAGAACTTTTCACTGCTTTTCTTCACTTTTGAACACCCAAACAGACGACTGTCATTTATTTTCAGGTTCATAAGAGTAAATCCACGGTTGACCACCATTGACGATGCCGTACACAATTTTAGAGTTTCCTACGTTGAAGCGGTCTGGAGTTTTTTGACACCATTTGACGCGCTGCGTTCTGTTCCTTGGTCAACAGATGCGGTATCTAACGGAAAACTATTTTTTTACAAACAATTCTTAATGCAATTTTTTTTAATTGACGTCTTTGAAATCTCGCGTTTTGTCACATGTCAATCTTCGTTAATGAGCTTGCGCACAGCATCGACGTTTTCCTTGGTGACTGCCATTCTTGGATCGTTGTTGACCCGCCCGTCCATATCAACGAGAAATTGTCAATTGATGTGGTGGCGGCTCGTGGAACGTTGATGGTAGAGTCACTTATATAATATAAGACCAACCTGTTGGAGACCTCCCAGAGCTCGAATCAATCCTGCCCCCCACTCTGAACGTCATAGAGCTGCCAGCTATCCACATCGTCAAAGATGCTCAGCAAGAAGATGAGGAAACCTGGGCCATAGTGCAGATTTTGGGAAATCCAAACCACGACGAATGGCCGGAAATAAACCAAGCTTATGAAATCGTAGACGATGTGTTATTTCACCGGCCAACGAACAATCACGACAGGACCTTCTACGTCCCGACCCCGAAATCATTTTTAGTGCAATTTTTGAGCAAAAGTAAGAAGGGGGCACCCTTGGATAGAATTTTAGGTTTTCGTCAAAAATAAAAAAAATCGCCAATTTTGGTCTAATCCGACTCATATGCACTCAAGGACCACAGAATTTAAAACCGAGTTCAAATTGGATTCTTCGTTCAGCCGCAGCAGCCGTTCAAAGTTGGAAAAAATCGACTTTTCTCAAAATCTTCCATAAAGTTCATGGTGACATGCTAACTTTTTTGCATTTTTTTCTAGCCATCCACCCCGGCCGCGATGAGATACTAAGTAGTATTAGCACACGCTACTTTTGGCCATCTATGACGAAAGATGTGAAAAACTACGTAGCAGGATGCCTGATTTGCATAGTGACTAAACGCGGAAAACGACAGAAAGCTGCACCAATGCGAGCGCGTATTCCGATCGGCCCTGTCCACACCATCGCATTGGATCTGATTGGCCCATTCCCGCAGTCATCCACGAAGAAAAGATCCGTCGTTGTGATAACCGACTTGTTTACTAGTTGGGTGGAAGCCTTCCCCGTCGGTCGAGCTTCATCTAGTAACATCATCAAGTTACTGGAAGAGCAAGTCCCTTCGTTTTTGAAGAAAGAAATAATGATTTATCTTCCTAGATCAAAGTAACTGGCGAAAAGGTGTTTTAAGAATCAATTAAAAATTCTTGCTGAGCTTGAAACTACAGGTAGTGCCATGGCTTATTAGCTCTATATAACGAGCCGCCCCTGGATGCATTATTGTCGAAAACAAAAACCAACTCGGCGAGGCATTCTTGTTGAGATAATTGTCTTGGAAGGTTGTAAAAAATTATTGCGCGAACATTTTCTCGGTCCACTTTTCGAATAACTTCAACTTTTACAATTCCCTGTAGCTACAACTTTGGATTTAGGTTAATTAAAGATGGAGGTTCATTTTTAGTAATGCCGTTTGATTAGTGATGTCCTCGATGTCTCTGTATGCAAAATTAAAAAGACAGTCCTCGTATTATATTTTAGCATTTGAACTTAAAATTCCATGCTAAAAATGTTATTACAAAAAATATAACTTTCGCCATATTCTGTAAAAGCTACAAAACACTTTTTTACTCATTTTTGAATTTTGGATGTTAGTTAATCTTTAAATCATTTTTAACACTGACAAGAATTTTTAACATCGGGAAATTATAATTTTCAACCAAGACCAAATTGGAATTAAAAAAACACGGGTGTAACTATTTTACCCAAAGATTTTCTTTCTCTGTTCGGGTGCTTCTGAATACCCATATTTGATCATAATTCGACTTAAAAATGTTTCATGCACAAGAAAATTATTTAGAGATTGAAACTTTCCTTTTCTAACCTTTCAACTCCATAGACATCGTCAAAGTTGGACATGGTTTCCTGAAAAAACTTTTTTTTTCACAGGGGTGCTAGAGGGGGCGGAAGGGGTTACGTTTAAGTTCGCGTGTATAACTTTAAAGAAGACACTTCAAAGTTTTTCGCCCCCAAAGATTAACCAAATCAATTGGTTATGGCGGTTTGAAAATGGTCGAAATTTCACGAACTTCAAGTGTTTCATTTTTTTTCCTTCAGTGTATATTGCGATATTTATTTTATAATTTTAAAAAGTTTAGTGTAGGGGCCGAAGGTAAGAACTTTCCCTGGCCGGTAAATGTTGCGTGGTTCGAATAGATTCACTCGATAGATTTGGAACATTAACTCTGCAAATCTGAGTTGAGATTCGAGGAACTATTTAAGGTGGTATTGGGTGTTTTTCGGCTCTGTGTAGTTGATACTGGATAATTCGTCATTGCTCGTGGTGTTTGATGTACAGCGTTATTCTAATTATGGAATGTGTAATGAACCTAATTATGGCGTTACTTGAATATTAATGGATTTAAATGGACTTGAGCGGATGCTCCTATAATGATATTTGCTACAATTTGGTATTTATGATTAGCATTTCGATGTAATGCGACGCGAAGGCCGTTGGGAATGTCGCGCGCGAATCGTATGATCTTTCCGTCTGAACTTTTGCCGACGGTTTTGGCGAAAATCGCCGCGGATATGATAATGCCTGGCATTTACGAGGCGTTTATCATTTAGAATGTGGCGAAGTGCACTTTTACTTTTCGTCCGCGCGTTTTCCGCGATTTTTCGGATTCGCTTTTGATTTTGGTCGGTTTCGAAAATTGCGGACAAGGTCGCTCTCCACAGATGCGCCATTCTTTATTGATCGGCGAAGAAGAAGCTGCAACGTTAACATCACTTTCACTCCCGTTCTTTCCTAATGGGATCAAGGGGTGGCGGCACGTTTTCATAATTCATTTCACGATCCATTATTTCTTCTGTTCTCTATTCGGCTTTTATCCAGCGTGGATTGCGTAATCGCATCTTTTCATCCCACTTTGGATTAAATGTATATAAATATTTTTTTTTGATCGAGTGCACGTTATGTAAGTGAAATTGCATAGATAAAAGCGTCTTTCGTAATCGTAGCGGAATTATAAGGTAAACCGTTGCGCGAATTAAAGAGGAAATCGGGCGAGGCGGTTTAACGGGACGTGACAATTAGCGCACACGGTTAATTAGTAAATTTATTAAATGGGAGACGATCGGATATCTGGTTTTCAGCAGGGGAGTCGTGGGCATGGTCTGCCCACTGGATTTGGTCGTGCGATTATAATTTATGCTAAACCAGGCTCGGTGAGACCGGAACGCACTGGATGCCATTTTAAGTGGAAATTTACTGGGGACTCAATCGCTGGATATGACCAGGTTGTAAGCGTTATCACTGCACTGGCGCCAGAATATTGCCGATTAAAACCTATGACAAGTAAATCCGGATTTTATTCGTGCAAAATCGCATTCTATTCAAATTGTATATGCTAAATTTTGATGAAACAAAGAAAACACAATTTCTTCCTCTGGATGCCAATAATGAAAGTTAAAAACAATTTCGACAAACAACTCGACCTTGTCTTAGCCTGAACCATAGACGACTAATAGATAAATCACTCTTGGCCAAAGTGTTCCACAAGTTGAGAACCAATGGGGGAGATGGCGTTTTATACGCAATGGCGGGAAATTCTAAATCTATTTGAATTCTCCGCAAGTCAGACCATAATCGCGAGAGGTAGTTAGTAGGTAGCGTACGCAATTTAGTAAGCTAGCAGTGGTCGTAGAAGCACGAGTGCGAATAACATGGAAATTAAACAAATTTCCGTGCAAATTCCAGAATTAATAGTTAACGACCGGCAAAAGGAACATCCAATAGGAACATCGGAGAAAAGTGCAATGTAAGTGAAGCAGCGATCAGAAATATTTACAAAAAAATTGTAAAGCTGGGCACAGTAGCCGATAAGATCGGTCGCGGACGGAAGAGGAAGACAAATTCAGTCGAAGATAGTAGGATTATCCGGGAAACGAAGAAAAATCCGACTATTACTAGTCGTGTAATCAGGGAAAATGTCCAACTCAACATTTCTGAATGAACCGTGCGCAGGAGACTACAGGAAGTTGGGCTGCGGAACAGTTTTACACAGCGTCGCCGTTTAATTCGAAAAACTATTAAATTGAAACGTCTCCAATTTGCCAAAAAATACGTTGATAAGGCAGTGGACTTCTGGAAAAAGGTGATTTGGAGCGATGAGAGCAAGTATTGACCTCTTTGGTCATAAACAACGAACACGGGTTTGGTTGAAGCCCGGCGAAAGGCTTCTGGATAAAAATGTCCAAACTGTCAAGCACGGAGGAGGCAGTATTATGGCGTGGCACAGTGGTTCAGAATTCGAAAAAGTTGGTCGAAAAATGAAAGTTAATATTTTGAGTTTAGTACAATACAGTCGTGTCCAGAGGGCTCCACGGGTTGCCACACTGGAAAAATATGATTGTATCTATTTTAAAATGCCTCGTAATTCACGTTCAAACTTGTTACTTTGTTAGACGCGTGGGAGACGTTCAGACGAAGTGAAAGTTTGGCGTCGGTTTTTCACTATAAATACTAATCTTTTAGGATTTTTTCCTTGTTATTATGGATCTTCCTGAAGGTAAATTAATGGTTATTACATTTAATATGCATATAAAATTTTTGTTAGCAATTATAGGAATTTGCCTTAAAAATAGGTAGATGCATTTTAAACATTCATGAAAATATTTTTTTGCCAGTATATGCCTGTGTTCCTATAGCAATAAAACTATTTATTATAGTGTCCTTTAACGTGATAAACAACAATTAGCAGCATTCACTTGCATTCCTCAGTGTAGGATTATTTTTATTGCTGATGTGCAATATCGTTGAAAAATTCGACTTTTATTAAATATCTTGTATTTATGGTGTGTATATGTATACAGGGTGTAGATGAACAAAACGGAACATAGGATTTTCAATGTTAATTTTTTTATATTGGAATA
This sequence comes from Ocypus olens, assembly GCA_910593695.2. Classification (NCBI taxonomy): domain Eukaryota; kingdom Metazoa; phylum Arthropoda; class Insecta; order Coleoptera; family Staphylinidae; genus Ocypus; species Ocypus olens. The sequence continues at coordinate 42,324,344 of OU343052.1, forward strand.
TTATCTTTCCTGATCATTTTAGAGGAAAGATCTCCTCCTAGTCAAATTAGTAAAACAGAACAAATAAGGAATTTGAAAGAAGTTTGTACGGAGAAAGTAAAACATAAAAATGACAGACAGATAGACACAAAGGCAGATACACAAACTTTTTTAACAAAATTGCCGAAAGCGACGAAATGGATATTTCCGCAAAAAAATTGGAAATTCTTTTCGATCACCATACATTCTCGTAGTTTGCACGGAGAAAGTAAAAAATAAATATGACAGACATGCAGACACACAGACACACATTTTTTTTACAAAAATTGTCGGAATCGAAGGAAATAGATTTTGCCACAAAAAAAAAATGCTTGGATTTTTTTTTACGATCCCAATAGTTTCCCGTAGTTAGTATGGAGAAAGTAAAAAATAAATATGACAGACAGACATATACAAAGGCAAACTCACATTTTTTTTACAAAAATTGTCGGAGTCGACTAAATGGATAATTTCGCAAAAAAAATATTTGGAAATTTTTAACGATCACAATATTATCCCTTAGTTTGTAAGGAGAAAGTAAAAATAAATATGACAGACAGACACAAAGCCAGTCACAGAGACACATTTTTTTCACAAAAATTGTCGGAATCAACGAAATGGCGATTTCCACAAAAAAAATGGAAATTATTTACGATCACAGTACTTTCTTGGTTTATACGAAGAAAGTAGAAAATAAAAATGACAGACAGACGCACATAAAGGCAAACACACAAATTTTCTACAAAAATTGTCTGAATCGACGAAATAGATATTTCCACAAAAAAAAAATATTTGGAAATTTGTTACGATCACAATATTTTCCCCTAGGTTGTAAGGAGAAAATAAAAAAAATAGATATGACAGACAGACAGACACAAAGGCATACACACAGACACTTTTTTTCACAAAAATTGTCGGAATCAATGAAACGACTGTTCCGCAAAAAAAAATGGATTTTTTTTACGATCACAATATTTTCCCGTAGTTTGTACGGAGAAAGTAGAAACTAAATATGACAGACAGACAGACACAAAGCCAGACACACATATTTTTTTACAAAAATTGTCAGAATCTAAGAAATTGATATTTCCGCAAAAAAATATTTGGAATTTTTTACAATCACAACCCTTTCCCGGAGTTTGTACAGAGAAAGTAAAAAAATCAATATGACAGACAGACAGACAGAAAGGCTGACACACATTTTTTAACAAAAATTGTCGAAATCGACGAAATGGATATTTCCGCAAAAAAAATGTTTGGAAATTTTTTATGATAACAATATTTTCCATTACTTTGTAACGAGAAAGTAAAAATAAATAAGACAGTCAGGCACAAAGGCAGACACACAGACACATTTTTGTCACAAAAATTGTAGGAATCAACGAAATGGCTATTTCCGCAACAAAATATTGGAATTTTTTTACGATCACAATACTTTCCCGTGGTTTGTACGAATAAAGTAGAAAATAAATATGACAGACAGACAGACATAAAGGCAGACACACAGTTTTTTACGAAAATTGTCGGAATCGACGAATTGGATATTTCTGCAAAAAGAAATTTTTTGGATTTTTTTACGATCACAATAGTTTCCCGTCAATTGGCACACCCTGTATAGTATAAGTTATAGTTTTGGTCCGAGGGTGGAGAGTACCACTGACTCGAAGCCTAAGGCCAAAAACCATTTTATTAATTAATCGGTGGTGATTTTTTGGTACATTATTTTTTTTTAATATCATTAAGTTTTAATTTAAAGAAAATTCAAATTACAATTTATACGAGAGAATAGAAATAATCGTAATTTATATGACACGCTTATTCTGTTCGTAACCATGGTAATAGGTGTAAATAAGAATGGAAGTTTTTCACTAATTTTGAAAATAATCATTAAATTGTTGTTAAAGTTGCGAACAGACACGTTATTGACAGTTTATTATTGTTATAGTTCTCGAGTTTTAACTATTTTTTGAATTTCCGCCATCACGTTCTAAACGATGTGAGAGCGATTTTCGTAATAAATTACAATTACAATTTTTAATTTTCCCGCAAACTTTCGTAAATACTACTTTTTGCGGTGAGAGGCAAACTAGTGGGAAACTAGTGGCACTTAAGTTGTCAAAAAAGTCTAATCTATGAGTAGCTGTAGTATACCTAAAAGGTTAGACCATTATTCAAAATAGTGAGATGTTATTCAGCTGCAACAGAGGCTTAGCAATTATTCCAAAAGATGACACTAGCAGACTAGGGTTAGATCATTTTTGCTTGTTATAAAACACATTATGATGAACAATTTTCAAAAATATTTCAGAAAATTTAACAATTGTAGATTAGACCAGCGGTCGACAATTCAAATGCATTGGCGTGCCACCAAACTGGTAATTCAAAGTGCCGGATACTAAAATAAAACCAGAAAATCTATTGTATATTAGGACATTTTTATTTGATTATAAAAATATAATTTCATAATTGTCACTTTCCAGGCGTACCAAACCAAAAATCCCAGTGGCACGCGTGCCATAGGTTGCCGGGCGTTAGCCGTTAGACCATTGTTGTAGAATATAGTCCAATTATACGTACATATATCAAGTTGCTTTCATTATAATTTCATGTGCTCGTTATAGTGAGATATAAAATGATTATTATTTGGCCTTCTCTGGCCTAGATCCGCTGTGTTTTGCCAAAACTGAATTACCTCGCGAAAGTTGTGGCTCTTCGCTACGTAAAGTCAGTCTTGATTGAGGAGGAGCTTTTGAGATGAACAGATTTCCCTTGAAGAGACGTAAACTAAAAAAATAAAATGAAACAAAAAATACGGTAGGAGGTTTTCCAGTGATTTATAGTTATGCAATTTAAATGATCATAAATCGAAAAAATTAATTTTACAAATACCACAAAAAGGCTAATTTTATTTGATCTATGTTATTGTGTGCAGCACATAGCACATACAGGGGTCCCATTTTAAATTGCCACCCCAAATATCTCTAAACCTGAGCAACATGGCAATATTTTAGATAAAAGTTGTAGGGTTCGGAGGGGGCATATGCTGGTGACCTTGAAAATGTCCTTGGCGTTAATTTTCAAGGTCGAACGAAGGTCAACTTTGATTTTTCAAATGAAACCCCCTATTTTTTATTGCGGAACGGTATTCTACGGGAAAAAATACAAACTTTTTGTAGAAAACGTTTTTTTAATGCTTTTTAAAAGAGTTTTTTCACTAATTTTGTCCATCATGTTGTTTGAAATCTCACAAGGGGAGAATAAGATGTCATGACTGGTAGTGTAACAGATGCAAGTAATAGGGCGCACTATTCAGCCGTTTTCGAGAATTTTTTTTTTTTAATTTGTTATTTATTCGTATGTTTATATACCTTTTGCGTTAACGAAAGTACACCGACGTTTTGGCGCATCGGTAAAACCTCCGATTCGTAGTCGGAAGCTCGAAGGATCAATTCATTCCATTTTTAATAATAATAATAATAATAAATTGTCTTTATTGCGAGAAAAAAAAAATAAAGTACAAGAAATATCATGGCAGAGTAGGCCAAGTTCAGTGAGGTAGTAACCTCTTACTGCTCTTCCACTTAACCTACTAATTTTTTTCAATCTCCTGTTTAATTTGTTTAACAATCTTTCTCCTAAAAATGAATTTAATATAATTTATTCTAAACTTAACATTTTTAAATACTCACGGATTTATAAAAAAACTATAAAAAAGAAAACTATTAAGAACTTGGCCAAAAGGATTTGAAGCATCGACCTTCCGACTACAAACCGGTGATCTTACAAATACGCCACGGAGTCTATATTGTTTTATTAACGTAAATGGCATATAAACACACAGCAAATAATAAAAAAAACCTTTTTTCTCGAAAACGACTGAATAGTGCGCCCTATTACTTGCACCTGTTAGACTCCTAGTTATGACCTACACGTGTGCCAAAGATGGATCAAATCGGTGAGTCACAAATCTGATCCTCCCCTTGTCAGATGAATCCAGGCTGTGATTCATCTGACATTAGCGGCATTAGCATCAAAGGTGCGGGAGCAGAGGTACAAGTGTTCCGCGGGACGTCTGATCATATTAAGTTCCATCAATATTCAAACTTTTGAATTAATTAGTATGACAACAGTGCAGAACATGATAGAGAGGATTGGGGCTGCATTTCGAGCAGTTTCCATCCAAACCCTTCGAAATCATATGTCATACAATGATAGGATTATTACGGAGGGTGCTGATATTGCAAACGCATTCGCTGATTGGTTTTCTTTGTCATATATATCTAGTGACGCACATTACGTAAATGATGTAAGAAACTTTAAAACCACAAAAACTGTTAATGGTAATAACCTTCATGTTTCGGCTGAGGAAGTTTTTAATGAGTTAGTCCTAATGCGTGATAACTTTGGCTGCGGTCCTGATGGAATACCGGGTCATTTTCTGGCCAATTGTGTATGTTCTTTATCAATTCCAATACATATTTTATTCGAGACGTCCCTTCAGGAAGCGACTTACCCCGATGTTTGGAAGACGAGTTACATAAGCCCAATTTTTAAAAGTGGCGATCGTAAAAACATCGTTAACTATCGCGGTGTTGCTCTTCAATCTGCTATCCCAAAAATGCTTGACAAACTGGTTACTAATCAGCTCACATGGATGTCCAAACAAGTACTGAATGGCCAGCAACATGGATTTATAGAAGGAAAATCAACAGTGACAAATCTGTTAGAATTCGAAAATTTTTTGTTAACTGCCTTTGGGGATCAGTTGCAGGTAGATACTGTATATACTGACTTCTCAAAGGCATTTAACAGGGTTCAGTATTCTGTTTTAATCAACAAACTCATTTCGTATGAATTTCCTATACAAATTGTGAACTGAATTTGCAGCTTTTTGTCAAGTCGCATTCAGTTAGTTAAAATTAATAATCATATATCATCAGCTATTAAAGTATCATCTGGGGTGCCGCAAGGCTCGCATATTGGGCCAATTTTATTTTTGTTATTTGTTAATGACATTTGTGATTGTTTTAATTATGCAAGATGCTTGCTATTTGCGGACGATCTTAAATTATATTATCCTGTCGCCGATATTTCTCATTGCTACGAACTTCAGTCCGATCTGGATAACTTACATGACTGGTGTACTTATAATGAATTATATTTGAACATCGAGGTTAGGTTATTACCTTTAGCATACGCTCATATATAATTGAATTTAATTATAGTGTCGCCAATATAGATCTGGGACGAGTAAATTGCATACGAGACTTGGGGGTTCATTTTGACACCAAACTATTATTTAGAGAACATATTGATTTTATTACAAAGAAAGCTCTCAAATTAATGGGTTTTATATTAAGGCATTGCAAATTATTTCGTTTTAACACGTTAAAAATTCTATATTATAGTCTTGTTAGGTCTAATGTCGAATATGCTTCAATCATATGGTCTCCTTATTATAAACGTTACACGGAACAGATTGAACGTGTTCAGAGGAAATTTATATCATTTGCGTCTTATAAATTGAATTTGTCCTTTAGGGATTATGAGGCTGTGTGTTGTTTTCTTAATATTGAGAGGCTTGATATCCGCAGATTTAAGTCAGACTTGTGCTTACTATTTAAAATTGTCTCTGGAATGATTTCATCTGATTTAATCGAAACAGTTGATTTCCTCTTTCCCGTAACGGACCGTTTTTTAAGAGCCAAACCGATGTTTAGATTAAAACCAATATCCAACAACTACAGCTTTCATAGTCCCCTACAAAGGGTTATGAGATATGCAAATGTGCTGAATTCTCGGGATGATTTTAATATGTTCGGTGATTCTTTTAATAAATTTAAGTATCATCTGAGGTTCCTTAATATGAACCACCTTGTATAAATTATATTGTTACTTTATTATTTTATTATTTTATTTCAAAATAAATTATTATTATTATTATTATTTTAATACATGTCAATGCAGCGCGTTTCTGTATTCACGCGTAATTAGTAATAGTATTGTAATTTAGTTAATTAATTCTGTTTACATATATTTTGTAATTCTCTTTTTTTTCTCTTTATCTTCTTCTTGCATACGTATTTATGTGTACAGTTTGTAAAAATGGTGTTACCGTATATAAATAAATAAAAATAAAAAAATAAAATAAAAAAATGTTCAAGTAAACTTTCGCCAGCAGGTACAGAAGTGCATTGACGAGAATGGAGCATTTGTTCTAGGAACGGGATCGAACCTCTAGCCACTGAAACCATCGGCCCTTTTCAGGGCCAATGATGTGCAAAATCCCATCGGTAACCTCCACGTGGTGCACATCGCGTGACGCTAATGCTGAGGGTATTGCATGAATCACAGCCTGGATTTATCTGAGATTTCAAATAACATGACGAACAAAATTCGTGAAAAAACTCATTTTATAAAAAAAACGTTTCCTACAAAAAATTTGTATATTTTCCCATAGAATACGATCCCGCAATAAAAAATAGGAGTTCTATTTGCAAAGTAAAAGTTGACATTCGTTTGACCTAAAAAATAACGCCAAGGTCATTCTCAAGGTCACCAGCATATGTCCCCTTCCAAACGCGACAACTTTCATCTGAAACACTTTTTGCCATTTTGCTCGGGTTTCGAGATATTTGGGGTGGCAATTTAAAATAGGACCCTATATATTGCTTCATTGTTTTTTATACTTTAAACGTGCTTGCAAACTATTATAAATACCTAACATATTGGAAGCATTGTTGTAACATTGCCGGATGCAATTTATTAAATGAAGGTCTTAGTCCGTTAGAAAATACATTTTTTTTTCTTCTCTTTTATGGCAAATATTTTTAATAAACAACGGCTCAATGCTTCCTAAATTGGCGTTGTTACTATTTCCCATAGCTTGATTGCTCCCTTGGAATGCTAATTCTTTTGAATATAAGAATTTTATACCTGATTTCCAATACTACATGTTTTTTTTGCCATTTTTTATGGTGAGTAATATTTTTTGTCATTTAGTCTGTTAATATTCGTATTTTGTTTTTGTGAACGGCAGAGTTTTCATGTAAAGTAATTTGGTCAGCGTGTTTCCTGTCACTGAATCCTGCAGTAAAAATTTTATAATCTTTGACAAATAACTTGCAAGGAATGTAAACTTCTATGAATATAAAAATATAATTTCATGTAAAGTAATTTGGTCAGCGTGTTTCCAGTCACTGAATCCTGCAGTAAAAATTTTATAATCTTTGACAAAAAACTTGGAAGAAATGCAAACTTCTTTGAATATATAAAGAAAAAAAAAATTTGTTATTGATGTGGCATTGGAAGTTTCGTTGTCGCAACAGCATTCTGGCATTCGCGCGCCCTCTGGCAATCGCGCGCCCTCGGGATGCGGCCCTCTTAGCCCCTTTAGTTAAGGTGGGCCTGCGTATAAAGCTGTGCTCATACTCATACAATATCCAGATGCGACACTTGTCCCAATAGAGTCTGCATTTTTTCTTCTTGTCCTTATTGTGACTTCATTCGTAGAATAAAATTTACATCTGTGACTCTATTCAACACGTAAATGATCAAAAATTTCAATCTTGGTTTTTAAAGATATAATTTTTCTATCATTTGATTTATCGTCTATTTTTACATGGTAAAATCTCTAAAGTTTTAATTAAGTTATAAAAATGATACAAAACAACAATTATAAAGCAAAAATTAATACAGTTCTAACCAAACAAGTGATATAATAAAAAAAATAAAAGAAATAAATAGAAATAGAAACATAAATAAATCAATTCAATCAACAAAAGAAATAAATCCGATAAATTCAATAACTCTGACATAAATTGATGAATAACAATCTTAATTGGTGTTGTTGCCAAATAACAGTCGTGTCGTAGTGATATTGCGTATTTTGGATAACATAATTACTATACGAATCGTAAAAATATTCAGGTAGATCCCAATGACCGGTATATTAATTAGTGTAATATATTATATAACATAAATAATATCAAATCTATAATACTATATATTTACTGGTCATAATTTATAATATGAAAACATAATCCCTATCTTTGTTGTCTACAGTTTTATACCATATTGCACATAGCTTTCTCGTATATCAAAAGCAATCAAATTTGTAGTTCACGGTTAATTGTTAATTACGGCGATTTATAGTTTAAAATTTTTAATGACAGGCGATAAAAAATTTCGATTAATATCTTGGCATGCTTTACCAATCGCGTGCGTTTTGCAATCAACAATGTTTCGTTATCTTTTGTCTGACTTATTCGGAAAATTTAGAAATTTTTATGAAATTATAAAAATGTTGAATTATTGACATTTTATTGGCATTTCGCAAACATATTTTTCTACCGCTATCTCCAGTAAAATTCCTCGAGGGACGTTTTATATAGTTTGTTAATGTCAGATAGCACTTAATCTGTGAAAGTATGGAAAATATTATTTCAATGGAAATTACATGAACACAAAATGTTTTTTGAAAATTGTTTAAATATAGTATGTACGATGCAGACTATCTATTACGTATTTATACGCGTATAGTTGGTTTAAAATATGCGTATTGCATTATTTTTGTACTTCTACTAATTTTATAAGAATTTAAATAAACACTATATAAATACCATCCAAGATTAAAAAGCCTAACTTTTGAAATAGTTTCTCTTCCTACTTCTACTTCTACTATGCCACTTGATTGTCTGATGCTGTTCATAGTTAAAATGCGAACTCTCTAAAATTGCGAATGCCCAAAATGACGAATCGATATTTTATCCAAATTGTCAAATCCCACTTCGTCGTTTACCAAAAATGTTTAAAATGCTGAATAGTGTTTGTGACCAAATTTCCGACATGTCACTATGAAGTATAGTATAAAAATCACATTTGCACTAATACCAAATATGCAGATATGTTTTCTTTATGTTTACGATTTAAATGAAGGCAATGCCTTGCTACCGAGAAAGTATACTGTCGGCGCATTGCTACATATTGGACGGATGCTTTGTGGCGCTCATATTTTATTCGGTTATGTCTCCCAGACACCTGCAGTTTGATTTTCGAGCAGAATTAATGGTTTAATTATTTTTAGGCAGGGAGCGCCTGACTAGCTTTATAAGTGGGGGTAGTGTGCTGTCAAATTTGCCTCAGTCAGGATTCAATGTGCTTAAAGCTGCGCTTCGGGAGTGTGACAGACTCCACCTCTTCTTTTGATGAAACTGTAATGCAGTGGTATAATAAAATATACGACGTTATTAGCGATGAAAATTCAAATTACTTTGAGGAAATTGTTCGTGAATCGGTCTTCAACCATTAAAAATAACACGAAGGGTAAAGGTATGAAGAACAAAAAGATGTGAATAAGAAAATATAACATTCCCAAGGGAATAGATCACGATAAGCACCTACAAGCAAAAAAATACCGTTATGGTAAAAAAAATTCAAATGGGCTGCATAATCGCTAATGAGAAGCACATTATTGTGTATTTACCAAAATGTTTTGGAGAAAAGGCAAATCCGGAGGATAGATGGTCTCGTTTATTTACCAATAAAATAATAAATATAATAGTTAAGTATCAAAAATTAGGGAGGATGCAATTTAAATATAGTTGCAAGCAGGGGCGGCTCGTTATATAGAGCAAAGGAGCCATGGCACTATCCGCAGTTTTAAGCTCAGCAAGACTATTTTTCGCCAATTACTTTGGTCTAGGAAGATAAATAGTTCTTTCTTTCTTTTGTTATCAAAAATTGTATTTTTTAGCTGACAATAATGGTGTGTTGCAATTGTCAATAATGGTTTGTTGTAGTTGTCAAGAATAGTATTTTCGCCTGTTAAGAATTTATTCAGCTGTCAAAAGCAGCATTTTTCGATTTTTTAATTGTCAAAAATGACATTTTTTAGCTGCCAAAAATTGTACTTTTTGTTGTCAAAAATTATATTTTTCAGCTGACAATAATGGTTTGTTGCAGTTGTCAAGAATGGTATGTTTCAGCTATTAAAAATGGTAGTTTTCAGCTGTTAAGAAATGTATTATTCAACTGTCGAAAATTATATTTTTCAGTTTTCAAAAATGTTATTTTTTAGCCGTCAAAAAAGGTATTTTTCACCTATTAAAATGATATTTTTCAGCTATCAAAAAAAGTATTTTTCGGCATTTTTTATTTGTCAAAAATGTCATTTTACAGCTGTCAAAAATTGTACCATTTGTTGTCAAAAATTATATTTTTTAGCTGACAATAATGGGTTGTTACAGTTATCAATAATGGTTTGTTGTAATTGTCAAGAGTGACATTTTTCATCTCGTAAAAATGGTACTTTTCAGCTGTTATAATGCGTATTTTTCAAATGTCAAAAATGATATTTTTCAGTTGTCAAAAATGGTCTTTTTGTAGTGAAAAATTATATTTTTTAGCAGGCAATAATGATATGCAGTTATCAAAAATGATGCAGTTAGCAACAATGGTATTTTTCAGCTGTTGAAAATTGTGGTTTTCAGCTGGTAAGAAGTATATTATTCAACTGTTAAAAATGATGTTTTTCAGCTGTCAAAAATGAGATTTCTCACCGATAAAAATTTTATTTTTCAGCTATCAAAAACAGCATTTTTCGACATTTTTCTTAATTGTCAAAAATAGCATTTTTCAGCTGTCAAAACATATACTTTTTGTGTTGTCAAAAATTGTATTTTTTAGCTAACAATAATGGTTTGTTGCAGTTGTCAAGAATGGTATTTTTTCAGCTGTTAAAAAGGGTATTTTTCAGCTGTTAAAAAGGGTATTTTTCAGCTGTTAAAAAGAGTATTATTCAACTGTTAAAAATAATATATTTCAGTTGTCAAAAATGGTACTTTTCAGCTGTCAAAAAGGTATTTCTCACCTATAAAAATGGTCTAGTCTGTAGCATTTTTTGACATTTTATATTGTTAAAAATGGCATTTTACAGCTGTCAAAAATTGTATTTTTTGTGTTGTCAAAAATTGTGTTTTCTAGCTGACAATTATGGTATGTTACAGTTGTCAATAATGGTTTGTTGCAGTTGTCAAGAATGGTATTTTCAGCTGTTAAAAATGGTAGTTTTCAACTGTTAGGAAATGTATTATTCAACTGTCGAAAATGATATATTACAGTTGTCAAAAGGGTTATTTTTTAGCTGTTAAAAAAGATTTTTCTCGCTTATAAAAATGGTATTCTTCAGCTATCAAAGGCAGCATTTATGGTCATTTTTTTATTGACAAAATAGCATTTTTTAGCTGTAAAAACTTGTACTTTTTGTTGTCAAAAATTGTATTTTTTAGCTGACAATAATAGTATGTTACAGTTGTCAATAATATTTGTTGCAGTTTTTAAGAATGGTATTTTTCAGCTGTTAAAAATGGCATTTTCAGCTGTTAAGAAGTGTATTATTTAACTGTTAAAAATGATATTTTTCAGCTATCAAAAATGATATTTTTCAGCTGTCAAAAATTATATTTGTCAGCTGTCAAAAATGATATTTTTCAGCTGTCAAAAATGTTATTTTTCAGCTGTCAAAAATAATATTTTTTCAGCTGTCAAATATTATATTTTGCAGCTGTCAACAATGGTATTTCCCATTTATAAAAATGGTATTTTTCAGCTATTAAAAGCAGCATTTTCAACATTTTTTTAATTGTCAAAAATGTATTTTTAGCTGATAATAATGGTATGATACAGTTGTCAATAATAGTGTGTTGCTGGTATCAAGAATGGTATTTTTCAGCTATTAAGAATTGTATTATTCAGCTGTCAAAAATGTAATTTTTCAGCTGTTAAAAATGATATTTTTCAGCTGCCAAAAATGGCATCTCCCACCTATATAAATGGTATTTTTCAGCTATCAAAAGCAGCATTTTGTGACATTATTTAACTGTCAAAAATGGCATTTTCAGCTATCAAAACTTGTATATTTTGTTGTTAAAAATTGATTTTTTTTTTGTTGTCAAAAATGTATTTTTTGGCTGCCAATAATGGTATGTTTCAGCTATTTTGGGAATGGCAGTCAAGAATCCCCAGCTGTTGAAAATAGTATTTTCAGCTGTCTCAAGTTGTATTTTACAGTTGTAGAAAATGGTATTCTTCAGCTACCAAAAACAGTATTTTTCAGCTAATAAAAACAGTTTTTTTGACATTTTTGAATTATCAAAAGTTGTATTTTTCAGCTGTCGAAAGTAGTATATTTTGCTGTCGAAGCATGGGCGGCTCGTTATATAGAGCCAAGAAGCCATGGCACTACCTGTAGTTTCAATCTCAGCAAGAAATTTTAATTAACGCTTTTTCGCCAGTTACTTTGGTCTAGGAAGGATAAATCGTTCTTTCTTTCTTCAAAGAAGGAGGGGCCAAGGAGAGTATAAGTGGCTCAACCATCAACATGTTTCACGAGCCGCCACTGGTTGCAAGTAACTGACATGTTAAAATAGAAACCTTTCTTAGCATTCTTATGTCTACTGCCGTGCCGTCTTCAAGTCAAATGATAAAGATATTGATTGCATATTTACGCCTGATGGTGTCGCTACAGAAATGTTTCGATAAGTGGATAATAATTTCCGGTATTGTTCGTTGCTTTAAAATTCGATGATTCACAAACTATAGCCGAGAGAAGACAAAATGATATGTTAGTACTAGAGATGGGTAATTCATGAGTGAGTCGATTAAAAGAGTCGATACTTGGAATTGAGAAGTCAAGTGACTTCTGTGTAAATCCGACTTATTATGAGTCATGACATTTTTGATTTTTTATGTTTTGCTTATCAATCACTCTTTTTCGGGGTAAATAACCGACTCTGTCATCAGCAATCATATCCACTATGATTTCGAGGTAAATTTCAAAAATTTTCGAAGTTAGGACCTTTCTGTTTTCTTGCTCATCACTTTTTTCCAGATATACTTTTTACTTTGAAACAGTCATGAGTTACAAATCCAAAAAACATCCTATTTAATAAATATTATGTAACTAGGAGATCAAGCGGCAGTTTAAATCTGATGAGTTCCGCCGAAACGTGCACATTTCTACAAATAAAAATAATGATACATTTAAAAATGTTATAAACCTGCTGAATCATTAGCATGAACAATACGGTTCAGCTGATGCCATTCTTGAGAATTATTTCCTGAGATTGAAAAAACGTTGGAACAAAAAAATAGTTGGAATACTTTGAGTAGTTGTGGAAGTGGCATTGCGATAAGAAAACGTCCAGAGTCTGCAATTCGCGTACAAACCATTGCAATAAGCAGAAGAAAGCCTGGTGTCACTAGAAGCAGCAAGCGTTCAAGATCAACAAAAACTCAAAATTTAGTTTAAAGAATATAAGAAATAAGACGGACCAACGATGCGGAAACCTATGAAACAGTTTGGAATATGCGGACAAGATAAAGGGCGATAAGTACAGGGCTCTCCAGAAGCAAACATAGGCTGCAAAGAATGCAGAAAGAGAGGCCATTGTTTAAAATGGCTGAATGTGGAAGGAATGTGGATAATCATCAGTGGAGTAGTCAATGAAGACTCCAACTTATTTATTAGCACCGTGGGGACTTTCAAGTTTCAAGAAGGTCGCACACCTCTCCTGGACATATGCACCACAGATGGTGTGTCCCAATTCAGATTAATAACCTTACAATCTTTTGTAAGGAGGACGTGGGATTGTATACCAGAAATTATGTATCCGGACTATTTATATAAAATTCGACTTTGTAAGCCAAAAACCTTGAATGTAGATAAGTATAGAATGAGCTTAATTGGATTTTTCTGGGAGAAAGAGAAATACCGAGACTTTAAAGAGTTGACGCCAATACTTGTACTAAGAAGCCACTCTTACGGCCCGTTCACACGGCACCGAATCGGTCGTTTTACCGATTCGGTTATTTCGCCGCCGTCTTCCATAGTGGCGCATATATTTCAATATACGTGTTCACACGATACTGCCGGTACACGGTATCGTGTGAACACGCACATTAAAATATATGCGCCATTATAGAAGACAGCAAAATAACCGAATCGGTAAAACGACCGATTCGGTGCCGTTGGGATCATCAAGAGCTGCGCTGCGACATCAGTGCGATAGAGTAATAGGACAAAATATCATTTGATTCAGTAAAGGAATAGCGAATGGCTTTTGAGGGACTTGGACTTGCAAAAAAGCACAGAATCATATGCGGTTACGACACCAAGAAGAATATCAATTCTCAAACTTAAGAATTTTTTAAGCTACAGAACATTGTGTATGACAAATGGAATATTGTGTTACAAGAGTTTAACCTATAAAAAAAACTAAAAAGGATTTGTAGTTTAAAATAAAATGGAATTAGAAAGTGGTGGGTGGGCCCTGTGGCGGTTGGGCCGTATCAAAGTGGCGGGTGGGCCCTGTGGCGGTTGGACCGTATCAAAGTGGTAGGTAGGCCCTGTGGCGGTTGGGCCGTATCCATGGTGCAAAGATTACATGGTGTGCCTAGACGGCCACGTTCTCTCTCTAAAATCTCCCCCTCTCTCATTTGGCCGATGCTCAGTGATGCAACCTTGTAAAACTACTTGCTAAGCTAAAAAAAAGTCGATATAACTAATTTAAATGTCTGTCGCGTGTACTTTATTTACATTTTATCATATTTTTTCGTATTGTTTAGTGTGCAAATAGCAAATTAAACATATAAAACCACATTTATTAATTTTCTTACCAACCTAATTGCTTTAAATAAAAAAAAAATGCTCGTGATATTTTAATATATCATTGTGTAATAAACTAAATATTTTATCGTGTTTTTATGTCGAAATCTAATTTTAACGTGTTTTGCAATTTATTTTCGTTAGTGTTGATTTTTACAGTTTCATTTTTCATGGTTGGTAATTGCAGCATCAAAAATATTCAAACGGGGCCTGGCACGGGAGTTATAGGCACACCATGTAGTCTTTGCACCATGGCCGTATCCCACACTCCAAATAGTTAAACACAAGCCAAGGTTTCTATAAAGGACATTGTTTACAACAGAAAGAAGAAATTTACAATACTTTGTATTATTTTTTTATTCGTAAAAAAAATCCATTTAACATATGTGGAGACTTTGAGCATAACTACTCCAAAATCTGATAAGTGGTGGGTGGGCCCTAACCTACAAATCAATCAGTTTTGAATATAAGTCAATGGTTCATTAAAGAAAATAGTTTACAGCGGAGATGCAAAATTGCAATTTTCTAATTGTTCTATTTATTTATTTGCATTCGTGCCATCCTTGTTTTCTGTGTAACTGATTGGATTGTATGATAGGGGCCGCCCACCACCCTTCGATTTTCCAATTATTAAGCTACTAAACGCTGTTGTTTATAGCAAATGGACCATTGTGTTGCAAGAGTTTAACTGGATAAATTACTGGAAAATAGTGTTTGTAGTTTGAATTAAGATGGAAGTGGAATGTAGTGGGTGGGCAGTATCTCACAATCCAAATAGTTGAACACAAGCCAAGGTTTCTATAAAGAAAATTGTCTACTACAGAAACTCGAAATTCGCATATCTTTATATTATATATTTTTATACATTTTTAAAGCATTTTGTTCACAAAAATTAAAATCGAAATCAAAATCAGAATCAGAATCAGAATCAGAATCAGAATCAGAATCAGAATAATTAAAATCAAAATTAGTTGTAATTACAATTACAACGTTCTCTTAATCAAAGCGCGAATTAACGTTTTTAATAACCTTATTAAATACGCAAATGCGTGTGCGTGTTTAATGAAATTGAGTGTTAAATGTGTTAAATGTGTTAAATGTACCCAATTAATGCTGCCCGTACAATTAAATAATGCGCACATTATAACATTTTCGTGAACAATAGTATATTGTACAACGAGCATATGATGACGGCTATTAATCACGAGAACGATGTTTGCGGAACGAGCCGTAGGCGAGTGGAGCAAACATCGTTCTCGTGATTAATAGCCATTATATGCGAGTTGAAAACTCTATAATGAAAATTATAATCAAAATTAAATTTAAAATTACAATTACAATAAAAGTAAAAATTAAAATCAAAATTAAAGTTGTAATTACAATTACAATTGAAAAAATTAAAAATCAAAGTTAAAATCAGTATTAAACAGGGTAAACAAAATATTATGATAATTCGCGTTCTGTGAATAAAAGCGCGAATTAGCGTGTTTAATATGGTTATTAAACACGAAAATGCGTGTTTAATGAAATGAGTGTTAAATGTACCCCATTAATGCTGCCCATACAATTAAATAATGTGTACATTATAACATTTTCCTGAACAAAGTATATTGTACAACGAACACATAATGATGGCTATTAATCACTCGGACGATTTGCTCCACTTGCTTACGGCTCGTTCTGCAAACATCGTTCTCGTGATTAATAGCCATCATTATATGCTTGTTGTACAATATGCTATTTTTACGTTTAGCTGATTGGATTGTGGGATAGGGCCCAGCCGTCACCCTTCGTTTCAATTTTAATATAAACTACGAACACTGTTTGCGTTCATGTTACTTGGCGAAACTCTTCTTAGGAACAAAGTAATTCCCTTCAACAGTGATTTTTTAGCATAAGTACTCCAAAAACCAATGGGCGGTGGGTAGGCCCTAGGTGGTGAGTGGGTCCTATCCTACAAATCTAGGTGGTGGGTGGGCCCTATCTTACAAACCAATAAGTTGAACATAAGTCAATGTTTCTTCTATAAAGAAACTAGTTTAGATGCAACATTTTCTAATTGTTCTGTTTATTTATTTACATTCATGCAATCCTTGTTTCTTGTTTAACTGATTCGATTGTTCTTCTGGGGGTCTGGGCCACTGACATCATGCGATTGATATTATAAGAATATACTTCTGAATTCTGACAATTTTATCGGAGGGATTTTTTTTACTTGTTAATTTTACACGTATATCAAGTATCGATGTCGGCGTATTACCCGCGGCTATTTTCTGTCGACGAAGGCGCCCTTCTGTCGGCGAACCGAGCAATGGGTGAAAGGAACATTCGTCGGCTGAAAATGTAAAAAATATCGCGCGCCATTCGAGTGTTAAAACGGCGCACAAAAATCGAACGACTCAAGGCCGAATCCCCACACTAATTTTCCGTATTGTCTACGCCGCCGATTCCGCAAGGACATGCTCAATTTTGACCATACAATTTTATTTGTTTTTATCGGAAAGAAAATAAAGCAAATAAATACCCAAAGTAGACGTAAGGAAAACTGCGTTCTTGAGAAACGAGATCATTTTAGTCATCTGGTGATCGCCCAAAGTCACAAAACATTGTTTATAAACACTGAATAAAACACTAAAAATTATGTTTTTTACCACAGTTTATTTGATGTATGTACAAATATTACATATACAGTAAAACGTCGAAACTTAAGTCGTGATATGTATGTATATGTAATATTTGTACATACATCAAATAAATTGTGGTAAAAAACATAGTAAGTGTTTTATTCAGGGTTTCTATAATGAATTACCACGTAGTAACGGTCGCAACCATCACCATGATTAAAACATTGTTTAATTGAAGATCGGTGTGGTTATGAAATTAATCTTCAGATTTATTTGAATTGGCCATTAATATCAGCTTATTGGATAATATGAAATGAATCCAACTCAATTCAAATTTCATCACGATCTCCGCTCGTATGATGAATGTGGCAAATCTGAATAAAAGTAACGAAATCTGAAAGTGGTAAGTGTTGGTAAACGGAATAATAGGAACAAATAAAACAAAAAGCGTGCCCCGGGTGCATTCGAGCGATACACCGTCGGATAATGGAACACAACGTTGAGCAAACGGCTTCCTCATTTCACTTTTATACGTGTGCACCACTGCTACATGTATACATTTATGTCTGAGTGGGTACTTATGTATGTATATACATATATAGATGCGAATCATCTTGGCCATTTTCGTTAATTACCGTTCCTCATCCTCGTTTGCGAAACGCGACCGCACACAAAGGAAACGGACGAAGGAATGTCCCGGTGTCCCTGGCTGGAGGAATTCCTCGTAGTCTTTCCCAATTTTGTGCAACCATCGTGTCAACAGATTCATATTTCATTGCGCATTCGTTCGCTCCTGTTAATAATTTATTGTGATGAAACCCAGAGTTTAATTGCGACTTTAAGAATACGCAAAATTGACCTTACTTTATATTATTTACTTACAAATTTATGCACCCTACGTTTTATTTTAATTTAATGTGAAGTTAAGAAATCACGACTAATAAGCTGTTGTTTTGATGCAAAATACTAGCGCTTCAGTTGCCAAATCTATTTGTGCATAGTACAGAAGAGAAGTATAAGAGATTTTGGCAAAGGGCTTCTTAATGATTTCTGCAATTTTAGATAAAAAAGCAAGTTAAAAAAAATTATTTATATGCTAAAAAGACAAAATTTAAAAAATTATTTAATCTCCTAAAATATTGTTATAGTTGGGTAGAAACACCTTGGTCGATGGATCTTTCAAAAGAAAAAAGCAAGGAAGACAACGCATGCAAACAAATTGTAATATATTCATCCTGTATTTATTTAACTGTGTCTTCTGGATAAATCCGTTATCTATATATCTATTATTTTAATGTTGGTATTGAGTTGATCGAATATAAAACCCCTACTCCACTAAGAAATCTGGTTCAAATTTCGACTAATATCCGATACAGGATTAAATAAATCACACTCGAAACGAGACACTCTATGTATGTAATTATGGCTAAATTGATTGCAATTAATGGTTCTAAATCATTAGTATCATTCATGGAAATTATTAAATTTTTAAAGAATTTTTATCGATCGAAAAATCTTGAAGATTATTTATTTCGATAACGCTAAGAAATCGGACATATGTTTATTTGAACTTTTCTGTTCAGAATACCATTATCCACTTCCTGTTTTCGTTTAGCACACTCGAAACGAGACACCCTGTATATTTATAAATATAATTTTTCTTTTCTTTACGTCCTTTCCTGACCTGTGTAAGACTCTATTTGTTGTTAGCACCAATAAACATTATTATTATCATTAGCTAATTAGGAACAATCAGGGAGAAGCGGTTTTGTAACTGTTTTTTTTTTGGTGTGGGTTTCATTAAGAAAAATTTGCCGTTTGAGTTCATGGTTGTTCTATTCATTATAAACGAATTTTTAATTACGAACAAAAGTTTGTTTGGAATCTCCAATTAATTTAAATTATCCTGTTTTACGCAGTCAAGAATATTCTTTTACAAAGACAGCCCTGTTTTACTTTCTCTGTTACGAAGTCCTGGGAGGTAATGTGATCGCGATTTTTTTTAGCGGAAATATTTTTCTTGAGGTCGCTAGAGGCGATTACAACGATTTCTGGGAAAATAAATGATGTGACAATCATGTTACTTTCTCCGATTTGGTGGTATAGTAGTTATTTATATTTATACTTTCATTGTTTATTTTTAATTTAAATCGTATTTTAAATGTTCATGGAGCACATTGCAGGATCGGATGATACTGACGTTTGAAGCGTCAAAATTATGAAAAATTAAAATGATAAATTATAAATCCTAAAGAAAAGTTTTGATATATAAAGCCCCGAAAAAATACTAAAAATTCCTGATTTATAGGCCCGAATGTAAAAGTCCTAAAAAACCTGGAAAAAGTCCTGATTAAAAAATTCTATTAAAAACCCTGAAGAAAGAGTCCTAAGAATAGAACTAAAAGAAAAAATGTCTTGAAAATGAATCTAAAAAAGACCAGATAAATGTCTTGAAAAAAGGGCTTTCAAAAGTCCCGAAAAAAGGGTCTTAACAAGTCCTGAAAAATATCCTGAAAACAGCCCTGATAAAGTCCTTCAAGAAAATGATCGGAATAAATGTCCTGAAGAAAAATCCTAAAAAACAGTTCTCAGAAAAGGCCTGATAAAACATCCTACAAAGTTATGAAAAGAGGTTTGAAGAAAGTTCTGAAAAATGTCTCGAAAAAAGTCCTGAAAATAAATTCCTGAAAAAAAGTCATGAAAATAAAGTCATAAAAAAAATCCAGAAAAAGATGTCTTCATAATAAGTCCTGAAACGATCTGGAAAAGAGAGTCCTGAAAAAGTGTCCTGAAAAAGAACTTCCTAAAACAGTTAAAAAAAGTCTTTAAAATTAGTTTAACTTTGAAAATGATCCTAACCGACCGAAACACGTGTCAGGCAACTGAAAATAAAATTATGGAACAAAACAAGCGTTTTACTTTACCCAATTTGAAAATATGGTTCCATCAAGAAAGTAGCACAACAAGTATTCAGTATCTTTAAAATGTCCTGAAGTAAACCAGAAAAAAAAGGGCTGAAAAAAGTTTCTTCAAAATGTATCTTGAAAAATGTCCTGAAAAAAGTTGTGAAAAAGGCCTGCAACATCCTGGAAAAAAGCCTTTCGAAGTCCTTAAGGAAAGGTCTGAACAAAGACCTGAAACAAATCCTAAAAATGTCTTGAAAACAGTCCCAAAAAAAGTTCTGAGAAAAATGTCCTGAATAAATTTCCCGAAAGAAATCCTGAAAAAGTCTCGAAAACAAGTCCTGAGAATGAATTCCTGCAAAAAATTTCTAAAAATGAAAAGTTGTGAAAAAGTCATGTAAATAGTTAAAAATATTCCTGAAAGGAAATCCCAGAGTCTTGTACAATAGTTCTGAAAATTGACTGAAAAAAGTCCTTAAAAAGGTCCTGAAAAAGTCTGTGGGCGCAGTATCTCAAAAACTAATACAGGTATGGATTTGGAACTTTATTATGCTGAAAAAAAGTTTCTTAAAAAAATCTCAAAAGGTGTCTTTATAAAAGTCCTGAATAGAGTTGTGAAAAAGACCTGCTAAAACATCCTGGAAAAAAAGCATTTCGAAATCCTGAAAGAAAGGTCTGAATAATAATTTCTAAAAATGAGAAGTTTTGAACAAAGTCATTAAAATTGTTAAAAATAGTCCTGAAAGGAAATCTCAGTTTTGTAAAATAGTCCTGAAAATGACCTGAAAAAAGTTCTTAAATAAGGCCTTAAAAAAAGTCCTGAAAAAGTCTGTGGGCGCAGTATTACAAAAACTAATACCAGGATTGATATGAAACTTTGTTTTGCTAAAGAAAAGTACTAAAAAAAAGTTTCTTCAATAAAAATCTCAAAAGGTGTCTTGAAAGAAAGGCCTGATAAAACATCCTGGAGATGTTTGCTTTTGAAGTCCTGAAAGAAAGGTCTGAATAAAGACCTGAAATAAATCCTAAAAATGTCTTGAAAACAATCCGGATAAAAGTCCTGAGAAAAATGTCCTGAAAAAAAATCCAGAAAATGTCTCGAAAACAAGTCCTGAGAATAAATTCCTGCAAAAAAAGTTCTAAAAATAAACAGTTTTTAAAGAAAGTCATGAAAATAGTAAAAAATAGCCTTAAAAGAAATCTCAGAGTCTTGTAAAATAGTTCTGAAAATGGTCTTAGAAAGTCCTTGAATAAGGCCTTAAAAAATCCTGAAAAAGTTCGTAGGCGCAGTATCTCAAAAACTAATATAGGTATTGATATGGAATGTTATGCTGAAAAAAAGTGCTAAAAAGTTTGTTCAATAAAATCTCAAAAGGTTTCTTGAAAAAAGTCCTGAAGAGTTGTGAAAAAAGGCATACTAAAACATCGTGAAAATCCTGCAAAACTCTCGAAAACAAGTCCTAAGAATAAATTCCTGCAAAAATTTGCTAAAAATAAAACGTTTTGAAAAAAGTCATGAAAATAATAAAAAATAGTCCTGAAAGAAAATCTCAGTCTTGTAAAATAGTCCTGAAAATGTCCTGAAAAAGTCTTTAAATAAGGCCTTAAAAATGTCTTGAAAAGTCTGTGGGCGCAGTGTCTCATAAACTAATATACGGATATTGATATGGAACTTTGAACATTTATGCTGAAAAAAAGTTTTTTCAACTTTTGACTTTCAAGACACGTTTTGTGATTTTTAAAAGGTGTCTTGAAAAAAGTCCTGAAAAGAGTTGCGAAAAGCGCATGCTAAAACATACTCGAAAAAAAGCCTTTAGAAGTCCTGAAAGAAAGGTCTGAATAAAGACCGGAAACAAATCATAAAATTGTCTTGAAAACAGTCCCGAAAAAAGTCCTGAGAAAAATATCTTGAATACATTTCCTAAAAGAAATCCCGAAAACGTCTCGAAAATAAGTTCTGAGAACCAATTCCTGCAAAAAATTTCTAAAAATGAAAAAAATGAAAGTCTTGAAAATAGAACAAATAGCCCTGAAAGGAAATCTTAAAGTCGTGTAAAATAGTCCTGAAAATAGCTTAAAAAAATTCCTTAAAAAAAGCCTTAACAAAGTCCTGAAAAATTACGTGGCCGCAGTATCTCAAAAACTAATACCGGAATTGATATGGAACTTTGTTATGCTGAAGAAAAGTGCTGGAAGTTTCTTCAAAAAAATCTGAAAAGGTATCCTGAAAAGAGTTGTAGAAAGGCCTGCTAAAACACCCTGGAAAAAAGCCTTTCGAAGTCCTTAAAGAATGGTCTGAATAAAGACCTGAAACAAATCCTAAAAATGACTTGAAAACAGTCCCGAAAAAGTCCTGAGAAAAATGTCCTAAATAAATTTCCTGAAAGAAATCCTGAAAAAGTCTCGAAAACAAGTCCTGAAAATAAATTCCTGCAAAAAATTTTTGAAAATAAAAAGTTTTGAAAAAATCATGAAAATAGTTCTGAAAGGAAATCTCAGAGCCTTGTAAAATAGTCCTGAAAATGACCTGAAAAAGTTCTTAAATAAGGCCTTAAAAAAGTACTGAAAAAGTCTGTGGGTGCAGTGTTGCAAAAACTAATACCGGGATTGATATGAAACTTTGTTATTCTGAAAAAAATTCTGAAAAAAAGTTTCTTCAACAAAAATCTCAAAAGGTGTCTTGCATTTCGAAGTCCTAAAAAAAAGGTCTGAACAAAGACCTGAAACAAATCCTAAAAATGTCTTGAAAACAATCCCGAAAAAAGTCCTGAGAAAAATGTCCTGAATAAATTTCCTGAAAAAAATCCAGGAAATGTCTCGAAACAAGTCCTAAGAATAAATTCCTGCAAAAACAGTTCTAAAAATAAATAGTTTTGAAGAAAGTCATGACAATAGTTAAAAATAGTCCTGAAAGGAAGTCTCAGAGTCTTGTAAAATAGTCCTGAAAATGGTTAAAAAGTCCTTGAATAAGGCCTTAAAAAATCCTGAAAAAGTCTGTACGCGCAGTATCTCAAAAACTAATACAGGTATTGATATGGAATGTTATGCTGAAAAAAAGTGCTAAAAAAAAGTTTCTTCAAAAAAAATCTCAAAAGGTTTCTTGAAAAAAGACCTGAAGAGTTGTGAAAAAAGGCATGTTAAAACATCGTGAAAATTCTGAAAAAATCTCGAAAACAAGTCCTAAGAATAAATTCCTGCAAAAATTTGCTTAAAATAAAACGTTTTGAAAAAAGTCATGAAAATAATAAAAAAATAGTCCTGAAAGGAAATCTCAGTCTTGTAAAATAGTCCTGAAAATGGCCTGAAAAAAGTTTTTAAATAAGGCCTTAAAATGTCCTGAAAAGTCTCTGGGCGCAGTATCTCATAAACTATGATATGGAACTTTGAACATTTATGCTAAAAAAAAGTTTCTTAAAAAAAATGTCAAAGGTGTCTTGAAAAAGACCTGAAAAGAGTTGTGAAAAAGGCCTGCCTAAACATCCTGAAAAAAAGCCTTTCGAAGTCCTAAAAGAAAGGTCTGAACAAATCCTAAAAATGTCTTGAAAACAGTCCCGAAAGAAGTCCTGAATAAATTTCTTGAAAAAAATCATGAAAAAGTCTCGAAAACAAGGCCTGAGGATAAATTCCTGCAAAAAATTTCTAAAAATGAAAAGTTTTGAAAAAGTCATGAAAATAGTAAAGGAAATTTCTTGTAAAATAGTCCTGAAAATGACCTGAAAAAAGTTCTTAAATAAGGCCTTAAAAAAAATCCTGAAAAAGTCTGTGGGTGCAGTATCTCAAAAACTAATACCGGGATTGATATGAAACTTTGTTATGCTGAAGAAAAGTACTGAAAAAAAGTTTCTTCAATAAAAATCTCAAAGGTCTTAAAAAAGGCCTGATAAAACATCCTGGAAAAAAGCCTTTCGAAGTCCTAAAAGAAAGGTCTGAATAAATTTCCTCAAAAAAATTCACAAAATGTCTCGAAAACAAGTCCTGAGAACAAATTCCTGCAAATAATTTCTAAATATGAAAAGATTTAAAAACGTCATGAAAATAGTAAAAATAGGAACTTGTAGTCGTGTAAAATAGTTTTGAAAATAGCTTGAAAAAATTCCTTAAAAAAAGCCTTAACAAAGTCCTGAAAAATTATGTGGGCGCAGTATCTCAAAAATTAATACCGGAATTGATATGGAACTTTGTTATGCTGAAGAAAAGTGCCGAAGAAAAGTTTCTTCAAAATCTTAAAAGGTATCCTGAAAAGAGTTGTGAAACAGGCCTGCTAAAACATCCTGGAAGAAAGCATTTCAAAGTTCTGAAAGAAAGGTCTGAATAAAGACCTAAAACAAATCCTAAAAATTTCTTGAAAACAGTCCCGAAAAATGTACTGAGAAAAATGTCTTGAATAAATTTCGGGAAAAAAATCCTGAAAAAGTCTCAAAAACAAGTCCTCAGAATAAATTCCTGCAAAAAAAGTTCTAAAAATAAAAACTTAAAAAAAAAGTCATGAATATAGTCCTGAAAAGAAATCTCAGTCGTGTAAAATAGTCCTGAAAAATAGCCTTAAAAAAGGCTTTAGAAAAGTCGTGAAAAAGTCTGAGGGCGCAGTATTTCAAAAACTAATACAGGTGAACTTTGGACATTTATTTGCCAAATTGAGAAGCAACATATAGGGGTCATCGTCCACAAAAAAAAAACTATTTATTTTTAAATGTCTGGATTAACCCCTTGGCCCAAATTGAAAGTCTCCATTGTCTACATATAAATCTTGTAGTGCATATACCTGTTCACTTCTATCTTATAGGTACCCATTAAAATTTCTGTAAAAATTCCTGTCACTCAGCATGATTTGCGTTATTCATAGTTTCTAAATTTCTCAACCATTTGATGTATATTGCTCTTACCAACTGAACATTTGCTATGGGCGGATTATATTAAATTGGAATATACGAGAGTGAGCGGCGAACATTTGCGTTGCGACAGTCGCATATAAACTGAAAATTAATAAAATTGCGAAAATGCGCGCAAAGTGAAGGGCGCCGAACAATCCGAAGTGGCGCGAATAATTAATAATCGAGGTGTAAATTACCCTCTCTCGCGTAGAAAACGTTGATTGTGAATTAAGAAACTCTGCCACATACTAATCACTGTTTAAACATTTCTTTTTACAATGCCAAGATTATTCATTGCGTAATACCAACAACGGAGGGACGCTCGCTCGCCATCTCCGCCGCCTCCTAGATTTCGGATCAATACCGGCGCCGCGGATGACGTCAGAGCGGCAACTTGTGGAGGAGGAGGCGGCGCTTGCAACTTGTTGAGAGCCGAAGAGCTCCAAAACACGTGAAACTGGGCCGTTAGTTCATTCAAGTCGGTACGGTCTTGCCAGTTATTTACGGGCGGCGTCGGAACATGCGGAGGCGGCCAGCAGCCCCGCAATGAAAGGGGGAGCGCCGCCGATTGATCGATTTCTGCGGGTGGCGGAAAGAGGTTAATGGACCGGAATGCCATCTATGCCACGGTGCTCTATTTTTGTACAGGGCCCGCGAGGAAATCGATTAGTTATTTTTGGAGTACTTTGAATAGTAAAAATTAACAATTCATTTTCATGCTACTAGAAATACTACAATCTACAATAAGATAGACTATAGGTCTATTAAATTATGTCAATAGTGCATAGTACAAATATCAAGAACTGCGTTTTACTGAACCTAGTTTTATTCTTAACCATGATCCTATAAAGTGATTGAAGGATGATGTGTGCATAATAAATTTGCATATTATGTATATTGGTTTTAATTCTCGAACGAAATAATAATTTTATTAGTATTTCATGAAAACCCATTTCATATAACATAGTACCGAATCATGAAATTTCAGAGTTAAATCTGGTCATATCGAAATACCTTGGGGAAACTAGTAATCCGAGGACAAATGAAGAAGTTGATTTTTTATTATTTTATTTATTATTTAAAAAAAAAACACAAGTCGCACACCCATCAAACCCTATAAACCCTAGATAGCCTCACAACATTTTTGCATAGACATTTTCGACTGAGAAGTTTAGGAAGTATATCGGCCAGTGGCGGCTCGTGGAACATGTTGATGGTAGAGCCGCCTATACAATATATACCCCCCTCCCTCATTTTTTTAACAAAGAAAGAACGATTTATCTTCCTAAACCAAAGTAACTGGCGAAAAAGTGTTTTAAGAATTAATTTAAAATTCTTGCCGAGCTTGAAACTACAGGTAGTGCCATGGCTCCTTGGCTCTATATAAGCCCCTGCGTTCGACAGCGAAATATACTACTTTTGACGGTTGACTGAAAAATACAATTTTTGACAATTTAAAAATGTTGAAAAAAAATTTTTATTAGGTGAAAACTACTGTTTTTGAATGCTGAAACATACCATTGTTGACACACGAAAAATACTATTTTTGACAGTAAAAAATACTATTTTTAACAGTAAAAAAATACTATTTTGAACAGTAAAAAAATACTATTTTTGACAGTAAAAAAATACTATTTTTGACAGTAAAAAAATACTATTTTTGACAGTAAAAAAATACTATTTTTGACAGCTTAAAAATACTAATTTTCAACAGCTAAAGAATGCCATTTTTGTCACTCCTGACACACGAAAAATACTATTTTTGACAAAAATACTATTTTTGACAGTAAAAAATACTACTTTTGACAGCAAAATATACTACTTTTGATAGCTGAAAAATAAAACTTTTGACAATTCAAAAATGTTGAAAGAAACTATTTTTATTAGGTGAAAAATACTATTTTTGGCAGCTGAAACATAGCATATTTGATAGCTGAAGAATACTATTTTGTACAATTGTAAAATACAACTTGAGACAGCTGAAAAATACTATTTTCAACAGCCGGGGATTACCATTCTTGACAGCCGAAGAATATCATTCCCGACGGCTAAAACATACCGTTATTGGCAGCTAAAAAATACAATTTTTGACAACAAAAAAAATATTTATACAGGTTTTGACTGAAAAATACTATTTTGACAGTTAAAGAATGTCAAAAAATGCTGCTTTTGATAGCTAAAAAATACGATTTATATAGGTGGGAAATACCATTGTTGGCAGCTGAAAAATATCATTTTTGACAACTGAAACATTAGATTTTTTACAATTTTTGAAAACAAAAAAATACGATTTTTGACAACAGAAAGTACAATTTTTGACAATAAAAAATACAATTTTAGAAATTTTTGACAAATAAAAAAAATGTCGAAAAATGCTGCTGTTGATAGCTAGAAAATACTATTTTTATAGGTGGGAAATACCATTGTTGACAGCTGAAAAATATAATTTTTGACAGCTGAATAATATAATTTTTGACAGCTGACAAATATCATTTTTGACAGCTGAAAATTACCGTTTTAATAGCTGAAACATACCATTCTTGAAAACTACAACAAAAATGACCAAAAATGCTGCCTTTGATAGCTGAAAAGTACCATTTTTTATAGGTGAGAAATACCTTTTTTTAACAGCTAAAAAATATCATTTTCGACAGTTGAATAATACATTTCTTAACAGCTGAAAAATACCATTCTTGACAATTGCAACAAACCATTATTGACAACTGTAATATATCATTATTGTAAGCAAAAAAATACAATTTTTGACAACACAAAAAATACAATCATTGTCAGCTGAAAAATGCTGCTTTTGATAGCTGAAAAAATAACATTTCTATAGGTTGGAAATCGCATTTTTGACAGCTGAAAAATATCATTTTTGACAGCTGAAAAATATCATTTTTGACAGCTGAAAAATATCATTTTTGACAGCTGAAAAATATCATTTTTGACAGCTGAAAAATATCATTTTTGACAGCTGAAAAATATCATTTTTGACAGTTAAATAATACACTTCTTAACAGCTGAAAAATACCATTGTTGGCAACTGCAACAAACCACTATTGACAAAAAATAAAATATTCTTTATTTTGACCTAAATTTTCGAATTTATTCTTAAATTTTTTGATTTCTTTGGTCCTCATTTTTGATTTTGCTGGCCGAAGGTTTAATTCTAGTTCCAAATTTTTGATTTGATTTTGATTAAAATATTTATAACCTGAATTATTCATTTATATATTTATATATTTTTTTTATTTCTTCCGGTTTTGTTTATTGAAATTTTCGATTTTTTAGTCTGCATTTATTATCTTTAGGCCCGAGTTTTCGATGTACTGTCTAAATTTTCGACTTTCTGGCTAACATTACAGATTTTTGTTATTTTTTTAAATCTTTTGACCTAAATTTTTCTTTATTTTGGCCTAACTTTTCGATTTTATTGTTAAAATTTTCGATTTTTTGGCCCCCATATTTGATTTTTCGTTTAGTCTGCATTTATTATCGTTAAGGGCGAGTTTTCGATGTTTTGTCTAAATTTTCGACTTTTTGACCAATATTGTGGATCTTTTGCCCTACATTTTTCTTTATTTTTTTTATTTGTCTGTTAAATTTTTTCTTTCCTTGGACCACTATTTTAATTTTAGATTTTTAGTCTCAATTTTTTATCCTATATTTTAGATTTTTTAACTTGGATTATTGATTTTGTTTCTTTTTTCTTTTACTTTTTGCTATTATTTTCGAATTTCTGGTCAGAAACTTATTTTTGACGGCTGAAAGTGGCAAATTATTTTGCTTCTACCTAAGGTTTCGATTTTTTGTCTGCGTTTTTTATTTTTAGATCAGGATTCTTGATTCTTTGGCCCATATTTTAGATTTCTGTATTTTCGATTTTTTTGTTTAATTTTTTTAATTTTTCTTTATTTTGACCAAAATAATCGATTGGTTTGTGGAAAAGTAACTTTACGCTCGTTTTCGATGTTTTGTCTAAATTTTCACCGTTTTAGGCCCTATTGTAGATTTTTACTTTTATGGCCTATATTTTGTATTTTCGATTATTTTGGTCTTTTGGCCGAAATTTCCTTTATTTTGACTTAAATTTTCGATTCGTTAGTTAAAAATTTTGATTTTTTTGGTCTACCACTTTGATTTTTGGGTACGAATTTTAGAATTTTGGTCCTAATTTTTTTTATTTTTGTCCCATATGTTAGATTTTAACTTGAATTATTGATTTTATTGTGCGATTTTTTTTTAAATTTTTATATTTGCTACTATTTTCGAATTTCTCGTTGGAACTTATTTTAAGCTAAAAATTTTTGGGGCTGAAAATGGCAAATTATTTTTCTTGTATTTTCAATGTTTTGGTCTGCATTTTTAATTTTAAACCAGGATTTTTTACTTTTTGGGCGATATTTTGGATCTTCGGCTGTTTTGTTCCAAATTTTTGATTTTTTGGCCAAAATATTTGATTGGTCTAGGAAGATAAATGGTTCTTTGTTTCTTCAAAAAAGGAGGGGGGCATATTGTATAAGTGGCTCTACCATCAACATGTTCCACGAGCCGCCACTGCTTTATACAGTTTACGCGATTTTTTGTGGCTTAGGTACCTTATTGCCCCCAGCTCTTCAAATGTACGCTACTAAAGCTGAATAATTGTACTTAAAGTGATAAGGAGAAACGAGTATCATCAACATGTACATTGCAACTAAACAGCTACGAATAGCAAAAATTATGCGAAATAAGTAAAAGATCGACGACTAGTTGACTGAAATATAGTCACGGTTTTTTGCAAACGAAGAGATAAAATCTAGATCCCAGCTTGGGATATGCGATGTCCCACGCAGATAGTCTTTTATCGCTCCTATTGCAAATCTAAAATCTAAAGTCTTACTTGTAATTAATAAAGCTGTATATTTATCATATCTCTCTCTCTCTAAAGGTGATCCCTATCGCTCTTTTTAAAGCGTTATTGTAGCCGAAAAGTTGTTATAACTGGGAATTAACAGCCAGTAAATATATAAAATGTTTTTTTTTATGAGCAAAATGATATTAAACAAATAATAAAATATCCTATCTCGTGCAAGGACACATCATAAATTATTTATTTTTGTATCTTTAGGAGAGTCATCATACATGTTAATAATAATATTAAACAAATAATAAAATTCCCTATCTAGTGCAAGGATACATCATAAAATATTTCTTCTTGTATCTAAAGCTATTCCACTAATATTCTTATATCTGGATATGTCAAAAAATGTTATTATCCATACTAAAATTCGTATAATCCTCAATAGTTCAACGGCCCAAGGGCTCGAAGTATTAAACATGGAACACTCACCCATGAAAGCTTTTTAGAGTCCTATGCAGAGTGATCGAAAAATGTCATGTTTATAATATGATTGTAGTAAAGTAAACCAACGGAATTCACGAATGTATTTCTCAAGGATAAAGGATAATGGCGCGGTAGAATTTTGCGAAAAACGCGGATAGACGACTTTTCACGTTGCTCTCGAATAACAAAAGGCGATCAAGCATGATACTCCTTTTGTGTACATCGAGCATTTTCCATCCCAGATTCACTCGATTATGTATATAAGTGCTGTATATTATTAAAATGCTCACTTCTTGTGTGTGTGTTTTTGTTGTGTGGAGATTGTCGCGAATGTGCGACGCCCGAAATGTCAAGGCTGTTCAGTTCAGAGAGCTCCGGTTCGCCCCACCAACAACACCAACACCAACGGAGCAACAGATAGTGAAAGTTTGGTCCATTTGCCGCTTATTAGCCGAAGTTCACTTCTTTGTCTCCTGTGGACGCGAAAATCAGGACGAGAATTACATCAGAAAAATTTGCTCAGACAGATTCTGCTTCGTCATTGTCAGGAGCGGGTCTTCGCGTCAACTTCCTCGTGTGTCGTCCGTTCACACGTAATGATTATTACAGATGTCTGTTGTTGCATAATTCCACATAACAATGTTTTTATGTGTATGTTTAAAGTAATCGCTTTCTTCAAATTAATTACGTTAATGCATCTATTCATAACGAATCACGGCTTTTGCAATTGAAATTACATATGATACAAGGAATAAAACTGACTATCATAGAATCTATAACAAGTAATACGGTTATAGTCGTAATTAAATCAAGAATGTTAATTGCTTTCTTAGCGGCCGGCAGCCGTACGATTCTGTAAACCATCTGGTTTCTACGTTTGCTTCTGTTAATTGCGGTTTTTTTTAATTAATGATGAATATAAATTATTTCAAATTCATGGTAGTACAAGCAACGGAGAAGAATATTTAAAGAGTTTCGAGAAAAAGGAAACATATTCTTTATCTTTCAGCCATTTTCAATTCAATTTTGAATTTCTTTGTTAGAAAATTATATTTTCAAAAGAGCACTGAATTTGATTTAAGTCAAAGCTAAGAAATACTATTATCTGTTGTCAAAGTTAAGGCACACTTTGTTATGTTTCAAAGACAATGACTACCCTTCAAGTTTTAAGAAACTTCAAATAACTTCTATAGCAAACAATTTAGCGATAAGTGTGATACATCATTAGTTCTGAGAGGTGAAAAGCCAGCCAAAAATGAAATAAAAAATCCGGGTTCATAAAAAAATAAGTTGATATGGATTAGAGTGGTTCTTATTTTTGAAGTATGTGAAAATCAACGGGACAACCCGGAAACTTGTTCGTATAGATAAAAAACTAATAACTGTACATTTGGAGCCATATCGAACATTGCGTAACCGGGCCCTAGCCCTCTAAAATTTGAAAAAGTAGTTTTTTTATTTTTTTTTTATTTTGGTTCATCCTAATATTAAACGATCCACATTTGTGGACAAAGGACGTTAATATGTATCCAAAAAGTATTTATTTGTTGAAATTGGACAAAAATTGAC
Source organism: Ocypus olens (assembly GCA_910593695.2). Classification (NCBI taxonomy): domain Eukaryota; kingdom Metazoa; phylum Arthropoda; class Insecta; order Coleoptera; family Staphylinidae; genus Ocypus; species Ocypus olens. The sequence continues at coordinate 42,356,323 of OU343052.1, forward strand.
GAAGTTATAAATTTTTTAATGCTCCTCTATTCATTGAAATTGAAATTGCACTATAAGAAAGCCATGACTAAGTGAACCAGACGCTTTACTTCAATTGATAACCCCATCTTATTTCTATCTTTTGACATTTGGTAATATTAGTTTGATGCACCACAGCTCGCAAGAGATAATCCGTGCATGCCCTTATGTGCGTAATTTTGGGTGATTGTCTTGCGGCCTGTGGCGCAGATTAACACCTGGTTAATCTGGTTTGATGTTTTCGGCGGCATTTTGTAACGATAATATAAAGTTGCTTTCAAAATTAGTGGAAGAACCATATTTGCAGATGCAATTTATTTGATCGGAATACCGCATAGCCAAATACTTTGCTCAAAACTATCATCTAGGAAGCAAGTGGTATCTTTGACTTTCTCCAATCAGCGAGCACTTAATAAATTTACGCTTCAGTGAAACGCTAGTTGTGGAAGTATTGTCAGTTGGTCCAAGGCTCATATTCCGATTCAACGCAAACAATGTCGCATCGATAAAATGTAGTTATGGCATTAAAATTGGCAAAATCTTAGTAAGCGTTCTTCTCGAGAAACTGCAGCACATATAAATAAAGAAAAATAATTTGTTAAAAGTTTCAATGATTTGTTCTTTTTTGCTTCTGAAAATGCATTGCAAACAATGACAATTGAAGAAGACAAACCATTTCTATTATTGCAGAGAGAGAATGGAAGATAAGGATTAATCAATGGCATTGAAAGTTTCGCAGTGCAAGTGGAAATGGAAAGACATTTGAAGCGGTTAGAAGTAGAGAAGGAAGAGAAAATCTGATCAGTCCAGCTGATTTAAATATTAATCCTACCTCAGATCTGGATCAGGACATAGAACCACAACCACAACGAGGAAAAATTGCATTTATCAATAAAAGGTTCTCATCTGCTTTAGACAAGTGTAAAATAAGTGACATAAATGCTGCTCATCTTCTGATTACCGTCTCTGAAATTTGAATCCAACATTTGGCCCCATTGTCAGGATTATATTGCTGGCTGGTGAGATTCTTAACAAAATTCTTGTTGTGAATGACATTTTAGAATGAAAAGTCAAATTAATCGAAGAATGTAATACTCTATTAACCAATGACAAGGGACAAAAAAAGTGTATTTTTATAAAAGAAAATCGACCTATTCGAGGATGTTTTCCAAAAATATGTTATTTCGGTTTTACTGAATATATTCCATACTCTATAAATGTAAAACACGATTAGCTGCTGTTGCTATTTTACATGAGTTTTCCTTGGACAGGTTCATAGTATCATCCTAGAAAATCATCCTTGAAAAATGTGATTTATTTAAATAAGTTAAGATACGTTTTAACATGTTTGCTGTTGTTCCTGAATCAGGAGAAACATGTGCAAGGTACACCGGCTCGAGCATTTTAATTAGAGTAATATGTTATTCTCGAAATATCTTGTGACGATTATCGTCCATTCTAGTTTCGCTCTTTCGATCGTCAAAGAAATAGCCACGAAGTATGGGATCGTCTGCGTTTTCAGGGATTTTTCCAGGCCTCCGCTTTTTTTAAAGACTTCTTTAGGGTCTTTTTTCGGGACTTTCTTCAGAGCTTATTTCTCAACTTTTTCAGGCCCCTTTTGGAATTTTTTTCGGGTCTTTTTGGGGGCTTTTTATGTATTTTTTCAGGACTTTTTTGTACTTTGTTCAGGTTTTTTGTAAGACATTTTTTGTTAGGGCTTTTTTCAGGACTTTTTATCAGGACCTTTTTTGGGTTTTATTTAGGACCTCTTTTTCATAACTTTTTTGCCAGGACTCCATTTTCAGGGCGCTTTTTCAGAACTTCTTATCATGATTTTTTTATCCGGACTATATTTCGGGAACTCTTTCGGGTCATTTTTGGACATTTTTCAGGACATTTTTTGAAATACACGGTAATAGAATGTAAGTAACATTTCATAAAAGCAATCTTGAATAAATTTGAAGAAATTTTGGAAAGTTTTAGGCCATAGGCAATTGTCTCAATCGCCAAAATTATTACAAAGTTTTACAAATTTTGAATTAAATTATGAAACTTTTCAGTCGTTGGGAATTGATTTTATGCCACTCCTATAGTAAGTGGAGTAATGACTTTTTTCCCAGTGTCGATATATTATATTCTCCATTTTTGCCTGGACGTTTCATGAGCAATAAAGTAGGCGAAAATATAGCTGTGACAATAAAACCACCTCCAGCCAACAAGGTTTAACAAACTTAAACTTGTTGTGCGTCGAAGACTCTTAGCGGCCCTAACCGGATCCGCAGGTAGCTCAAGGATAATACGACCGCATAACATTCGCACATGCACAGATACACACGCAGACATAAGACAACAGTCCTTGCCCTTTATCTCACTACCAACATCCGGCTCCTGGAGGTTACTTGTTTTGGTTTGTTATTGCCTTAATAGTCATTAAAGCATGCACCAATTCATCTCCTGTCCGAGGTTACTTATTTAGTTCGATACAATTTCAAAACCGCAGCACCACTTCATCTCGCGCTTGCACAACTGTCAAGAAGCGTTCTTTTTGCCCGCGGGACGATCAGCTGTGTGCGGTTGTTGCATCTTTGGAAAGGAATGGGATCGTGACCATGCTGGAGATGTGCCACCGCCGAAGAACAACGGCATTTGCGTAATCTGATAATTTACTTTTAATTGTGCTATTAATCAATCATAACGGATTTCTCTTCACTTTCGGCCTCGATACGTTATATCGCCGAAAAGTCAATATTGACATGCATCCGAGTGGTATTTAAAATTCTAATCGGAGCAAATGGATCTTAATTAAGTTTCGGTGTAAAAGGCAACAGCGTTACGAATGGTTACATCATTTATTGATTGTAAATGTCAATGAATTTTTGAAGATATTTGATATTTTTAGTACGAGTGCTTCTGATTGGATGTTTTGATATTAAATAAACTGGAATGTCGCAATCATGACGCAAGATTTGTTTTATATTATATTGTAAACGCGTTTGCAGACAATTTTTCTGGTGCCTGTTCATCTACACTAGACGTTCCCAATCTGTGGTACGCATACCAGTACCGGTATGCGAATGTCGACCTATCGGTACGCAATAAGTGAATGAGATAATAATGAAAGTAATATTTTTGAGAGAAACAAACGCTGAAAAAAATAATTCTTTTTTAGGACTCATTTTTCCAAAAATATTTACCTGTTATTTTCTACTGCATACTAGAGCTGGGTAAAAAGTCAGCTCTGAGAAGTGAGTCATATAGTCAATTGGCTCCTGTGATCAATATTAATCATTTAGGATTGGGAACCTCTGACCTACATCATTCAATGATTAATATGGAGGCATCTCCAAACAATATCTCTCGTGACATTTCCTGCTGATATTTATTGAGGCATTAATAAACTGAAAACTAATAGCACTACTGGCGATGATCAAATTACAAGCTTTCTCATACGAGATTTTTTAGAAACACATACGACAAAAAAAACGCCATCAGTTGAGGGTTAATGAACTTTTATTTAGGGAGTCGTTTCTCTAAAAATATTTACCTACTGGTACACCACTATATTGTCTACTGCATACCGATATAACATGTTAAAAAGATCTGGTCCAGAGTATATTTTAATTACTCTCCTTATAACGAGAATAACATGTGCACAGATAATTCATGTGGAAGACATTCCTCTCTTTATCTAAACAAAAGTAGACTGGCGATTGGCACGATTTGTATAACATTTAGTTGATTAATAAATCTTAACCTTGATATTAGAATAGAATTTGTTTGTTTACATGGTTATTACTCTCAGTAGGAGGTATTTTTCGATTATTATCTTTTCACACATACCTAATAGTCCTTGCTCCAAATGTACGCGTGCTCGAAATTGTCTATCATAATTATATAATTTGGTCCATGGTGATTAGAGATCATTTAATATTCAATTGGACGGGAATGGAAAAGTTCATGTTTAATAATAACATTCCGAAAGCTTTTCAAATTGTTGCAAAATAGTAACGTTACATATCAATATGAAACTGTGCGCTTGTGAAACGACAAAGAAATAATTATTTCTTTATGTTTGAAATAACTGGAACATCAATTTACTGTAACATTTCATCAGATTAAATTCATATAATTCTCTAATAAAAATAGTACACCAATGTAGTGAAGTTAATATTTTTTGGTAAATAAAATATTTAAATCTGGAGGCGTTTACTCACATGTTTAAATGACAAACGATGAGTGAATATTCATTCATTTATATATTTTTTCCTTTGCTACAATGCCAAAATAATATTTTTAAATAACATTGTATAATCTTACAAGAGTATTTGGTAATATCAAAATTCATTTTCGGCAAAATAAATTGCTAAACTTCAAGCATTGATGGTTACTTGAGGTAATTAGGGAAAAAAAACACACTGGTAATAATAATAATATGTAGTAATGCCCACAGGTACAAAATTACTCGCAGAACAACCAGGGGCGGCTCGTTATATAGAGCCAAGGAGCCATGGCACTAGTTGTAGTTTCAAGCTTAGCAAGAATTTTTAATTAATTGTTAAAACACTTTTTCGCCAGTTACTTTGGTCTAGGAAGATTAATCGTTCTTTCTTTCTTCAAAAGGGGCGTGGGGGTATGATGTATAGGTGGCTCTACCACCAACATCTTCCACAAGCCGCCACTGAAATTAAGTACAATTTTTGAAAATCCACGAGTTGAGAATTTTTTAAAATTTTAATTTTCGAATTGTGTAATACTCGAGCAAAAAAATAAAAGAAAACATAAAACTTGTCGACGAAATTCTACAAAAATTAAATTAGATTTGCAAAATCATCGTTTTATCAAACTAAATGGAGTTTTTGAAAATTCATCAATTATTTCGCGAATTGTGAATTTTTGAAAATTTAGATTTCGAATTGTGTAATACTCGAGCAAAAAAAATAAAAAAAATATATATAAAACGTGTCGACGAATTTCCACAAAAATTAAATTAGATTTGCAAATCATCGTTTTATCAAACTAAATAGAGTTTTTGAAAATCCAGCGATTATTTCGTGAGTTGTGAATTTTCGAAAAATTTTAGTTTTCGAATTGTGTAATACTCGAGTTAAAAAATAAAAGAAAATATAAAACATGTCGGCGTAATTCTACAAAAATTAAATTAGATTTGCAAATTATCGTTTTATTAAACTAAATAGAGGTTTTGAAAATCCACCGATTATTTCGTGAGTTATGAATTTTTGAAAATTTTAGTTTTCGAATTGGGAAATACTCGAGCAAAAAAATTTAAAAAAATATATAAAACGTGTCGACGAATTTCCAGAAAAATTAAATTAGATTTGCAAATCATCGTTTTATCAAACTAAATGGAGTTTTTGAAAATTCACAAATTATTTCGCGAATTGTGAATTTTTGAAAATTTAGATTTCGAATTGTGTAATACTCGAACAAATTTTTTTTTTTAAATATATAAAACGTGTCGACGAATTTACAGAAAAAATAAATTAGATTTGCAAATCATCGTTTTATCAAACTAAATGGAGTTTTTGAAAATTCACAAATTATTTCGCGAATTGTGAATTTTTGAAAATTTAGATTTCGAATAGTGTAATACTCGAACAAAAAATGTTTAAAAAATATATAAAACGTGTCGACGAATTTCCAGAAAAATTAAGTTAGATTTGCAAATCATCGTTTTATCAAACTAAATGGAGTTTTTGAAAATTCACCAATTATTTCGCGAATTGTGAATTTTTGAAAATTTTAGATCTCGAATTGTGTAATACTCGAGTTAAAAATTAAAACAAATATATAAAACCTGTCTACTAAATTCTACAAAAATTAAATTAGATTTGCAAACATCGTTTTATTAAACTAAATAGAGTTTTTGAAAATCCACCGATTATTTCCTGAGTTGTGAATTTTTGAAAATTTCAGGTTTTGAATTGGGTAATACTTGAGCAAAAAAATAAAAGAAAATATAAAACGTATCGACGAAATTCTACAAAAACTAAATTAGATTTGCAAATCATCGTTTTATCAAACTAAATAGAGTTTTTGAAACTCCACCGATTATTTCGTGAGTTGTGAATTTTTTAAAATTTAGATTTCGAATTATGTAATACTCGAGCAAAAAAAATAAAAGAAAATATAAAACGTGTCGACGAAATTCTACAAAAATTAAATTAGATTTGCAAATCATTGTTTTATCAAACTATATAGAGGTTTTGAAAATCCACCGATTATTTCGTGAGTTGTGAATTTTTGAAAATTTTAGATCTCGAATTGTGTAATACTCGAGTTAAAAATTAAAACAAATATATAAAACATGTATACTAAATTCTACAAATATTAAATTAGATTTGCAAATAATCGTTTTATTAAACTAAATAGAGTTTTTGAAAATCCACCGATTATTTCGTGAGTTGTGAATTTTTGAAAATTTTAGATCTCGAATTGTGTAATACTCGAGTTAAAAATTAAAACAAATATATAAAAGATGTCTACTAAATTCTACAAAAATTTAATTAGATTTGCAAATCATCGTTTTATTAAACTAAATAGAGTTTTTGAAAATCCACCGATTATTTCGTGAGTTGTGAATTTTTGAAAATTTTAGTTTTCGAATTGGGTAATACTCCAGCAAAATAATTAAAAAAAAAATGTATAAAACGTGTCGACCAAATTCTACAAATATTAAATTAGATTTGCAAATCATTGTTTTATCAAACTATATAGAGTTTTTGAAAATCCACCGATTATTTCGTGAGTTGTAAATTTTTGAAAATTTTAGATCTCGAATTGTGTAATACTCGAGTTAAAAATTAAAACAAATATATAAAAGATGTCTACTAAATTCTACAAAAATTAAATTAGATTTGCAAATCATCGTTTTAATAAACTAAATAGAGTTTTTGAAAATCCACCGATTATTTCACGAGTTGTGAATTTTTTTAAATTTAGTTTTCAAATTGTGAAATACTCGAGTGAAAAATTGAAAAAAAAAAAATATATAAAATGTGTTGACGAAATTCTACAAAAATTAAATTAGATTTACAAATCATCGTAAGCAGGGGCGACTCGTTATATAGAGCCAAAGAGCCATGGCACTACCTGTAGTTTCAAATTCGGCAACAATTTTTAATTAATTCTTAAAACACTTTTTGGCCAGTTACTTTGGTCTAGGAAGATAAATCGTTCTTTCTTACTTCAAAGGGGGGGGGGGGGTATATTTATAAGTTACTCTACCATCAACATGTTCCACGAGCCGCCATTGAGAATAACTAAACAGAAAATTATCACCTCAATAAATTCATAAATATGTATACAAACATTTTTATTTGAAGACATATTTACAATTTAGTGTTGCTTTACATTATAATATCACAATACTTCAATAGGCTATCGACCAGGAGGTCTTTCCGCCTTCTTATTATGTTATCTTCGGCTTTTTTTATTAGGGGGGCTAGTTATAGGATGCTCTTCCATTCGATTAAATGGCTTAGATAGACAGTTTAACCGTTTTGCTAAAATTCTTTAATGGCAAATTTTTACTTATCGGGTAAGCTATTGTAGAATTTTTCACCAATGCTATTTTGTGTTCAAAACATCACTTCTGGTGGGAAATTGTTTGATAAACTTGTGAAAATGGTAGCAATTAAATGATTTAAGAAAAAAATAGAAAAGACATCATCGACTTGAAACTTCAAAAAGATACTAAAAATGCATTCTACATTGTAATTTCATGAGAACTCTCGTCATTGGATTTTTGAATAATAATATAACGATTCTAATTAAATGGAAAACAATCTTAAATATTTCTAAAATTACTAAAAATTCATCTAATTGGAACGCAAAGCTGTGAAAAATTGTAATAAATTTAGCGAATTGCAAAAAATATAAAAAAATCCAATCACTTCGAAAAATTATTAAAAATGCATACGAAATTATAATTTCCTGAAAAAATACATAGATTTTGGGAAACTTTTATGTGGAATGAAGTTTTGAAAAGTTATAATAATTATAATCAGTTTTAAAAATTACACTAAATTTGGCATATTTTGACGTTTGAATCAGTGACGGTTCGCGGGTTTTTTTCTGGTACGGCCGAGGAACAAGAGGTGGTAATACAGATAGGCAGGGTCAGTTGCAGAGACGGCTGGCTGCGTGACCGCACCTATCTGTATTACCACCTCTTGTTCCTCGGCCGTACCAGAAAAAACCCCGCGAACCGTCACTGGTTTGAATAATCAAAACCGAACTCGTTGTTCGGCAGTTGTGTAACTTCAAAAATTAAAATCGAAATTTGAAAATTTCCCCCGTAACAGTCATAGGCTACTAGATCACGTGAACACTGATTATTTAAATTATGTCCTTATAAGATCATCAGGGTAAAGACTACAAATAGAACATATAATTATTATGTTAATCATTTTGCAGTAATTACGCAATATTACAAACTTATAATTTAAACATTTAAAAAGGAAACAAGTGTTAATTAAGCTTGCAACCAGTTTGTAATCAGAAACAAAACTCATACCTGCAAAATTATGTTTGATTGGTGTTGGCAGTAGACATCTGGCACAATACTCAGATCTGCAACCTTCTGCTTAACAGAAGCATTCGATATCTTCAATGTTTACGTTTGGAACAACTGTATTGGCTGTTAAAATCAGAACAATATCCTAAAATTAAAAGGAAATTCTTTAGTTTGTGGTTCAGCTGAGTTTTATGCAGTACACCTTACCTGGAGAAACTGATTGCTTGGGTTCTCTCTAGAGCGGGTTGAAGAGGATCTATTCTTGGAAAATAGTTTAAATTGTTACTTAACCTACAAACACTGTTTATTCAATCGTCGGCGTTGTATTAATTGTATTGCAATTGCTCCAATTGCATTACCAAAAAAAAAACCGAAAATAGGTTTTATAGGTAAAGTAAACATGTAAGCAAAGGGTGACAATATAACTTACGCAAGGTTTGAACGTCTATGTAAAGTAAATTACCATATCAAAGACAGACATACTGTATACTGGATGAATACAAGGATGTCAAGAAGTGATACGAGGAGATTGCAACCGATCCTTCCTAGTTTACAACAGTTACTGATCAGGTTTTGATCGAGCTGAAGGAAGAGGCAAAAAATGTTTGGATTCAGACACGGCCACGTTTACTATAAAAAGTGCCAAAACAGATCCAAATTATCAATGGATGAAAACAATCATGTCAAAAGGTACAGTTTATGATAAAATTGCTGCTTATACGGTACTCGTGCAGAACTATCCAGTATATAATTTGGAAACAATTCGAAATTTGATTGGAATGGTCAAAGTCGGGAAGAAAAAGGAGAGTATAGCTGTAATAGAAACACTATCGGATCTCTTTTTAAACGGCCTACTCCGCCCAAATCTCAAACTCAAATCATTCCACCAGCACCCTCTATCCATGCTGAACGACCTCTCATCCGGAAACGCAATCACGCGACGTAAATACTGAAGGAAAGCTACACGACTTTCGTCTAAACCCTAAACATCGCAGCACACGACACCGTCGATTCCAACAAAGAAACATCGATCTCAGCGATGAGCAAATTGCTTACCGGCAATCCAGAACAAGATAAAAACAAATCTATTTGCGTGTCTTTTGAAATTTGTTAATTTGAGAAAAAAGTAGAATTGTGGATACCCACCACCCATCGTTTCAATTAAAATCGCAGTGGATAAACACTCGCGTAAAGTTCTAGATGCCCTGAAATCATAAGCAAAATAATTATAAAGACGCCTAACCCATTTTTTCAATTAAATTCGTAGTGCTTAGCTCTTGGTGACCTGAAATCATAAGCGAAACAATTATAAAAGACGTTTAACTTTTTGGCCTGCAGAAATATTCTGCAGCTCGCTAGGTCGGTCTAGTGTTAAGATCCAAGTGTAGTCTACCTCGTTCTTATTAGTCCCCCTCTGCTCCCTACCTATAGCCCTATAAGGTCCGACCCGTTTGCTCTACCGTCCGGTAACGGTCCTGTAGGAGGAGCGGGTGGCACCTTTTCAACGAAGAACGGTAACACCGAGGGGGATGACCTGGAAGAAAAACCCGAGAACCCGACGCGCGAAATAACGCCTAAGAAAAGTTGCGCTCACCCAAAAACGGCGTCCACAGCTTACTCTCGGACCTACCTTTCCTCTTCTTACAACTTGCTAAAGGTGTGATCTTTCTTCTGCAAAAAAAAAACGACCCGTCACTAATAGTTTTGCACAAACAATTTACGTACTTTACGTACTCCTTTGCTTTGAGGGAAGCAACACGCGCTCGCGATCAAAACCTTCGGGGTTTTGTCGGCGGTGGAAATGTTCAATAAACGGTTTTCGATTTGCACGTTCTTCGCGATGGCGACGTGCATGTTTAATATATTCACAAGACCTTTAACGCTTAATTAAAATTTTGGAAAATTTGTCAATTTTTAAAAATTAACATTTCAATTTGTCGAATAATAAAAACATTCGAAAAAAATACCTATATGATAAAATTGCTTAAAATGTTTATTACATGCATAAGACATCCACCTTTAAGGTTAATTAAATTTTTTTTAAATGTGTCAATTTTTCCCTGAGTTATGAATTTTTGAAAATTAACATTCTAATTTGCCGAACACCAATAAAAAAAATCGAAAAAAAAAAATATCCATATGATAAAATTGCTCAAACTGTTTAATATATTCACAAGACAATAATTAAATTTTTTGAAAATGAGTCAATTTTTCTGTGAGTTGTGAATTTTTGAAAATTAACGTTTTAATTTTTCGAACACTTCAATGGAAAAAATCTAAAAAAAAAATACCTATATGATAAAATTGCTCAAAATGTTTAATGTATTCACAAGACATCTACCTTTAAGTTTCATTAAAATTTTTGAAAATGGGTCAATTTTTCAGTGAGTTATGAATTTTTGAAAATAAAGGTTTTTATTTGTTGAACATTTCGATAAAAAATACTTATAGGATATGCGCTCAAAATGTTTAATATATTCACAAGATAAAAAGAAATTTACTTCAAATGCTCAAAATCTATTGCAAAAGAAGGCATTTCTTATTTTCAAAACCATTATTATATCCTGGATAGAAATAAAACTGCAACACACCAAACTTGAACTGCGAAAATGAAAATTGCATTAAGCAATGTGAAAAATTGTAAAACAATAATAGGGGGCAATAGGGTAAGTAATAGTGGGGGAAATTACTTTAAAATCTCAGAATATATAAACAAATAATGTATTTACAATTTTTTATAGAATCAATTTCCAGATTCGCAGTAAAAACGAAACGTCAACAATCCAAAGTAACATTGAAAATAAGTAAATAGCGATTAAAAAAACGTAATTAAAAAATATAATCAGTTAAGGAATTTACTTCAAATGTTCAAAAACCATTACAAAATAAAACATTTCGGATTTTCGATAAGAAACAATTGTTATATCCTAAGTGAAAAAAAGTAGCAACAATCCAGACAGACAGCCAGACAGACAGCCAGACAGACAGCCAGCCAGACAGACAGACATACAGATAGACAGACAGATAGACAGACAGACAGATAGACAGACAGACAGACAGACAGACAGACAGACACACACACACACACACACACACACACACACACACACACACACACACACACACCTACACACATATACACACAGACACAAGAAAAATCCAGAAATTGTTGAAATGGCATCTAGGGATCCCAAAACGGATGTTTCCGTAAAAAAAAATTTGAAAAAATTTTCACGATCACAATACTTTCTCGTACTTCGTAACGGAGAAAATAGAAATTGAAACCATTGCGTTATTGTTTTGGAAATGCTAACAAAAACTTTTGCATCTTTTTACTAACCAAAACAGTTTAGTTCTTTACAAAGTATTGACTCACAAGGGAAGGTCCCCATGTGATTCACCGTTTTCGATTCAAGCTGTATGCAGAAATATTGTAGGTGATGCCAATAAGACATTCTGAAAGTTATAGCCCCTACCTTTACGTTAAAATATAATGGCGCATGATTTAGGATGTCCTACCCAGACATCAGACAGAAAAAACGTATTTTAGAGAAAAGTTTGAAGGTTTGAGCGCAGTCAGTGGCTGTAATTCGGTCACCGCTGAAAGGTCAGACCAAGGTCAACTTATTTTCTTTAATAGAAAAATTGCAATTTTATATTGCATCTTCTTGTACAAATTACTTTAAATAACAGTTTTTTGAAACATTTTTCATTTGTCCCACATTTTTTGAGATATTCAAGTTTTTTTTTTAATTTTGACTTACGGTTTGTTCGAAGAAAAAGCAATATATTTTTTGCACGATTTTGTCCCAAATGATTTTATTAAGACTGCCAATTAATGAGAGATTTTTTAATTTGATTTTCAATTTTCTCCAACTTATCGTAAGTGTAAGAATGTGTACATTCTATGATCAAAATTAATTTCAGAATACTTAAATTCTACAGTGGTCATGGAGAAAGAGATTTGAATCTATTGCATAAATTTCTCAATCTTTCATGAAAGTGCTCTTAATACATAATCTAGTGTCTTTTAATATGAATGATAATTTTTGTAGCAATAATAGTTATTTGTTTAACAAGGCAATAAAGTTACAGATTTACGGACGAGGCTGGAGTTTCACCGCCGAGCGAGCTTACTAGTTCTACTGTGGAGGAAATAAGTGCACCGGTCGACGACGTTTAAACGTCAAATGCCGGGCCACTAGAAGCCAGTCACGGCAAGCAAATTTCCCCACCATTTGGCGACTTGATTTTTGTGCGTGGATAAGTTAGGGACTCGCATGGAGGTCGGGGAAATCACACGCGGTGTTATTAAAACTTCGGGGAACCTGTTTTAGGCCTTTTTGATACGGGAAATTCGAAGGCAACTCTCAATTAAACGAAAAATACATTGTAATGTCAAACAAATTTCCGGGCGGCTTCTATTAGTTGACGTGGTGTCTCATATGATTTGCGAAATAACATGACGTAGCCTCACCTGATTGGTTCATTACTTTTAGAGCCTAGGCGTAAATAAGCATTTTTAAAGCCTAGTCCGCAAAAGTGATATTTCACTGCCTAAAAGTGAAAAAATCTAATCCGCGAAAAACATTATTTTATTTTATTTTGTTATATAGATTTTTTGTCAGTTAGTTTATTATACAGTATTTTGTTAATTACTTACATTTATTGTATGACGAGAACGTTACCCGTTGCTATTTGTTTACTTAATAAATGTTAAATAACTAGTATTTTTGAAATTTGTTTAAAATTTTATTTACACAAAATATTTTTCTACGGACAGTACAAAAGTGCAAAATTGTTTTCCATGGAGCTGATAAAATCGTTACCGCGAGTTTATCAGCTTATTTATGTTGGCAGAATTCCAAAGTTTCCAACGTCCGCTGTCAACACTGACCGATAACATTTTAGATCATAATAAAGTTAGAACTTGATTTTTTAACGTGTACATGTATTTCACAGTTTATGTTGTTAAAATCTATAGTTGGTTTATTTGTGGAGCTATTACTGCAAATATTATTATATACACTTATAAAAGTGTATATAATAATATACACTTTTATAAGTGTTTTCTCGGAACAGTCTATTGACTTTACTAGCAACAAATTAAGTGTGACTGCACTCGCGGCCTCATTTATCTGGGGAAGTACCAGTCCACCCGTCATCGTCGCTTAGGTCGTTAACGTGCTACTTATTCATGTATCAAAAGTTTACATTACAAAACATTTATTTTTAACATTTATTCACCAATCCATTTCCGATTTTTGTTATATATTCATCGAATGAAAATAGTTGCTTGTAAAACTGGCTTTAAAGTTCCCATTATCAGCAGTTCAGGTTGGTGACGCGGTAAATTCAATTTGTTTTCTATTTTCTACATTTTTTTTGGATGTATAATATAACTACACTGGAGGAAAAAAAATGACACTTGAAATTCGTGAAATTTCGACCATTTTCAAACCGCCATAACACAGCGTATTTTCTATCGATTTTGATGAATCTTTGACGGCAAAAAACTTTGAAGTGTCTTTTTCAAAGTCATGCATGCGAACTTAAGCGTAACCCCTTCCGCCCCCCTCTAGCACCCCAGTGAAGAAAAAAGTTTTTTCAGGAAACCGTGTCCAACTTTGACGATGCTATGGAGTTGGAAAAATGTTGTCGACTCGATCCACCATAAAGGTATTAAAATTTGAACAATTCCCTATGCACCACTCGAAGGACGAAGTTCCTTCGACGATTTGTCAAAAATTATGGGTGTTTGAAAAAAAGTGCATTTTGAGGTTTTTCGCACATAACTCAGCGACTTTTCAACCAAATTTAATAAATCTTACTGGAAAAGATCTCATTTTGGCCCTACTGTAATAGGGTAAACTCAGATTGGAATTATCCCTTTTCGCACACTTCAACCCCCGAACAAGAAAAACACGTTTTTGGGCAAAAAAACGTACAACTTTGGCAACGTGTACCGAGTTGGAATAAATGTGTCGACTCGATCCACCAAAAGGGCATTGAAATGTGTTCAATTACCTGTGCAGGACTCAAAGAACGAAGTTTCAACGGTGATTTTTCACAAAGTTATGGGTGTTTAAAAAATGTGCATTTTGTGGTCTTTTTATTTTTTCGTTTGGAGGGACGTAGAGCCCTCTCTTTAAGTGGAGGATAAACCTTCTCAAAGAGGACACATTTTGCTTTTGATTTCTCAAAAGATCGTCGAAATCGGTTGGATAGAAGCCGAGTTATGGCCATTCGAACTTTACCGAAATTTTTACAAATTTCAAGTGTTTCATTTTTTTCCGTCAGTGTAATTTGTTTGTTTTTATTGGACAAATGAAAAAATGGACGAATGGTGGTGAGTTTTTTCCGCCCCTACAGAGATCGTTAAAGTGAGTCTTTTTTGACCTAAAATAAAGTTTTAAGGTACAAAATGCGAAATTCGTGATTTCTCGCAAACAATGAATTTTCGTGCATACCTCAAAAAACATGCAAAGAAAAGTTCATTCGTGAAAACGAAAATAATTTCGTCGAAAACCTTCAGACTTATGAGTCAAAAAACCACAAAATTCGCTTATTTTCAAACACCCATAACTGTGTGCCAAATCGTCGTAGGAACTTCGTTATTTGAGTCCTGCGCAGGTAATTGAATACATTTCAATGCCCTTTTGGTGGATCGAGTCGACACATTTTTTCCAACTCGGTACACGTTGCCAAAGTTGGACGTTTTTTGCCCAAAAACGTGTTTTCTTGTTCGGGGGTTGAAGGGTTCGAAAAGGGATCATTCCAATCTGAGTTTACTCCCTTAAATTGGAGCCAACATGGGATTTTTTCCCGAAATAATCATCAAATTTGGTTGAAGAGTCACTGAGTTATTTGCGAAAAACCTCAAATTGCACACCCATAACTTGGTGCCAAATCGTCGTAGGAACTTCGTTTTTTGAGTCCTGCATAGCGAATTGATCAAATTATAATGCCTTTATGGTGGATTGAGTTGACAAAATTTTTCCAACTTCGTAGACATCGTCAAAGTTGGACATGGTTTCCAGAAAAAAACTTTTTTCACAGGGCTCTAGAGGGGGGCGGAAGGGGTTACGTTTAGTTTCGCATGCATGACTTTAAAGAAGACGCTTTAAAGTTTTTTGCCCTCAAAGATTCATCAAAATCGATTGAAAATACACCGAGTTATGGCGGTTTGAAAATGGTCGAAATTTCACGAATTTCAAGTGTTTCATTTTTTTCCCTTTAGTATATAAATAATTTATAATCTAAGACTTCATTTTATATGATGTTCACATAACTCTTGATTCACATAATATAATTGCTGTTTTAATTTTACTTTTTGCATTCCTCTTTTGATGCGATAACATAACCTGCGGCATGGTGTGCTATTGTCTATAATATCTGTGCCACGCGAAAGTAACTAATGGAAGGCGAGGAGAAAATAAGGTACACAATTATTTGGAATAGAAAAATCTAAACCTACTTTTTGTAGTAGAAGACGTAATCGAAAATGCAAAAACCTATGCTGTTTCGGCCAATCAAGAAATTATGGCATAGTCCGAAAGTACATGAATTTTTAATGCAACAGCTAGAGCGGGAGAAAGAAGCGGGCAATAATTAAAGTTGTTGTATGATTATCTGCAAATCCTTCTGAAATCCACGTTATCGTATTTGGCAAATGGATGTATACTCTCAAGAACTAAACGTGGTCACCCTTGTTGTAAATTGTCCTTGTAAAACGATGATGTCAAAAATTTGCAATAGTCTTTTGTTAATAGGTGTCCTAATAATTCGAAGTTTTGCAGCATCGAAGCTTCGAAGAATCCAAAGAAACGCAGACAGCTTCTGATATCGAAATTTTCGTCTCGAAGTTTCGATTTTTCTGAAGAAACGAAGTTGTGAAGTTTCGAAGTTTTCAAATATTGATTCTGTGAAAAACTCCATACATCACATCACTAGATTTTGTAACAATTGCATGTCATTAGAGAGTGGATTTGTGAAAAATTTCAATAATTTTGGCGACTAGAAAAAAATACAAAAACAATTGCCATCGACTTGAAATTTTCCAAAATTATTCCAAATTCATTCGAGATATTGATTCTGTAAACAACTCCATACATCACATCACTAGATTTTGTAACAATTGCATGTCATTGGAGCGTGGATTTGTGAAACATTTCAATAATTTCGGCGACTTGAAAAAAATACAAAAACAATTGCCATAGACTTGAAATTTTCCAAAATTATTCCAGATTCATTCGAGATATTGATTCTGTGAAAAACTCCATACACCACATCACTAGATTTTGTAACAATTGCATGTGATTGGAGCGTGGATTTGTGAAAAATTTCAATAATTTCGGCGACTTGAAAAAAATACAAAAACAATTACCATCGACTTGAAATTTTCCAAAATGACTCCAAATTTACTCGAGATATTGATTCTGTGAAGAACTCCATACATCACATCACTAGATTTTGTAACAATTGCATGTCATTAGAGAGTGGATTTGTGAAAAATTTCAATAATTTTGGCGACTAGAAAAAAATACAAAAACAATTGCCATCGACTTGAAATTTTCCAAAATTATTCCAAATTCATTCGAGATATTGATTCTGTAAACAACTCCATACATCACATCACTAGATTTTGTAACAATTGCATGTCATTGGAGCGTGGATTTGTGAAACATTTCAATAATTTCGGCAACTGGAAAAAAATACAAAAACAATTGCCATCGACTTGAAATTTTCCCAAATGACTACAAATTTACTCAAAGATATTTATTGTGTGTGAAACTCCATACATCACTTCACTAGATTTTGTAACAATTCCATGTGATTAGAGCGTGGATTTGTAAAAAAATTCAATAATTTCGGCGACTTGAAAAAAGTACAAAAACAATTGCCATCAACTTGAAATTTTCCAAAATGACTCCAAATTTACTCGAGATATTGATTCTGTGAAAAACTCTATACATCACATCACTAGATTTTGTAACAATTGCATGTCATTCGAGAGTGGATTTGTGAAACATTTCAATAATTTCGGCGACTTGAAAAAAATACAAAAACAATTACCATCGACTTGAAATTTTCCAAAATTACTGCAAATTTACTCGAGATATTAATTCTGTGAATAAATCCATACATCAAATCACTAGATTTTGTAACAATTGCATGTCATTGGAGCGTAGATTTGTGAAAAATTTCAATAATTTCGGCGACTAGAAAAAAGTACAAAAACAATTGCCATCGACTTGAAATTTTCCAAAATGACTCCAAATTTACTCGAGATATTGATTCTGTGAAGAACTCCATACATCACATCACTAGATTTTGTAAAAATTGCTTGTTATTGGAGCGTGAATTTGTGAAAAATTTCAATAATTTCGACGACTAGAAAAAAATACAAAAACAATTGCCATCGACTTGAAATTTTCCAAAATGACTGCAAATTTACTCGAGATATTGATTCTGTGAAAAACTCCATACATCACATCACTAGATTTTGTAACAATTGCATGTCAGTCGAGAGTGGATTTGTGAAACATTTGAATAATTTCGGCGACTTGAAAAAAATACAAAAACAATTACCATCGACTTGAAATTTTCCAAAATTACTCCAAATTTACTCGAGATATTGATTCTGTGAATAAATCCATACATCACATCACTAGATTTTGTAACAATTGCATGTCATTGGAGCGTAGATTTGTGAAAAATTTCAATAATTTCGGCGACAAGAAAAAAGTACAAAAACAATTGCCATTGACTTGAAATTTTCCAAAATGACTCCAAATTTACTCGAGATATTGATTCTGTGAAGAACTCCATACATCACATCACTAGATTTTGTAACAATTGCTTGTTATTGGAGCGTGAATTTGTGAAAAATTTCAATAATTTCGACGACTACAAAAAAATACAAAAACAATTTCCATCGACTTGAAATTTTCCAAAATGACTCCAAATTTACTCGAGATATTGATTCTCTGAAGAACTCCATACATCACATCACTAGATTTTGTAACAATTGCATGTCATTGGAGCGTGGATTTGTGAAAAATTTCAATAATTTCGGCGACTGGAAAAAAATACAAAAACAATTGCCATCGACTTGAAATTTTCCAAAATTACTCCAAATTCATTCGAGATATTGATTCTGCGAAAAACTCTATATATCACATCACTAGATTTTGTAACAATTGCATGTCATTGGAGCGTGGATTTGTGAAAAATTTCAATAATTTCGGCGACTAGAAAAAAATACAAAAACAATTGCCATCGACTTGAAATTTTCCAAAATTACTCCAAATTCATTCAAGATATTGATTCTGCGAAAAACTCCATACATCACATCACTAGATTTTGTAACAATTGCTTGTTATTGGAGCGTGGATTTGTGAAAAATTTCAATAATTTCGGCGACTAGAAAAAAATACAAAAACAATTGCCATCGACTTGAAATTTTCCAAAATTATTCCAAATTCATTCGAGATATTGATTCTGTAAAAAAACTCCATACATCACATCTCTAGATTTTGTAACAATTCCATGTCATTGGAGCGTGGATTTGTGAAAAATTTTAATAATTTCGGCGACTAGAAAAAAATACAAAAACAATTGCCATCGACTTGAAATTTTCCAAAATTACTCCAAATTCATTCGAGATGTTGATTCAGCAAAAAACTCTATACATTACATCACTAGATTTTGTAACAATTGCATGTCATTCGAGCGTGGATTTGTGAAAAATTTCAATAATTTCGGCGACTAGAAAAAAATACAAAAACAATTGCCATCGACTTGAAATTTTCCAAAATTATTCGAAATTCATTCGAGACATTGATTCTGTGAAAAATTTTAATAATTTCGGCGACTAGAAAAAAATACAAAAACAATTGCCATCGACTTGAAATTTTCCAAAATTACTCCAAATTCATTCGAGATGTTTATTCAGCAAAAAACTCTATACATTACATCACTAGATTTTGTAACAATTGCATGTTATTCGAGCGTGGATTTGTGAAAAATTTCAATAATTTCGGCGACTAGAAAAAAATACAAAAACAATTGCCATCGACTTGAAATTTTCCAAAATTATTCGAACTTCATTCGAGACATTGATTCTGTGAACAACTTCATACATCACATCACAAGATTTTGTAACAATTACAAGTCATTGGAGCGTGGATTTGTGAAAAATTTCAATAATTTCGGCGACTAGAAAAAAATACAAAAACAATTACCATCGATTTGAAATTTTCTAAAATGACTCCAAATTTACTCGAGATATTGATTCTGCGAAAAACTCCATACATCACATCACCAGATTTTGTAACAATTGCATGTCATTCGAGCGTGGATTTGTGAAAAATTTCAATAATTTCGGCGACTAGAAAAAATACAAAAACAATTGCCATCGACTTGAAATTTTCCAAAATGACTCCAAATTTACTCGAGATATTGTTTCTGTGAAAAACTCCATACATCACATCACTAAATTTTGTAACAATTGCATGTAATTCGAGCGTGGATTTGTGAAAAATTTCAATAATTTCGGCGACTTGAAAAAAATACAAAAACAATTGCCATCGAGTTGAAATTTTCCAAAATTATTCCAAATTCATTCGAGATATTAATTCTGTAAGCAACTCCATGCATCACATCACTAGATTTTGTAACAATTGCATGTCATTGGAGCGTGGATTTGTGAAAAATTTCAATAATTTCGGCGACTAGAAAAAAAATACAAAAACAATTGCCATCGATTTGAAATTTTCCAAAATTACTCCAAATTCATTCGAGATATTTATTCTGTGAAAAACTCCATACATCACATCACTAGATTTTGTAACAATTGCATGTCATTGGAGCGTGAATTTGTGAAAAATTTCAATAATTTCGGCGACTAGAAAAAAATACAAAAACAATTACCATCGATTTGAAATTTTTGAAAATGACTACAAATTTACTCGAGATATTGATTCTGTGAAAAACTCCATACATCACATCACTAGATTTTGTAACAATTGCATGTCATTGGAGCGTGGATTTGTGAAAAATTTCAATAATTTCGGCGACTAGAAAAAAATACAAAAACAATTGCCATCGACTGGAAATTTTCCAAAAAACTCCAAATTTACTCGAGATATTGATTCTGTGAAAAAATCCATACATCACATCACTAGGTTTTGTAAGAATTGCATGTCATTCGAGCGTGTATTTGTGAAAAATTTCAATAATTTCGGCGACTAGAAAAAAATACAAAACCAATTGCCATCGATTTGAAATTTTCCAAAATGACTCCAAATTTACTCGAGATATTGATTCTGTGAAAAACTCCATACATCACATCACTAGATTTTGTAACAATTGCATGTCATTCGAGAGTGGATTTGTGAAAAATTTCAATAATTTTGGCGACTAGAAAAAAATACAAAAACAATTGTCATCGACTTGAAATATTCCAAAATTACTCCAAATTTACTCGAGATATTGATTCTGTAAAAAAATTCATACATCACATCACTAGATTTTGTAACAATTACATGTCATTGGAGCGTGGATTTGCGAAAAATTTCAATAATTTCGGCGACTGGAAAAAAGTACAAAAACAATTGCCATCGACTTGAAATTTTCCAAAATGACTCCAAATTTACTCGAGATATTGATTCTGTGAAAAACTCCATACATCACAACGCTAGATTGTGTAACAATTGCATGTCATTGGAGCGTGGATTTGTGAAAAATTTCAATAATTTCGGCGACTAGAAAAAAATACAAAAACAATTGCCATCGATTTTAAATTTTCCAAAATAACTCTAAATTTACTCGGGATATTGATTCTGTGAAAAACTCCATACATCACATCACTAGATTTTGTAACAATTGCATGTCATTCGAGAGTGGATTTGTGAAAAATTTCAATAATTTTGGCGACTAGAAAAAAATACTAAAACAATTGTCATCGACTTGAAATATTCCAAAATGACTCCAAATTTACTCGAGATATTGATTCTGTGAAGAACTCTATACATCACATCACTAGATTTTGTAACAATTGCTTGTTATTGGAGCGTGAATTTGTGAAAAATTTCAATAATTTCGACGACTAGAAAAAAATACAAAAACAATTGCCATCGACTTGAAATTTTCCAAAATGACTCCAAATTTACTCGAGATATTGATTCTGTGAAAAACTCCATACATCACAACGCTAGATTTTGTAACAATTGCATGTCATTGGAGCGTGGATTTGTGAAAAATTTCAATAATTTCGGCGACTAGAAAAAAATACAAAAACAATTGCCATCGATTTGAAATTTTCCAAAATGACTCCAAATTTACTCGGGATATTGATTTTGTGAAAAACTCCATACATCACATCACTAGATTTTGTAACAATTCCATGTGATTAGAGCGTGGATTTGTAAAAAATGTCAATAATTTCGGCGACTTGAAAAAAATACAAAGACAATTGCCATCGACTTGAAATTTTCTAAAATGAGATATTGATTCTGTGAAAAACTCCATACATCACCTCAACGCATTAATAGGTAGGCAACCAAACTTACGCATTTTTATTTAATTGCCAAAATTGTGTTATTAATAAAAATGTATTACACATTTGCTTGTAATTGTTTGTATTGATAACAATGTAAGGTCGGGGTAAAATCAGTTTTCCTAATAGGTCACAGGGGTAACAATATTGAAAAGGTTAGGAACCACTGAACTACAGCATAAATAGTGTCGGGACTAACTTCGATCCTTGGGGCACATCTCTTTTTACGATGTTAATTATCTACAGCTGGAATAGGGACTAACTTCGACCCTTGGGGTACAATTTGTTTTACACGATGTGTAACTGATAGTTTATTGTTTATTTTAACCGTCTAACTTTAACTCGATCAATACGTTGATAATTCATTTGCAGCACCCACAGTAGACGAATTACTACTGCGAAGCCTGAGGCGACCGCCAAAAAACGAAATGTAATTTGATTGCTTTTTATGTAGCTGTTTATTTTTGGAATATCACCATTGTTTATTTTCGTTTAGAGTGGAAAGGAAGGTCGACCAAATGGTGGAATAGAAAATAATCCGCAACGTGCGGTGCGCAGTGTTACAAGAGCAAAACCCGTTACTAAAGAACTTAAAAATGCAAGCGTAAAAACATAGCGGTCGTCCTTCGCCCGATCCGTTCTACATGGGCCACAGCCTGACAATTTTACAATTCGAAACCTTTCTTTCCACCATACATGATAGGTATATACAATACGCATTAGATTTTAATTACAAAGTTCACCTCCTGCTGACCGAACATTGGACATTCAAATGCTCTTGTAGCGTACGCTGTATATTTTTTTCTATTGTTTGGGTTAACAAAATGAACACGTATTCGTATGCAATATTGTAATTCGTCGATTGTCGTCTTCACATCAGAACTATGGTATTATCCATTTGCTTGTTTACACAATGATTCGTCGTGGCTATGCATGATGAATTATAATTGTGTTTGTATACATCACTAATTTCCATGTTGTCTATTCCGATGTTGCGGTGAGTATATTCTGAATTTCTCATCGAAAATTATTTACTCAGTACATTGAAATTGCAACACCAGGAATTTTTCAGAAAAGTAACATTTGATTAAAATTTGAAGGGTTCATCTTTTTTAAATTAATAATGCGCTGGTCCACCCCTATTGTTTATGCACTCTCGAACCCTTCATGGCATTGATTCTAACAGGTGGTCTAGGTTTATTTGTTATTACGCTCCAAGCAACGCAATTTATGGCAGATAGCCACTAATGTCTGTGAAGGATTTTCCAAATTTGTTAGTCTTCTCCCTATCATGACCATCACATGTTCAACTGGCAAAATGTCTGGAGATTTAGATGGCCACGGCAAAATGTTAATGTGAGCTTCTTCAAATAATTCAAGGGAACTGCGAACGAACATTATCTTGCTAATCAAGAGGATTTTCTAGTCGCCGTATGGTTCCACCACCGCCGGGCGATCAAATTGCCTTGATTCAAGAGTAGAGAGGACCTCCTTCCATAAGCAATAACACCCCATACCATAATGCCGACAGTTCAGTGCAGAGACCTTGCAACCGAGAATTTAACATTCCGCCGTTCTCCAGGTCCTCGACCGTCATGCATCCCCAAACAGAACCTTGATTCATCGCTAAACACCACTCTGCGACATTCATAACTCTAATCCAATCTAAACGTTTACAAATCCAAACGCTTCTGCCGATGTTATGATGTTTTCGTCTTAAAGAAAAATCTTACTGCTTAATCTGTAAGGCTTCCGTCGCAATACCAAAAAAGGTAAGTTGAAGCGCCATTTCAGCACCCAACTTGTTGAATATCAAAATGATTTTCCACTAAACAATGAAAAGAGAAAGAGAAACGTCAGGAACCTAAGTTTGGATTATCTACGCAGCAAAATATGTTTTTACGACCGAACAAGCGCTTTAAGGCTACAACCATAATTTATTTTCGAGATCTGCAATTTGCTATGAATACTTTTATAAGCTTTGACAAAAATATGAGCATATGAGCAAGAATGTTGATGAGCAACTTCGAAAAGATATACACAATTGTGTTTCCATTTATTTATAATTGGATGTGTCAACGGATATCGGTGATTTGAGTTTGCCATTTTGTTTTTAGCAGATTATTTTATAGAGATGTTAAAAATAGGTTTTTTCAGAAACGGAAAGAGAAAGTCGATTTCTCAGCAGTCGAAATCGTGAAAAAAGTAATAATTTCTCTCCCCAGAGAGAGAAGAAATCATTTCTCTCCCTGCGAGGTTCCATTATTTATTTTAACTGTCACGGCTGACAACGTCTTTTTCAAGGTTAGGTTTTAGAAACGAACATTTTACTTTCAAAATATCTCGTTTGTGAAAAAAATGTATATAAACCTCGGGAGAGAATGCTATTTTTCCCTCGGTGCGTTGTATCCTTCAGGCTTTCGCCCTCGGGATACAAATTTGCCCCTCAGGAAAAATCACGAATTTCTCTCCCTTGATATATAATCTCCTATTATTCTGGATGAATTTGGAAATTCTATAAACATTAAATATTGTTCCCCCATCAGAACACCTACAAACCGGTTTCGACCTTTCAGGTCTCATCAGTGCAGTAAGTTGCTGATGGGGAAACGGAGATTACTATTGGAATATAAGTATTCCAAACATCGTTGAAGGTAGAAACGCCAAAGTGGCGGAATCTATTGCCTTATGATGAGACCTGAAAGGTCGAAACCGGTCTGTAGGTGTTCTGATGGGGGAACAATATTTATTGTTTACATTAATATTGTTATATTTGCCGCCGCTGGCAATGTAACTATCTTGTCGGTGTTAAAGCCACTCGGATTTGGTTCAGTACAGCATTCAGGCAATAGATTCCGCCACTTTGGCGTTTCTACCTTGGAAATACTGATTTTTTTATTACAACTTTTGTAATCGTTTAATGCAATTTTATTTTCTGAATTTTAAGTTTTGAGTATTGCCATTTTGTGATGAGTGAATAGGTTCAATAAGATGTCAAACATGGGTTACTTTATGGATTTAGAAATTTAAAAGATAATCCCAGAAGATATTTTTTCTGCAATGTTTCTAACCGCCAAATTAAATTTTCTTTCCTACAGTTCAATTTTTAAGTAGGGAATTTTGTTTACAGCTACGAAATGGCCATTATTTTAGAGTAATGTCAAAAATAGGTTAATTTTTGACGGATTTTGAAATTTTTAAGCTAATCCCATCAGAAATTATTTTTTTTTTACAATTTTTCTCATCGCCGAATACAATTTTTTTTTGTTTTGAGTCTTTTCATTTTTAGCTGCTATATGTCAATTGTTTCAATGGAATATCAAAAATTGGTTTATTCCATAGATGGATTTTCAAACTTTGAAGGTAATCCCAGTATAAATGTTTTTTTCAATCACTGAATCCACTTTTCTTTCCTGCAGTTCGAATTTTGTGTTGTTCTTTAGTTTTCAACTGTGTTAACTCAATTACTGCAATGGAATGTCAAAACTCGATTCATGCTAGATAGATTTTGAAATTTTTAAGCTAATCGCAGAGGAGATTATACTTATACAATTTATCTAATGAGTGGATGTAATGTTCTTTTTTACATTTCAAGTTTTGAGTGTTTTCGTATTTTATTCAGCTGATATATGTTATTTTTTCACTTGAATGTCAAAAATAGGTAAATTCTCGAAGAATTTTGAAATATTTTTTTTAGAATTTTTATCTTCTCAACGAATTCATTTTCATTTCTTTCTAGTTCAAGTTTTGAGTGTTACATTTTGTTTTCAGCTTCTGTCGTCAATTGTTTCGATGGGATGTCACAGATAGGTTCATTCTGGACGATTCTTGAAATTTTTGAACTAATCCCAGCAAAGATTACTTATATACAATTTTTCCAATTGCTGAATGCAGTTTTCTTCTCTGCAGTTTAAGTTTTGAGTGTTATCATTTTGTTTTCAGCTGTGATATGATTATTCTCTCATTGGAATATCAAAAATAGGTTAATTCTGGAGGGATGTTGAAATTTTGAAGCCAATCCCAGCATGGATGATTTTTTTACAATTTTTCTAATTGCTGAATGCAATTCTATTTCATACAGTTCAAGGGTTTGTAGGTTTTATTTTGAGATGTTCTACGTCGTGGATAAATTTAATCAATTTTAATTTTTGTATTACAACTGTAATCATTTAATGCAATTTTATTTTCTAAATTTTAAGTTTTAACTGTTACCATTTTGTGATATTGTAAATTGGTTCAATAAGATGTCAAACTTGGGTTAGTTCTGGATGGATTTAGAAATTTAAAAGCAATCCCAGAAGATATTTTTACTGCAATGTTTCTAACCACCAAATGAAATTTTCTTTTCTTCAGTTCAATTTTTGAGTATGGAATGTTGTTTCCAGCCACGATATGCCCATTATTTTAGGGTAATATCAAAAATAGGTTGATTCTGGGTGGATCTTGAAATTCTGAAGCTAATCCCATCAGAAATAATTTTTTTGCAATTTTTCTCATCGCTGAATGCAATTTTCTCTTCAGTCGTTCAAGTTTTGAGTATTTTCGTTTCTAGCTGCTATATGTCAATTATTTCAATGGAATATCAAAAATTGGTTAATTCTAGAAAGATTTTCAAACTTTGAAGGCAATCCCAGCAGTTTTTTTTTCAATCACTGAATTCAATTTTCTTTCCTGCAATTCGAGTTTTCTGTTCTCTTTTGTTTTCAGCTGTGATAACTCAATTACTGCAATGGGATATTAAAACTGGGTTCATGCTAGATAGATTTTGAAATTTTGTAGTTAATCCCAGCGGAGATTATACTTATACAATTTATCTAATGGGTGGATGTAATGTATTTTTTTCAATTTCAAGTTTTAAGTGTTTCCGTTTTTTATTCAGCTAAGATTTGTTATTTTGTTGTACTTGGATGTCAAAAATAGATAAATTCTGGATGGATTTTGAAATTGTGAAGCTAATCTCATCAAAAATATTTTTTTTGCAATTTTTTTTCTCGGCGAATTAATTTTTTTTTTCCAGTTCAAGTTTTGACTGTTACATTTTGTTTCCAGCTGCTACTATTACTTGTTTCAATGGGATGTCACAAATAGGTTCACTCTGGATGAATCTTGAAATTTTTTAAACTAATCCTAGCAAAGGTTACTTGTATACAATTTTTCCAATTGCTGAATGTAGTTTTCTTCTCTACACTTTAAGTTTTGAGTGTTGTCATTTTGTTTTCAGCTGTTACATGTTAATTCTCTCACTGGGTTAAAAATAGGTTAATTCCGGATTGAGGTTGAAATTTTTAAGCTAATTCCAGCATAGATTAATTTTTTTACAAATTTTCTAATTGCTGAATGCAATTTTCTTTCCTACAGTTCACGGCTTTGAAGGTTGCATTTTATTTTCAGATGTTCTACGTCAATAGTTTCAATGGAATATCAAAAATACATTCATTCTGGATTGATTTTGAAATTTTGCAGTTAATCCAAGCAAAGATGTTTTTTTTGTTTTTTTTTTTTTAATAATATTTTCTTTTCAATAGTTGAAATGTTGCATTTTGTTTTTAGCGGCTGTATGCCAAGTGTTTCAATGGAATATCAAAAAATAGGTTCATCCTGGATGGATGTTGAAATTTTGAAGTTAATTCCAGCATGGATTATTTTTTGACAATTTTTATAATTGCTAAATGCAATTTTATTTCTACGTCAAATAAAATTTCTTTTCGACAGTTCAAATGTTGCATTATGTTTTTAGCTGCTGTATGTCAATTGTTTCAATGTAATATCAAAAACAGGTTTATTCTGGATGGATTTTAAAATTATGCAGTTAATCCCAGCAAAGATATTTTTTTGCAATTCTTTTATGCCAAATAAAATTTTCTTTTCTATAGTTCAAATGTTGCATTTTATTTGTAGCTGCTGTATGCCAATTATTTCGATGGAATATCAAACATAGGTTCATTATACATGGATTTTCAAAGTTTAAAACTAATCCCACCAAAAATTAATATTTTACAATTTTCTCAATCGCTGAATGCAGTTTTCTATCTCACAGTCCAAGTTTTCCTACTTGAAGATGATAAAAAGTAAAAACTGGTCTAGTTTGAGCGATCTTCACACTATAGGTTATTGAGTTATACTTCAGATTTTAATAGTTTGGCGAAAAAATTGAAAACAAAATATTCGGGCTAAATTTCTGCATATTTAATTTTTTTATTAAGATTAAAATATTATATTCTTCTTCCGTTCCACAATAAACCTAAAAATAATAAAAATCGATCGCTGTATGTCATGAAATTTTAAATCGCAATCGAAAATAAGTTGGACACCAATGCTATACAGGGTGTTTCAGAGCTCTGGGAACGGTCAATCACGTGCTTATTTTTCAAAATTTCGAAAAATGTTTTATACAAAAGCTGTGTATAATAGTGAGCTGCACGCCCTAAAAATATTTAAATTTATACAGGGTGTCTCATAACAAAGTTACAGACCAAACTTATGTTTTTTTTTAATGGAACACCCTGTATTTTTTGTCATTTTTGAATTATATGGAGCAAATAATGGTGAGTTACTTCAATACTCTAACCTATTGTTAGCCGTTTTCGAAATATTTGAAGATTTGTTGAAATGCATGGTCTGGGTGAAATTTTAATTTTGCCCCAGTGATTGACGTTGAACGATTAAAATTATTTTAATTATTTGCTTGAAGGTTCGAACTATAGAGCCAACCATGATTTCATACAAAAAATTATACAGGGTGATAAAAAAAATGCGGTAGAAAAACCCAACTTATAAAGTTGAATAACTTCGGTTTTTCAAATGGCACACCCTGTATTTAGTAACGTATTCTCAAGTAGAATCCAATTATCTTTCACATTATAATAATTATTCCTGATATGATAATCGCTGGATACAAGAAAACAATTGAGATTAGGAACAGGGAACCCTCATACAATCTGAAAGATAATTGGATGGCCTCCACAATAAAAATTAAAAGAAAATCTGAAATTAAGGAAATTGGGAAATTTTGAGCCATGACAAGTGGCATTTGGAGGTGGATTCTCAACAAGCTCTCGAACCTGCACCTTTTTGCTAATTTGACCATATCTCTATCTCTTCTAATGCAGAAGTTGCCCATGTTGTCCCTACGAAATCCGGCCACCCGGTATTTCATACATTAGGCGCGCACTGTATACCTGTATGTATATAAATCGAGAACTCATTTATTTTTTCTTCATAACTAATGTATTGAAATGCCCGTTTCACTCTTACTTGCATCTAATCTTCATTTTAGCAGCTGACATGATCTTTTTAATAACATCATCATGTGCTTAGTATTTGTTTAACTCAATGACACGACGGTTGAATGCTGTAATTTTGGTTAGAGGACATACACGCTTGACAATAAGCAGGAGTTCCTGACATTTTTTTACACAAAGAAAAAAAAACGTATTTGTTGTTCTTCTGTAATTTTCTTTAATTAAATTACTTGATTCTGTGTGACTTCGTCTTTTTTCTCCTAATCTTTCACCAATAAATGGTTCATTAACCCAATACCATCGTTAAGTTGAAATAATAAATATTTAAGAGTTTTTCTCAAACATTTCGAAGTGGCCGTTTTTTTTGCCGGTCTGTACTATAATTGCAGTTTTGAACACTATTTTGTAATGAAATAGAATTGTGTTATTTAACCGGAATCCTGAAAATTAACGTGAAAGTAAAAGTGTTAAGTTATAATTCAATTGGAAAATAATATGAGGTCGGCGATTCAATTACCTTAAATTTGATACCCAGTAATATCCGATTTATTGTCTCTGGTTACCTGCTACCTCCAACGAGAGATTTCGAAATATATTTAAAAACTAAGCCATGGAAAAATATCAGTGTTTTTCGTATTCAGAGGATAAATTTACGTGAAACAATGGTGCAGTTTCTGGCGAAATGTGTGGAGTTGTTAAGAAACGATGATGAATACGTTTTGGGGTGGAGGGGGGTTGGACAACATTTTATCGAATGACGAGGCTTATTTTCTCACCTGGGATGCTAGGTAAACAAACATAATTGTATTGAAATGATTATTATTTGCAAGCAAATAATTTTCGAATTTTCTTCGTATTAAACTGGATCAAAAGTGTGAACATAATTGTCATTGTTGGGCCCTTTAAAACCTAAAAGAAAAGTAGTAAAGACAATTGCATTCCAAGAAGGTAACAGTATGGTGCTCCATGTCAGCATATGCAATTATAGGGACCTACTTTTTTTAGAGTGCCTGAAGCCGTACAGTAACCAGCCATCAGATTATTACAAAGATCGATTATTTACTTCCTATTTGTTGAATTTGGTTCTCGTTTATCACGTGGTGAAACATTTTTTATATTTAGGGTTGTTAAAATGAGGCATTTGTGATGGTTTCTATTCTTAAATTTTGACTTCCTAGTTTTGACCAAAATTGCACACACAGCAGCTGCATTGATGGACCCGATACGTGAATTGTTTCCAGGTAACTGTTACTTCGAATTTGTTGGCATTCCTTTCCCACCAAGATCACCGGATCTTACATCCCTCAATTCTTTCTTGTGAGGATATTTATAGTCTTCACCGATCTTCCGGTCAATTTGCAGCAGTTACTGGACCGCATCCAACAATATTCCTATTGCTATTTGTCGGCGGGTATTCCAAAATTCGAGGAGCTTTATAAGCGAGATGCTCGATATTTGGACAACATTATTGTTCTTCACAAATTTTAATGGACATTTAATCTGAATCAAAATTTGGATACAATGCTTTCCTAAAGACATGATTGCTTCTCTTACAGCTAAGAAAGACTTGAAAATAGTCAAGGATAACCTACGTAATAATTTTTACCTACTCCCACTTTGTAGTTGATGAATTACCGAACTGTTTTCACCAATCGTAAACGACCCATTTTTTATTATCTTGTAAACCAATACAATAGTAATTCTCATTAATTTTACTCTTCTGACTTTTTTTATCTCTTTTCACGTTGACCTGCGATCACTGGTTTGTCTATTGTTTTTGCTAACATTAGTATGGCTAGGCAGCGACCCGCGAACCGAACGTATGTTATCCGCTGAATTAATTATGTTTGCGTTCGTCACAATGACTTCCATCTCGTTCTCTCCGGCTGACAACTTTCGGTTAATAATAACACGAATTTTCAAGGTTACTACATCGTTACGTAAAAAAAGATTCCGGCGAGCGCCAGTGATTATCGTTTAAATAACATGCTTACATAAAAAAGTCCCCATCATTCGCAATTCGATAGTAATTTTACGTACCGCAAATTGTCTCGTTGCGATGTAATCGAGTTCAGTTTTTTAAGACATTGCGAGGTAACGAGATAGATTACCCTAAATGAAATTAGTTGTAACATTGTAAGGTAATAACATAGATTTTTTAATAGCAAAATAAACTTGTGAGCTATTATCCGAGTTACTTGAACGAAATTATCATCATCATAAATCTAGGGAAAAACATAAAATAGTAATCTTCCGTAATTCCCAAAACACATTTTTGAAGCCTTTGTTATGGTGCCTGGGTTTCAGTGTTGCCAGATTCGGGTTTTTTTCCCCAATATGGGGTAAATTATTATTTTGGGGTATTTTTCGGGGAACTTCAATCAATGGAGTATTTTTTGGGGTGGGTATTTTATACGAGGGGTATTTTTGGGGAAATCAATGAACATATTATTACATTTGCTAAAAATCATCATTACCATAAAGAAGTCAGTCATTTTCCTCAGCGATGAGGAAAAACCTGTGATATCATTTATGGAAGTTGTCCTTGCCGTTTTCGTAATTTTGTTACCTCCAATGAGATGTTGCATTTTCATTTAAAAAATATGTATGTGTTCCGAAAAGAAGATGAAAATATTGAGGAAGAAGATGAATAATAAATTTTATAATTATAATGCTTTAATTTTGTATATTTTCCAATAAATCCACTGTATTTACGTTTTACGTTTTATTTTCAAAATTTATTATTTTGGGGGAGTTTTATTAAATATTTGGGAAATTTAAAATTGCTACTGGCAACACTCGTTGCCCGTAAATAAATTATTATTACTATATCTTTTTGTTTGCATTATTTATCGTTAGGCCCGGATTTAGATTTTATGACCAATATTTTAGATTTTTGACCAGCAGATTCTGTATAACTGAATAATTTCCCTTCATTTTGGTTTAAATTTTCGATTTGTTTGTTAAAATTTTTTGGTCGGCATTTTTTTATTTTAAGGCCTGAATTTTTGATTTTCTGCCCTCTATTTCAACCTGAAATATTCACTTTTATGCCTGATTTTTTTTGCAGGTATTTTCGAGTTTTGGATTTTTTGTCCTTTTGAACATTTTCACGTTTCTGGTTGGCAATTTATTTTGAGCCAGAGTTATTTTTGGTGTCGAAATTGACAAATGATTTTTCTTTTACTTGAATTTGTAATTTTTTGGTCTGTATATTTTTATTTTGTAGACCAGGAATTTTATTTTTTTTTGTTTATATTTTAGATATTTGGCCTGCATTTTTGATTTCTTCGTTTATTGTAACTTTTAGAGTTTTTGGCCAAAATATTTTGATTTTGGTCAAATTTTTACTTTCTCCGTAACGAAGTACGAAAAAGTATTGTGATCGTGATTTTTTTTTTTTAATTTTTTTTACGGAAATATTCGTTTTGGGGTCCCTAGATGCCATTTCAATAATTTCTGGAAAAAAAAAATTGTGTCTGTGTGTGTGTGTGTGTCTGTCTGTGTGCGCTGTATCTCAGAAACCAATAGATCAATTGATATGAAACTTTGACCATACGTCTTATTTGATAATAAGAACTGAAAAGCTTTTGGTAAAATTTCGTACACCGGAAGTGGGCGTTTACCTTAACTGTTTTTTGTTTTTTGCCAATATTTTCTTAAATATAAAAAATATCACATAAAAATTTAAACAAACATCGAAGAAAACAAAGAAATGAATAGCTTTTGCTTGAAAATATTTTTCATAAAATCATTGCTATTCGAGAAAAAAATTTATTATTTTTTTTTAATTTTTGGTTTATAATTATAAAACGATAATAGTTACAGCAAATTTATGTGAATAATAATTGTAGAGAATGCCAAAATGAACAACTTCTAAAGAATACGTTTTTTTTCGAAATCTTGTTAGTTTTCGAGTAAACCTGGTTTTTTAATTTGAAGTATAATTTTTCCATCTTTCATGATTTTGACGTTTTAAACGTCAGTTTCATCCGAGTTTACACAACGCTCAATGTACATTTAAAATATGATTTCAATTGAAAATAAACCATGAAAACGTATATATAAATGACACCATCAAGTCGAAGAAAGTAACATGATGGCCACATCACCATTTTTTTATTAGTTTGTTGAAATTTTCTACAATTTTAATTTTTCGATTTTTTTAGTTTTTATCTTAATTATTAATTTTAACAAGCGAATTTTTGGTTGTTGATTTTTATGGGCGATTTTTGTTTTGTTTTGAGGGTATTTTAGATTTTTTTGTACTAAGTTTTTGGTTGTTTGCCCTTCATTTTAGATTTGTTTTTATGGCCGAATTTTTTTAATTACCTTTGAGTTTAGAGTTTTGGCAATTTATTTTGGGATAAAGTTTCAATTTTTTAGTCTGCATTTTTAATTTTTTACATCAGGATATTTGATTGTTTGCCTTTATTTTAGATGTTTGGTCTGTGTTTTTCATTTCTTAGTTCCAAATTTTAATTTTTGGCCTATAAACCAACATTTTCGAATATTTAGTTAAAATTTTCGTTTTTTTTTCTGGTCTGCATTTTTTATTTTTGCCGAGAGTTTACGATTTTTAGTTTAAATTTTCTGAAAATAAAAAAAAATCTAAAATTTTCGAATATTTAGTTAAAATTTTGGTTTTTTCTTTCTGGTCTGCATTTTTTAATTTTTCCGAGAGTTTACGATTTTTGGTCTAAATTTATGATTTTTTACCTATATTCTTAGTTTTTTTTTTACCTTGATTATAAATTTTAACGAGCGAATATTTGATTGGTTTATACTTTAGATTTTTAACCTGAATTGTTGATTTTTGTGTGCGAACTTTTGGCCAGTATTTTCGAGTTTCTTTGACCAATTTTTTTATTTTTTGTCCTTCATTTTAGATTTTTAACCTGAATTATTGTTTTTATGGGCGAATTTTTTAAATTATTGTTAAGTTTGGAATTTCGGCAATTTTTCTTTGAGGTAAATAGTTTTGGGGCTGAAAATGGCAAATTAGTTTCCTTTTGCTTGAATTTTCAATTTTTAGCCTGCATTTTTATTTTTTAGACCACGGTTTTTGATTTTTTGGCCTATATTTTAGATGTTTTTGGCACCTAATCCAAAATTTTCGATTTAGTTGAAATGTTTTGAATTGTTTTCTTGACTGCATTTTTATTTTTCCTAAGAGTTTTCAATTTTCAATTTTTTATCAATGTTTGTAGTTCTGTAACCCTAATTATTAATTTTAATGTTGTTTAATTGTTGATTTTAATGAGCTAATTTTTGGTCGATATTTTCGAGTTTTTTGGTCCAAGTTTTTGCCCTGTAATTTAGATTTTGCAGACTGAATTTTTGATATTTTTGGCTTGTACTTGGTTTTTGTATTAATTTTAGGTTATTTATTTAATTTTTTGTTTTAGTGGTTGTTTTAAGATAAAGCTAATGTACTTTGATATTTAAATAGAAAATACAGACTGCGCGATTTGTGTTTAAGGAATTACTTAATTTTCAAATATTTCGATTCGATTTTTGATTTTTTTTTCGAAAATTTTTAAATCAAAAAAATAATTTTTGCAGTCAATTTAGTTTTTTTAGTAATTGTCAAATATAATACTCTGGCCCGGAATGAAACTGATCACCCGGTGTAACTAGAACTCTTTGGAAATTATGAAAAAAAATGCGAACAATTTTAAGTAGTTAATTAGCGATGCTTTCCGAAAAATTTAAGAATTATTTTAATTATTTGGAGGATTAAATATTTTTCTAATTTTGGCCTTTTTGTACTACCTACATATTTTCGGAAAAACGGAGTTCTTCAATCCATGGGGTATTTTTTGGGGTGGGTATTTTATGCGAGGGGTATTCTGGGTTTTTTTATGAAATATTTGGGGAAAATTAAAAATTACTCCTGGCAACACTGCTGGGTTTGGGCACATTGGTATCTGTTTTGGCCTACTCAGAGGAAAATTAAAACATTTAAAAAATACATTTATTACAAATTTCGATAGACACACATTCTAAACACGGATCATTTTAAGTTTCATTGCTGACTTAGACGAAGCAAAATGAAATAATTGGAATAAATCAAACGTCGAATTATAAGCAAGGTTTATTTGATATGTAAATGATCGGCTCTTACGTGGTATGTTTAGGACGCGTTATTCTACCCCCAAAATCAAATATTCAGATTGTGAATATTATTACGGAATATGATTTTGTTATACAAATATGAAGGCTTCATCCATTTAATTATTTTGTAATACGGGGACGTGGAGTGTAAATCCCTTCTTAGTTTCATATTTAATCAGCTGACATCAACAAGTTTATGTGAATGAAGAGGATGGTTGGGACCGTTACTACGTGGTAATCCATAATTAAACTGATTTGAAAAATTCACTATATTATATAAATCTAATCAAACATTCACGACTCGAGTTTCAATGTGTTACCGTCATTATCAAATAAATTACAAATTGATGAATAATTATTTTACTAAATATTTTAGGGCATCGATAGTTGTTTGTGAATTTTGATTGAAACATTGTGCCAGGTTAAATGTTATTTGAATTAATATCGTGCAAATTTCTTTTGTTTCGTTCAATCCGTTGTGGAAGTAGTTGTTATAGTAAGTGATTTGTTTTTAGTCTTTGCAAGACTTAATTTTGCAGCAAAATTTCTCTCGGCTGGAAATGCCGAAAAACGATTAAATTTAATTTCTCTTTAAAAATTTATTTTTATATTTTTTCAAGTCTAAAAACGGTTAAATTTAATTTTGCTTGAGAAATTTATTTTTGTTTCTTTTTATGTCCAGAAGACCTTTCTGAACACTATTTGTCCCTTAAAAAAAATTGTGAGAACGCAAAATTACTTTTTCGTGGATAGTACTTAAATCGTCAGGAAATGCCGAAAAACGATTAAATTTAATTTTGCTTCAGAAACTTATTTCTGGTTTTTTTTCATGTCCAGGAGACCATTCTGGACACTATTTGTTCATGAAAATTATTTGTGAGACCCACAGGAACCGAGACGAGCAAAATTTCCTTTCACGTGGATCGTTCTTACATCGGCTGGAAATGCCGAAAAACGATTAAATTCAATTTTTCTTCAAAAAGTTACGTTGAATAATCATGTTATTCAAGCTACTTTTCGCCTTTATTTAATTTACAATTCTTTTGTTCATTTTAATGGTACTCGAATTATATCATCACATTTTGCCATCGGTTACATTTGTTCTTTGTTATATTAACGTTCTCATTGTTGGCACTCTTAGAAATGCGCAAATGGCGTTTACTAAAGCGGCACTGCAGCTATTGACATTAAAAAATATGCAGAGAGGAATCTGAATATTTGCACGAGCGGTCGTTTTCACGCCTTCGCGCTCGCTCACCTCTAAAGGCCATCCGAGGATTGGATTCATAAAACGCAGCCAGAGCGACAAAATAGGACAACATTGATATTTTTAAATATAAAATATAATCATTCAATCGTAAATATATAACCGCAGATTAAAAAAAATATTTAAATTTAAACAGTGTCTCATAACAAAGTTACAGACTAAACTTATGTTTTTTTTAAATGAAACACCCTTTATATTTTAGCATTTTTGGATTTCCTGTTACTTGGAGATTAAAATGACTTAGGTTTTGGCGATTTAAACCGGGCCGTTTTCGTGTATATTAAGTTGTTTATGCAAAAATTTGAACAAAATTGTTAAAGTGCTCTCCTGACACTAATAAAGATAATTCATTCTAGTTTAGTGGTAAAGTTTAGTTGAACTTTAGTCAACCAAAACATAAGTCAGCGTATTATACAGGGTGATAGCCATTCGCAAACTGCACAATTTATATATTTTTTTTCAAATGGAATATATGTTTTTAAATTTAACCAAAAATATTAAAATATGCAGGCGAAAAAGTCTGGAATTTAGGGTAACTCTACTTTATCATAATATTATCTACACACTTATTTCGCAATTTTAATTACTGTTAATAGATTCTGCAAGAACAAAAAATTATAATTAATTGCATATAGCACTGATTTTAAATAAAATTTCAGAATTTAGTTACCATTGGTGTTTTAATTGGTTCACATTTCCGGTTTAAAGACCTAACTTTTTTAGCATTGAGCACTGATTACAATACGTACGAGTATAAAAAAAAATCATGACCATGATAATATACAATTCAATTGTAAAATTTCATATTAAAAAAAACGTCATTATTATTTGTTAGATTTCAAGTTATAGACCAGAAGCCTTTCAGTTTTGTTTAACCATGACAATATACATTTCAATTGTTAAATTTAATGTTAACAAAATCATTATTCTTTGTTAGATTTTATGCTATAGAAACCTTTCAGATTTGTTGGTTACTCTATAATTAATTGTGTAATTTACTTTCAAATAAATGTGCCCTTAAATAGTACGAATATTGTTCTTTTATAGTTTGAGAAGATATTATAGTTTCAGTATACAGTATGTTTTTTTTATCGTGGGCCATAGGATTTTAAATGCTAAAAATTATACTTTGTGTTTATGTATATTTCAACATATAATTTTAAAGCAAATTTTAGTTAGTAATAAATCAATTACTTTTCCACATGATGCGCTTAATTAGATTAACTTAAACATGTTTTATTCCATTAAAAAATAAAATTAATTCACTAATCAATCAGTCATTTCAGAAATTCAAGGTACTTTGATTATTTTTGTTCAGTTATTTATTTTAAATAATTTCATTTTTTAATGGAATAAAACATGTTTAAATTATTCTGACTAAGCGCATCATGTAGAAAAATAATTGATTTATGACTAACTAAAATTTCTTTCAAAATTTTATGATAAAATATACATTAACACAAGGTATAATTTTTAGCATGTAAAATCCTATGGCCCACGATAAAAAAAATACCCTGTATAATCTGGTCCTGCCAAACTTTAGATGTACATTTAAAATATCATTTAAATCGAAAATACACCATGAAAGTGTAAATATAAATAACACACCATTTTGCTTTTTGTATGGATTTTACAAAAAAATGTAATCAGTTTTAAAATTACACTAAAGCTGCTATACTTTGACGTTTGAATCACGAAAATCTAATAACGCGTTTGGCAATTGTGCAAGTTCAAAAATTAAAATCGCAATTTTAAATCTTTTGACATTGAAAACGTGCAATTTTGAAGTTTTAAGTTTATAAAATTAAAGCAATACTTAACCCGTTTTTAAATTGCACTAAATTCTCCTCATTTTGATGCCAGAATTATTAAAATCTGATGACGCGTTTGGCAGTTGTGCAATTTCAAAAATCAAAATCGCAATTTTAAATGTTTTGAGGCAATTTGGCCAATTTTTAATCCGTTTTTAAATTGCACTAAATTCTCCATATTTTTACGCTACAATCATTAAAATAGGACAACGCTTTTGGCGTTTGGCAGTTCTAATTTCAAAAATCAAAATCTCAATTTTAAATGTTTTGGCGTAATTTTTACCTTTTACGTTATTCAATAAACATATTTTTTAATCTGTATTTAAATTGCACTAAATTCACCACATTTTTATGCCAAAATTATCCAAATCTGATGACGCGTTTGGCAAAAATTGAAATTGCAATTTTAAATCTTTTGACGTTGAAAACGTGGAATATTAACCTTTTACGTTGATTTCACGAAAACATCACCTAATCCGTTTTTAAATTGCACTATTTTTTTAAAATTTTTACGCGAGAATCATCACAATCTGACAACGTGTTTGTCAGTTGTGCGATATTAAAAATCAAAATCGCTGTTTTAAATTTTTTGACTTAAAAAATATGTTTGTTTCTTAATCTGTTTTTAAATTGCACTAAATTTTCCACATTTTCACGCGAGAATCATCAAAATCTGACAACGCGTTTGGTAGTTGTGAAATTTCAAAAATAAAAATCGCAATTTTAAATCTCTTGATTTGGAATACTTTTACGTTGATTTTACGAAAATATTTTTAACCTGTTTTTAGATTGCACTAGAGTTTACACATTTTCACGCTAGAATCAACAAAATCTGACAACGCGTTTGGCAGTTGTGTAATTTCAAAAATTAAAATTGTAATTTTAAATCTTTTGACTTTGAAAACTTGCAATTTTGACCTTTTAAGTTAATTTCACGAAAATATTTCCGTTTATTAAATTGCACTAAATTCTCCACATTTTCATGAAAGAATCATCAAAATCGGACAACGTGTTAGGCAGTTGTACAGTTTCTAAAATCAAAATCACAATTTTAAATCTTTTGAGGTTGAAAACGTTCAAGTTTGACCTTTTACGTTAACTTTACGAAAGCATTTTTAATCTGTTTTAAAATTGTACTAAATTCACTACATTTTGACGCGAGAATGATCGAAGTCGAATAAAGCGTAAAGCCGTCCTCACTGAGTCGACATTGTCGATCGACTCTGTCTATTGACCAACAAATCTTCAAGACTTCACCTGTCCACACCAAGTAGACAGAAAGTTTATCGATCAGTGGAAACGAAAATGTTTGATGAAGAAGACGTGATTATTGCTTGTGCCGCATTTGTTATTATCGCGTCTAAAAAAAGGAAATATTCGCATAAAAGAAGATTTTAGGTTCGACCAAGCCTGGAAAGTAGAAATCGGTACAGCGGTAGTAATCTGATAGAAGACTTAAAAAGGGACGATATCGACATATTGAACCTTGAATACAGATGTCATGGTGGTTTCAGAAATAGTACGAATAGCACGTCTACACTCTGGATTCTACTCGACTACCCTTTGATTTTACCGACAGTTTATGGAAAACCAATCGACAGGTCGATCGACATATTTTGTCGATCGACAAAGTCGATTGACGCGTACACACTAAGTCGACAGTGTCGATAGACAGAGTCGATCGACAATGTCGACTCAGTGAGGACGCGGCTTTAGGCAGTTGTGCAATTTTATAAATCAAACTCGCAATATACAGCGTGGCAACTAAAAATAACGGTAGTTTGGTTAATTTCTATTGTTTTTTCATAAACTTAACGGTATTATAAACATCAAATATTAATATCCAAAGTAAACTTCAAGAGTTATAAAAATTCCTCAACGTGCGCGAATGCAGGCGCGCAGTCTTTTCTTAACATCATCTACTGTAAATCGCAACACATTTTAAGGAATAGCAGCCCAGGCTGCCCTTAAGGAACGCTTTAGGTCTTTAACATTGGCATTTTGCACAATCTCCTACACTTTGTTACCCTGTTAGCTGCTGTATTTCCATGGACTTTCTGTCTTTTATAAAACTTCATTTTTAGCTTCATTCTAACAATAGTCCGGATGCTCCGTCCGTTTATTCCAAGTTCCATAGGAATCTTACGCATCGATCGTCTTGGATTTCGTTGAATTATGTCCTTGATGTTACTAATCTTTTGAAGTGTAACAGCATTTTTTCAACCCGAGAAAGGAGAAATTGCTGTTTTTTAAGTGAATTCATGAATAAGTCACAAACACGATTTCCGCGCTCATAAGAGCTAATAATAACGGCATGTTGCATTTGGCGATCCATATCTTTCTAAATATTTTACAAAATGTCAACAGATTAGGCCTATTTGAGGTGACAAAATATTAGAATTCAAAGGCAAAAGTTTCAGTACGGGGTATTCTTGATGGTTTCAAAAATTGGCGACCGAACTTATTTGTCGCCCTGTAAATCTTCAAATTTTGAAAACGTAAATTTTGTACCTTTTCTACTCGATTTCACTAAAATATTTATTAACCAGTTTTTAAATTATACAAAATTTTGTTGTGTAATTGCAAAAATAAAAATCTCGGTTTAGGATTTTCGAACTTTGCATTTTGTTAATTTCAAGCAGGGACGGATGTAGGAAATTTCTAGAGGAAAGAGGTCACTCGAAACAAAAATTTAAAAGAATTGAATGAAGACACAAAGAAACATTTATGTTCTAAATCACATTTTTGTGAAGGTCACGACAAATTAAAAAAAATGTGTTCAATGGAGGGGCAATCACCCCCTTCGGCGGGATGAAGGGGGTGATTGCCCCTCAATTGAACACATTCAATGGGGCGCAGGGGCGGATGTAGGAAATTTCTAAAGGAAAGAGGTCTCTCGAAACAAATATTCAAAAGCATTGAATGAAAACACAAACAAACATTTATTTTTTAAATCACATTTTTGTGAAGCTCACCACAAATTTAAAAAAAGTGCTCAATAGAGGGGCAATCTTCCCCCTTCACCCCGCCATATTTAGATTCGACAGAGGTGCTATTCCTCTATATCATTCAAACACCCTTCCTTTAGAAGAGAAACACTATAATTATGCGATGATTATAATTCTTTTCTAAATTTCTAAGTATGTCTGTTAGTTCAAGAATTATCCTTAAAAAAAAAACGAAAGACAATTGAAATTAATTGTCTGCCTTATTTATATCTATTTCATGAGTGTGACATTTAAAATTTGTTAAAGTTCAAGAAATTGACAATATTTTTATATCTTATCTACATCTACACAGAATAATAGTAGAATGGCATAAGATTAAACAAATAAATAAAATAAATCTCTATCTAGTTGATTAGTGCAACAAAGTGCTCCAGGGATTTTCCAAATCTGGCGGTTCGTTAAGATGCATCTTTAAGATGTTAAATTGAATTGCTCTACCTTATCTATATCTATATTCGATTAGTACAGCATTTTTTAAATCTGCCTTTTCAGTCAACAGCTATTCTAAAAAAAATCGAAAAACAAATGAACGTCGAAATAATTTTGTTCACTTTATCTATATCTAAAGAGTACAGTATTTTCCTTGAAGGATTTATAACATAGGACGTTTAAGAGAGCCTCAAAAATCGAAATTTAGTTTTTTTAGCTCATCTATATCGATTTAATGAAAGGTACATTTTGCATCAAGAATTTTCGAATCAGCCTGAATTAATTTTTAGTATCTGCCTCATCGTTCCAGAGATATCCTCCAATAACTTAAACAAAAAACAATTAAACAACGAGAATTCTTTATGAGCTTAATCCATTGAAAATTCTATGATTGAATTTTTTTTTTCTTATTAAAAATCAAAATATGTAAGGAATATTTTGTAAAATACAAATTTATAATATTTTTTTTTCTATTTTGGTTTAACAATCGACCTTTTGTTATATCAAAAATAGTTTAATAATGAGATTTTTATTTTACAGTTTTGCTCATTATTAAACTATTTGTGGGAACATTTTAGTTGTTGCGATTGGCAGTACTTAAACGTGGCATATGTCGACATCAAAATGTAAAATTGCCGTTAATTCATAGGATAATTGGAACCGTCCAATGCTTACACACTGAATATGTTCGATGATGCATATTGGGGAGTTCGCCACCAGTACCACTAAAGTTAGAAAAAACCGGAGGCGTCATATTGAACACTTGTTATCCGCGTGGAAAATGTAGGAACTCGGTGACAATGGCCGGACGCATGAATTCACTTGGCTCTCGTTGACGACATTTAGGCAACACAACATACACAGAGGAAAGCTTGTAATTTATTATATGTATTATCACTTTGTTTGCAAAACGAATATCACGGAAGAAACAGCGAGAGTATAATACATGATTCATTCGCGGCGAAAAAGACCCGCTTGGGTCGGTGTGTTAATTCGGTGTGGATTTCTATTTAGCGTCGATCGATGCCTGACACGAGGAACGAAAAACAAATGTAAACATAATCTTAAATTTCGATTATCATTTAGCATTATTTTATAAGCTTAAATTGGTTACAACTTACGTTGAAATAGTTTGTTAATCGCACCCTTGGCAACCTCCCTTGGAGGTGTGTAAGTAATATTCTTGATTTAATATGTTTAAAAAATAACTATTGAAATCGCCGTAGAAATACGTATGTCAAATATTAAATACGTTCGAAAGGGTCAAATGTTTTTGGTGCTGCCAAATGTTAAAAGATAAAACTCACTAGGTTTAAGTATATATTTTATTTCAGAAATAAATCCTTAACTAAAACCAAAGTAGAAAATATAGTATATTATACTGGTTTAATAAGAGGCATTGTGGGGCACTCGTTACATCCCACTCGTGCCACAATATACCCTCTTATTAAACTTGTATAATAATGTACTATTATAAAACTAAATTTCTGTATTCGACTATTTTGAAACGTATTTTAATTTAAAAAAAATCGGCCCTAGCATCTGTCTTTTAGTTCTTATCATGACAAATTGCAAATTAAAGGAGGAAAAAAAGGATACGGATATATAAACTCGCATAAATGTAACGTTCAGTGGTTCAACTCTGAACTAAAATCTATGAGAAACATGTTACATTTGTTAAAAGATATGGTAAATCAGGATATAAATAATATTACTTTGCGTCAAACATATAATAGTTTTAAAGGACAATATAAAAATGAGATCACAAAATCTCAGAAGCAAGCTAACGAAAATTTTATCAAATCATCCGTGAACCCTACAAGGGCAATGTGGAAAGTAATAGATTCTAAGCGACCAACAAAATCAAAATCTAAAACACCCACTAATATTTCTCCAAATAATTTTAACGCACATTTTGCAACAGTGGCTGAATCAGTAATAAATACACTTCCAAACTGTAATATAGATCCAGTTCACTTTATGCATAATTTACTGAATAATCCTCCTTATTTTAACTTTGAAGAAGTATCTTGTGCTAAAGTTCGTAGCATAGTTCTTAAGCTGAAACAAACAACAAGCGAAGATATATATGGATTAAATATCAAAATTATAAAAGTTGTACTGGATATACTTATTAGTCCCATCACTAAACTTATAAATCAGTGTATTAGAACGGGCGTGTTTCCAGACTCCTTAAAAATAGCCAAGTGTATACCCATTTTCAAAGGTGGAGACAAAGAAAATCCCAATGACTATCGGCCTATATGTATCTTGCCTGTCCTGTCTAAGATCCTGGAATCTATTCTAGTAGAGCAGGTTACCTTGTACTTAAATAAGCACAATATTTTAACATCAAATCAATTCGGCTTTAGAAAAGACAAGTCAACTATAACAGCTATAGAGAACTTTATTGAAAACATAATCAAAGCTTTTGAAAATGAGGAAATAGTGGCCTGCAACTTTCTCGATCTTAGTAAGGCTTTCGATTGCATGAATCATTCCATCCTTTTACGCAAATTGTACTATTACAACTTTAGTCCGAATAGTTGTAAACTAATTGTATCTTACTTATCAAACCGTATACAAATGGTTGCTGTTGATGACTGTATGTCAGAACAACAAAAAATAACAATCGGTGTGCCACAAGGATCAATTTTTGGCCCACTGTTGTTTCTAATATATATCAATGATCTTCCCAC
Source organism: Ocypus olens (assembly GCA_910593695.2). Taxonomy (NCBI): domain Eukaryota; kingdom Metazoa; phylum Arthropoda; class Insecta; order Coleoptera; family Staphylinidae; genus Ocypus; species Ocypus olens. The sequence goes on from OU343052.1 coordinate 42,401,010, forward strand.
AAATATAGAACAATCGTCAATAGTACTATATGCAGATGACACAACGATCGCATCACGAGCTACATCTCTAGAAACTGCAATAAATAAATTGGAGACAGACACGAATACAGCCACCGAGTGGTTTACCACAAATAAATTAAAGTTAAATTCAACCAAAACCGTAAATATGTTATTCACTTTAAAGCATGTTCCTATGTCGTGTATGTTTGTCAAGTTTTTGGGGATATTCTTAGATCCACACATGACTTGGAGTAAGCATGGTAGAGAACTGGCATGTAAACTGTCAAGAAATGTATATCTTTTGCGAAACCTATCCAGATCAGTAACTAAGGATGTACTTTCATTCACTCACATCTGTCGTATGGAATTTTTCTATGGGGACATTCATCTATTTTAAATGACATTTTTAAAATTAAAAGAAGAGCCCTTCGTGTTGTTTGCGGTATTGCGTACCGAGACGATTGTCGCTTTTGGTTTTCTGAAACTGGAGTATTAACAGTTCCTTGTTTGTATGTTTTGGAATGTTTGTTGTACATAACAGCCAATATGCATCTATACAATCAAAACAACTGTTTCCATAAATATGAGACACGCAAGAAAGATGAGTACCGTGTGGAGCCATTCAGGCTTTCAAAAACTATGAACGGCACAAGATGCTTTTCCATAAAATGTTTTAATGTGTTACCTAGAAATGTCCAGGATCTTACATATAACCGGTACAAAACAAAAATCAAAGCCTTTCTAACCGAGAATGCCTTTTATACTATAGATGAATTCTTTAATTGTACCGTACCGGAATAATGATTTTCGTCTGCATTAACAGAAATGATCTTATATTTTTTATTACACATGGGCTCGGCTTTTAAAGTGTTAGTTTTAAGGTTTCTCTATGTATATGTGTGTAATTGTATACCTGTACTGATCTCTAGCTCTTAATTACTTTGTTCTTTTTAACTAATTTGTTTGTTTTCAAGGATAATGTAGCATTTTTGTCTATCGCTGTATTATCACTTAAAGTGTAACTTGACGTGTGTAAACAATTAATGTAATAACACAAATAAACATATTTTTATTATTATTATTATGAGAATGACGAGTTGACATGATGATTTTGAAGATAGTTTTTCTGTGGATTTTAAATTTACGGGGGATCTTGGAATTACGGTATTACAAAAGAGTTTTAGAATTCGATTATTTACAGAACTTTTCCATAAACAATGATATGGGCAGTATACCTGTACATTCAGAGAGCGCCCCATTTGAAGGATTATATAGGGGATTTAGGGGATGTCTCGTTTTGGTAAGGATCCGTAGAGCGGCACGTTCTGCTACTAGAATATCTAGTAAGAACAGGGGATGGGAATTAGCAAGTAATACGAAATGAAAGTCTAATAGTGGCCTGAATATTAATTTGTAAATTATGCTTCTTTTCTAGAAATACCCTAATTTTTATACCTCTTTGGCTCTGCATTGTACCGATGCTTTCAGTTCTACAAAAGACAGCTTAGGGTTGAAAGTAATTTCAAGGCTGTTATAGGTTGGTGATGGGAACATTTGCGTATTAATAAATGTTAAGGGCAGGAAGGTGACGTAGGCTTGATGTGTTATGCTTAATTTTTAAATATATCGTAAAACTGCATGCACTTTTAAAGTATATCATATGTAAATACAGTGGACACTTTTGTTTATTTTAGAGATTAAACGAAAAATAAAAAGATCATAATTATCGTAATCTTTATAAACATATTTTGTGGCCGATAAGAGTACATACATTGAAATGAATACCAATGAACACACGGTGGCTATAACAATGTGTTTTTTTTAATGATGAGCATTGTGAGATATTGTGGCAGGTTAAGTGTACCTAGCAGATACTAGGTACTTTAAATCTTTGCAATCAGATATGATAATCGAATTCATGCGGTGTCATCGACTTATCGTATAATCATTATTAAATTTAAAAATTAATTTTAGAATGCGTTGAAAGTACAATAGATCAATTACGCAGTAAAAGTTCTGTCATTGCAAACAATTGGTTAGATAATAAAAATTGGGCTTTTATTAATTTTCTTAAGGAACACAAAATTCCTCCTTTCACCTCTCTATTTAGTTTCACGAAAGTCGGATCTCTTATAATTAGTTACTGCAGTGTTGGACGTACTGAAAGAGCACTCCGTAGATGTATTAAAACAATTCAACTATTATCAAATTGGCATTGATAGTGGAGGTGGGTAACTCATGAGCGAGTCGACTCAATGAAACATCTTTTAGAAGTGCGTTTGAAACAAATCACTCGTTCTTTGTACGAAAAAAGTAACAATTGCAATAAAATACAGTAATGATTGCACTAAAATATTTAATTTTCTTAATATCGTTTAATTTTCCTAATATAGAAAAAAAATACAACTTTTAGTTACTAGTTTTGTACATCTTTATTTATTGTTTTTATAATTATTTTGTTCAAGATTTCTTAATGTAGAAAAACATACAACTTTTAGAATAATGACTTGTTTTGTACATCTTTATTTATTGTTTTTTTTTTATTATTTTGTTCAAAATGTTGTATTCAATTTTTGTATTGAGAAATTAATGTGCTTACTCTTAGAAATTTTAATCGTTTTCATGATTAAAGAGAGAAAACATCTTTATTTAGACATTTACATAATTTTAATTTAACATATTAGAGGGGTTAGTCTGTCTGGGCTATCGACTTCGTTTTCATGTTTATTTTGTTCAAATTTTTTTATTGAATTAAATTTGTAATGAGAAATGAATGCGCGTACAGTTGGAAATAACAAATAATTTACCAACAGGAAGAATATCTTACTATTCGTAGTAGTAAGTAATATTTCGGGAATTAACCTAAAATTTAAACAATGTTTACAATATTAAAGGTTGTTGAATGTATACAATATGTGATTTGTGTATGACATAATCCCAAAATTGCGTCGAAGGATTCTCGTAATCTTTTGTTTTGTCTCGTGACCTCAAAACACGAAGATGATCCTCAATTAACCAGGACGCACGAATAGATTAATTATCTTGCTTAATTATATTTTTGCGCGACGCAATTTCATAATTGGATGAATGAAATTTGCAAACAATCCGTTATTTATTAATTTATTTACTGTACGAATTAACGCATCACAGAAAATAGAAAACATCAAATGAGTACAGTAAATGTAACTTAAATTACAATTATATAATCATGAGAATGGTTGCTACCGTTACTAAGTGGTAATTTTTCTAAAAATCAGTATACAGGAAGTTTGCGGGGTGCTTTAAAAATGGCGAATTAACTCAATGATATGATCTCGAGGGCTATTTAGGGAGTATGGAATACATAATTTAATTGATGAGGCTGTTATTATACGTGTTGAAACTCCTTAATATCACTTAATAAAACACCTTGAAACCGTAAAACCTTACACTGCGTCAGTGTTATATTAATTTTATTATTTTGTTAATTAAAATCTGCAAAATATTAATTACTTATGAGTAATTACAAAATATTAATTACACATAAGTAATTAATATTTTGCAGATTTTAAGTAACAAAATAATAAAATTAATAAAACACTAATGCAGTGTAAGGTTTTAAGGTTTAAAGGTGTTTTATTAAGTGATAATGTGGAGTTTCAACATGAATAATAACAGCGTCATCAATTAGTAGTATGCTGCGGCACATCAAATTTTAGAAGAAATATGTGCCTATATTACACAGCCCCACAAAAAAAAGTCCGGATCTGTAGATCAGACATGTGTATTCTTATGTATTTTTCACCTCCGAATCCGAGGTCAGAAAAAGGCCTACACCCCTGGAATTGGCCCCAGAGACCAAAAATGGCCCCTATAAGGTGTGAAACGTGGATTCCGGGATGACGGATACTCAGGGCCCATTTTCCGACCTCAGAGGGATCCCAGTCGGTTCTAAACTTTTTTGACCACGAATTCGGCGTTGGTTTGGGAATGCAATCTCGACCTCGCCTTATAGCGGCCATTTTCGGCCTCTGGGGCCAATTCCAGGGGTGTAGGCCTTTTGCTGACTTCGGATTCGTATTCAGACGTGAAAAATACATACGAATACACTTGTCTGATCTACAGATCCGGACTTTTTTTTTGTGTGTAATTATCCACGATTAGTATTTTTTAATGCGATAATGTTAATTTTGCAATCAATTAAACCTGGTATCATTGTGAAGGGAACGCTTATCACTAAGAAAATGAAGTATGTATCATAAACTTCTAAATAAACAAGATGGTTATTTGTAACAAATTTATTTAATAGCGCATAGAAATATACACAAATGGCAAATGATATATTTTTAAAATTCAAATTAAAATTCCACAGCAGCTGCCAGGTTTTATGCAGACTTCGCTGGAAGGCATCCAGACGCAAATGTATTCAGAAGATTGGAGCAAGGAACACGAGATACCGGACTCCAGTGGAATAGAGCAATTCATGGTCGTGCAAGAACTTTGTGAAATCCATAAATGTAAGAGGATGTTCTTCAGAATATTGAATAACATCCTACACCAGAGGTATTGCACAACAGTTAGGTGTAAATCGACTTATCTGAAGGAGGACAGTATCCATTCTACAAGGTACATGCTTTGTTAAAAAAAAATCAATCACTGGATAAACTACTGCAACTGGTTGTTACTTCAAGAAGTTTAGACTGATCGCAAAATTACATCAAGGATAATTTGGACAGATGAGGCAAATGCCAGGGTCGGAGTTTTTAATCAACATAATAATTGTTAGTAGCATTAATAATTCCCATCTTACACACAAATGATGTCATCAACATTGAGTGTGGATGTGCAGGCAGCTATAATGAGCAATATATTCACCACAGTTTGGGAGGAGATAACTTTTTACAGTTTTCACAAACTGATTTTCAAGATCTTATCGATGCCAATAATATCTGGTTGCAACTAGAGATCCTATTGCATGCCCTTCAAGAAATCCAATTTTGACACCCCGTGATTTATTTTTGTGGTGTTTCGTCAAGAATTTTATTAGCATTTTCGTCAATAATGAGCAAGAAATGATGCTGCGCAATTAGCTGATGGATGATAACATGCTGCCAGGAGATCAAAACAATATTGAAAGTGGACCTGTTTGCCTGATTATTTTGAGCAGTTTCATTAGTTTGGGTTGTTGCAATTTGCATAATAAACGTATAATTTTATTAACGTTATTACCATAACTTTCCGTTGCTAGGCAACTATGGTAATCGAACACAAATCTCGGTACCCTGAATGTACCGACGTAACGTTGCCAAATTATTTTTTTTCTATCACAATTATTTTGGAAAATAAAGAATTTAGATTTTCGAAATTATTTTTTCCATTATCTGAGTGTCCCTCAACATCACAAAATCGAGTTTACGCGCGATTTTTACGGTATGTTAAGGTTATCGAAACACTCTATGATAGCATTAAAATGGGCCAAGGTGTCGAGATGTGCATTAAAACTAGTTTTCAAGAAATTTTTAATAAATACATTTTGGAATATATCTAAAAATAGCAAAATGACTTATGACGTTTCGTTTCTAAATATCGAAAATAGTCCTGTTTTCAGTTCACATTTAAATTATTGTTCCATGTAATAAAGACGAAAAATAGCCTATACAAATATTTAATCTGTTCGCAAATCTACAAAATTAAGTCTTACAAAGACTAAAAAATGGTGGCCTCCCTGTTACTTTCCCCGATTTGATGGTATAATAGTTATTTATATTTTTATGGTTTATTTTAATTTTAAATGATAATCAAATGTATATCCACCGTATTGTAGGATCGTATAATACAGTCGTTTGAGACGTAAAAATTGTGAAAGATAAAAATGACAAATTATACTTTAAATTCCAATAGTGAAGACACCGTCAGTTTTCTTAAAAACTAGTGGGTTTTCAGAAAACCTATTCTTTCCAATTATAAAGAATACCTTTTTTTTATTTTGGCGTTATCATTCTTGTTCATATAATTTTAGAAAAACCATAACCAAAATAGCAGTGCTAATAACCTTTGCTATAGTTATAAATGAAATCTGAATTATTGATCAGTTTTTGGGTAGTAGGGAATTGTCAAAACACACCAAAGGGCATAATATTGTTAATGCTATAAATTCATATATTACAGAAATAAGAAATTTCGTGGAATTTATGTATCGGCCCTTGCATAGATGAGGCTGCTTCGAGAGAATAACAGGATCTATAAAAGGAGTAAAATTCAAATATTTTATTAACACAAGGCTTTTTATTTCAAGAAATGCTTTTTACAAAAGTTTTGCCTACTTTAAAGACTGCGCTTGGACGATCTATTAATATTGTTAATTACATAAAATGCGATGGTCATGTTGCTGGGGCAATTAACCTGTCATCATGGATGGCTTAAATCGCCTAAAAAATAATGATGTGACGAGATTATTATTAGATTAGAACCAAATGTTATTAAACTTTGCTAAGATCAAAAAAACTTTTAATAAAAATTTTCGAAATTAAACTTTTTTAATATTTAAAAATACACAAGATTATCTACATTTCGAAAATTAAACCATCAAAATTAAATAACGCACTCGTAAGTCTTACAATTTATCAAAATCAAAAACTTGATTTTGTTGATTTTGAACTTGAAAATTTCGGATTTTGCCAATTTCCATTGTCTCGTCGTGAATATTTTTAATACAATTTAAAACACATTGAATTCTCTGCTTGTTTAACTCCTTTGCAATTTTTAGAAACTGTAAACGAGAGTTTTTTACTTTGAACTTGGAAAATGTTGGATTTTGGCAATGTTCATAGACTCGACGTGATTATCTGTTAATACTTTCTTCAAACACCCTAAATTTGCTATATTTTAGCATTTAAATTAGCAAAATTAAATAACGCGTTCGGTAGTTTCGGAATATTTCAAAATCAAAAACGCGATTTTGTTGACTTTGAAATTGGAAAACAACAGATTTTGACAAATTTCTTTGAACGATATGTATATTTTTTTAAACACACTAAATTCGCTACATTTTTTAATTTAAATCATCAAAATCAAGTAAGGCGTTCGGAAGTTTCGCAATATTTTAAAATCAAAATCGCGATTTTGTTGATATTGATCTTGAAAAATTTCAGAGTTTGTCAATTTTCGTTACTTTGACATGAATATTTGTTTATACTTTTAGCATATAAATTCTCATTATCAAAATGCTTTTAACACCTCAGCAATTACAAAAAAAATAGAAATCGCGAATTTGTTGCCTTTAAAATTGGAGGATTTTGATTATTTTCGTTAATCTATTATTAATATTTCATAATACTTTTTAAAATAGAATAAATATTTTACATTTTAACAAATAATTCATCATAATCATCAGAAATACGTTAAATATCTTAGCAATTCTATAAAATTAAAAATTTCAGATTTCGACATGAATATTTCTTAATATCCTTTTAACCCATACTAAATTTTAACGTACAAGTCATCATAATCAAGAAACTTAAATAAATTCAATAAAGATGAAAGTAAGGTTGTCTCAAATTTATTTAACCCGCCAATGGTGGCCTACTGGTCTGTGAGACCGGGTGTGTCGAATAACTTTATTCTCCGTTACTGTTTTTTGTTGCAATTTCGAGTAGCTGCCGCATTGCAGAGCTTAAATTGATTAAATATCTTTGTTTTATTGTCAAAGAGCATAAATTTAAAAAAGAAAAACATGAACTATTAGTAACACGTTTCGAAAAATGCGTGAGACCGGCGTCACCATTAAATTTGCATCACCAATGGCGGGTTAAGAAACTTAAAACTTTATTTTGAGCTATTAAAATTTTAAGTGGACGAATTAAGAAGGGGGCCTTACAAAGTGGGCGTTTGGTCCGAAAAGGTTGAGAAATACTGCTTTCAATGATAAAATTTAGTGTTGCAAATTAGCATATCTATCAGATATAGCAAGTCCCTACATACCACATGAAAATATTTTAACTTCCGCCAACAAATTTTGTACGAAAATTCAGCCAAAAGTTATTGAGCATTTAAATTGGCCGGAGCAAAATAAAAAAAAAATTCTAATTTTAGAAAAAGAAATTTGACAGGGTGAGATATTCATTTTTACTAAACGATACGTCAATTTTCGAATTGGTACTGAAAGAAAAGGAAGAACTTATATCTATTTCGAGCGACAGAAATTTGGGAAATAAAATATTCTGAAATGCTACTAAATTCATTTTGAATTTCTCTTTAAGAAGATTTTCCAGCTATATCAAGAAAATCATCATCTTTGAACATTGACATAAATGTTGCTTCTATTAATACTTAATGGACACTGTGGGTCCAATCGACCCGGACGCACACTTTACCTCAAATTTTCGGCGCGAAGAATTTTTTTTTCTATTCTCCCTCCCATATATATTTCAAACCTATTTCCCTATTAGCTGTATATACCTCAAGTCTATCAGCTCTTTACTTTTCTCGTGATAATTAAAATAAACGGATGTCTAATTTTGTGGGTCTAATAGTCCCAAGAGTGCCCGATACGTAATTTAAAAAAAATCAAAAATAAAATTGGATTTTTTTCGTATTTTGGTGAATAAATACAATGAATAAGTAAAACATTTATCTGACACTTTAAATAAAACAGTTTCTTTGTTAATATCACACTTTATTTTTTAGGTCCGAAAATGTATCAGGAAGTTAACGCTTCAACCATCAATCAATTTATCTAGCAATTATTTTTTATTACAATACGTAAATTGTGTTTTTTACGTATTTTTTTTACAATATACAATTTTCAGAGCTAAATTTTTTGAACGATGACCTATAATTTGCGGTTGCGTCAAAATATCAATCAACAACTTCTTCAGGACGATATTTCCCGCTATCGAGAATCTGATTCAAGTGATGATTCAGATCGTGCAATCGAAGACTATATTTCTTCATTTTTTGTAAAAAAAAATTATTGGTATATGTATATGATTCCCTCTAAAAAATTAAAAGAAAATGTTTTATGCTTGCCTCATTTCAAACTTAAAAATTAATATAGTTTTTGCAGCGAAGACCTTATTTTTTTGCTTGAAAGTGCCAAATTTCAGCAAGATGACCTGACATTTTTAGCCAAATATATCTAAAGGTTTTTTTTTTAAATTAAATTTTTAGTACAAAAACGCTAATTTTTCAACATTTTCTTTCAAAATTGTTCAATATTGTTTTTGGACACTAAACTATTGTTTAGTGTCTACCATATCTTAACCTGCATTTAAATATGTCCTAAGCAGTTGTGTAATTTTTTTCTAACCTTCAATTTCAATATTGACGGAGATACACAGCTTCAAAGTTGTCGGGGTCTATTAGACCCGCAGTGCCCGTTACGTTATTATATAGAACTGTGTCCGTTAAGGGTTAATAATATTACTTAAAAACTTAAATTGAATACCCTCATGCAGAAGCATTACATACAGTAGCCTGATATGTATATTCAAACTGTTTGAAAAATTAAGTTTTACTAAGAATACAATAATATTAATAATAATTTATACATTTTAAGATACATTCGAAATTTATTGGCCTATCACTATTATTAACTGGCTATAGACTTGAGGTCTTTCAGCCTGTTTACGGTACTTCATCATTGTTTTTTCTACGTCATGAAATGATTATGAATGATCATGAAAAGATGAATGAAATCGCAGATGTTTTTTTCGGGGCGGTTGACTTTAGGGACTATATTGGGATTGCGATTTATACATAGGTGCTTGAGGATATCAAGAAGGTGGATGTTTGTGGAGAATTTTTTAGAGAGATATGACAGAAGTGTTCCAATAGGTGTGACTTGGGGTTTTTTGGTATAGCAGGATGTTTAAGGGATTATGTAGAGGATTGTTGGGATGTCCGATTTTTGTTAGCTGATCGTTCGGCAACTTGCAAATTGGCTTTTAGGATGGAGATTATTACAAAGGAAAGCCACATAATAAAATAGGGGTCGACAAATCATTACGTAACTTTATATTTTATATTATGTTTGTGCATAGGCCTATTTTTGTAGATTAATTATAAAAAAATTAAATTATCAATATTTTAAAATATTTTAATTCAAACTTTAAAATATTTAAAAGTGAATATTTAATTACGTATTGGTAGTTCATATTAATATAGATAGTAATATGGAATAGATATTTATTCAACGAAATAAAAAAAACAGTTTAGAATCTGAATGTTTAATATGTCATATACTTGTTTCTTATTGATCACTTGGTGAAACATTATGTTAATATATTCTTGAAAATGGCACTAAGCCGAAACTAGTAGAAAATAAAGCAAATTTAATCGTGAAACAAACCAAGTGAATGTTTAACCTTCCGGGCCGGGCGCCAAGTCTGTGAGACCCGGTGGTGTGCGAATAAACGTTCGTCAATTTTCAGAAAACTGTTTTTTCGAGTTGTCTAGCCGAGTACCTTAATAATTTCTTCTTTAGTTCACGTTTGGAAAGCGAAAAATGTGTATGATATTTTAGTTATTTGGAATTAAAAAATAAAATTTAGTTAAATTTTATGCAGGAGATTGTTTTTACTTTCTCCGTTACGAAGTACGAGAAAGTATTGTGATCTTTTTTTTTTTTCAAAAATTTTTTTTACGGAAATATCCGTTTTGGGGTCCCTAGATGCCATTTCAACAATTTCTGGAATTGTTACTTTCTCCGTTACGAAGTACGATAAAGTATTGTGATCGTGATTTTTTTTTTTTTAATTTTTTTACGGAAATATCCGTTTTGGGGTCCCTAGATGCCATTTCAACAATTTCTGGAAAAAAAAAATTTGTGTCTCTGTGTGTGTGTGTGTGTCTCCTGTGTGTGTGTGTGTGTGTCTGGCTGTGTGCGCTGTATCTCAAAAACTAACAAAGCAATTGATATGAAACTTTGAACATACGTCTTATTTGATAATCCGAAGAACTGAAAAGCTTTTCGTAAAATTTCGTACACCGGAAGTGGGTGTTTACCTTAACTGTTTTTTGTTTTTTGCCAATATTTTCTTAAATATGAAAAATATTACAAAAACATTTAAACAAACATCAAAGACAACAAAGAAATGAACATCTTTTGCTTGAAAATATTTTTCATAAAATCATTGCTATTCGAGAAAAAAAATTTTTGTTTTTTTTAATTTTTGGTTTATAATTAAGAAACGATAATTGTTACAGCAAATTTATGTGAATAATAATTGCAGAGAATGCCAAAATGAACAACTTCTAAAGAATAAGTTTTTTTCGAAATCTCGTTAGTTTTTGAGTAAACCGAGTTTTTGAATTTGAAGTATAATTTTTCCATATTTCATGATTTTGACGTTTTAAACGTCAGTTTCATCCGAGTTTACGGAACGCTCGATGTACATTTAAAATATGATTTCAATTGAAAATAAACCCATGAAAACGTAAATATAAAGTCAGAGAAAGTAACATGATGGCCACATCACCATTTTTTTTGTGGCTGTGTGTGTGTGTGTGTGTATGTGTGTGTGTCTTTGTGCGCTGTATCTCAAAAACTAATAGAGCAATTGATATGAAACTTTGAACATACGTATTATTTGATAATCTGAAGAACTGAAAAGCTTTTGGTAAAATTTCGTACACCAGAAGTGGGTGTTTACCTTAACTGTTTTTTTTTTTGGCAATATTTTCTTAAATATGAAAAATATCACAAAAACATTTAAACAATCATTGAAGACAACAAGGAAATGAACATCTTTTGCTTAAAAATATTTTTCATAAAATCATTGCCATTCGAGAAAAAAAATTATTATTTTTTTTAAATTTTTGGTTTATAATTATGAAACGATAAGAGTTACGGCTAATTTATATGAATAATAATTGTAGATAATGCCAAAATGAACAACTTCTAGAGAATAAGTTTTTTTCGAAATCTCGTTAGTTTTTGAGTAAACTGAGTTTTTTAATTTGAAATGTAATTTTTCCATCTTTTATAATTTTGACGTTTTAAACGTCAGTTTCACCCGAGTTTATGCAACGCTCGATGTACATTTAAAATATAATTTCAATTGAAATAAACCATGAAAACGTAAATATAAATGGCTATGTTACCATCAAATCGGTGAAAGTAACATGATGGCCACATCACCATTTTTTTGCTTGGGTCTCTGCGCCCGCTACGATGTCAAGATTTAGGGCGCCCCATCCGGAAGGTTAAAATTTTCTGCCAGTTTTGTCTTTTTGAGAGATTTTAAAATCCTCTTAAAAATGCCCTAATAAGGTCAAACTAGTCCGGATTTTAATATATTCAGAATCTATTCTGAGATTGAATTGATAGAATTAATATCTATTTCATATTACTATCCTTGGTATTCAAAAGAGTTCGCGAGAAAAACGTTGAAAAAACACTGATCTAGGCTAAAAAGAATCAAGTTATTATCTTATTTTTTATTGATAATTTTATCGACTAACATAAGCGCCGGATTTTTAACAGGTATTATTATTATCATCGACACATGCACGATATTGCGGTTGAGTGGATGATGAATTTAAACAGAAAAAACTTAATTCTTTATATTTACAATTTAATCTAACATTTCGATAGCTGTTGTTAATTTGAACAGGCAAAATATTTGTTGTTTATTCTAATTTTCGTCGTGGCATTAGCCAGCAAGTAGTTTGTATGAATATTTTGTTTATTTATTGTAGTGTTGTAGATTATGAATAGTATTGTGATTGTTAAGATTAATTTTCTACTTAAAAAAAGATCATCTATCTAAAATTCCAACCTTATTTTTACTTTCTCCGTTACGCTCGATGTACACTTCTGTGCAATAAAATTAAGCACAAGTCTTATGAGTATTTTTTACAATATTCTAGTTGAATAATTCGGGTCTGCAACATTTTCAATAAATGATAAAACACCATAACTTGAAAATAACACTTTTATTAAAATGCCAAAACCAAGACAAGACTAAAAATCATCTTATATTTTCGTTATAATTCGAATTTTTGAATATTTGTCTAAATGATGTGGCATTTTGACATTAAGGAAATTGACAAATTTACATATTTTCGTAACCAGAAAGTCCTCTTTAAACTATAACATATTTAGTGTGCTTAATTTTATTGCACATTTAAAATATGATTTAAATTGAAAATAAACCATGAAAGAGTAAATATAAATGACTATGATACTATCAAGTCGGAGAAAGTAACATGATGGCGACATCACAATTTTTTCGAAATATCTTTAGTTTTTGAGTAAACTGACTATTGTTCGATTATTAATTGTTCCAGAACATTTCCAATTACTTAGCTCTGTGCACTTACCTTCATCAAATGATATCCATAAGACGACAAATGCCCCTCATCCATCCTCTAAAAATTGATAATCCAAAAACAACACTCCACCACATTATTTAACTCTTTTAACACCGAACTCGCGCACGGAACTGGAAAATTTTGTCAGGTGCTAACAGTCTTATCATCTGAATTTGGCCTGGGGCCAATTCGTGTCCGGCGGAGTTATCGCAAAACCGCATTCTTTCTTCACCTGTTATCAGTGCTTATCTACGCAGCTCCGATTTGAATCACATTGATTTCAATCTGCACACAAGATAGACAAAGATGCAATCTGTTTTTAATCATTGAAAGTCGTGAGTGTCAATGTGTTTTAGTGTGCAGTTTGTGGAAAATTGTATTATCGAAAATCTATTTTAATTCTCAGTTATAAAGATGGACAGTTGGTAAGTGAATGAATGAAATAGGTTTAATTTTATTGAATACATTTTTCAATTCAGTTTAATATCTCTCAACACAAATAACGAATGAGTGGAATGACCGTCAGTTCGATAGCCCTTTTACATATGGTACAGAATGTTATAGTCAACATAGTTTATGCATTACAATAATATATACAAATTTCTTATATGGAGAATGTAAACTTTTAAAATAATAACGCCAATTCGATAGAAGCATATAAATCATAAAATATCTCCATAAATGTTTTCTTAGATGGCTAAAAGTAATGCAGAAATACAAGCGTCAGCAACGTAAACTGTAAAAACTACTTTTTTTAGAAACGCGGCCTTCCGTTAAATTGGACCTGTTGCATTATCCACCCTCGAGAGAACGAAATCCAAGTCCTTTCAGCCCTTAATCATCTAGTCATCACAGGATAACGTACTTATAGTATGAAGCATGTGATCATTATATATGATCTCGGCGAGGAAAAATGTTTAGTGTATGAAAATATATTCCAGGATTAAAATTGAATTACTTAGCGTAAAAATTCTGAATATTCACTGTCCAATTACGAACTGGAATAATTTCTTGTAACATTAATTTTATGTATAATTCCCACATGTTTACTCGGTGTGACTGGATCGATGCCTGCATAAATTGCCCGTCAAAATAATAATAACATTCCTTTTTGAGGGACGCTGTCAGGGCGGTGGTGGGCGAGGGGCGGAAATGTGGGTCAAGGGATGAATGAAGCGAGGCAACCGGTTGCTAAGGGCTTCAGATTATGGTTTGATTTCGTCCCCTCGTTTCGGCAATTCAGGAGCGCGGAGCCGTCACATAAATCTGTTAAGGTAATCTCTCACAATTGGGACGAATAATGGACAAAATATTAATTGTAAAAATGAGATTATTACCATCATTAAATTTAATGTCTCCGTCGGAGAAGTAAATGTAATACCGTGACAGGGATTTAAAATGAGGAAAAATTGAAAGGAAAATCCCAGTCTCAGTTGAATAGGAGTAATGAGAGGTTCGATTCTTTAACGTAAGAAGCTCAGTCATATATACATAACTTAAAAAATGTTCTACGTCCGTTATAAAATGCACAGTTTTTTTTATTAATTTGCGTTCATAAAATTTGCAGTGACGGTTCGCGGGGTGGTAATACAGATAGGTAGGATCAGTTGCAGAGACGGCTGGCTGCGTGACCGTACCTATCTGTATTACCACCTCTTGTTCCTCGGCCGTACCAGAAAAAACCCCGCGAACTGTCACTGAAAATATGTATTTTCTGAAGTCTTCAAATAACGTGAAAAAAGTGCCATAACGGTTGATTTTTTTATGCTTTTGCGTTAAAAAAAGTGCCGTAGCTGTTCATTTTTTAATGCAAAATATTTAAAATTACGGACGTAGAAAAAATTTGGTATGAAAGCAACTTTATTTTCACTTGTAGGAATTGCCTTTATTTTCTACTCGTGAAAAAAAGTATTACTTTACTCACTTGTTGCATAAATAACTATTTCACGGCTAAAGCATCTCATGATATACAAAGAGTTAGGCAAAATGCTTAACTAGGTATTACTTGGAAGAAAGATTGTCATTAACTTTTCTGGATCTCTTAACACGTCAACTGCCACCATGATATAGAAAAAAGGTTTCACTGGCCAGTATTTTTTTCTTCGTAAAATAAGTTTAATATACGATCTTAATATGAGAATATGAAGTAAAACTTAAAAAAAACAATATTTGCGATGGCCACAATATTAATTTGCAATATCATAAGCATATAAAAGATATGACAAAAAAGAAAGTGGCTGTTGTTCCTGAATAGGAAATTTGTATTGATGAGACGCTTGT
The DNA here is from genome assembly GCA_910593695.2 of Ocypus olens. Lineage (NCBI taxonomy): Eukaryota > Metazoa > Arthropoda > Insecta > Coleoptera > Staphylinidae > Ocypus > Ocypus olens. The sequence continues at coordinate 42,416,583 of OU343052.1, forward strand.
TCTCTTTAGAGGACGTTTGTCCTTTAAACCAGTGTTTCTAAACCTTTTTTCATTCGTGGCCCCCAAAAAGAAGTTGATTACATCTATGCCCCCCTTCTCTCTTTACAAAATTCAATACATTTTTTTTAAATTTTATATCTACAGAAAACTGAAAACGGCGATTGTTGGTTAAGTAAACGTAGAAATTAAGGGTGGCGGGTAGGCCCTATCCTACAATCCAATCAGTTAAACATTTGCAGAAGTAAAGTAATCGACGAAGGAAGAAAATAAATATTGCTTTTGTTTGTATTGTGTAAATTAATTTAAGTGAGTAAACGTTGCTTCATGTTTAACTATTTTCGAAAACTAAAATAACTAGTGAGAAGAATTTAGATAGTACTGGACACAGGGCCGATCCTAGACCCTTGGCCGCCCGCGTGCTAATGATGAGTTGGCCGCCCCTTCTCGCGCTGTAAAACATTTCTTGGGGCGAGGTTTTCAATTCAAAACAATTAAAAATCCTCTGTAATATTTTTGTAAGGTTTTGAAGCCAAAAAATATCATGTCAGAGCATATACACATATTTCAAATTTGAAATATGTTCGGTCTGAATTGAAATAAGAAATGACTAAAGAATCTGCTAGTAATTCGGAACCGCCAGATGTATTTTTACATTCTACAATTCTGCGTACATTGCCAGAGAAGTATTTTTCTTTTAAAGCCAGCTGGATGCTGAGGGCAAAAAGTGATAGAACGGTTGATAGCTTAATCAATGAACTATGTTTGCATAAAAGGGTCTTGTAAATCAAGGAAGCTGGATCCACCAAGCAGAAAGCTCTCAACAGAAATCATCGAAGAAGTCATTACAGCAACGAAGTTCAGTCGATGCGAAGAAAAGGAAAAAACAACTGATATGCAACTACTGCAAAAAGGCCAATCACATGGTTAAAGTATGCAGGAAATGAATTGCTGATGGCCGTCCTCCGAAACCTAGTAAACCGGAGTCCGACAGATCAACTGAAACACATACACATCGTCGAAATGCAAGGATGACAATAGCGCAACAAGCCATATTTTAAATGATCAAGTTTGCTTTAGAACATTCGAGTATTTTTGAACTGAACACTACAGCAAATGGTGAGAGAAAATCGAAGCCATCGGAATACGTGAAATAGAAGTTGAGGCAGCAATCCAAGGAAAATGGCAGAAAATTACCTTGGCTGATGTGTATTCGGAATCAAGAGGAATCTGTTCTCCGTGCTTGCAGTCTAGGATAAGTACTCAGATAGCCAATTCATTTCATCGACTGAAGTCTGCAATTTCCTAGTCAACAATTGATGGGAGCTCGTCATAGAGGACTGTTCAAGTTGGCTGTGAGAAATTAGAACCCTATAAAATTAAGTTAATGCAGTGAGTAAAGGAAACCCGTTTTAGTTATACCATGAACAATTCGGACATCAGAACAAGGGCGATGTGAAATCGCTACTGGGCAGGGAGCTTGACATGAACGTAGAAATACACAGTGAACTTTGTGATGGTTGCATTTATGATAAAGCTGATCGCCTACCGTTCGGCACGAGGTCCAGAACAATGGCACCGGGAGACAGAATTCACACGGACGTCTGGGGTCCATTTCAAGAATTGAGGTCTGGATATCGATATTTCGTGCGTTTCAAGGACGGTTTCACAAAATCCAGGACAGTTTATTTTCTGGGGTAAAAATCCGAAGTTCCTGAAAAACTGAACCAGTTTCTAGCCGAGGCAGAAACAGTCGACAACAAATAAATCAGGACCAGTCTACACAAGAAAGGTATTATTCAATGTCTACACTCCGGAACAAAACGGATCCAGTGAGAGGGAAAATCGTACGGTGGTGGAAACTGCTAGAGCAATGATGCAAGCGCATGGAATCATTCCTCGTGCACTTGGGGCTAAGATGATACAAACAGGTACCTACATCCTTAACAGAACAGGACCAACCCACGTCGCCTTTCGAATATTGTGGTATTGTGGGAAAATAGGTTTGAAACATTGGTTCAAATGGCTGTATTCATATATATATTCATATCGAAGGAGCAAAGGGCGAAAATGGATCCGAAGGCCACTAAAGGTATCATCCTCATCGGCTAGGATAATGACTACAGATACATGATCTACAGTGAAGAGGACAACAAGCTCTACAAATCCAAGGACTTCATTTTCGAAGAAAAGTTGGTGGAAAAGGGGGTTATTACACCCCCAGGAAGCAACGAAGCTAAAGAGACGACCCTTACTGACATGAATGACAGCAAATACCGGATTCAAGAAGACGAAGAAACAGAATTCTGGGAACCCGATTGCGCAATTTTAGAAATGCCGGAAGCCAATGATGAATATAGTGCTGGTGATACTACGTGAAAACTACGCAAACCGAGTGGATCTTACAGCCCCACAGAAATTCCAGGATTATGTGATGCTCACCTCGACCACTTTCGAGAAACCAGACACCTACAACGACGCCACAGAATAAAAACGCCGACGGATCGATCGACAAATTCAAGGCCAAATTGGTGATCAAACATTTTTCGCAAAGAAGAGGAGTAGATTATGATCAAACCTTCAGTTCAGTGGCAAGAATAGCAACTATTCGAACGCTACTTAGTGTAGATCTAAATTCTAAAACAATACTTTACGCAATTTTTTTGATACAAATTCATCAATTACATTTGAAATATCTAAGTTTCACTGATTTCATTTTCAATAGAAAGTCTTGGCTAATTAAATGATTTAAAATTTTTAATGGTTTCAATTGGGAATGATCAGAAAATAGTTCTCTAAAAGATCATTCTTTTGAGAGTTCCATTCCATCTAAATCTTTTGTCAATTTTCCATTTTCGGTTACCTGTAATTGATTATATAGATCCATACATCATTTTGTTAGATATTCGGACTCTGCAGAATGAAATACTAGCAAAAATTTAAACAAGGAGGAGCAATTTTCTAACAGTTCAGAACTTTCGGATGTCAAATTAATAGCGATGTCAGAAATTTTAAAATAAAAGTTAATTCTAAATTTTTCAATAGAATCCAAAACATTTTCATCGCATAGTCATGAACATCCGCGGTTTTTTTCTTATGCGAACTTCAGATGCTTTGCGACACTTCTTCCGCTTCTTTGGCAAAAACCCGGTTAGAAATCGGATACACTTCAGGCAGGGGTCCAGGCGACCGGTCGCTATTTCGAGGCGCTCGGAGTAAATTTGACAGATTTCGGATGGCGCGGACCGTTTAGTGGTGGTCCGCGGCATTGTCCTACGTTCCGCGGGTTTCGTCGGTTTTGCCGCCCTCCTAACCGCCGCCCGCGTGCCATGCACGCTCTAGCCCCCCGGTAGGATCGGTCCTGACCACCATCAAAAGTTTTAGTAAATATCGAACAATATTTAAAATCTTTGCTTTTGTAATATTTCGAAATCTGCCGTTGGGGTTTTTCAGAAAAATAATTATTTTTTGACAACTTTTTATCAATTTTAATCAATCAATATAATTTTCCATGTCGTTGAATGCAATTTCCGATTTCCCATTTTAAGTTTGGAGAGTTGTCGTTTTATTTTTACCCAGAAGCAATTGCTGTTACGCAAAATTAGAAATCTCTAGTCTTTTTAAATTTTTTTTTGGCTCTTGACGCAGATATTTTAACCAATAATCTTTTTGCAAATTTTCAAATTGTTGAATGAAATTTTCATTTTCGCAGTTCAAGTTTGAAGCATTGCTGTTTTGTTTCCACTTAATTTCCAGGAAAGAGCAATTGTTTTCTACATAAAGTTTAATAAAGTGAAATGATTTTTTTTTTAATTTAATCTTGAGTAATGTTATAATGAGATGAGAGTAATAACACTAAAAGTGAAACAGAAAACGCGGTTTTCCGATATCCAACACTTGCAACAAAGCAAACAATACATTGCCTATAAAATTATAAAACAAAATAGTTTTAGAACAAATTCCTTCAAATTACATCCTTTCTAACAAAACATTTCAAATGAAATTCTTAGATCTAACATTAACTTTTTAACACAAAACCTTAAATTTAAACCTTAAAATACAAAATTGGTCTATAAAATCCTAAAATTCAACTCTACGTTTAAATATGAATAATGCAATTTCAAATTTAAAGCCCTAAAATTATAAATTTCGAAATTTAGTTCTTATACCAGTGGCGGTTTCAAAGGGGGGGTAATCGGGTAATTACCCCCCCTAAGAATTTTTCGCTTATCAATTTTTATTGTTAAAAATTACCGGTATTCCATATTCCAAACAAATAATATAATATATTTTACATTATTTAACTTGGATTATTGATTTTATTTCGTGATTTTTTAATTTTTTGCTATTATTTTCGAATTTCTGGTCAGAAACTTATTTTTGGTGGCAAATTATTTTGCTTCTACCTTTCGATTTTTTGATCTGCTTTTTTATTTTTAGATCAGGATTCTTGATTCCTTGGCCCATATTTGAGATTCCCGCATTTCCGATTTTTTTGTTCCAACTTTTTTTTATTTTGACCAAAATATTTGTAGAAATTTTCGATTTTTTTTGCCTGCAATTTTTATCTTTACGTTCGTTTTCGATTTTATTGTTAAAATTTTCGATTTTTAGCTTCCATTTTTGGTTTTTCGTTTAGTCTGCATTTATTATGTTTAGGTCCGAATTTTCCATGTTTTGTCTAAATTTTCGACTTTTTGACCAAGATTGTAGATTTTTTTGTTAATCGTTTGCCCTAAATTTTTCTTTATTTATTTTTATTTGTCTGTTCAAATGTTTGTTTCCTTGGTCCACTATTTTTATTTTTTTTTAATTTTTGGAATATTTTGCAGTGGCGGTTTCAAAGGAGGGATAATCGGGTAATTACCCCCCTAAGAATTTTTCGCTTATCAATTTTTATTGTTAAAAATTACCGGTATTCCATATTCCAAACAAATAATATAACCGGTAAATTTTTTCAACGCTTTAAAACGTTGGAAAAGGATAGGGAGATTTCACGGAACAGGTGTGGTGTATGAGAGCGGAAGCACCAGTTTATTTATCTTTTTTTTTATTACCCCCCCTATACTAGTTGGCTGGAAACGGCCTTGTCTTATACCCCACAAAATAGTCATTAACTCTCAAATTCAGACAGTAAAATTTGAAAGTGGAGCTTAATTTCGAAATTTGGTCCGTAAAGTTCAAAGATTGAGCCAAAAATACTGTCAAATTTGTACCGCTTCACGAATGTTAAAATCTGGTCACCTTATGCTAACTTAAATTTGTTTAGTGCCAATTTCAACTTAAAAAGGTATAGATTTAATCCAATATGAGTCTTAAGGTGCGTATCCACCGGCGCTCGCGATCACCCAATAACCTGTTCGCCCAATGTTATAGGGCTGTGCGCGAACAGCTCGCGTAACATTCACGGATTTTACCCTACTAGTCTCGAGTTCGCCAAAAGTCCCGCCAGTTGTCGGTAACTTTAAAGGGTATGTTCGCTGAACCTCAATCAGGTGTAGACGGTGAAACTGTTCACATCAATTTTAAAACGAAAAATTATGGAGTGGACGGATGATAACGTACTGACGCTTGACGAACATTAATTTAATCTAGACATGTTCGTGTAACTGCTCGCGTACTGAACGTGGGGTGATCGAGATTTGTTCGCGAGCTAATCGCGAACACGGCTTGTAGCTGTTCGGGAACTGTTCACAATAAGGTGGATACGCACCTTTAGACTGCGGTATTCCGATATATGTGCTGTGCTAAATCATATTTTTCGGTTTTTGAAAAGTTAACCCCTCCCCCCCTCCCCCCCTCCCCCCCTCCCAAATTGCTTTCAGGACACGCCCGTGGTACCAAGAGAGCAAAAGAAATAAGAAACACTGAACTTGACCATAGAATTTTATTCACTAATCTAGAGAAGAATTACATTGTACCATTACTGGTTTAAATCTTGGCAATCGTTAGTTGGTCGTGAGCGTGAGAATAAATTGTAACGGCAATTATTTCGTTCGTAACTCTTTCCTATTTAGTGATTTTTTCCAACTATTCATTACATTTTAAATTAAGACTACCTTACTCTACGATAGAAATAAATAAATAATTTAATTTTGTAGAATTATTTTGAATGTACATTTGAAATGATATGACGCGGTTTTATACAGGGTGTATTTGAAATAACGAACAGGCTCGCAACCACAAAGAGATTATATTATTTTTAAACGATATTCGCAATTATTTTGTTTATAACTGTAACAAAAACCCCGCAATTAATTATTAAAGTTAATGAGTGAAAATACGGGGCAGTGGTAATGTGACCTAATTTTTAAACGACATCGGCTTTAGATATCGAATTACAACAAGCGCGTAGGAAATATCTGAGTGTTCTTTAAGCGTCAATGAACTTGAGGACTGTTTATCTTTTACAAAAAAAAAACACTGCAATAACACTTCAAATTTCAGAGGCAAGAAATCGGATCTCGCGTTTTAAATAAACAAACACACATTCCATGCAAACATAATTAAATGAGAAAAGCATTGGTTCTCAAAATGCTTTAAAAAGCTCGAAAAAATAGGAAAATTAAAAAAAAACATTTCGAATAATTTTGACTGAAATGGGTTCACAAATATTTTGTGTATGTGCCCTTAAATGCCTGTTCGTTATTTCAAATACACCCTGTATATTACAAAAACATATTTCTGCGGTCAGTTTTTTTTATCGTTACATAAAGTTTACTCGAACTATTTTACGTTGGAATCGCCTCATGTGGGAGTAGACATAGAGGGATATGTAAAGTTGAGCACCCGCATAAAACCACCTCCAACTAATCAAACAAAGACCATTACCAAAATTTTCCATTGTCGATGTTTTTTCGGTTATCTGATTATATCTTCATTGTTAAATTGTGCCAGAAAACAATTGTTTTATGGGTCAGGACTTACGTACATACGTACCTAGTGTGCTTTTTCAGGGAAAGTCGTGGTCCGATATAATTGCGACGAAGTGAATACCCTCTGGTGATTTAATTATTGTCCTATTGTGTCCCGCATCCACTCTTTTCCTGCTGACGCATCAATGTATTCTGGTCTCGTCTCGTTCCCTCCGGCTGCGATCAATATCCTGTTGCTGCCACTGCTGCTGTTGGTCTACTTATCCCTACGCGCAATATCTGCAAGACGTATTTCTCTAGAAATATGTGCCAGTACGAAAATGTAGGAATTTGCGTTAAAAAATTTCGTGTTTGTTCTCTGCACCTGTGCTATATCATCTGTTTGTTACGCTGGCAAACAAAAATAAATCGCGGATTTCCAGTAAAGTCGGTGTTGACTTAATTTTCGTATTTTATTCATTAATGGTCTTCGTTAAATAATACATTTGTCTACCAATGTTATAGCGGTCCCAAAATGTCGTGACACATTGCGCAGTGAACATCTTAAATTTCAAGAGAATGGGAATAGGAACGGGATATTTGTAAAATTGCTTTTTGACTTTAGGAAGTATGCATAAAAATGGGATATAATGATGGGGATTATAGTTTGAGAGTTTTTAGGAAAAGATAAAGATATATACCGGAAGCAGTCGGGGAGCCTTCTGGAACGACGTACAGCTCTTAAAGAAATTCAAGCCCAAACCATAACTGAACCTCTTTGCACTCACAGGTTAAAGGCACATTCAACGAATCGCTCTCCTGGTCTTCGACATACTCCAAGGCCGCAGAGAAAACCTGGACTCGCCTGCAAATAAAACTTGCCTCTATTCATTTTCTCCCCAGTTTTTATGATTGCTCGCATGTTCTGGAGCTTTAGCAGATCTGCGGCTGCTAAAATTTATTTCTTCAATTCTGCCGCCCGCTTACGTTTACATGCCGAACCTTGCCTATGTTATATGGTAACATAGACAATGCTCGAACGGGAAATTCCAGCGGCGTCAGTAAATCTGTCCCTTTATTGCCTTGTTAAATAAATAACTATTACGAAGTACATTGCTTTCAAATAGAAATATTGTATTGTAAATTCATATAATGTATTACCTTGCACCCAATGTAATAATGAGAGTTAGGACTGTAAAATATAAAAAAAATGGGCCATTAATATGCATAGAGTCGGGATAAAGTAAACATCCCTGTTAAATGTTGTGTATCGCACCCACATCACCGACACCCCTTCCTTCCAATCCATTAGCTTGACAATGGACCGAGGGGTTAATTCCACGCTCGAGGAAGAGATTTTGGTAAAAGCGTTAGTGCATTAGCATAACAATATATTTCAGTGAAATGTTTATGAACTCAAGAGAAAAAAATGCTACGACTGAGCAATGTATGTTATTAATATTCATTGATTCAATGCGTATATTTGTAATAGCTCGAATCTGGATTGATAATAAATATTATTTCATTCAAATTTGTCATCATTTCCAAAAATTTAAATATGTAAATAGGTATTTGGTAGGTGCAGCCTCCGACTTGATAGTATCATTTATATTTACGCTTTCATGGTTTGTTTTCAATTTAAATATACATCGAGTGTTTTGTAGACTTGGATGAAACTGACGTTTAAAATGTGAAAATTATGAAATATGGAAAAATTATACTGCAAATTTAAAAGCTGAGTTTACTCAAAAACTAAAGAGATTTTGGAAAAAACTTATTCTTTATAAGTTGTTCATTTTGGCATTCTCTACAATTATTATTTGCTGTAACTATTAGTGTTTCATAACTATATACCAAAAATGAAAAAAAAAATAATTTTTTTTCTCGAATAACAATGATTTTATGAAAAATATTTTCAAAACCAAAGATGTTCATTTCTTTGTTGTCTTCAATATTTGCTTAAATATTTTTGTGATATTTTCCATATTTAAGAAAATATTGGAAAAAAACAAAAAACAGTTAAGGTAAACACCCACTTCCGGTGTATGAAATTTTACTAAAAGCTATTCAGTTCTTCGGATTATCAAATAAGACGTATGTTCAAAGTTTATTGTCAATTGGTCTATTAGTTTTTGAGATACAGAGCGCACAGCCAGACACACACACACACACACACACACACACACCATCACACATTCACACAGACACAAAAAAAAATCCAGAAATTGTTGAAATGGCATCTGGCACCCCAAAACGGATATTTCCGTAAGAAAATTTTTTGAAAAAAAAATCACGATCACAATACTTTCTGGTACTTCGTAACGGAGAAAGTAAAAATATCCATGAATATTATAACTTCAATGTGGTGCGATTTTATCACAAATAATTTTGGGCGTGTGCTTCTTCCACATTATCTCCACCATCGTTCGCGTCTTCCAAGCTCATCATTACAATTTATTTCAGTTATAGTCGTGGTGAGATATCCATAATCACCTGGATCTTCTTCTAACTTGTGTCTTCTTCATATAATCTGGCCGCGCAGCGAAGGCATCTGAGGTGACTAATGAAGGGTCGGACGGGTCACCCCTATCAGAAGTGATTGGATATTTCGTTACTTCACATTCACAGATGTTTACACTTTACTTACTAGCTATTAGTGCAATTTCGGCTTCTACTTCTAAATGCAACCCAACATCTCATACATTCTCAGAGCTTCGAGACGTATAAAGAAACATGCTAATAAGGCCGACCCAAGATAATCATCTCAAATGCCATCACAGCGCGGCCAGACTTCATCCTACTCGTACAATATCCAATTAACTTAAACCCTTCTACATCAGAATCTGTAATTTTTTCCTTCCAAAAATTATTGCAGAATTATACAGGATTTCCAAAAAATGTAGTTTCAGTCTATGTCATCCAAATTTTTTTTTTGACAATACACTCATTGTATTCATAACTGAAAACTCTATGTTTTTGATTTTGTATTCAGACTCTTGATTGGTATTTGCCTTTATTTTCGTTTCTTTTTATTGACTATTTCAGTCAATATGGAAGCGCCCATCCCATGTAGCTATGATCTAACAAATGTCATAATATTACAATAAATATCAGTGTTTAAAATAAATACATAACCGTCTGCTGAATAAATTATTCAAATGAATGTGTATTTCTTCACGAAATAATTTTACTAAACACAACTCGTGTAAGAACGATTGTCCCAAATTCTTTCTCTTTTTCAAAATAAATTACTTTGCTTTGGGAAACCACGCGCTCGTGTGGTTTCTAATAAGCATAATTTATTTTTCAAAATCGAATTAATTTGCATTTCGACAATCACTTGTGATAATTCTACATAACGCAACAAATATCTGGCGATTGTTTTTTATGAAATAAAGTTATGCAGCTGAAGGAGACTGGTCTCGAATTACGCACAATTATCGTTTAGGGCAGCGCTGTCCAACTTGTCTTAGCCAGAGGGCCTTTTTTTCTTTAGCAAATATTTCGCGGGCCGAAAAGGATAGGTAATAATGTCCATATAAATATTTGTTGTGGCAACTCTAATTATATTTTCAAGAGTGGAGTCTGTCAAGCTGTTTCTAAATTTTGATTTTATATATTTCATGTGAGAGAATGCACGCTCGCAGATATATGTACATACTTGCGAACATAGAAATGATTTCAAAATCTCTCATTTTTGGATATTTTTCTTTATCCAAATGTTTGAACATTTGTATTCCAGTTGCTCCACTAGATGTAATGAATGGGTCAGTCAAAATTTGATGTACAGTTTACTATAACTCGCGGGCCGTAAAAAGAAGCTTCGCGGGCCGGATGCGGCCCGCGGGCCGCCAGTTGGACAGCGCTGGTTTAGGGGGTTAGTCACCATCAAGATCAACGTCCATTTACTGCTTTCCATTTGCTTGGAAGACAGTCGACCCCGTGGACAAAGAAGCTCTGGTTTTTAGAGGCAATCCATGATTTGACATTCATCACCAACTCCTCAAAATTGTTATAGACTTTGCAAACCTGCCAATTTTTCAGAGAGGGGTTGAAGGGGTAGTCCGTGGGGGCCTGGGTGGAGGAGCATATCCTTTTTTTAAACACCGATGCCGGGGTGCTTCGCAATAGTTACGCCGTCATATGGCGTTCGACGTGAGGGCAAGCATTGTCGTGGTGGAAAACCTTTTTGGCCTTTTTGCATGGTCTTTTCAGCTGAATGGCAATATAAAGCAAATCAATCAGGGCCAGATAAAGTTGGTAACAATTCTGTCCAGCCGAACTTCTTATTGATAGAAACGTGATAGAGCGAATAACATTAGTATGAGATCGACAGAGAAGCTAAATCTGTAAAGCAGAAAGCTCCAGTGCGGAAAGTAGAGTTTTCCGAACGAAAAATGCCAATTTTATAAAATACAGAAATATACATGATATTTGGTGCAATAAAAGAATGTCTTTAATCGACAACTAGGCTTCTTACATCTTTGTCTTTCTACCTTTTCACATGGAAAGTGTGCTATGTCAAATTGGGGTATGGGTTTTGTTTGGCTTCTCTTCTTTTTTTCTTCGAATTCTTTTTCAATACCACCACTTGGCCTTCCTCTTTTTCTTGAATTTTAGCCCATTTCCAAATGACAGAGCCCTTCTGCTATCTCAGGACGAAAACCAAATGATTCTAAAACATCTTTTTTGTAGAGTCCTCCTTTTAGTATATTGGCCCTGTAACGTATCCAAGCTGTAATTATGGCCAGGTCTATAAAATGGAAGAATATTTTTAGATACCATTTTCTACTTCTCAGTCCTATTCTGTAGCCATCTTATAAATCGACCCTACCCATAAAATGGTTGCACTGTTTTACCATATCTGGCCGCTGAATGTTGATATTGGCTTTTGTTCTACGATCAAAACGTTGGAGGATATCATTTTCTGTGATCCACAAAGGGTACTTGTCAAATACACATTTTTGTTGTCATATCATTTCAAAGCAAATATTTTTACCTCATCTATCATAGCTTCATACTCCTCATATTTTCATATCTTTGTCATTGGTAATCACCAAACCACGGATTCTACCTTCTCTTACAGTGCCCATACAGTAAATTCCATCTTTGTAAAGGTTGGAAAGAAGTTTCATCGAGGTGAACCAATTGTCAAAAAATAACGAGTGGTTTTGATGGTTAGAAATAACACTTGCTAGACGAACTACAATGTTTCCACTGGCTCCTATATCTTCTTTCTCAGGCGCTGTGAGAATTTTTCCGAAATATACTTCAAAGTTATGAAGACCATCACTATCGCATAAAACAAATATCTTGTAACCCCATTTATTTGTTTTTTTTTGGGTTATATTGCTTGAGAAAATAGATGCCTTTGTAAGTCACAATTTGCTTTGATTTGGTATGAAAATACTTGTTGTAAATGACGTATAATCGGCCTTAGCTTGAACAATTTGTCCCTATTTACATCGTTCGGGTCCTCTAGGAGGTTTTCGTTATTATTAAACTGTAGGTTCCTCTTTATTTCCTCCCATCTAGTAAACCAAAAATGGACATATATACAACAGTACCAAGAAATATCTCTAATTCTGCTTGTGAAAGATTCAGAGGTTTGTTGACATCAATCTGACAAGAATATAAGTTGCTTTGTTCTGTTATTAGGGATAACAGGTCATTTGAAAAAAAACTCGTCTCCTATATCTTCTAACGTAAACTCTGGAAGAGGCAAATTTTACTCATCTTCCTTGACTCTAGTCCATTCGTATTTTTTCTTTCCTTTAGCAGCTAGACTGCTTAGTGGTTCGTCATCTTCAGATTCAGAAGTGGAAACATTTTCGCTATCACTAGTCGGAGCGTCCTTCGATGTTGGTCTCGTTGGTACATACTCATCACCAGAGTCATTTATATTGTCATCTTTACTATCGCTTTCATTGTAGGTACATTGTACGTTAATTGTCCATTGTTCCACATTGGGAACTATGAAAAAACCTAATTGTTCCTGTTTTGGAACATTGGGAAATATTTAATTTGGAAAGTTGTGATAAAGAAATATATAATAAATTAAGCTGGTAACTGTTCTTGCATAAACTACTAACATACCTGTATTTCTGTTATTGTCTAATATTGTTCAGAAAGTCGAAAAACACCCCATGTGCCGAATGACAGGTTATGATGCAGTTGTTGTTTCAATCTCTACTACTAGTTACTAGTTCATAGATTCAGTTTTGAGCACTGACTTCATAGTTTTCAGTTTAGGAACAGTGGTCTATTAAAGAAACCTTAGCAAATTTCATTTTTTTTTAAATTATGTATAGGCATTTCTTTACAGTGTTCCTAATTGGGAACATAGGACCTTAAGGTGTTAAGAGTATGGGCTAGTTAAAAACATATATTTTCCATCAAACTGAAAAGTTAATGTTTGGACGATTATGTTAGGCAACCATACATAATTAATTTATATAATTTATTTAATAACCTTCATTTTAAAAAATACAAAAAGTTATTTAAGGTGTATTCCTAAGGTCGGCTAAAAATAGTGCTGAAATTTGCAATAGAAAAATCATTAATATACAAATTTTAACGGTACATTGATAAAAGAAGGCACTGTATGAGGAACAATAGTACATTTCTCAACAAGAGATGAAAATGCCGTTTTTCCGGTGTTACTTTCAAAAATTACATTTTCTTAACTCAATTTAGAGAGGAAGCAAGACGTTCCATTATACGTGAGGAAAATAAATCCATTTCATTACTAGTGAAGAAAATACATTGTTTGTTATTTTTCGATTTACAATCGCTGTTTTTTAAGATGTTTAGATTTTTACTTTATTAATTGGCTACGCCGCTTTATACTATCCATTTCAATAGCTTTTGGTTGAAGTGTGCGGGGAAGTACAATCGTGCACGTATGGGGTAACGTGTGGGAAAGTACAACTGTTCGTAAAACATCTACTTTGCGTTGTCAAATGAATACGCAAACGCCCACTTTATTGATCGGTCGTAGAAAAAAATCAATATTACTGTCAAACTGACATCGAAGTAGATATGAGCACAAATCTCCAATAACATACTGCCATTGAAATCGTTTTATCAAGCGCAAATGGATCAATCTACCAGAATGGCGGTACAAAAAGTATAAAACTTGTGCTAATCGACCACCAGCAGCTCGTAGTAGTGTAATTACAGTTTAAAAATAGTTATTTATGCAACAAGTGAGTAAAGTAGTAGTTGCTTTACTCTCGAGTTTCATACAAAATTTTTTCTACGTCCGTAACTTTAAATAAATTCGATAAAACCTTAATCAATTTTTATAAGTAATAATACTTTTTTTAAATGAAGAAAATAATAATCATCAAGTTTTCTTGATCGGAAACGAATGTTTGACATTTATTGTCGGAACTCGCGGCGTGTTGCGAAGCATTCATGACACACTTTGCGCAAACAGTTTGATAGTAGCGTTAAAAAATGAACCGCTACGGCACTTTTTTTCACGCAAAAGAGTGAAAAAATTAACCGTTATGGCACTTTTTTTCACGCTATTTGTAGGGTTCAGGAATCACATATTTTATGAACCCAAATTAATGAAAAAACTGTACATTTTATAACGGACGTAGAAAAAGAAATTGAACACATGGGGATGTTTCAAACCTACAGAAACAGATAAGCAATAGCCCAGGGAGCGTCTTGGTCATTGAAAATGCTGCTGAAATGCACAGCCGCAAAGTACAAGAGCCAACAACTTCGCAAAGATACATTAGCAGGCGATTTGTACAAATTATTTTTCGTGGAATTGTTTTGAAACGTTGGCGGTCGAGATTAGTGCATTGGTTGAATGAAGATGACCCAGATCGTAGATTGCAGTTTTAGAAAGTGTTTCGAAATTTATTGGAAGATAAAGATCACTTTATTTTTTTTTATTGTCGATCCAATACAAAATTAGAGTGGTCTTCATCTTCCAATAAATTTTGTGTTGTCAATGAAGATCCCCATGTTACACTTGAAAACAAATTTAAATCGCCTGGAGTTGCCATTTAGGTCTGGAGGAATTATTGGTTCGTTTTTGCTGGAAGCAAATATTATCTTAATTTACTTAAAAAAATAATAAAAATAATAATGCAGGCTATTTTAGAACATTCTCCTCCAAATATATTTTTCCACCTCATTACGCTTTAGCAGTCCGACAATTTTTAGATGTACGCTTCCATCATATTTTTAAACATATTTTTTGCATTGATACACGAGATACAAATTATTAATTTCATTTCTTAATTGTGTAGTACATTACAGGCTAATCTAAAATATTTCGATGAAATACGCAGAAATCGACGAAAAGCCCTCGGGTAGAAGTTTAATCATAAATACATTGTATTTGGCAATAAAGATTTGTTATATATTTATTGAAACCTAATAATTCCATACAACTATTTTTGTATGAGTCGTTAATCCCTCTCGTCACGAAAGAGGTATATGTTTAGTAACACCACTGTGTAATTTAAATAACGCGGCTAAAGTTACAGTGAGAAGCCGCCTTGGGAACGCCTCCTCTCATATGCACAGACCGTTAATCAAAAAAGCCGCAGAGGGCGCACCACGACAGAGTATTAAAATGAATAACTTTTTGTTCAAATTTCGGATACAGTTTCAAAAATATGAAAAAATATTATTTAAATAATAAATTTTAAATAAATTACCGCAGAGTACGACGGATTTTTTTCTAAATTACAAAAATATTAGTATTAAAATTGTTTATAAACATTATTATAAAAAAAAATAAATCCGTGCTGCTCTTTAGAATATATTTACAGAGGTGAATTCAAAATTTCACTTTTAAGCCTTTATCCGTTTGTGAATAATGTTTTAAATGAATTTAGAGGTACGCCCCAGGAGCGTTTAGCCAAGGTGTCCGATTGAGTGACCTACAAGACTTCATGAGATTCTGTCTATACCGACAACGTTGAGGAAGATATTGACTCCTTGAAGGTCTTCGTTAAAGCAGCATTCGAGTCTTTTACCCCTGAAATTTGTAGTAATATTTTTATAACAGTCCTACGAAGAACTTCAATGTGTTAAATCAGGGTTGTCTTTTTTTTTAAACTTCAATTTCGTTAACGTTCTGGTTCTTTTAATTTGTTGATGTTTAATTCATAAAATCTTCAATGAGTTTTTACGTTTTACTTGCGGCGATTTTAATAACTAAAGCGTCTTGAGTAGCATTTTAATACACAGTCTGCTTGAATTCTGCGTTGTTGCTACATATAAATTAATTTCCATAGTCCATTTGGATTCTGCGTTGTTGCCAGTATTCTAATTTAATTTTTCTTTACTGAAGCGCCATCTCTTGACGGCAGCAAGAAAAGTGGCCGAGGTTTTCCTGTCGTAAATTTGACATTCCAATTTTCATTTCTAGAGGTGAAAATAATTTCAGCTCTAGACTGAATACTTGTTGTGCTACTTTCTTGATGGAACCATATTTTCAAGTTGGGTAAAGTAAAACGCTTGTTTTGTTCAGTTTAACTTTGAAAATGATCCTAACCGATCGAAACACGTGTCAGGCAACTAAAAATAAAATTATGGAACAAAACAAGCGTTTTACTTTACCCAACTTTTTTTTATTGTATTATATTTATAAAGAAAGAGATAGTTTGGTATTTGGAAGCTAGGGGTGTACTCCAAGGATCTCTTATTGCATTATCTTATTTCACTTGATTTTAATCTCGTAAAGTAATTTCACTTTAAATCAATGTAATGAATTCGTTTTTTTTTCATTTTCTTTATCGTTGGTTTTCCGATTTTGTTTTGTTTAGGCGCAGTTACCGGATTGAATCGTATAAACAAAGACGGCTGTTTTATTTGTCCGTGCATTTGTGTGAGTGTCGGTTGTGTAATCCAGTGTGTGGAATGTCGGCCTCAGAAAAGTGTTGGGCAAAGGGGGAATTAGAAATCGAATGCGCAAAATGTTAGGTGAACGGCAGTGGTGGCGGGGCAGCGGCCCCCTCGGGGGCACCAACCGCCCGCACCGACGTCCTTGTCAAGGATACCAACTGCTATTACTATCACCGCGCATACTATCTCTCGAGCTAGAATCTAAAATTCGCAATACTATTGCAAGAAATTTATTCAAAATCGTACAAAATAACTGTATCAGATTTTTACTATTTTATCAGTAAGCATTTATAGTCAATTATGCATACTGTAAACGCAAGCCAATTAATTAGAACGGCGAAAATATAAAGTACAATGAGCAGTGGCGTAGATTGCGGGTCTGATGTCCGGGCGGGCGTAGGTTATAAGAGGACCCTCGAGAACAGAAATTTAATTAAAACTATAAAGGTTGGCTGAATTAAAATTACTTTTCTGAACAAATAGTGTTACAAATTACAATGAATAGTAGTGGGATTAATCCACATAAAAGACAATAAGCCATTTTATTTTTACTTTCTCCGTGATGAAATTTTTTCAACAAAAATATCCGTTTTGTGGCTAAAGGCGATTTCAACAATTTATGGGAAGAAAAAAAAATGATGATGTGGCCATCATGTTACTTTTCACAATTTTGATGGTATAGTAGTTATTTATATTTATACTTTCATGGTTTATTTTCAATTGAAATGTTCATGGAGGGTTTTGCAGGATTGGACGATAGGTACAAGTTAAAATTACACTTCAAATTCTAACAATATTTATCGTCAGTTTGCAGGTTGTTTATTTCAGCATTCTCTGCAATTATTATTAATATACATTTTTGTAACTATTATAATTTCATAATTATAGCTAAAACTGCCAAATATTTTCAATAAATCTTTTTTTTCGAAAAAATTATTTCATATAAAATATTTTTTAACAAAAGATTTAATTTCTTTGTTATCTTTAATATTTGTTCGGGTAAACACCCACTTCCGGTGTACCAAATTTTACCAAGAGCTCTTCGGATTGTAAGGCGTATCGGTCGTAGAAATGCTATTCCTCCATTTTTCAACAATCCAAGTTCAAATAACATTTCGTGCGATCCGGACCAGAGAACTTCAACAGTTGTCAGGTTGGATGGTCAAATACAGCTTTGTGAAGTTTTCCCACTTCCACTTTAAATTTCCAAAATCTATTTGAAGATGACCTGTTGGTTAAAAATAGATCTTCGGGAACGCCGTTACTCTCGAAGGTCTGTTTAACCATCCCTGAATTTTTCATACCAGTTTTGCGCAGTCCTTCAACTTCCTGCAGTATAAAAGCGTTTCGGCCTAATTTCCAGTAACGACTCAAAATTTCCAAAATCTATTTGTATTAAGCATTTTGGAAACCCAAAAACTTTACAATGCAGAAATAAAACTTATTGTTAGTTATAGACACTTACAACAATACTGTTAATTTTAAAACACCTGATTCTGTTTTGCAGTTTTTTATTATTTTTTCTCTCAGACTAGTTTTGACCAAAGATTATTCTTAAAGAGATAAGAAATAATAAAATAATTAAAAAAAAAACAGTAAAACAAAACCAAATGTTTTATTCAATCAGAATAATAGATAAATGTTTCACTATGGGTAAATTAAGAAATTAATTGAATTGCTTATTTTTAAAATGTACTAAGTCATTTTTTATAGTTTTGAGAAAATTAAAAAAAACTGCATAACTCGTGAATTAACTTTTTTATCGCAACTTATGTATCATATTGGATAATATGAGGATAGCTCTATCAGATACTGTTACATTCATATTTTTTTTTTTAATGCATTCTCACCTTCACAAGGGAATGCTCCTTGACGTGGTGTGGGGGCAAGGTATTGCTACTGTCGACGAGCACCCTACGGTTATTCGGCCAACAACCGAATAACAATGGGGAGTGAGACGGGGTTCTATCGCCAATGCATTCCGAGGCTATACACAAACTGTTATAGTGATGGCCTCCTTCGTAGAGTCGCTTCCATCTTTGATCTATCGACCTCCCTTGGTCACCTCTTCGGTCACTCTGACCTTTCCGGCTCCCTATACTATTAAGGCTAGGGAGCCAAAACCTCTCATCCTGCTCACCCCCGCCCGGCTGTAGTATAGTGGCTTAGGGCTTGCACGAGGGTAAACGACGCCGGGTCTGTTTGTGCCCATACAGCCATCAGACCTGATATATCGGGCTTGTTGCTGTTCGTGGTCATGTCTCGCAGGCAACAAGCTTAGAGGATCTTGGCTTAGCCGCCCGGATCAATGTGGAAAGGAAACCACAAAAAACAAACACCTCAAACCAAGGCGGAACAGCATAGGCCGAGGGTTGCATGGCTAAGGAGGAGCTTAGTCGTCTCTATGCGAACTCTGGGTACCAGGCGATCCCCAGTTTCACTAGCCTTATTATGGCATGCGGGGCTCTGCTGTAATGGACTTTTCTACTTCCCTAGCTACTCGTGGGACTCAAATGAACCAAGTACTTCAATCTTCTAAAGGAGTGGACGACTCCCTAACGTCCGGTGTTGCTGCAAAGGAGCCAAAAGGCGTAGAGCCTATGGAAACTAGCAGCAGAACAGGTGAAGAGGAGCTGCTGAAAAGCAGCGATGAGGAGCTCGTTGGCAGCCTTAAAGGTCTGAACACAAAAGACCAAAAGGTCAAAATGAGCGGTGCCGCAAGAAAGAGGATGAAGTTCCTCATCAAGAACGGCATGGAACCAGGGGAAGCTCGAGTAAAGGCATTAGTGCCTTTCAAGAGCAACCCCACGGCTGCTACCAAGAGACCTCGGTCAACAGGTAGCACGCCGGACACAACCACGGTCAAACGGACGAAAAGGCAGCCTGTGCCTAGCACCGAGACCAAGGCTGTGTCCTATAGTCAGATTATGACGGGTGTGAAGGTAGGTGTATGCCTAGAAGGTTTTCCAGAAAACCTCATGTCGACGGAACAAATTGATGCCGTACGTGAGGCTATTCTGGAAAAAATAATTGAGGATGGTAAGGAGGGAACCGTGAAGCCCAGATTCCATCAACTTCATCAGAGGCCAGGGTGGCTCGCACTGACGTGTGTAGACAGTGCCACAGCCAACTGGCTAAAGGGCGCAGCTGCCCATCTCAGGCTATGGGAGGGAGCCAAATTAAGGGTGCTGGATGAGGCAGAAATGCCTCATTCTAAGATCCTGATAGGCTACTTCCCAAACAGCCTGGAATATACAAATGCGAAGCTAATCTCGCTAATTGAGGCCCAGAACAGTCTAAAGGCCTCAAGCTGGAGGGTTCTCAGGAGAGATCCGAAGGGACCCAAGCTGGAGGTCACGCTGTCGGTGGACTCAAATTCCGCCGACAGCCTGGAGAAAATGGGCAACAAGATTTGCTACGGGTTTGGCTGGGTAGAGCTAAGACCCAAGGGCAAAAGAGCACCAAAGGGCGAAGGGCCAACAAAGGCTTGTCCTGACCCTTCTAGCTCAAAGGAGCCTACCAGCGGACCCGTTGGCACAACTCCGCCGCAAGCGGAAACGTGTGCCGATAAGGGATCCACCGCGGTAATCAAGGTAAGGGGGAGCTATACCCTGAAAGGCAAAAAGCCCAAGGCCAAAGAGCCAAAGGCTGGTGCCTCTGGGGTCTAGGCATCTCAATGGCGGGCATACGCTGCCTACAGCTGAACCTCCACCACTCCAAAGCGGCAACTAGTGCCGTGCACTGGAGGTTCAAGAAATCCAAATTTGGGATAGGCTTCTTACAAGAGCCCTGGATTAACAACGGGCAGGTAAGGGGTCTACCTAAAGAAAATTGCAGGTTAGTATACAAAGCAGACTGCACCAAACCAAGAGCAGTCCTCATGCTCAGAAAGGACATTAACTTTATTTACATTCCAGAATTCACCACAGGGGACCTTGCGGCAGCGTTGGTAGAGGTCCCAACGAAGAAAGGAAAAAGGCACATAGTCATGGCCTCGGCCTACTTCCCGGGTGACAAGGATACACCGCCACCAGAGGAGGTAAGAAGACTTGTGGAATGGTGTAGCAAAGGAAACAAACATCTACTCCTGTGCTGTGATGCCAACGCACACAACACCGTGTGGGGCAGCACGGACACCAATATTAGAGGTAAGGATTTACTTGAATTTATTATCTCTAACAATCTAGACATTGTTAATAGAGGTAGCGAGCCTACCTTTGTGAATGCAATCAGACAGGAGGTACTAGATATCACTCTGGCTGATGCCTTCACAGTAAGTACAATTAAAAATTGGCGAGTTCTAGCAGAACCCTCCTTATCAGACCATCAACAGATTGGGTTTGATATTGAGGTCACTAAGGAAGCTGTTGTTGAGTGCAGGAATCCGAGGAACACAGACTGGGGCCTCTACAGAGAGTGCCTAGGTCTGGGAACCGAAGACTTATGCCTCGACATCCAAACTACAGGGGAGCTGGAAATAGCTGCGGCTCTCCTTAAGAATTGCATCTTAAAGGCATACGAATCCAGCTGTCCACTTAAGAGGAGATCTCCTGACAGAGATGTGCCCTGGTGGAATAAGGATTTAGACCGCCTGAAGACGCAAACCAGAAAAACCTTCAATAGTGCAAAGAAGACGGGCAACTGGGATGCCTACAGACAGGCACTATCAGAATACAACAAGGAGCTAAGGAAGTCGAAAAGGAAAACTTGGAGAGCTTTCTGTGAGGGAGTGAGCGACACAGCCCCGACAGCAAGACTCCAAAAGGTCCTATCGAAAGACCACTCCAATGGCATCGGTTTAATTAAAAAACCTGATGGGAGTCACGCAGAGAGCCTCAAAGAAAGTCTTAGTGTGCTCCTGAAGACACACTTTCCGGGCTCAACTCCTGCGGACTCACTCGCAACAACTGCTCAATCTACGGAAGGAAGCATATTCCTACCAACCAGAGAGAGCAAAAGAAAGGCTGGTAAACTAATTACCAGAGAAAAAATTGAATGGGCAGTCAAAAGCTTCAAACCCTTCAAAACACCAGGGCCAGATGGCATATTTCCTGCATTGCTGCAATACGGGCTAGACATACTAGCTCCATACCTGCAAGCAATATACAAAGCCAGCTTCACGCTGGGCTATATACCAATGGAATGGAAGGAGGCCAGGGCGATCTTCATCCCCAAAGCGGGCCGTAGGCCACCTGATGAGGCTAAGTCCTACCGCCCAATCAGCCTCACTTCTTTCCTCCTTAAAATCATGGAAAAAATCGTGGACAACGACATTAGGTGCGGCGCCCTAAAAGCGAACCCGCTACATAGGCAACAATTTGCCTATCAACCTGGCAAATCTACTGTAGATGCCTTGCATAGCCTTACAACAGGCATAGAGGCATCGCTTCAATACAAGGAGATTGCACTAGGCATTTTCGTGGATATTGAAGGGGCGTTCGATAATACGACCTTCAAAACCGTGGAAAAGGGAGCCATCAGGAAGGGCATTGATATACCCACTATCAGATGGATTAAAGCTGTACTTAAAAACCGCAAAATCACGACAGGTATAGGGAGTGAGTCTGAAACGATAACCACGGCGAAAGGGTGCCCGCAAGGCGGGGTTCTATCACCCTTGCTCTGGTGCATCGTGGTGGATGAGCTCCTCACGACCTTGGCAGATAAGGGCTACAGTACGCAAGACTACGCCGACGACGTTGCGGTTGTCATAAGGGGTAAATACGACAGCGTCGTATCGTCCCTTGCCCAAGAGGCCCTTAACACCATATCAAAATGGTGTCTGAGGGAGGGTTTCAATGTCAATCCGAACAAAACTGTGATTGTTCCTTTTACTTATCGCAGGAAACTTTCAATCAAAGCTCCCATAGTAAAAGGACAAGAAATTGCGCTTTCCGACCAAGTGAAATATTTAGGCTTAGTGCTTGATAGGAAGCTTAACTGGAACGCGCATCTGGAAAAAACGATAAGCAAAGCAACGGCGGCACTCTGGATAGGCCGCCGGCTCTTTGGTAGATCATGGGGACTCAAACCTAAAATGATACACTGGTTGTACATCATGGTGGTCAGACCCATTATCACATATGGCTCACTAATATGGTGGACCAAAACAAAACAAGCAACGGCACAAAAGAAGCTCCAAGCTCTTCAAAGACTGGCCTGTCTTGGTATCACGGGAGCTGCACGTAGCACTCCCTCTACAGCAATGGAAGCTCTACTAGACCTACTTCCCCTGCATGAACAAATCAGAAAGGAAGGTCTAATGAGTGCACTGAGACTAAACTGGACCAGTACAGGCCACAGAACCGGGCACTCAGAAATTCTAGAACTCGTCACAACCGAGTTCCTACAAACACCATCGGACATAATGCCGATCAACTATGACTTCGAATCAAGATTTGATGTGACTATTGATAGTCGCCAAAACAGTCTGAAACGAGTCACAGAACTAAAACACAACTCTGTACTCTGGTACACAGATGCATCCAAGACAGAGGTGGGCACCGGCATAGGCATATATGGGCCTAAGCATAAGGAATCAGTTCCTCTCGGACATGGCCCTTCTGTCTTACAGGCTGAAATAATAGCCTTAGAAAGATGTGCTCAGGTGTGCACAAAAAAGGGCTACAAAGGGGCACGCATATATCTAATCACGGATAGCCAGGCTGCCCTAAAGAGCCTTAAAGCGTACAGCTTTAACTCCAAGACCACTTGGAACTGTAAACAGGCTCTGAACCAACTGGCAAAGGGCAACAAGCTCACCCTAATGTGGGTACCCGGCCACGCAAGCATAAAAGGCAATGAACATGCCGATATACTTGCTAAGGAAGGAGCCTCAACTACCATCATTGGACCAAAACCGACCTGTGGGCTATCGAAAGCACACAAAAAAGGCGTGATCCAAGAATGGGAAAAAAAGTGCAAAACAGACCATTGGAAAAATGCACCAGGTCAAAGGCAATCCAAAATGTTTATTGACTTCTCGCCAAATAGAGCCAAACAGCTCTTACGCCTCACCAAAACCGAGATAAGACTAATCACCGGTCTCCTAACAGGACACTGCCCAGTGAAGTACCATCTCCACAATATGGGCGAAGTGGATAACACCACATGCAGATTATGTGAATCGGCAGAAGAAACGGCCGAACACATATTATGCGAGTGTGTAGCTCTAGCTACCACCAGGCAGGCCCTAACCGGAGGTATGGCGGTAACGCCAGAACGGATCAGGTCATTACCTCCCAGGAAATTAATTGACTTTGTCAGGGAAGTTGAATTTCTGGGAATCACATAGCAGTAGGGTATTAGTACAAAAGATCTAAACAGGTCGCAGTGCTGTAAGGCTCTGCACAGCCAATCGACCCCGTCTAATCTAAATCTAAATCTAATCTAATGCATTCTCAACTGAGATATCCTAATTAAAAAAAGATTAACTTAAGTCCTTTTAAAAATAAAACTACAAAAACATATTTTTTAGGCTTTAATCCAAATTACAAGAGTTATTACAGACATGTTAATGTTGGTTTCGTGTTTTAACTTTCCAGTTTTCTATAATATCTTGGTAAAATGGTTTGTGTTTTTCTTCTATCCATTGAAGTAAGCGGCGCATATGTTCTACTTTTGTTTCAAGGATAGGAATTTTGTCACCAATGTATGCCTTTTCTTTAGGCAAAGATACATTTCTTGCTTTATTTGGTAACGCTAGAGAGACATGGTGTTTTACAAATCCATTAACAAAATCGCAAACTTCCACTACTCCAGGTTCTGCTTCCACAATATCACTACTTTCTTCACTACTGGACATGTGGTTTGGAATGTTTAATGAAAAACATGTAAAATCTCAAAATGGCCAAAATATAACTTAGTCCCTTTTAAAAATAAGCGATTGAATTAATGAAATGCTCTTTAATTTTGCATGGATAGTGCCGACAACTTTGTTTTCATTATTTTTATTTTTACTCCAAAACAACAAACGAAAATACTCTATCCTATTATTACTGCAGGTGTAATTTAATACAAGTGCACTTAAATTAGATGCATGATTTACATCTTTTCAACTTCCGGTTGTTAGTTGCGCTATTGTAGTAATTAATGTAAGACTGATTTCTATTAATCAACCTTCCTTAAAGAAACGTTAATACGACCAGTCAAATCTCATTTGGGAATACAGCATAAAAATTAATTCGAGCATTGCGTTTCTGGTGTACTCCAAGTATGGTCTATTGGGTCGGGGAAAAGGGAAATAGTATAACTCGTTCGTAATTAAATTTACGCCTTAATTAGTTAAGCAATTTAAATAATTACACACGGACCGGTTTTATTGACTGTACATTAAAGGAGAGTTAACCGGAGATACTCTTTTGACTGCTGTAACAACTTCATTCAAAATCAATTTCGTCGTGAAATTAACTTACATTAGTAAACATTATAATAATAATAATAAACGTTTATTGTACTTACTAAATACATAATAAATAATAAATACAATGGCCATCGACCGGAGTCCTTCAGCCAAGCCATTATAATATTTTTTTATATTAATTTTTAATGTAAAATGCAGTATTATTAAATTATAATTATAAATTATAATATTGAACTTTGAGTTTAAATAAAATTTGATAAAAAAATTATCAAAACAAGCATTTATGCAACAAAATTGTTTACAAACAACAGGAAGTTACGTACAACTTATACAAATTATTTTGTTACGGTTATAAAAATTATGAAAACAAAAATAACTTATTTATTAATTATTTGTTATTAAAATTTTTATTGTAATTACAAAAGTAATATAATATATCTCTAGTCTAGTTAAAGAATTTTTCGTTAGAAAAGCTGCGAAATTTAAATTATGTTTCGAAAAATAATCGGATAATTCTTTAACAAGACTTGAGAAGTCTTCGAGGTAACGTCGCAGATCCAAGTTTTCGGAGCATAAAAAAATTCCATCAATTTATTTAGAGATGACCTTCACCTTTTGTTGAAACGCTGAACAAGGCTTCATCAATTCTAATTTATTTAGTTTTTGATATTTGTTTTATATTAAACAAAAAATTCCACGTGACAGATAAATGTCGAAAGCTTTCTTATTAGAGATGTGTCCCAGAAATCATTTTTTTGGCTCATTTATTTTCTTATGACATGGACTTACCCCTTTGCTTGTTTTGTTGTGGCGTTATTCTGTCTTAACTTATTGACTCGCGGTTTATTAGACTTAGCTAGAATGCATCTGAATTTGCTTTAAATTGCTTGGGACGCCGCAACTTTTTTTCACCAGCTTTAGACTTTCTTTTATAAAAAATAACGCACTGAGCTCTTTTCCTGTTAGCACCTTGACTTTCCTCAAGATGATGTTGAAGTTTTATCGGTTTCACGACAGTAGTATTCGGCGTTATCAATAATTCAGTTGCAAGCAGCTCTTTGAATTTGGTTATCGGATTTTTTCATTAGCTACTTCTCAATACAATATATACAAATTTACTACAGCAGCATTTCTGTACCATTGCATTCCTTCTCTAAGAGAGGATGAGTAGGCTTTCATCTGATCGGAAATGTCTTTGAAGGCTTTAGATCTATTGTAGTCAGCTTTTAGTTTTGGCTTCTGCATTTCGCCATCCCTAGTTTTATTTGTCACAGATTCATCGTGCTTAGTACTCAAAACTAAAACGTGTATCCCTCCATTTGAGGACTACCCACCAGAATTTTTCTAAATATTCCCGGGAACAGAGCTTAAAGTTGAATAGAACTTAAATACATTTTCATCTTGAACATAGAATCTATATTTCTTCAAAAACTCAGTTGTTGGTGATCAAATTTTACTTTTGACCACCATTTCTTCTTCAGTATATTTGGCAAAGATTTAATTAGTAATTTATAAAACCACACATTTTAGGATTAATCTGTCTAAATCTCATTCTTTTGTCATGTCGGATAACTTATAAATATGTTTCTACAATAAGTAAGGTCTTAATCGTCAAATTTTAGTTTTCTCTAGCACCATTTTTCCTTTGGTGAAGTTGGCAAAGTTTTAATTAGTAATTTGTGACAACACTCCTTTTAGGTTTATTCCATCAAATTTTCACTGACTTGTCGTATTCGATATAAAATTGAAAACCATATTTCTGCAAAAAGTTAATTCTGATAATCAAATTTGAGTTTTGATTTGTACCATGTTTTCCTTTGGTGAAGATGAAAATAATTTGTAAAGACACACTTCCCAAGCTTGACCTGTCAAATGTTCATATTGAATATAAAATCTATAACCATATTTCTGCACAATGTCAGCTGTTGGTCGTCAATTTTTTGTTTTGACTATCACCATTTCTTCTTCAGTCTGTTTAGCAAAGATTTAATTAATAATTTATAAAGACGCATATTTTAGGATTGACCTATCTTAATTTCATTCAGTTGTCATGTTGGATATACAACTTATAAACATGTTTCTGCAAAGAATAAGTTTTTAATCGTCAAATTTGAGTTTTTTTCCAGTACCATTCTTCCCTTCGTTATGTTGGCAAAGTTTTAATTGGTAATTTGTGATGACATTTTTTCTAGGATTATTCTGTCATATTTTCACTCATTTGCCAATCATGTTTCTGCAAAAAGTCAATTTCCGATTATCAAATTTGAGTTTGACTTAGTCAGTTCGGTGAAGTTGGAAAAATTTTAACTAGCAATTTGTAAATATACACTTTTTACGATTAATGTATCATATTTTCAGGCAATTATCGTATTGAATATACCGGGTGTAACTGAATTCTGGTAGACCACAAATATCTTTTTCATTTTTAATTCGTCTCTAAATTCTGAATATAGATGTATCATAAGTGACCTTTTGGTTGTTAGTTTTTTGTTTAAATTTAAATTAGATTTACACAAAAAATCAAATTTAAATTGAATTTAAACAAAAAGCTAACAACCAAAAGGTCACGTATGATACATCTGTAAACGCAGAATTTAGTGACGAATTAAATTATGTCAAAATATACAGGATGTTCCATTTGAAATAGCAAAGTTAAAGTCATTTCCGGTTAAACCGGAAATTTAATTTTTATTAAAACTCCACATATTGAAAAAATTTATTCACTAAAAATACTATACTAAATTTTCTTAAAGATATATGTAAAAATGCAAATGATATTTGGGGTCTACCAGAATTCAGTTACACCCGAATCTACAGTAAGGTTTCTGAAAGTCATTTTTATCACTGGCTGCTTTGGATATTTTTTTTAATTGTTATAAAGGCACATTATTAAAGATTAATTTGTCAACGTTTCAAGCGTCTCATAGAATAAATATGGAATTTATAAAGCGATTTCTAGAAAATGTGTATTTTCGGTCATCAGAAATTACTTTCTATCTCAGCCATTTTTATCATTGGCTTGTTTAGATAGTTTTTTTTAATAGTTATAAATACACATTATTAATGATTAATGTTTCAAAGTTTCAAGCATCTGTCGGAATAAATGTGAAATTTACAAAGCAGTTTCTAGCAAATGTGAATTTTTGGTCTTCAAAATGTATCCTTCAGCGCAACTATATTTGTTACTACAAAATTTGAGTTTTTTTTTTTGGGAAATTTAAAGACACATTCCTAGTAGCACAATATGTGTCGGAAATATTTTCTAAAATTTAGATTTTACATTTTTATGTTTCGGAAATATTAAAAGGCCAAAGTAAATATTTATATAATAAGTCTATGGAAATATTTGTTGCAAATGAATTTATTTACAGAAACAAATACAAAAAATAACGTTGCTACGTTTTCGGTATTGTTGTACACGTGTGCAATTCTCGTTGATGTTCAACTGGTTGGATTATAGGATAGTGCTCACCCACCACCCTTTACATAAACCTTAACTCAAGCTACAAAACCATGATCGCGTAATCAATTTTCTTTGTAAATTCATTTGTGATGTTGGAGGTTTAACAGCAGGAGAAACAGGGTTTTTATTTTAAGTAAATGTTAACCCGAAGGGTGGTGGGTGGGTCCTATCCTACAATTCAATCCGTTGCTCCCGCGCCAAGGTTTCCTCTAATAAATAAGTTTATTAAAGAAACTTAAAACCTTTCGTGTTTTTCTTTTACTTATGTATTGATTTCTATTTGTAAACTCTCGTTTATCATCCATGAATTGGAGGGTGGGATAGGGCCCACCCATCACTCCTTGTTTCACCCCTTATTTATGCCAGAAAATCGCGTTTCGTATTATTTTTAAACGTTCAACCACTCCAACAAAATTCCAAAGAAAATTCTCAAACTCGACAGAGATTTGCTTTTTGAAATAAAGTTGATACGAAGGGTGGTGGGTGGTCTCTACCCTACAATTCAGTCAGTTGACCATAGCAAAGGGTTGCTGCAAATGATTTAATTTACAGAAACAAATTATTAAATGACATTCCTACGTTTTCGATATTGTTGTACACCTGTGCAACCCTCATTGATGTTCAACTGTTTGGATTGTAGGATAGTTCCCACCCACTACCCGTTATTTTAACCTTAACTTAAGCTACAAAACCATGTACGTGTAATGAAACTTCTTTGTAAATTCATTGGTGATGTAGGTTTTAGCAGCCGAAACAGGGTTTTTAATTGAAGTAAAAGTTAATCCGGAGGGTGGTGGGTGGTGGGTCCCCAATTTCGTTTTAATTTGAAGCTAATCATCTTAAAATTTTCTTTTGTAACTTGTCATTGTTTACACATGAAAAGCTCATTTTGAAACCAAAACTTTAGAATTAGTTCTAAATATTGAGTTTACAGCGATCTGTTTTTGAGATGCTTGCACCATCCAACACGCCCTGCGCACACCATACCAATTAAATTGTTCACTTTTAAAACTCATACCCAGAATTTAATTTTTTCAAAGCTCGGGACTTTTTTTTAAATGCAATGGGGCGCGAGATAAATTATTAAAAATCTGAACTCTGGCACTAAACAAATTCAAGTTGGCGCTAAACAAATTTAAGTTCCCAATAATTATTTTAATAAAAAATATACACTTTGGAAAATGATTATAAGTTATGAACCCAAACCTATGGGCAATAAATATGTGATAAAAAAATTCTATTTTGTATTCGGCATTCTTCTTCTTTTGGTTGTAATTACTTAATTGCTAGGTATTGTGCACAAAAAAGAGTACGTATTTTTTTCGCCTAACCATTTGGGCAGTAGACTTTCCCCATTCCCCCCTGTGGATCCACCCCTTCTTGGTACAATTTCCAAAAAAAATAAAAATTTCACGGCATCACTACGATGACTACGTTTCCAAATTAAATAAATAGAACGATAAATATTATCAACAATTTGTTTTATTTGTACCTATACTACTTCTGTGTTAAAATAAAAATACAAATAATTAAATAAATAGTTTTTAGTTTTCAGTTTTTAAGATTTTGCGGTACACTTGGAAAATGTTGTTTATAATAATGATCACGCACACCCTTTGAGAAACACTGGTCTACGCTAGAGTTTCTCAAACTTATCTATTCGCGGCCCTAGTAAATAAAGCATATTATTCAGGCCCACTTGTTTCGTTCTTAACTGACATATAAATGAATTTGATAAACACCTATTTATATAGATATTCAACCTGTTTACAAATCTATAAAAATAAGTCGTATAAAGACTAAGAAACAAATATTTGTAAAACATAATTTTGTAGATTTACCGACAGATTAAATATTTATATATTCATACCATATTTAGTCTTTATAAAATTGATTTAATGCATCTAAAATAAAAAAAAATCCCATTTTTTAAATTCACATTTAAAGATAATTGCGGGCATAAAAATGCCCCATAAAAGTGCAGTTGCGGGCTTCGCATTTATTTTCTGCCCTGCACTGATTCCGGCCAATTTGTGGCCCACTAGTAATGTTTCGCGGCCCACTTTTAGAAACGCTATTGTCTAGGCAATCATACGGTTATTTTAAATCGATTAAAATACTCATTGTTATTTCCAGATTTTCGTTCAGCACATAATTAAAAAATCATAAATAGTAATGGACGCGGAATTTCCTTTTTCGTATATCAGTTGGATGCTATTAAGAATTTTCATCAATTGAAAAAAATAAATAGGATTTCTATGCAATTTTGAATTAATTTTGTGCTAATTGGTTTAATTATTATTGCAGTTTATAAATTATATTTCGAAATTTGGATGTAATAAAAACGAAAAATATTCCGTTGTTTCTGAAATTTTTCGTTTTCGTTCTTTACGTTCTCGTGAACCGAAATTAAATACCGGTTAATTCAGGTTATAACTTCATTTTAATGTAAACCCCGATTATCTTAATAGTCGAATCTCTAAATTTATAAAAATAGTTTTATTTATTTTTTTTACTTGAAAGGAAAGATGATTGACAAAAGTTAGGGGTTAGTGAATCGAAGATAATGGG
This sequence comes from Ocypus olens, assembly GCA_910593695.2. Classification (NCBI taxonomy): domain Eukaryota; kingdom Metazoa; phylum Arthropoda; class Insecta; order Coleoptera; family Staphylinidae; genus Ocypus; species Ocypus olens. The sequence goes on from OU343052.1 coordinate 42,447,709, forward strand.
GACTTGGCTTAGCCAGCTACAACCAATTTATAGTAATAATATTTATATTTAAATGAAATGGGGACAAACACTAGACAACCAGGGACCCGTACGGCCATTTTTCGTGTTGAAAAAGTGACCGTCCGGACGGGACTCGAACCCGCACCAATGGTGTCCAGAAGCCGGACCTCTACCCACTAGACCACCGCGGCCCCTTATAAAAATAGTAATAAGTAAAATGTAATTTAATTGTTTGCAATTTTAAATTAAAGCAAAATTGAACGGCTGGTCATTACAAGATTTTGGTGTGTGATTTTTCAAACACGTTTTTTATAGCACAATGAATAAACACTCAAAATAACTTTAATTGTAAATAAGATATAAAACATACAAAAATCTAGTTAAAAAATGTTTTTTTTTTTATTTTACTAATATTTAAATAAAAATTAATTATTCACAAACGCAAATAAATTTGGAAAATAATCGTATATAATTCGATTAAAAGTGTGAATATACTTCCGACAGGGATCGAACCTGCAAACTCCAGTTTTCCATTTTTTTATTATTTTAAGAGATATTGAAAAATCACATAAAAAAATAAAATTTGTAAATCAATAATGCAAATGCCTGAAATGTATGTTTTAATAATATAATAATTAATGACTTGTTTTATCTACAACTATTACATAAAACATGTAGGTATTATTTATACGTGTTTCAGTATTTAATTAAATACATTATTAACTATATAAATAATAAATTTTACATAAAATTAATTATCAATCAAGGATTTAAGATAAATCTTGAAAGCCCCATGGATAAATCTAGTGTACTTAATTTTTTGAATATCAAAGTTTTGCGTTGTTTTTAATATTGATGCAATTTTCTCAAAATTTTATCAACAAACTGATTTAAAAGTTGTAAAATTTTGCGAATATATGATATTACACCTGTAATGGTTTTTATGAAACGAATGTATAATGCACACATAACGTATGTTTAAATCTTTAAGGATTTCCGTTGCGCTCTTTCTAGGATGGGCCCAACAAATTGTTCCTGCATTTCTCCATTAACCAGCAACCATTGGTTGCGAATTCTGCCTAAGACGGTGTCTTCCTGTCGATTTACATAAAAAGGCGTGCGAACGGAAACGAGCTAGTCCCGGACTTTGGATTGCGACACGCGACCGCTTCCATTATTTGCAATCTGAATGAAGGACGAGCTCTCCTAGGAATCCCCTAACTATTATATATAATGATGATCGTGTTACAATTTCACCACGTGTGCAACAGAATTGCGTGAGAATTATGGTTGGAATAAATCAATATGTTCGTTAATCTACTTTAGATTAATAATCGACTTATTGTTAGATCAAAAACAGTAAAACCGGGGAGATTTTTTTATTTTACATATACTATTTTTGACGAAAATTTAGTTGTCGCGATTGGCAGTACTTAAACGTGACAGGTGTCGACATCAAAATGTAAAATTACCGTTAACGATACTTCATAGGATAATTGGAACCCTCCAATGTATTACGTACTAAAAATGTTCGATAATGCCAATTGGGGAGTTCGCCACCAGTATCACTAATGTTAAAAAACGTAGGCGTAATATTGTTCATTTTTTACAGGCGCGTGGTGTGGAAAACGAAGAAACTAGATGACAATCGAACGGGCGGACGCATGAATTGACCAAGCGCTCGGTGCCACATTTCACGGCAACCATAATTTAATTGATAGTCCTGTATACGTACCAGCAAGTTATAACAATAACCATTATTTGTTTGTATTGTTTAAACTATTATAAGTAAGATACATAAAAGTAAATGTTATAATAGGTAAATAAATATAAATACCAATGCTGCTAAAAAAGAAGACCAAAAACAATTAATATGCCCTTTACCAGGGATTGATAAAGCATTGAGGGAAGTGTTTTAACATTGGCATCGGTATGCTAAGACATAAAGAATTTACACATTACTTAAACAACAACTTGACTTCATCTAACCGTGGGAAAACATAGGTAATGCATTATTTACTTATGTTTAAATTGTTTGAAAAATACTGAAATACTGTTCGCAGCTACTTTCACAAATGACTATTATCGTTTCGCTATTGCAACACTTATTTTTTACCCCTACAATGAAAATCAACTCTACGGCTATCTGACCAATTTAATGAATTATTTATATGAGTAATAATTTGATTAACTAATTTCATGGTAATTTTATTAGTGATTGTAATAAAATTATTATTTGATAGCACATAACCTTTAACCCGCCAATGGTGACCTACTGGTCTGTGAGACCGGTTGTGTCGAATAACTTTATTCTCCGTTATTGTTTTTAGTAGCTGCCGCATTGCAGAGCTTAAATTGATTATATATCTTTGTTTTATTGCCAAAGAGCATAAATTTAAAAAAAAACATGAGCTATTAGTAACACGTTTCGAAAAATCTTCAGTTGAAAACCCCGGTGCGTGAGACCGGCGTCACCATTAAATTTGCGTCACCAATGGCGGGTTAATAACTTTAATCTAAAAGTAAAAAAACCTCTTCGCACTCAGACCAAGTAAAACCCCAACTCCACTGAATTTGCCCAATGAGGAACACCAACAAATCTGTAACAAACCTGATATTATAACATGACAAATTATCAGAAGATAGATTAACAAAAAGAGTCTACGAAACTAGAGTTGAAGTAAAGAATAAAAGACGAAGTCCACAAAATACCTGGAAAAATGACAAAACAGCTGAAGACCAACTAAGATTGTTTGGATGCCGGGGATCAATTGACAAAAATAGTATACGAAACCAGAGTAGAAGGAAAGAACTGAAAACGAAGGCCAAGAAACACCTGAAAACATTAGATGAAGGAAGAAAACCTGACATAAAGGAATAAAAGAGTTAACCTTAATTAATCCTAAATCAAAAGAGATAAAAAAGAAAAATATGCAAATCTTAATCAACAGTACACACAATAATTGTTCAAAGGCTGAAAGACCTCTGGTCAATTGTCTATTGAGGTCATTTGTAAAAGTGTTTCAATAAATGTATTGTCTCTCAAAATAAGTCAACAATTTTTTTTTTAATAATTGTTCAAAATGTTGACTATTTGCTTCAATACAAAGATTGCACCGCCGGATTATTGACTCGCGCAGCCTATGGAAGATTCATGGGATAGCTTCTACTAGTGCACAAGCAGCCATTATTTTAGCGACAAAATCTTCATCATTACGAATGGGTATCTCCTAGACTAAAGATTTTAGAGAACCCCCAAGGAAGAAATCAAGGGAGTTTAAAGCGAGAGAATATTTTGAACAATTATTGTAAACAATAATTTCATTAATATCCAATAAAGATTAATAAAATACGATATTTTTTTTTACAAATTTCAACACCCTGTATCTCGAAAACGAAGTTTTTGGATATATGTTTATCAAACAAAGTATTTTTACCACCCCTAAAAGTTTGTCGGTATATTTATGGAACACCCTGTATATTCGAGTATTGGTTAATCATAACAATGTTTACGTGATTACTGCAAAGTATCTAATGCTAAAAAAGTTTGAAATTTTCACGAAAAATCACAAATAATTCAAGACACCTACCATTAAAATTTGAACCTCCTCCGACCACTCCTGTAAAGAAAGTGTTGCCAACCCCACAAACATAATTTTTTTACAATTTTTATTTTTTTCCTGAAAGCCGAAAACGTCCTCTAGGGGGCAATTTTCCATCTCACCCTATTACATCAGGGTGAATTTTTGAAAATCGCTTTTTCGCGATGCAGAGGTTTGCGCCAAAAGCTAAGGCTTTTTGGGTTGGAACGTTCGGATATGGCTCAAAAAATTCCAAATACATGGGGGCACAACGGCCACTTCTGTGCTGAAAGTGCTCCTCTCCATTCACGAGCTGCAACTTTTTCTCTGCAGAGGTGGCTTTTTTCGTGCTTCCGCGAGGGGGGCCGCGCCCCCTTTACAGTCGCGACTAGAATTTTCAATGAGTTTTGTAGAAAGAGTCCGTCTCTACGTTTTATGTCTCTTACGAATGTTTGATTTCTTCAACCCTTGAAGAGTTATTCAAAGAAAACCAGTTCCGCATTCAATAAAAAAATTCTAGAACGGCCATTTTTAATCCGACGTAAAAAATTTTAACGGCGTGCCATTTGGAATTTTATTTTGCGTCAAAAAGATAAGAATTATATTTTTCGTGGGGCGCACCGTTTTCCGGCAATTTTTCGAAGAATTTTACGATTTTTTTTTTCGAAAATTTAAAATTTGACGACGGCATATCAATGGTCGATTTAATCCGTATCAAAGATCCTCATAAAGTTTTTCGATCCGATTTTTAGTTTTTGAGATATGACATTGTATACGGAACGGGGAAGCGAAATTGACCAGCGGAGCACAACATTTTTTTGTCCGATTTAAAATCTGATTACACCACCGGAAAGCCCTCAAGCCCAACAGAAAATCCAAATCAAATTTTTCGATCCGACCCCTCCTAATTTTAAAACTGTATTAAACTTTAATTTATTTTGTCGGTAAATAAATGACATTTACTGACATATCTGAAACAAGGTTATGATTGCACACAATGTTGCTGATTCTTGACAATGTTTGTTACACTGGCCCTAACGGGACTTGAAAAAATTGTTATTTACAATTCAAATGAACGAAAGCGGCCTTACTCACGAGTGCTGTACTTAGTTTTGTTCGGTACCTCCCCAGAAAGTCTGTAACTTTGTATTCCAAATCGTCTATCACCAATTACTTTGGTCAATTTTAATAGGCTACGTACGGACAACGGCGCATCGCTGCGGAGCCGTCGTTGGTCACCGGTTACTTTGGTCAATTTTTATAGGCTACGCACGGACGACGGCGCTGGGTAGCGGAACCGTCGTTCGTCACCAGTTACTTTGGTCAATTTTAACCAATTGAAAAAAATTTAAAAAAAATTTGAGAAAATTTAAAAAATATTTAAAAAAATTTTTAAAAAATTTAAAATAAAAAAAATTAAAAAAAATAAATATTTTTTTTTTTTAATTTAAATTAAAGAAGACTATTTTAACAAAATAATCTTAAGCTTGAATAACTAGTTTTATTAACTAAAAAGATATTTCTTCATGACGTCAGACTTTTTTGGGACACTCTGTATAATCACATTTGTTTCCTGAGATATGCCCTAAGATACAAGTAAAGTCTGAAAAATATCAATATCCTAACTTCATTAGTAACTGAGTTGTAGAAGACGGGAGGTGAAATGCAGGACCCTGAATATTTAAAACTTGCCGTTATTATTGAAACCATATTAATTTATTTAAATTTTCCCTCAAAAACTTTATTGAGAATTTGATATTTCATAAAATTTGTTATTTGTTATAACCAGAGTCCGGATTTATATTTTTTTACATGTTTTATTTGCTGTTTCCTATGGAACTGGCGAATTGTATCTATACGTTTCTCTCAGAAATAAATCAGTAAAGTATCAAGTTCTATTTCACATATAACTTAATATTTCGAGGTTTTGTCACATTAAACTTATTTGAGCATATATCAGAATACAAAGTCAATATTTCCATTAATTGTAATTGATTTTGTTGTTAACATTAACTTTTATTGCTCATTTTTGCATCTTAATAACGGCAATCAAGAATTTAGAAACTACTCAAATGCCTTTAATTAAGGCTTTTAAGATTATTGAAGAACTGCACGAAAATTTAAAATTAGTTCTCTAACTTTTGGGAAAAGGATACCAACGGTTAATATAGCCAAAATGACCTTATCCCTAGGTTTTTAATTTACCCGATAAGAGGGTGTTTTAGGGTGTAAAAATAAGGTCCCCATGGTCAGCCGGCCGGGATCCCCCCCGCCCTCTCTGGGGGTTAAAAAATGTTTTTTTTTAAACATGATTTTTTTACTGAGGAAAGACTGAATGAAAAATTCTGAAAAAATTCTAGAAAATAGTCTACCCAAATGCCTATTTGTCCATTTGTTTCTAAGGTCATTCAAGGTCATTTAGATCCTTAAAAAAATTCTAATAGTTTTTGAATCAATTTTTAACCTGAAAGACCCTCTTGTACCCAATTTCTGAAACCAGCATCATTTTTATCCCGTAAAAATCTACTAAAATATGCATCATGACATATTTATATCATGCCGCGGCAATTTGAAAAATCGATTTTTCAACTTTTTTAAGGGTTTTCTCCATTTTTCTGTGGAATTTCCCATATATATGTCAACATTTTCTGGCAAGAGACGGAAGCTTTTTTAAAAACGGACATTTTGGTTTTTATTTCTTCTTTGTAACTTAAATATTCGCTGAGATATCGCATTTTGAAATTTTCGGAGCTATTCGTTTTAGCCAACAAAGCAATGAAAAACTTTTGTTTTTCGCTAAAAAATCACCAATTGCTGTTTCATAAGGCGTTTTTATCAAAAATAAAGGAATTTAAATCTTTTTAAAGGATTCTTACCATTCAGTACGGTTAAATTTTTCAATTTTTGGCCAGTATTTGATGCAGTATAACTCAGTCACCAAATTTTTATTATTTGTTTACAACGTAAAAAGGTATTATCTGCATTAATTTTATAATATTTCACTCAGTTTTTTTTGAGATATTCTACTTTAAATATTGCCAATACGATTTTGGGCATTTTTGAAAAATTAAGTTCTCAAACGTGAAACTTCTACAGAAAGTAGCCCTATAATAAATCTATGCAAGAAAAAAAAGTTAAATAAAATGGACATTTACGCAAAACTTGTTTTCGGCCGAAAAACAGTTAAGAAGCAAATTTAAAATGTCCGCCAAAAAAAAGTATGAGCCTAAAAATTTTTCTTACAATAGTTTTGAACTCACCTAATATTGGGGAGTAACTCGCAAAAAAATTAGTAAAATCAAAAATGTTGAGCAACCAATTTTATTCTATTTGGGTGATTTCAAATGTATTGACTAAACATTTCTGTTTATTTAACCTCTAATTTCGTATAAAAAAAAAACAAAAAATGCATAGTACTCTTTTGTATTGATAGGTAGAATTAGTGTTTCAATTTTGGTAAGAATTGGATGAGTGGTAATCATTTTCAATTGATTGCATTTTTCATTAAAAGGCCGTGGCGTTATAATAAAATGAACCTTAAAACTCTGCATAAAAACGGAATTCTGTTTAATGCAAATTAATGAGGTACAAGCCTAAAAAAAGTAATTATCTAGTGTGCGATTTTGAGTTTTTTCAATTTTCACTTTCCAATTTCCAGTTATTTAAGGTTATTATGTTTCGATAACTGATTGCGCCACAAGCAAAATTTATAATACATAGAATAACTAAAATGAAGCAAATATTTAAAAAAGTCTCAACATGGCCCCCTAGATAATTATATTTTTAGGATTGTACCTTTCATTCATTTTTTTTCAAATGGAACTACAAATAGATTATAACGCCGTAACTTTTGTTCACAGTATTTCAGAAAAAAAAAATCGTAATGTATGTTTTGCTAAAAACAACAAAAAGAAATGTTCTGAATATTTTTTAATTCTTTTATTTTTGATAAAAACGCCTATTGGTGATTTTTTTAGTGAAAAACAAATATTTATTATGGATTTGATGTCTGAAACAAAATACTGCGAAAATTTGTAAGTGTGATAACTCAGCGAATATTTAAGTTACAATAAAAACCAAAATGTTCGTTTTTTTAAGCTTCCGTTTGTTGGCAGAAAATGTTGACATATACAGGGTGTCTAGATTTTAAAACTAATAATAAAAACATGCAAATCACCAACGAATTTTGATATATATGAGTAACCATTAACTTCAGATATATGAAACCTTATATGAAACGAAAGCTTACTTAATGAACTTTCAAATTATGAAGTAATATATAGGGTGTGCAATTTGAAAAAAAATGGAAATTGTGCAGTTTGCGAATGCCTATCACCCTGTATAATACGCTGAGTTATGTTTTGGTTGATAGAGTAATTTTAAAGACTAAAGTTCAACTAAACTTTACCACTAAATTAGAATGAATTATCTTTATTAGTTTCAAGGGAGCACTTTATCAATTTTGTTCAAATTTTTGTACAAAGAACGGAACAACACAAAAACATCCCGGTTTCAACCCCCACGACTTAAGTTATTTTAATCTCCAAGTAACGAGGAATCAAAAAATGCTAAAATATACAGGGTGTTCCATTTAAAAAAAACATAAGTTTGGTCTGTAACTTTGTTATGAGACACCCTGTATAAATTTAAATATTTTTAGGGCATGCAGCTCACTATTCTGCACAACTTTTGTATAAAACATTTTTCAAAATTTTGACCAATAAGCACGTGATTGACCGTTCCCAGAGCTCTGAAACACCCTGTATATGGGCAATTTCACGAAAAATAGCAAAAACCCTTAACAAAGTTGAAAAATCGTTTTTTCTAAATGCCGCGGCGTGATACAATTATGTCTTGATGCATATTTTAGTATATTTTTATAGGGTAAAAATGATGCAAGTGTCAAAAAACCGGGTATAAGTTAAAAATCGATTTAAAAATTTTTAGAATTTTTTTAAGGATCTAAGCGACCTTAAATGGCCTTGGAAAAAATTGGAGAAATAGGTATTCGGGTAGACTATTTTCATAAAAATTTTCAGAATTTTTCATTCACTCGTTCGTCGGTAAAAAAATAATGTTTAAAAAACCCATTTTTTAACACGTTAAGCCCCGGCGTACATTTTTTTTTTATTCCTCGGACCGTGTATTTATTTCTCGTTTTTTCGGTTCTATAAAAATATACAGTAAGATCAAGTTTGTACTTAATTATTATCATTTTTTTTGCATTATTATTAAAAAAAATGAAGCATTACTTTGATGCCACCCTTTCGGTAAAGTTATTTAATGGTTTTGCACCGCGTGGTATTAAAGTAATGCCTCATCAAATAACTGAAATAAGTTCCATAAGGTAAGTATTGAATCGCGAGATCACGTTGTGACCATGCGGCCTGAAAAAAATATATACAGGGTGGCATTACGTTGATACCTCACGGTCCCAACGTCAAATGTTATTGAGGCATCAGGCTGATGCCTCGCGGGGCTTAACGTGTTAACCCCCAGAGAGGGCAGAGGAGGTTATCGGTCTACTGACCATGGGGACCTCATTTTTACACCCCAAAACATTCCAAAATCTAGGGATAGGGGCATTTTGACCACCTTAACCGTAGGTACCCTTTGATGCGTATTATATCGAAATCCGGAATACGAAAAAAAGAAAAAAATGATTTGTGGAATTTTAAAAGTTGAGATTGAGGAGGACATAATAAATTTTTTCCGCTACCGACAACGTAAATACGCATTGCATCTATGGTTACAGGTACCGTAAGTGGCTGATAACATTCGTGGTGTTTGTTGTCCTTGACGACGGAACTTAATTATTACTTACGGACCTAGGAAAATAATAAACAGAAAAGTAATGCTCCAACATATGGGCGAGTAAAACATTTTCGTCTATACCTATAGCATCGGCATCCATTTTAAATAACCACTGCTTAAAAGAGTCGTAACAGGGCACATACCTTTTTCGATTTTGTCGGTAACAGGTTCTATCACGCAATATTCGCAGCTTCGTTTGCACCCATGCCCGCAAAAACTGTCACTGGATTGACACAAACAAACAAAATTCGACATTGTTTTCTCGGTTGCTGGGTTGCCATAGGACGCATAGGTGATTATAAACATTTGAATCCCAAATGTTACAAGCCGTATTTTAGAATATTTTCTGATCTTTTTTAAGTATTATATTTCCGGTAGCGGAAAAAATTTAATAAGCAACACGGAACGTAATGACAATTAACATTTTCGGCAGGCCTCAAACGTTAATACCTCAAACGTTAATACGTCCTTACGTTCCTTGTTGCTTAAATAACTATTAACATGAACCCCATGGACTCATTTAACTTTACTTAAAACGAAAGTCAAATTCAAATTTTGGTTCCGCATTGTAATTCCAATAAATAAATTATCATCAGTTGCTATTCGGCCTATTCGTATTTTTTTTTTATTTTGCAACATTAAATTAAATTAAACTGTATATGATATATAATAAATATTTGAATCATTTTGTCGCATATATTGGCTAATTTTAAGCGCATATAAAAAATTATAATGCCGTTTTTTAGCACATATAAATCCGGATTGTAGTTATAACACATTTAATAAATACAACGTCATTAATATTTTTGTTAATATTACATTATGTATAATTACTCCAATCATACTTTATTTCCACAATAAAAAGGGTTTATAGAAATAGGAAAAATTATCTTTTCGACGAATTGATTATTCGAAAAATTTACGTTGGAAGAATTTGTTTCACTTTCGAACAATTTGATTTCGAAAAATTTAATTTCGAAGAATTTACAGGATACCGTACAGTGCTAGTGTTTACCGGTTCAAATCCGTATATATGTATTTCGTTAGCGACTTCCACCAAAAAACAAAATTGTCATGCGTTGACCTGGTCTGCCGTGTAAAAGTAAATTATGACGAAATTATTCTAGGCACACTATATATAATTGGTAATATACATTCGTAACAAAATAATGTATGTAATCACTAAAGAATTTGAGTTTGTGTTTCAATAAAATTATGTATTTACGGTATTATACGGCCGCTTGCGACACTTGAGCTTGCCAGTTTTACTTTCATAAAATCATTTGCATGACGTGAATTGTCCCCCTTTGGCTCCTATTTCACAAATAAATGGAAAATCGCGAACGTTGTTCTCTTGTTTTAATTATTTTCTAAAACAGTATTGCTTTCGTAACGGATTCACAAATTAACACCGCCGTTGATAATAATTGAGTGAATTGCACGAAGGAATTTTAATTGTGTAAATAAAGGTTAAGGATGAATTTGTCATCGTCGGTGGGCAGACACGAGCAATTGCAATTGTTTTACGACACATCTAACATGTTTCTTTATGTAACATTAAAAAATCTTGTATGACAAATTTCGTTGTTGTACTGCAATGATCCCACACACAATTCTTCTTGTGAAAGTATCTTTCATTTCTCCATTTCATTTTAAGGACTTTATTATACATGTCTGATACAGGACAATATGGTCATTGTGAGTTGATTGTGAGAAATTTGGCGGTGTGAAGCGGTTATCGCCACACTTACGGATGCTTTTGACTTCTAAATTGATGATTGCGGCGCATTCACATTCGCATTCAATGACGGATTTATACGACATATTAAGTCACGTCCATAACTTCTTATCTGATCGCATAAGTGATGTCCGCACTTGAAAAAAGTATTTAATTTAAAAGATAAACAAACCAACGACAAATTACAACGTCATTTAAAATGCAAATATTTTCCACTCACTTGTCGCAGTTGGAAATACCACAGGAAACAACAAATTGCATTCGGCGAAATGAGTTTATCCAATTGTTTTTAGTTGCTTAATAATTATCTACATTTAACCAATATTTACAAATGTTTACAACCTTCTTCTATCCGTTCCTGATCAGCTAGGTTATTTAATCGAATAGGGCAACCACTAATTCATAAGTTTATTTTAAAACACATAAACTGCGATTTTAGCAAAATTAATCCCAAATAGTTTATAGCTTATTTTTGCCTGTGAACGATGTTAATTGAAAATGCTCGCATGTTCTCGCAAAAATCGACAGTTTTCTCTAGTTGTCGCAAGTGACATTCTCCATTGCGCCCTCATGCGTTAATGCTTGTACATAGAAAAAACGATCTTACAGCAATGTCAAATTAATAGTTGCACTATTTACAACATGTAAATTTCTATTTCATAATTCAATATCCGGCGTGGCATTACCTAGGATAGTAGTTCTTTCAATAAGTTTTTTTAGTCTTTGTAGATTTGCGAACTGTTTGAATATTCATTTATTCGGTCTACATTTCGCGTTTATTAAATTTTTGGAATATAAACTTGTTTGTGTAATAAAGAGGGAGACCGAAAATATTATGGATCATTCCAGAAACTTTTGGAACATTCAAGTCCTCACGGTATCCATCTCGCTTGAACCTCATCAATTACGTCCTGAAAAGTTCCAACGCGAAACATTAATTAAACTCAAATGTAATATAATTTACACCAAAAGAAACTTTTGCGTAAGTATATATTACTCTGAAATTAAGCTTAATTGTGTTATATTATTAAACATAGCTTAATTAACTTAATTCAATAAATTAGTCTAGTTCATTTTCATGAAGTAATTTTATTTGGTGAAATCAATGTACAATTAGCGGGAAAGCTCTTTGTAAAATTCTGAATGGAAAATGTTTATTTAAGAAATGAGCATGGTAGAAAAAATCTTCTTGCATCACTCTAGTAAAGCGTTGATGAATTAAAGGGTTCGATGTGAAATACAACTAGCGTTCTCAAATTGACCTGACCCAGTTTTGTTATTCATAATGTTACTAATAATTAATTAAAATATTACGGTTTATCCTCCTTAATTGAATTTCGTCGGTGTATTACGGTTTCTCTCACTAAAGCAGGCCACTTGGGTGAATTCTCACAGGCCCATCAACCGGACTATTGTTTAGAAGCTAAAATATTTAGGTATTTTAGTAAGTTCACATATTTTATGACAATGCGGTACATTTTCTTTTGCAACGAATTTAGTTCTAGAGCATGGTGGAACATTCAACAAATGTAGAAAAACTGAGAATATTTTACAGGATATACTTGGTTCTACCTAAGGATGCAAGTTTTCATAACAAGTTTCCCTTATGGAACTTGTCATGAAGCAAAGCAAAACAATTAAAGAGTTTATATACTGAAGGAAAAAAAATGAAACACTTGAAATTCCTGAAATTTTGACCATTTTCAAACCGCCATAACTCGGCGTATTTCCAATCTATTTTGCTGAATCTTTAAGGGCGAAAAACTTTGAAGTGTCTTCTTTAAAGTCATGCATGCGAAATTAAGCATAACCCCTTTCGCCCCCTCTAGCGCTCATGTGAAAAAAAATGTTTTTTTGGAAATCATGTCAAACTTTGACGATTTCTACGGGGTTAGAAAAATTTTGTCAACTCAATCTACCATAAAAGTATTAAAATTTGATCAATTCCTTTGCAGGACTCAAAGAACGAAGTTCCTACCACGATTTGGCGCTAAGTTATGGGTGCATTTTGAGGCTTTTCGCACATAACTCAGTGACTTTTCAACCAAATTTGATGATTCTTTCGGGAAAAAATGTCATTTTAGCCCTACTTTAAGGGGGTAAACTCAGATTGGAATGATCCCTTTTCGAATCCTTCAACCCCCGAACAAAAAACACGTTTTTGGGCAAGAAAACGTCCAACGTCCAACGTGTACCGAGCTGGATAAAATGTGTCAACTTGATCCACCAAAAGGGCATTAAAATGTGTTCAATTACCTGTGCAGGACTCAAAAACAAATTCGAACACCCATAACTTGGTGCCAAATCATCGTAGGAACTTCGTTCTTCGAGTCCTGCAAAGGGAATTGATCAGATTTTAATGCCTTTATGGTGGATCGAGTTGACAAAATTTTTCCAACTCCATAGACATCGTCAAAATAGGTCATGGTTTCCTGAAAAAACATTTTTTTTCACATGGTTGCTAGAGGGGGCGGAAGGGGTTACGCTTAAGTTCGTATGCATGACTTTAAAGAAGACACTTCAAAGTTTTTCGCCCTTAAAGATTAATCAAAATCGATTGAAAATACGCCGAGTTATGGCGGTTTGAAAATGATCAAATTTCACGAATTTCAAGTGTTTATTTTTTTTTCCTCCAGTGTACATTTTTCATTAATTTTGGATATGCTTCTTTTTCACCTCTCTAAAAGTAAAAAATACGTTCTTGAAGAAAGGATCACGACTGAAGGAAGCATTTTAGTCACATTTTGAGAAGTCATATCTTGTTAAGTGTCTTTAAATGAAAAATTGTGTCGATATAAAAATTGTAACGGGATGCTTTGTGAACTGATCGAACCATTAATGGATTCTTCGAGATCAAAATTAAAACCTCGGACGTCTGAAATCACATATTTTTGACCAAGGCTCCGAAACCGGTCGATGGATTTTTGGCAAAAATTCTGGTAAAAATTTAATCAAAAAAATTCTTTTGGCCAATAGGGCCAGCGAAATTGAGGCAAAAATTGCAAAAAGTACTCCGTAATATGTTGAAGTTATATCTCGTTAAGGATCTTTAAATGAAAAATTGTGTCGATATAAAAATTGTAACGGGATGCTTTGTGAACTGATCGAACCATTAATGGATTCTTCGAGATCAAAATTAAAACCTCGGACGTCTGAAATCACATATTTTTGACGAAGGCTCCGAAACCGGTCGATGGATTTTTGGCAAAAATTCTGGTAAAAATTTAATCAAAAAAATTCTTTTGGCCAATAGGGCCGAGCGAAATTGTGGAAAAAATTGCAAAAAGTACTCCGTAATATATTGTAGTTTTGATACTAAGTACATACAAGTTATTTGTGCAAAAGCAAAAAAGTTGTTGATCCTCTAGTTTTTGCTGGGCGGGATGAAATGATGAAAGCGGGTAAGTGTGAAAAAAATGCATCCCCATCCCTGGGGGTGGGGTGCATTACCGAACCCAGGTTGAAGTTCGCCGATTACGATATTCGACGCATTTGGCGTTTGATGTGTTTTGCGAAAGTAAAAAACAAATAAGTAGATTTTTTGGAGTTTACCTGGAAAGTTTTCGTTGCTACGGCCGCCACTGGACCGAGGGGAGCGGCGCGGGGTCGTCGATTTTTTTTAAATGCGCGACGTGAAGGAGCGACTATTTAGCTCTTGAAATCCCCGCTGAGACAGTTTGTACGATTTTTTGAAAAAATTTTAAGAACACAAACAGGATTTTTTTAAGAAAAACCTTTTGAACCAGAAAGAGCTTAGAATTTTGTCTAGTTTCGAAGCGGCAATTGGAAAAGAAAACGCTTCATAAATAACAAAGATTTTGAACTTGTGAATAACCGGTTTCATAGTTATTTTAGTAGTTACGTATATTTTAGTATATACATTTTTTCTTTTATATTAAATAAAGTAAAGCAAGTAGCAATGTTTTTCGAAAGCAAAGTTATCAAGTCGCATTGAAAACCTCTTCAAAATTATTTAATATATACTTATATGCTAGAAAAAAAAAATTCAGTGTTCTAAATTTAATAGCGTGAATGTAAGTCAGATAGGTCAAAGTGAATAAATTCGTTTTTACGCCATTTTCGTGCTTTACATGCGAAAATAGATAATCTTAAAATCTGGCAAAATGGCAACAAAGGCACTAACCTTAATCTCCCGAAATTACCTTTATTCTATCAGTAAATTTTCTTAACGAACAAACCGACTTAAAATTCTCCCCACTCTGTAATCTGACCTAACTCCTTAGTCATAAGTGGAAACAACTAGTAACAAATATATTATCTTATCCAGAAATGTTTATCAACTAAATTGAATTGTTAGTTGTAGTTACAACAAATTATGGTAATAAAATATTTTATAGCGCTAACAGTTGGGTCTGTACATTTCCAGCGACTCCAGGAGAATAAACTTAGTGCCTTTGTTGCAATCATACAATATTTTAAGATTATTTACGCCCGGGATTTGATGATTACAATCTAAACAATGGTATTAAGATAAACTAAAATATTGATTAGGTCATTAATTAGAAATTAATATGATGATGGTGAAAGGTAATATTTTGTAATGATTTATGTAACTGCGTTCTCATCTTAGATATTTTTTGGCAATATTTTATGGCTAAGACAACGTGCATTTAAAAAAAAAATTGTTATTTTTTCTAGATTTTGTAAAAATTTCTCCGCATTTAAATAATTTTATTCTTTAACTTTTATCAATCAAATCAAAACAAATCAAGTCATATTTATTTACGTTGCTATTGTTTTAAATGTACATAAATGGTAACACTGTTGGTAGATGTATACATCAGCTTACATTAATAAATAAATATTTTAAAATATAAATTATTTGTTACATGTTTAAAATAAATATTGTTTTGTTCATCAATTTGATGATACCAATCATGACAATCTTTGAATAATCCTAATAAATGTTTTTCATTGCTAGATAGTATTTATTCGCACAGGATTTAATATGTATTTACAAATATTATTTATATACCGAGGACGAAAAGTGCACTTTTAAGGCCGTCACGATGAGGCATTATTTCCAGGCAAAACATTTTTTTCCATCGACTGCAATAATTTTTATTTTATTCTGTGCTGCGTATTTTGGTTTGCCAGACTTATTTCAGACCGGTAAGTGGGTTATTGCGGTCTCAGAGCCGGTAAAAGTTTGCTAGGCAACTCACCGGACTGTTATTTTCTATATAAGATGTCTAATAGGCATGGGTGAAATTACTCTTTTTGTGAGCTGCCTCAGAGAACAGAATCGATTGCGGGAGTCCGTTCATGACTCTGTTGAAAAAGTGAAAAGTATGTCTGGAAAAGAGTGATGAGAAAAGATCTGCACCTTCAAAATTGTTAGAGTTGACTCATATTTTAATAAAGTCGACTAATAATTTCAAATATTCTATTTATAATTTCAAAGAGTCGACTCATCTTGAAGTGAATAGAGTCACAAAAATGCTCCTCACCATTAATCTCTAGTTCCCAATTTGTGATTAGTGATAAAAAAATCATGAAAACAATATTTTTAAGAGGGAAAAGCGATGGAAGAAAGGTCATCACTTGTGTATTTATTAAAAAAAATTTTAGGAGGTCGTTTTTCCAAAAATATTTTCCTACTACTACGCCACTACTGTCTAGAGCAGAGGTCGCCAAATAGACCACTTTGGCCCCCAGGGGTCTATTTAACAAAAGTAGGGGTCGATCTGAACCAGGGGGTCGAACGGGGATCGGTTGGGGGTCGAAGGAAAAACAAGTGTAAAAAAACAAATTAGAAACAACTTTACTTGTTGCAGAAAGCATTAGATAAATACAAGAAAACGAAATGTAGCCTGAATATATGAATATTCAACCTGTTATATATTTATTAATTCAGTGGTATTTTTAGTTATTATCAAATTTGTTTCATCTAGTAACACTAGATAAGTTTAGCACTGTGTGTCCTTGTCAAAATGTTTTCTGGTTTTTTCATTTTAATAATAACATTTACAGTTTAAAGTTTCACATTTCATTTTAGAATAATTTTCTAAGTTAGTCTTGTATGTAAAAATAAACTCTTAAAATCTTAAACCAATGTTATTATCTAGTAGTACTAGTAATAACATGCAAATTTTTTTGTATCATTCAATATCCGGCGTGGCACTAGCCAGGGAAGTAGTTGTTTCAATAAGTTATTTGTTTATAGTCTTAGTAAGACTTAATTTTTGCTTTGCAGATTAACGAACAGGTTGAATATTCATATATTCAGGCTACATTTCGTTTTCTTGTATTTATCTAAGTGTAAAAAAGTTATAAACTTTGACTCATTGTCATTTATGGATTATGTATGAATTTTTTTTAACGAATATCATTATTGCAGGAAATATAAGCCATAAATATCAATATTTTTTTACAGTCCCGAAGTAGTCAATACACATATTTTTACACCAGTGGCTAGGCTTTGAAATTTTGTACATACTGATTTGTTTAGAAGTTATAGCCAAAAAACAAAAATATTTTCGAGGGGTGAGTTCACCTCCTAAACATATTTTTTAGCCGAAACAAAAATATACGTATCGATTATTTTGACCCCCTCTACAAATCCACCAAATTCCATCGGAGAGGAACACTTGGATTAGTTCCCTTGTAAGTATAGAAATAAATTAAATGTTGAGTTTCGAGGGGAATTAAAATTAAAATTGACCAATTTCACACACAGTACCTAACCTAATAAATAGTTTTATTTTAATAAACTGAAAATTACTTTTATGGGGGTCGATGGAGATTTCGAAAAATTATATAGGGGTCGATGATCAAAAAAGTTTGGCGACCCCTGGTCTAGAGCCCTGCAGAAGCGGATTTTTGAAAGCCCGGCCCGGCCCGACAGTGAAAATTTAAAACCCGGCCCATGCAGGCCTCTGCTGTCTACTACATACCGGTATAACATCTAAAAAATTGGGATCCTCTGTTCTAGATAAAATTAAACTTTAAACTAACTTTTCAGGTAAATTTAATTAACTACTTCATAACATGAAGCAAAAATAACAAGATTATTTAATAAACGTAAAATTCAAAACACACTGGTTAGGCTGAACAATCTTGTATAGACTGATTTTTTTTACTGATTATTATAATTATTATACACATGAATTGTACATTACGATATTTTACATTAACACTTAATCCAGAAGCTGCATTCTCTGTCAAAGTATTTTCATTGTTCTCGATTATCGATTTGCTTGCCGAAGGCGTTCCCAAAATATTCCTAATGCAATTTTGCTTGTGTTTGTTGAAGATGATCCTGTTAAAATACTTTTTACTATGTTAATATTATTTCTAATTGAATCTCCAACATTCTGTCTTGAAATTAAAGTTAAAGTTTTCCGCTCCGGTATCAGCTAAGAGAGAAGCTGATATCCGGCGGTAGCAGTGATGAGTATACCCAGTTTCGACAGGTAACTTTAAAAACTTCGTAGAGAAAAATGTCTTATAAAAGCCGTAGATCATTAAATTTGCTAAAAGTTTAATAACAAAAAATATTGTCTGGACTAATAACAAAGGAGGTACGCTGCTCTGAAGGGTTATAAGGTGAATATTTACGCTGTCATGTAGTTATATAGAGAGGGTGATAATAAAAAGAGTTTCTTTCTGTGAAGCATGAGAAATATATTATAGAAGTATATTCGATGTGTAACAGTGTGACCTCTGTGGTGCAACTGGTAGCATCCCAGGCCGGAGATCTGGAGGTTGCAGGTTCGATCCCTGTCGTAGGCATGTTCACACTTTTGATTCAGCTATATACGGAGGGTCTACGTCCATTATTTATTTAATTATATTATAGAAGAATTTTAATAATTATGTATATTTGATAGTAACAATAAAACCTACAATTTGAAAAACTTCCCATTTTAGACGTTTAGTTTTGTGTCGCCTCGAAAGCTAAGCTAGTTCCTCTTTGACTTCTTCAAACAACAGTTCATATGGTTTGTCTTCTTCATTGTCATTATTTTTGCCACAGGTTTGATCACAACAGGTTTTACAAATTATGGAGCACCTTCTATAACTGCAGGCCTTATAGTATCCTTTTATGATGGTTACGGAGTTGCTGGAGGTGGAGAGGGTTCCAGGTAGTCGTCTTCACGTTTTGAATGATTTTATTTGGATGCACTTTACATTTTAGTTACAACGTTTGACTGGCGGAACTCGATGGGTTTCGTACGACTACACGCAGGTAATCTGTATCGTTTATCAGCACTGTCTTTGGTCTTCGTGTTGTCGCCTATATATGATATTTAAAAGGTCACGTCCGTATTTGTTATAAAACATGTTATTATAACGATGCGAGTGGTTTACACTTATGTAATATCGTTATATGAATTGCGACACTCTCTAAGGCCGAGTGTGTTATTAGTTTATTCAGTGTGACATTGATGATTGATTATGAAATCACCACACTTTCCTGCACTGACAGGAAATGTAGGTTAGGATTGGCTTAGAAGCTCGCTCTCTAGTTTTAATAGGAACAAGTCCTTTACTGTCCTTACTTCATCCCCAGAGCAGAAGGTTTTTCAGTTGGCCCATCTATGTCTAAACTTGGTGATAGGTGCGGAAGATATGGTACATAGTTGCATCCTGTCTCGGTGGCAACTTTGAAACATTTAACTTGCTGCAAGTAGCACATGTGCAGAATACCTGATAATGCGAAGCATCTAATATTTCTGCCCAGTCACCACCACACAGAGCAAGAAGTATATGCTCTCCTGCTTCAGAAATGGCTGAAACACTCGCGTTGGGGTCTGAAGAAGTTCATGCAATGCTCAAGGCGTAGAACTGTTTTCGCCAAATCCAAACAGAGACGACGTGGTGTCGCACCCACTCAAAGCGTAAAGAATTAGATTTTCAGGCGCTGAGTAGTTGTAGGATGATGTTGGACATAGCTCGTCAGGAGCACCACCTCTTTCAGGTTTTCAGAAGTAAATGGGAAGATCTCGAGCCAAAGTTATCATGAGATCTAACAAATCAATGTCCTCTCCGATGATGTCCACAACATCATACAGCAAATAGCTATAGCCCGTTCTCCGGAATCTGACGGCTGTGGTCGTAAAAGAGGGCCGGAGCTCGGTGAGTAGGGGATGTAAATTTTTTTTATCTCAAACCAATCTTTGTTGAGAAGTACTGGTGTAAAAGTGCGTATACCAATCAGAGCGAAGGACAGTAATAAATGTATGGGATGAAATTAGACGAACCACCAATACAGGACGGCAAACGTAACTTGCCGATGCACAGTGGCAAAATTGTGGGCGGAACCTTCGAAGGGCGCTCTCGATAGATTTCGTGAAGAGTTCGCGCGCCTGGTACATTCATTTACAAAAGTGACAGCGCCCGAAAGAGCTGTAAATGAATAGCGCACGCGAAGAATATGTGCTTTCTTATTACAGAGACTGTACTCGGCCGGCTATAGAGAGAGAGCTTTCGCTTGCTCTCTGCGCGTCTGGCCAACTTCCTGTACCTTTTCTTCGAGGGTGCGAGGGTGAGACCTCGGCCGCCACATTCCACCGAATAGCCTATACCTGCTTCATGGTTATATTGTCTTGAATGAGTGCAATAAAGCGAAGTTTGTTATTTTTATTTTTTAGGCATGTTTCCTTGCGGTATTTGAGCGATAGTTGACCCATCAAAAATTACATCACTTGAAGCGTTCACATGACACCTTCTATACCTTTCTGGGGTGGGGACGGTGGGGAGAGCACAACACCTGCTAGTGACGCTTTCCGTTCTCTTTCCCAGTTTTCTTTGTTCCGCCACGCCCGCTTGCACACACTTACGCACGACCCCTTTAATATTGAGTTGGCTTAGGAATCGTGTTTTCCAAACGTACAAATAATATGTTTAAAATGTTCATGTATTCTCACGAAAATTATAACTTTTAAAGTGAAGCATTTAATTGTAATATAAATTTGCCAATTTATTATTATTTTTATTATTATACACTCCGCGACAAAAGTCTGGGTTCACTAACAATTTTTCCGATTTTTCGTACTGAAAATGTTTTCTGCCAATTAACACCAAATGTTAATATTTATTTATCAAAGAACAAGTTTAATGCCATAGTCGCATAATCTATAGCCGTACAATTTTTAATATACTTCATTTTTTCCTTCCAACGTGACTTATTCCGATTTTTGGGATTTCATTAACAATTAAGTTGGCGTTGTTAGGGATTTGTTTATCATGCTTCAATTGTTTCTGAAAAGTGTCAGTGTCTACTGAAATTTAGTTTTGTGATCAAAATTCCGATATCTTCAGTAAGATGTGCAGGGATAATTGCCCACCTTGAAGAAGGACATAGCCAGAGAGAAGCCGGCCGTAGGTATGGAGTTTCTCAAAACGGGGTTCGAAGAATTTGGCAGAGGTATGAGGAAGATGGTCTACTAAGAGGTAGAGCACGGTCAGGAAGACCAAGAAAAACTAATGTTCAAGATGATCGATTTATGTTGTTACAATCGCACTGTTACTCCATCAATTACAGCTTGCTGCTGTCAGAAGTGTTCAAATATCGGCACGTACAGTTCAGCGCCGACTTCGAGAAAAAAAATCTAAAGTCATATTGGGCTGCCACTGGTCCAAAACTTACGGTTCGTCACAAACAAAATCGATTGAATTTTGCTAGAACTTATCAGAACTGAGGGTCTGCCGGTGGCGACATGTCTTATGGTCTGATTGAATCATGTTTTACCTTGGATGCTCCAGACGGTCGTGCTCGGGTATGGAGAAGACCAGGAGAACGATACGCTGCATGTACCATGGTTCCTAGATCCAATTTTTTCGGAGGCTCCGTAATGGTATAGGGATGGAAGCTCGTACAGAACTCCATATTTGTGATAGAGCAGCCCTTAATGCAGATACGTACATTAGGGATATTGTAGAGGAACATGTTGTACCATAAAGCCACTTTAATGGAGAAAACTTTCGATTAATGCAATTTGTAACTTTGATGATGCTGAAATTTTCTGTTTTAAATAGGAAAACTTAATAGATCTTGGTTGCGTTTCATAATTGAAAATGTTTTGATTTTATGATTGATTTATTGAATCCATTACTTTGTGATATATAATTATCAAGGAGGTTGAATTAAAAATTAACACTTTGCTGGTAACATGAATGTTTCACTTTATTGTAACAAGTTTCGCCCTATTTGGAAATTATCAAACGTAAGTTTTAGGACACAATTGGTTAAACGAAGTGTTTAATAATGGATTTAAATATAATGTAATTAAAAATTTAGTAAGCTTGGCCTAGTGAAGTAGTTAGAGACGTAAAGTGATACTTTTTGGCCTGAAATAGGAGTAGAAAAAATTGTGCTTTATGGAAGGTCGATAGAAGAAGCATTTTAGTGCATAACGAAAACTTTTTCACGTGCATGTATCATTTACACTTCGTGTGTCATAAGTAACCATTTCACATATGAAACTATTTATTTAATCTCCACAGGCATGCAATTCAAGTTTTTATTTATAGGTGTTGTACATATATGCCCATTAAATTGGCTTCATATAATAAGCCATATTTGAGTCCAGTTACAACTGTCCGCATGACTGCAGTTTATTTATTACCTCTTATATGGATGATCGCGTAATAATAATTATTATATCCTCAATACATGTTGTGAAGCATTCTGTAAAAGCACTAGTAAATACAAGATCCAGGTCAGAACTAATAATACTTTCTTGTGCTTCTAATTATATCTTTATACGACTAATCTGTTCAAGCATTAAGTTGTTAATATAATACCTTACGATGCTATACTTTTTTTCTTGAATTAGGTTCTCATTTAACTTGTGATGAATAACACACCTAACACTTGGTTATTTATTTTACAATTTGTGTTGTATGTTATTTCTAAATATGCCATACTTTATGAAATATTGATCCACCTAGAAGATTTCTGAAGCATATCCTTCACTTATAAGTAATACCCAAACTGAACCAAGGAAGGTGTCCTAGAAACAATAAATCATAGTAGATCTAGTTCATGGTTAAAATACAAAGAACTCAGGGATAGTAAAAAAAACATAAGTGTGTTAGTGTTGATGTACACAACGTGTCTGCAAGCATGTTGTTTTGAAGGTTAAGTAAAGATAAAAAAAGATAAAAAAATTAAGTGTATGCATCATGTAACTTTCTCCAATTTGGTGGTATAAAAGAGATTTTTCTGCTATTTTGTAAAGTAATCGATTGTTTTTCTAAATTTAGTGGTATTTCCAAATAAACTTGCATTTGGGAATTCTCTACTTTCATAAATGTAGACTAAAACAAATTTTTAAAAATATTTTTTTTTAGGGCAGAAAGACCAACGGTTGATTTTGACATGGAATTAAACAATAATTCAAATATACCGGGTGTGGCACTTAAGACGCCTCGGACCATAGCTCCTTTACGATAAAAGCTATCGAAAAAAATCTAAGAACAAAGTGGTGCATAGTTACCGTCGCTATGTTTTAAAAATATTTCTAATCATCAGTGGCGTGCCGTACTCCAGTGGCGTACCAAACTTATGTTTTTTTAAATGGAATGCCCTATTTTTTATTGCAGATTTGGAAAGTGCTCGACGAGTACTTATTTTTTTATCTTACATGTTATACCCTTCACTTTAGCGGTTTCGCTGTTATAACCCCTTCTTTCAAAATTGCGCCCCATTTTTGAGATTTTTTTGTAGAGAAACTAATTGACGCCGGCGCCTAAATTTTGAATTGAGGTACAGGTTAAGACCTCGTATACCTTCACATAATTTTTTTTCGGGTAATTTATGGCAAAAAAATAATTTTTGATTGATCTTCGCATGTTGTCATTTTTTCCGAAAATTTCAAATGGCACCCCCCTAAAAAAATTACGGCGTTGTACAGCCAAAACTCTAAATTTTTCATTGGTGTAAAAAAAATTACACATTGCATAACAAAATTTCGGAGAAAAAAGGAATTTCATCGCAAATGTCGGGAAACGTTTTCCGTTCCCAAGTGTGCCATGAGAAAACAAAAGATTGGTAATTGTCAAAGTAAATTATTAGACGCCAGTAGCAGCCATAAGTCATTTTTGATAAACGTTCTAAAAATGTTCCGAACTCAAGAGGAAATGGTTGACATGATATTTATTCTTGGAGAATGTAACAAGAATTGTTTCTTGGCATCACGAGTGTACGCTGCGAGATATCCGCACAGGGCACATCCAAATGAACGTGCGTTTCAAAAAGTGTTGGAGAGATTTACTACTACGGGAAGTGTGAAACGGCCAAGGAGAGTTAGAAAGAAGGCAGTTATTACCGAAAATAATGAACTGCGGTATATCACCAGAAGTTGCGGTTATGCCTCCAGCAGGAAGGTCGTCATTTCGAACATTTAGTTTAAGTTGTTAAATTTTCTTTATCTGCATTTTTCATATCATGTTGAATAAATAGGTACATACTATTATGTTGACCGTATTTGTGTATTTGTTTTGGTACTTTGACAATTACCAATCTTTTGTTTTCTCATGGCACACTTGGGAACGGAAAACGTTTCCCGACATTTGCGATGAAATTCCTTTTTTCTCCGAAATTTTGTTATGCAATGTGTAATTTTTTTTACACCAATGAAAAATTTAGAGTTTTGGCTGTACAACGCCGTTATTTTTTTAGGGGGGTGCCATTTGAAATTTTCGGAAAAAATGACAACATACGAAGATCAATCAAAAATTATTTTTTTTCCATAAATTACCCGAAAAAAAATTATGTGAAGGTATACGAGGTCTTAACCTGTACCTCAATTCAAAATTTAGGCGCCGGCGTCATGTAGTTTCTCTACAAAAAAATCTCAAAAATGGGGCGCAATTTTGAAAGAAGGGGTTATAACAGCGAAACCGCTAAAGTGAAGGGTATAACATGTTAGATAAAAAAATAAGTACTCGTCGAGCACTTTCCAAATCTGCAATAAAAAATAGGGCATTCCATTTAAAAAAACATAAGTTTGGTACGCCACTGGAGTACGGCACGCCACTGATGATTAGAAATATTTTTAAAACATAGCGACGGTAACTATGCACCACTTTGTTCTTAGATTTTTTTCGATAGCTTTTATCGTAAAGGAGCTATGGTCCGAGGCGTCTTAAGTGCCACACCCGGTATATTTGAATTGTCAGATATATGTAATGTGTCAAATAAGGATGTACTACTACTACTCAAAAAGTGTATCATTTAAAAAAAGTGTCGTGTTATATTCTTCATATTTCAATTTTTTTTAGAAGAAAACAAAAAAACGGTCGAAGTAAACACGCACTTTCGGGTTTCAAAATTTGATCAAAAAGTTCTCAATTCTTCAAATAGTCATGTAAAGCTTAAGTTCAAAGGTTCATTTAGTAGTTCTTGAGTAATTTTTCGTGGTCATCTCGAATCGTCTAGAGATTGTTTGTTCCATTACAGAATGCAGATTTATATGGGGCGTTGAATATATATTTTTAAAATTTTGGGAACTTCTGTTATTGTCTACTACACTATGCTCTAGTTTTGTGGTAGCAAGGTCTTTGCACGCCAACTAAATTACAACAGTCGGCCTGTACTCTATTTCCATGCGAATATTCGGTTACATTCGCTAGCCGAGCTGACATTTAATTAATGCGCTTTTCTAAAGTAATGCGAGATTAATGGTATCCAGTGACGGCTCGTGACCTATGGAAGTGGGTCGGCCGAATGTAGGCAAGCTGCAGTTAGTCAACTTAATTTTTTGGTAGTTATTAAGTATCATTTATATTCTGTATCTTCGTGGAAGCGTATTATTTACAATGGTAAACATTAACCAATCATTTGCTATATGTAACGATATGGTTGTTTGTGCAGTATATAGTAAAACAAATATTGCTAACGCGACATAATTAGGCAAATGTAAGTAAAACCCAACTGTAGGAGAGTAGGCGTACCAAAAAATTAAATCGTCCGACAAGAACCACGGGAAGGTCTACAGTAGTCTTGTCAGGATATGGAATATTAGTTGGATTTGACAGAAGTGAAGTACATTTGAGGTGGAGGATATAAAAAAAAGAATAACATTCTTACAAATGTGAATAACTTGAAAGATAGGGGTCAGGAATAAATAAATATTTACTTATAAAATATTAAATTAAATAAACTCTAAACATGAAAACTAAAATTAATAAAACTAAAACCAAATTTTGAAGAGAATATAAAAATGGCAGAAATGAAAAATAAAATGTTTACTCTTAAAAAATAAATAAATAAATAAAATATAAAATAAAACAAATCTCTCAACAAAAAAAACTTCAATTCTTTTGAATGTCAGGAAAATAAATAAATACTTTCAAAACTAAAGGGATTTTGCCAGGAAATAACAGTGGTGCCCGTGTATGTGAACAAATTAAATATATTATATTTGAATTATTTCAATCGTTTTTAAATATTAAATCGATTCGCCGGGATTTTTTTGTAGCGAAATCGTCAATAATTTTATTATAAAAACTATCATTCTTAACTTTTAACCAACCCTCTTTCTATTGCTAAAATAGATACATTACTTAAGCGCGATTGGGATATTGTATTCCTACTGTAGGATTTTATTCTTTTCAATGCTGAAAAGCTTCTTTCTACCGATGCAGATGTTGGTGGGAGAGACAATATTAAACAAAATAATTTATATAATTCCGGAACGTCTGTAATAATATCATTATTATAAATAAATTCTGTCATGTCACCTACTGTTGGGGAATTACCGAAAATAAATTTGTCAGCATACAAAACTTGCAATTCTCTTTTTAATTTTTCATTATTAAAAAATGTTTTGTAGTTTTTAATCAAAGATTGAAATTGTTTTTCCGGAAATTTTTTATTAAATATATCGAATTTATTTTGATTGGTTAATTCCAGAAAGTTAAGTAAGAAAATATCTTTAAAACGTATTTCAATTTGATTTATAAACATATCTAAAATTTCAAAAAAGATTCGTTTCGTAGATATCGAATCATCATTATTACTGTGCGTTTTACGTCGTTTGGCGCATGGAGGCTGAACATCTAAAATTTGATTAACATCAGAATATATTTTAAGAAAATAATTGTCATTTCGGAATTTTTTTAATGTGGATAAAAGTGATATAATTCTTTCGTTACAATACGTGATGTCAGATAATTTATGTTGAATTATAGAAAAAATAGGATCCGTATGTGTAAAAATTAACTGAAAAGTATATAAAAGAAACAGGAAATCAAAATCGGTTAATATTCTTTTTAACCCGGTCGATTCTCGTATTGAAATATCATCCCATTGATCAAAATCTGCGATGATATGATCGAAAACTTCAATCAAATTAATTCTATTATTATATATAGTGTTCACAATGCGTGATTTAAAGTTCCAGCGGGTTTCTGAGTTACTCGGAACTCTCTTTTGACAAATTGTATCCAGAAGATTAGTGCGTTTAGTAGATTTTGTGAAAAAAGATGAAAAGCCCGAGAGATTTGAGAAAAATATCCTACATTCTTTAATTTTTTTACATGAATCTTGTAAAACTAAATTTATTTTGTGCGCGTAACAGTGCGTAAAAAGTGCTTGAGGAGCAATTGCCTTAACTTTTTGCTGCAGCACCATCATACGTTTGGCCGATTAATTTGTGTTCAATATTGAAATGATTGAAGTTTTGTTGGAGTACATTAAAAATGTCGTTTGCAGTTCGACCTTCACTAAGGTTGAAGAAACCCAAAAATCGTTCTATTACTTTCCCCTCACAAACGTAACGAAAAATTACTGACATCTGAGAAAAACTGCGTATATCTGTACTCTCGTCTATTTCCCATGAAAAACAAGAAGCTCTATTAATTTCGTCGTAAATATTCTGCTTTAAAACCGTAGTTATGGAATCAATTAAATCGTTTTGAATCGTTTTTGACAGTCCGGTAAACACTGAAGATATGGATGGATCAATGAATTGATTAAAATTTTCATCCAAACTAGATGCAAAATGAGCTAATTCTTTAAAATTCCCTTGATTGTCTGAATTTGTTGTTTCGTCGTTACCTCGGAATGCAAGTTCTTGAGTTGATAAATAAATGACATGTTTATTAAATGTTTGACCATTTTTCGATTTTCCCGTACGTTTTCATTATGTTTATTTTTAAGTTCTCGTCTAGCGGTATCAAGTGCATTCACAATATTATGTTTCGCGAATAATTTATATTTTAAGGCAGAATACGTATGATCTTTTGAAAGTTCATGTTTCGCTAAAGCGCGTTAAACTTTTTTTAAGTTGTCATAACCGCATGAATTAAAAGGGTTTTTGCTTTCACAAAACAACAAACAATACCAACAAAATAATTTGTTACATATCTCACTACCAGTTAGCCAAATAAACTTTGTGTAGAGTGTTGCAGAAAAAGTGCGATTGTGATCTTGTTTTCTTTGAACGAGATTAGTCAACAACGGGTGTGGAACTGGCACATTTTTAATGAAAACTTTATCATTGTACGACAATCGGTTAAATTTATTGTGTAAAAAATAATGAACCAAATCAGCGTTAGTACTTACAATATCCCTTACACCAGCCATCGTAGTTTCAACAAATAATACAATAATTAATAATCGCATACACGAGCACCATGTGGACGGGACCAAGGAAAAGACAAAGTGATTCTGTCATCTGATCATTTCTATGCTGGCACACGCGCACTGTGGATAAACGGCCAGCCGTACCCATACTCATCCGTTAGAACGATACACATTAAATAATTTCGCCCGACTTTTAACAGTGAGAGAATGTTGTCGGAGTAACAATAACATCTTTAAACATGTTATATACATAAAATGGTTAATTATACACTGATATATTTCACATAAACTACCTTAAATTTACCTAGAATGGTATTTATTTTGTAAATTGCAATTAGGTAACCATTTAATTATTGTTTGAATTTTACATTACATCTATTGTTTAATGATATTTACTTATATTAAGATTTGCCTTCTCTTTAAAAATGCGAAATATATTCTGATTTCTGAAATATTTTTTTAAGGAATAATGTGTTTTCTAATACCGGTCAATTGTTGGCCTTAATGACCAATTTGTATTAAAGTAAGTACATATATTACTTTTAAATCGAACAATATGAAAATAATCAGAAATACGTTAATAAATAAATTTACAAGTTCTAAAATGTGACCTGTAACGCAAGCGAATTAAAGAGTGCATCGAGTCATGGGCATCGGAGTATTGCGTTCGGAGTACGGCCCCGGTGAATTTGCCGTACTGGAGTAAACCATTTGTGGACGTACGTTCACGCTGCAGGCGAAATGAGACGACAGAATCTGCACTGACACTCGTGCGGACGTAGCGCTTGCATTAATCTTAATACTCTGAAAATCAACGGCTGGCCGATTTTGCGGATACGAACTTGCGTAGTAGACATATATTAAATGCAAATAAACTCCCGCATTTATCGGCCTTATACTGAGTGCTTATTAATATTACTGGCTATAAGCATATTATGTATTTATTATAAAAAATTCGCAATATTTATTTTCTCAGAAAATAAACATTTATAATATTTTTTTATTGAATTTAACGGTACGGCCCGGCCGACCCTGCCGCCCCTGACGAGCCGTCACTGATGGTATCCTTTCTATCGGTATATGCAGCGAATTGCAAACCTTGAGACAAAAATTTTCTTGCACAAACTCAAACACACAACGAGTTGGTACACGTAAAGTTGGGAAGGTCGAACGCGGGAGGTCGCCGTGAGAGGGCTCATTAGAAATCTACTTACCTAATACACACACACACACACACGAACGATCGAGAAAAACCGTTTTAGAATGTTACAGAACTTTAATTATTATTCACCAACATGTACTATAATTAATTGCCATACGGTATGCGGCGGTTATACGTTCTAATCCATTTCTTCTTAATTTTATACAAATTCATGGCTCGTTGTACAATTGAAAGTAATTAAACATTGGATTTAATGTGAATTATTAAACAAAGAAAGATGTACTGACATGATCCTGTAAGGGCTGTCTGTAGCTCATGTCACAGTTGATGGGTTGATGTGTACCCAGAATACTAAAGCTCTTAATAATTAAATAAATAATTCGTTTCAGTTTGTAGGCTTTGTGACACTGATATTGCAGATTACAAAAAGATTTATTTATTTGTTTATGTATATACAGACCCAGCGAGTATTATATTGTCAGATAAAAATATAAACTAAAATAACAAATCACAAACGTATTTAAATAATAAACCTAATTATACAAAAAAGGCTAGTTTGTAGATTAAACATACATACCTTGAATAATATATGCTAAAAACTTATCAGTGGTTCAGGCTTTTCCGTTAAATTTTAAAATTATTTAGGTGTATTGGCAATTAGTCTCAGTAGTATTTTTTGAGAAATAGTCAGCTGTTCTCCAAATATATTGTACGATAAGCATAATCCTCAGAAACCCTCACTTGTTGCAGATGCTTTAAATAAATTCAATAAAGGCGAAAAAAAGCCTGACTATATGAATATTCAACTTAAGAAACATAAAATAATGCTTCTAATTGCTTACCAGAACATCGACGTTGTCTTCTAGATGCTGTATACTTAACTCATCATTTATTCAATTAGGATTATGCTGCGATCAATAACAGCAATTATAATTATGTCGATTTATAGCTCCGTTAATTGAAAATGTGGCCTCGTCGAAGAACAATTCACAACACGTAGATTATTATCGCGTCTGTTCATATTTTTTGACTAATTTGAATTCGTTAATCATAATCATCTTCAGATAGTTTCTGAAGTAAATTACACTTGCAACGATAAAATGTTTCTTTATGTAAAATATTTATTAAAGTTAATACTTCATTCATATCATAATTTAGTAACGTGCTAAAACATGGAGTAATTGTAACCCATAAATTTCTTTCGTATAATTATCTCGCCGTGGAATTATCCAGAAAATAAGTTGATTCAATAAGTTATTTATTTTATAGGCTATACAAGGTATATTTTTAGATTATACGATTATTTCGGATTCTACATTTTATATTAAATTCATATAAAATAAGTTAGGTTTTTAATTGCAATTTTTCGGTTTACATCCCGAATTCTAATAGTTGTTTATGTACGAGGGTGTACCCAAAAACTGTAATAAAATCTTTATGTGCTGACAGTCAAACCAGCCGGACCTCATTCACCTATCGTTGCTTAAATGAATACCTAAACATAAGTAACAAAAAGCAAGACTTAACACAATAATTTGAATAAAAGAATTTGGAAAATTAAAGTTGACGTAGAGATATGTTTGAATAATGCAATGATTATAAAATCTGTGTAACCGAATTGGAATCTAATTTGTTACATAAACTTTGCCCGAAATTCAACTTCAGTTGAAAACTTGCTGCCTACTAACAATAAATTCAACGGTCCCTACAAAGTATCCTAGCTTCTTAAAATTGCATGCTGACAGAAAAATAATTCAGATATACACAAACTTAGTAATGTAGCAAAAGAGGTGCCGTCATACTCGAATCTCTCAGACTTGAAGGATTACACAGGGCATGCCTTAAAGGCCCAATTCATATCCAAGCACGATCTCTGCCTGTTTGAATATGGATTGGGCCTTCAAGACATACCCTGTGTACTCCTTCAAGTCCCAGAGATTTAAGTATGACGCCGCCTCTTTCGCCACTTTAGCAAGTTTTTTGAAATTTTAATATGTGAAACTGTGAGATAGTTTGAGAAAAATCTTATTTTCTCAATTTTTATTTCCCCTTCCCGTGCAGCAGGCATTTGGAATGTCATATATACAAAATCTTTATTGACAAAGGTTACAAATTATTATAAATACATAAACAATTAAATACATGGAGTTTTCATGTCAATTGGCTATCGACCGAAGGTCTTTCTGCCAGGTATTCAGTGATCAATGAGTAGTAGCTAATGATAGGGAAATAGTGGGTGTTAATTATTTGGGTGAAATGATGAGATGAATTCATACAGAGTAGATGCAGGATGCTTAAATTTTCGGGCAACATTTTGATTACGACGAATACAGAATTGAGAAAGGAAGTGGAAGTTAGAGGGGTTACTTGCAAATTTCTCTGCGAGATAAACTAGACGATTTTCTATAGGGGAGACGTTTGTTGTGGTGTAAAGAAGATGGTTTGAGGGGTTGAACAGGGGATTGTTAGGATGGCGTATTTTAGTGAGTGCTCTAAGGGATGCACGTTCGCTTACTTGAATGGATTTAATAGTGGGGTTTGGTGATTGGAAGAAAAGGATGGATGCATAATCTAATAGAGGGCGGCAAATCATTTTGTATATTCGGGTAGCGGTTTTAGTGGAAATTCCCTTATTTTTAAATGTTAAACACCTAAAGTGCTTCGCTCTAGCAATTATTTTGTTCTTATTAATATGAGCATGTTTTTTAAATTTTAATTTCGGGTCAAAGGTAACACCTAGGTATTTAACATGGGGGGATGGAATGTCATTTTCTCTAATTTTAATGACTTCTCATCAAATAGAGATAAATGGATGAATCTCTTTTGTATTGTATTACCACATATTATAAACAATTAATATCTCCAAAACGACAATTCAAATATTAACAACATTTTTTAGAATTCTTGGCGGAATAGTAAATTCTTTAGGTCTTTGGACAAAATAGTATGCACAACTGGTTAAGAAGGTGCCATTATTAATAAAAAAAGTTCCATTGCCAAGGCGATTTAAGGTACAAAAAGTTCATATTTGCCCAAGGCAAAGTGTTTTCAAAACGTCACGCTAAACTAAACGTAGCGTGCCTTGAGTTGTTCAAAAGTTCTCATTTTGACGCGTACTGTATGCATTCCTTACCTAAAATTTCCAATTCTGTCGTTACATGTCCACAAACGGTTTTCAAAGGCATCATTATACACTGAAGGAAAAAAAAATGTTGATGTTGCCTCCTCAAAAAAGAAAGAAACCTAATATAGGATGTTTATTAGAACTTGAAAATTAAAAAAAATATATACAGGGTGTTTCAGAGCTCTGGGAACGGCCAATCACGTACTTATTTGTCAAAATTTCAAAACCTGTGCAGAATAGTGAGCTATACCGCCTAAAAATATTGAACATAAGTTTGGTCTGTAACTTTGTTATGAAAAACCCTATATAAATTTCAATATTGTTAAGACGTGCAGCTCACTATTCATACACGTGTATAAAACATTTTTGAAATTTTGGCAAATAAGCACGTGATTAAGCATTCCCAGAGTTCTGAAACACCCTGTATATCGGCCTGTTCTTATATTAATTTCTAATAAATTATCAAAGATATATTCAACATGTTAGTACTCTGCAATTAAGTCTTACAAACACTAAAAAAAAATAACTTATTGAAACAATTATTTCCCTTCAGGGTTATTGAATGATACAACATAAATTTTTAAACTATTAATAGTACTACTACTGAAATAACATTGGTTATATATATATACTGAAGGAAAAAAACAATTAAACACTTGAAATTCGTGAAATTTCGACCATTTTCAAACCGCCATAACTCAGCGTATTTTCAATTGATTTTGATGAATCTTTGAGGGCGAAAAATTTTGAAGTGTCTTCTTTAAAGTCATGCATGCAAAATTAGGCGTAACCCCTTCCGCCCCCTCTAGCGCCCCTGTGAAAAAAAAGTTTTTTTGGAAACCATGTCCAACTTTGACGATGTCTACGGGTTGAAAAAATTTTGTCGACTCGATCCACCATAAAGGCATTAAAATTTGATCAATTCACTATGCAGGACTCAAAGAACGAAGTTCCTACGACGATTTGGCACCAAGTTATGGGTGTTGGAAAAAAAGTGTATTTTGAGGTTTTTCGCACTCAGTGACTTTTCAACCAAATTTGATAATTCTTTCGAGGAGAAATCCCATTTTGGCTCTACTTTAAGGGTGTAGATTCAGATTGGAATGATCCCTTTTCGAACCCTTCAACCCCCGAACAAAAAAACACGTTTTTGGGCAAAAAAACGTCCAACCAAAAGGGCATTTAAATGTGTTCAATTACCTGTGCAGGACTCAAAAACTAAGTTCCTACGGCGATTTGGCACAAAATTATTAGTGTTTAAAAAAAGCGCGTTTTGGGGTCTTTTTATTTTTTCGTTTTGAGGAGAACAATTTCTCAAAGAGAACATTTTTTGCTTTTGATTTCTCAAAAGATCGTCGAAATCAGGTGGACAGAAGCCGAGTTATGGCCTTTTGAAAATTACCTAAATTTTTATAAATGAGGAGTTGAACTGCAAAACTCAACTAATCCAATTTTGGGCCAAAATGAGCTTGGTATCGATTCTTACTGTCCAAACATAGATAAATCCGAATATGAAAAGTGAATTACCTTTCAAAACGCACCAAATCATATTTAAAAATGCGGCTAAACATTCATTTGTTTAAGGCAACAAATAGACTTCCTGAACGTTTTTCGCGGTTTTTGAACAAATGATAAAAGTGGATTTGTTGAGTTTTGCAGTTCAACTCCTCAAATGTCAAGTGTTTCATTTTTCTCCGTCAGTGTAATTTTTTTTTTATTGGACGAATGGAAAAATGGACGAATCGTGGTGAATTAGGCTCACATCTTCTTTCGACCCTACAGAGATCGTTAAAGTGAGTCTTTTTTGACCTAAAATAAAGTTTTTTGTTAATGGAGTTCTAGGGTACAAAATGCGAAATTCATGATTTCGCGCAAACAATGAATTTTCGTGCATACCTCAAAGAACGCAAAGAAAATTTCATTCATGAAAACGAAAACAATTTCGTCGAAAAACTTCGGACTTTTGAGTCAAAATATCACAAAATTCGCTTAATTAATTGACCACATTTCAATGCCCTTTTAGTGGATCGAGTCTACACATTATTTCCAAATCGGTACACGTTGCCTAAGTTGGGCGTTTTTTTTGTCCAAAAACGTGTCTTTTTTTTGTTCGGGGGTTGAAGGGTTCGAAAAGGGATCATTCCAATCTGAGTTTACCTCCTTAAAGTAGTGCCAAATGGGATTTTTCCTCGAAAGATTTATCAAATTTGGTTGAAAAGTCACTGAGTTATGTGCGAAACCCCTCAAAATACATTTTTTGCAAACACCCATAACTTGGTGCCAAATCTTCGTAGGAACTTCGTTCTTCGAGTCCTGCATAGGGAATTTTAATGCTTTTATGGTGGATCGATTCGACAAAAATTTTCCAACTCCATAGACATCTTCAAAGTTGGACATGGTTTCCTGAAAAAACAGGTTTTTTCACAGGGGTGCTAGAGGAAGGCGGAAGGGGTTACGCTTAAGTTCGCATGCATGGCTTTAACGAAGATACTTCAAAGTTTTTTGCCCTTAAAGATTCATCAAAATCTATGGGAAATACGCGGAGTTATGGTGATTTGAAAATGGTCAAAATTTCACGAATTTCAAACGTTTCATTTTTTTCCACCAGTGTAGTTTTAAATAATTCTTTAATTTTAACAACAGTTCCTTACTATTAGTTGTGTTGGATAAAATGTACTACCCACTACGAGATAAGACGATCAATCCCATCCTTGAAAAATTTTCTGAGCTGTCGATGAAACCACATCTTTACCCACTCACGTTCGTTGCAAATCGGTGAGCAAGAATAGCTCTCTTTATTTCTACAAAAATATGAAAATCACATGCGTAGAGATATGTGCTGTAGGAAAGATTTTAAAGCGTTCTCTAAAGCGTATTCTTTACATATCTGGTTGTGTTATGCGGCTATTTTTATGAAGAAAAATACTGCTGATTGATGGCTTTCCGGGCCATTTTAACTTTATGGTTTCGCCTTTCTGCAAAGTTTTTTCACAGCGCTGGTTGTGGCTTCATGCTCGAGAAATTCTACAAGTAATGAAGACAAGAAGAATTTCTTTATGAATTTACCAGAACTTTGGTTTAGTACTTTAATGCTCAGCATTTGAACTGGTACACTTATATAAAATGCAGTAAAAGCAAACAAGCATTTTTAGGCATTTGGCATGACTTCCTAAATGATCAGGGCTCTGTTTCGGAATGCGAACAAATGCCTAATGCTTATACTTAATCAAGTTTTAAGAGAATTTTTGCGAATTTCTCGAATGGCTAAATATTCCTCAGCATTACATTCGGTATTTGATTTCCAGCATGCCAAGACGTTTCCAAGAGGTCATAAGAGCTAGAGGAGATCCCATGCATTATTCATCTTTAAGTGTTTGTTATCATTTCTTTCCAGAGCAAACTTTTCTGAAATACTAAAATGAAGATTTTGTTATTTTTCTATTAAAACATTTGAAATTCGTAATTTAAGTTTTATTCTTTTAATTAATTGCCCTAAAAGTGTTTCCAGAACCCTATACTATCAATTCAGCAAGAAGGTGTTGCTCAAAAAGTAGTAAATTGTTTTTATATATGTTCTTGTAAGTGTACCAGTTCAAATGTTGAGCAGTGTATTTCTTCAGTGGGTAGGAATCCATTCATTTCCTGCCGTTTGCTCTAGGGTTGAAAATTGTAGCACCATGTTTCGTCCTCGGTGACAATATGGGACGAAAAAATCGTACTCTTTCTCATGGTATCGTTGTAAGTGACCCAATAATGCGTCCATTCTGCAAGTCTTTTGTGTCTTCTTTCGTTGAAGTGAAAACTACTACGCTCAGATTTTTCGGTATTGCAAGTATTTTTCCATAATAACGTATTTGTAATTGCGACTTATTCTCCTCAAAATACTAATTCCTTCTAAAGCGACCATCCACCTTCGTAATCACATCTGGAGTGATGACACGGTAAGCCTATCCTGAGCAAGCATCATCTTGCAGTGACACGCATCCTTTATGCCAATTCAACACATGCGAACAATATTTTGTCGTAAACAACAGACATGCGATAAATAATTGTCTTTCCTCCTAGTCTTTTAGCATTCAAAAAGGGAACTACACCATTACGTTTGCTCTTATTTGCTCGCCTCCCAATACTGATTAATACATGTATCGCTAGCCTTACTTCTAGCACAATAAACAAGCAATATTGCGCAAGTGCAAGTTTTAACTGTGCTTGTCCGAGTTCCCATCAGATGGCAGTAATAACATTCCAGTTTTATCGAATTGCACGGCGTAAAATATACGCGTGGTGACTCATTTTCATTTGATTGCTCCTCATAATATTTAAAATCAATGATCCAGAAAATTATAAGTGTCATCAAGTACCAAACATGCATAATTTTTAGAGATCTTTGTGCACCAGTTAATAGACAATCGTTATTCAATTTCTCTTGCTCAACAAGGAATTGATGACAACTCGATATTCGTCGTTTGGACATGTTTATAATGTACCACAACATAGAGTAGCAATGCTACAAAATAATATATGATTCAATAAAGCTTGATTGTACGAAAAATTAAATCGGCGGGGAATATATTCAAAATAAATTCCAATTCAGGAAATTTGAAATTCTTCACTTTGTAAACTTGCTGCAGTCAACACAAGCTACTTCTTCGGTTCTTGCACCCGGGAAACACTAGCATTTACACATTGGCATTAAGACGCGACATTCATATTGGCCGTTCATGTTGATTTATCAGCCTCCTTCGTCCTTTATAGTCTCTTGCTTGAATATTTAGCATCGCAAAAGCCAACTTTTATTTACCTTTCTTAAGGGTTTTATATAAAATTTATCTTCTTCGATTTTTTTGCTTAATCCCTACAGATATGCTGGGGTTGTAATCCAACATTTGGGGATGTATTCTCCGGGGACAGCAAGTCTTCTCAGAGGGCCGTGTGTAAAATATAAATAAAAAGTAATTGAAAAACCAGGTACATATTTATTACATATAATTAATATTGATAACATATGAGAATTTGCTATTGCAATCAACGCAGCTCTAATTGATTCAACATTTTGTTTCAATTAAAATTAGTATTATGATTGTAGACTGGAGTTGAATTAAATTCAAGCCGGACAAAGGCTTAACCCATTCCGAGCAAAAGAGACTAGTAAAGTTTAGGACGTTGATAAGAGTTGGAACGTTAACATCGCTGGAGCGTGAGAAATTAGTAAATTTACAATTCACGAGCGGGTAAAACTTCATTTCATCTTTTTAATAAAACCCAGCAGCAATAGCAATATCTA
Source organism: Ocypus olens (assembly GCA_910593695.2). Taxonomy (NCBI): domain Eukaryota; kingdom Metazoa; phylum Arthropoda; class Insecta; order Coleoptera; family Staphylinidae; genus Ocypus; species Ocypus olens. Next base: position 42,485,972 of record OU343052.1, read on the forward strand.
TAATAAATCAGAAAGATGTTGGAGAAGTAATAAGCTCAAGATCATTAAAAATAATTGTCATAAAAAACAGCAATAAACCAAACATTCAACGATTTAAAAATGTGGAATTAGGTTCAAAAGCTCAAGTTTCATAAAAAAACAATATACGGAAACGAGATGAGGCAGCGAGAGCACTGGAAGTATTGAAAATGATAAATAGAGGTAATATTAAAGAGAAGTTAAAGGAAGAAGAGTATTAAAAATATTATTGTGTATTATTTTTGCTTCACGTTAATCAATTCCACGGAAGGCGAAGAGAAAATCAATTGTAAATAAAGGTCTCTTGAAAGATAAATACTCTGTAGTGTTCATATTATTAAATAAGAAACTCCTATAGACCATGAAAAAAATAATTTGAAGAATCTTAAGTACACAATTAGATTAGAGGCCTTTCAACAGCTTACGGTTGAACCCTACATGTGACTTGGGCCTTGAATCCGTGGCCAATATGCTCCCTTTCGTAAAGACGATGTAGAATCACAGGTTTGCATCGAATATAAATTTTAGTGAATTACTGTTAAAATGGATTTTCCGAATTTTTTTTTTTCGATGCCTACTTTATCTTTAAATGAATCTTCTGCTAGAATGTCTGACAATGAGTAAGTTACTAAATCTATTGGCATAATTCTGATAAATTGTGCAGAAATTATTAAATTCTTAATCTAAACAAACGTTGATTAGACACAGTCATCCTTCTTATTAATACTTTTTCTTATGTAGAATTCATGGCCGGTTGTAAATCTAAATGCTGTAGTAACTAGAGATGGGCAAAACTGCTACTTTTGAATAATATTGCTACATACGATTGATATTTTTAATATGAGTGATTTAAAATTGTGATCATAATACCTTCTGATATTATTAATGGTTTCGCAAAAATGTTTGCAAGTGATTTTTGTTATGAGTGCTAGTATTCGTCCACCTGAATATGTAACTACTGTTCCTTCTAATATTATACCTGTGACCAAAGATAATATTTTGGGTATATTATCCGCTATGCGGATTCAGTTCAAGATTGGAGAAGCATTTAAAGATTTTTACAGAATCTTTTAATAGAATGTCAGTTCAGGACATTTGGAAAGTTGCTTTTTTTCAACTTATGAAATTCGTAATTTTTAAATTAGCGTATGTGTTGTTTTCATGCGTTTATTATAAAATCTGTAAAAGGAGTGTTTACGTATTCTTATTAAATCTTAAAGTTTGAGTATATTTGGAAAGTTTCAGAGTTGCACCTTGTTTTTTTTATAATTCATTAAAGTAGCAATTTTATAATTAGCTAAATGCTGTTCTTGTACAATCATTTCAAAAGGTATAAAGAGGATTATTGGATAGACTTCCTGCATCTTAAATTTGTGCAGTTCAGGTTTGTAACAATTTTTTTTATATTTTTAATACATTCCTTTGTGTACAATTTTAAAATTAACACCAATTTTGTTTTTGTACGATTTGAACTCTAAAGAAGGGGTGTTTTTAAATTCCCACTTGATCTTAAATAAGTTAGAAAAGTTGCAGCGATGTAGCAATTGTTTTTATACACTGGTGGATCTCTCGGCATTAAAATTTGATCAATTCCCTATGCAGGACTCAAAGAACGAAGTTCCTACGCTGATTACCAAGTTATGGGTGTTTGAAAAAACATACATAAAAAGCGCACATAACTCGGTGACTTTCCAACCAAATTTGATGAAATTTTAATGCTTTTATGGTGGATCGAGTCGAGAAGAATTTTCCAATTCCGTAGACATCGTCAAAGTTGGATATGGTTTCCAGAAAAAAACTTTTTTTTCACAGACACTTCAAAGTTTTTCGTCCTCAAAGATTCATCAAAATCGATTGAAAATACGCCGAGTTATGAAAATAGTCAAAATTTCACGAATTTCAAGTGTTTATTTTTTTTCCTTCAGTATCATTTATAGTTATAAAATCAGCATAAACATTGTTCTTGTGCGATTATTTTAAAAATTATACAAGGGCTGTTTTCTCATTCTCATTGTGTCTTAAAGTAGAATGTCTTATCGGTAAGTTTGGAAAGTTTTAAGTATATGGCAAATGTTTTCCTATTTTAGTTTTGCAAGTCTAGAGTGACGAGTTGCTCTATTCTTGGGAGAATATTTTAAAATCTAGTCAAGAAGCTTTTGGATTTTTTTTTATAAACATAAAGTAGAATATATTTAGAATAAATTTACAAAGTTTCGAGTATGTAACAATTGTTTTTCCATTGTTGTTTTGCTTCCGAGAAAGCGCACCTTTAGAATGTTGATTTGCTCTGTTTTCGAGGGATTATTTTAAAATGAAGTCAAGAAGCATTTAGAAATATTTGTAGAATCCTGAAGTAGAATATATTTTGAGTAAATTTAGAAAGTTTCAAGTATGTAACAATTGTTTTTCCATTATTGGTTTGCTTCCGAAATAGCGAATCTTTAGATTGATGATATGTTGTTTTCGGACGATTTTTTTTTAAATCTAGCCAAGAGGCATTTAGAAATGTTTCTAGAATACTAAAGTTGAATATATATTGAGTAAATTTAGAAAGTTTCAAGAATGTGAAAATTTAATCTTTAGTATAAAGATTTGCTCTGTTCTCGAGGAATTATTTTAAAATCTAGGCAAGAAGCACTTGGAAATTTTTATAGAATTACAATATATTTTGAGTAAAGTTGGAAAGTTGCAGATTTGTAGCAATTGTTTGTATTTAATTTTTTCAGTTGGTGAAATTTGTAATTTGAAAATTGGTATAAGTGCTGGTTTCGTGATATTATTTCCAAATTTATATAAAGAGGTGTTTAGTTATTCGCACTGAATCTTAAAGCAAAATTAATTTTTGAGTATATGGTTTAGTAATTGTTTTATTTATTTTTTTCAGTTCATGAAAATCGTAATTTGAACATAAGCATAAGAGCAGAATTATCGTGCGATTTTTTAAAATCTCGAAAAATGGGAGTATACAGTAATGAATAAATAATCTTATTTACAAATACTATTTTATATTATCTTCTTATACCGGGCGTAACTGCATTCTGGTAGACCCCAAATATCATTTGCATTTTTACTTATATCTTTATTTATGAAATTTAGTAATTAGTGTGTTTAGGGAATAAAGTGCATCGACATGTCTACTTTTAATAAAAATTCCACTTCCGGTTTAACAGGAAATAAACATAACTTTTCTATTTTAAATAGAACAACCTGCATATTTTTACATAAAAAAAATCGTCAATAACTTCTGAGTTCAGAGATGTATCATAAGCGACCTTTTGGTCATTAGTTTTTTGCTTAAATTTAATTTAAATTTGTTTTTTGTTCAAATTTAATTTAAATTTAAACATGAAACTAACAACCAAAAGGTCACTTATGATACATTTATAAACTCATAATATAAAGACGAATTAAATTACGTAAACATATATAGAGTAATCCATTTGAAATTGAAAAGTTATAATCATTTCCTGTTAAACCGGAAGTGGATTTTTTTACTAAAAGTAGACATATCGACGCACTTTATTCCATAAAAACATCATACTAAATTTCATAAGGATATACCTTGAAATGAAAATGTTATTTAGGCTCTACCAGAATTCAGTTACACCCGGTATAGTATTTTAAGTAACAGTCACAATTTAAGTAGAAGTTGAAGTTTTAAGTAGCAATCACTATGTAATTAGCAGTCACAGTTTGGGTAACAATTGAGATTTTAAATAACAATCACGGTTTAAGTAACATGACGTAATCACATTGACAGTCACAGTCACGCCGAAATTAGTAACAGTAACGGCCTTTTTTTCAATACCAGTGAAAAATCACAGGTATATGAAATATCGCTCATCCCTAAGAGTAAGTCACTTTTTAGAACGAAATAAAATATCCGCCAATATGATATCATGGCCAACCTTTGCTTTTCATTAAAAATAATTGTAAAGTTTTTTGCAATTATCTCGGTAAATCCTAGAAAAGAAACTATTGAATAAGGCACCAACTCATTTAGCTTCACACGTTTTGAAAATAATATTGGGGAGCCAATATTAACACATTTCAAATTTTACAAACAAATCCTTATAGCCCCCGCTCTACAATTCAATATCCTGTATAAATATCGCATTCATATGGTATCTTAATTAATTACCTACTGTAAAAGAAAAAAATATCAACACCAGCTATATCGAGATCAAGTACCGGTCCAATTAATTATCGGGCTCAGATCCCACGCGAAAGTGTAGCATTTGGTATACTCACATACATACAAAGGCTAGAAACAATCTCAAGGTCACCAGTTACGTAACCCCCTCTCGGTTTCAATTTCGATCTTTCTAATCCACACCAAATTAGAATACATGACATACATGTTTTATGTATGTTATGCCACTTGCATTTAAATTGATGGGCGATAACTCATTGTTGCAAATGTGGTGCTTAAGCACGATTTTGTATATTTGTATATTTTTGAATTCATTGAAAGGAAACCTATTTTATTCAAAAATTAAATATCTATATAGGACTGCAACAAGTAAGGATTTTTCAATTTTAATTTAAAAAAAAATCGTTAGTAAAGCTCCTGCTTGCGGGCCTCGTGGTCGTGGGTTCGAATCCCATCCGCGCGGTCACGAAAAATGGCCGAGCGGGTCCGTGAATGTTTAATGTAGGTCCCTTCCATCATTATAAATGATTATTATACAAATTATCGGTTGTGGCAGAATGGCCTAGTTGGCTACGCCAATTCCCAAATCATCAGCGCTTCCTCAACCCGAATTCCTGTCAACCATTCTTCCTTAATTTTTTTTTTTAATTATATGAGTTAAATAAAGTTGAAAAATCACCTGAATATATAAATATTTACTCGTATTTCTACAAAATTGAGTATTAAAAGACCGTAGTTTTTAGTCGTTGTAAGACTTAATTTTTCAAAAATACGAACAAGTTGCATATTTATATATTCGTCTTTATTTAAAGCATCTGCAGCAAGTGGGGGATATCATTTTCGAAAATTAATTACATTATTTTAATTGTTGTCACTCATAGCAACTTTATTATAACATTGTCTATTTAAGGCAATTTAATTAATAACTCATCAGTTTCAATAAATGGATCGTAATATTCATTAATTATCTTATCAAATGGCAATTAGTGACTGTTTAGCATAAACAAGGAAATTTGCTGAACCATCTGACCCCGTATTGATACACTCGCTGAAGCCTACACGCGTGGTTCTTTGAAAAAAACTGAAATTTATAAAAGCGTGTTATCTGAATACATTGCGTCAGCCAATCAATCAATAATTAATATAACTAATATTAATGAATGGGCTGCTCTTATCATTAACTGGTGTGAATGGAGTATTTTCGTTAATGAATAACGTAAAATTAATATTCAAACATATGTGCTGTGAAGAGTGAATAGAAATAATACTGATAAAGCTTAACAAAGATTACTTTATTAAAAATTAATTATCATTAACGCTAGAAAGTCGCGCCTTATTAACTGGCGAGTGGATAAAAATTATTTTCGGAAGAGGTTTTGACTTTAGCAGCTAGAAATTTAAAACAAAATAAAATTTAGAAAAACGAATAAACTATCTGATTTTAATTTAATTAACTATAAATTTAGTAGAAACGCCAAAGTGGCGGAATCTATTGCCTGAATGTTGTACTGAACTCAAATTCGTGTGACCTAACCACCGATAGATATGGGAATGCCAACGGCGGCAAATATAACCTGACAGGTCTGTGGGTGTTCTGATGGGGAAACAATATTTAATGTTTACATTATTATTTATATCTGCCGCCGTTGGGATTCCCATACCAGTCGGTGGTTAGGCCACTCGGATTTGGGTTCAGTTTCAGCTCTACCACTCAAAAAGTTCACGAGCCGCCACTGCTATCAATCCGAAGAACGTCGGAAACCAAACCTAACCTATTTTATTTTAGGGATTACCGTGTAATTATAAGCTGTTAAAAATTAAAGTGGGCGAATTAAGTAGCGATCCCGAAAAAGTGGGCGTTTGGTAAAAAAAGGTTGAGAAACACTAGTCTAACCGAACACTTCGCTACGAAGAAGTGGCGCTATCTAGACCAAGACCAAGAGGTTACACAATCAGATCCTTTATTGTGCCGAAGATTTATAACTTAAGTGCTTTAAAGCGTACCGGAACGATGTACTTACAAAATTAAAAACCCCTACCGAAAAAATCTTAGTACTTACTTTAATAACAAGCTGTCAATCAAATACATTTTTATAAAAAGTAGTTTCTGTGAAGTAAACGTAAATACTAATCATAATACATTTAATCAAACTGTCTAAATCTAACGATGATCGTATTTTCGTATTTAAAAAATTAAAAGCAATTATTAACGGTTTTCTATGATGCAAATAGCGAATCTGATTGATTTATGGCAATACCTGTACTTACAAAAAATTGTTTAGCATACGTAATCGGTAATTTACCGAGAGCTTATTTATCATAAAATCTTTTTATTTTATAATTTTTTTTGTTCGTGCACCATTATGTAATATGCATCGTCGTAGCCGAATGTTTTCGATTTTATAACGAAATATATCTCTATTATAGAGTATGATATTTTACGAGATCAATATTTTTTAATGTGTCAAAAACTGGCCAAGTAGAAAGCGATTAACTGCAGTTTAGACATATGTTTCGTAAGCATTAACAAATTTATTTCTTGCAAAACATGTATACCATCTTAGAAGTAATATTTGCGTGGCTGTTACCAAACACTTGCTTAGATGAAAAAAAAAATTAACTCTGAACAATTCCGGTTACTAGAATGGAGCAATTTAAGTTAATTCAGGATATTCAGCTGTTTTCGAAGAAGGAAACATTGGAATTAATAAGGAAAAATCATTTCATTAAGTAAATAATGATTTTTCCTTATTACCAATGTTTCGATGAAACCATGTTATCTTTTACCAGAAATAAAATAGTAGTAGTACTTTTTTAAACGCCATTTCTTCGAAAACAGCTGAATATCAACATGGGGTATGCTACATGAAGAATACTCAGAATTTTACATAGAATCCATAAATGCAACAAAAAATGGGGGTTCACGTTTGAAAATTTTAACTTAGGGGTCGTATCTTAATTTTGGGACACCCTGTACATTTGAACTTTATCTCAAAAAATGCGCGTTAAAAAAAATAATACACGTGTTCGAGCATTTTTCTGAAAGAAAATACCCTGAATTTTAATCGAATTGATTCCTTACTTTATGTACACAGTGTATAAACCATCATACGTAATAAATAGATTATTTTTAGATTTTCAAATAATCTAATTTTAATGTTAAATAAATTCGAAAATCCATTAACTATGTAATTTCAAAGACCTCAATATCCCTTCCAAATTAAACATTTCTAACGTAATTCTTTATGAGCACACTTCTCCCTCTCGCTCATCTATGTACACAAATGCCAAACGCATGCGTTCAGTTCCCTTCATTTTCAACGATTTAGAATTTTCTTTCGAAATAATCGAGAGAAACGATAATGTAATCATTAAAAACCTGTTCTATAAATCAATAAATAACATAAAAAAGATATTACAATCTCGTTAATTGCGACGTTATTATAAGATTGTTGGGACATAGATACGCAGGTTGTTATTTCTGCGCAGTTGTGAATATTCGAAATTAGATTAGCATTTTAGCGCTTTTTTTCTTTTTGTTCATCTCTTTTCATTTTTTTCGTGCAGGATAAACTCACACACACAATCGACACGATGAACTTTAAATGTCAAGGTCCTTGCCGATGAAATTTTATGCGGGGGAAGGGACGCCGATTTTGGATCGTTTCAATAGAACGCCACCGGATATTTTCGCGAATGACAAAAACGAACGTTTTGATTAGGATTGATTATTTTTATCTACATACATAACTTTATTCATTAAAATACACAGTGGCCCAGAAAAACGGTGCAAGTAGATTTGTATAGTACAATCGCGCAGAGGTGACAGTGACTCATCGCTCCATGTTGCCTGAATGCAGTTTCTAGTAAACGTATGTCCATAAAATAATTCGATTCGTCTAGGCGGGAAATTTAAAAATTCTCGAGCGTGCAAATATTTTCCCGGCTAAAGTTTGCGAGTGCATTTTTCGGCAATCGGTAAAGACAACTGGAAATTGGTCATTAAATTTAACCTTTTTATTAATGAATTGGATACAATCAATTCTGCTCTTAACTAAATCGAAATCGGAGACGATCAAAACCAGATACAAGCAGGTGAATTTTGAGGTTAGAATAGATAGAATGAGAAAAGACATACTTTGCACTTGAATTTACATATCGACATACGTTTCGTATCATTTCGTTTTTCTTAAGCATGCGAACGAGTATAGATATTTATCGACGCGATGATTAGATCGAAAAAGCATGAGTCACTGTCACCTCTGCGTGATTGTACTATACCGTCATATCCTCGTGAGTTATTAATATTTTTAAATAATTAATATCACAGTGAATAGCCCAATTTTAATAGACAATATGAAGTGCTTTTACTCTAAAAAAATAGTACTTAAACTTGTGCCAGAGCATCTTCTTGACTTGGATTAATGCTAACTTCTATCCGTTCAGGAAATTTTTGACACAAAAACTAAAATTAGGTCTAAGATTAATTAGAAAACCAAATCAAATCATGGCCCATTAATACAAATGCGACGCGACGGTGTATTATAAAGTCCCACCTTTGCAGAGCCTTTATTAATGTGAAATATCCTCGATAAAAAAAACTTTTCAAAAATGCAATTAATCATTTTTGTAAAGTACAAAGTGTGTTTTTCAGAGCAATATGTAATGCGTTAATTACTATTGAAAATATGGATATTTCCAATTTGTACCGTTTTTATTTGGCCCACTGTGTATAATAGCTGCACGTTGACCAATGTACTTATTTTCAATTTCTTTGGATAAACGTCATCTAAATATAGCCCGTTCTCCGGAATCTGGCGGCTGTGGTCGTAAAAGAGGGTCGGAGCTCGGTAAGTAGGGGACGTAATATCTTTTATCTCAAACCAATTTTTGTTGAGAAGTACTGATGTAAAAGTGGTATACCAATAGGAGCGAAGGACAGTAATAAATGTATGGGATGCAATTAAAAGAACCACCAATACCTTTTCTTCGAGGGTGCGTCGATCCTCAGGGCGGATCGACCGTTTTACAATCTCGGCCGCCAGATTCCACCGAATAGGCTATAATAATATGTTGAATACGAAATAGAGATCGGTAACTCATCAGTGAGTCGACTCAAAGAGTCAACTCTTAGAATAAAGTGACTCCTGTGTAATTTGTAGCCTCCTTTTCACTGACTCTTTTCAGTGAAGCAGCTCACAAGATGTGAGCCCATCTCTAATACCGAAATCTCCAAAGCAGTCAATATGTTATAATTAACAATGATATATGTATAAATATGTGGAACAAAATACTTTTTTTTTTCTCATCGAAATATGTTTATTTCAAAAGCGCAAATTTAATCATAAACAACTACGAATTGAAGGTCGCATCGGTTGCTAAGCAAGTTGCCAGGCAACGAATGCAATATAAAGTCTTTTGTGTTCTGTTCACCTTTTTTAATAACAACGGTTAAAATAGTCAAAATGCCCATATCCCTAGATTTTTTAATTTACCCGATAAGAGGGTGTTTTGGGGTGCAAAAATAAGGTTCTAATGGTCAATGGGCCAATAATCCCCTCCGCCCTCTCTGGGGGTTAAAAAATAGGATTTTATAAACATTATCTTTTTACTGACGAACGAGTGAATGAAAAATTCTGAAATTGCTTTCTATGTTTCGAAAAATTGTAAAAAATTCAATAATCACGGAATTGAGTTCAAAAGCTTAAAATCTATCAATAAATAATGAATCTTTGACTTCCATGAAAACAATTGCTATATTTTAGATGGTAGCGAAACGGCAACGCTCCAAACATTAACTGAGGGAACGAAAATTGCTTTCAACGTTTCGAAAAATTGTAAAAAATTCAATAATCACGGAATTGAGTTCAAAAGCTTAAAATATATCAATAAATAATGTATCTTTGATTTTCCATGAAAACAAATGCCATATTTTAGATAGTAACAATTTTACTGCGGAAGCGAAAATTGCTTTCAACGTTTCAAAAAAATGTAAAAAATTCTATAATCACGGAATTAAGTTCGAAAGCTTAAAATCTATCAATAAATAATGTATCTTTAATTTTCCCTTAAAACAATTGCCATATTTTAGGTGGTAACAAAACGGCAATGCTCCAAATTTTACTGCGGAAACGAAAATTGCTTTCAACGTTTCAAAAAATTGTAAAAATTTCATTGATCACGGAATTAAATTCGAAAGCTTAAAATCTATCAATAAATAATGTATCTTTGATTTTTCATAAAAACAATTGCCATATTTTAGGTGGTAGCGAAACGGCAACGCTCCAAACTTTACTGTGGAAACGAAAATTTCTTTCAACGTTTCAAAAAATTGTAAAAATTCATTGATCACGGAATTAAGTTCGAAAGCTTAAAATCTATCAATAATGAATGTATCTTTGATTTTTCATAAAAATAATTCCATATTTTAGGTGGTAGCGAAACGGCAGCGGTCCAAACTTTACTGTTGAAACGAAAATTGCTTTCAACGTTTCAAAAAATTGTAAAAAATTCATTAATCACGAAATTAAGTTCGAAAGTTTAAAATCTATCAATAAATATTGTATCTTTAATTTTCCCTAAAAACAATTGCCATATTTTAGGTGGTAGCGAAACGTCAACGCTCCAAACTTTACTGTGGAAACGAAAATTGCTTTCAATGTTTCTAAAAATTGTAAAAAAATAATAAATCAGGAAATTAGGTTCTGAAGTTAACAATCTATAAATGAACAATGCATCATTGATTTTCCATGATGACAATTGCCATATTTTAGGTGGTAGCGAAACGTCAACGGTCCAAACTTTAACTGTGGGAACGAAAATTGCTTTCAACGTTTCGAAAAATTGTAAAAAATTTAATAATCACGGAATTGAGTTCGAAAGCTTAAAATCTATCAATAAATATTGTATCTTTGATTTTCCATAAAAAACAGTTGCCATATTTTAGGAGGTAACGAAACAGCAACGCTCCAAACTTCACTGCGGAAACGAAAATTGCTTTCAATGTTTCTAAAAATTGTAGAAAATAATAAATCAAGGAATTAAGTTCTAAAGTTTAAAATCTATAAATGAACAATGCATCTTTGATTTTCCATGAAAACAATTGCCATATTTTATGTGGTAGCGAAACGTCAACGCTCCAAACTTTAACTGTGGAAACGAAAATTGTTTTTAACGTTTCGAAAAATTGTAAAAAATTCAATAATCACCGAATTGAGTTCGAAAGCTTAAAATCTATCAATAAATATTGTATCTTTGATTTTCCTTGAAAACAATTGCCATATTTTATGTGGTAGCGAAACGGCAACGCTCCAAACTTTAACTGTGGGAACGAAAATTACTTTCAACGTTTCAAAAAATTGTAAAAAATTTAATAATCACGGAATTGAGTTCAAAAGCTTAAAATCTATCAATAAATAATGTATGTTTAACTGTCCATGAAAACAATTGCCATATTTTAGTTGCTAGCGAAACGGCAACGCTCCAAACTTTAACCGTGAGAACGAAAATTGCTATCAACGTTTCGAAAAATCGTAAAAAATTCAATAATCACGGAATTGAGTTCAAGAGCTTAAAATCTATCAATAAATAATGTATCTTTGATTTTCCCTAAAAACAATTGCCATATTTTAAGTGGTAACAAAACGGCAATGTTCCAAACTTTACTGCGGAAACGAAAATTGCTTTCAACGTTTCGCAAAATTGTAAAAAAATTAATTGATCACGGAATTAAGTTCGAAAGCTTAAAATCTATCAATAAATATTGAATCTTTGATTTTTGATAAAAAAACAATTGCCATATTTTAGGTGGTAACAAAACGTCAATGCTCCAAACTTTGTGGAAACGAATATTATTTTCAACGTTTAGAAAAATTGTAAAAAAATTATTCATCGAGGAATTAAGTTCAAAAGCTTAAAATCTATAAATAAATAATGCACCTTATATTTTCGATAAAAACAATTGCCATATTTTATGTGGTAGCGAAACGGCAACGCTTCAAACTTTAACTGTGGAAACGACAATTGCTTTCAACGTTTCGAAAAATATTCACCACATAAACTCAGGCCACCTGACGAGAAACATAATTCCAGCTTCTCTTTAAGTAATTGAAGAGTGGTATTTCAAAACCGTCTAAGTGCCAAAACTATTATGTTGAGAAATTAAAGAAAAACATATCAGGTAGTAAAATACAAAATATACATGTGAATACAAATTTTTATTTTACCGTATTACACGAATAAAATAGAATGAACAAAAAGAAACTTAGAAAAAGTAATAATTTTTTCACATAAAAAAATAACAACCGTAAAAACCAAGAAACCGTCTATGTGCCAAACTAAAGTAAATCCTAAACAGTCTAAGTCAAAGATATCGATCTAGCATTATGAATTTGCCTTACTGGTTTTTGGATTTATCTACCAAATTGGACCAAAACTGGTGATACCTTAGAGGTATGTAATCTAACATATCTTCCAGATTTTTGAGTTTTGTTTTTCCTTTTTTTTTTAAACATTACAGGTATGCCATTCTTCAATGATGCTAAATGATTTTCGTGTTTTAACCAAAATAGGGTTACATTTATCGACTAGTATGCTGGAAACCGTCGAAATTTGCAATTTGGATGTATTTAAAACTGTGACAGCCAATTTTTGAAAATCCTTAAAATCGTTCGCTTCCATGGTTATTGCAGTAAAAGGATGCTTGTGACATGCACTTTGTATCATTGCTTTTATATCCTCAGGAATAAAGGTTTTTGTTACTTTTTTACGTCTATCAATTTGCGCAAAATCTCTATCACATGGGAGATATGAATGTCCGGACACTAAAAATTTTTGTTCTATTTGGTCATACTTTCCCGAACCTACTAAATAAATAAATAACATCAACATCAACATAATCTTGTTTTTGTTCTGTCCGATACAGTTATCGCTCCAGACAATAAGTTTGTTTCTTCTTGGAAAAGTTTCCTGTGACAAAGCTTTGAACAAACATGAAACAATTTCATTTCTGCCACGACCGGTGAGTGCCTCTTCCCACAAACACATGTATGCACATTCTGTATCTGAGAGATGGACGTCAAGGTTGTAACAAGATAGTTGCCTGCTATAAAACATTGCAGAGTGTGTCAAAGTTGGAAGAAACAAAACTTGTTCCAAGTCAATAGAAATAACGTTTGTTTATTTCTTGTGAGTTAGTCATTTCGTCAGTCATTATTTTAGTGGCCTTTTGTGCTTTTCGATGGTGCAACTCAAGTGCATTGATAAGGTTTGCCTTTTCAGGATCAGTGGAATTACAAGCTTTTATTTTATTGGTATATTTTATCACATATTCCGCATGTGTCACACCTTGGACGACCAAATCGTAATTCAGAAAACTCGGTATGAAATACCTCAGAATAAAGTTTGTATGTTACACCAGATCGGGGATATTTTTCCTTGTATGCACGATACATACGGTTAATATTTAAATCAGGACTCAAAAAACTGTTTTATAGATCTACCACGGCTATAGTGATCTTCTTCATGTGGAAAGCTATCAATGTGTGCTTTGATCTCCTCACGTACCTGCGCGTGAATATTTTTTGGTTTTTGTGCTTTTACCCCGTTGGTCAGATATTGTAGTAACTCCTTGTTTTTCTTTTCTCTACAAGTACTTGTACTCTGCTATGGCTAAGCGCAAATATTTCACCGAATGTTTTTCGACAAACTTGGATGTGTTGACCTCTGCCATCTGGTACGGTGTAACTTGACGCCGACTTTCTTCGGACCGATTGTATGTGCCGTGACGTCTCCGGTTAATTTGTCTAACTTGAATCAAACCAAGTAGGTAGATACATTGTTTATTATAATCAACTGTTCCATAAAATTCATCGAAGAGTGATCTCTTATGGTCACCAGAGAGATTTCTGCATTGAAATTTGCATGCACAGTTGAGCTGTAATAAAAACAGTCAGACAATGCTTTAACCGCTCCCACAAAATAATAATAACATGACCTTTTAGGTTAAAAATGGTGATGTGGCCATCATGTTACTTTCTCCGATTTGACGATTAGACCAAAACCTTGAATATACTGGAAAAACATTAAAAAATCGCTTCTTCAAGTTAAAAATCTAAAATATTCGCTAATCAAAAATTCGCTGATAAAAATCAATAATTAAACAATAAAACTAAAACATAGGCCCAAAAAAAATATCGAAACCTATGGCCTAAACATAAAAAAAAACGCAAACTAAAACATTGAAAATTTCAACAAACACATCGAAAATGTTGTCCAAAACAAAGATTATTTAGGCAAAAAAATTAAAAATTCGAAATAAATTGAGGCGAAAACAGGTAAAGGTAAAGATCTAAAATATGAACCAAAAAAATTCAGACCAAAATATTGTAAATTCAAGTAAAAGAAAAAATATTTAGCTAGCCCCTAAAATAATTCTTTGGCTCAAAATAAGTTTACGACCAGAAACTCGAAAATAATGCAAAAAAATAAAATAAAAAACAATAATTCACGTTAAAAAGTAAAGGGCAAAAAATCAAAAACCGACCAAAAAAACTCGAAAATACCGGCAAAAAAATCGCGTATAAACATCAATCATTCACATTAGAAAATTTAAAATACGAGTATAACACAAAAAAGCTAAAACTTAAACCAACAATTAGGACCTAAATATCAAAAATACGGACCAAAAAATCGAAACTTTTAACACGCAACCTAAATTTTCACGCCAAAATAACGAATATTTAGGCCAAAATAAAGAATATTTAGGTCAAAAATCAAAAATTTGGAATAGAAAACGAAGTTACAGGCCAGAGATCCAAAAATGCAGATAAAAAATTCAAGTAAAGGAAAAATAGTTCGCCGTTTTCACCTTCAAAATAACCCTGTAGCTCAGAGTAAGTTTCTGAACAGAAACTCAAATTGAAAATAAAAAAATCTAAAATATGGGCCAAGAAAACAAAAAATTAGACCAAATACTGAAAAATTGGGACAAAAAAAATTAGAAAAAGCAGGCCAAAATAAAGAACATTTAGGCCAAAAATCAAAACTTTGAAAAAAAAAGAAATTACAGGACAGAGATCTAAAAATACAGATAAAAAAAATTCAAGCAAAGAAAAAATTGTTTTGAATTGAATTGAAATACCGAAAATTTGGAGAAAAATAAAAAACACAGATTAAAAAATCGAAAATCTTAATAAACAAATGGAAAATTTCAGCCAAATAAAGAAATCTTAGCACAGAAGATCAAAAATTTGGACCAAAAAATCGAAAATACAGGTCAAAATTTAACAATTTCGGCCAAAAGATTGAAAACATGGGCCTAAAAATAAAAAATGCAGGTCAAAAAGTTAAAAAATCGAAAATCTTAATAAACAAATCGAAAATTTTGGCCAAATAAAGAAATCTTAGGACATAAAATCAAAAATTTAGACCAAAAAAAATCCAAAATACAAATAAAAATTCAACAATTGTGGCAAAAAATCGAAAATTTAGACGAAAGCACAAGCTTAAAAATCAAAATACTGACCAAAAAAGTCGAAAATTTCAACAGATCATTTTAAAATTGGGACCAACATAAAGAATATTTATGAAAAAAAATCAAAAATTTAAAGGAAAAAAATCGAAGAAACAGGCAAAAAATATAAAATACGAGCACAAAAATTCTGGTCTAAAAATAATTTGCCCCAAAAATAACAAAAGCTCAAATTAAGATACGATCCGAAACTCTAAAATAATGGCAAAAAAATTAAAAAAATGGTGTTACTTTTTCCGATTTGATGGTACAGTACTTTATGTTTACACTTTAAAGGTTTATTTTCAATTGAAATCACATTTTAAATGCAAAAGTGCAAAATTCATAATTTCCTAATTCCCTTCCATAAAATTATAAATAGCATATTGTGAAAAATATCGTTAAGTATAAACTTAGCATGCATTTTTATTCCAATAAATTCTTTTGGCGCTCAAGATGATTTCCTGATTCTTCACTTAAAATATAATCTGTTTGTAACATACGTTAAAACTGGCTCTGAGAAATATGCCTTAAAAACTAACCAACACACGTACACATCTGACCTTTAATGATTTGGGTCTTTGCAACTTGCAAGTATTCTCGATAGCAGTAATATCAATTGAGGGTACTAACAAAAAAAGAAGTAATATAACATATCTATACATTCACAATTACTGTAGTATACACCGTTTGCCCTTTCACATCTCCGATTCAATTGGAACAGAAACGCAATAAATAACAGGACGATCTTCTTCTTGGCGAGGTCGCAGTCAACTTTCATTTTCGCAGCTCCGATATACATCAAATGATTAGTCCGATCGGCCTTCGTGTTTAATCGACCTTCTGCACACTCAAATTCCAAAACGCTTCTTTGTCCATAAAAAAAACAAATTCCACGCGTGCCATTTAAGTAAAAAAATTCAAACAGAAAATGTTTGCTTTACAATTTGTCTTAGAATATTAATGTGAAAACTTCTAATGTTATTCATAAAATTCCGCTCTAGAAAACATCGTGAGGATTCTTTATACATTCTATTTAAAAATAGTACTTGGCTATTATCTAGAATTCCTTCACCATTTATAGGATTAAGGACAGCACACTGAAAGTTTTAACTTTGGGATATAGAAAAATTTAACGTGCAAACAATCCTTTTGGTTTTTTTACCAATATTGTTTTAACTGAAATTCATTTTATAGTTGACCACGCAAACATTCGCAACTGTTGCCCCTCCACATATGATAACGTGTGATAATTGGTTATAATACTTGAGTGACGGTGCAATTCAACTCCGGTGAACTATTTAAAAATTATGTAAATTTTAAAATCAGAAGGTCGTTCATTCACAATTATAAATAACCTGCATCATGTAATGATCGATTTATTTTCTAAAGCGCGTATTTTTACGTGAACTTTTAAGTCAAGCCGAGGACGTACTGTCTCCGAGGTGACGGATTACATAATGCGTTTTTCTACGTATGTAGACACATTCGCTGCGGTTTTGAGGTTATCGAGAGTGCGATGCGTCCAGTCTAGCCATCTTCGTGACCACGAAGGACGTGCGTTGATCTCAAGAAGGCCGCCTTTTACATTTTCGACATGGACGCATCTTCTTCACTTGGTGTTTGCGACCTTTACACGTTCCAGTTCACTTTCTGATGTAATCTCAGTTTCCCAACACCACATACACTCCGCAGGTATAATTAAAACATATAACATAAGACATTAGCGACTAGTCTTCTTACAGAGAGTGTTTAGAAATCCGACATTGCGGCAATTTATTCTATCATAATTGGTTATTATTTCAGTTATTTATTACTTTAACTTTTTCATTACTTAACAAAGTACAAAATGATGACCAATAGCTCTATTTCAATATATTTCACTGTTAAGAGGTACTAGTTGTATCAAACTTCGCAACTTCGAATAATCCAAAGAAACGAAGAACTTTTAATATCGAAGTTTTCAAATTTTCCGAAGATTTGAAGTATCTAAGTTGCGAAGTTTCGGAGTATTCGAATTTTTTGAAGCATCGAAGTTTTCAATCCCAAAACTCTTAAACAGTTCGGGATTTAAATTTTTATGTCATTTCAATATGTGTACCTCGAAAACCCGACGAAACTTAAGATGTGAATTGCTGTAATAATAAATTAACATTAAACTAATGTATTGGCAAGGTAAGAAGCAATAACATATGTTGCAAAATTAATCGTTTCTATTAGTTTTGAAATAATTTTATATAAATTAACTTTTTCATTTGTCAATATTCGCGAAATGAGACTTAAAAAATTCGAAGCTTTGAATCTTCGAAACTTCATATTTCCAAGATTTTCTGTGAATTTTCAAACCTCTGTACCTTCGAAATTGAAAATTGAACACAACATACCCAACATTTAAGAAATAGACTGTACGGACGACCTTCATCATCATCTACAAATATAAGCAACGTAGTAGATCACCCATGCCAGATTGGTCACAACTGGGCAACACTCCACACGGCCAACTACTTGACTTCACAAGAAGTTTAGGTTGGCTTGAGGAGTAGGGCTCAGGAGGCGGCACAAAGGACCAACGAATGGTCTAAGCGCTGCGACCATTTGGTCGCCCTCCACAAACCATCAATCAATCAATCAGATCACCCATCAGCTGAAGGAGCTGCAAGACGTAGATGTCATAGATGTCACAAATATAAAATAGAGAAGCGAACAAAAACGTTGGGTACTGCATTGTGTGCAAAGTGTTTTAATGTATTTCATAAATAAAATGATCGATTTATAAATAAAGCGTGAAATTTTCTAACCCTAGTGGGACATACAGGGTGGAAACTTTAACTGGAACAAATTCGGTATTTATGAAATGAGAAGTTCTAGAAAAAAATCCATGGACAGGTCGATTTTTGTTTTTTATTTCGCACTTTTTAGCGTCTTCAAAAATAATATGACGTCACTAGTCTTTCACGTATGACGTTATAGAATTTTTTTTTTATGGAAACCATTTTTTTTATTTCTCTAAATTTGAAGCCCTTTTTATTCTCTTTAAGACTGTGAAAATCTTTTGTTTTTTTGTTTTTTTATTTAAGAAATTGAAAAAAAACATTTTTTTAAACTTATTTAATGTATGGAATGTTCAAAATAAGCATCATTCGTCTCTTGGCAAAAAGCGAATCAGTGATAAAACCCATCCTTTACATTTTGAAACATTTCTGGTGGAATTTTTCACATTTCATGCCTTTCAATCTTCAATTTTTTTTCAATTTTACATTGTTGTTTCTTCTGCGTATTCCATAGCTTTCGGTTGCTGCTTCTGGCGTTGCATGTTTAAATAAATAGCTCGAAAATTTCTTCTAGTTTCATATTTTCTGTCTTGTTATTGACTTCTTCTAATCTTTCTTCCAGCAGCTCTCTATTTTATTCTGCCATTTTTTGTCCTTAAAGGATACCTACGGTTAAGATAGTCAAAATGCCCACATCCCTAGATTTTTAATTTACCCGATAGAGGGTTTTTTTGGGGTGTAAACATAAGGTTCCCATAGTCATTGGGCTGAGAACCCTCATCTCTCTCTTTGGGGGTAAAAAAATGGGTTTTTCTAAACATTCTTTTTTTACTGACGAACGAGTGAAGGCAAAATTCGGAAAAAAATCATGAAAATAGTCCACCCAAATACCAATTGTTGATTTCTTTTTAGTGAAAAACAAAAGTTTTCCATTGTTTTGATGCCTGAAACGAAATTCTAGGAAAATTTCAAAATGAGATATCTCAGCGAATATTCCAGTTACAAAGATGGAATAAAAACCAAAAGCTTTTTTTCCGCTTTTTTAAAAAGCTTCCACCTGCTGCTAGAAAATGGTGCCATAGATGTGGACAATTCTACGAAAAATGGTAAAAACGCTTAAAAAAGTTGAAAAAACGATTTTTCAAGATGCAGCGGCATGATATAAATATGTCTTCATAGATATTTTAGTAGATTTTTACAGGGTAAAAATGATACAAACGTCAAAAACCGGGTACAAGTGGGTCCTGTAGGTTAAAAATCGATTTAAAAATTTTTGTATTTTTTTTAGGGTCTAAATGACCTTGAATGACCTTGGAAAAAATTTTGCAAATAGGTAATTGGGTAGGCTATTTGCATGATTTTTTCAGAATTTGTCATTCACTTGTTCGTCAGTAAAAAAATAATGTTTAAAAAAACAGAGAGTGCGGAGGGGGTTGTCGGCCCACTGATCATGGGATCACCGTTTATCAGGTAAATTCCAAAATTTAGGGATAGGGACATTTTGACTATCTTAACAGTAGGTACCTACCCTTTTTGCGCTCTTATTTTATGCTCTCCTTTGTCCTTTGCTCTCTTTCCCTATCTTTTCTGCTTTCTCTTTTACTCTGCTTACTACTACGTATAGCCAGTCCCTATTTCCAGTCCTCTTCTTTCCTTTCTATCTAGAATTTTCTTTTTGTTCTGGTTTTATATAAAACGTAAAATGTACTTTTCTCTATTTTCTTTTTCTATTGATTTGTAGATATTATATATTTTGGTTGCAAATAAGTATATTATTATTATTATTATTATATATTTTGTTAGGTTTGAAAATTGTATTTATTATCAAATTCAGATTCACATTCAGGTGTTTTGTCATATTGCCACCTTATAATCATTATCCTTGACTCCTATTTACTTCCTTCAGCTTCCTGGATTATAAGTTACAGCTCTTCCCAGAACTTATTGCTTTTTCTCCTTTTACATATTCACTTGGGCCGTACGCTGTTATTATTGTTATTTTCTTGGTTTAGTTTTTGTACGCTTCCCGCATTTCTATTTTCAATATTCTTTAGTTCTTTGCTTACAAATTGTGTCTGGCGTTCTAGTGTCTTGTATATTATGCTTGCTTATCCCGCTGCTGTTTTTTTTTCTTCTTCTGCTCCACTAAATATCATTTTATTTCCATCATCTAGTCTTGCTAATCAATTTTATTTTTTCTTCGTCTTCGTTAAGGCTAGATATTCCAGCCTCATCCCCTTAAATTCTCCTTCCAGTTCTTTCTTTTTCCTCTTATGCCTCTTACATCCCACGTTCCAGTGACGGTTCTCGGGATTTTTTCTGGTACGGCCGAGGAACAAGAGGTGGTAATACAGATAAGTGCGGTCACGCAGCCAGCCGTCTCTGCAACTGACTCTACCTATCTGTATTACCACCTCTTGTTCCTCGGCCGTAAAAACCCCGCGAACCGTCACTGCCACGTTCCTATTTTCCTTTTTCGCTTCCGCTCTCAACTGCTCCATCTTTTATCCTTGCTGCCATTATTCGCGTGTCCTCTTTTTCAAATTTTCAATTTCCATTGTTCTCATTTTCATTTTGATTTTATTAATAAATAAGTGTGAGATTCGATCTACGAAGAATTGATTTTCCAAATAATCTATTTTTGACTTATAACTTTCTCTTTGAACGCATTCCTTCAAGGAACATGGGCCAGTTTGACTCCCTTGTAACTTATCATAATTTATTATAAAAATTATTTCTCAGACGTCAAAATCGTGAGAGAAATAACATTTCTCCACGACCACCATAGAATTTAAGCATTCTGAAATCAATTTTGATTATAGAACGTACACATTCTCACTCTTGTTATGGAACAAAACACTGCGCTTATGCATTTTGCATGTAATTCATTCCATAACAAGGTATAGAATGAATATTCTCACATCGTTTCGAATAAAACAATTAGCCTTGGATATCACAATTGTCAAAATACTATAAACATAACCACAAACGTGATAATAAAACGTAAGTTCTTTGTGTTCATTATTTTATTAGTCTATTTTATCTGGTCGAGGAGAAAGTATAGTCTGATACTCGGTAAGAATGGAAATTCAGATGCTCGTGGTTCCTCGCGCTCGCCTCACGGCTCGCGCTCGAAATATTCCACTCGCATCGAATTTCCATTCTAACCTTGTTACAGAATATACTATTCCCTCCCTAGGAAGAGTAGGAATCATTTCTCTACCTGTGAGGTTCCGTTATTTATCTTAGCTGTCACGGCTGACAGCGTATTTTTCTAGATTAGGTTTTAGAAACGAACGGTTTACTATTAAAATATCCCGTTTGTGAAAATTGCTATTTGTGTATTAAGTGCACAAAGTGTATGTTTGTTCTATCGAAATTGACAAACATGCTTTGCGCTCGAAATTACACAATATTTTTTCTACGACCGTTTTGCAGAAAAACCCAAATACAATTAATAAATATGTATAACTAATATACATAAATATAATTTGATCAATGGATCTTTGCGTGTTCGTCATTACCGAAGACCGGGTTTTCTCACTTGCACACAGGATTGCGTCTAATTCAAGTTAACGTAGAGATAGTAGACACATAACAATGTTGTCGGAGCTAGGTTCAGCTATCTATGACGTGCACGCAAAGATCCATTGATCAAAGTATATCCACCATGTGCCGTTATTTTTGCTTTGGCATGAGGTGGCGAACTTTGAACGCTCTCGTATCTAAAGGTGCGTTTACACGTGAGAGTTTTTACTTTCGAGAGTGGCAGATTTACTCTCGAGAGTAAAACTCGCAAGTGTAAACGCCTCTGAGAGTTCTCGCCAAAAGTGGAAGAAGAGCTCTTCGAGAGTTGCAATATTGCACCATTCTCGCCAGTGTAAACGTTTTCCCTACGCTCAGCGAGTACTCTCAACAATTCAAGAAATTTCGTATTGCTGAGAGTAGCCTGACAGTAAGTGTGTGTGTGTGTGTGTGTATGTGTGTGCACGCGAGTAAATGTACCTTGCAGCTGAGAAGATGGCCAAACCCAATTAAAAATGGACCCACGAGGATGTTTGCAAACTGATAGAAACATATGAATTGAATCCAATCCTTTGGGACATCCAGAACCCAGATTATAAAAATAGAGTTTTATTTCGCAAACAAATTTACATTTTTATAAACAATACAATATTATCAATACATCAATACCTACATAATACATGGTCTTCATTTCAAAAGGAGCCACTCTGAATAACTCTGGATCTGAAGTAGATACTATTTTTAGAAAAAGCACGTCAATTTTGTTTTAAAGGGGAACTTGAAACGGGTAAATAGAAACAACTCACGTTTACTATAAACGTCAGTTCATTGTGATCCATTCAGATCCATTGATATAATTGATATTTCAAGAAAATATTATTAACCCTCTATTGCATGATTTATTTAAACATCGAAATATAAGTTTTTACATTAAATAGTTAAAGCAACAAGGTGAAATTATATTTTTTTTTAATAAAATTTGTTAATCTTTTATTTGGTTTAGTACTGACGTAATTTTATCAGTATTTTTGGCAGCAAAACAATTATGAAGAAATGAAGAAAGCATTTGAGTTCTTCAAACTTGTTTAGAGGCATAACATCCGTAATTTGACGGTCTAATACCTGCTTGAGGAAAGTTATCTGATGAGAGGACATTCCAAATCAATATTCCTATGAATTGCTCCATTTCCTTAAAGTTACTTGCATTTTATTTGTTTAGTTTTTTTCTGTGCGCTGTACGAACATGTTTGCTCTACCAGTTGAGAAATAAAGAAAAAATTAAAGTCTTCTGAAAGATTTCCTAAAAAATAAATTTTGTTGAGGATCTCTTACAGTTTTCGAATCTGCTTTATTTATTTTAGTAATTATTTATTTCGTAAGAAAGCAGAACTTTGTCTAACAAAATTATGTTCCCATGTGGGAACAGTATGCAATAAAGGGTTAATGTAGCAGTGACAGTAATGACAAAAATACGCCGCCCAAAATTGCAGATGCTGCCGCTCAATCGCTGTAAATTTGCTACCAGAGAAGTCCAGGATGAAATATGAGAAGAAAAATGAAAAATTACAGGTATGGTGCAGCAAATGAAAGGTTGGAAAATGCACAGAAAGTGTATTACTAGTACGCTGGTGGAAAAAAATGAAACACTTGAAATTCGTGAAATTTCGACCATTTTTAAACCGCCATAACTCGGCGTATTTTCAATTGATTTTGATGAATCTTTGTGGGCGAAAAACTTTGAAGTGTCTTCTTTAAAGTCATGCATGCGAACGTAAACGTAACCTTTTCCGCCCCTTCTAGCACCCCTGTGAAAAAAAAATGTCCAACTTTGACGATGTCTATGGAGTTGGATAAATTTTGCCGATTCGATCCACCATAAAGGCATTAAAATATGATCAATTCTCTATGCAGGACTCAAAGAACGAAGTTTCTATGACGATTTGGCACCAAGTTACGGGTGTTTGAAAAAAAGTGCATTTTGAGTTTTTTCGTCGATAACTCAGCGACTTTTCAACCAAATTTGATGATTCTTTCAGGAAAAAATCTCATTTTGGCCCTACTTTAAGGGGTAAACTCAGATTGGAATGATCCCTTTTCGAACTCTTCAACCCCCGAACAAAAAAAAAACACGTTTTTGGCAAAAAACGTCCAACTTTGGCAACGTATACCGAGTTGGATAAAATGTGTCGACTTGATCCACCATCGTCGTAGGAACTGCGTTTTTTGAGTCCTGCATAGGGAATTGATCAAATTTTAATGCCTTTATGGTGGATCGAGTCGATTCGTAGATATCGTCAAAGTTGGACATGGTTTCCAGAAAAAAACTCTTTTTTTCACAGGGGCACTAGAGGGGGGCGGAAGGGGTTACGCTTAATTTCGCATGCATGACTTTAGAGAAGACACTTCAAAGTTTTTCGCCCTCAAAGATTCATCAAAATCGATTGAAAATACGTCGAGTTACGGCGGTTTGAAAATGATCGAAATTACACGAATTCCAAGTGTTACAGTAAACAGTAAATTAGATTAATTAAATTTAAATTTGTTGTTGGTTGTTTATTTATTAATAAAATATATCAGAAAATGTCCCATTATTATTATTCCAAAATACCTACATTTAATTTAAGGGTGCGGGAAAGTACTTTCTCCACGACCACCATAGAATTTAAGCATTCTGAAATCAATTTTGATTATAGAACGAACACATTCTCACTCTTGTTATGGAACAAAACACTGTGCGCTTATGCGTTTTGCATGTAATTCATTCCATAACAAGGGATAGAATGAATATTCTCACATCGTTTCGAATAAAACAATTAGCCTTGGATATCACAATTGTCAAAATACTATAAACATAACCACAAACGTGATAATAAAACGTAAGTTCTTTGTGTTCATTATTTTATTAGTCTATTTTATCTGGTCGAGGAGAAAGTATAGTCTGATACTCGGTAAGAATGGAAATTCAGATGCTCGTGGTTCCTCGCGCTCGCCTCACGGCTCGCGCTCGAAATATTCCACTCGCATCGAATTTCCATTCTAACCTTGTTACAGAATATACTATTCTATAGCACGTTATCTATAGCAACGTGCGGGAAAGTATTTTTGTTTGGAAAACGTCTACTTTACATTGTCAAATGAATGCGCAAAAGCTCACTTTATTTATCGGTCGTAGACAAAAATAGTATACAATTTTAACTCGGGATTCAAATTTGCACTCTCTCAAAATCACGCATTTCTCTCTCTTGATATATAATTTACTATTATGTTCTATTTTTTTGTTTTTCTTAGATTTTACTTATCTCTTTCATAAATCTTCTAAACCTTTTTGTTAATGACAGAATTTTTAGAAGTTTAGTCAAAATGCTTATATAGGATAGGAAGCATAAAAATAAATGCTATCAATAATATTTTGTGCGGTGGAAAGTGTGTTTAAACTTTTCAGGAGTTAACAAGACATAGAAACAAATTTTGGCGAAATTTTGTATACATTTGCCTTCGTAGCTGAATATAATAAACTACATCTACTGATAGATTACACTATTTTGACATCTTGAGTGCCAGAAATCAGAGGCCTGCATGGGCCGGGCCGGGCCGTCTTTTTCAAACTCTGGGCCGGGCCGGGCCGAGCTGGGCTTTCCGATGGATAATTTAACCCGGACCGGGCCGGGCTTGGATAAATTTAATTTTATTATATTTTGGAAAGCAACAACTGAGTGAATTGAAAAAAAATGTTATTATCACGAATTCAATGTATTTTAAGAATTTTATGGAATACATGGGTCCAGTAATTTTATTGATTTAATTTAACAATTTTAGGGGACGGGCCGGGCCAGGCCGGGCTTTAAATATTTAGCTGCGGGCCGGGCCGGACATGCACCACATTTTCGTTTCATCGGGCCGGGCCGGGTTTTAAATTTTTACTGTCGGGCCGGGTGGGGCCGAAAACAGCACTCAAGAATCATACCGCGTTGGTTCGTCACATAATTTAGAACGTTCTCCATGGCTGAAATCAAGAACAATAACAATAACAAACTGTCAATAATATGTCCATTGGCGACATCGCGTATGAATACCGGGTGTGGCACTTAAGACGCCTCGGACCATAGCTCCTTTACGATAAAAGCTATCGAGAAAAATCTAAGAACAAAGTGGTGCATAGTTACCGTCGCTATGTTTTAAAAATATTTCTAATCATCAGTGGCGTGCCGTACTCCAGTGGCGTACCAAACTTATGTTTTTTTAAATGGAATGCCCTATTTTTTATTGCAGATTTGGAAAGTGCTCGACGAGTACTTATTTTTTTATCTTACATGTTATACCCTTCACTTTAGCGGTTTCGCTGTTATAACCCCTTCTTTCAAAATTGCGCCCCATTTTTGAGATTTTTTTGTAGAGAAACTAATTGACGCCGGCGCCTAAATTTTGAATTGAGGTACAGGTTAAGACCTCGTATACCTTCACATAATTTTTTTTCGGGTAATTTAGGGCAAAAAAATAATTTTTGATTGATCTTCGCATGTTGTCATTTTTTCCGAAAATTTCAAATGGCACCCCCCTAAAAAAATTACGGCGTTGTACAGCCAAAACTCTAAATTTTTCATTGGTGTAAAAAAAATTACACATTGCATAACAAAATTTCGGAGAAAAAAGGAATTTCATCGCAAATGTCGGGAAACGTTTTCCGTTCCCAAGTGTGCCATGAGAAAACAAAAGATTGGTAATTGTCAAAGTAAATTATTAGACGCCAGTAGCAGCCATAAGTCATTTTTGATAAACGTTCTAAAAATGTTCCGAACTCAAGAGGAAATGGTTGACATGATATTTATTCTTGGCGAATGTAACAAGAATTGTTTCTTGGCATCACGAGTGTACGCTGCGAGATATCCGCACAGGGCACATCCAAATGAACGTTCGTTTCAAAAAGTGTTGGAGAGATTTACTACTACGGGAAGTGTGAAACGGCCAAGGAGAGTTAGAAAGAAGGCAGTTATTACCGAAAATAATGAACTGCGGTATATCACCAGAAGTTGCGGTTATGCCTCCAGCAGGAAGGTCGTCATTTCGAACATTTAGTTTAAGTTGTTAAATTTTCTTTATCTGCATTTTTCATATCATGTTGAATAAATAGGTACATACTATTATGTTGACCGTATTTGTGTATTTGTTTTGGTACTTTGACAATTACCAATCTTTTGTTTTCTCATGGCACACTTGGGAACGGAAAACGTTTCCCGACATTTGCGATGAAATTCCATTTTTCTCCGAAATTTTGTTATGCAATATGTAATTTTTTTTACACCAATGAAAAATTTAGAGTTTTGGCTGTACAACGCCGTAATTTTTTTAGGGGGGTGCCATTTGAAATTTTCGGAAAAAATGACAACATACGAAGATCAATCAAAAATTATTTTTTTTCCATAAATTACCCGAAAAAAAATTATGTGAAGGTATACGAGGTCTTAACCTGTACCTCAATTCAAAATTTAGGCGCCGGCGTCATGTAGTTTCTCTACAAAAAAATCTCAAAAATGGGGCGCAATTTTGAAAGAAGGGGTTATAACAGCGAAACCGCTAAAGTGAAGGGTATAACATGTTAGATAAAAAAATAAGTACTCGTCGAGCACTTTCCAAATCTGCAATAAAAAATAGGGCATTCCATTTAAAAAAACATAAGTTTGGTACGCCACTGGAGTACGGAACGCCACTGATGATTAGAAATATTTTTAAAACATAGCGACGGTAACTATGCACCACTTTGTTCTTAGATTTTTTTCGATAGCTTTTATCGTAAAGGAGCTATGGTCCGAGGCGTCTTAAGTGCCACACCCGGTATATAGGAAGTATACCGGTACCAACCTAACTGGCTGCAAAATTACAGTTTTCTAATAGCCGTGTTGGTACTTTTCATTTTCTACTGTTTCTCACTAAAGATGTCAAAAAAGTCTAATCTATGGAGTATATCAATTTAATTTCTAATTTTAAATCTTAAATGCTGGTGCCATCCTTATTTTGCTTCGTTAATTAAACTAACTTAGGCACGGTTTTATATTCATGGAATATCACGGAACAACGCTAGAATTAATTTCGTCTTCCAAGTCTATCCAAGTCTCGAAGTTAGTCAGATCATGGTGCTGTTCTATTATGAACACCATTAAAACTAGAAATCAGCACCGAGTATCAGAAAGAAGTAAAAAATACCACTATGACGGAGATGCGCGCTTTTATACCCTCTAGTGTCGATCGCTTTAGTACTTGCATAAACAAAGTATCCAGTTTTTTATTAGAAATGCTGCATTTGTAGAATTTGGTTTGAAGGTTTTGCGTTTTGCTCATAACGCCCGTGGTGCCTTCAACGTCTTATGTCATACTTGTAGTATAATTTATCGAAGATATTCTTATACAATTTTCTGACAGATTGTCGCGTCAAAAGCCGCTCCGCGCAGATGTCTACGGCGTTCGCACGCTTGATTTACGTTTGGCGAATTGTTGACAGTTGATCGGTTGATAATTACTATAAGCGGGCATTATGAGCGGGCGTTATAGAAATAACACCCTAGAGCGCCATTGTCATTTAATATACGTTGTTTCCATGCCATTGTGATTTCAATAATAAACAAGTATGACATAAAATAATTAAGCTAACATTAACGACACATTCATTATTTCGACACTAGTTTGGAATTAGAAACAGGAACTGCCCACTCAGCTCGTTTATCTGTTTATCAATATATATGTCGAACGTTTGACGACAGCTGTCGATTGCCTAATGTATTGGTGATGATTAGGCAATGAGTGCAATCAGCATAGTTTGGATTTAATTCAAGCCTTTCCAAGGAAACACTAAAGTATTTTTAGTGTTGCCTGGGGGAAGTAATATTATTTTCCTTTAAACTGGTATTTTTTTTGTCCCGGCGATGTGGGTTCTACTGAAAATTGCGGTTAATGTCGGGTTTTAGTTTAGTTATGGTTCCACTTTCAAATCGAACTAAATTCTATACGTTATCAAATTGTAATAATCATGTTACAATCAACTGCAATTCAGTTTACAGTCAATTAGATTCAGAAAGGCAAACAGTATTGTTTTATACGAATAATTGATATGATTAAGTAGATTAAACGAAAACGTGTTGATTCTGTTTATAATGAATTTTCCGCTAGATGTATAATTTTCCGGGGTATTACAGAAGTATTAATCAAACAGCTTTGTTTCAAGGCTTGATTAATGATTATATTCGAATCCTTTGTACCGAACTTGTAAATCGAATTTTGATAACAACAAATTTAAATTATGCCTAAACTGTAGTCGCGTCTGGTTTAGTTGATAGGAAAGTTTGTTCCATCAATTTTTTTTTCTGCATTTAAAAGAAAAATACAATTCCGCCAGGAATTGGGCCATTGTACCCGGACCATCTTGCTAGGGGTCGACGGGGTCGGTGTGTCGCGACAGCCTGTTGCGACCCAGAGGCGCAATCACCCTCAGGGAAAACTGGTCACACACACACGACGCACACATCCACTCAGAGTGTTCCAGAAGGCGCAGGAATCGTGCGGAATTGGAATTGTGAATGGCGGGCGCGTGCGCACCTCTACAGCGCTGCGTTCCTGCTTACAACTGTTGCCTCGTCCCAGTGCGGCGTGTACTAGTGTCGCGTACGGTTGGGCCAGTTTGCATTTTGATCCTCCATCACACACCACACACCTGCACACACTTACACTTTTTCCCAAAATCTCTTTTCACATCCAATCGATTATACCTTAATCTAAATCAAAGTAAACCGTGTGCGTATTAAAACCAGCTAGTAGTGTACTCTCAGATTATACTTTTTTCTTTGCGAAGATAAGGGTGCAGAAGACGTTTATCTTGAGAAGTAATTGAGTGAGTTTTTTTTTTGTAAAAAAAAATCTCGCGAGATCAAGTGAGCATGGGCACGGAATATAAGGATGCCGATGTGAATATGGAAGACTCTGGTAACAGTTGCGGGAGCAGTGTGGTGTCTGATTTGAGCGGACCGTCCGACCAGATCGACCTTTACGACGGGGATGGCGTGCAAGTGTCCGACTTGGAAGAGGTCGATTCACCTCTGCCACTCATGCAGGTAAATCATTTGATTCAAACAGTTATGTAACACTAACACTTTCCCTTGTTGAAATAAATGAAAATCGTGGAGAAGATTAACATCGACACGCGAACAAAGAATATCGAGAAATAAAGATTTTTTTGTAAAAAGAAAAAAAAGAAAAAACTTGTACAAGTCATCTTCGATAAAAAATTGAAAGATGCGAAATCCAGGCAACTTTTTTGTGAAATAGTGTTGGAAGAGAACAAGAGTTCAGTTTTCGTCATAAAATTATCTTGGGTAATAAAAAAAAAGATCCAAATCGAGCATCGCTTCTACAAGTATTGTTCTACTTAATATCCTCATGTCGCTTCGTGTGAATCGTAAACAGAATTTTATTTAGCGTGAAAAATATATATCGTCAGCGGCACGAATCGTTCTCAATATGGAAATTCGTAATGTGCTATAAAGCGAAAAAAAAAAGTCGGTGATGGGCGTATTTGGCTACATCATCGGACTCGCCGCTTTTGTTTTCAGTGGGATTGTAGTTAGATTAGGTGACCTGTTCCATTCTCTATTGGAGCTGTACGGTGACCGTGTTTATAATTTATAACATTAAGAAATAAACGGAGTTGCGTGTGTAAAAATACGCCAAATAATACTCTTTCTAAAATGATTCATTCTTACTAGATAAAGAAAAATGATGATTGATATATTTGTAAAAGAGAATTTACACTGCTATTTTTATAACTCTCGGAAAAAAAGTATTAAAATTCGACAACGTATTTTTTTAGAGCAGCGTAGTGTTTACGCTGATTTTAATTTTTTTTATGCAAACTTACAGTTCCTAGTGGTTGTCCTAATTGAATATGACCAAAAATGCCCCAAAAAAATTACTTTCCCCAAGCCACAATATGAACAAAGTACATTTGTAAAATTCTTTTAGGTTTTTATCCCTCTCCTTGAACAAAAAGCAGCAATAGATAGTAACGCTGCTATTTTTATAACTCTGACAAAAAAATTAAAATTCGACTACGGAATTTATCGGTGAGTTTTTATTTTAGGCGCAGAACTCGTGCCATTTTTTTTATGAAAACGTGGCTGCCTTAATGTAATACACAATTAGTGCCAAAATACTTATATGAATGTCCTAAAAAAATATTAACTTTCACTAATCCGCAATATGGACAAAGTACATGTACATAAATTATATTATATTTTTTATAGCTCAACGTGAACAAAGAGGATTGTAAAATTTAATATCATGTTTGGGCGTATTTTTAGAGCAAGCGTAGTGTTCATAGCAGGTGTTGATGTTTTTTTTTTATGAAAATCTACAGCTCATGGTGTTTGCCTTACTTTAATCCACTATATACTCGAATACCAAAAAAAATAAAAATATTTTCCAGAAGCCGCATTATGGATAAAATACATGTGGTAAAACACATGTGTGTAAAGCATTACCATTTAAAATTTTAATAACGAAACTGTTGGCTTGAACATATGGAATATTTAATTTGATTGTGAATCTAATAAATTAGAAGTCATCAGTTTAAATCTATTAAAAGAATAAATTGTGAAGAATATCCGGTTTTTTATTATTAAAATCGTGTTTAATACAAATAGACAAAATTTTTGAAAACATTTTCACGATTACAATATTTTTTGAACCTGTTTAATTGGCAGTCGTGTTTAATACAAATGGATAAAAATAAATCAATATTTTTCGTACTTCGTAGCGGAGAATGTAAAAGTGAGTTTCAATATTCTGTCAAAAAAGTTAACATTTAGCGTGGATGAAGTATTAGCATGTGGTGATAATTTGGGATTATCTTAGTTGACTACCCTAATCCGCAACCCCGTTTAAAAAATAATCAATATAATTGTGTTTTTTTTTTCAATAACAGATAGTGACCAAATTTTTATTAAATCTGAGTTATGTGCATGATTCTAATCTTTGTTAATCACTTTAACAACTCTATTTAATAAATTATAATTACGATGACTTCACCGGCTCCGGTTTAATTTTTTTAAATTTTTATTTAAGGTCGAAACAATTTGAAATTTTTGGGTGTATACTAGATATAATGATAAAACATTTGCCGGATGGATTGTTTTTTAGCATTAATAATGTTGGTATCATCGTTAGTGGCTGAATGGTCAAACCTATGCCAAAAAACAAAAAAGAAAAAAATTATGTTTGTGTAGCAAATTTTTATTTCAGAAATTTTGAAGTTAATTATTTAGAAGTGTTTGCAAAATATTAATAAACATAAATCAATTAAAATCCCTAATATATTTTAATAAATAAAAAAGAAATTAAAATTTGAAGAAAGTGCTGTATTTACTAAAATATTTGTTTTTATGCAAGAAACCCTCGGATGCTAAAAACAAAACAAAAAATTAATAATGTTTGTGTAGCACATTTTTATTTCAGAAATTTTGAAATTAATTATTTAGAAGTGTTTGCATAATATTAATAAATATAAATCAATTAAAATTCCTAATATATTTTAATATATAAAGAAGAAATTAAAATTTGAAGAAAGTGCTGTATTTACTAAAATATTTGTTCTTATGCAAGAAACCCTCGGATGCTAAAAACAAAAAAAAAAAAATTAATAATGTTAGTGTAGCACATTTTTATTTCAGAAATTTTGAAATTAATTATTTAGAAGTGTTTGCATAATATTAATAAATATAAATCAATTAAAATCCCTAATATATTTTAATAAATAAAGAAGAAATTAAAATTTGAAGAAAGTGCTGTATTTACTAAAATATTTGTTTTTATGCAAGAAACCCTCGGATACAAAAAACCAAAAAAAAAAATTAATAATGTTTGTGTAGCAAATTTTTATTTCATAAATTTTGAAAGTAATTATTTATAAGTGTTTGCATATTATTAATAAATATAAATCAATTAAAATCCCTAATATATTTCAATAAATAAAGAAAAAATTAAATTTTGAAGAAAGTGCTGTATTTACTAAAATATTTGTTTTTATGCAAGAAACCCTCGGATCGATAAAGTTAATAAAAGCATTTAAATGTCATGGTCAAGTACGTACCAACTGTAAAAGTTATTCTGAAATAAAGAGTATTATCTGTACATATTATAAACTACTCTAACTTATACGACGAAAGTAAAACTGATAACGTGCATTTAGTATTAGTGTTGATGATTACAAATTACAACCACTACACAAATTTTAAGTTTAAAATATTAAAAACGATTGATAATTTTAAATATCTTAATAATGTGAACTACCAGTACGTAAATATTAAAACAATTAAGTATGTGTGAATGATTTTCACTTTTTACAAAAAAATAATTTAATTTAATTATTTGCAAATGCAAATCATTTTCCAAATTTAAAAATTAGATGAATTAAAAGATAGTCTCTTCGTACACAAACAAACCTTAATTTCAAGTTAAAAGTGAAAGGAATATTGAAGCTAAATACTGTTTGATATAAATTTAAGATATCAATCCTATTTCAATATTTTCCTAAAAACTAATCGTTGAAGCATTGATGTAACCAGGGCCGCGCCAAGCGGGGGTGTTAGGGGTACCCAGCACCCGGGCGGCAGGCCTTAACCTCTTCACGCCCAGGTCATCACATGTGGCGACAAGCAAAAAAAAAATATTTTACAAATAAAAAAAAAATACCGCTTTAGTGCCATTATGGATTTTTTTATATTTTTTGCATAAAGTAGTTTATGACACTGGAATAATATTTCGTAGAAAACCGTAACAACAAGAAAAAAGTACATTTTCAATAAACCTGGGATTATGCTATGACCCAATCAAAGCAGCATGGGCGCGAAGTGGTTAAGAGGCGTCATTAGCCCGAAGCATCGGTGTTAAGAGCCCTTGTAGCTTGGCGCCCACCAAATCTTGTTGGTTTTTTACAATTTGCAAACAATTTATTTAAAATCGGCGCTCGTAAAAAATATAAATCCACCGAAAATACTTTTTTTTCGTTACACCTACGTTCGCGAAATGGAAGATGATTGTTTATTCTTTGCGTACGGATGCAAGCGCGAAATCCATGAACGGATCTTTTTGATTATATCGAAATTATTTCTTTCTAAATAATTAAGAGACGCGCCGATCAATGTTGGTATTCATTATCTCTACCCTCCCTTTTCACATTGAAACGGGGCGACAATTTTTGCCTCGCACCCCGGCAACAGTTTTTGCCTCGCACCCCGGCGGCAATTTTTGCCTCACATCCCGGCGGCAATTTTTGCCTCACATCCCAGCAGCAATTTTTGCCTCGCACCCCGACGGCAATTTTTGCCTCGCACCCCGGAGGCAACATACCTTGGCGCGGCCCTGGATGTAACGATCATATTGCTTGAAATTGTTCTAACCTGGTGCCGACCTCGCGGTCCTTCGGCCGTCTAATGCTTGTGAACTCGACTGGTGTTATTTTAGTGCAGTGATCTTCGAATGATAACACTACAAAAACCAGCACTTTAAATATTACGTATATTGAATCCAATTCAATTAATTTTACTTCATAATTGCAGACATGAAAATAAATCGAAATGCATTTTAAAAAAAGCAGGAAAATGCGTATACAGGGCTAAAAAACGACACTGACGTAATTAAAAAAAATACAGAATTTTGTTATTAACTTATTTGCTACTATTAAATAGAGATTCCATTGTTTAATTTTAATCTATTAATTTTTAGCGTTCTAAATTTATTTCTGCTAAGTTAGCGTACTTGTAAACTCTCAAATGTGTATTTTGTAATTTGTATGTATTTTTATCAATTCACGAGTTATCAGTACTTTAGTTAATATAAATTTTCAATTAAATATACCATGAGATAGTGGTGTGCGAAATGACTCTTTTTTGTGTGTTGACTCATTGTAAGGAGTGGGCTTAAAAGAGTGGACTTTTTACATGACTCATGATTCTATTGAAGAAGTAAAAATTATTTCTGGAAAAAAGTGATGAGCAAAAAAATGTTCGAAAATTTTCACCCCGAATCCAGGGTTCGGAATATATCCGATATTTATATCTATAAATATCAAAATATCGAATATATATCCCATATATATCAACTTCTTGATATTTATTCTTCATTAATTAATGAATATTAATATTTATATGACTTATTAATTATATAATGCACATACTTCATTTATATCATATTTATTTCCTGTAAACAAGCACAGTTGCTTACAAGATAGTAAAAAAGTAACATTTAAATTGTTAAAATATTTGACATCAAATTGAAGAATTTTGACCTTTTTTTTGTTTTTTTTGCTCAACACTTTTCATTTTTAACAGAGTCGTGAGTCACTTCAAGAATCGACTCTTTTCGACAAAAATCATACTGGATACTTACAAAGAAACGATTCTACCCTCAAAAAATGTTCAACTCTACCATGAGATCAAAACGTACAAAATAGTTGGCAGCACATTTCTTAAAAATCCCTATTTTTTTTGTTTTTTTTTTGCTCAGCACTTTTTCATTTTTAACAGAGTCGTGAGTCACTTCAAGAATCGACTCTTCGACAAAAATCATACTGGATACTTACAAAGAAACGACTCTTTAACCTCAAAAAATGTTCAACTCTACCATGAGATCAAAACGTACAAAATAGTTGGCAGCACATTTCTTATAACAGTATTATAATGGCTGAAAGAAAGTTCCCAATGTTGTGGGTTATTATATGTACATTCTTCGAAAGCAGTGGCGGCTCGTGGAACATTTTGATGGTAGAGCCAGTTATACAATGTACCTCCACCCCGCCCTCCTTTTTGAAGAAAGAAATAAAGAACGATTTATATACCAAAGTAAAAAAAAGTATATTCGATGGTTTCCCGAATTACGGACTATTACTATCATGAAATAAATAATAAAGGAGCAACTTCGTTTATTATTTATTTCATTTAAAAAAAGTGTTTTAAGAATTGATTAAAAATTCCTGCTGAGCTTGAAACTACAGGCAGTGCCATGGCTCCTTGGCTATATATAACGAGCCGCCCCTGACTGTAATAGAAACAACTGCGGTGGAAGACACACTTTTATCACTAAAAAATGCACATTTTTCAGAAATTGCTCTGTAAATTCTGTATTTTTTACGATGGTTGTCTAAAATTTTGTCAGGTTATTCACAAATAGCGTGCCTTTAAAATTGCTCAAAAAATTTATAAAAAAATTGAAGTACCCAAAATGGCTGCCCTAGAAACAGAAAGCAAATTTTGAACACTAAAAATGAACATTTTCCATAAATTTCTTTATAAATTGCACATTTAAATCAAAAGGTGTCTGAAATTTTGATAGTTTAATCTTATATAACGTGTCTTTATAATTGCCAAAAGAAAATTATCGAAACTATGCGGTAAGAAATAAAACTGCGGCGGAAGACAAAGTTTTATCACCAAAAATTTTTTTCAGAAATTGCTCTGTCAATTTTATATTTCTTACAATAGATGTTTAAAATTTTGTCTGATTATTCACAAGTAACTTGCCTTTGGAAAGCTTGAAGAAATTTAATAAAATTTTGCAGTAACCAAAATAGCTGTGCTAGAAAGCAAATTTTTAATCACTAAAAAATACACTTTTTCCACAAATTCCTCTATTAATTCCACATTTAATTTAAAAGGTGTCTGAAATTTTAACAGACTAATCCTCCATAACGTGTCTTTACAAATGTCAAATTGATCGAATTTTTGTGGTAAGACAAACAACTGCTCTAGAAGACTAAAAAATGCACATTTTTTCATAAATTGCTCTGTTAATTCTATATTTCTTACAATAGATGTCTAAAATTTTGTCTGATTATTCACAAATAACGTGCCCTTAAAAAGCTTAAAAAAATTGAATAAAACTTTGCAGTAACCAAATTAGCTGTGCAAGAAAACAAATTTTTGATCATTTTTTCTATAAATTTCTCTATAAATTTCACATTTAATTTGACAGGTGTTTGAATGGCTGTTTTAATTGCAACATTGTAAATGCTTTTGTTTCTTATAATCCGCTGTATCTTACTGTTTTTTTTTTTTACTTAAATTTAGTTCTTAAAATATGATCATTCACAAAGATATGCGACACCAGAGGGCATACGAATTTTCAGGTGTTCTTCATAAGTTTTCAGGTAAAAAAATCGTTCTTGTTCAAGTTGTATTTTTAAAGTGCAATCTGTGTATTTATATACCATTTCATTTTTTCTTTACCTTCAGTCGTACTTTTGTACAGGAAGACCATATGGTGGGAACAAAGCCCATGCTTACTCACTGCCAGGTACTTTTAGTTATATTTCTCGTGCGAATTGTATATTTTAAGTATAACCCATCGATATGTCGTTTCTTTTTTTCTTTACCCTTAGTCGTACTTTTGTCCGTCAGACCATACGGTGGGAACAAAGCACACACAAAGTTTACTCATCGATCAGGTACTTTCGGGTCTTATTTATAAGCTTTCAGGTAAAATCGAACCATTCTGGTTCGAGTTGTAAATGGTTTTCAAAGTGGGATTCGTTTATATCTCGGACAGTTGTTTATTTCCCATCAGTTGTAGTTTTTTTTTTAATAAGACCCTATGGAGGTAACCAAAGCGCATAAGAATGTTCACGCATCAGTTAGTTTGGTGTTTTCTTATTTAAATTACCTTTTAAAATAGAATCCGACAGGTTTTTATTTTATTTAGTGCTTGTATTATTGATACATTGTTTAAACAGTTGGTTCAAGTGATTGAAATTAAGGACTGCCAACAAAAATTATGACTTTTCTAATTTTTGTTGCTGATATACGGTTACTGGTGGATTTCCCCCTTTCTAATTTTTGGTGCTGACATACGGTTACCGGTGGATACCTCCCCCCCACCCCCTTTAAACAGAGGAACATTCCCCGATTTTGTTTGCTTGTGTTATTGTTTAAACAAGTTGGTGATGAAATTATTGAAATTTAAGCCTGACAACAAAAGTTATGAACCTTTAAAAAAAAAAATCAATTGCAGGACTTTTTTCTTTAATCATAAAAGATGAAATTTTAAAACATTTGTATTTGGTTAGTTAGACTTGTTTTTTATGTAGAGTGGTGCAAAATCATTATTTTAATTATTATTCATAACAACAAATAACATTTAGCGGTGATGGCGGAGGCGCCAAAATATTGTCAGCTTCACACATACGAATTATTTTATGTTATTTTCTAGCCCTTTAAAGGGAATATTTTTTATTTTTAAAAATTTCAATTATCAAAACTATGCCCGCAAATTTTATCATTACATCTATCTTTCTGGGTGGTTTGAAATAATTCATTGGATTTTAATAAAAAAGGAAATAAACAACAATAATATTTTGCTTTGCATCTATCTTTCTGGCTGATTTGAAATAATTTATTGGATTTAAATAAAAAAGGAAATAAACAACAATAATATTTTGCTTTTAAATAAAAATACAATATTACTCGATACTTTGCAATTTTGTCATTAATTTTTGTAAAGGTGCGACGCACGCCACTGAAATTATTAAGTTCCGTTTCGAACAATTGAAGCCCAACAATGAATTTTTCGACGCGATTGCCTTGATGTTAACGCGACCGGAAACTGACGTGATACACTATGCACCTTTCGTCATTATAATCAATTATAATTTTCTCTCTTCTGTACTAAATTAAAAAAAAAAACTACATTTTATGGTTATTTTAAACGACAGTTCATATTAAAATAAATGTATCCTATTAATTATTTTAATATTTACGTATTGGTAGTTCATATTATGAAGGATATTATATGAAATACATATTAATTCTACGAAATAAATTTTCAATTAGTTTCGCCTGATAATAATATTTATTTCGTGTTATTGCAGGAATGCTCACACAAGTCAAATTACAAGAAATATTGTCCTAAATAAAAAAAAACAAAAAGCTAATGCAGATAATAAATAAATAAATCTAAGGCAAAACTAATCGAGAATTTTAAATACTTACGTGGACCGTTCGTACAACTGCTGGAAATGCCGAAAAACGATTAAATTTAATTTTTCTTCAAACATTTATTTTTATATTTTTTCAAGTCTAGAATCCCATTCTGAACACTATTTGTTCATAAAAATTATTTGTGAGACTTACAGAAACTGAGACGAGCAAAATTTCTTTTGACGTAAATTGTTCAAACAACTGCTGGAAATGCCGAAAAATGATTAAATTTATATTTTCTTCAAAAATTTATTTTTGTATTTTTTCAAGTCTAGAATCCTAATCTGAACACTATTTGTTCATATAAATTATTTGTGAGACTTACAGAAACTGAGAAGCAAAATTTCTTTTGACGTGGATCGCTCTCACATCGACATAATATTTATTTCATATTACTATACTCATTCTATAAAATTTAACGATAAACATTGTTGTAGTGGAATTTGTGAAAATAAATTTTACAACAGGTGTGCGATTTAAATTTCACAGCGTTATTAGAACTAATGCACTTGTTTGGTTCCATGTTTTTATTATTAACAGTTTCCTGACACGTGTGTCGAGTTTTACGACACATACGAGTACAAAATATTATTGAAACTGTTAATAATAAAAACGTGGAACTAAAGTGCATTCATTCTAATAACGCTGCCAACAAGCATCAACATCCATCAAGAGTGCAGACTAGTAGGTTTAATTTAGTTGAATTTATAAAAGAAACTTAAAGGCTTCTTGTTCTGTATTGATATGTACAGCTTGTCTAGCGAGCCCTGGCAGGTGGGGGTAAAGTTTGCGCAGAGTGAGAAAGTATTCGAAGAGAACGAAGTATCCGTGTTGTATTAAGCACATTATGGTTACTTGGAAAATATAGTCATTCGCATACGATGACATTACTTATCAGGTGTACAAAATATCACTGTAAGAATTGTAATTGTAAAGTAGAAATTTTGTTTTGACGCTCGTCAAAAGTTCCCGCTTCCAACGTAATAAAAAAATCATTGCTTGCTTTTTTAAGTTGATCGTAAATATGTATTAGATTCTAAATTGAACCAAAATCATAGACAGGCGTAACAGTTTCCGTTTGAGTAGAACTTAATTTATGCGTCATTTCCGTTCGCTTTTTGCCGAGGGCAATGAGATGACCATGAAAGAACCGCATCAACCGGAGCAAATATTCGCCACTGAAATATTTCGAATGAAATGTACAATTGGACGAGTAACGACCTTGTTTGCAATTTCGGGTCCTTCGGTTCTAAACGGCCCGTTAAAATCCAGGGTTGTTAAGCTAATGAAAAATATATTTTTTTTTCGTTATCAAGAAAAGCACAAAGTTATTGTTTTATGACTCATATAGATTAAACTCCACACTCGTCATAAAAAAAGAATCAACTGTAATGCCTTGGCATACAAATAATTATTTCTGTATTTTTTAATAGACTTAACTTGCTTGAAGTGAGTAAAATAGAAGAGGATTTTTAAATATTTAGGGATTGTTCGAAAAGATACACAATTACGACGACATCTTTTTTTTTCTTTTCGGCCTTACGCCTGGCCTTGGTTCTATGACCATTAGCCATCATCAATGTTATAGATATGTATACAGGGTGTATTTGAAATAACGAACAGGCTCGTAACCACAAAGAGATTATATTATTTTTAAACAATATTCGCAATTATTTTGTTTATAACTGTAACAAAAAGCCCGCAATTAATTATTAAAGTTAATGAGTGAAAATACGCAACATGTTTGGGGGCAGTGGTAATGTCACCTAATTTTTAAACGGCATCGGCTTTAGATATCGAATTACAACAAGCGCGTAGGAAATATCTGAGTGCTCTTTAAGCGTCAATGAACTTGAGGACTGTTTATATTTTGCAAAAAAGAACGTTGCGATAACACTTCAAATTTCGGAGGCAAGAAATCGTATCTTGCGTTTTAAATAAACAAACACACATTCCATGCAGACCTAATTAAATGAGAAAAGCATCGGTTCTCAAAATGTTTAAAAAACCTCGAAAAATTAGGAAAATTCAATTTTTTTTTCGAATAAATTTTGACGGAATTGGGTTCACAAATATTTTGTGTATGTGCCCTTAAATGCCTGTTCGTTATTTCAAATACACCCTGTATATAAGTTATAAATTAAATGATTAAATGAACAAATGAATAATGAAAGACGTATACAACAACCACGGACCCGAATGAATATTTCTCGAAACCGAAAAGTCTTTCGTCCGGGCTGGGAATCGAACGGCTTTCGTGCAACCGGCACCAGTGCTCGCTTGTACCCACTACACCAACTTACCGCCCACGGCGACATCTATTGTTTTAAGCATTGCACAAATTTTTCTGATCGAGTGGAGTTACCTACCGAAAATTAAATGGAACTGTAATAATACAATGTGTTTTATTTTATAGCAATATTGCTATTTCATATAGCTATTTTCAAAAATAACCAAATAAATATCAAAACTGTTAACCACTTAACCTCTTCAGGGACAAATTAGTTTTGAAATTTTCAAATCTTTCGGAAAACAGTTAGTATCTCGCCAGTCAGACCTAACAGCAGCAAAATGTAAGAGTATAACTTGTTAGTATTTTCAGATCTTTTGAATAACAGTTGGTATCTCGCGAGTCAGACCTAACAGTAAAGAGTAGTAAGGAAATGTACAAATGCGCTGGATTCCGCTCTTTAGACGAAATTCTGCGTATTTTTACTTTCTTCGTTACGAAGTACGAAAAAGTATCGTGATTTTTTTTCAAAATTTTTTTTTACGGAAATATCCGTTTTGGGGTCCCTAGATGCCATTTCAACAATTTCTGTAAACATTTTTTGTGTGTGTGTGTGTGTGTGTCTGCTGTGTGCGCTGTATCTCAAAAATTAATAGGGCAATTGATATGAAACTTTGAACATACGTCTTATTTGATAATCCGAAGAACTGAAAAGGTTTTGGTAAAATTTCCTACACCGGAAGTGGGTGTTTACCTTAACTGTTTTTTGTTTTTTGCCAATATTTTCTTAAATATGAAAATATCACAAAAATATTTAAACAAACATTGAAGACAACAAAGAAATGAACATCTTTTGCTTGAAAATATTTTTCATAAAATCGTTGCTATTCGAGAAAAAAAATTATTATCATTTTTTTAATTTTTGGTTTATAATTATGAAACGAGAATAGTTACTGCAAATTTATGTGAATAATAATTGTAGAGAATGCCAAAATGAACAACTTATAAAGAATAAGTTTTTTTTTGAAAAATATCGTTAGTTTTTAAGTAAACCGAGTTTTTGAATTTGAAGCATAATTTTTCCATCTTTCATAATTTTGACGTTTTAAACGTCAGTTTCATCCAAGTTTCCGCAACGCTCGATGTACATTTAAAATATAATTTTAATTGAAAATAAACCATGAAAACGTAAATATAAATGGCTATGAACCATCAAGTCGGAGAAAGTAACATGATGGCCAGTTCACCATTTTTTTTTGAAACGTACACACATATGGAAGTGTGAATGTGTCTACTACTTCATTATTTATTGGCTACGACTATTTTTTTATTGAATTATTCATAATTTAGTATCGTTCCACTTAACATTTTTAAATAATAAAATAAGCATTGAAGCGTCATGCTTACATTGCTTTACAAAATTGGCTCATTATTTTTAACTACCACTTATTTGGCTTCCGCCGTTGAAATTACTAAACCAAATGTATTTAATATTTCGCATAAACATTTAAATGCAAGTGGCCTATTGTTTACTGCGTCATACGGTTTTTGCTATCAGCTGTTATTTCACTTATTAATTATATAATTCGCACTTCAACTGAAAATAATTAATATTTTGAATTTCGGTTCTAGATAAGTGACTTATTTTAATATTTACGAATTGGTAGTTCATATTACTACCCTTAAGAATTTTGTGTATTTAATTTATGTACAGTCCGCGCCCCATACCTTGGCGAGCGGCTCGGATGCGCAGTGGTATTTTACTTCAGCTACATTTTAAAAATTCCAGCGGCGCCGCGGCGGCGAATAACATGCTATAGAAGTAGCGACGAACAGCAGTGGTATTGGGCATGTATTTTTAATACAATTTACTAATTGTAATCTAGTAAGGTTATTTAGGACAAATTACCTGCCCGCCAGGTAGTTAAATAAATACCAAAAGGGAGATAATCCCCTACTAATTACATTCAACACACTTACATTACGGCCGCTTTTCCGAAATGTGTCAATTGAGAGTAAACAACTATAGTGAACGTTACAATTTTTATATCAAAATGACAAGTGATTTAATTTAATTTACCATTTTTAATTTGTTTTTTTAAATCTTGTATTTTATTAAAAATTTTAAATTATATGCCCATGTTATTTTATTCAATTTTGTTTATTAAAACATACATTATTAACTCCATAACAACTGTAATAAACATACCTTTATTCCCTATTGAAATAAAAGTTTGTTAGATTTCACAAGTGACATAAACTTTGATCGTTTTCATGACAACCAGTTTATTTCATCAAAATTGTGAAACTTGAGTGATTTTCTATAATAATGAATTTAAATACCTTTATTGTGGTATTTATAGAAATTGTGATCAAAATTAAATAAAAACATATATACAACACGTGAATTAAACACTTTAATTCACTCAAAGATATGTTCACAACATCAATCTTTTCGTGAATAAACTTATTTTTAATTCAAAGGGCTAAAAAATCTGCGT
The DNA here is from genome assembly GCA_910593695.2 of Ocypus olens. NCBI lineage: Eukaryota > Metazoa > Arthropoda > Insecta > Coleoptera > Staphylinidae > Ocypus > Ocypus olens. Next base: position 42,529,685 of record OU343052.1, read on the forward strand.
TACGCCACTGACCGCCGCGCGGAACATTTTCAATTTGTCGATCGGCTATAAACGGCGGACTCGGGACTATTCGGGCTGCGCGGCTTCTCGCCAAGGTATGGGGGGCGGACAATAGTAAGTATTATTATTTTTTCGCGGTGCACATAAATCTCCCTAACTGAACTAGCGGACGACAGCAGTGATTGCCAGATGGCGCTGTATTGGTTTAATTGTTCATGGCTCGGGAAGACTCACGTTATACAAAGACAGTATTTCATATTGTAGTTAGTTCAGCGCATGCAAAGAAAGAAAAAAACACACGAGGTATGAGTTCTCGAACGTTTTTTCTTCGCGTTCCGCCGCGGAAGTTTTTTCGCGGCTTATATAAATTTCTCAAACTGCACGGAATTAGGAGATGTCAACGATGATTAACGCATGGCGCTGTATTCTTTTAATTAATTGATTAATTAATTTCATTGAATTGTTCACACGAGTCGGGGATATTCACGTTACTCTACGAAAGTATTTCGTATACATAGTAAGTGTTTTATTCAGTGTTTCTATAATGAATTACCACGTAGTAACGATCGCAACCATCACCATGATATTTCATATTATAGTTAGTTTAGCGCGCGAAACGAAGAGACACGCGATGCAAATTCTTTTCGCGGCGTATATAAATCTCCCAAACTGCAGTGGACGGCAACGATGATTAACGGATGGTGCTGTATTGGTGGCCTACATTACGGCCAAACATCCACGTTGCACGATAAATAGAATTCACCAATAAATTATTAAATTGAAATTGAATTGCAGCCGCAATAACAGATAAACGAATGCGCCCTCTGGTGTTAACCGTGTGAATTCCCTGATAGGCGAGATTTTTTAACATTCAGATTTTAAACCCTAAACCAGCATTACTTGATCTATCTTGTTTCGGGCCACATACACAGCAGAGCCATTTCACACGGGTCGCTACATAAGAATCCATGAATTCATTGATTTTTCCCGCGAACTTTTAAATAGTTTAACCCCTACGGTTTGTTAAGTTTTTTGAAAGCCTTTACCGGGTTATTCACGAAAGCTCGGCGGGCTGCAGACTTTAAACTGTCTATTTATTACGCGTGTGAAGTTAGCAACAGATTCCAGCAATAGATTTAAAATGAAGTTTTTCCATTAAAATGGCCTACATAAATAAATGTTTCTATGATTGTTAATAAATACATGAACAATTTATACCCAAAACATATGACCCAACTGGTCCAACTGGTCTCTTTTGAAACCACCCCCATAAACCCTTTAACTCCCGCTGTTTCAACAAGAATACAAATTCCTTTATGAAAAGAGAAAATACAGCAGTATTATGTACCTACATATCCTAGAATAATAATCATAAAAAACCGCTGGCACCCCCTCCTCCCATTTTTCGAGAAAAAAACGTTGCTTAACCCTTTCAAGACGTATTTTTATTTTTTTCGTTAAGATTATTATTTGATTTTCGGTTCCATATTTTGAAATTGGGAGGCTTTTAGTGATGTTTGTAATTTTGTCAATTTTTTTTTAACGTATTTTAGTTTTTTTTTAGTGGGACATATGGTCCCATTAGTCCATTACGTTGGGACAATATTTCCCACCAATTTTGAAAAAACACACAAAAATAAGTTGAACAAATAATTTTAGTCAAAATATTACATGATTTTACATATGAAAAGGGGTGAAACAGTCATTGCATAACGGCACACTATATGCTCTGCAAACAGTTCTTGTCCGTTTCTCCATCTTCATTTGTGAACATGTTATGCACCTTCTCCGTTTCTGCTCGACAATCGGCATATGGTCACCAACATTCAACATTGTTTTTTGCCGCTTTGATGGTCTTCTGGAAGTTGAATGTCTCTTCATCCCGGCTTTGCTTTTCCCTTGTTCAATAAGACTTTCTGCCAAGGCTACCAAGAATTCCAAAAATGGAATCTTTTTACGTGTCACTTCATTGTAAATAATAAAAGAGTTTACTGCAGTTATCATTAATAATTTGTAAAAAAACTTTTTTCCACCACTTGGTAGACTTGCAGTCAAATTCGTATGGACTAGCTAAATGATCGGTCAAATTGACCCCTCCCATATATTTGTTGTAGAAGGTGATGATCTCGGGGCATTCAACAGCAAGTTTTTTGCCATTCTTTTGCTTTCGGTCAACAAATGTACGCTGATCCCCATGACAGTTGCTAATTGCCAAAACTTCTTTGGTATCGAGCCATCTAGTAAACGTAGTCCCGTCATTTGTGCATAGAAATGTTTATTCATTCTTCTGTAATTTACCCTGGCTCTTTGGTATGTTCTTTCGCCTACCAATACAAGTTCCTACTGCAGCATATGGCAAGGTTTTCATCAATGTCAAAGATGTAAAAAATCGGTCGAAACACATTACGACATCAGTTTTCGTAATTGAGCTGGTAAGTTTTCTAACAACCCTTTCCCCTACTGTTCCATCTGCTTGCCCATCCTGCTTTCCACTATACACATCGAGGTCATAAACATAACCGCTAAGAGAGTCGCTTCTTACCCATAACTTTATTCCACGTTTGATGGGCTTCAAGGGCAAATACTGTTTTAGACTCGATCTGCCCTTGAATTTCGCCATACTTTCATATATAGACTGATAAACCGAATCCGTTCTTGCATTTTGATATGTATGTTTGAAACACTCCAGAAGCTCCTCGATATAATAAATCTTGGAACAATCTGCTGGTTTCCCAGGGCTATTGAAGTATAATTTGGATATAAGTAGTTTATAACGGTCGCGTGATATTGCATTTTTTATTGCAGTATTACCCATGGAGGTATTCTTTGACCAATAGCAACTCAAACTTGGAAGCGTGTTATAAGCCATTACCGTCATAACACCAGTTACCTTCATAATTTCTAAAGAGTCTGTTTGTTTAACCTTTTTCTTAGTTTTCTTTTCCACAATGGTTAACCTCTCATTAGTACATTGCGATATAAATATGTACAAGCTTCCTGGAAATAACTTCAGAAAAAAATATCAATTTCTGTAGACTGACTATTTATAGAGTTCGAAAGAATTTCTGTATTCCTAGCAGTGGGAAGTTGAATCCTTGGGGTATAGTTCTGCGGCACTGAATTCCAGATTATGTTGTCTGATCCAGAAGATGTTGTAGGCACTGGTTGAAGAATTGTCGATGCGTTTGGAACGTTGAAATTAACTGTATCTGGATAACTATCGAGAAAAACTTCGTTACCTTCAGGCTCGATAACGCCATCATCGGAACTTGAAGTCTGCATATCGCCTTCAGATGCATGTTCAGATTCGGAACTCGAAGGAGCCCAGTCTGAATCTTCATCCTCACTGTTACGATAAGGATCAGTATCAGTCTCTGACAAGTCCAAATTTTCAACGATTTCTTCAAGCTCCTTTTGAGTTAATCTTTTGCTCATTCTGAAAAGAAGAAAAACCATTTTTACGCCTACTGGGATAAATCATCCCATCAAAGTAGCCTGCTGGGACATAATGTCCCTCGAAAATAAAACCTACCGTATTGACTCAGCCAAAACGTTATATGGTGCAAACACTAGGCGTGCTAAAGTAGGGGTACTTACATGATTTCACACTGTACACAGCAAATAATTAATCAAAAAACAAATACCAAATTCACTAAATAAACGCACTAGGTGCAACCACGTGTACGAAAAATTTTAGGTTATCTCGTTTTATTCGTAAACAAACATACGCTAGGTTACTTTGGTCGTTGAAACGACTGAACTGGCGTTTATATACGTTTATTTGGGATCACTATTCCCAATAGTCTAAATAAAATATGCCTTGGGACGTACTGTCCCGTTAGTCTCGAAAGGGTTAACGCTGTGCTCGTATGCAGAACCTATATAAAGTATGTTCATTAAAAAAAACCTCAAGTGTGCCAGGATTTTTTATTTTTTAAAATTTAAGTTGGTAACTCATATTGAGGTTATGTTACTTGTGGCATGTTCCTACCGATAAACTAATTTGCTGTGACAAATGACGCAGAGAAGTCGTAGGAAAAAAAAAACTTTCAACCAGAAATGGTTTTTTCTTTTAGAAAGATCTGACGTTTTGTATTTCAATTCCTAACATGTGTGCTAACTTAATTTTTTTTTAAATAAAAAATCATTGCACACTTGAGGTTTTTTTAATGAACATACGATATTAAAAATAAAACAAGGAAGACACGCTCCTGCTGAAAAACTTAAATAGAATAAACGTTCCTTACATACTCTTAAAAAAATCACCAAAAACGCGAGCACTTCCCCATTTGTTCAAGAAAAGAATCATTTGCAAAACACTGCGCTATTACGAGTAATCTATACATATTTTCAGAAAAAAGCAAAGAAAACATGTTCGCATAGAAAAACTGACATCAAATAAATGCTCCTTACATACTCTTAAACAATAATCACCAAAAACTGAACTCATTTCAATGCCCTTTTGGTGGATCGAGTCGACACATTATTTTCAACTCGGTACACGTTGTCAAAATTGGGCATTTTTTGCACAAAAACGTGTTATTTTTTGTTCGGGGGTTGAAGGGTTCCAAAAGGGATCATGAGTTTACGCCCTTAAAGTAGAGCCAAAATGGGATTTTTTCCCGAAAGAATCATCAAATTTGGTCGAAAAGTCACTGAGTTACGTGCGAAAAACCTTAAAATGCACCTTTTTTCCAACACTCATAACTTGGTACCAGATCGTCGTAGTAACTTCGTTCTTTGAGTCGTGCATTGGAAATTGATCAAATTTTACTACCTTTATGGTGGATCGAGTCGACAAAATTTTTCCAACTCCGTAGACATCGTCAAAGTTGGGCATGGATTCCAGAAAAAAAAAACTTTTTTTTTCACGGGGGCGCTGGAGGGGGCGGAAGGGGTTAGGCTTAATTTCGCATGCATGACTTTAAAGAAGACACTTCAAAGTTTTTCGCCCTGAAAGATTCATCAAAATCGATTGAAAATACGCCGGTTTGAAAATGGTCGAAATTTCACGAATTTGTGTTTCTTTTTTTTCCGTCAGTATATGTACAGTTGTATGGAGAAAAGCTAGTTTAGTTCTACTTGGATTAGATAAAATTTCACGATAAAAATACTCATTAGGCCAAGAAACAATGTCGAGGTGAAGCATTGTTATTTTTCTAACAAAGCTTATAAAAGAATTTCACCAAGTAAATTCCTCATCAGTCCAATATTAGATAACATTGTCCAAAATCGACCGCCATGAGGAATTAATGGCGCATCGTACTAATCGCAAGGCGGAAAGACTAGAAGGTCAATAATTTGACTCTTCCCAAAACAAAATACGCATAACAATAAAAAGTAAATAACCTATAATTAATACTAATAACTATAGTCGTATTATAATTTTTTTAATTTATCTTCTAATTGTGAAAGAATCCTTGTATAACCATTATCATAAAATCATCATGGCATATTTAAACTTATCAAGTCAGGAAAATCTTACTTTCCTGCCACAAAATATTTCAATAATGGCGGAAATACGCACGATTGCTTGTTTATAATTATTTATTTGGTTAATATATTTAAAAAAAATTTAACTTGTCCCTGGCCTCGCCTGTTTCTATCGTCACCAGCCGCCACTGGTCCTAACATGCATCATTTTAGAGATTGTCGTGTAATGTCATTTGATTAAAAATTAAAGTGGGCGAATGAAGAAGCGGATGTGACAAAGTTTATGGGAACACGCGATGGCCTGCCTAAGTTTCGATCAGAAAGCTTTAGATTCAGTCAATTTTAAAAATTTAAAATATAATTGCCCATATTTGAAAAAACTTGACTGGTGCAATATTTTTTCAAAATAATCTAGTTTAAACAATATTGTAGAAGAAGAAATTATTTGAGGTTCAAACAAGGTAGCAAAAAAGGATATAAATTTAAAAGAATGGCAACGCAATATCGGCCCCATATACAAGTAGGTATGACCCATATCTCATCAAGAACATAAAAATATATGCATAAAATAATTTCTTTCAAAGTTGCAAACAATAAGAATCTAAACGTCAATATGTTAACACTGAAGTGAATCAATAAACGTTATTCCATTTTTTTCTTTGGATGAAATCAATACCAATAAAATATTTCGGCGGCTATTTCTACGTCGTGTGTGACATACAAAAGGTTTCATAACAACGCACGATACCGTAAAATTGTTTTCTCTCTCCCACAAGTTTATTTTCGTTGGCAAGGTTAGATCCGCTCTGCTCAATCTGCACGGCATAGTTTAGTTAGGCTAGACTCTGTGAAATAACATGCAGGAAATTCGCATTGCCGCAAATTATGTTTTTCGTTGGAAGTAGTTACTTCTAACTGCACAGTATTATACAAACGTGACCGCATAAAGTGATTGCAAATATTTGTATTCAAATTTATTTATTCAGTCGCTTTCTCATTATCAAAATATACAGGGGGTTTCCAGGAACGTGGAATAATGAGTTAAATAACATTATTAAGTGAGGAAGTTTAAAGTGATTTGAATATTAAAAAGTTGAGGAATTTGTTCAATATTGATTGAAGTTGAGAAGTCCGAATTAATTTGGTAGCATTTTCATTAATGGATATATTATTGGTTTAAGTAATTCAGCTAAAGTTACTTGACTGAGCAAATAAAACGGAATGGTATTTGCAGCTTCAGTTGGCTATCTACAAATATCGGGCAGAAGCTCTCTATAAGCTTGTTTAAGAACCGCTTAAAAGCAAATATTTGCTATTTCCCATGGTACCAGATTAGGTAACTTACTATTCACGCCAAGCTTACATCTACATTTTCAGAATCTGCGTTGGACATTCCACAGTCTAACAAACCAAAAAAAATACTTTCGGAATGAGATAACGTCAGCTCTGTTCGAACAGAATGGTACAGCATTTGCAGCTTCAGTTAACCATCCAAAAGATTTGAGGATCTTTATAAGCTTGTACAAGAACTGCCTAAAGGCATGCTCATTCTATCATTCGACTTTAGTATAGTTGCCACTCCCCAAGGTGCCAGACCAGGTAGCTTAATATTCACGCTAAGCTTATATCCACAATTTTACCTGCTGCGCTGGAAATTCTACCCAACAAACCAAAGAAAATACTTTCTCCACGACCATTATAAAATTTAAGCATTCTGAAATCAATTTTGATCATAGAACATACACATTCTCACTCTTGTTATGTAACAAAACACTATGCGCTTATGCGTTTTGCATGTAATTCATTCCATAACAAGGGATAGAATGGATATTCTCACATCGTTCCGAATAAAACAATTAGCCTTGGATATCACAATTGTCAAAATACTATAAACATAACCACAAACGTGATAAAACGTAAGTTCTTTGTGTTCATTATTTTATTAGTTTATTTTATCTGGTCGAGGAGAAAGTATAGTCTGATACTCGGTAAGAATGGAAATTCAGATGCTCGTGGTTCCGCGCGCTCGCCTCACGGCTCGCGCTCGAAATATTCCACTCGCATCGAATTTCCATTCTAACCTTGTTACAGAATATACTATTCTGTTATGCATGGACAGAAAATATGCATCTCTTAGGATTGAATGAGATAACGTCAGTTCTGTACGAACATAATGATGCAGGAGTTGCAGCTTCAGTTGACCATCCACAAATACCGGGCTGAAGCTCTTTATAAGCTTGGTAAAAGAACCACTTAAAGGCATGCTCATTCTATCATTGGAATGTCCAAATATTTGCCATTCTCAGGTAGTTTACTCTGCATCGACATCCTTACAATCCAGTGACGGTTCGCGGGTTTTTTTCTGGTACGGCCGAGGAACAAGAGGTGATACAGATAGGTGCGGTCACACAGCCAGTCGTCTCTGCAACTGATCCTACCTATCTGTATTATCACCTCTTGTTCCTCGGCCGTACCAGAAAAAAACCCGCGAACCGTCACTGTTACAATCTGTATTGGACAATCCACAGTCCAACAAACCCAAAGAAAATACTTTCTGTTCTGCATTGACAGAAAATATGCATCGTAAAGGATTGAATGAGATAGCGTAAGCTCTGTACGATCTTAAAACCTAATTTCTACTATTCGCTATCTACATAACCGAGTTATTTTTAAAAAAACCTAATTTCTACTATTATCTACATAACCGAGTTATTTTAAATTTAAACACGTTTCCTCGTCCTCGATAAATCCATCAAATTTCATTCTCACATTGGGTTTAAGCGACAACTCAAAATTGAAAAAAAGAACTTCAAAATAATCAATAGGAAATGGAAAAACAAGATTACGAACATTTTTTCCTTTGCTAACTAACTAATCTACATAACAAAATTATTTTAAGCACTTATCTTATGACCTCGATAAATCCACTTAAAACAAAAGTGTTTATGGAGATTGATAAAGTTTAAGCAAACGCACGAAATTTTTTCGTGGTGTTGAGGTTAGATAATGTAATTATGCATGCAGTAAATTTTTTATCGCTAAGGTTGCAATATTAAACGTGTTTAATAAGATATCGCATTTCAAATAACGTTTCTACAATTAGGAAGATAACAGAATTGAATGCCTGATAAGCAATATCAGATTTCGGTTTACAATGATAATGATGTGTTTATTTTCTAAACATTCTAGGAAATTGATTGTTTAAATCGTTTAAGTTGACTCTTCTACATATTGGTGTTAAAAAATAAATTAAAATTACTGGATTTCAAAATCTTGACATTTTATTACCGTTGTTAGGGTGAACTCGAGAAATAAATCATTAAAAAAGTTATTAAGAATTTTACCCAAAATTTTATCATTTAAATCTCTTAAATAGACTCGCCTAAGTAGACTTTTATCTACAGATTGGTGTTAAAAATTTAAATATAAATTGCGCTAAACACTGCTTTATTGGACTTTGAAGTCTTGTGAATTTATTACGGTAGTTAGGGTGGACTAATCATAAAAAAAGCTATTAAGAATTTTAACCAAAATTTTATTGTTTAAATCGCTTAAATAGACCCTTATCTATACATTAGTGTTAAAGATATAAATAAAAATTACGTGAAACACTGCTTTATTGAACTTTGAAATCTTGTCATTTTGTTGCTGTATTTCGGATGCACTCGAGAAAAAAATCATAAAAAAATTCTTACCTTGTGTTAAAAATTAAATTAATTTAAAGATTCAAAGCTAATAATCAACAAATAAACGTTATATAACTTAAAAATTAAACATGATAAAATATAAAATAGTTATTTAACCAACAAGTGTGTTAATGATAGCGATTAATGATCGAGACATTTTCACGGACCTTTACCCACTAGACCACCGCGGCCCTAGAAATCGTTCATTAATGAAAAGTCGTTTATTAATGAAAAATCGTTTATTAATAGGGGTCAATAATGAACGATTTTTTGGTACATTAAAGTTAGCCATTAACCAACGAGCAACGGAAAAATATTTTTATAGTGAATTCGATTGTACTATTACTATTTCTATTTCTTCCTAGTTTAAATGTATTGTTTATTGATATTAATTAAAAAGAATGAACATTTCAACAGTTCATCAACGAAGAAAAAATTGTGATGTGGCCAACATATCACTTTCTCCGATTTAATGATAACAAAATTTTGACTGATATTTTTATAACTGATAATTTTTTTTTTCAAAAATCTTACTATAGAAAAACTTTATTATTATATTTTGCTAGTCTTTACAATTATTGTTAATATAAATTTGATATAACGTTTATGATTTCATACTTATATACAAAAACTATAAATATTTTCATTTTTTCTTCAAAAATTAAAAAGTATATTTACAACAGATGTTCACTTTCTTATTGCCTTCAATATTTGTAAAAACATTTTATTTAAAAAAAAAATAGGTAAAAAAGGTAAAAGGTAAACAACCACTTCCGGTGTAGAAAATTTTACCAAAAGCTTTCCAGTTCTTCGGATTTTCAAATAAGGCGTTTGTTCAAAGTTTCATTTGAAAAAATCTAGTGGTTTTTGAGACACAGCACTCACAGAGACAACCACAGAAGTGAACTTTTTTTTTTTCATAAATTGTCGGAGCTTGAAACAGATATTTCCGTTTTTTTCCAAAAATTGTCGGAGCTTGAAACTGATATTTCCGCTAAAAATGTTTTTTTAACAATTTACTTTATCACAATATTTTCCCGTACTTTATATCGCGCGTTATTTATGCATTAATGTTTTGAATTCCAATTCTTTGATAATAAATTATTCAAAAAAGGAATTCCAATTTCCCGACCCACCGGGAAAATTGTTTCCTGGCTGTCATATCCTCGCTTGCAGGTAACTATTATGATTCTATAATTATACTGAAATATTTCCATTTCATTTTTCTTAAAATGCGCGTTACAAACGTTATAAACATTTTCAATAAAAGCTACAAATCATATTTCGAAGGCTGACTATACTTAGAAACGATACAGTTTCAAAAATCCAGGACAATTTATCTCATAGTTTATTAAAGCTTTACACCGGATCAATGTCGATTGAATCCTGAATAATTTTAACAAGTTTCAAATCGATGGCAATTGTTTATATATTTCTTGTCGAATCTCCAACATTTTTACAATTTTCAAAATCTTCAATGTCCATATCTTGTCGGTGTTAAAGCCAACCGGATTTGGTTCAGTACAGCATTCAGGCAATAGATCCCGCCACTTTGGCGTTTCTACCTTTAAAAAGAAAATCTTCAAAAATCCATATCTCTATTGAAAATTGTTGAATTTCCAAAAACCAAATTGATTTTGAATTAGCGATACTTCGGCCATTGAGGATGCTTTCTTATGAAATTTTTCCTCCATGTTTTATATTTTTTTTCTGCGATGTTTTTGTTCAAGTGTTAAAAAATTAAAACGAAAATCTTCAAAAGGATTTTTGAAGATTTTCTGTATTGAAAACCGTTGAATTTACAAAAACCAAATTGATTTAGAATAAGCGGTACTTCGGCCAGTGAGGATATTTTTTTTGGAATTTTGCCTGCACGTTTTATATTTTTTCCTGCGATGTTTTTGGCCATGTGCTCAAAAAATTAAAACGAAAAATTATCAAACAACCATATCTCTATTAAAAAAATTTTGAATTTACAAAAACCAAATTGATTTTAAATAAGCGATACTTCGGCCATTGAGGATATTTTTTTAAGGAATTTTTTCTACGCGTTTTATATTTTTTTTCTGCGATGTTTTCATTCAAGTGCTGAAAAAATAAAAACGAAAAATTATCAAAAATTCATATCTATTAAAAACATGTTGAATTTACAAAAACCAAATTGATTTTAAATAAGCCATACTTCGACCATTCAGGATATTTTTTTAAAGAATTTTTTCTACTCGTTTTATATTTTTTTCTGCGATGTTTTCATTCGAGTGCTCAAAAAATTAAAACATAAATCTCCAAAAATCCATATCTCTATTGAAAATTGTTGAATTTACAAAAACCAAATTGATTTCGAACAAGCGATAATTCGACCATTGAGGAAATTTTTTTAGGAAATTTTTTCTACGCGTTTTATATTTTTTTTCTGCGATGTTTTCATTCAAGTGCTCAAGAAATTAAAATGAAAATCTTCAAAAATCCATATCATTTATTGAAAATTGTTGAATTTACCAAATTGATTTCGAATTAGCGGTACTTCGGTCACTGAGGATAATTTTTTATGGAATTTTGCCTGCACGTTTTATATTTTTTTTCTGCGATGTTTTGGCCAAGTGATCAAAAAATGAAAACCAAAATAATATTCAAAATAATCCTTCGAGAACAGAGCAAATCATCTTTCAAAAGATGCGTTTTTTGGTAAAACCAAAATAGGAAAACATTTGCACACATATCTAAAATTTTCCAACTTTTCAAATTTACTGAACAAACATTCTGTTATAAGATTCTGCAAAAATCTCCAAATACTTCTCGAAATTTGAGGAGATAGTCGTATGTTTATTTGGTATAGCAGATAATATAGCCAAAATATTACCTTCAGTCACAGGTATAATATCAAAAGCAACACTAGTTACGTGACCAGGTCAAATATTAGCAGAATCATATCAAAAACATTTTTGAGAAACCATTAACAATTTCAGAAGGTGTTTACTCTCTGTTCAAATAAAAGTATTCCGAAATCTACTAGTATAGAATACATTTCGAGTAAATTTAGAAAGTTTTATGTCGTCGGCAAATGTTTTTCTGTTTTTCTTCAAGCTATCAAAATGATTACGATTTTCCACAACTTCACTTTCTGTTCACATAAAATTATCCTGCACTAACAATACATTCACCTACGCAAAATGATCATCGCCCCCAAAAAGCGGATTTTCAGATAATCGCACACGTTGAGAAACACTGCCATAAATGAAAGTCATGCAGATGCTAATCTTACACCCGTCTCCAATTGCCATTGAAGAGAAATAATAATGTATGGATGCCTTAATGTTACATATACCCTGGAGGAAAAAAATGAAACACTTGAAATTCGTGAAATTTCGACCATTTTCAAACCGCCAAACCTCGGCGTATTTTCAATCGATTTTGATGAATCTTTGAAGGCGAAAAACTTTGAAGTGTCTTCTTTAAAGTCATGCTGCGAACTTAAGCGTAACCCCTTCCGCCCTCCTCTAGCACCCATGTGAAAAAAAAATAATGTTTTTTCAGGAAACCACGTCCAACTTTTTTTTAACAGGGTGCTAGAGGGGGCGGATGGGGTTACGCTTAAGTTTGCATGCATGACTTTAAAGAAGACACTTCAAAGTTTTTCGCCCTAAAATATTCATCAAAATCGATTGAAAATACGGCGAGTTATGGCGATTTGAAAATGGTCGAAATTTCACGATTTTTAAGTGTTTTATTTTTCCCTTCAGTATATTATCATGGGTAAAACAATTTGAATTAACCGAGGTTTATCCGAAGTTTCTAGTGTTATTATTGGCTTAATTTTGAACAATTTACGGTAGTGGGGAGGTTTTTACCATATCATGCGTAGTCCTTATTGGCTTCTACGGCACAAATACATGTCGAGTGGCCAAAAATCACAAAAGTTGCATATTCCAATTTCATGATATAATATCCACTTACAAATTAATAATATTACAATAGATAATATATATTAACGATAACCATCTCAGTTTCATTGTAATATTATCTCAAAATAAATCACACACTGTAGCACTTGATTGACGTTGACGATAATGATTTTTTTGTGTTGTGTCAGGAATTGATGCTGACGCATTATAAAAATCACAGAAGTTATCAGCACTCATTGAGAAAACAAAACAAAAAACTGGTGCAACCGTCGACGTCATTACACCGAAAACAATCGACTCGCGTTCTTATCAAAATCCCTAATGGCATTGATAACATTGATAAAGCTATTTTCACCTGTGTTTGTATATTCACTTTCGGATGATTTATTTTCTGTTTATCGCAAGTAGTTCGTTTGAATGGGTAATTGAATGTAATTTTTTGTGATTAACAGAAAATTACTGTTTGTCCTCGGCTGCCACTACAATTCCACAGTGTTGACACGGAAGCAACGACGGAGAAAATTACAGCGGACGGACGGTTTTAAATACATATTTACACTGGAAAAGTTTCCGCTGCTCTGCAAGTGCTTGTTTTAAGAGCAGTTTATTAACACAGAATTTTATAATCAAAACATAACGCTTTAATTAATATTGTTCTGTTGTTTAATCTGTACATACATGCTTTTAAATGTCATGTTTATCCATATTTTGTTGACGAATGTAAGGCTTACGCTAATAATATGAATAAAGTATTATTATTATAAACATTTCTTCATTATTTGAAATAATTTTCAGTAATCATGTTTTAACCAATTTTGTTTTTTTTTGACTTCATGAGGCATGAGCCATTCAGTCACATCGAGTATTTAATTTGTATTTTTAATTTTGGGATGAATAAATGAATAAATGAATAAATGAATACTGTCAGACGTATACACAACAACCATGGACCCGACCGAATACTTCACGATCCCCGAAAAATTTTTCGGTCAGGCTGGGATTCGAACCCACACGGCACGCGGTGCAAGCGGCACAAGCGCTCGCCTGTACCTACTACACCAACGAGCCGCCCTTGCAGAATATTGACGCAAGTTATCTTGTAACAAAATCAGTGCATCTATTCTACTCCATTAAAAGCACTGAACAGGAGTGTTGTTGGAATCATATTTTTCAAAAAATTCCCGACAGCTCAATTTTACAGAACTCTTTTAAGTTGGTAGTACTTTTAGATACACAAAAATGAATTCGGAATTATCAGAACTCTCCATGGGGGTGCCAACTTGACGCACTCACTAAACAAGTGAGAGAAATGTCAGCATCAAATATAAAAGAACTCTTGCTGAAGCACTAACAGAGACAGAAGGATCAACTCTGGAGAATATTATGCAACTGTGGTAAGAATGCAGTTTTCTGTCCGGAAAGCGATACCTACTATATGGGCCGTGTGAGGACATCTGCAGGGGATCTATTCCACTCACCGGTTATTTTTGTCACCAGTGAGATTGTTGTGGTTTGTGCGCCGCAGGGTATATATCGGTGATTTTTCAAGTTCATAATGTTGAAATCGGTTTTTAAAGTGACTGGCTGCCCTGATCTGAGATTAAGCTACTTTAACACAACACCAATTGCTTTGATCTTCTAAAGTACTAACGAGGTGCATGAGAAGAATCGTGTCCTATCTCACTGTTGAAACAGGTTACTGCTGTAAAAATTGATATTAGGTCATTCTGCCAGTGGTTAGACTCTTAATTTTCAGAGACGAAGGGTGTGTCACAGTCATCTTCAATTGCAACAGCTAATAGTATTCTTCATTTTGCAATCTATTGCATCATCAGGTAACGGTTTGAAAAGCCTTCATCATTTGGTATACCATTTATATCTCCAATCACAATAAAGTCTGGTCTTTTGCCTGTTTTGCAACACATTTTTTTGTGTTCCTAACCGTAATCTGCACGTTTAATCCTCTTCCCTCCACATTTTGAAGCCATTTTTTCTTCTTAGCTGTCAGGTTACAATAACTTCTGAATTGGGATCTTAGGTAATCATCTACAATGAGGTACCCTCGCACTGCTGGACCACAAATTTGCTGAACTCCTTTCTCTTGGTATGTCAGTTGACGACTACACTGCGAATACATGTCCTTCCTTGTATACATGATTTAATTTCAAAGTCAGGCCTTAATCTACTTATTCTTTAATTTTGTCTCCACAACATATATTCTTTGACTTGTGTAAAACGAAAGTTATTGGCACCAATAAAGTATTATTGTTATTATTATTATTATACGCTTGATCAAACATCCAAAATTCTCTGAAGGTCAAGAAAGTTCTGTTAGAGGGTTGTTACAATAAGAGCACTTGTTTAGTTTCATGTTTTCATTGACAGTTTACTGACACGTGTTTCGAGTTCCACAACTCATTCTCAAAGGAGTTGTATAACTCGAAACACGTGTCAGTAAACTGACAATAAACACTTGAAATTTAACAAGTACAAAGGAGTACAATTAAGTATTGTACTCCTTTGAGAATTAATTGTAGAACTCGAAACACGTGTCAGGAAACTATCACAACAAGTGCTCTTCTTCGAATAACCCTCTTAAGTACCAGTTCTATCAAGAGTGTAGCTTAGGAAATAATAATTTCAAGTTTATATTACATTTAGGAAAGTTTCAGAAAGTTCTGTTACATTCCGAAATTATTAGTTTTTTTTTAAGGTTCATCAGTTACATTCTGCTTTTATATACACAAATTAGCTTCAAACAAAAAACCTTCGGTCGATGAGTGTGTCAAGTTGGTGCCCCAATGAAGAGTTCTGGTAGTTCTGAATAGAGTTGTCAATTTATTTTGATGTATCTAGAAGCAGGGGCGGCTCGTTATATAGAGCCAGCTGTAGTCTAGCTCTGCGAGAATTTTTAATTAATTCATAAAACACTTTTTCGCCAGTTTAAATGTTAAACAACGCCTGCATAACTTTAATGAAACTTTATTTGTTTTCCGTGTGTATCGTTTTGATGTCTGGGGCAAAATGTAAACGAACGATAAATCGAAAGTACACATAAATCATATTTTCAGCTTGTTTGAAATTATGAACCTTTACTTTACAACCCAAAATAACCTTGGACCATGAAGATCAATCGTTCTTTCTTTCTTCAAAAAAGGAGGCGGGGGCCTCCCCATATTACTAACCAAATGAATTGTTTTATTTGAATTATTCAAAACGTATCTACTAAATCTAAAGTTGTCGAAACTGCCGGCGCAGAAGGTGAAACAATAAGGTTATCCCAACAAATGGTTTTATTTCAATTCTTTTTCAAATTAGAAAATAAAAAACAATGTTTTGCTATTAAAAAAATTTGGAAAATGATTTTTGAGACTAATTTAAACCATTTTCTTACTAGAATATTCCGCATTTTCTATTATTAAGCCTGTATTTTCGTTTTTTTTTGTCTAAATTTGGCCTGAATATTCTTTATTTTGACCTAAATTTTCGATTTAATTGTTTAAATTTTCGACTATTTGGTACGCATTTTTTATTTTTCCCGACGAATTTTTAAATTTTTCATCTGTATTTTCGATATTTTTGGTCACAATATTTTATCTTTTGTCCTAAATATCCTTCAATTTGACCTAAATTTGCGATTTAATTGATTAAATTTTCGACTTTTTGGCCCGCATTTTTGATTTTCCCGCCGAATTTTTATGTTCTAGATTTTTTACCTGTATTTTCTATTCTATTCTATTTTTGACCTGTATATTCGATTTTTTTTGTCTAAATGTTTGATTATTTAGCTCAAACATTATCTATTTTGACCTAAATTTTCGATTTAACTGGTAAAATTTTCGACTGTTTTTATTTTTCCCGACGAATTTTTAAATTTTTGACCTGTATTTTCGATATTTTTGGTCAAAATATTTTATCTTTGTATTTTTGATTTTTTTTTTGGTCTAAATTTTTTATCTTTTGTACAATTTTCTCAGATTCGTAATTTTATTAGAGATATTTTGTGTATTATAAAGGGAAATTCCCATAAATAAATAAATCTCTAATTTTTTTTTTATTTTGATCTGAATTTTCGATTTAATTGTTTACATTTTTGATTTTTGGGTCCGCATTTTTTATTTTTCGGGTCGAAATTTTAATTCTAGTTCCAAATTTTTGATTTGATTTTGATTAAACTATCTATAACCTGAATTATTGATTTATATGCGAGTTTTTTATCCGGTATTTTCGAGTTTTGTTTGTTGAAATTTTCGATTTTTTTGGTGCATTTATCATCTTTAGGACCGAATTTTCTATGCAATGTCTAAATTTTCGACATTCTGGCCAACATCACAAATTTTTATTATAATTTTTTTAATCTTTCGACCTAAATTTTTCTTTATTTTTCATTTCATTTCATTTCATTTATTTAATCTTACCTAATTTTTCGATTTTATTGTCAAAATTTTCGATTTTTAGCCAACATTGTGGTATTTTCTTTTCTTTTATCCTTTGCCCTAAATTTTTCTTTATTTGTTTGTTAAAATTTTTCTTTCCTTGGTCCACCATTTTTATTTTTATGCCTAAATTTTGTATCGGATATTTTAGATTTTTAGTCTATTTTTGTATCCAATATTTTATATTTTTTAACTTGGATTATTGATTTCATTTCGTGTTTTTTTTTTATGTTTTGGCCATTATTTTCGAATTTCTGATCAGAAACTTATTTTTGGCAAATTATTTTGCTTCTACTTAAGTTTTGAATTTTTGGTCTGCCTTTTTTTTATTTTCAGATCAGGATTCTTGATTCTTTGGCCCATATTTTAGAATTTTGTGTTCCAATTCTTTTTATTTTTCTTTATTTTCGTTTTTTTTTTGTCTGCAATTTTTATCTTTACGCCCGTTTTCGGTGTTTTGTCTAAATTTTCACCTTCTTAGGCCCTACTTTTTGGCCTATAATTTGTATTTTCGATTGTTTTGGTTTCAATTGTAGGTCTTTCGGCCGAAATTTTATTTATTTCGACTTAAATTTTCGATTTGTTTGTTAAAAATTTTGATTTTTTGGTCTACCACTTTGATTTTTGGGTACGAATTTTAGATTTTTGGTCTTAATTTTTTATTTTTTGTCCCATATTTTAGATTTTCTTAACTTGAATTATTGATTTTATTGTGCGAAATTTGTATTTTTGCTATTATTTTCGAATTTCTCGTTAGAACTTATTTTAAGCCAAAAAAAATTATTTTTTTTAAATTTTCAACTGTTACTGGTACATTTAATTTATTATATTGGTATATTAAATATATATTAGATTAGTTCCATATGACTAAATACTTGATTGGCTGTAGACAAGCTTCTTATGCCAGGCTCAAATGGACCAAAAAAAAAAAATTCAACTTAATTTAAAAATGCTATAAATCGTAATTGTATCGAATTTGTTTATAGGAAAGAGTTTTAGTACCTATTAATTAGATGCAGAAAATGTACTCTAAACTTTTATTTTTTTTTTGTTGGCGACTTAAAAAAAAAATATTTTTGATAGTTCTGATAGGTGTTTCCTATTGTTCTCTATGAATTATATCCATAACTGTTATGACATATTTTGTATAAACCAATAATAAGTGAATAATATGAATTTGAATATTTCGAATTTTTCCAACTTCAACAGAACTCTTTCTTAAAAGTATCAGGAACTATAGTACTAACCGAACACATCCTAAAACTAGTTCAGAACTATTCGATTGCAATATTGGGGTGCGGTGTCAAGTTGGCACCCCATTTTTCAAAAAAATCAGAACAGAACTCTTTTTTAAAAGTTGAAAGTACTTCCAGATACATCCAAATTTAAGAACTCTATTCAGAACTCATATATCAGAAATCTTCTTTGGGGTGCCAAGTTGACACACTCTTGGTCGATAGCCCAGACAGACTAATCACCAGACAATTATGAAAACTGTTTTGTTTTTCTCGTCTGAATAAAGATGTTTGTCTCTCATTTTCTCTCTTTCTAGAAAGTGATCAAATAAACCACAAAACAATTTAATGTGTTTATTGTGCTGTTTTTTCTTTCAACATTTATTCTAATAATAACAATGAATGTTTCTTTCTGAAAATTCGAATTTCGCGAACCGTGCACCTGATTCTTACAAACTGTCCGGGTCGTACCTGAATCACTTTCTATATTCATCGGGCCCGTGTGGGCTCTGGGCCACATATCATTAAATTTAAATCAGAGTACTAATTATGCAAACAATTGGGACAAGCGTCGGGCACGCAAGCAATTCGTCGAAAGTTGCAAATGCAAAACAGTGCAATTTAAAAAACAATTTTAATTGTAAATTTTCGGTGTACGTTGTTTTTCGAAATATGGCATAGATATTAAGATAATAAGCTGTATTAGCGTATTTTTGGGAGAACTTATGAATTATTTGTGTATCTACATTTGCATATACAAATTGTATTACGTATTGTTGTATTAGTGGGTTAAAAATAAATCTCGTAACCAAAGAGACATAACAAAAACATCACAATATTAAAATCTGCGGTGGAAACTAGCGTACACAATACTTTAAATCAAAACAGTTATATTCCACAATATGGCCAGTCAGATTAGAATAGTTTATCAAAGGATAAGCTCCATGGCGGAACGGTCTGGCACCCGCTTTTGGTGCAGACGTTGTGGGTTCGAGCCCCTCGCGTTGATTAACGTAACTTTCAATTTCAATATAAATTATAGATTTAAATTATGTTCATCGGTTGTAAGAGAATAGCCTAGATGCCCATGCCAATTGTCTATATCATTCATGTTTTCTAACCCGTATTCCCTTTAAATAGTTAGCTGTGTGACGGGTATATCCGTCATTAACAAATTGGCAATATTTTGTGAAAAGTCGAGTAGGTACTTGTCATATTGCCATTTGTTCATGACGAGTGTACTCGCCAAAAACAGCAAAAAGAAGACAATATTTTGTGTTTATCTCGAGTAGGTACTCGTTATAAAACATAATTTGCCATTTTTCATTCATTCATCACTGGTTAAACATCCTTCGTTAAAAAAAATAAGAAATGGAAAATAAGTCGTTTGTCGCATTTTCACTCGTGAAATGAAACCTTCGTTTATGTTAAATTGGTTGGAGGGTGAGATAGGGGGCTCACACACCACCTTAAAGGGCCCACCCACCACTCCACCCACCACTCCACCCAAAGCTCTCCGTTTCTGCATTCAACACACGTTTTACGATGATTTGAGAATTTTCATATTTCATCTTGATCATTGCTTCCTAGAATAAGTGTTATATGACATACATTATAAATGTGTAAATAATTTCCTATTACAATGCGGCAAATATACTTATTTCTTGAATGTACACAAGTGAGCATTTCACCGATAATTTTGGTAAACACAACAACAATGAGTTTTAAAACTTGTAATTCTTCTAGTAGTGATTGTAGTCATTAGACTTATCTTACTAGCAGGCAATAAATTACATTTCTTCAAATTTACTGACACATTTCCTGTACACA
Organism: Ocypus olens; assembly: GCA_910593695.2. NCBI lineage: Eukaryota > Metazoa > Arthropoda > Insecta > Coleoptera > Staphylinidae > Ocypus > Ocypus olens. The sequence continues at coordinate 42,550,207 of OU343052.1, forward strand.
AAAATTTAAAATAACTATCTTTTTCGTTTTATATCTAGAACAGGATATGGTAGCCGTATGTCTATTATTGTTGTCAAAATTAAACACAATTTACGGGACAGGAAATTCGATAGCTTTATCACACCCCTTTATTGAGTGCACGTTTCTGTTATTTTTTTGCTTTTGGCGGAAGTGAAAACCGATAAAAATAAAATTCGGAACGTTTTTTTTTTGTACAAAAAGTATGTCAATTGTGTCTAATTAGAAACGAACGTGACCGTTAAAAATTTAAACCTCGTCTCTTAATAGACATTGGGAATTTCACATGGGATGCGATTTATTGCACGCCAGGGTAAAGTGGTGGAAGAGGATAATTGCATTCTTGAGAAGACGCTATTCGTCCTTAGTTAGGTTAATTGTATACGGAACATTCTGCATTGTGGCTTTAGAATTAATGGCGGTTCGGAGAGTGACGCAGACGATGTTCCGCAGGACTTTTGTTAGGGTAATAAAGTTTTGCGCTAAAGAATTTTAGAATTTTTTTGCACGACCAATAATCAATATATTGGCCCAATCCATTTCAATTCAGGGAGTGAACATGAAAATAGGGATATGATTTACCTGTAATTTTAATATATGAAACTGTGAGAGAATATATCAAAAACATATTTTATAGATATAGCTATACAAAGCTAATAACAACTTCTTAGCAAATAGAGGTAAATGGATGAAAATCATTTTCGTTTTGTTATAGAGATTTTGTGTTATAAAGACATAATATCTCCGAAACCTCATTGGAACATAGTAATTTGTTTAATTTTTCCATGTCCATCTCAAAAATTCTAAAAATATTGCAGGAGTTGTTGTATCTAATGGTCAGATTCAGATTAAGGGAGGGTAATGAGGTCACGGTATGTAGACCCTTGCATGGGCCCCATTATTCACCTCCATTTTAATGAGAGAGCAAGCTCTCCAGCCACTGCCCTTCTTAAGAAGTTTAGGAACTTGCGGTATCTATGGGTACTATGTTCTGAAAAGGGGGAGCATGCTATTCTGCTTCTGGAATTTTCAATTAATATTTTTAAAATATTCAATTTTTGAACAAATTTCCTAGATATTTCCGAAATGTAACTTTTTAGAACCTTCCAGATAATTCCGGAATGTAACAGAATCTTCTAGAACTCTTTGGAACCTTCCAGATAATTCCTGAACGTAACAGAACCTTTCAAACCTGTCTGGTACCTTTTGATTTTAGTTTTATTATTAGTATTTAAAAAAAAATCAAATTTTAGATGAATTCGGAACCGTGTAAATGCCTTGTAACCTTTCAGATAATTCTAGAATGCAATAGAACCTTCTGGAACCTTCCAGGTAATTCATGAATGTAACAGAACCTTCCACAACTGTCTGGTACCTTTTCCTTTTGGAGGATAAAAAACAATTTTTGGATTCATTTGGAACCACTTTGTAACCTTCCAGCTAATTCTAGAACGTAAGAGAACCTTCGGGAACCTTCCAGATAATTCCTGATCGTAACAGAACCTTTCAAACCTGTCTGGTACCTTTTGATTTTAGTTTTATTATTAGTATTTAAAAAAAAAATCAAATTTTAGATGAATTCGGAGCCATGTAAATGCCTTGTAACCTTTCAGATAATTCTAGAATGCAAGAGAACCTTCTGGAACCTTCCAGGTAATTCCTGAATGTAACAGAACATTCCACAACTGTCTGGTACCTTTTCCTTTTGGAGGATAAAAAAAATATTTTTGGATTCATTTGGAACTACCTTGTAACCTTCCAGCTAATTCTAGAACGTAAGAGAACCTTCGGGAACCTTCCAGATAATTCCTGATCGTAACAGAACCTTTTAGTACCCTATGGTACCTCGACGGGAAGGAGCACGCCATTTTGAAATTTTTTATGAATGTTTTTAAAAATCCAATTTGGAAGCGGTTAATACTCTGTAAATTTCCATATAATTCCAGAATGTAAAGGAACCTTCTAGAACTATCTGCAACTTTTAAAATCATTTCGGAATGTATACAAGCCTTCTAGAACGTTCCAGATAATTCCTGAATATAACAGAACCTTCCAAAGCTTTCTGGTACCTTTTGCATTTGGATTTATTTATTTGTATTTCAAGAGAAACAATTTTTGGATGAATTTGAAATCATAGACATGTCTTGTAATTTTCTAGATAATTCCTGAATGTAACAAAACCTTCTAAAACCATCAGGTACCCTTGTATGGGCCCATTATTCACCTCCATTTTAATGGGAGAGCTAGCTCTCCAGTTACCCTATCCTTTTTATAAAGTGTAGGATCTTGCGGTATCTAACAGTACTATATGTTCTAAAAAGGGGGAGCATGCCATTTTGCTTTTGCAATTATCAATTAACGTTTTTAAAATATTCAATTTTTCGTTAAATTCTTAAACGAATTTCCTTGATAATTCCGAAATGTATCAACGTTATAGAACTTTCTGGAACCTTTCTGATAATTCTGAAATGTAACAGAATCGTCTAGAACTCTCTGGAACCTTCCAGATAATTCCTGAACAGAACATTCAAACCTGCCTGTGGTACCTTTTACCTTTGGATTTTTTATTAGTATTAAAAAAAAAACAATTTTTGGATGAATTTTGATCCGTGTAAATGCCTTGTAACCTTCCAGCTAATTTCAGAATGTAAGAGAACCTTCAGGAACTTTTCAGATAATTTTGGACTGTGAGAGAACCTTCTGGAACCTTTCAGATAATTTTGGAATGTAACAGAACCTTCTGGAACTTTTCAGATAAATTTGGAATGTAATAGAACCTTTGGAATGTAAGAGAACCTTCTGGAACTTTTCATATAACTTTGGAATGTAATAGAACCTTCTGGAACCTTCCAGATAATTCCTGAACGCAACAGAACCTTTTAAAACCCTATGGTACCTTGACGGGAAGGAGCACGCCATTTAGTTTTTGAAATTTTTTATGATTTAAAAAAACCAATTTGGAAGCGGTTATTACTCTGTAAATTTCCATATAATTCCAGAATGTAAAGGAACCTTCTAGAACTATCTGCAACTTTTAAAATAATTTCGGAAAATATACAAGCCTTCTAGAACGTTCCAGATAATTCCTGAATATAACAGAACCTTCCAAAGCTTTCTGGTACGTTTTGCATTTGGATTTATTTACATTCAATTTTTTGATGAATTTGGAACCATACAAATGTCTTGTAAACTTCCAGATAATACTTGAATGTAAGTAACAAAACCTTCTAAAACCTTCTGGTAATTATTGCTTTTGAATTATTAGTATTAAAAAAAATAATAATTTTTGGATGAATTTGGAACTCTAAAAATGACTTGTAACCTTCCAGCTAATTCCAGAATGTAAGAAAACCTTGTAAAACTGTTCAGATAGTTTCGGAATGCAAGAGAACCTTTTAGAATCTTCTGGAACCTTCCAAATAATTCACTACTAAAACCCTTTGGTACCTTGACGGAAAGAAGCACGCTATTTTGCTTTTAAAATATTTAATGAATGTTTAAAAAAAAATCGGATGAATTTTAAACAGCGGAAATATTCTGTAACCTTCCAGGTAATTCCAGAATGTATGACAACCTTCTAAAACCTTTTCAAATTATTTTGCAATGTAAAAGAACCTTCTATAACTTCCTGGTACCTTTTGCTTCTGAATTTTTTGTATTAGTATTTAAAAAAAAATACAATTTGGATTTGGAAGCGTGAAAATGCCTTGTAACCTTCCAAATAATTCCTGAACTTAAGAGAATCTTCTGGTTCCTTTTGCTTTTGGAATTTATTTATTAGTGTTTAAAAAAAACAATTTTTGAACGAGTTTAGAATCGTGGAAATGGCTTGTAACCTTCTGGTTCCTTTTGCTTTTGGAATTTCTTTATTAGTGTTTTAAAAAAATTCAATTTTTGAACAAGTTTAGAATCGTGGAAATGGCTTGTAACCTTCTGGTTCTTTTTGCTTTTGGAATTTCTTTATTAGTGTTTTTAAAAAGTTCAGTTTTTGAACGAGTTTAGAATCGTGGAAATGTCTTGTAATCTTCCAGCTAATTTCAGAATGTAAGAGATCCTTCTAGAACCTTCCAAAATGCAAGAGAACTTTCTAAAACTTTCCAGATAATCTAAGAATGTAACAGAACCTTCTAAAACTGTCCAGATAATCTAAGAATGTAACAGAACCTTCTAGATCCCTCAAGTACCTTCCAGATATTTCCGAAATGTAACAAAAATAAATCAATAAAACCTTCTCGAACTTTCTGGAACCCTCCAGATAATTTTTGAATATAGAAGTACCTTCTAGAACTTCCTGAAACCCTCCAGATAATTCTTGAATGTAACAGAACCTTCTAGTACTTTCTGGTGCCTTTCATATCACTTCAGAATGTAACTGTACCTTTTAGAACGCACTGGAACCTTCCAGATAATGCTGGAATATCACAAAATTTTCTGAAACTTTCCAGACAGTTCCAAAATGTAACATAACCTTGAAATTAATACTTCTTAGGCTACTCTTGATAGAACTGTTATTTAGAGGTTCTAAGAATATAACAGTACATTCTAGAACTCCCACTCCCAAGTACCTTCCAGATATTTCCGGAATGCAACGAAAAAAAAACCTTTTCGTACTTTTTGGAACCCTCCAAATAGTTCTTGAATGTAACAGAACCTTCTAGAACTGTCTAGTGCCTTTCAGATCATTTCAGAATGTAACTAAACCTTCTAGAACGCACTGAAGCCTTCCAGATAATGTTGGAATATAACAGAACTTTCAGAAACGTTCCAGATAGTTCCAAAATGTAACAGAACCTTGAAATTAATACTTCTTAGGCTACACTCTTCTATCCAATAGATAGAACTGGTATTTTATAGGTTTATCGATAACAACACTTTAGTTTTAGTTCAGTTTCATAATTTTATTGACACGTTCCTGACCCACGTGTTTCGGCATGTACAATATGTACAACTCATCCTCAAAGGAGTAAAGTAATTAATTGTACATATCAGAGGTGGGCAACTCATGAGTGAGTCAACTCTTAGAAGGAGTCAAGTGTCTCCCGTGTAAATTTGCAGCTCAATTTGAGTCATGAAATTTTTGTCCTCAATGTTTTCAAGGCGAGGGGGAAAATTTTCGGAGTGAGGCCTTTTTTATGACTCGACTCATTCAAATTATGGGTCGACTCCTTGAAATTATCACTCGACTCTTCAAAATTATGAGTCGACTCTTTAATTTTCGATGTGAGGACCATCATTTCGTCCATAATAATACCCCAACAGAATAACAAATTAAATTTTAATTAAGGGTTTCCTGTTTTCACCTCGAAGCTTATTTCTTTAGCTTAAGATGATGAAACTAATACATTTTTAACATGGTCTAGTCCTGATTCAGCATGTGCTACTCTGTGCAAAACTGAAACAAAGTGCAAAAAATTAATATTATCAGAAGGAATGCACCAAGGGATAATTGCGCGAAAATTTTGACAACAATTAGAAAAAAGTAACATATTTGAGGGTATTTTTATCAAAATTATAAGGTTTTATCATTGCCCGAGGTGCATTCGGTACGATAATTTCTATTTCAGAATTAAAATAAATATTTGTTGATCGATTTACTGTTTTCTGCACCGAAACGAGAGAATTGAATTGATTGAGCTGATAAGCTCCCGTCGTCAAGATGCGATAAGCTCCCGTCGTTAAGTCAACAGTATAAGCAAACGTTGATTGGCCATTTTAACTCAACGTGGCGTCAAATTAATAAATTTTAATGGATTATGAAATATGAAATGATTGAAATAGAAATTGCCTCCCAATGCATTTTGTAAATTTATTATATATTTAGTTTTAAGCGAAGTCAATAATCAATATTTACCTTTGTTTTTAGACATCATAGATTTATAGGTTTCTCCGCTTTCACAACAAGGGAAAACATTGATTTCGCTCAATAGGTGGTGTTAGTAATGTTCGTTAGACGTACACTACGATTCAAATCAGAAATTGAGTTTTATGATGATATTTTGTTTTACGAAGCTTTGTTGCTGCTTGGAAAATATTTCAAAAACGATTGTAGAATTATATGTATTTACTAAACTAACCCAAAATTAAATTTCCGCTACATTTAGCAATTCCTCATTGATTAATGCACCTTGTGTAACAGATAGAGTTCGTCTAAGATCCATCAGTACTTTCTCGCTATTCCTCGTCTAGCCGAGCTGCCGCCGTAATTGACGGTATGGTGCAATTCCCAACATCTACAATTAATTAAAACCAACCGACATAAATGTCTCGTTAAATGGAGAGAGAAAGGAAGGTTGCGCAACCGGCGACTCCGGTGGCTTACACACAACTGCAGATACGATGACCTCCATCCGTGCATCGTACGCCGTAACTCCGCTCCACATTAAGTGGTCCTTCGAACCGGATTCCTAATATGCGAAAAAAAATAGGTGTGAAACCATCGTGTGTTCGCGTTCTGAATCTGTTTTCGGTAATCGATAGCGAACTTGGGCCACATGCTGTAATTTGCGCGTGTAACTACTCCTGGCGGCTTATGCTATTTTTAAAGTAGCGAAGCTCTATAACTCGCCGGGCTTACGTAGACTAGAGGCTGTGACGTAAGGTGCGGTTTATGTCTCATCTTGTTATTAATGTGACCCACGTGCTTCCCCCTCACGTGTGACTCTGCATATAATTAGATACTATTTAAGACATAATAAATATACTCTATTGTAAATGGTAATATAAGGTATCTGACTCATTTCATTAATTTGGTACTTATCGTCTTCTCATTGGTCTTCAATGAATATCGGTTTGAAGTCGGCATATCAAGCTTCAGCTTATAGAAGAATAGTAGCTATTTTGTTAAGTACAGTTATTATTGGCGTGCTGTGTGTCATTATTCCATCATCCTAGAAAGCGTTGGTATTTTGAAGCGTACTTTGTAGCTATTTTAATAGCTTCAGTAATTCTTCTCCTCTAGCTTCAACTTCAACTTATATTTGGGATTAGTCTCCAGTTTTTTTTTTAAATATATACTGAAGAAAAAATTTTTTTGACCATTTTCAAACCGCCACAACTCGGCCTATTTTCAATCGATTTTGATGAATCTTAGAGGGCGAAAAACTTTAAAGTGTCTTTTTTAAAGTCATGCATGTGAAATTAAGCTTAAGCTTCCGCCCCCCTCTAGCGCCCTGTGAATGAAAAGCTTTTTCTGGAAACCATGTCCAACTTTGACGATGTCTACGGAGTTGGAAAATTTTTGTCGACTCGATCCACCATAAAGGCATTAAAATTTGATCAATTCCCTATGCAGGACTCAAAGAACGAAAATTTACAATTCACCATTTACATTTCATCTTAATCTTTCTTTGATGAACTATTTTCAACTATCTGACTATATTGGAATTGCTCTATTTTGATAGGCAAGATTTCGCAGCATATTTGAATTTTGTGATGTTCTTGCTATATCTCTGAAGTTACATTTATTAATACAATAAAATACGTCAAACAATTTGCATATGCAAATCTGGATACACAAATAATTCATACAAACTCTTTCAAAATTACGTTAATATCTATGCTATATGTAAAAGTCAATGTGAAGGTTGTCTCGAACATTTACAAAATTTAAATAATTTTTGAATTGGATGTACGACTCTTGACTAATTGCTTGGGTGTACTAACTTAAATTAAACTATCCTTTGGGACTAGTCTCCAGGTTAAAATAAAGGTTTAATCTTGGTAATCTTTCGATGCTTTCAAGCAATCAGCAAATGCAAAATAATTCTTAATAATTCTTGAAACGAAAAATCTTTTAATTTCCACAACAACAGAGAGATTACAATAAAAACTAATTTAATAAATTGATTGATGGTTGAGGCGTTAACTTCGTGATACATTTTGGAACTTTAAATAAAACAGTTTCTTTGTTAATATCACACTTTATTGTTTAGTGACTCGAGTTTCGATCATAAGCTGATCATTTTCAAACTTACTTTAAGTTTGAAAATGATCAGCTTATGATCGAAACTCGAGTCACTAAACAATAAAGTGTGATATTAACAAAGAAACTGTTTTATTTAAAGCTAATTTAATAACTCTGTATGTATGTATGTATAGTATGTTGTGGTTAATTCTAGAATCGAGTTCTGATGTTTTCTTATGAAAGGTCAAAACCGCTAATAGGCGAAAGGACGGCCGTCGACTCCGCGGAAAGAAAGAAGTGAAAGGATCCAGGAGGAGTCGTCGGCTCGTTACCTCTTACATCACAACAAATATGCAGACTCACTTCATTACCGTGTACTTTTAGTCTTCATTTTCCATTTTTAGTCACTTTCGCAATCCGCAAACAAAAACACATCTAGCGCAATAGAAAGGTTGCAACACAAAAAAAACATTCATAAATATTCAAATGGATATTACATCAGACATTTTTTAAGACAGAAAGACAGAAGCTTCAATAACAGCGTTTTCTTAAAAAAGGTGTTGCAATATTTAATTCCAAAAAAATGTTGGTAATTTTTTTTATTGTTCTTTACGTTTATATTTACAATGATAATCAGGAAAGTAGCCTGAATATATGAATACACTATGATAATCTTAAAACTAAAATAGTTATAGAATCATTTATTCAACCTGTTCAATGTTTCTGCAAGTGATTTCAAATTTTAACGATAACAAGAAAATTTCGACTTTTTACTGGAGAAACTTTCAGTATGTTTTTTTGGTTACAAAATCCATATCAAAAGGAGCTTAGAAGACACATGCTATGGGCAATCTTTCGAGTTATCTTCGATAGTTGAAATCAGTCGGATTTGCGCTACTTCAAATTTTCAAACAAAATATCCTTGTAATTCTGGTATTCTATTTGCTTCTGTTTTGTCATCTCTGATAGTATTAATAAAAAAATCCTAGTAGCAGCAGATATATGTTCCTGAAATAAAATTGAAAAAATAAGAAATTTTACAACTTTAATTTTCAGAAATTGAAATTTAGCTAGTACTTAGTTATCTTTCATGAATAGATGTTTGCTTCAAAATCCTCCTTAAAGGCAGCTTAGAAGACACCTGCTAAGGTTAACTTTTTGTGTTACCTTTGTAATTTTGTAGTTGAAATTAGTCGCGAAACTTCGGTAGTTAAAATTTTTAAACAAAATATCCTTATGATTCTGGTCTTCTCTTTGCTTCAATTTTGTCATCTATGATGGTATCAATAAAGAAAACCCTAGTAGCAGCAGGTGTATGTTCTTGAAATAAAATTGAAAGAAATTTTACAATTAATAATCAGAAATTGAAATTTAGCTTGTTCTTAGTTATTTTTCACGAATAATGTTTGCTTCAAAACCCTCCTTAAGGGTAGCTTAGAAGACACGTGCTAAGGTTAACTTTTTGTGTTACCTTCTATAGGTATTTTGTAGTTGAAATTAGTCACGAAACTTCGGCAGTTAAAATTTTCAAACAAAATACCTTATGATTCTGGTCTTCTCTTTGCTTCAATTTTGTCATCTATGATGGTATCAATAAAAATAACCCTAGTACCAGCAGGTGTATGTTCCTGATATAAAATAGAAAAAAATAAGAAAATTTACAATTAATTATTAGAAATTTAGCCTGTTCTTAGTTATCTTTCATGAAGAGATGTTTGCATCAAAATCCGTCTCAAGAGCAGCTTAGACGACATATGCTATGCCTAATCTTTTGAGTTACTTCGGTAAAAATGTTGCAGTTGAAATTAGTCGCAAAACTGCGCTACTTAAAATTTTCAAACAAAATATCCTTATTTTAATTCTGGCCTTCTCTTTGCTTCGATTTTATCATTTTTTCATTTTGACATTTTCTATTCAGAATTTTAGAAAGAACATCGCCACGTGTAGATTATCCGCCAATTTATACACACAACAGTAACAGCAGGTGTGTTATTGAAATTAAATAAAAAGTTACAAATAATTATGAGATTTTTAAATTTATCTTCTCGGTTATCTTTTGCTTCAAAATATCTCCCAAGGGCAGCTTATGAGACTACTAAGGGTAGTCTATCGAGTTGCCTTTGGAAGGAATTTTGGGGTTGATATCAATCGCGAAAGCTCTACACTTAAATATTTAACCAAAATATTTTTATCTTTCCAGTCTTCTGCTTTGTGGTATTTGACTATATAATTAAAAACCTAATAGCAGTGGTTGAGAATTTTGAATTAAACATAGAAAAAAATTAGAAATGCGTGAATTTTGTTTAGGAAATTAAAATTCAACTTCTTAGTTATTTTCCGTGTGATGATGCTTTAAAATCCATATCAAGGTCAGCTTATGAAGTTACATGTTAAAGATATCGAGTTGCCTTCGATTGTAATTCTCACCTAATATATTCTTCTGGTGTTGTCTGCGTACCGTATATGGTGGTGCCCGTAAACGAAAACGCAATTGAGCGACCTTTTTCCGCATGTGTTAAAATGAACAATATGTGTAATGTAATAATAACAAAAATAACACTATTAAAAAATAGTCATGGTCGATTAGGAAATTATAAGAAAATATACTGAAGGAAAAAAAAATGAAACACTTGAAATTCGTGAAATTTCGACCATTTTTAAACCGCCGTAACTCGGCGTATTTTCAATCGATTTTGATAAATCTTTGAGGGCGAAAAACTTTGAAGTGTCTTCTTTACAGTCATGCATGCGAAATTAAGCGTTACCCCTCTCCCCCCCTCTAGCGCCCCTGTGAAAAAGAAAAGATTTTTTCTGGAAACCATGTCCAATATTGACGATGTCTACGGAGTTTGAAAAATTTTGTCGACTCGATCCACCATAAAGGCATTAAAATTTGATCATAAAGTTCAAAAACATAAAGGCTGCACCGAATTTGCTCTTCATTTTCGCCTGCATGCGTCCACCCTGGAGGCGTGCACAAACAAATTTACGTACTCAGTAAAATTTCGGTCCCAAGATTATGGCGATTACCATTTTCTATTAAATTAAATTGAATGCTTGTGCAATAAGTGAGGTTGCCTCAAATGTATTTATCATTTTCTATTAGAACCTTCTGGTTTAACTCTGGCGCGAGGCACTTACCCCCTTAAGGTAATTACTTTGATTATACATACAAGATTTTCCTTAATTTAACGTACTCCACATTCCAGTAGCTTTCGGCACTCTGAAAATCTTCACCGCCACCCTGAGGCAACTTGCGGAGGATGTGTTGATTAAAACAGCCACCCTCGCCTGCAGCAAGGGTGGAAACGTAGCGTCAATTCGCTTTTGCTATCCGAACATCCGCGCAGCCCTAACTGCTTTATTGTTTCATGAAGGCGCCAGGGGGTGCTTGGTGATTTCCAAGTCTTTTTTTTATTCGGAATTACACTTAATTATTAATATTCTCTTAATCTTTCAGTTTTAATGTGACTCTGATTCTTTATCTGTTTACTGTTGACAAAATGTCAATAGGGGATTTGTTTTGACGTATCATCAATAATGCAATACATATTTGGCTCGTCTCCCCCGAATTCAATTAGTCTATCAGAGAGAAAAGCTCAGTTTTTTTTTCGATGCGAAACGGCTTGGGATTTCCCAGTGGGCCTTCTTCAACCCAAGGCGAATTTCCCTAATCTCGTTTCGTTGTCTCAGACGAATTTCGTCTGAAAGTTGAAGTTGCTCGGTGTTTACGAATTTTTATACAAAAATTTTTCAGTATAAAAAAATATGTTCGAGTTCGGTGGCGTATTTTGGGAAAACAAATTACACACTAGTATACCGAAGGTTTACATTTTTATTGGGGGAAGAGGGGGTGGGGGAGATGAGGCAGGACGAAGTACGTGACATGGAATTATGCACATTGTAATGTAGGACAATCAGTTGAAATAAATCCGACACGGCAGAGCCCTTACCTTCATCTATCTGGACCTTTTTAAGACTTGTTCGCCAGTTTTAAACTTTTGTACAAATATTTTTCAGTATAAAATATGTTCGGGTTCGGTGATGTATTTTGGGAAAACAAATTACACACTAGTATACCGAAGGTTTATATTTTTATTGGGTGGGGGGAGGCAGGACGAAGTACGTGGCATGGAATTGTGTACATTGTAATGTAGGACCATCAGTTGAAATAAATCCGACACGGCAGAGCCCTTACCTTCATCTACCTGGACCTTTTTAAGACCTGTTCGCCAGTTTTAAACTTTTAGTGCATTGATGCAGGGTTGCCAAGAGAAATTCGTGCCGGTGGTGAACACAGCCCCATTGCGCCTCCTCTCTTATCATGAACTGCATTTGCGATTGCCTTACAAGCAACACTTACAATCAAATCAAATTGCTCGTTGCTGCTTTTATCCAACAATTTCGTCGATCGTAATTTATTTGCCTCCGAATTCATCGACAGGTTATGGCAAGGAACGTCCAAACCAGCTAAACAGAGCAAGTATATATAAAACAAATTAGAAACAACCTTACTTGTTGGAGAAAGCATTAAATAAATTCAATAAAAGTATATATAGTGGCAAAATTCCCATCAATTAAAATATGATATCTGTTGTATTCAACGTTGTTCACTACATACCAGAACAGCATATTATTACGATGAAATTTTCAGATCGCCAACTATACCACAAACTAAGGATCATGATGATGATCTCGGTGTTCCGATTCTCATAATGAATAATGTAAACAAAATTTTATACAGTTTATATCTTTTTTGATTGATGTTTATATTGATGTTCCATGAGTTTTAATATAAATTTTCTGAACATTAAATATTGTTATATTTGCCGCCGTTGGTATATTCCTATATCTGTCGGTGATTATGCCACTCAGATTGGATTTAGTAAAACCTTCAGGCAATAGACTCCGCCACTTTAGCGTTTCTACCTATAATTTTTCTGATTTATAAGACCTTACCGAAAAGGATAACAATTGTTGTAACTCATGGTTTTAGGAAATAAATTCCACAATTACATAGTTTTAATAACAACAATAAAAAAAAATTGAATATTTTGGCCTCTAGGAAGTTTTTCTTCATTCTCTCAAAATCAGCTAAATGGAATCTTTCCCTTCTTCAAATTACTCGTTCAATTATAAGGAACAGTCAACTGTCAGTTGTTGACTGTTCTCTATAATTTTCGGTGGCAAACTCTACTCTAGAAGGAAATTAAGTGCAAAGTTTTATACTGTAAATGTCTTATTGGCATCTTAGAATTCTCTATCGAAGTCACTATTGGAATTATCACATCTACATGGAGATCTGAAGATTCAAACCGAACAAGAAGAGATCAAAAACATTGCAGAAAAGTGCCAAGGAAGGTTTCATGCCTCCGACAGTAGAAAAGTCAAAATGGGCCAACCTTTTGAATTTGTTGTCTAGTGAGTGATACAATTCTAATTGTAAAGCGTAGTAATTGTATGCATAACTTGCGAATATGTAAGGAACTTACAAATGGGCATAGCCAGTCTTTAGAATTTCAAATAAAAATAATTGAGTTGTTTACGTCTGGTAATTTTTTTATTAGCTTCTCTGTATGAAGTACGGGATTATATTGGTTTCGTGATTTGTTTTAGTGAACCTTTTTTGGCTCTTCAACATTTTTGGAAGTGAGGATCCTGAAGGAATGACCAACCAAAAGAGTCATTTCGCCCACCGCCAGTCTGACCACAAAAACTAATAAGATTTTTAAAGTAAACTTCAAAATTGAGGTTTTCGCGATAATACCAAGAACGGAAAAGCTTTTATTGAAATGTACACCTTAAGTGGGTGTATAGTATTCCATTGAAATTTAAAACTGCAAACTATCGGTTATGGTAGAAGAACCAAGCAGCTGAAGCCAATTTTCCTATTCATCCATTCAACTTTACCCGCACTTCCCTTCAATATCCGTCTTATAAAAGAAAAAAAAAACAATAAAAATACTACAGGTCGGCAAACATAATTTGCCGTTGCGCAGTGGCAAAATTGTGGGCGGTACCTTCGAAGGGCGCTCTCGATAGATTTCGTGAAGAGTTCGCGCGCCTGGTATATACATTTTCAAAAGTGACAGGGCAATGGTTTTCCAAAGTAAATTAACTCGTGGCCGTGCTCTTGCCAGTCAATCTCGTGAAATAATTCTTGTACATAATTAATTATGTGGAGGAGAGCGCCCGATTGAGTTTTAAATGAATAGCACACGCGAAGAATATGCGCTTGCTTCTTACAGAGACTGTACTCGGCCAGCAGTAGAGAGAGAGCTGTCGCTTCCTCTCTGCGCGTCTGGCCAACTTACATTTGACATCCTGTACACCATTAAATCGTAGAAAGTTACATAACAGCCAAATCCATTTTTTTCCTAAATTACGACACGAATCTGAAATATTTTCCTTGGATATGCTTTATTCTTCTGTCCGTTTTAAATCATGTTTCTAAAAAATACGTCTCCTATATCACAATCAGAAGTGAATTATTCAAAAGATGGGAGAAACGGTGTACGCTAAGAAATACATTTCTCTCCCTTTCCGAACTTGGTAATAAAACTACAATTCGAACGACAGGGAATGGCAATTGAGGAGACCGGGGGGTGGTTCGCTATGAAATATTGTAACGCGCTCGACCTTTTCCTTTTCCGTTTCCGCTTTATTATAGACTGCTGGGCTTTTAAAGTCGGAGAAATTGTTTTATGGCTCGAAGAAATTCTTAAACTGCTCGACTGCAAAGGGTAAAGTAATCAAATATATTTACAATGTTTACAAACGTGACTTATTTGCAGACACAACAGAAATTTTATAATTTCGAAATGAGACGCAATAACTTGGTTTTAGTCTCATCGGAATTATAAAATTTTTGTTTATTTTAAGAAATAGTTTGTAAACATTGTAAATATCGGTGTTTGATTACTTTACCTATATTCAAGATGTACTACGAAGTTAACGCACACAGCATTAATTATTCAAAAATTTTATATTGATTGAAAAGATCCACAAAAATCTATCACAAGAAATCACGTGAGAGATGAAACCATCTCTAAATTGCTCTTGCGAAAACCAATATTCTCTTAAAGATGGGAGCTTTTTGATCATCGTTAAAATGGTTGCTCCAAGGAATACGTCAATTTCTTCATCAGTGGTGGGTTGTAAAGATTTGCCGCCCTCTCTTGGGCACAGGTTTGTGTTGCGTATAAATTGGTATTTCAACAAATCTTCAGAAAACAAGCACTAAAAGACATCAGACGGAAGCTCTATAAATTCATCCATATGAATGGTCAAAAGGAACGGGTTCTTCAAAATATTCTTTTTCTCCACTTGTAGTACGTCAAGTCTGACCTTTCTGTACTTATATCCGTTGTGTTTAATTGATTTGTAGTAACCCTTAATTATTATTTAACAGATTTGTTACGAGTGTCGATGCGTGTTGTTGATTCTATTACTTGAGTGCCTATTTGACACGATTTTAGATGATACAAGTTAAAGAGTTCTTTGTCCGAGGCTTATTTTTCGGTGAGGATTCTGTTTTTGTTTATTTTATAAGAACGTGTCGCGATTTTTTCCCGACTAAGAATCCGCGCGTGTATGCGTATTGATTATCTCTACTTCTTGCTCATATTACATTTTACGATTCATATTTATCATGCGCTGTTATGATTATTTGTGTGAATTACATTTATCTGACTATTAAAATTACGATTTATTTTGCTGAAAAAAATATTAGTTTAATCATTTTTATTACGGGTCCCATGTACTCATTACAGACGCGCGCCCTTTCACAATTATTGAGAATAACAGAGCATTCCGTAATTTTGACATTCTGTAAAAATGAAACCCTAGGATCTAGAGGAGGCAACCCTAGTATTTTAGAACTAAGATTTTATGAATATAATTGAACATGAGCGAATAGATAATGGGTTCCGTAATATTTAAACAAATATGCAACTTACTTAAATGTCCCTCAAGCCGCACTTTACTTCACGACTGAAATTGCTCTTTTTAAGAGGAAACTCATCACTCCCGATACTTTAGTTCCGAATTTTCATTTCTACCGATTTGGTTGATGCAGTTGATTAGACTGCATTTTTCTTACTGCAACTGCTGTTGAAACTTGGATTGGTGTGGTCTATCCTCTAATCATCTGGCTCTGGTAGAAGAATGTCAATCGCGCGGGAAACTGCAGACGCTTATTCGCGCTGGAAACTGCAGACGCCTATCCGCGATGGTAACTGCAGACACCTTAGATCAGTGATGGCGAAACTTTTTGAGCTCGGTGTGTCAAAATTTTGAAAAATTGAAACATAATTTTCGTGTCGTGTCACACATCACAAAAGTAAAGACTAATAAAAAATAGAAATATTTATAATATTATTATTAATTAATTATAATTTTGTTAATTATTAGTTATTATTAACGTAAGTAATAATATTATTATTAATAACCAACTCTGGCCATTATGAAAGACAAATATTTGAATTATGAATTTTTTTTTCTTTGAAGATGCATGTCGCCAAAAATGAGTTTGGTGTGGTGAGTTTTTTATTTTTATGACTGTTGGTCTTTTGTTTCTCCCCCACTCTCATATCCTTTTGTAAAGCTAATTTGTCATAGGTCTTGGGCAAAATGTTGATTTGTCGTGGGATTCCTTCTTCAATGCTAGTATTTCGCATCCGCCCTCAGTCTTCTGGCCTTTTATGATCTTTGGTATTGGTCTTCTTTCAGGTTGCGGTGTGGTGTTCATTCTTTGGTTCCATTGGGTAGTGAGAAAAGTAGCCATTGTACAATCTATTTGATGTTGCAGGCTCCATCATGTTTGAATGTTCGTTGGGAAATGTCGATTTACTGTAGCGACCAGGATTTCCTTGGGAATTGACGCCCCCAGACAATTTTCTCGGTTGACCTCGTATCTGAAGTTGTCCACCATCATTGGGCATGCGTTCCTCTCCTATTTATTAAAATAAATCTTGCCACTGAGGTCTATTTGTTGCATTTAGTGGGAGATTAGTTAGCTGAGGTTGCTGCTCCAAAGGTGGAGCAGCGCCTGTAGCTGATGAGGATGCTGATGATCTCTGATCCATCGCTGGCATGTTGTCTCGAAAGGCGTTTCCCCGTGTTTCTCCATGTTGCTTTGTTTTACTTACTTTAATTACTTCTCCATTTTTTTTGGCTTTCGGAATCCTACGTGTTGGGCGAGCCGTTCTTCTCTCCTCCCCTTCTTCTTCTTCATCCCGCCTCTCTTTCAAATCTTGGGACGTAGGACTGGCTTTTGAGCTCGTGGGATCCTCCCGTGTAGAAAGTCCTGTTGATGGCTGCCTGCATAGTCCGCTGTGAGCTTTCCCCTGCTGCTCCTTGCACTTCTGTCCTTGATTCACCTTGCTTCTCCGCTCTGCTGCTCCTTGCACTTCAGTCCTTGATTATCCTCCGTTCTATTCCTCCCTTTCGTGTCCATTATCATATGTGGTCATTCTGAAACACAAACAACAAAACCGCAGAAACAAGAACCTATTGGTGACGCTGCACGCATTCACTGCTGTATCAATCGTATCCTGGTCGCGGCACCATTTCTGTAGCACGTCAAGTCTGACCTTTCTGCACTTACTTACCTTGTGTTTAATTTTTCTGGTAGTAACCCTTAGTTATTTAACAGATTCGCTACGAGTGTCGATGCGTGTTGGTGACTTTATGTCGTTGATTTTATTACTTGAATGCCTTTTCGACACGATTTTAGATGATGCAAGTTGAAGCGTTCTTTGTCCGAGGCTTATGTTTCGGCAGGATTCCGTTTTTGATTATTTTATGGGAACGCGTCGCGATGTTTCCCCACCGCGAACCCGCGCGTGTACGCCTTATGTTTTTTTGAATATCTCAACTTCTTGCTCACATTATATTTTACGATTAATATTTATCATGCGCTGTTATGATGATTTATGTCGATTATTAAAATTACGATTTATTTTGCTGAAAAAAATATTAGATTCATTATTTCTATTACGGGACCCATGTACTCAATACACACTCAATGTCGATTTGTGATTTAGGATGAAATCGTGCCTATTTTCCCAATTCAGAAAGTGGTAAATCATCTTCACTATCACTTGGTTCTAGTAGCATACTACCATCATAATATTTTTGTGAAATGCATTGTGAATAATTGCATCGTCATCATCCAAAGATTCCCCATCCGAAGGTATTTCTGTAATAATATTATGCAATTCGTCTTCATCGAGTGCTGTTAATTCATCCAATGCCCAAACCTCTTGCCCGAAGGGAGAAGAAACAGAATTATTCAAAAGAAATAATTTTCTATGTATGTTAGTAAGCCTAGTATGATCGGCCTAGTGATTACAATGTGAAACCACCGATATTTATTATAACATTTTACAATAGCACAAAATCTTCTATTGCATGTTTACACATTGATCTTACAAACAATATATGTCAGCCATTAGCTAATTTGCACTACAACCCGCAGTAATAATTAGTTTATTTCACGTTTTGCACTGCACAATATTACCACGTTTTAAATAAGGGAGGTTAGAGAAAAATCAAAAGTTCATTTTTGTACCGATAGGTAGCAGTAGTAGCCCTGTAAATACAAGGTGTCATAGCCATCAAATCGTCAGGCATCAGCCAACAAAATATTGAATTGGTGGCCATCTGAGGTAACTACTAGGAGCGAAATGGTTAGTTTTATCAAATTTCAATTTTTAGACTTGGAACTAGAATAAAAACAAACGCGGGTTCTTGGATACGTAAATAAAGTTGCGTTAAAAATTGAGTAAAATGCATGACACTGTAGAGTAAATAGTAAATTAATAATGATCACCTCAGGACTAATAATTTTGTTGAAAAATTTTAATAAACTAAAAGGGCATTTTACTTATTTATTAAATACAACATTTAAATCTACGTAATTTAAAGTTTCAACTCATAAACTCGTATGACGCATTTGTTAGGATCTACAGGTTTCCCATTTTGTTAATTCTGCGCAACTTAACGATGATTTTCTGTGTGGGTGTGCGATAAATGTGCCGATCCACAGGTGTTGATTGATGGGCCTGTGTTTACGGGTCGAAACGTTGCCTTTCCGTGTTTTGAGTGACTGACTTGCACGACGTGTATTGATTACGTTTCCAGAGCAAACGAGCTTTTCCGCCCTCGAAAGGAATATCGGCACGAAACGAAGTTTACCTTTCATTCGAACAGAAAATGAAAGTGGGGTGAAAAGAAATATCAAGCTAATACAGTCGTCAAGTGTATCAATGGCGCTCGTTATTATTTTTTGATCGAATCAAATCAAATCTAATTTGCCAATTCTATTTAATTACCATTTATACAGTGCGTTCGCGATGAAAGGAACAAAATCGTTCAAAATTCATGTAACGGATGTCTCATTTAAAAAAGGTGACCTTGTTTCGGTCGGCATTTGTTTATGGGACACCCTGTGTATAAAATGTTTAGTGCAACAAATGCACAGTTGACGTGTTTTTCCAAAAATTAATCACCTGAATTTTGAACGAATTTGTTCCTTTATGAACGCACATATAATCAAAAATTGGTGCGATGCGAATTAAACTCAAAATGGAGATGCTTACAGTAAAAAGATTACACCAGATGAAATTGATAAAACAAGAGGAGGAGAAACAGAAGAGAAAATGAGTTTTTGAAGTAGAATGTATTAAAAAATATATAACTTTTGTTTGAAAAACGAAATCGCACCTTTTCTCAACGAATATGAACTAATCACACTTTAATTAACAACATAAAATAATTTGTTTATTACTGGACAGTCGCGGCTAACTTCTCGTCGGAATTTTTGTAACTAGTTCCATTTGAAAGTATTCATGTGAAGCATGAAAACTTAATGGATGAATGACAGACACCAATTTTGTGATTAGTGCCGCTTGGCACTATTTTCAAATTTCCCTATATTTAGTGTCTGTTCGAAGGCCGGTCCATTTTGTGCCAAGGTCCGTTCGTTATCATCAACATTTGGCGGCAGTCTAGTTTGGAAATTTTTGCTAGGCTAATGACCACCGTTTTACCTTACCAAAGACAATAACCCAGAGTGAAATTTGTTAGTAAGAAAAAACGTTATTGTGAAATCTGCGCACAAAGCCAGGAAGTGTTATTGAAATTCAATGAACGATTAAGCTTAACGAAAAAAAAAATGGATCTAAAGATATTAAACGATTTGATTTGCTTTCGTGTTATAATTGTAACCATAATGCTGATTTTTTTTCCGACAGAAAAATTAAAGGTGGGTGTTTGGCCTCATTTAGAAAAGATTTTAATAGCTACAAATGTTCTTCATAATCCTGTTAACAATATTAAACAACAATTTGATGACCGTTTTTCTTCTATTTTGTTTAAATATTTTTTTCCTGAAATGCATTTGAAAACGTGGTAAATAAAACAAAAATAAAAAAATAAGTGTTTGGCTCAATTTAGAAACGATTTTGATGGCCACAAATGTTCTTCATAATCCTGTTAAGAAGATTAAACAACAATTTGGTGACCATTTTTCTACCATTTTGTTTAAAAAATTTTTTTCTTAAATGCATAATATTCGAAGACATGGTCAACTTAAAAAAATAAAAAGTTGGTGTTTGAACTCATTTAAATATGATTCCGATGACAACAAATGTTCTTCATAGTCCTATTAATAATATTAAATAACAATTGGATGGCCGCTTCTCTTCCATTTTGTTTAAGATTTTTTTTTAAGACACACAACTTAAAAAATAAATAGTTAGTGATTGACCTCATTTAAATATGATTTCGATGACCACATGTTCTTCATAGTCCTGTTAACAATATTAAAAAAAACAATTAGCTGATCATTTTATTCCATTTTGTTTAAATAATTTTTCCCTGAAATTCATAATATTTGAAAACACGGTAAATTTAAAAAATCAAAAGTTAGTGTTTGCCCTGATTTAGAAATTATTTTGATGGCCATAAATGTTCTTTATAGTCCTGTTAACAATAATAAACAACATTTAGACGACCGTTTTTCTTCCATTTTGTATAATTTTTTTTTCTGAAATGCGATACGTGACATGGTCAAGTTAAAAAATAAAAAGTTTGTGTTTAACCTCTTATAAATATGATTCCGATGGTGACAAATGTTCTTCATAGTCCTGTGGAGAAAATTAAATAACAATTAGACGGCCATTTTTATTCCATTCCGTTAAAATATTTTTTTTCTGAAATGCATTATATTCGAAGATATGGTCAACTTAAAAAAATAAAAAAGTTAGTACCTCATTCAAATATGATTCCTATGACCACAAATGTTCTTCATAGTCCTGTTAACAATATTAAATAAAAATTAGATGACCGTTTCTCTTCCATTTTGTTTAAATATATTTTTTTCCGAAATGTATAATATTCGAAGACATCAACTTAAAAAAATAAAAAGTTAGTGTTTGACCTCGTTTAAATATGATTTCGATAACTACAAATGTTCTTCACAGTCCTGTTAATAATATTAAATAACAATTAGCTGATCATTTTATTCCATTTTGTTTAAATATTTATTTCCTGAAATTCATAATATTTGAAAACACGGTAAATTTAAAAAATCAAAAGTTAGTGTTTGACCTGATTTAGAAATTATTTTGATTGCCATAAATGCTCTTCATAGTCCTGTCAACAATAATAAACAACAATTAGACTACCGTTTTTCTTCCATTTTGTTTATTTTTTTTCTGAAATGCATAATTTTCGAAGAACTTAACTTAAAAAAATAAAAAGTTTGTGTTTGACCTCTTATAAATATGATTCCGATGGCGATAAATGTTCTTCATAGTCCTGTTAACAATATTAAATAACAATTCGATTCCATTTTGTTTAAATATTATTTTTCTGAAATGCATAATTTTTGAAGACATGGTCAACTTAAAAAAAGGTAATAAAAGGTAATGTTTGACCTCATTTAAATATGATTCCAATGATCACAAATGTTCTTCATAGTCCTGTTAAGAATATTAAATAACAATTAGACGGCCATTTTTATTCCATTCTGTTTAATTTTTTTTTCTTCTGAAATGCATAATATTCGAAGACGTGGTCAACTTAAAAAAATAAAAAGTTTGTGTTTGACCTCTTATAAATATGATTCTGATGACCACAAATGTTCTTCATAGTTAACTAGTTTTACAAGTTTAAACTACTTTTAGGTAAATTAATATTTAATGCTTTCTGCAACATGTAAGGTTGTTTCTAATTTATGTACTTTTAGGTATTATTTAAGACATTTTGAAAAAACTCCCAATGTAAGCCGGTTATATCCTCCGGCATCCCTGAAAGTTTCAACTCTCTGATATAAATGGAAAAAAAGAAATCACTAAAAGAAGAAAAACGAAAAACCGGGTGACGCCCACTGGAAAAGTAGGGGGTACTTTGAAAAAAATACAGATGAAGGCTCGTCTTACCCTGAAAGTTTCAACTCTCCGATAGAAATATAAAAAAAAAATAAATCACTAAAAGAAGAAAAACGAAAAACCGGGTGACACCCACTGGAAGGGTAGAGGTTGTTTGAAAATTTTTGAAAAAAATACAGAAGAAGGCTCGTCTTACCCCGAACCCCCCTTTAAGTTTCAACTCTCCGATATAAATAGAAAAAAATACGTCCTCGAAAGAAATAAAAAGGAAAGAGAAAAATGTTCGGGGTGGGCCGAATAGAGCGCTCTGGAGGGGCGGGGGGTGGTCGGAAGGTTCTGAAAAAATTAGAGATTACGGGCCGTCTCACCCCCCACCTACGCTGCAAGTTTCATCTCTTCGATTTCCAAAGAAAAAAATACGTCCCCGAAAGTACGCCGGAAAATAGAACAGGGGGCGTGGCCTGATTGGGTCAAAAATTCAAAAATCGGGCACCGAGAGTCTCTTTGCAATGGATTTTAATTCGTAAAAAACATGGTTTTTATTATAAAAATAGTGAAACAAAACCAAGTGTTTCAATTAATCAAAATTATATAATAATGTTTCACCACGTTTTATGTAAAAAATTAATTCATCATGTAGTCTTGTTAACAATACTAAATAACAATTAGATGATCGTTTTTCTGCCATTTTGCTTAATTTTTTTTCTGAAATGCATAATTTTCGAAGACATGGAAAACTTAAAAAAATCAAAGTTAGTGTTTGACCTCATTTAAATATGATTTCGATGACTACAAATGTTCTTGATAGTCCTGTTAATGATATTAAATAACAATTAGATGACCGTTTTTCTTCCAGTTTGTTTAAATTTTTTTTTTTCTGAAATGTATAATTTTTGAAGACTTGGAAAACTTAAAAAAATAAAAAAATAGTGTTTGACCTCATTCAGAAATGATTTTGATGACCATAAATGTTTTTCATAGTCTTATTAATAAAATTAACCAACAATTAGAGGACGATTTCCTTCCATTTTGTTTAAATAAATGTTTCTTGAGTTGCTTGGTCAACTTAAAAAAAAAGTTAATGTTTGACCTCATTTAAATATGATTTCGATCACCAGAAATGTTCTTCATAGTCCTGTTAACAATATTAAATAACAATTAGCTGATCATTTTATTCCATTTTGTTTAAATAATTTTTTCCTGAAATTCATAATATTTGAAAACACGGTAAATTTAAAAAATCAAAAGTTAGTGTTTGACCTGATTTAGAAATTATTTTGATGGCCATAAATATTCTTCATAGTCCTGTTAACAATAATAAACAATAATTAGACGACCGTTTTTCTTCTATTTTCTTTAATTTTTTTTTATGAAATGCGTAATTTTCGAAGACATGGTCAACTTAAAAAAAATAAAAAGTTAGTGTTTGACCTCATCTAAATATGATTCCGATGGCAACAAATGTTCTTCATAGTCCTGTTAACAATATTAAATAACAATTAGATTCCATTTTGTTTAAATATTATTTTTTTGAAATGCATAATTTTCGAAGACATGGTCAACTTTAAAAAATAAAAAGTTAGTGTTTGACCTCATTTAAATATGATTCCCATGACCACAAATGTTCTTCATAGTTCTGTCAACAATATTAAATAAAAATTAGATGCCCGTTTTTCTTCAATTTTGTTTAAATAATTTTTTTCTGAATTGCATGATTTTCGAAGATATGGTCAACTTAAAAAAACAGAAAGTTAGTGTATGACCTCATTTAAATATGATTCCGATTACCACAAATGCTCTTCATAGTCCTGTTAACAATATTAAATGACAACTAGATGACTGTTTTTCTTTCATTTTGTTTATTTTTTCTTTCTTTCTCAAATGCATAATTTTCCAAGACATGGTCAACTTAAAAAATTAAAAAGTTAGTGTTTGACCTCATCTAAATATGATTCCGATGGCAACAAATGTTCTTCATAGTCCTGTTAACAATATTAAATAACAATTAGATGACGGGTTTTCTTCCATTTTGTTTACATTTTTTTCCGAAATGCATAATTTTCGAAGACATGATCAACTTAAAAAATAAAAAAAATAGTGTTTGACCCCATTTATAAATTATTTTGATGACCATTAATGTTTTTCATAGTCTTATTAATAATGTTAAACAACAATTAGAGGACGATTTTCTTCCATTTTATTTAAATAAATGTTTCCTGAGTTGCTTGGTGGTCAACTTTAATAGACAATAGCCATAGTTTCAACAACAATTTCAAAATTTTACACACGTGCGATAAAAGTCAAAAATTAAACCTATTAGAACAATTAGAAATTAATAAATATAATAAACGCGGTGTGCTACTTAATGATCAAACCGATGTAAATAATTCACCTTTGTTAAACCTATAAACTCTTATAAAATCTTTTATAACCGCTTAACTTGTAAATGTTTCCTAACCCGTTAAACACCCTCTAACTTCCCCACCCCCTAACAATATAGTATTTAAGTCGCAATTGTAACGTTGTATTACCATTTATCATCTGCCTGATGAAGCCACTGTGTGGCGAAACATATGTCGCAGTGTTTCGACATTAAAATTTGTGAAAATTCTCAACACATGTGTTTTACTTACCACATATTTCAATTATTGTTGAAAAACGAAAGGTTTAGGATAAGTAGCTTAAAACGAATCTTCATTTCATTTCATTTAATTTATTTTACGGAAATCTCCTTTACAATTTACAATCCATACATTCCGTATTCATTTACGTAATTTACAAAAAATTTAAATACATACAAAATAATCTTGATTCCGAAAGACGCATTTTGATAACATTCAAATTAATCTTTATAATAAGGAATTTCTAAATTGTCTTGAGAATATTAAATATAACTAATAATCGATAATTTTCCACTTAGCCACTGATTCTTTATTTGCATCATCTGTAAGATTATTGAAAGGATTTTGGTTTTAAGGTTAAGGTCATTCACGTTTAAGATTAATGAGCGGTTATAAATTTAACCCACTAGGAAGAAACATTTTATTGCTAAACTAAAGTCATTAGAGAGAAATATATGTAATTAAAATAAAACGAGTAACTTTGTTGGTATCACTTTATTAAATCATTGTGACTATAGTTTCGGCAATTTCAGCTATGAAGTCACTATGAAGTGAAACCCTCTTCAATTACTTAGAAATATATCTCCAACATTCATAAAATCTCTAGCTTACTGACATCATCAAAGACATATCTTTCGTATCTTTAATTGTGATGCAAATATTATTGAAAAAAAAATCATTAAAGGTGACAGTCTCCTATTTTCTCTGTTCCTGGCGTGGAATGTTGCCATGTAAAGGGAAATTCGCGTGCACGATTTCTAATTTTAGCGAAGAGCGTGCCGACAAGGGTTCCGTCCTCCATTATATATAAACTAATTACCATTTCCACACGGAGAATCCGAGCTGAAACGCCCACGCGCGGCTTCTGCTGCAACCCTAATTACCTTCTGCCCGTACCAGAATCAAACGTGCAGATTAATCAAAGCTCCATTTAAATAGTTTTATGATGAACCAAATCACGTCAAAAGGATTATTAATTAAAGAAGATTAGAGATTGCCAAGTGAATATTAAATTAACTCTTTGAAGCGGGAGGGAGAACTCTACCTACACAATTCTAAAGCAATTATTTGTAAATTTAACAAAAATCATGATCAAATAATTATTTTATGCTGTTTACATCTTGGATACAATTTACAAATAAGATTAGGGGTAAAACAAATAGTCATTTCTAGGTTATTTAAAATAATTAAAGAAAAGAAAAGCTTTATTTCGTACTATTACTAATTTAGCTTGAAAATGACAGCATCGTGTCTGATCTTGGTAAGGTGTGAGCCACCGAATTTTGTTTCAGAGTTGGCCTTGATTGAGAGAGAGAAACGTAGCAGTCATGTCTGAAATGAATTCATTTTTTAAAATCTAATTCAATTGAACTAATCTAGTCTCATGACGTACTAATATACGACATATCTCATTTTTCTCACAGCCAACTCTGAAACAAAATTTTGTGGCTCACACGATATGAGTCCCTAGGTATGTACGTATCTTGTCCGCTGGCGCGTCGCATGGCAACTGTCTATCCCAATCGGCAAACACGTACTTTGCGCACTTAACACACAAATAGCTGTAGTATGTCTAAATGTACATTTTGAGCACTAACTGCCAATTAGGAATAGCTAACTGTGTTTCACCAAATTACACCTTGTGGATGATTAAAGAAAATGTGTGAATAACAGAGTAACTTTCAGAAATAAAATAAAAAAACTTCCCACCAAGCATGACCGTGAGGATAAAACATGGTTTTACGTTAAAATCGTTAAATAATAAGTGTTTTTTTACTACCAAATTAACTTATATTAAAACTGGGTGCGCATTAGGAATATTACACGTAGGTGGTTAATAATGGATGTGTGGGTTAGGCTCACAAATAATAGAGTACTAACACATCGAAAGTAATTGGTTATTGGTCATAACTTACAAAATAAACTTCATATTATTATATATCATAACTAAGTTACAAAATAATTTATAACATTAGCTAAATGCACTCAATGTAGTGCTAGCGTGACCCGACATCAAATAAAAAAATCTGTGTCGTGCGAAACTGTTACGTCGATCAGACCGCGCCGGTTCCGAACCAGTGACCGCGAAACGGCTAGACCCAGTTAGAGAGAGTATGATCGAGCAATGAGGAGGCGGATGACGCATTTGCTGAACGAAAATGGGTATGAATGAACGTACAGAATAAATCTTCAAGGTATTTACAAACGAGGAAATACATGCGGAATAAGAAATATTGTCCGTGAAAGAAATTAAACTAAATATTTTTATCTTCAGCACCGGTACGTGAATATCGAGCTACTGGTATGCCATTAATGAATAAAATAAAATAATAATGAAAACAATATTTTTGAAAGAGACAAGCGATGAAAAAAGATCATCCCGAGAATTATTAATTTTTTTTTAACTTAGTCTTCAAAAAATATTTATCTATTGATACGCCACTAACAACATCCTAAAAATATTGAGAACTTCTGATCTAGAAAATGTAATCATTCATTTTTGCTACACCTATTTAATTACATTGCAATTATTGGCATATTTTTCTTGAAAAATCGTGCCTACAATTCACTATGGTTCATAATGAATTCATAATTCACTGGGGTGAATAATGGTTTCATAATTCACTGCAGTGAATTATAGATTCGGCCAATCACAAATACAAATTTAATAATCACCATTGAGCTAAACCAATGATATTTCAAATTGCCTGCGATCAACTATTGAATCGGCATATTGCTTGTCTACATTTTTCGACGAATATACATCACACGTGTACGTACCGATTAACGATTAATGCACTATACAGGGTTGGGATAAAGTATAGAACCAAGTAAATATCTTTAAAACAAAAAGGGCTAAATTTATGAAACTTTGCAGGCAAGTATAATGACACATAACGCTTCTGATGCCTTATTTTGTGTTACTACTGTACTTCCGGTTTCACCGAAAAAACCCTCAACTTTTTTAGTTTAAATGGGACACCCTGTATATTTTTACATTTTTAAATAGACACCTTTTCAACAATTACAATGATATAGGATTTGGACTTGTGTATTTTTAAATAATAAATAAAATAATAAAAAATGAAATTTGTGAATTTCATAATAATTTTGTCAACCCTTGAAAATTTTGATTTATAAATATTAGAATTTCTCTCAGCGAATGTTGTATTAAAAATATTGCATGCATCTTGTGGATATCTCTATTAATCTCCAAAACTAACCATCATTAACAAATTAATTTTTTCACGTTCAGTAAGTTCACCCAAAATTGAACAGCAATATTAATATTTCACATGGATACTATCTGTCAGTTACAGAAAACGTAAAAAACACCAAATTGTTTTATCAGAAAACAGTGTAAAAAGATATACTGAATACTTGTTGTGCTACTTTCTTGATGGAACCATATTTTCAAATTGGGTAAAGTAAAACGCTTGTTTTGTTCCATAATTTTATATAAATTATAAAATTATGGAACAAAACAAGCGTTTTACTTTACCCAGTGTAAAAAGATGTAAAAAGTCAACTCGATGTAGAATTATTTTATTTAATATTTAAAAAACTATAAGTCACACACCCATCGAACCATTGTAATTGTTGGAAAAGTATCTATTCGAAAATGTAAAAATCTACAGGGTGTCCCATTTAAATTAAAAAAGTTGGCGGTAATTCCGGTAAAACCGGAAGTACAGTAGTAACAAAAAATATGGCATCAGGTGCGGTATGTGTCATTATACTTGCCTGCAAAGTTTCATAAATTTAGCCCTTTTTGTTTAAAGATATTTACTTCGTTCCATACTTTATCCCAACCCTGTATATACAAGTATCGTTATTGACAGTAATTTGTACATTTTAAGACATATTCAAAAATTTTGTTATTAACTGGCTATCGACCAGAGGTCTTTCAGCCTATCTATGGTAGTTTGTCATAGTCATTATTGCTCTATTTTGAGTTAAACTGATAAATGTATTCGTTTAATAGCATAGCCACAAAATTTTTATTCAGAGTTAGCTCTGAGATAAATGAGGTATGTCGCATATTATTACGTCATAAGACTAGATTATTTCAATTAAATTATATTTAAAAAATGAATTAATCTCAGACACGACTGCTATCAAGCATGGCCAACTCCGCAACAAATTTCAGTGGCTCATACCTCATTACTCTCGCGATTATGGCCATTATTTGCGACCACTTGTCTTTGTGAATAATGGCTGTTATAATCGCTCGCATAATAATAATATACTTTATTCAGGCTTTTTAGTATTTATTAAACTAGAGTAATTTGTTTCTAATTTGTAGTACTAATAAGATTCATATTCTTGACTGTAAGATGTACCATCAGTAAAGAAATTGCTTCCAGGATTATCATGTCACCAGTTTAAAATGATTGTCTTCCCACCGGTTTCTCTTTGAACGTGGAAATCATTCAACAAAATACCAACTTCGTGGTCATATTATCAATCTTACACAACACTGTCTGAAATGCACATATTTTATAATACTAGGAGGCGTAAACAAATTATCATTAAATTGATCAAGGAAGTCGTTGAGACATAATCCCTCAAATTGCCTTCGGTAAAATTATCTGTATACGTACGTGATGTAGACAGGTTGTGTATGTATATACAAGAAGACTGAAGACCTATTTATTGATAGGGCTACATTAAGAAAAAGTAAGCAGATAATATTTCCAATTTTTGCCGAAAATATTAGGACCAAACTCCAGGAATGTATTGTACACGTGAAAATAATGTAAAAAAACTCAATTGTTGTTATCCGATATTTATTTGTTTTCAAGTTATAGCGTAATTAAAAATAAACAAAATTGCATGTATTAACGTTTTGGTAATCATAGCGTTCTTAAAATAAATTTTCAAAAATACCGCCATTCACCTCTAAACATGAATGTGTTCTGATAATGTGTCAGTGTATTGTGACAGTGATTTAACGTTTATTTTTGAGTTTGTACGATTAAAGTGTTACAAAATGCCACACACTTATTCAAATTTGGAATATGCAAATATGGTGTTTGTTTATGGTTATTGTAGTGGAAATGCTGCAGGTGCTGTTGAAGAATAACGTCAACGGTTTCCACATCAGAGACATCCTGATAAAAATGTATTTTAGAGTTGTCAACAAACAAATACATATATTACGCTATAACGTGAAAACAAATAAAAATCGGGCAACAACAATTGAGTTTTGTTACATTATTTTCACGTGTACAATACACTCCTGGAGTTTGGTCCGTTCCTCCCGACTCACCCTGTATATGCATTTAAAACCTCGAAAATATGCATTATTCATTTGAAATATGCAAGTAATAAATTGAAATATGTCAATGCAAAAATACATAAGTTTGTTTATATACATTTTTGATAAAAAAAAATTCAGTCACATACTTTTAAAATGTTAATAATAAATTAAAAATTGTTTTAGTTAATTAGTCTACAATTAACAAATTATTTTTGAAACAACTGCTTTCCTGGCTAATGCCACGAAGAATATTGAATTATACAAAAATCGCAAATCATATTTTGTGAAAATTTAGTTTTCTTATATAAAGTAAACCGACAAAAACATGTGTATGCATAAATTGTTTATCGCAGGACAAATTGGCAATTAATTTGGTAACATCTGGCCCGTATTACCTTGAATGACTAGATGTTGGTTCATGCCCGAATTCAAAAATTGCACGTGTTGCATAATGTTAAATAGCACCATTATATGCTGAAATATGCATTAAAAGACGAAATATGCATTATATGCAAAATATGCTAAAATATGCATTAAAAGACGAAATATGCAATATATGCAAAATATGCAAAATTATGTATTTTACATGCAATCCTCTCAGTAGTCATGACATTCTACGAAAAGTGCAGATAATATAAATCGACGTTGTTGAACATTTGTATTATTCTCTTAATGTTTTACACCCGTAAAAGTCCGGATTATGTTGAACTGTTTGGATTGTAGGATAGGGCCCACCCACCAAACTTTATATCAATTTTAACTTGACCTACAAAACTGCGTTTCTTTACAATCAAGGAAATGCTAAAAAAAAGCATTACTAAAAACAAGGTGTGCAGCTTAAGGGAGCGTTAAAACAAAGGGTCGTGGGTGGTCCTTACCCCACAATCCAACCAGTGCCACCAACATTAAGGATTATAAATGAACTAATATACGAAATAAAAAATCTGTGATTTTAAATTTATTCATCGTTTTACACCCGCGAGACCCCCTCTGTGTTCAACTGTTTGGTTGCAAAATAAGTCGTACCCACCACCATTCGTATTAATTTTGACTGAATTTATAAAACTGTATTTGTTTCATGAAATTTGTTTTTAATCAATTGGAGATGTTTAAAGTTTAATAATCACTAAAAACAAAATGTGCGGTTTAAGGGAGAGTTAACAGGAAGGGTGGGGGTGGGCCTTATCCCACAATCCAATTAGGTAACCACCATCAAGGGTTATTATTAGAGAGAGGATTTCATGTAAAATGCATATTTTAGCATATATTACATATTTATTTAATAAAAGTATGTGACTGATTTTTCTTTTATTAAAAATGTATACAGTGCGCGCCTAAAGTATGGAATATATCCAGTAAAACCGAAATAAAATATTTTTGGAAAAAATCCTCGAAGGTCGATTTTCTTTTATAAAAATATACATTTTTGCATGAAAGTCGATTTTCAATCGTCATTTGTTTTTGAGTTATGCCGTCCGCCATTTTGTTTTTAAACTTCAACCCCCTATTTTTGTTCTTGATTTTGAGAGATCTTCTCATTGTCGAACTAGCAGTATAAAAATATTGCCATCTTACAGAAGAATTTTTTCGAGTAAATGACAATTGAAGGTGAAAACTAGATATTTAGAGTTTTTGTAAAATTCCAGCGCTTTTTTCCGAAACAAAAATTATCTTGACCTTCCATATAATCAAATAATACAATATGGTTTCAGCAAGACGGCGCACCCCCGCACTAGGCGCGTTTATTGACAATTGCTTTACGAATAGGTGGATTGGCAGATGAGGACAGATAGAATAGCCTGCGAGAGAGATGAATGCGCAGAATTAGCCTGGAAAATATTCAAAATGTTCAAGAAGTATTTCTACTTGTACGAGAAGAAAAAACGCCTATTGCGGGGATGCGCCGTCTTGCTGAAACCATATTGTATTATATGATTATATGGAAAGTCGAGATCATTTTTGTTGGGAAAAAAAGGCGCTGAAACAAGGTAATTTTGCAAAAACTCTAAATATCAAGTTCTCACCTTCAATTGTCATTTACTTGAAAATTTCTTTTGTAAAATGGTAATGTCAGTTTTATACTGCCAGTTCGACAATGAAAAGATGTCTCAAAATCAAGAACAAAAATAGGAGGTTGCCATTTAAAAACAAAATGAATGACGTCATTACTCAAAAACATATGACGATTGAAAATCGACTTTCATGCAAAAATGTAAATTTTTATAAAAGAAAATCGAACTGTTCGAGGATTTTTTCCAAAAATATTTTATTTCGGTTTTACTGAATATATCCCATACTTTAGGCGCGCACTGTATAAACAAACTTATGTATTTTTTCATTGTCATATTTAATTTAATTACTTGCGTCTTTGAAATTAATAATTTATATTTGTTGCATATTTTCGAGGTTTGATCCATTTTACAATGCTCTCTCTAGTTATAATAAATGAACTAATATTCGAAATAAAAAATCTGAAAGTTTAGTTTATATTATTTTACACCCATAAAACCCTTGTTTGTGTTCA
This sequence comes from Ocypus olens, assembly GCA_910593695.2. Classification (NCBI taxonomy): domain Eukaryota; kingdom Metazoa; phylum Arthropoda; class Insecta; order Coleoptera; family Staphylinidae; genus Ocypus; species Ocypus olens. The sequence goes on from OU343052.1 coordinate 42,582,932, forward strand.
ACTGCTTGAATTGTAGGATAAGGCCCACCCACCACCTTTCGTTTTAACTCTCATCAATTTGGACCTAACCTATAAAAACTGTGTTTGTTTCATGAAAGTGTTTAATGTAATAATTAATTAATAAATTTAATGAAAATGTTTTAAAGAGTTGTTAAAGGTTTAATAATCACTAAAAGACTTGCTTTGAGTAACAGTGAACTCGGAGGGTGGTGGGTGGTCTCACAAGCCAACCAGTTAACCACCATCAAAGGGTTATTATAAATGAACTAATATACGAAATCAAAAATCGGAAAATTGTATTTATATTATTACGTTTTACAAACATAAAACTATTATCTATGTTCAACTGCTTGGATTGTAGCACAGTTACTAGGAAGTAGTCCTCACTTCGAAAATTTTCCAATTTGGCACGAACAGTTTACCCTGAAAACAAAATTATGAGCAAAAAAATCTCACTTCTAAAATTTCCTGATTCAAAGTGAGCGGCAAATTTAAACAAGAGTCACTTGACTCCTCGACTCTTTGAGTCGACACACCTATCTCTACTAAGAAGTGATTCGTTATTGGATCGGTTACTGTTACTGCGGAATGATTCGTTATTAACCCATTAACGACTGAGTTATTTGTTCATTGAATTCATTTTTTCTTTGTATTTTTTTAATTACGTTAATTCATAAGTTCATTGCAAAAGCAAAACTTTTTTCATATCGTTTTTAGAATACGAAATATTGAAAGTGCCTTAGCTAGACATAAAATAATAAAATCCAAAATAACCTTACTATTGTGTGTTTCTTATATGACACACGAGGTGCAAGTGGGTTAAATGGGTTACTGTTACTAAGAAGTGATTTGTTATTGAATCGGTTACTGTTACTAAAAAGTGATTAAATATTGAATCGGTTACAATACGCACAAATATATCATAATATAAGTCTCATGGCGATATGCATTATTATTCCACCCGATCACGTATGCCTTAACTATACGCGTTTAACCAAATCTAAAAATTCAGTTAAATATTATGGTCCTAAGATTTTCGACCTTTTGCCCAAATCAATTAAGAAGCTGCCAGTAGTGAAACTAACGCAAAAAAGTACTTCGTTACAAGGGCATTCTATAGTTTGAGGATTGTGTTTCTGACGACTATACCGATATATAAGGGTTTAAATCACTAAGATTGTATGTAATATAATAGCTTGCATGAAATTTATTGTTCTGTTTTTTTGTTTATGGTATTGACAATGCACTTATGTTTTAATATGTTGTGCTCATGCATGTTCATAAACATTTACATTTTACTTCTACCTCCTTGTTTTAAAATTTTATATAACATCAATAAACTATTATTATTAAGAAGTGATTCGGGCTTAAATCGGTTACAATTGTTAAATACTAAATCGTTATTGAATCAGTTACTAGAGTTTCTGTTACTAAAAAGTGATTCGTTATTGAATCTGTTATAAGAGCTACTGTTACTAAGAAGTGATTCATTATTAAATCTGTTATTAGAATTACTGTTAATAAAAAGTGATTCGGTATTGAATCATTCTCGTTTTATAAAATACATTTTATGGAAAATCGCCGTTAGAGGGATTTTTCAATAACGGTTACTGATATTATTTTATAGTAACGGTTAGAAAATAACAGTTTTTTTTAATATCAAGATTGTATTGTTGTTTATTTTCTACAACATCCATTTGTAAGAGATAGCTCTTCAGATTAATAATGAGTATGTGAAGATATACCACAGAAAAGAACCTGCGAAGTAAGATCTTAACGATATTACTCTTCCGTGATATTAGAAAATACAACAGTGCCATCTGCTTAACGTGTGTGCTAATGATATATCTGTTAAAAAGCTAGTAGATCTTTAAAAGCTTTTCTTAACCATATATTTCAAATAGATTCTTGTGTTTAATACAATAATCATTTGTGAAATCAAATTGTATAGAATATTATTTGCAGTGTACTAAGAATTATAAATATTTTATAAATTATCTTACCGAGCAGATTATATAAAATCACATACTTTATTTAGATTTGTACAAATTTAGCTTATCATACTCAAACAATATCTATTTATGTATTGAAAGCACACCGTTGGTCACTGACGCAGTGACACAGAGATATAAGAATGTGCCGAATTGGTAATGATATTGAGCCCTGGAAATTACACACGATATGTATATCAAAATAACTAAAATAATTTAGCTATACAATGCTATATTTAAGTCAAAGTAGCGATAATAAACGCGAAGCGCGGAAAGGTACGCTCGTCGAAAAAGGTCAACTCCAAAAAAAGCCTGGCGCGAATGACCTTAAATTCATTAAGAAGATGCAAAACCTACTTTTTATCAATTGTATAAAAATTGACATATTTTTAAAATTATTTACATTACCTCACTAGGTTGAAATCTTGATGACTGTAAACTCGTTGCACTTTTTAACAATTTGTTTTTTTTATTTTTAGGTAAGCTATCCAACTCCGATTAAAGCCATTTCTGGGAAAAGTGGTTCACGATTGCAGCTAACCATTTGTGCAAGACATCTGGAGAGGGTGGGTAGTGAGCATAAATTTATAATAATAAGTAATTTTTTCAATTAACTTTAATTAAACTATTTTCTCGGTTTGGATGTCAAAAAAGTTACTCCATCAATAAAAGTCAAATTGAAATTTTTTGCACTCATCTAACAATAGCTAATCATGTTACACATTCTCCGTGTGTAATAAAATTCGTTATCTAATTTTTTTCTTGGAATCCCGCATGTTTGTACGTTATACACAAATAAATAACCGATGGTTTACGGTACGCTATCGCGGTTTTCGGTGAACGGCAATAGCAACAGCAGGTGAGGATTAGATAAGGAGTCTCCGTCCCTAAGCTCGATTGTCGTCGGCCGGTTGGCAACAGTGGCGAAAATAGAGCGAGCGTCGCGGCGCCAGAGACGGCGTCGGACGCGCGCGCCTCCGACCCACCGACCCCAATTATGACGCCCGTCTCCGTAATTAACCTACGGCTCTCTCTTTACACACACATTTGCCCTATAATTATTTATGACGTATTTCGATTAATTCAATCAATTCTATTTCTTCAACATATTCAAATTAAAATTGTTTGAATAAGAAATTAATCGCAGCGCATGTCGTTGATTGAACATTCATAGTTCTTAGTCAGCTGCAAAAAAGCGTTAATCATGCGCATTTTACTTCAAATTTTGATGGTCAAAATGATGGCAAAGTGTTGATGTGTTGAAACCGAAGTTGAGAGAGTGTTTAATGATCAATTTATGTATGGTCAGAGCCATCAAGGGGCAACGAGGCCTTGGCCTAAGGCCCACTTGTACAGAGGCTCGGTTGCCGTTTTTTTTATTTTGTAAAGTCATCGAAAGCGAAATGCAGTCAGCCATGACGGTATGCAAGCGTCAAATTTTAGATCTCAAAATCATTATAATCGCTTATATTGCAATGATTTTTATATTTAACTTAATTCCTCGTTGAAGGAGCCCGTTAAACATCCATATTCTAGGGCCCTTACAATTCAAAAGACGGTTTTGATAGCTTTGTTAATATCATCTTCATGTACATATCCAACAATGCAATTATCAATTTCTTTTCGGTTTCTCGTTCATTTCGTTTACCTTAACGGAAGGTTACCCCTCAGAAGTACGTAAAACAGTCGCATAGAGGGGGATTAAATAAATTTAGTACAACCATAGGCAACACACAACACATCATATAATCCTGTCGATTTTCTTATATTTTCCTCGAAGCCATTTCTTGAATTATGTTCATGATGCTTGATATTTTTAGTTTGCCATTACACATCCAAAATAATTTGTTTGCCTGCTTTTTATTACAAACAACAGACTATTGTACCCAGTGGCGGCTTGTGGAACACGTTGGTGGTAGAGCCACCTATACAATATACCCCCAGCCCCCCTTTGAGGAAAGAAAGAACGATTAATCTTCCTAGACCAAAGTAACTGGCGACAAAGTGTTTTAAGAATGAATTAAAAATTCTTGTTGAGCTTGAAACTACAGGTAGTGCCTTGCTCCTTGGCTTAATATCACGAGCCGCCCCTGATTGTACCAAATAGTACTAATAACATTTCCTGAAGCATTCAGTGCATCAAGGTCAAAGCAAGAAAACACATTACGCGATTAGACCGTTATGTACCTAAAATATCCAGTAACAATTTCGTATCAGGAATGTTAACAATACTTCTCGAATCTTTTTATTGATGACGTATGGGTAAAAAAATAAATATAAATTATAATTAACTGAGAATGATTTTAAGCTGTTAATAATTAAATTTTGTTATCGTGCTGTGAGCATTTTATTACTTTCATTGTTATTGCGTACACATTTTTTTTTGTTATTTCATAGCTCTATATCCGTTCACGAAATATAGGCACGGTCTCATTTTTCGGACCATAAAAAGAAAATAGGCCATTAACCACGGTTACGATTGGTCACGGCACAATCGTCATAAAATTCGAATCTCAAAGCGCTTGGACGATAACGTCTAACGTGGTTAATTTAATACCAGAAAAATACATTATCGTAAATATCGATTATGGTCACTCGATGAAATATGTGCAAATGGTTTCCTGATAAATTGTAAGCACTCCAGTATTTCGTTCTATATACTTTCTTTAAATTCCGTGGACATGGTCTAATCACAAACCATTGCTCAAAATTAAACGATTTAACACAATTATATTAAGAGATACGTAGGACAAAGTTGTGTATTAAAACGCTGATTAATAATTAGTTGAAAAATGCAACTTACTTTCTTTTCCGCGAAAAAATTCAATTTTTATTTTTATTAAGAAATAATTAATTAAATTATTAATACTACGCATTATTAACTAACAAGGAAACATAGGGGCCGGTAAATTCAGAAAAATCCAAAACATTGTGTGGAAGTAAAGTAGTTCATCCGTAGGACAAAACTCCTCAAAGAAAAAATGACGTTTTTTTCCTCTTAGCAAATTTCTCATAAAGTTCATATGAAAAAATGGTTCATATAAAAGTTGTAGAGTCAAGATCAAGATTTTGCGGGAATTCAAAATTTATCCCCTCACTTCCTTTGCAAATTAGTAAGTTGAAGCACAAAATTAGAGTACCAAATATCAAATGACCACCCTATGTTATTATATATGGATGGATTTGGTATTTGATTAATGTTGTGCTTACAAGAACTTACTAGTTTGCAAAAGTAATGAGGGAGGGGGAAATTTAAAATTTCCGCAAAATCTGAATTCACCATAACAACGAGAATAAAATACTCTACAACTTTTATATAAACTATTTTTTCATGTCTTGTACTTTGGGAGAAATTTTGCTAAACAGAAAAACTGCAATTTTTCTTTGAGGAGTGGTTTGACCTCCTCAGACTGGAATTCCGCAGAAATGGTAAATGGTTTTGTGCTCCGAATGAACTACTTTACTTCCACACAATGTTTTGGATTTTTTTTTTTAATTTACGGGTTCCCTATGTTCCCTTGTAAGAGATTATTAGAGCACTTTGTCATGGATAATCTAAATATTTATTGTAGCTTCTTACAATTTGAGAACTATTTTTTACGTGTTGAGTGTAAATGAATAATTTTATATTTTTCGAAGAAACAAACTTATTTCTACCCCCTCAAAAATCACCCCCACACATCATAGAATGTTTTAACCATTTTTCACGCATTGGCTGAGTTTTTTTTAAGCGAATTAATAAGTTTCATATTTTTCAAAGAAACACACTTATTTCCACCCGCTCAAAAATCACCCTCGCACATCATAGAATTTTTTAACCATTTTTCACGCATTGGCTGAATTTTTTAAAGCGAATTAATAACTTTCATATTTTTCCAAGAAATCAAATTATTTCTACCCCATTCAAAAATCACCCTAGCACAGCATATATTTTTTTAAACTATTTTTAACGTATTAGCTGAAATTTTTTTAAACAAATTCATAAGTTTCATATTTTTCGAAGAAACAAACTTATTTCTACCGCATTCAAAAATCACCCTCGCACAGCATATAATTTTTTAACTATTTTTACCGTATTAGCTGAAAATTTTTTAAGCGAAATAATAAGTTTTATATTTTTCGAAGAAATAAACTTATTTCCACCCCATTCAAAAATCACCCACGCACAGCATATATGTTTTAAACCATTTTTCACGCATTGGCTGAATTTTCTTTAAGCGAATTAATAAGATTCATATTTTTCGATAAACAAACTTATTTCCACCCCCTCAAAAATCACCCTCGCACATCATAGATTTTTTAAAACTATTTTTCACGTATTGGCTGAAAATTCTTTAAGCGAATTAGTAAGTTTCATATTTTTCGAAGAAACAAACTTATTTTCACCCCTTCAAAAATCACCCTCACACATCATAGATTTTTTTAACCATTTTTCACTTATTGGTTGAATTTTTTTTAAGCGAATTAATAAGTTTCATATTTTTCGAAGAAACAAACTTATTTCCACCCCCTCAAAAATCACCCTCACACATCATAGATTTTTTTAACCATTTTTCACTTATTGGCTGAATTTTTTTTAAGCGAATTAATAAGTTTCATATTTTTCGAAGACACAAACTTATTTCTACTCCCTCAAAAATCACCCTCACACATCATAGAATTTTTTTAACCATTTTTCACGTATTGGCTGAATTTTTTTTAATCGAATTAATAAGTTTTATATTTTTCGAAGAAACAAACTTATTTCTACCCCATTCAAAAATCACCCTCGCACAGCATATATTTTTTTTAACTATTTTTAACGTATTGGCTGAAATTTTTTTAAGCGAATTCATAAGTTTAATATTTTTCGAAGACACAACCTTATTTCTACCCCCTCAAAAATCACCCTCGCACATCATAAAATTTTGTAACCATTTTTCACGCATTGCCGGATTTTTTTTTAAGCGAATTAATAAGTTTCATATTTTTCGATAAACAAACTTATTTCCACCCCATCAAAAATCATCATAGAATTTTTTAACCATTTTTCACGTATTGGCTGAAATCGTTTTAAGCGAATTAATAAGTTTCAAATTTTTCGAAGAAACAAACTTATGTCCACCCCCTCAAAGATCATCTCGCACATCATAGAATTTTTTAACCATTTTTTACGTATTGGCTGAAAATTTTAGAAGCGAATTAATAAGTTTCATATTTTTCGAAGAAACAAACTTACTTTCACCCCCTCAAAAATCATCATAGAATTTTTTAACCATTTTCACGTATTGGCTGAAATTGTTTTAAGCGAATTAATAAGTTTCATATTTTTCGAAGAAACAAACTTATTTCCACCCCCTCAAAAATCACTCTCGCATATCATAGAATTTTTTAACCATTTTTTACGTATTAGCTGAAAATTTTTGAAGCAAATTAATACGTTTTTAATTTTTCAAAGAAACAAACTTATTTCTATCCCCTCAAAAATCATCCTCGCACAGCATACAATTTTAAAACTATTTTTCATGTGTTGAGTGGAAATATTTTAAGGGAATTAATAATTTTGATATTTTTCGAAGAAACAAACTGATTTCACCATCCCCCCCCCCATAGAATTTTAATTTTTATTATTTTATGCAAAAAATATTAAAACCACGCATTATTAATAATTGCAGGACGTTATTAGACCACTTTATCACTGATAATCTAAATATGGTATTATATTTATTGTAGCTTTCAAGACGACGGAGAAACAATAGGCAGTTTTGTTTTTATTAAGGCCGCCTCATTGAATTTTGACAGTTTTTGGCCAATAACTTTATTTTTATTTTCACTGGTTGCACGTCCATGATGGGACAGGAATATGGTGACTAAACATATGTGATTAGGCGCTTGTTTGGCTTTTAATAAGTTTCGAATTACTTCTTACATAATTCACATAATGATATTATTTATAAACGCGAGGACAGGATGCGTAGATTTATATAACTGTCTTATTGCCTTATACAATAGTTTTTCGAAATACGCTGACTAAGTCAGTCAGCATCAATAAAAACGTACTTTTCTTCAAGCGTAATGAAATCAGCGATTTATAGAACCGAAAGCTGCATGTTGAAGTGGGTCATAATACTACTAGTAAAATATGGAATAAAAACCCCCGCCGAATTAGTGATAACATTTTTTTGGATTTTTCTTTTGTTTTGCTACATACAGTCCGCGCCTTATAATATGTCTGGAACATTTCCTGAAAAATTTATTCAAATTCATCAAGAGATGTTTAAGAAAATTAAGAAAATCAAGACGAATGGTTGCATTTTTCATTATATTTTAATTTAAAAAAACCGGAAAAACTAGTGTTAACATCTTTTTGGATTTTTCATTTCTTTTATAGCTACATATGTTTAGAATATTTTCTGAAAATTTTATTAAAATTCTGTAAGGGGTTTTTGAGAAAATTAAGAAAATGTAGTCAAATGTATTTTGCAATGCAGCGATTTAGATGAAAAATTCCGGAAAAACTAGTGATGCCGTCTTTTTGAGGTTTTCTTTTTTTGTAACTACATATGTCTAGAATATTTTATTTCCTGATAAATTTATTAAAATTCATTAAGCGATTTTTTATTTTTTTTATTTATAAAACATACGAAAAACAGTACAGTAAAATTCATACAAGGAAGCGACACCTATTCACATATACGAAGTATTCACTTATACGAAGAATTTTCGTCCCCGCTCGTCTTCGTATAAGTAAGGTTCCACTGTGGTTTATAATAATCGCTTTATTAACAGCTATAATTAGGTCATTTATAAAGTGAAATTGGGGTTGACGCGCCGGGAACTTAAAATTTACATCTTGCGATCCTACGGAAATATTTTTGTTATCGCGAATTCGGCGGCATTCAATCTTACGGAAATATCTTTTGTTGTCGAGAATATGGCGCAATTCATCAGGCAAGGGTTAATTGACTACACTTTCAACCCAGCGATAGAGCTACCGGGACACCGGCGACCTCTGTGAGTAAATAATAATAATATAGTAATATTTATTGATAATTTCAAAATTCAAGTACGTGGAATTCTAACATCTAATTAACCACTACATCAATAAAAATGAAATCACTGAAGTGTAAGCAGATATAATGCAGATGTTGTAAAAAAAAAAATGTTTGTGGTAAAAAAAGTTTAGTGTAGGGGGTCTATGGTACGAACTTCCCGGGCCGATAATTGTTACCAGTCCTCGCCTGCTTTCAACACAGTACCTCAATTAAATTAAATCAATTAAAACTTCAGAACTTCCGCGGGCTGCCATAGGGAGGAAAGAGGGGAAAAAATTATACTTCCGACATTGACGTAATTTGACCTAATTAAATTATTAGTTACAACAAATCATAATCAAATTGTTCATAACAACTTTATTCACAGGCCATTGCTGGTATTTAAATGATAGGGAGCAAGAAAAAGTTGCGAAATATTGCCCTAACTTTTTTTTATTTAAGGGGAGGTTCTCCTCAAAAATTTTCAAAAAAATCGATTTTTTGCATTTTTCGAAATGTATGAGCGTCTACTATATTGGGTTAAAAGGGTTTTTCGATCCGCGCATTACAAAAGATTCTACAGGCCTTTGAAGCTGTCACGGCATTATGCTACGCAAGATCGACTCATCTGGTGAACGAAAATTGAGCCATCGCCCTTCAAGAGCAGTTTGAGTTGGAAGAAGGATTGTTGTACGGTCCTGGCATTGCAGACTAATTGCGAGTCATAAAAAATACTAAAAAGCAAAAAAAAAATGGTCAAAATTGGTCAAGTCACTTTTCTGGTGCGTCATATCGGATTCTCCATTTTGATTTTTTTCTTGGCACATATTACCTCAAATCCATGTTTAAAAATCGCGAAACCCATCATTTCTCAATTTTGGATGAAATTGCACATGTTTTCTTTGTTTGTCCGCCATATCGGATCGGCCATTTTTAATTTTGAAAAACTGTCGAAAACCTATTTTACCATGTAATTGTTACAAACAATTGACATTTTAGCACGAATCGAAAGTGTTCTCAAAACTTTAAACTCGTTTTTCTCTAATCATGATTTTTCAAAACTGCGTCCATTTTTATTTGAGAACGGTTCAATTCAGTGGCTCCTGGAATATGTTGATGGTAGAGCCACTTATACAATATACCCCACCCCCTCCTTTTTGAAGAAATAAATAACTATTTATCTTCCTAGACCAAAGTAACTGGCGAAAAAGTGTTTTAAGAATGAATTAAAAATTCTTGCTGAGCTTGAGACTACATGGCTTCTTGGCTCTATATAAGCACCTGCTTTCGATAGCAAAATAAACTACTTTTGACAGCTGAAAATACAATTTTTGACAATTCAAAAATCTTGAAATAACTATTTTAATTAGCTGAAAAATACTGTTTTTGACAGCTGAAACATACCATTGCTGACACACGAAAAATGCAATGTTTGATAGCTGAAAAATGTTAATTTTAAACAGCTGAGGTATGCAATTTTTGTCAGCTGAAACATACCATTCCTGACACACGAAAAATACTATTTTTGACAAAAAATACTATTTTTGACAAAAAATACTATTTTTGACAAAAAATACTATTTTTGACAAAAAATACTATTTTTGACAAAAAATACTATTTTTGACAAAAAATACTATTTTTGACAAAAAATACTATTTTTGACAACAAATACTATTTTTGACAAATATACTATTTTTGACAAATATACTATTTTTGACAGTAAAAAATACTACTTTTGATAGTAAAATATACTACTTTCGACAGCGAACTATACTACTTTTGACAGCTGAAAAATACTATTTTTGACAATACAAAAATATCGAAAACAACTATTTTCATTAGCTGAAAAATACTGTTTTTGGCAGCTGAAATATAGTATATTTGGTAGCTGAAGAATACCAGTTTTTACAACTGTAAAATACAACTTGAGACAGTTGAAAAATACTATTTTCAACATTGGGGATTACCATTTTTGACAGCCGAAAAATACCATTCCCCGCAGCTGAAACATACCGTTATTGGCAGCTAAAAAATACAATTTTTGATAACAAAAAAGAAATCAATTTTTGACAACAAAATATATAGGTTTTGACAGCTGAAAAAATATCATTTTTGACAGCTGAAAAATTACGTTTTTGGCAGCTGAATAATACAATTCTTTAAAGCTAAAAACTGCCATTTTTGACAATCAAAAAAATTTCGAAAATGCTGCTTTTGATAGCTGAAAAATATTATTTTAATAGGTGGGATATCCCATTGTTGACAGCTGAAAAATATCATTTTTGATAGTTGAAAAATATAATTTTTGATAGCTGAAAAATATCATTTTTGACAGTTGAATAATACACTTCCTAACAGCTGAAAAATACCATTTTTAACAGCTGAAATATACTATTCTTGACAACTGAAACAAGCCATTATTGACAACTGTAACATACCATTATAGTCGGCTAAAAAATACAATTTTTGATAACAAAAAGTACAAGTTTTGACAGCTGAAAATGCCATTTTTACAATTTAAAAAAATGACCAAAAATGCTGCCTTTGATAGCTGAAAAATGCCATTTTTTATTGGTGAGAAATACTTTTTTTGACAGCTGAAAAATATCATTTTCGACAGTTGAATAATACATTTCTTAATAGCTGAAAACTACCATTTTTAACAGCTGAAAAATATCATTCTTGACAACTGCAGCAAGCCATTATTGATAACTGTAACATACCATTATTGTCAGCAAAAAAAAAAAAAAAACTACAACACAAAAAATACAATTTTTGACAGCTGTAAAATGCCATTTTTGACAATTAAAAAATGACCAAAAATGCTGCTTTTGATAGGTGAAAAATATCATTTTTATAGGTGACAAATATTTGTTTTGACAGCTGAAAAGTACCATTTTTGACAACAGGAAAATATCATTTTTACCAGTTGAATCATACTCTTCTTAACAGCTGAAAAATACCATTTTTAACAACTGAAAAATACTATTCTTGACAACTGCAACAAACCATTATTGTCAGTTAAAAAATACAATTTTTGACAACACAAAAAATACAAGTTTTGGCAGCTGAAAATGCCATTTTTGACAGTTAAAAAAATGTCGAAAAATGCTGCTTTTGATAGTTTGAATTATCTGTTTAATTTGTAATTTGTTATGTAACTGTGGAGTCATTAATTTTTAATTGTTATTATTACAAAATGTGGCTAATCTGCTTTAACTATAATTGTACGCCCCCCATATGATTATATTCAACTATTTCTTTTTAAACTTTGTTTAATTTTTCTCTATTGGTGATTGATTGTATTACCCTATTTTTGACATGTGTAAAACTCTGTTGTTGTGGCACGAATAAAGCATTATTATTATTAACTGGCGAAAAAGTGTTTTAAGAATGAATTTAAAATTCTTGCTGAGCTTGAAACTACAAGTAGTGCCATGGCTCTTTGGCTCTATATAACGAGCCGCCCCTGGTTCAATTTACAAATTTCAACTTTTGTCCCAGCGACAGATAACCTTTTTCCGCGGCGCATAGACCTTTACAATTTACAAATTGTTTGTAAGGTCCTGAAGTGGAAAAAAGCCCTTAAAATCGACCTCAAAGTTTGCAATGGACGCAATGTATCGATTCCGCGTTGACATGGCCGACAAAAAACAGCGAAACACGGGCGCCATTTTGTTTTTTATGGAACGAAACTTTTTTTAAATAAAGACTAAAATAACATTGCTTCAAATCCCCACACCGTTTCCTTCTATGTTTAGTAAAAATTTCCAAACTTTGCGTACTTTTTAGCCATTTAGAGGAGAACCTCCCCTTAAGAGTATAGCAAAAATTGTTATGAATTTCTCGTTGCTGAAAAGCAAGCGTCTGCGGTCCGCACAAAATGGTGCAAAGGGCCGCAGGCTGCCTATGACTGCTTTAAACGGACATTTTTAAGTGACAATAAGTTAATGATGAGGCCTATATGGCTGTTCAGAATACTCAAGCCTAACAATGAACTATAAACATGTATTAAATAATTGTCCAAAACCGCCAGAACGCATAAAATGATAAAACATTTTTATTTAGTCTTGAATTTCCAAAAGTTTGAATTATTTTCCCAACAACAAGCCCAATCAAGCACAATTTCGTGAATCCATCCTCATATTAACTAGGTCATGTTCGCTTTTTTTTAATCTCATGCATTAACATCAACGGCTATTTTTGGGCCTAGTAACAATGACGATTACAAGCCTAAAGAGATGTGTAATTAAACAGTCCAATCTGCTTGAGTAGATTAAGAATAGTCTCAATGACCCCGAAACGAAGTCGCCGCGCGTATCCCCCAGTTCTTTTTTTAGTTCTAATTAGCCGGCAATAAGCGCTAATTGGATTACTACACAAAAATGTGCTAATTACGCTATTCAAATCGGGTTAATTACAAGAATTCCGCTCGCGATTTAAACGTCCGTTCAGGGAATTACGTCGACAACTTGTCGACTCGCAAATATAGCAATGTCATTAAATTACGCACATGGGCTTACGTATTTGTTAATGTGGTATGAATTGAAATCGTGCGATTGTTTTACATGTATTAGCGTTCTCGACATTATTCAGAAGTTCTTAGTTTAAACGATTGTATCCTATTAATATACATGACATTCTGTACATGAAAATAAAATACCATGACCCGTAATTTTTTTCTTGACACGAATTAATGATATATCGGATATTGATTTAGTCAACTTTCCCCTTTCTCCCGCCGGGATTCGAACTTGGGATCATTCGTTCCGGTGCCCGATAAATACCGCTAAGAAGCCTTCAAGTGTGACCTAATATAACTTGAAATAATTACATTACATCTACATAAATTGTTTACTGGTTTCCCTAATGAAATAGAAACAGCCAAGTCTTATTTAATTATGAAAAGTTAATTTTTCAAACAACGTGCGGCCTTGGAACCATCTGGTATGGACTAATTCCTTTTCCGACAGAACATAATTTTAATTCTTTACATTCTGCATCGATGTAATACTTTTATTGTTACCTGGTAAAACTTGTTAAGTTGTTGACTGGTTTACAGGTAATTGCGGTGTATGTGTGCTCATTTAAAATTAATGAATTATGAGTTTATCCTAAGAATTCTATTGAAACTATAGAGCCAATTTTGCATGTGTATACAATAGGAGATTATATTACCAAGCATATAAGTGGTATTTTACAAGGTATAGCAACTAGAAGCAGAACAATAATTTATACATACAGGGTGTAGAATTGGTTTATGCACCTTAGGGATTTCCATGTTAAATTCTTAATGTTCAAATAATTTTAGAGAAAAAGTGTAAAAATGTCTCTTGAAGAGAAAAAAATACTCTACACAACCGTCTCCTTACTTATTTTTTATCTTCCATGCAAAGGGGAAATCGAGGAAATTGAAACTGCTATTTTAGCAAAAATAGGTGGTGCCTTGGAATTACTGAAACAATAAGCCGTTGAACGTTAGCCGTCACGTTAATGTTTTAATCACAAATTTAGGCGTATTTTAAGTAATTCTGAGTTAATATTATGGATTTGTTGAATGAAAAGATCCTAATGGTAAAATCGAAATATTCTGCTAATAGCACACTACTGTTAACAAAATGGTCCGCAAATTTCGGAACGTTCAACGGATTTTTGTTCCAACAATTCCAAGGCACCAGATATTTTTGCTAAAATAGTAGTTTTAATTTCCTCGATTTCCCCTTTGTATGGAAAATAGAAAAATAAGTAAGGAGACGGTTGTGTAAAGTATTTTTTTCTCCACAAGAATTTTTACACTTTTTCAAAATAATTTGGCGAGCCAATATTTGAATATTAAGAATTTAACATGAAAATCCCTATGGTGCGTGAACCAATGCTACACCCTGTATACAAAATTAAAAAGGCCTAATAATGGGAATTCTGCAGAATCTAAAGACAGATGGGCAAATAGAATTGTTGAACGGAGGCCTAGACAAGAGGCCTATAGAAGTAGAGGTCGACCTCCAACCAGATGGAGCGACGATTTAAAACGTATCACAACTAATTGGATACAAGCAGCGCAACAACGGGAAGAATGGAAGAAACTAAGAGAAGCTTATGTCCAGCAGTGGACGCTACAAGCTGATTGATGATGATGATGATGATGAAAGAGCCGAAATTTTGCATATAACGTGTGAGCCACAAGATTTTTATTCAGAGTTGGTTGTGAGATAAATTAGGAATGTCGCATATTATAAATTAGGACATTTAGCCTACAGGCTATTGGAACTAATATCTATGAACAAAAGGGTTGGTTGGAGAAAATAAAAAAAATTGTAAGATGGTTTATATGCCCACGATGTTTTTAATAACACAAATTGTCTCGACTTGACCGTTTAATTTTAATTCGACAGCAAAAAAATTCACTGGCTCACACCTTATACTCTAGAGACCTGCTGAATCATTCCACTCCCTATTTGGCACAAATGGACGAAAGAGTCAACTTCAGAATTAAAATTGCGTGGTCGACGGTGTCAAATGCTTTAGAGAAGTCATTGTTTTCTTCAAAAATCTTAAAAGTCGTCCTGAGGGGAATTTCGCAAAATCT
Source organism: Ocypus olens (assembly GCA_910593695.2). Taxonomy (NCBI): domain Eukaryota; kingdom Metazoa; phylum Arthropoda; class Insecta; order Coleoptera; family Staphylinidae; genus Ocypus; species Ocypus olens. The sequence goes on from OU343052.1 coordinate 42,598,522, forward strand.
AAGCGTAAGAGATTCAAGGTCCTCTTTGTCAGCCACCTAAAGAGAGTGCACGCAGGACATGATATATGTGCAGCTCACCCCAAACTACAATTCTAAGGAAATTCTCAAGGTCAAGGAAATTTTCAATAACTTGCAGATCACCGTGGAGAGTAAGTGGAATCACACACCATCCAGTGGCAGTGAGGTTACGTTTTTTTATGCGAGGAGAGGAAATCTATCATAGAAACCCCCATTGCGGGACAGTGCTGGATTCACCGCCCTTCAGGTAACAGCTGAAATATCTCTTCGTCGCTGTGTGGTCGAGTTGTTGTCCGTGCTTCCAGCGGTGGTTGTCTCTGGGATCGTCTGGATGTTCGGTTGGAGTGTGGTGGCGGAAGAATAATGTTGCCTACACTAGACGCCAAGACGAGATCTTGGGTACGTGAGGTCAAAATGCATCAAATCTGTGCTGTACCTCATGCGTCCGCCCAGATGGAGTATGGGAGCCCATCCAGCCAGCTTTCGAGGATACCCTATTTTCAAAAATGAAGCGCGAAGGCACCTTGAGTTAGAAGAGCTACGCCGCCGCGACTGCAGTACCAACTACCCCGCCCCCCAGTCAGGTGGCTTCAGTCTTGTTGGTGAAATTGTCTCAGGCATGCTCCGTTTCCACGACGGAGCCCAAATCCCCTGGAGCACACATCCATCTGGGCCTGCATTCAACCGTTGGTGATAGACACAGCAGCTAAGAAAATGCCGTACCAACACTTTTGCTGATATTTAAATTGCTGCGTATATTACGCTTAATTTTCAGATCTGATTTCTTCATTGCATAAAATATGAATATTTCATTTAAGAAAAAAACTATTATAAAACTATAATTTCGTGTCACCTGGGGGTAAAGTTTGCGCAGAGTGAGAAAGTATTCGGAGAGAACGCGATAACAATTCTCCGCTTGACCGCACCGACGGATTGAAGATGAATCATCTTTTCGCGACCGATTCTGTGTTTGTATTTACATTATGTTCACGCGATGCTCGCTGAATAATTATGAGTTTTCGGCTCCCCCTCTCTTGTAATTGAAGGTAGACTACGCAACTTGCCACTAGGTCTTGGTTGGTAATTTATAATTAACCTGAGTTACAAAATAGACTATGTTTTGAGCACAAATAATTATTGATTATAAATAATATTATATATAATAGTGGAACGGTTTGCTGCGCCATCTAGTCGTTTCTTGTATATAGGGTGTTTCAGACCACCCGTTCACCCCAAATATCTCCTGAAATACGAATTGGATTGAGATAAAAAAAAATATGTCCAAACATGTTTTTTCATCCCTATCATGTGGTGTGAAATGTGAACCCCCCCCTAGGGTCGGGGAGGGGGGTAACTTTGAGATCTTAAATAGGAACCCCTATTTTTGATAGCAGATTTGGATTCTATGATAAAAAATATTGGGTTTTTATCCGAAAAAAAAAATTTCGGTGAGCGACAGAAGGCGCTATAATCGGCAAAAACATTTATTGAATTATATTTCATATATCAAATGATAGATTACAAATTTTTTTACGTAGTCATCTCTTAAATAAGGCGTTGATTGAAGACATTCGTAATTTTATGTCAGAAATAACCAAAAAACAAAAAATTCTTTGTAAAAATAAATCGGAGAAACGAATAAAAATCAATTTGATTATCAAATTCCATTCTACTCTTTTTTATTGTGGTAGTGTATGAATGTTTGTAACGACAACAGGATTTTTTAATTTAAAAACAAAATATTAAAAAAATATTTTTTTTGCTAATCGAAAAAAATGTTTCGAATAAAAACCTAATATATTTTAGAGTAGAAGCCAAATCTGCTATAAAAAGTAGGGGTACCTATTTAAGATTTCAAAGTTACCCCCGCCCCAGGGGGGAGGGGTGGTAGTTTAAATTTCACACCACATAATAGAGCTAAAAAAAAATTATATGTATTTTTTTGTATGTCAATCGGATTTGTATTTCGCGAGATATTTGGGGTATACGGGTGGTCTGAAACACTCGGTATATAGTTGAAAACACACAAGATGAAAACACAGCTATATGAATATATATACAAAAAATCACTATAAATACTAAATATTTTGAGGTGACGGTTCAAGATTAATTAAAAATTAAGTTGGTTTGCTTGTTAAGGAGATTTACTGATGGACCACGGCTCTGTTAGAAATTCTGATTTCAGAAGATTTAGTGTCTTTTGTAATTATAAAATTTTGAGATTCTCTATGTCCAGCAACTGATGACAATGAAAATAAAGTATGAAATTTTTCTGAAAAAGGAATTGATACACTTCATCCTGTCTGACCAACATATAGGGCGAGTCTCTTACTTGGAATAAATTCAGTAAATCAAGGTAAGTTTATTTTTCGAAAATACGCTCGGGTAGGTCGATTGGTATTTTAAATTGCGCTCTTTTTGATGTAATAATATTTTACACAGCATGTCCCAAATTTGAGATATGACGCCATTGACTATCTTTTTAATGGCAACCCTAATTTTTTTATCGTTATTCTTAAGAGTATATCAAGTTACTCATGTGTCCCAAATTTGAAATTTTTATTTTCTGTCATTTAGAAGATATTTAACAAAGATCTAATTTCAATAATGAAGAAATCTAAGTCAACTTGATTCAATTTTTATGCATTTTAAATGTGGAATGCCAAAAGGTGCTCGTTATCATTTTTTGTCGGACTGACGTTTATCATTTTGACGTTTAGTTATAAAAACAAGTAAGAAGTGTAGCATCGCATTCGACGCATATTTGAGCGAAGAGAGTATTAGTCGCTCCACTGTGTTGACTGTTGTTCACCGTTTGTCGAAAAATTATACCAACATGCCGTACTTAACTGAAACCCACAAAATCAAAATTTTAATGATGATTGGCTATGGAGATAGGACAAGAACATAAAATGAAGTTATTTATTTTATTTAGAGAGAAGTAATCTGATTTACCAGCCATATCGCAAAGTACCGTAAGCAAGATTGAAAACAAGATTGTTTCTGGAAAATGGGCATTTAAGAAAAACAAATAATCATCGTCAGAATGCGCTCAGTGAAGAGGTCAAAATTGATGTACTTCTCTGTGTTCAGGAAAATCATCATGTCTCCTCTAGGCAGATGGCTTGGGAACTCAAAATTAGTCAGTCTTCAGTGTCAAGAATCCTTAGAGCGCAAAAATGTCATCCTTATAAAATGACAATCCTCCAGGAACTCACCAAAGATGATCCGGATAGAAAACTCCAGTTTTCGCGAAAAAAATATGGATCTACTAGATAGAAATATTCTAAATATAAAACACATCTTGTTTTCTGATAAATCAACGTTTATATTAAATGGTGAGGTAAATCGTCAAAATTGCCGTTATTGGGTAGACAAGAAACCACACTGGATGAGGGAAGGCCACACTCAATATCGAGAAAAATTTAATGTTTGGGCAGGGATTTTTGGTGATCGAGTTATAGGACCAATTTTCTTCCCAAACAATCTCAATGGAGCGAGATATTTACAATTCTTGGAGGAAGAGCTAATTCCAAGTTTGGCTATTTTGTTCCCTTGCCCTGTAGAAGCTGTCGTCCCGAATAGAAACATCTGGTTTCAACAGGACGGTGCGCCTCCTCATTTTGCAAGAGATGTCCGTGAGTACCTGGATAATGTATTTCCACGAAGATGGATTGGTAGAAGAGGAACAGTTGAATGGCCACCCAGGTCTCCGGATTTAACACCCATGGACTGTTTCTTATGGGGGTACTTGAAAACAAAGTTTTTAAGACCAAACCGGCAAATATTGTGGAGTTGAAAGAACGAATAAGACAGGAGTGTAGGCTAATTTCCCCCGAAGTAATTAGAAATGTTCAAAACGAGAGTTCCGTTTAGAGTATTATCAGTTAGAAAATGGACAACATTTTGAGCATTTATTGAAGAAAGACTTTTAAGTTGAATTAATTTTTCAAATTTGATAATGTTTGTTAATTATCTTCTTAATGACAGGAAATAAAAATTGGAAACACATGTGTAACTTGATATACTCTTTAAGAATAGTGATAAAAAATTAGGGTTGTCATTAAAAATATAGTGGATGACGTCATATCTCAAATTTGGGACACGCTGTATAAAAATTTTTTACATCAAAAAGAGCGCAATTTAAAATACTAATCGACCTGTCGGAGCATATTTCCGAAAAATAAACTTTCTTTGATTTACTGAATTTATTCCAAGTTAAAGACTCGCCCTGTATACATTATTACATTCAGAGCACTAGGTTTCATAAATACCGGATGTTTTAATGGGATTTTCTCTAGCATTAAATAATATATTACATTTTTTAAATTTTCAAGGTTTATTAAAGCAACTTGATTACTTTGTTTTCGAAAAATGTTTTTGAGTGATTGTGGATTATTTCCGTTTTCGTTTATTAAATTTTTAGTGAGATTACCTGGGAAATTGTTATCATTTGCAATTAGTATGATTTTTATTTAATTCCTCGTTTATATTCTTCCGTCAAAAGGCTAGAGAAGGCTTAATGCCACTTCAGAGTAACGGGGGGCTACCCTCTGAAGTAACAAGCTCAGTTACAGACGCACAAATACGCAAACCTACAGGCTGAAGGATCTCGCGATCGATGGTCAGTTAGATGCACTACTACTACTATGTTGTCATTGGTTCCGTATTTAATTTATTAGCATTACAAGAGAACGATCAATATTTGCGGCTCTGCAAATTGGAGTTTCTGCCTCGGAGATTGCTGAATCGTGGGAGGATTTGTGGTAAATTCCACGGTATGGCGCAGATGCATACCTTGCATACTAGAAATATACCATATCAAGTCTATTCTGGCATACGCAATGCATATTATTAAATTGTGTATATAACTGGAAATTGTGGAATGTGCATATTGTTTCAAACTTTGCTTGTACTAAGTGAATGCTTCTGAGGGATTTGACCTTTCAAAATTGATTACTGTTTGTGCACTAGGTAAAACATGCAGGCACGTGTTAAATGTAAATCATTTATAGTTTTTACACATAACGTTGGGCGTTCTAGCCATGGATCAGTTGGCAGCATCTGAAACTGTCAGTGTATTATATTCAAGTTTGGGAAGATCTCAGATTCATTTCCGACCATCGCAAAATATTTACCCCATCGCCCATAGAGACAGTCTTCACGGCTACTACTACTGTAAGTAAAGCTGAAAGTTTACGAGAACGAGAACCGCTGAAATATTGAACCAAAACTGTTTAACAACCTGCCAGAGAACATTAGAAAAATCACGTCAACTAATATGTTTAAGGAAAAATTGAAGAGTTTTTTGCTGGAAAAATTGTATTATAATTTACATTATAATTTACATGATGTTGATGTAGATGCATTAAAAAGTTTTGATGCTGACTATTATAGGGGTTAATTTTTTCATTCTACGGTTACAAAAATCGTCAAAAGGTGCCATTTTATTAGGAAGTTTTATCTGCCAAATTTCATTCTTCTACATTCTTCCATAGTGGATGTATGAAATAAAAACCATCTTCCCCTTAAATTTAGAGGGCTGTAAGTTGGAGAGGAAGGGGTTTTGAACAAAGAATTACATGAAAGACCACCTTTAATTTTTGCTGAAAAATCACCCATTAAAATATTTCGCATCAGTTTAGAAACACCCTATATATTCAGAAATATCTGTGAATAGTTTTAGGCCGCAATTCACAAGATATGGCTTTCTCCATCGCGTCGCGCCACGTCGCGTAGTCACAGCCAATTCTTGGTTTGCGTGGACTTTGGTTTTAGTTCGCTGTCGTATTCTGGCCAGTTCAGAAACGTGCACTTGCAAAATATCCTTCGAAAAGTTAGAAATGCGAGTTCTTATTGTATTCTGCTTACCAGGCTATAAACTTGAAACACGGTTTTTCTCAAATCCCGTTTTTCGAAGTTGCGTGCACGATAGCACAAGAATGTGTTGAGCGATTTAAATATAATTTTTATCTAATTAAAAAGGATAGATTTCTTCAGGGACTGACGAAGCCAAAATTTATTTTAAAAATATTTAAAACGTGTTGTAATTTATGTAAAAAGGAGTTGAACAAAATAAAACGAAACGTCAATCCCAAAAGACTTAATAATAAACAAAACATGTGTAACACTTTTTGTTCTAGATTCAATTCTGAAGGCTGTACAATGTACGCAAAATGCCTACGTCAAAATAGCTTGGTCCATTTAGTTCAGAAACGTGCACTTGTAAAATATCCTTCGAAAAGTTAGAAATACGAGTTCTTAGTATTGTGCTTACCAAACTAAAAAAAACTTTAAACACGTTTTTTTATTAAATGTAATTTAATATTTAACACGTGTTGTAATTTATGTAAAGAAAGAATTAAACAAAATAAAACGAAACGTCAATCCTCAAACGACTTAATAATAAACAAAAAAATGTGTAATACTTTTTGTTCTAGTTTCAACTCTGAAGGCTCTACAATGTATGCAAAATGCCTAAATCAAAATAACATGCCGCGTGCCGTGTGGGTTCGAATTCCAGCCCGGTCGAAAGATTTTTCGGGGATCGAGAAGTATTCGGTCGGGTCCGTGGTTGTTGTGTGTACGTCTGACATTATTCATTTATTCATTTGTTCATTTAATGTTCATCCCAAATTTTTTTTTTTTTTAATACAAAAATTACATATTCGATGTGACTGAATGGCACATGCCTAAGTCAAAAAAAAATAACATGGTTCACTTTGAGTACTGAGTCTCAGTATTTCGATAAACGATTCATTTTGTAATATTAAGTCAATAAAGAACTACAACTGCCTTCAACTTCAAGGTCCCATGACGAATACTTTTTTCAGTCTACGCGTAAAGTCGAGTCGCGAAAAACGCCGTCTCTGGGAAAGTTTTTTTTTAATATGCTTTCTCGATCCATTAGTGATCTGCAAGAAGTTTAAAAAGTGTAAGAAAAATCTATTATTAAATTGTGCATTTTTTTAGTTTTAGTGAATATTTTGTACATCATTTTGATGCATACTGATTTTACTAGTGTAATAATTTGATTTTTTAAGCAACAATCAACCATTATTATCAGTATTATCAAAAGGATTAGTTTGATGGGAATAGTTATGAAAAAGAAATGATGCAGCTACTTTGTTATATGGTATGGTTTTAAAACATGTCGTTAGAGGCTGAACTGTTTTACATGTACTCCAATAAAAAGCAGTTAAATTATTCAACACTGTGCCACACTTACTTCTTCCAAGGGTCGTTTGAGGCTGTATTACATTAAGCTAGTTTATCCGCTGTTAGTTAATTTATCCAATGGTCGATGTGGAATAAGTGGAGCTATTTTTCATTATCTTCGCTGTAAGTTAATTTAATAGTGGTATTCATTCCTTAAGATGAATTTACTAGCCGCTAGTAAATTAGCTCACTAGTGGATTATAAAGTTGAAAGATTTCATCTCCTCTAGCTCAGCTAGTGTACAAGTTTCATCTATTTGATATAATCCAACATCCTATAATCCAAAATCCTATAATCCAACATCCTATAATCCAACATCCTATGATCCAACATCCTATAATCCAACACCCTATAATCCAATATCCTACAATCCAACATCCTATAATCCAACATCCTATAATCCAACATCCTATGATCCAACATCCTATAATCCAACATCCTATAATTCAATATCGTACAATCCAAAATTTAAAATACAATATCCTACAATTCAATACAGTAGCGAGTAAACTAGCCTTTAGCATTTCTTTAACCCGTCATTGGTGACGCAAAGTTTTCAACTGAAGATTTTTCGAAACGTGTTACTAATGTTACTAATAGTTCATGTTTTTTTTTTAATTTATGCTCTGACAATAAAACAAAGATATTTAATTAATTTAAGCTCTGCACTGCGGCAGCTACTCGAAATTGCAACAAAAAAAAACAATAACGGAGAATAAAGTTATTCGACACACCCGGTCTCACAGACCAGTAGGGTCACCATTGGCGGGTTAAAATCAATTTCAAGTAACCATATTGCTTCAGTTAAGAAAGGCAACTGCATTATTTTTAAATCCATAGATCCATAAAAACGTTAGACGTAACCCATATATTAAGACATTAACATTATCCATCGCAGCCTTATCTTTGTTCAACCTTTGAATCTTGAGCATAGCACGCCTAAATAATATAGGTACATCCGGAGCGCCGAGGCGCCACAAAATCAATTACCTATTTAGCCGTCGTCGCCGCTTTGTAATCCCTGTTTACACGTTGGCCATTCAGTCAACTCCACATTATTCACTCCAGATTCGAATTAATAATGCCGATGATATCGGGGTAATTCCGCAGAAAACGTCCCTTACCCGCTTGGGAGAATTTATTGGACCAATTACGTCACAATAAACGTCCGAGAATAATCGAGAAAGGTACGGTTCGGAGACAATTGGAGAATTAATCAAGAATTGATTAATTCTATTGTTGTAAGGAGACACTCTATTGATTGCTTTGTAGATAAAATTAAATTGTTTGCAATTCATTGTAGAATAAAATTCTCAATTATACAAACTTAAAACGCTGGAAATCAATGGCAGGTTAGGCTAATCCTAACAAATGCAATAGCTACTATTTGATCAGGTATTATCCATATCTTATTGTGTCCGTGTACAATGAGGTTATGTTTGTATGTCATCATAAATGTGAACTAATCGAATCCGATGATGAAAGGAACAGGAAAAATAATCATTGTAAACAGCGCGAGTTTGTTGACATTTTCAAAAGGCGACGATCTTGACCTTCAAAATATGAAGAAATTTTGCAGCGGACTTGATGTAAATTTCGTCGATTTCACCTTTTAAATAAGCGAATCCTTTGATTAATTACACAGGCACACATTTTTTTCAGTTTCCATGAGGTAGAATAATGATTCCTACTGTTCGAAATCGAAATCGATTCCGGCATCAGAATTCAACGTCAAGACATTTTTTTAGGCTCCGGAAAAGTGACCAACAAAGGCTTAAGTAAACGCCCAATCGACCATGAATGGACATGGTTGAAAATAAAATTGTTCCCGAACAGAAAAAAAGTTTCAACCCCTCTTGGGGGGGTGCAAAGTTGGGATATAATGTACATTAGTAGTCGTAGGTTGATTTCTGAAGTTCATCAAACCTAAAGTAAGTGTGCCTACTCTTGTAAATTTAATATTTGTAATTACCATTTCATTAATAAAGACAATTTATTATTATTATCAGCTTGATTTATTGATAAATTTTTTTTACATTCTGATGATTGGGGTGATTAGGAATACCATTTTAGGGGTGCAAAGTCGATAAAAAGTAATCGATGAGGGAGTTTTTGAGATTGCTCATTTCGAATTTGACATTCATTTAGCATCAAGTTGACAGCCTTGTCTTCTTTGATTAACCAATCAATATTATTTCTTAACTATTCCTACGATATCGTTTCCTCTTATCCTCAAATGATCTGTGGAGTGGATTCCGTGATGTCCGTTTCTTCCCGCGCTTTTTGCAATCCCTCTTTAACATCTAACAAAAGTCTGCCATCTTCCTTGGTATCTCCTTTATATCTTGATGAAACCTTTCTCCTTGTTCTTTGCTATAATCACCATTATTTTCTGGGAAATGATCTAAATGATTGTGCAAGAAATGTAATTTTAAATTAATTAGACAGCCCATATCTAGATAGTTCTTAACCAAGTCCGACACTATTTTCTTGTAATTTTAGCTTGTTTTATTCCCTATGAAGTTATCCACAACTCTTTTTTAAAAGTTGATAGTACTTCTAGATACAACAAAGGGAATTGGGAACTCTGTTAGAACTATCAGAACTCTTAATTGGGGTGCCAAATTGACACACTCATGGAAATATTGGTATATAGTTGACCTGGGTTAATCTGGCTACCATGGCAACAAAAATCGTATTTTTTCAAAGACGTCGTCCGCAATACTAACTATGAATATTGAGCGCTGCAGAATCATGATAACAGAGTTCCTGATGCCGCAAATTGACGAATTTGGCTTCGAGAATATGTGGTTACAGCAGGACGGTGCAACCGCACACCCAGCACGTCCGGCAATGGATATTCTGCGCCTAGCTTGTCCAGGCCGCTTATCTCTCGTTTTGGCGATTTGCATACGTACGCAAGATCGCCCGATTTGATTTCAAAACTTCTTTCTTTGGAGTTTTTTTTAAAGTCACGCGTCTGTGCAAACAAGCCGCAGACTTTACAGGCCCTAATAGAGCACATCGAAGAAGTAGTGGCAAATCCCATCACCAAAAGTGTTGAGTAAAGTGATGGAAAATGTACAAAACGTGTGCAAATGGCGGCCGATATTATTTTTTCGACTTGACAGAAAAAAAACATATTCCACAAACAGAACCAATTGTGTTCATTAAAAAAATATCGTCGATGAAGCGGCACCGCCTAATCGCCAATTGAGATTTTAACATCAATCTTTTCCCAGAAAGCTATAAATTTGTTTTTTTTGCCTCCACTGTAAAATTTGGTAAATGTGAGATGGTGATTTTGGACCAAAATTAAGATTTTAACATCAATCTTTTCCCAGAAAGCTATAAATTAGTTTTTCTGCCTCTCCTATCAAAGGACCCCTTACAAATCAAATGGAAATTGGCTTTTGGTAAAATTGGCCAAATTTTGGATATGTTGTTCCTTCCAGTGTCCAGATCAAAAGTCTCCAATTTTCGCTGATTTTATCTCTCCCCTTGCATTTTCTGGATATACACTGCTCAATATTTGAACTGGTACACTTATATAAAATGCAGTAAAAGCAAACAACCATTTTTAGGCATTTGGCATGACTTCCTAAATGATCAGGGCTCTGTTTCGGAATGCGAACAAATGCCTAATGCTTATACTTAATCAAGTTTTAAGAGAATTTTTGCGAATTTCTCGAATGGCTAAATATTCCTCAGCATTACATTCGGGATTTGATTTCCAGCATGCCAAGACGTTTCCAAGAGGTCATAAGAGCTAGAGGAGGTCCCACGCATTATTCATCTTTAAGTGTTTGTTTCCAGAGCAAACTTTTCTGTAATACTAAAATGAAGATTTTGTTATTTTTCTATTAGAACATTTGAAATTCGTAATTTAAGTTTTATTCTTTTAATTCATTGCCCTAAAAGCGTTTCCAGCACCATATTACTATCAATTAAGCAAAAGCTGTTGCTCAAAAAGTAGTAAATTGTTTTTTATATATGTTCTTGTAAGTGTACCAGTTCAAATGTTGAGCAGTGTATATGAAGATTATATACATTTTCCGATTATCTTATAAATATCCCGAAAATGCAAGGGGAGAGGTAAAATCACCGAAAATCGGGGATTACCGGTCTCTAACCTTCGGAGCTGGGTACTACTCGCAGGGAAGATTTTCAAGCTTTGTACCCATCGAGACTTTTGATCTGGATACCGAAAGGAACAATATATCCAAAATTTGGTCAATCTCACCGAAAGCCAATTTCCATTTGATTTGTCCGGGGTCCTTTGGTAAATGTGAGATAGTCGGCATTGTCGCTTCACCGACGATATATAGCCTTAAAACATCGGATAATTACTTTTGGCCCATCTTGTATCTTGCAGAGTTTTAAAAGGAGGCTATTAAAGCATTTCAATTAAAGAGGCAATATTGGATCCGCAATAGCCAAAGCCAGCTATTTGCCCGCTGTATTTTGCCTGATGCATCATTTTCTTTTAAGCTGTAATATGTTTGTCTTGGGCCCGTTTGATGGTTAATCCAACACTGATCTCAATCTTGATGTTGCCATGCCAATTTATTTGAAAAGAAATCAAATATAGTTTGGTTGGTATATTTATAAATTACATTGTTTACATATGAAAATCCCGCGGGCAGGCTACACCGTTATTTTAGTCTCATGGGCCTCAAATAAGTGTCCTCGCAATTGTTACTCAATGAAAATGAAAAATCTGGTGTCTAGTTTCACAATCCAGTTCGCACGACTAATTTACACATTCGAATGTGTGAACCGACAGGTAAACTAGTTTACTTGGCTAGCCTTCATTTTAAACTTTTATAAAGTGTATTTACATAACATTCATCTCTTGCTGCCAAAGTGTACCAATTTTACCAAATTTAATAATTCTAACCCCGCTAGTGCGTACAGTGCGAGAATCTGCTACAAATTCCCAAAATTTCAGCCAAATCCACCGAGACCCATTTTCCATAAGGTTTGTGCGGGGTCCTTTCAACAAAATCAATTACAATTAATGAAAATATTGACTTTATATGTGGTTATATGCGGATATATGCTCAAATAAGTTTAATGTGACAAAACCTCGAAATATTAAGTTATATGCGAAATAAAACTTGGTACTTTGATTTATATCAGAGAGAAACGTACAGATACAATTCGCCAGTTCAATACGAAAGAGCAAATAAAACATGTAAAAAAATATAAGTCCGGACTCTACTAATCACCTACGCCAAACAAAAAAAAAAATGGCGGAAAAATGTTTAATCGACCAATTCTGTTGATTGTGGATTGTGTCGAAATTATAATCAATAATATTAAATAAAGTGCATGATATTAACTAAGAAGGGGAGGATCAGACGTGTGACTCTCCGATTTAATCCACACGAGTGCTAAAGATGGATCAAATCGATGTGTCACACATCTGACCGATAAATAAAATAAGACTTTTAGATTAATCGATACAATTAAACATTCTTATATTGCAGTATATTGAATTTAAATAGAAATAACAATTCATTTCGGAACTAATTCGGAACATAAAAGTGGGTAATAAAGTGGTATGGCACTCGACCCAATTAATGACGTAACTCGTGCGTAATTGGTGCAACGTATGCGACTCGCTGTTGTAGTCAACGCTCGTAAAATATTTACGACACGATGCCAATGCACGAACATCGAAAACTTTTCCAAAACACCTTGACATTATGCTGCATTCAACGAATGGATAAAACGCGTCAAAATACATATTCAAATAGGAAGCAATTAATTTTCCATTAAGATAATGTGGAATATATAGGAAAACCGTAAAGGCAAAGGAAATAAAAGATCACTAAAAAATGAATAGTAATAAGAAACACTAACTGCTTCGTGACATCTACCACCGCAACGCGTTTTGTTTCTGTGGTCGTTAATTAATATCACCATGAGTGCAATATAGAAAGCAATCGTTAATATATTAAATTACAAAATCCCATTCATTTTATTTCACATTCTATAAGATCAGTGGGTATTTAAAACAAAAGTAATTCGACTGCATCGCCTCTTCACCATCTAATCTTTTGTTACCACGAAATTTTGAAAGTGCATGCAGTTATAATTTTTTACTATATGTACATACATCTTTATTCAGACTAATTTGCACATAGAAATTTGTTTGGGCTATCGACCATAGGTCTTTCTGCCCTGATTTTTTACTATTATTCACAATACATTAAAACTTTTTTTACAGCATCTTCCCATTTCATAGAAAAAAAAATCATAAAAGCCATCAAAATATTCATAATCTGATGGGTGAACTGATGTGGATTGAACCAATTTGTTTTTTTATATGTCTGAACTAATCTACAACCCCAACTATAATTAAGATCCCCTTGCGAGTCTCGATAATCATTATATCAGTTATAATATCCCAAGAACATTGATAATTACAAAATAATTTTATAACAGTTCCCGGAATTTAGTTTCCCGGTAACGGTTACCCATGGCAGCTTGCTCGAGGGAGTTGTCATAAAATTATGTGTGTTTATCCGCATAGAAAATGATTCGTCAATTTAGAAATAAATTTATTATACGAGCAACAACATACGGTATAGGAATAGTAACAATCATTCATTTAAAATTGCAATTCACGAAAGAATAATAATTATTAGAAAAATTAAATTAAAATCCACGTGATCTGTTAGTTTTTATTTCCACGCACGCTGTTAATTATTTTACTGTGATGTTCTTGATCAAGATTTAGATATAATTTTTATGAGCTCTTGTGGTTGAACACCATTTTTGGCCAATTGGCCGCGGTCGATCTATTGGAGTAACTTGCTTTTGTATCCAAGCCAATTGCACCAGCAGAGAACTTTTAAATCCAACCAATTTTAAATCATATACTTTCTATTTGGCATATTATCGAACCATTTTTGGCTTTCCACTGATGATTTGATCTTAAGAAGACGATCTGTTGGTTTTAATTAGTGATGGGCAAGATCGATCAAGAAAGATCGAGTACTCGATCTTTGCAAATGATCGAGCCTCTCGATCTTTTGATCGATCAACGCCGCTCGAGCAGATCGAGCAAAAGATCGAGCGGCTCGATACATTAACTGTATCTTTGAGATACTCGTTCTTGCCCATCACTAGTTTTAATATTCAGGCCCCTTTTTAAGATCAAACGTTGCTGTCATCATTTTGCATTAAAAATGTAAAGGGTGGTCCAACCAAAACCCACGATGTTAATTGTAAATAAAACAAAAAGTTTTCAGACAGTTATCTTAATATTTTTGATTATGATAGAAGGATCTATGACAATTATGTGTGAAACAAAATATCGGCCAAATACTCGCTACGACTTCGGTGGCATACCTCTATCCGATGGTCGATATTTTCAATGACTCTGAGACATATTTGAGGTTCAATGTCATTAGTATGCCGAATTATCTCATTCTTTAGCTCTTGAATTGTTCTTGGCTTAGTGACGTACACTTTTTCTTTTAAAAGTCCAACGGTGTCAAATCACATGATCGTGACGGCCAATTAACATCGCCGCGACGTGTGATAACACGGCCATTGAATTTCTAGCGCAAAAGAGCCATTGTTTCGTTGGCTGTGTGGCAAGTGGCACCATCCTGTTGGAACCACATATCGTCCAGGTCCATATCCTCAATTTCAGGCCACAAGAAGTCTGTTATCATCTCGCGATAGCCAACACCATTCACGGTGACTGCTTGGCCAACCTCATTTTCGAAGAAGTACGGCCCGCTGACGCCGCACTGTGTGCCATATCCGAGCGCGAGCGCCAGGGGGGATTTGAAGGAAAAAAATAAAATTCAAAATTTCGAGAAAAAAACATATCCACTCCATTGTAGATACATGAAACCCTTCTAATCTTGCATATTTATATTTTTTAACCCCCTATATTATTTGCAATTAACGCTTAAAGTTGATCGATTTAGAAAACTTCATTTTTACGGTATTTCACGCGCACGTTTAAAAAAATTATTACATGGATTGTAGACTTGCTATCAATACAACATTATACACAATTGTTTATAACATAATACTGTATGCTATGGTTAAAAAATCAAGTCTCTAAATATTTCAGAACAAAATTTAAAATTTTTTGAATATGATAAATATTTTAAATATACATTTTGCCTTTGAGAAGCGAGGAGCAAAGAAAAGGTCAACGAAGGCAGGAATCAGGAGTTGAAATTTTTAAAGAAAGAGGAGCAAGATTTTCAAAAACAAAAAAGTTACTGATGACCCGGTGGGCGGTAAGAAAATGTTACTTTTACCAACGATACACGAGTGGGCGGTGGCAACAAAATGTTGACTACCCAAATACCAAATTACATCTTTATAAACCCGTTTAGAAAATATGACAAAAATTGCTCGATACACTTTTGAATTGCGATTGCAGCTCTTCTAATTAAGATAGTGATGAGAGAGGTGTCTTTTTGCAGTATTTTAATATAATTTGTATTCTTTAATATAACACAATAGGGGATAAGATGGAAGCACTTTTTCAAA
Source organism: Ocypus olens (assembly GCA_910593695.2). Taxonomy (NCBI): domain Eukaryota; kingdom Metazoa; phylum Arthropoda; class Insecta; order Coleoptera; family Staphylinidae; genus Ocypus; species Ocypus olens. Next base: position 42,614,287 of record OU343052.1, read on the forward strand.
TTAGCAATCAAAATTTTTATAAAAAAATTCTTTGCAAATTTTAATTTATTCTCTCGAGGTATAGCGACTAGCCCAATCTTGTTGAAAAAAAAGTGCATTGATATCATTCGCACAACATCGTAACGTAAAGAGTTAAATTGGCTCACAGTGCGTCCGTCTTTGATAAAAAAAAAAAAACGCCAAATTACACCGAATCGCACCACGTCTCTATCACAGCGTCTTTTTATTATTTGAAATTCAATATTTTTTTGGTTATTGACGATCCTAGATAAATGAAAATGCGTGGATGAGGTACATTAAGGGTACCTTAACATTTCCCCTACACTTTCTGCGGCGTAAACTGCTGCATGTAAGCATTTTGCTGGGACCTAATGAGTTCTTGAACCGCAAAGATTTTGTACAGGTGGTAACGAAGGTCCAGGTGCAGAATTCGGCGAACTGATCCGTCTGACATCCACATATTTTCAACAGCTTATCGAAGCCTTTCCACGTTTTCCGGTTTCCTAGCGGTTTCTATACTTCCCGAGCTCTTCCGGAAATTGCTTATACATTTTCAATAAAGATGTCATAAACATATTCGCATTGTGGAATCTTCCACATGACTACTGAATTGGCGTCTAATAACGAGTAAATAAAATCGTTATTCCCTTCACCGCCATTGTCTTACCCATCACAAAAAACATTATCCTTGCGGATAGCAAAGAACTTTTTTTTAGCGGAACTTTTGTTAATAAATGTATTTCATAAAATAAATTTTATTAAAAACTACAGGAAATATTCTAGGCATATGTACCTATGAAACAAACAAAAAAATCAAAAAAATCAAAAAAATTTAAAAATAGTGATGTAGCCATCATGTTACTTTCTCCGACGTGATGGTATCATAGCCATTTATATTTACGTTTTCATGGTTTATTTTCAATTGAAATCATATTTTAAATGTACATCGAGCGTTGTGTAAACTCGGATGAAACTGAAGTTTAAAACGTCAAAATTATGAAAGATGGGAAAATTATACTTCAAATTCAAAAACTCAGTTTACTCAAAAACTAAAGGGATTTCGAAAAAAACTTATTCTTTATAACTTGTTCATTTTAGCATTCTCTACAATTATAATTAACATAAATTTGCTGTAATTATTATCGTTTTATAATAATAATAATTTCTTTGTTGTCTTCAATGTTTGTTTAAATGTTTTTGTGATATTTTTCATATTCAAGAAAATATTGACAAAAAACACAAAACACCCACTTCCGATGTTCGAAATTTTACCAAAAGCTTTTCAGTTCTTCAGATTATCAAATAAAACGTATGTATGTAAATTTCCAGAAATTGTTGAAATGGCATCCAGGGACACCAAAACGGATATTTCCGTAAAAAAAGTTTCGAAAATAAAAATCACGATCACAATACTTTCTCGTACTTCGTAACGGAGAAAGTAAAAAAATCACTAGTTCTTTCGCAAGAGATTTCTATAATTTTCCTTCGAGATTTCTATAATTTTCCTGAAAACCCCGCAATTATTTTTATCAACATTTTCAGGGAACATTCTAGACATATGCACCTATGAAATAAACAAAAACTCAAAATTGCGTTATCATTAGTTTTGTCGGTTTTGTTGGAACTAAAAACACAAGAATGGATTATCACCAGCTTTTCAGAATTTTGCGACTTTTCAAAATGCGCACTTTCTACAAAAAAAAAATAATTTTCCTGAAAACCGCTCAATGATATTTATTAAAATTTTTAGGAAACATTCTAGATGTACCTGCGAAGCAAATGAAAAAAAAATGCTGTTTTTTTTTAGCAGGACGTGAAAAGTATACTCTGCCCACAAAGATGCTTATGGAGTTATTGAAAACAATATTTTTTCTTCAATCTTAATTAACAATTAACCCATTATCACTTGCGGATATTATATTGTCAAAGTCATTTTAATTATTTCGTAGTTAGGTATTTTAGTTCAACCCGATTTTCCAACCACACAATACGTTTAATCGGGCTGGCAAAGGGCCACGAGACCGATAGCCGATTGTGGTTATAATAACAAATGCAAGCTCCTCTGATAAAATCATCATTGACTCCCATCGAAAGTACATAGCTAATATTTTTTTGTCCTCCGAGAGAGGATTCGCCTTTGGCATCTCTGCACTGCGGTCTCCGTCTCCTTTGGGGATTACCTCCTCAGGCAATCCTGTTTCGTCCATGAAGTGCAGGAGCTTTTTCCAAGGGATTGTTTTCAGCTCTATGTCGGCTAGTTGCATCCGTTGCATCTTAAATGTCTCTCATTCACACAGGAGATGCTGGAAGATTTCTTGTCGTCCAATATCATTAGAGTAGCAGGTGATTTGTACAAGCATATGCGTTGAAAAAATTAACGAGGTGTGTCATCATGTGTCAAAAATTTCACATGGAAGAGGTATCGAATCCTGTTACATCTGCCAGACGGATTAACTGTACATTATTAAATCTGCACGATGAATGAAACGAATGAGCATGGTGACCCAGTTCGGCAACCTCCTCGCCCGAAAATAACACCGCAAACAGTTACGTTTACGAGTTAATTGGCTGTGCCACCGTTTTCGAACAATTAGAGGCGCTCCGAGTGTTCGTGAGCTTGACAAGCATCAGGGCTACCAACACACATACACATACACTTATCACGCACAGCGAGCATAAGTCCAGGTTTTATTCGCGAAACATTGACCTTCCACTTGTACGGCAATTTATAAAACGTGTTCGTAACAGTAATCTTACGTCATAAACCATGGTATCGATCTCTTGGGAATGGAAACGTGAGGTGTTGACAAACGCGATGAAAAAAGTCAAAATACTACTATAGCGTGTTTAAATCGCACTGGTGCAACAACACGCAAATTTCTTTTGTGTAATTTAATATTCGTTATGGTCAGGAAAGTAGTTTTGATTTTAATAAAAGATTTTGTTTTTAGTTTTGTTATAGTTTTTATGAAATTTATTTATTCTGTAGGAAGTAAAGGGTTTCCATTTTAATAATTAAAATGTTTCCTACGAAATCTTTGGATCCGATGTTTTTAAAAGTTATACCTCCCTAATTACAAAGATTTGTACACCATGTTAAAGTACTGAGGGCCGAAAGGCTTTTAGTCGATGGTCCTTTCACAGCAATAAGTATCCATGTGTACCTAAATTGTTGTATTAAATAAAAATAAACCGTATGTGTTTGTTTGTACTGTGAATAAAGATATCGGTATAATTTACAGGATGAAATCCGGCGCCCCCACAGCGCTTAAAATTATTGACAAATGTCTGCTAAACACAATGGCCGAAATCAAGTGAGCGCTTGTTCCTCCCGCTCAGTGTTGCCAGGAGTAATTTTTAATTTTCCCCAAATATTTCATAAAAACCCTCCAGAATACCCCTCGCATAAAATACCCGCCCTAAAAAATACCCCATCGATTGAAGTTCTCCAAAATACAAACCAAAACCTTAATTTACCCCCATTTTGGAGAAACACCCCCCCCCCCCCCCATCTGACAATACTGGGATTAGAGAAGGCGCGCTGATAAGATTTCGGAATTTGCACAAAGAAAAGTTTTTCCGAAAATATGTAGGTAGTTCAAAAAGACCATTTAAAAAATTAAAAAAATATTTAATCGTGCTGTGGTATCCTCAAAATAATTAAAATAATTCTTTAATTTTACGGAAATCATCGCTAATTAAATACTTAAAATGATTTGTATTTTTCTTTTACATAATTTCCAAAAAGTTCCAGGTTTACCGAGTGATCAGTTTCATTCCGGGCCAAAGTATTATATTTAACAATTACTAAAAAAACTAAATTGACTGCAAAAATTATTTTTTTGATTTAAAAATTTTCGAAAAAAAAAATCAAAAATCGAATCGAAATATTTGAAAATTAAGTAATTCCTCAAACACAAATCGCGCAGTCTGTATTTTCTATCTAAATATCAAAGTACATTAGCTTTATCTTAAAACAACCACTAAAACAAAAAATTTCAAATGAAATAAATAACCTAAAATTAATACAAAAATCAAGTACAGGCCAAAAATATCAAAAATTCAGTCTGCAAAATCTAAATTATAGGCCAAAAAAATAAAAAACTTGGACCAAAAAACTCAAAAATATCGACCAAAAATTCAACAACAACATTAAATTAATTATTAGGGTAACAGAATTAAAAACATTGGTAAAAAATTGAAAACTCTTGGGAAAAATAAAAATGCAGTCAAAAAAACAGGAAATTTCAACTAAATCGAAAAGTTTGGTTTAGGTGCCAAAAACATCTAAAATATAGGCCGAAAAAACAAAAACTCTGGTCAAAACAATAAAAATGCAGACTAAAAATTGAAAATGAAAGCAAAAGCAAAACAGTTTGCCATTCTCAGCCCCAAAACTTTTTACCTCAAAGTAAATTGCCGAAACTCCGAAAAATTCGCCCATATAAACAATAATTCAGGTTAAAACACCTAAAATTTGGTTAAAAAAACTCGAAAATACCGGCCAAAAGTTTGCACACAAAAATCAATTCAAGTTAAAAATCTAAAGTATTGACCAATCAAAAATTCGCTCGTTAAAATTTATAATCAAGGTAAAAAAAACTAAAAATATAGGCAAAAAATTTAGACCAAAAATTGTAAACTCTCGGCAAAAATAGAAAATGCAGACCAAAGAAAAAAAAAATTTTTTAACTAAATATTCGAAAATTTTGGTTTATAGGTCAAAAACTCTAAAATTTGGAACAAAGAAATAAAAACACAGACCAAACATCTGAAATATGAACAAACAATCAAATATCCTGATGTAAAAAATAAAAAAATTCTAAAACATTGAAACTTTATCCCAAAATAAATTGCCGAAACTCAAAACTCGAAAGTAATTAAAAAAAATTCGCCCATAAAACAATACCTTTGGTTAAAAAAATCTAAAATGAAGGACAAACAATCAAAAACTTAGTACAAAAAACTCGAAAATACCCCCAAAACAAAACAAAATCGCATATAAAAATTAACAAGAGTGTGAACCAATTAAAAATTCGCTCATTAAAATAAATAAAAAAATGGAAACTGAAAAATGTAGAAAATTTCAACAAACTGTTTTTGACCAAAATCAAAAACTCCAAAAGTTAGAACAAATAAAGAAATCAAAAATGCAGACCAAACATCTAAACTATAAGCAAAAATTAAAATAAAATTTCTGGTCTAGAAAAATAAAAATATGAAAAATCAAGCAAAAGAAAAATAATTTGCCATTTTCAGTCCCAAAAATAACTCTGGCTCAAAATAAATTGCCAACCAGAAACGCGAAAATGTTTAAAAAAAGATAAAGGACAAAAAATCCAAAACTCGAAAATACCGGCAAAAAATCATGCATAAAAGTAAATATTTTAGGTTGAAATATAGAGCAGAAAATCAAAAATTCGGGCCTAAAAAGAAACAAATGCCGACCAAAAATCGAAAATTTTCACAAACAAATCGAAACTTTAAACCAAAATGAAGAAAAATTATTCAATTACACAGGAACTGCAGGAAATCAAAAATTAGGGCCTAAAAAGAAACAAATGCCGATCAAAAAATCGAAAATTTTAACAAACAAATCGAAAATTTAAACCAAAATGAAAAAAAAATTATTCAGTTATACAGAAATGCAGGTCAAAAATCTAAATCCAGGCCTAGCGATAAAAAATGCAAACTAAAATATTGAATATTTAATATTATAATAATAATTTATTTACGGGCAACGAGTGTTGCCAGTAGCAATTTTTAATTTCCCAAATATTTAATAAAACTCCCCCAAAATTACGCCGCTGTCCCTTTTCAAAATAATAAATTTTGAAAATAAAACGTAAATACTGACTTCTGTATGGTAATGATGATTTCTATACTCGGGCACCGAATCGGTGGTATCATGGGTTTGCGTGATTTTCGCGTGATGTTCGCCGATTGGTCAGCGCTAACGCATGTGAAGCGTGTGTTATGCAGCCGAAATTTTTAATCAGGCCCGTTGTATGCCATGTGTTCTGGTTTTTCCGTCTTATTTAAATGTAGTGATTACGTTCTATCCTTAAATCAGCCTTTTTCAATTACAATTAATTAGGAAGTGGTAAATACCTAGTTAGTATTTGTTAGATTTATATTTCCGGCACAGAACTAAAATGTGACAAGGCTGTGTAAATCAGGCTTTTTGTAACGTTTTGACGATCTATCACGAGGACGAGGGGTGAATTAACCTGATCAATAATAATTTACCCCCTATTTTGGGGAAAGAAACCCCCAATCTGGCAACACTGCTCCCGCTTCTACCGCGCTCGAGCTGCATCGGAGTGGGAACACGGAAGATTGCTGGGCAGCGCAGCATTATTAATTGAAATTTGTATTTCGTTATTTTAATATGAAATTGATAATTTAAAAAATGATCACGTTTCTGCGAATCTAGAGCTTCAATTAAAATGAATAATCATTGAAAACGGTTGTGTGGGAGCCGCAATAAAAGCTGCTGCAACGGATAATCCTTTGCGTTTTGCATATATAGATTTCCAGTAAACTATAATTATAATCGTTGATTTGCTTCTATTCATATCAATTATATCTGCAATTTGAAATCATCCAGGCATCCACACAACAGTTTAACGAACCTGATAAATGGCATTCGCAACAACGACATTGATCCTCATTTAAATATACCATGGATAAATTGCTCTGCTACAGTAGAAGCTGAATGTATTACAATGCTTAATCGATTAACATCTATCCTCGAATATTTCACTCATTCGGATTACATGATCCTTCTAGGAAATTACAACTTGCAATCTGATAGAGCAACGGAAAAATTGCGCACTGTTGGGTTTTAGGAATTCCCAACCCGACACAGGTTTGGATTACAACGAAATTGGGTAACAAAAAAATCATTAAACACGCAATACCGCATTATTAGTTTCGCACACGCGAGAATGCAGTCAGTGTCCGAGTTTTACGCGCTGATTCACTTCGTGTTCTATGTCGAAAATTTTGTTAAAAGTATTGATGCCGACTTGTGGAAAATTTCAGAAACTCTCGCTGGGGAAACTTGTTTTCGAAACTTTTTGCTTTTTTTGTAAGCATACCCAAAACACTTCCCCTAAAAATGTTTGGCCTTGGTGAAGGTAGTTTACGCTCTCGGCGGCACGCCTTGAACTTGAACTAACTGGTTACCTTGCGACGTTTTCATTATCGCTGCTGAATGCCTTCTTATCGCCTGTGATAAGCGATAATTACGGGTTGCACTCGGACGTTTTTACGTGCTTTCTCGTCACGAAACTAAAATTACAAGTGTTCGTCGAATGCGCATTCTAATGAAAAGCTTTTATTTCGTAGCCAAAAAAAAATCATAGCGCCTTTAACCCTTTCATGGGAGCATGGAAATTATTTTGACATTTCACGTTGAAATATTTATGGAAACATATGCTTCAGTTCGTTCTTTTTTTAAATTACCCCACTACATTTTTCTTAACCCTTTCGGCCCTGGTGGTGGCAATTGCCACCGCAACATTTACATGTCTCTACTTACTATGACAATCCATATTTTTGCTCTTTATCACTAGATGTCACTTCAACAAAGCCTCACTAATTAATTCCTATACTAATTAATCAAATCAGTTCAAATTTGGTATTTATGGTCTTAAGAAGCTCCCCATCAATAAAAATTAACATCATTTTTTTTTTTCAAATTTAAAAATCCAGGGCTGAAAGGGTTAACCATATACTTATTAGTATATACCGCGCCCTATATATAGAACGCGTATGCAGTCGCGAAGTCAATATGACAAGGAGGAAATGACCCAGGTGTGTGCTCGCTTCCTTGACGCTTGCGTCCATTCCGATCACCGACCAATAAGAAATTTCGTATATTCAAATTATACTGCCGCAAATAGAAAATCTAGAAACCATTCTACATATTGGTTTAATTAAATAGGTACACATTTATATAAACAACTGTAAATTTTGAAATGGTAAGTTTCCCGTGCACTATCATGTAGCCGAGACATCGGCGGAAAAAGGTTTGCACATACATGACCTGGCCATGTGGTTTTTCGCTCTATGGAAGGACACTTGAAGAGAGGTGATACAAGATAAGAAATCACAAAAGTCTAGTTAGTACGTAAAGACAAACGTAGTTTTGAATGAGATCTCGTGAACGATGGGTAAATTTGACAGTAATAAATAGATAATCGCATTTTATTCTGAATGGTACTGGTTGTCCATCCAACTTCAAATGTGGAGCATAAATGAAACCCTCTCATCAAATTGCCAATTAGCAGCATATCATTATTTAATAAATACAAAAAGCGGGTTACTTTTGCTTATCCTCTACGAAATATTTGACTCGCAGATGATGGATAGAAACAATAATTGAAAATTTATATGAGTTGCAAACAAAAGGAGGCCTCCATGCTGCTAATAAATTAAATAAGAAGCATATAGAATATCATGATAATCGTATGAATGTCAAATTGGCTGTACAGACCTTGTGTTGCAAAGAGCGCAGTAAAAAGAAAAAATGAACGCTAAAAACTACACAGGAACATATTGTTCTAAACATTTTCCGGCATTAAAGACATTTTCTTGATTAATTTGTATTATTTTATATAACCTTTTACAAAAGCAAACTCGCCAGCAGAGAACAGCTGATCGTTTAAACACCGTCTACCGCCATACATGCGCGCTTATACAGAGCACACACCCATTGGAGAGAAAGAGACAAAAGTTGCTTCACCGTACGTTCAGAAGGCGCCATATAGACTAATAGATATATGGGGTTAACAGAGGGAAGTATATTTCCCAGTGCGTAAAATTAAAACAATTATTTTATATTTAAGTAATATTAGATGGTGTTACAATTTAAAATTTTATTTCAAAAAATAGACATATTTTAAATGATTTTTTTTTTAAACATAAATTAATACACAAAGGTACTTGGCATAAACAAAATCTTATTATTTTTCATGTTCTTTTGTACTACAGAGCCTGCATCTTCGGTAGCTATCTATTTGATTTGGAAGATGAATTCCGACTTCATTTAGCCTGACTTCATCTGGAACAAGTCTCTTGTTTGCTGAAAAAGAATGGTTTGAATCTTCGCTTCCTGTTTGAATAGCCATAGATAAGTTATTTTGCTAAATTCAATCTAAGTGACAGCTGATCCATTCTATTATTTTTATCAACACTTCTTATAATGTAGGAATTTACTATAGCCAAATAACTAAATAGTAAAAAAAATCGTTGCCACCACTTAGTTGATCTGGATCTGCCTCCAATTGCAGGCGCGCACCCAGGGGGGTGGCTATCGGGCTTGAGCCCCCCCAGGACATTTATATACCGAGTGTCAACCACTAAACCTTGCCATAGGCAGTGGCGGCTCGTGAAATATGTTGATGGTAGAGACACTTTTACAATTTATTGGATCGGATTATACTGACGTTTGAAACGTCAAAATTATGAAAGATGTAAACGACAAATTATAAGGTGTGAGCCACAGAATTTTAATTCTGAGTTGGCCATGCCTTAGAGAGAGAAACATAGCAGTCATTCATTTTTACTTTCTCCGTTACGAAGTACGAGAAAGTATTGTGATTTTTTTTCAATTTTTTTGCGGATCTATCCGTTTTGGGGTCCCTAGATGCCATTTCAACAATTTCTGGAAGAAAAAAAATTGTGTGTGTGTGTGTCTGTCTGTCTGCTGTGTGCGCTGTATCTCAAAAACGAATAGAGCAATTGATATGAAACTTTAAAAATACATCTTATTTGATAATACGAAGAACTGAAAAGCTTTTGGTAAAATTTCGTACACCGGAAATGGGTGTTTACCTTAAGCGTTTTTTGTTTTTTGCCAATATTTTCTTAAATATGAAAAATATCACAAAAACATTTAAACAAACATTGAACACAACAATGAAATGAACATCTTTTGCTTGAAATTTTTTTTTAATTTTTGGATTATAATTATGAAACGATAATAGTTACAGCAAATTTATGTTAATAATAATTGTAGAAAATGCCAAAATGTACAACTTATAAACAATACTTTTTTTTTAGTTTTTGAGTAAACTGAGTTTTCGAATTTGAAGTATAATTTTCTATCTTTCATAATTTTGACGTTTTAAACGTCCGAGTCTACAAAATGCTCGATGTACATTTAAAATATGATTTAAATAGAAAATAAACCATGAAAGCGTAAATATAAATGATACCAACAAGTCGGAGAAAGTAACATGACGGCCACATCACCATTTTTTTAAATCTAATTCAATTGAACTAATCTAGTCTCATGACGTAATAATATGCGAAATACGTCATTTATCTCACAGAAACTCTGACACAAAATTTTGTAGCTCACACGATACAAATTAAATACCCGCAAAAAAATCAAAAATTTGCACATAAAAATCAATCACGTTAAAACTCGGAACTAAAAATAAAAAATTCAGACCATAAACCCGAAAATTTCAACAAAAAAAAATTGAAAATGTTAACTAAAATAAAAAAATATTTACGGCAAAAACTCTAAAATTTGGAACACAGGCCGAAGATCTAAAATATAGGCCAAAAATTAAAAAAATGCTGGTCTAAAAATAAAAAAACGCAAACCAAAAAATTGAAAAATTCTAACAAAAGAAAAATAATTTGGGATTTTCAGCCCTCAAAATAACTCTTTAGCTCAAAATAAGTCGTCGACCAAAAACTTGAAAACGTTACCCAGAAAGTAAAAAAAACAGCATACAAAATAATAATTCAGGTTATAAAAACCTAAAATTAGGGCAAGATATCAAAAACTTCTAAGAAACTCAAATATATCGGCAAGAAAATAAAAAAAGTCGCGCATAAAAATCAGTACTAAAATCTAGTGGCGGCTCGTGGAACATGTTGATAGTAGAGCTACTTTTACAATTTATTGGATCGGTTTATACTGACGTTTGAAACGTCAAAATTATGAAAGATGGTCCAAAAAAAATGCAGACCAAAAATCCAAAAATTTAATTTTAACCAAAAGAAAGAATATTTTGGGCAAAAACTATAAAATTTGGAACGAAGAAATTAAAAACACAGGCCAAAGATCTAAAATATAGGCCTAAAAAATCAAAAATGCTGGTCTAAAAATAAAAAATGCAAACCAAAAAAATTGAAAAATCAAGGAAAACAAAATTAATTTGCCATTTTCAGCCCTTAAAATAACTCTTTAGCTCAAAATAATTTGCCGACCAGAAACTCGAAAACTGTAGTCAAAAAGTAACCAAAAAGAAAAAAAATCGCCCTTTAAAAATAATAATTCAAGTTAAAAAATCTAACATGAAGGGCAAAAAATCAAAAACTGTCAAAAAGAATTAAAAATACCAGCAAAAAAAATCGCGTATAAAAATCAACAATTTTGGTTAAAAAAATCTAAAATGTAGGATAAAAAATTAAAAATTTCGACCAAAAATTCGATCCTAAAAATCAAAATTGCGGACCGAAAAATCGAACATTTTAACAAACAAATCGAAAATTTAGAAAAAAAATTAGGCTAAAATATCAAAAATTTAGACCAAAATATCAAAATCCGGAAACAAAAACATTGAAAATTCATTTTCAGCACTTATTACCCCAAATTAGCCTCAAATTTTCTTTAAATTTAAAGACATTAAAAATTCTCTTTTTAAGTCGGCCGACTTCTACGACGGGAGGAACTTCAAATTCATCTCCCGTTCGGAAAATATCTTTATCGGGTCGAACATTTTGTCGAAAAATAGCGAAAAAAAATTGAAGAAACGTTTTTTATATTTATATTTAAATTAGATCGGTTCTTACTTTAAAAATGACCCTCCTAGATTGCAATTTGCACCAATTGGCTTGCACAAGCTAATTTACGCAAGTAAATCGTTGCGTGTAATCGAATGCATGAAGTTTGCTCAAGTCAAAAAGTTTGGCTTAAATAAAATCTGCCTAGAAAATTTGCATGAGGTTGGTGCATTTGCATGTACATAAACAACGCTCTACTCTAGAGCATGCGCATTGGTTACTGCCGTGACAGCTGATGTACGCAACGCACTTTTTTAAAGCCCAAACTAGTTTTTTAAAGTCTCGAGTTTCACTACGTAATTAGCCATCAAAAGATGAAATTTTTCGTATTTTTTTAATTTATACAACTTTTCTTACTCTAACTTCTTAGTGATAGTTCTTTGCAGCATTATCCTACAAACTCAATATTGAATTATTTTATTTAATATTTAGAAGACCACAAGTCGCACACTCAAAAAATGAAAAAGTGTGTATTTGAAAATGAAAAAATATACAGGGTAATCCATTTAAATAATCTGCCGATGACGTCATATCTCGTAGAATAGAGGAGCTGTTGAAAATCAAAGTATGTCATTGAATAGATTAAATAGAACCATAAACATTTCTTTTAAGAGTAATAAGAAAAAAACAGACGTTTAGCCAGAAATCAGATGCTCCAATACATATGCCCAACCCTGTATAATGAATTTACAAATGTCACCACCGGTATTCTAAAAAGCTATAATTTCATTTAAGTATCAAATCTTGACTATAACTAGGGATTAATTTTTGGTTTGTAAAGTAACTCAAGCATTCTATGAGCACCCTTGTTCCTTAAAGGTAATGTACGTGCAACAATAAAGGCATGGCTTGTTCTGATGTTCGCTTATAATAATTTTAACATCATTATTAATTAATGACATGCAAATCAGTTTAATTATGTATTACGGTCGTGACTATCCTCATGAATATCTTTTTTCCCATTAAGTCATCGTTTCTAAAGTTTAAACTGCTATAACATTAAGAACGCGTTAGAAGATACATTTTTTAAAGTCATGCAGCCCGATATCAAAGAATGGAGATCACTGCTCTATATGTGTGCGTAAACTAAATCTTATTATTTAAAATTATTTACTTTCACGACATATCCTTCAGCAAAACTTTTGTCGTGCGGGTGGTTTTAGAGATACTTCCTGAACTTCCTCACCTCATGTTTTGTAATCAAGGCAATTAAACTCTGCGAAAATATTCGCGACCGCGTATCGATCGCGTATTTCTCAACAAGTCCTCCTTCCACCACTTCAACTCGAAATGCAAGAGTACACGAAATCCGTCAACATTTTTTCAGCCCACGGCGTAGAGGGGGGACGCAACTAGTTCGTCAATGTGTGGGCGTGCGGTCGCTAAAATCGGGGGATGGGTGGAGCAGCATCACCTCTCCGTATGCATCTGGAGGGACGGATGATCGATAACGAGAGAGTTTTGGGGCCCCGGGTGACCCCCTGTTCGGGCCGCGTGGGTGCGCGTTCATCTGCACCCTCTATTACCTCCTCGCCCACGCCGCGGCCATTCAGTTCGCCCACACTTTCTGTTCCCGTGACGTCACGAGGACGTGCGCGCTCTCACGCGGTCGCCATGACGACCGGGACAGAATGAGGAGTCCCGACGTCGTCGCCGTCGTCGGGACTGTGTTTAGGTTTGGCGCCAGTTGCTGCCTATTACTCCCACGGGAAGTGTGCGAGTGCGTGTGAGTGATACAGGTGGCTATACGTTTGCGTTCGTAACGTTCTACAAACGAGATATTTTTAACAATAGCAGGATAATTATTAACTTTACAGGTATTTCTTTACACAATCAAATCTAAATAGAGTCGTAATTTAACTTACCGCGTGGATTCTCGCGCATGCTATAGAATACGTTACTGAGATGTCGTGTTTATTACTCTTGAAACCATCGTTACCACGGTTGTCAAACTTTTATCACATTTTTACACTTTCTGAAAGTGTTTGGAGTCACTTCATACATTGTTTACAGTGCTGGGTTGATTAAAAATATTAAATTTTAAGAAGGAATTCCATTATTTAATTCTAGATAATTGTTTTTACTTTTTACTTATATACCTGTAACTCAATTTTAATGATTGTTTCTTTTTGTTGCAGTGTGGAACATTAAACGTGGCGGAGGAGGTTCAGCACCGCGGAGCCATGGACGGTGTCACCCTCAACCAGATCAACGCCGTCGATAAGAACCTGGAATCTCAACAGAGGCTAGCCGTGTTAAGTTTTGAGCAAGTGCGCCGCCTCAACGACGTCATGGATGAAGTGGTCTGTATCCACGGCAGAGGCAACTTCCCTACACTGGAGGTGCGTCTTCGCGACCTGGTGACGGTGGTGCGCGAGAAATTAGAGGCGGAGGTAGCCTCTGGAGGTGCGGGAATGAAAGTTCGCGATATCAGATTGAACGGAGGGGCGGCTTCACATGTATTAGCTACGGAATCGCAGCCGTACAACGATTTGGATCTCATTTTCGGAGTCGAGTTTAGCAGCGGAAGGAATTACGATAGGGTTAAGTCCGCAGTGTTGGGATCGTTATTTGATCTCTTGCCAGAGGGTGTTAGCAGGAAGAGGATTTCAACGTGCAGCTTGAAGGAGGCATACGTTAGCAAGATGGTAAAAGTTAATAACGACGGGGATCGGTGGTCGTTGATATCACTTGGGAATTCACGTGGGCACAAGAACGTGGAGTTGAAGTTTGTGGATACGATGAAGAGGCAGTTTGAGTTTTCCGTCGATTCTTTCCAAATCGTTTTGGATTCGCTACTACTGTTTTACGATTGCAGCGAGTTGCCCATCAGCGAGAATTTCTATCCGACTGTTGTTGGGGAGTCAGTTTACGGAGATTTTCAAGAAGCGCTTTACCACTTACAGAAGAAGCTGATCTCGACGCGGCATCCGGAAGAGATCCGCGGTGGTGGTCTACTTAAGTACTGCAACTTGCTAGTCAAGAACTACAGACCGGCGAGGCCCGATTGTATAAAGACACTGCAGAGGTACATGTGCTCGCGGTTCTTCATCGACTTTCCGGACATTGGGCAGCAGCGGGCTAAGCTGGATAACTACCTTTGGAATCATTTCGTTGGGCCCGAGGAAGAGGCCCTTAAACATCCGTACCTGACGCATCTGCGTGATGTCGTGGAGGAGTCCACCGTTTGTTTGATGGGACACGAGAGGCGCCAGACGTTATCCCTGATCGACAACCTCGCGTGGCAGGTTCTTTGCCAGGATCAGCAGCGAATGATGACACAACAGCCTCCGCCAGGTACGCTCGTTTACGCGGCCAACGGGTACCTATACCCAGTGATCCCCACAAATTTCAACTACCCCTGCACGTGCAACTCCTGGATGCAGTGTTCGACGTGATGTGCGTGAGTGTGTGCGTCTAACAACCTTCAACCCCACGTCCACCCTTAGTGTAGACGTGGTGGCTGAAGAACGCGCAAGACTTGCTCTAGTTACGCAACATCCAACCATAAACTGACTGAGGTTCCCAGAACCAACCACTATCACAAAAATCAAGTTATCTCAAAACAAAACACGAACGCAGGCTTCAGCGTCCTCTAACTTACGTATTCTTTCGAAACCATTCCGAGGATTAACTAACTACACAAGAAAACAAGGAATCGAATCCGTTTATATACTCTATGAGGCTGAAAGAAAAATTTTCGAGAAAAAATTCTTTGACGCATCATTGGTGTGTGGCTGTGAACACATTTACATTGGGTTGTGTAAAGGAGGTTACGTTCGCGATTGGACATTCCGCGGCCCGATTTATATTTTTTTTTTATTTACGTTTTACAAAACCGCATTAATTTCCAATTTCTTAAAACACGCGGGTCGCGACTAAAAATAACACGTGTACAAGCTTAGGTAATGTAAACAAAAAAAATTCAACAAAAACACGTCGCCCGAACGCAATAAGTATTTCATCTATTGTACATTTTTTTTTGTTGAAAGGAACAACTGTAGTAGGATTAATAAAAAAGGCCCTAAGCGCGCTGATGATGACCTCCAATTAATTAATTAATTGCCTATCGAGTACTTACATCGCGAGGGTGACTGACTGAAAAATATAAATATATATATATTTAAAAAATAATAATACATATATATTGTAAACAAAAAAATAAACCAGAGGAGTCGGAGAAGACGAGAATATTAAAGACCCTGGGTCCTTAGGATTCCGCTATCATCCTTTTACTTAATCTTATTGTAGATTATAAAGATAAAAAGTATAAAATATATAAATATATATCTATTTTGATTGATTATAATATTATGTATGTTACGAGGGCTTATTGTATATTTTTATTGTTCCATTAGCCCGTATATGAGATATAAAGAAATGTTATAAAACTCAATAAAAATGATAAATAAAACTTGTAAACATTTTCAAAATGACACACGTTATTTTTCATTTGTACCACCACCTTTTACAGAAACGATTTAGAGATGGACCGCACAGATTTTTTTTTATCTATGGGCCGACATAAAGCTAATTTAGAGGATACTGCAAATATGAAGGATGGTAAGGAAACAGCGAAAGAAAGAATACGAACTGTTGTCGATTGTGCGACAACAGATAGTAAAATGTCTTGCAATTATGTCAAATCGTCAATTACAACTAGAGAGAATAGTAATATGAAATAGATATTAATTCTACTGAATGTTTAATCAGGCAAACTAGTCGAGAATTTTAAACAATCAGAAAGTAAACTTAGTTTTAATTAGGTGGAATTAATATCCATTTCATATTTCCATCCTTAATATGTTTTCAGCCCTCCCAAAACCTGGCGTCATCTAGGGGTAAGTTTGCGCAGAGTGAGAAAGTATTCGGAGACAACGCGATAAACATATCGCGTGGCCGAACCACCGAATTTAAGATGAATAAAGATTTCGTGACGATTCTGTGTCTATATTTACAATATGTTCACGCGGCGCTTGCTGAATAATTTTGAGTTTCCGGCGTCCTGTCTTGAAATTTAAAATGCTTACTGCGCTTGTGCCAAATGGGCGAAATGACTCCTTCTTGTGAGTCGACTTATGACTCTTTGCAAGAAGTATAAGGGAAGTTCTGGGAAAAAATTACAAGAAAAGAGGTCGTAGAATTGAATCGAATTTATATCGTTCCGGCATACGGTTAGGTTTGAACTGAAGAATTTGCATCTGAATCGAAACGAAATGCATTTATTACATTTCGGTTCAGATTAATATTCCGGTTCAGTTTCGGCTAGGTTCCGATTCAACAAGTTTAATTTGTCACCTGAAAAGCTAGGGTTTTGTCAAATTTGATACCGCTTATATAAATGTTCATTGTGCATTTTTTGATCTATTTAAGATTTCGGTTTTACTGAAAATTTCGGTTATTTTTGGTTCAGCTCCAGTTCGACACTGATTATAACGGGATTAAATCGGGCATTTCAGTACTACAAATCACGCTCGAAAAGTTCCCAAATCAAGTCAAAAATCGATGAATAACAATTAGGACCTGTAAGTGGTCATTGACATGCCAGCAGTGTCGTCCTGCAAATAAATGTTTCAGCATCCCTTAATTAAACCGGATTTTTAAATTAACAGTTAAATATTTTTGTACTTATTGAAGGCATCAATTATACAGGGTTCCCCATAATAGACTACCCATTTTATTTTATTTATTAACTCCCTACGAGATAACTAAATAAGTTTATCTCTGTGGGATTATGTTCTGTAGTCTTTAGGATTTAAGTTAATTATTGATCAAGTAGGCACCTGTCACAAATAAGTTTTATATTAATAATTTTGTGGAACGTTATTTTTCTACGAGAAGTTTGTTAGTTTTCATCATAATTATTTAACTTTCATGGATTACTCAGTCCAACAACGTGTGTTTTGTGTAGAAACTTACATAAGAAGCAATTCGATAGAAGAAGTTAGGCGTGCATTCCGGCGTCAGTTTAATAACAACAATAGAGGTCACGCGCCAAATCGTAAAACTGTTAAGTTATGGGTTCGTCATTGGCGTGAAACTGGTTCTGTACAAAATTTGAAGAAGCCTGGACGTCGAAGAACAGTTCGTACACCAGAAAACATTGAACGAGTTAGAATTGCGTTTACGAGAAGTCCTAAAAGGTCTGCTAATCTACAAACCCTTATCCTAGGAATATCAAAGAGAAGCTTAGATCGAATTCTTCAAAGAGATTTAAAATTTCATCCCTATAAATACCAAATGGCACAGCAACTTATAAATCAAGATAAAGAAGCAAGGTTAGCATTTTGTCAAGAATTTTTCAATTTACATCAAGGAGCAATTCACAGTCTCTTAATGAGCGACAAAGCAAATTTTTATTTGAACGGCATGGTTAATAAACAGAATTTTAGATAGTGATCAAATGAAAATCCTCGTGAAATCTTTACACAGAACCTCCATAATCCAAAAGTTGTTGTGTGGTGAGGAGTAGGATCTTTTGGTATTATTGGTCCATATTTTTTTGAGGATGAAAATAACCGCGCTGTAACAGTAACATCCGAGCGCTACGTAAACATGCTAGAGACATTCCTCATTCCAGAATTAAATAGACGAGGATTACTAAACAATGCCTTACTATTCCAACAAGATGGGGCAGCAGCTCATACCGCCAGAAACTCAGTGCGGGTTCTGCGAGAAACGTTTAATGGCCGACTCATTTCTCGATTCGGAAATTTGCCTTGGCCTTCGAGGTCCCCCGACTTAACGGCACCCGATTTTTTCCTGTGGGGATATTTAAAAGCTAAAGTGTTTGCGAGTCGTCCAGATACAATCGAGGAACTCAAAGTCAAAATTCGTGAAGAAGTTGAAGGAATAGACGAAAGGTTTGCTACGCCGTGTAATGAACCACTTTTTATCTAATATTGAAAAATGTGTTGAAGTTGGTGGAGGTCATTTAGAAGACGTGATTTTTAAAAGTTAGAATTAAATTAGCCAAATATTTATGTTATCATAAATCCCAAAGAGTTAGCTGTAATTTAGTATAATAAAAAGTTTGTTTTGTTAACTGAAAAAAAAAATTCAAATATTAATATGGGTAGCCTATTATGGGGAACCCAGTATAAGTGAATACGCACAGAAAATGTACATCCTCATGAAGATAAAATGTTGTTGTTACCGGAGTAGCTCAGGTAGAAGTGACAGTGGGGTTCTGTAACAGAGAGACACGTGTATTAGTAAGCACGTACCACGTCAAGACATGGATCATTAACTGGGCTCAACAGGCGGATATTGACACAACAGCCTCCGCCAGGTACGCTCGTTTACGGGGCCAAGGGGTACCTATACCCAGTGATCCCACAAATTTCAACTACCCCTGTACGTGGAACTCCCGGATGCAGTGTTCGACATGATCGATTAAACAGTTTTGCCATTGTACTTACTTGAGTCCCAGTACCACGTGGGCTCAACAAGGGGATAACGGTATCCGCCGGAGGGGTTATTAACTAGGCTCAACGGGCGGATAATGGTATCCGCCGGTGGGGTTACTAACTAGAGTCAGCTGGCGGATAACGGTATCCTCCGGAGGGGTACTAACTGGGGTCAACCAGCGGATAATGGTGCCTGCCATTGGGGTCACTAACTGGAGTTAGCCGGCGGATAAAGTTATCCATCGGCAGAAGACCAAGTCCGATGTTACGCCACAAAATCACATATAACACTGGAGCACTGAGTGTTCGTACCAAAGTTATATATCATGTATCTCTCTTCGATTTGATGGTATAAAAGGGATTTCTCGAAGTACATAAAAATACAGCATCTTAATTTCTAGGTTACAGGATCATTAGAAAATATACCGTAAATGTAGTTTTATTTGCTTCAAATTGTTTTTTTTTTATTGACTTGGGCTTAACCATTTAATCACACACGGATGTTATTTTTGTAATTATATATTTTGTATGAATAAATGAAATTAAATGAAGAAATGAATAATGTAAGATATATACAACAACCACGGACCCGAGCGAATATTTCTCGATCCCCGAAAAATCTTCCGCCCGGGCTGGGAATGGAACCCACACGGCCGCGATGCAGCCGGCACAAGTGTTCGCCTGTACCCACTACACCAACGGACCGAACTCAAATAGATTTTGAATTAATTAAATACAGACGAAATGTATCTTGAATATATGAATATTCAATATTATCTTTCATTTCCGCATACACCCAAAAGTCACGAATGAACAATCTTTCATTAGCAGTTCTTATGCATACTCTTACTATTTGAAGACATTAGAGGCAGTGATTAGAATCTTTACTTATCAAGGACCCATATAAAAACATCGAAATTTGCCGATTCTGTAGGAAACTTTCTTCAGGATTACTTTAATGATTACGTTGTTAAAATCCTCTATAATTAAAACATTGTAAACATTATTACATGACGTAAAAAAGCCATCAAGAAATAACACATGACTTTAGAGGTCGGCATTTGGAGAATGTAAATAGCAAAAATATATAATGCTTGTTGTAATACAATACTACAAGCAATTACGGCATACGATTGATTTAAAATTGGTAAGAGGATGTAATAATTCAAGACGACTAAATTCCGTACCTTAAGCCGCGTATAGCTACGCGCACACTTGTCGGAATCGGACGGACGCATCGGCAAAAATTGCTTAACACAGTTGTAAACGAGTCAACGCACATCTATCAGTATGGTATGGAACGAATAAATGTGCGTTGACTGGTTTACAACTGTGTTAAGCAATTTTTTCCGATGCGTGCCGTCCGTCCGAGTGTGCGCGTAGCTTAATGGCACAGTCAAATTAGATTTTTCAAGTGAAATAAATAAGTTTTGAAACTAAGTATTCAAAATTTAATACAAGAAAGTCTAATTTTTTTTTGTAGGATGAATATTTTTCAAGATACAGAGCAGACAAAATTTCGATTTTTTCGAAAATTATTATCAATTGTAGCTCAGTCAAACTTTTCCATCGAGAAAAATCCCGGACATAATTTACCACATTTTCTCGTTGGTGTCTACTAGATGACACTATTTTCAGTCGACTGAAAAGAGTCGATTCTTGAAGTGACTCATGACTGAATGAAAATTAAAAAGCATGTCCGAAACATTTTTGATGAGAGAAAAAAGGTCGTCACTTCGAAAATTTTGGAATATACGCTGAAAATATAGGGAAGAGTTATAGTCTCCGCTTCGCAAATTTTACAATTTACCAGTAGTAAAGAGCAAAAAATATAATGTCTAAAAAATTTCTGATGAGAGATTGGCCGTCCTATGATTCCCCAACCCTACATTCGAACATTTTGATTCCGACTTTTCATTACTAAAATTGAGTCAGGCATTTCCACAGTAGTCACTTGACTCGACTCTTGGGGGGAACTTGCCTGAAGATTGTATGTCACGTTTCTTCGCAAATATCTCCAACAGTATCGATCGTAGCAAAAAAAGCTCTATACAGGGTGCCCGGATTTCGTAGGGACAACATGGGCAACTTCTGCATTTGGAGAGATAGAGGGAGGGTCAAATTAGCAAAAAGGTGCAGGTTCGAGAACTCATTAAGAATCCACTCCAAAATCCCACCTGTTAAAAAAAAATAAAAAACAAAATCTCCCAATTTGTTTCATTTGCCATAACTTCCCTGCTACCCAAGATACTGAGATGCGGCTTGAACCAATTTGCATGACAATTTAAACACTTTCATTGGCACTTCATAAAACCAATTTTATTCCTGCAATTTTTTAGTAATCTAACAGAAGTTTCCCATGTTGACCCTACGAAATCCGGGCACCCTGTATACAAAAATTAAGTAGAAACAAGTTTTTTTTTGTAGAATTAACATTTCGCTAGGACCTATAGCTTCGGAAATAAGAAATACATAGGGTTATAATCAAGAATATTTTATTTTCCAATTTAAAATAAAACAAATAAAGTGCTTTAAAGTTTGGAAAGTTTGACACTAAATTTTGGACCCCCTGTACAATTCATATCAATCAAACTTGGTTAACGGGACTATCAGACCTTATTTAATAAGTACCTTGTATGATTTTATTAACAAGGCACTATTTTTATTTTTTATTAATTCTTTAAACCAATGGCGCGAAACAATTTTTTTTTGCTGATATCACTAAATCGAGTTCAATAAAATTATAGGAGTATGTCGGCAAGCATAAAAGGTATCCAAATAAGCAATAAAATATACAGCATGTAGTCTAAAAAAAATATCATCATGACGTCACCCTTTTTTGGGACACCCTGTATAATAAAAATATTTTCCTGAAATGCATTCTAGGATGCAAATTTATTCTGCAAAATTCCAACTTGATTGCTAAATGACCTATAGAAGACGGGAGGTGAAATGCAGGACCCTGTATATTAATGACTTTCCTATGTGCCTGAACAATTGTGATATATTTCTTTTTGCGGATGACACGACAATTGTGAACAAAGCCCCAACTACCGATGAAGTTCGAAATAATAACGTTTCATTGATTGTTGTAGCCGAACAATGGTTAAATTTAAATAAACTAACTGTAAATCCAACCAAGACAGTCAATTCTGTTTACACTAGAGAGAACCGATATCGCTGAATGTGGAATACAAAATTTCTGGGCATTCAGTTAGATAGCACATTAAAATGGTAGACCTTCACGGCTCTCAGGTAGCTAAGCGATTGTCATGGGGTATTTACCGGCCAAAAAGTCTGAAAAATCGGTTTCTAGTTGGATGTTAAAAACTGTTTACTATGAGTGCTGCTATTGCCATCTTCAATATGGAATATTACTGTGTCTCGTCATGGGCTTTTTGGTCTACAGCATAAAGCTGTACGTATCATAAGTGGATTTAACCACCAGGACGATTGTAAGTAAAGGGTGTCCCAACAAGAATGCCGCATTTAAATTTGCCGCCATTTTATTAATACAAGTTGTACGGTGACTTTTTTTGACAGTTGTCATGTACAGACCACGCGATTTTAGAATATGGAGAGGTATTCAAACGAACAACGTTTATTTATTGTAAAAACACATTACAAAAATGGCGAAAGTTTTGCGAAAACAGTTCGCCAATTACGTCATATTTTTGGTCGCAATAATGCGCCAAATGAATCGACAGTGAGGCGTTTAATTAAAAAATTTGAGACCAAATTTACGCAGAAAATCATTTTGTCGTCGTCCTTGTCGGTCATTCAAAAATAAAGCCACAGTGAGGGAAACTGTGGCCGAGAATCCAGGAACTTCCATTCAGCATCGTGGTCAAGAATTAAACATTTCCAGAAGCACTATGCAACTAATTTTGGTAAAAGATCTGCATTTGCACGCGTACAAGATTCAATTGGTGCAAGAAATAAAGCCAAGGGACCATGCGCAGCGCCGTGGATTTGCTGATTGGGTGTTAAAACATCATCAAATTAATGCGAAAATATTTTTTTCAGATGAGGAACATTTTTACTTCGACGGATACGTAACTAAGCAAAACTGTCGGATTTGGGGTGCTGAAAATCTTCGTGTGATACTCAAACAACCAATGCACCCACCGCGAGTAACTGTTTGGTGTGCATTTTGGGCTGGCCGTATTTCTTTGAAAATGCGGCTGGAAACTGTTAATGGTGTGCGGTATCGCGAAATGTTAACAGAGTTTTGTGGCCCGAATTGAATGTAATTGATGCGGAAGACATGTTTTTCCAACAAGACGGTGCGACCTGCCACACAGCACGTGAAACAATGGTGTTACTGCAGATGGTGATCAACATTGGCCACCAAGATCGTGCGATCTAACACCGGTAGACTTTTTTCTTTAGGGCTATATGAAGAAAAAGGTGTATGCGAATAAGCCTGAAACAGTTGAACACCTTAAAGAAGAAATACGGCGCGTTATGCCATATTTATGCGCAAACGTTATTGAAAATTTCAACAAAAGAATAACCCTGTGCCAGAGGCTTCGTGGTGACCATTTGTGGTGACCTGATGTTGTATTTCACTTTTAATCTAAACTATTTTTCTTTATGTTGAAATAAAATGTTTGCTTAGTTAAAAAAATAAATGTGTTTTTTCGCTCTTGCTAGGACACCCTTTATAAATTTCAAAGAGCTTTGTACACTTACTTTAGCTGCACTATTTATTCTGGAGTGCTTGTTTTATGTTAAACAAAATTTGAATTTATATGCTACCCACGAACAACATGGGTATCCAACTAGAAACCGAAATGATATAAATATACCACATATTAGGCTTACCAGATCCCAAACGGGATCGAACCATTATTATGGGCCATTATTTTTCAATAAATTATCTTCAGGTATACGTATACTGCCATTTAATAAATTCAAGATCACAGTTAAGGCATTACTTGTTGGCCTAGCTCCTTACAGTTTAGAAGATTTTTTGTCCAATGCAGAGGTCCTCTAAACTAAATTTGAATATATCTATACACTATCATTTTTGTGTCTTCTATTTCAACGTATTAATCATGTCTGTTTATGTCATCTGTATCACAACTTTATTTCTTAATGTAACAAAATAATCAGTACCAACTGTGTAAGTATTTTAATATGTTCCATCTGACATACATAGTCTATAACTGTGGTAGGGGTGGCATTATCATACCATTTCATTTAATATTTAATATTTTTAGTAAATTATTTTTCTATGTAAACTTCAACATTGACCTGTGCAAAGTGTGCTGCTAGTACACCAATAAAGTATTATTATTATTATTACTTCCACCCACTCCTAGGGACTTTTAGTATGTTATATAGTAGACAAACTAGAGAGACAGAAGAAAGACAAGAGAAGATACAATATAATAATAACAGGAGCAAATATGAAAGAAGAGATAACGCCAGTGATGGTTCGCGGTACGGCCGAGAAACAAGAGGTGGTAATACAGATAGGTGCGGTCATGCAGTCAGCCGTCTCTGCAATTGACCCTACCTATTTGTATTACCACATCTTGTTCCTCGGCCGTACCAGAAAAAAACCCGCGAACCGTCACTGGATAACGCAGTAGGTAGAACAACTACTCATGAGGGAACTAGATGTAGTAGTGGAGGTCAAAGGACCCAGAATCCGAAACAAGGATGGAAAAAGTAAAATAAAAATAGAATTAAAAATTTGGAAAGCCAGAAAATAGTAGAGAAGAAAGGAACAAGAATGTATCTAGATACCGACCATTACAAAACAAAATAAGGAATATGTGTCACGTGATAATAGTCGGCTTTCAAGTGTATCACAGTTTAAAAATCACTTGAGCTCACGTGACGTTACGGCAGTTTGACGTTTCATAGGAATTGCACCATAATTGTATAAACCTAAAACTGCACTGTTAGTTAAATTGATTCATTACATGGTATTTCTTGATTCTATTGCCGGCGTAACTCTCACTATGTAATCGTTTTTTTACAAAAGGAGAATGCCGAGCTTATTAAATTATAAACAAATAAGATGAAGCGGTTCTTAAAGTGCAGGAATGTAATTTCCTTCTGATGCTGGAATGTTGCTCGATCGAGATGTCAGGTTGCTTTCTATTATTTTGTAACTCTTAAATATATTTTTATATGTTATGTAATCTACTATTTCAACTGAAGTTTTTATTACAATTAATTAAAAACTAGAAACATATTTTTTTTAAAGTTAATTACATCATAAGCGGAGTCTGTAAAATCTTTTATACATTTAATTGGTAGCACTAACAGTTAAACGGGCAACGCTAATTCATATCATAAGTTAAAACAAAAAGGTGTGACAATATAGACAAACAACTACAACATTACGAAATAGTGTAAGTTGAAAGAAACAGTTTTATATATTATATTTACATTATTCTAGATTAAGCACGAATTGAATTTTCACAACAAAATAAAAATAGAAAATGGTGATGTGGCCATCATGTTACTTTCTCCGACTTGCTGGTATAATAGCCATTTATATTTACGTTTTCATGGTTTATTTTCAATTGAAATCATATTTTAAATGTGCATCAAGCGTTGCGCAAACTCGGATGAAACTGACGTTTAAAACGTCAAAATTATGAAAGATGGAGAAATTATACTTCAAATTCAAAAACTCGGTTTACTCAAAAACTAACGAGATTTCAAAAAAACTTATTCGTTAGAAGTTGTTCATTTTGGCGTTCTCTACAATTATTATTCACTTAAATTTGCTGTAACTATTATCATTTCATAATTATAAACCAAAAATTAAAAAATTCATAATAATTTTTTTTCTCGAATAGCAATGATTTTATGAAAAATATTTTCAAGCAAAAGATGTGCATTTCTTTGTTGTCTTCAATGTTTGTTTAAATATTTTTGTGATATTTTTCATATTTAAGAAAATATTGGCAAAAAACAAAAAACAGTTAAGGTAAATACCCACTTCCGGTGTACGAAATTTCACCAAAAGCTTTTCAGTTCTTTGTATTATCAAATAAGACGTATGTTCAAAGTTTCATATCAATTACTCTCTTAGTTTTTGAGATACACACACACACACACACAATTTTTTTTCCAGAAATTGTTGAAATGGCATCTAGGGACCCCAAAACGGATACTCAAAAAAAATTTGAAAAAAAAATCACGATCACAATACTTTCTTGTACTTCGTAACGGAGAAAGTAAAAATATTAAGCTTAAATCAAAAACGTTCTGCATCATCATCATCACTGTAGACAACACTGGTCAACGTTAGTTCAACAACACATTACACTTTGTTGGACGTAGACCTGTGTGAAAAGTGATATTTTAAGCCTAGACTGTGAATATCAAGAAACAAACAAGTCTCGAGAAAGTCAGCGAGGAACGAATTTTTATTGCTCCTCT
Organism: Ocypus olens; assembly: GCA_910593695.2. Classification (NCBI taxonomy): domain Eukaryota; kingdom Metazoa; phylum Arthropoda; class Insecta; order Coleoptera; family Staphylinidae; genus Ocypus; species Ocypus olens. The sequence goes on from OU343052.1 coordinate 42,640,917, forward strand.
TGTGGGTCGTTATGTGCCACTACATTTTAATTTATTCTATATTGACTTGCGTACGTACGCCATCCCTGACGCCCGGTTTTACAGCTTCTACGACCAAATAAACCAAAGGCGTGTTTTTGCAGGTAACTGTACATTCATCTATTGCGTGAAAATATTCACTGAGTATGTTTCCTTCATGCATTACATTATGTGTTGTGTATATTTAAATAAAACAAACGACTTTTAATTGTCTCAATTATTCCGGGAATTAAGAATTTTATAATATAATGATACCTTTACTGTAGCCTAATTATCTATCACGCCCCATCAATCTAAACCAATACTAAATTCAAAAAACGAAATATAGCCTGAATATATAAATATTCAACCTGTTCGTAACTCTGCAAGCAAAATTAAGTCTTACTAAGACTATAAACAAATAACTTATTGAAACAACTACTTCCATGGCTAGTGCCACGCCGGATATTGAATGATACAAAAGAAATTTGCGTTATTGCTAGTACTAAGTACTTAGTGAAATAACATTGGTTTAAGATCCCTTATTTCTACCCACAGGACTAACTTGAAAAATAAAACTAAATTGAATTTGAAAACTTTGAATTATAAAACTGAACCCTAAAATCTGTAAAAATTAAGTAAATAGCCATCTGCTAGACGAGTTTCGAGATTTATCTCTCATCAGTGCAGCTTCGCATTTAAATTGAATGTTAAAGAATAAAATACACTTACGTGAAGGTGACCGTGAACGTGAAGGAGTCGTTAACAAATGAGGAGATTATAGAAGGGTTGGACTGATTTTATACCTCAATTTAGTTGATTAGTGAAATTACAGATGTGAAGAAATAAATGATCTTTTTTTCAGTTGGAAAACCGATTACTCGATTTAAATAATAATTAAAATAGAAACAACCTTACTTACTGCAACAAGTAAGGTTGTTTCTATTTTATTTAAACCAATACTGTTTGAATATCGATGGCAAATGTCTCGAAATTCTGTAGGTCTGCGTCCTCTCCCCTTGCATTTTCGGGATATATATGAAGATATATCTTATAAATATCCCGAAAATGCAAGAGGAGAGGTAAAATCAGGGAAATCGGGGATTACTGTTCAAAATCAGCGAAAATCAGGGATTACCGATCCCTAACCTTCGGAGCTGGGTACTGCTCGCAGGGAAGATTTTCGAGCTTTGTGCCCAGGGAGACTTTTAATCTGGACACCGAAAGGAACAACATATCCAAAATTTGGTCAATTTCACAGAAAGCCAATTTCCATTTGATTTGTGAGGGGTCAAGCCAACATTTCTTATGGTTCTTTTATTCCAAAAAATGTTTGATCTTAAGGTTTTTTCAAAAACTTATTTTGGCTGTAAGGACAAACAACGATTAGATTTAATTAATATAGAATCCACAGCTATGAAAATTACACCGATTGTCACTCCAAGCTTCATGAGCAAATTAAAGTAATTAAAGCATAATAATGATTCAGGAGATAATAAAAAAACACAAATTATATAAATATAACGGATATGCAGAGCTGCGGAAAGAGTGGGGCGGAAAGGGCCACGGCAAGCGGAAGGGCGTAACCAATTCTTCGTTTTTAAGAACTGTGATGTGCCAAGAGAACTCGAATGGGCAATCGACTGATTCTTTACTTTTGAAGCACGAAATACTAACACCTACATCTATTATATACTATAAAAAATGTCAGGTGCGTAGTAGAGATGGGTAACTCATGAGTGAGTCGATTCAAAGAGTTAACGTTGAGAAAAAAAAATTTCACATGGAAGTCACGAGCTGACTCTTTTTAGTGAGGCAGCTCGCAGAAGAGTCATTTTGTCGGAATCTAGTGCAGAGCGTAAAAAAATAGAAAATTAGAAAAAATAAATCAAGCAAAGGGAAGAAAACTTGAAGAAAGATTAAATGAAAATAAAGGTCACAATGCAAGCATCTTCTTTGCTTCTTCTTCTATTCCATTTAATAGTCTCCCGCCATATTTAATACAAATCAGTAAACCCACAGGTTCGGACTTCATGGTGTCTATGGGAGGATGGCCGCTACCATAGGCCAAAACTTCCCAATCTGTGGTATGCGTACCGTTACTGCTACGCGAATGTTGAGGTATTAGTACGCGATTTTTTTAAGCTTTTTTTGAGAGAAATAAAAAGATAATTTTATGAATCTTTTTTAGAAGTCGTTTTTCTGAAACTCTTTACCTTCGGTATGCCACTGGATACCGGTACATGGTACGCGTATTGGTACCGGTACGCGAATGTTGAGCTACCGGTACGCAATTTTTTAAGCAATTTTTTTAGAAAGACAAAAAGTTAATTTTATGAATTTACCAGTCGCTTTTCCAAAACTTTGAGCTACCGGTACGCCATTTTTTTAAGCATTTTTTTTAGAAAGACAAAAAGTTAATTTTATGAATTTAGGAGTCGCTTTTCCAAAACTTTTTACGTTTTGGTACGCCACTATATTGACTACTACGTATCGATACAACATCTTAAAAATATTGGGAACCTCTGCCCTAGGCTAAAGATTAAGGTAACACAAAAAAACTAAATTGAAGAACAGAAGTGGCAGTCGGCGATTAAAAACATTGTAAAAATGCATCTTTCTGTAGATTACCTTTACAATTTGAAAATCAATCCCAAATAAATCTATTTCTGAGATAACGCTAAAGAAATCGACTTATTACAGCTAAAAACAAATTAACCACACTTGAACGGAGGAAATGAAAATTGCATTCAGCGGCGAGAAAAATTGTAAAAAATTAATCTCTACAGAAATTAGTTTCAAAATTTCAAAATTCATCCAAAATATACCTATTTTTGACATACTGCTAAAACAATTGCAACACTCAAAACTTGAACAGAATAAATGAAAATTCCATTCGGCGATAAGAAAAATTGTAAAAAAATCATCTCTGCTGGAATTAGCTTCAAAATTTAAAAATCCATCAAAACTATTTTTAAGTTAGCTAAAAATTAATACTTTTTCTACAAGCCTGATATACCATTCGGAAACAGTTACACGTTGATGTCTGATTGATCAAAATATAGCTCTGCTAGTTGTGGAGTTGAACAAAATCAAAAACGTAATTTTGCTGGATTAAGGCTTTTAAAATGTGCTATTTCAGTGTTTTGAGTCAATAAAAAAAATTCTTACGACATTCCTTAAATATATCAATTTTTGCATCTCAATAATCAATATCGAACCACGAATTCCGTAGTTGGAAATCTGTTGTTTTGAAATTTTTAATTTCATAATACGTTTTTCAAAAATATTATGTTGGCTCTATTTTGAAATTTTTAATTTCATAATACGTTCTTCAAAAATATTATGTTGGCTCTATTTTGAAATTTTTAATTTCATAATACGTTCTTCAAAAATATTATGTTGGCTCTATTTTGAAGTTTTAATGATCAAATTCCAAAAACTGGTTCGACAGTTCACAATTTCCAAATTAATGTTTTAGAGGCTTACAAAATAAGTAATCTTAAAATTATATTTATTTTGCAAGGAATTTAAATTTCTAATTCATGAATAATAAGCTAATTTTTTACGTTTAAATCATCAAAATTCAACAAATTCTTCGACAGTTGCGCAATTTAATAGAAACCAAGTTTTGAAGGCTTGAAATTTGGGAAATGAATAATTTCACGTTTTACATTAATATTTTACTTCGAAACTTGTCTTTCAATTATTTGTTTTGAACCGAAAAGTTCAAACCCGTAATTAGTATTAATCCCGGAACAACAAGCTTGGTATGTTTCCTCGTTAGAACGAAAATCATTCCTAAAACTCAAATTATTTCTACTCGTGGAAGAAAATTTGATCAAAAGGGAAGCTTTCTCTGTAAGAATAAGTATTGCATCACAAGCAATGTTTTAGCTTCCTCCACGAGCCGCCGCCCGTTGCCTTCTGCAGTATGACCTACCATGGGTACAAATTTCAAAAAAAGCTTCGTGCATATTCGTTATTCTATCAATAAAATCAGAAAATATAATCTCTAGAGATAATTCTTATATCACTGCAATATCTGTCTTTGCATTCACCAGTCCAGCTCCAAGTTTTGATTTAGACTTTTTTGACCGGTTGTATCCCAAAAAGGACTTGATAGGATCTCGTGGACAATTTAATTTTGGATGTAAAAGATTTTTTCCTATTTTTTGATGGTATTTTGACCATATTATATCGGTCACGATTGTGAAATATTTGTCAATTTTCACACCAATAATTTCATCAGTGCTTTTGTGTTTCACAGAATTCTTTGTTTTTCGGTGAGTGCTATCAATAGCTCATGTGTAGCTTTTATTTATACTTCCAATTAACGGATGGACAAACCCACAGACTCATTAACAACTAAATATAATCCTGTAATAATTGAAAACATACTGTCGGCCTCGAATTCAATAAAACTACATCATTTTTTTCGCATTTTCCTTCAATCAACCACTGCTACAGTTACATCTGACAACAAAAGCGCTCTTTGATGCCGGTTCGAGGCACAGTTAGCTACATTACATGTGGTGCCGCAGAACTGTAATTAATTACCGAATCGTTACACACTCGCAACGAACCGTCCTTGGATGCCGACATTCCACGACCAATTCTAAAAATAACGACAGACAAGTGACGTTTCGACGTGTCGGAATATCTGGCGTCACGCATTGGTCAGTGAGAGTGCTCCTTTTCTATTAGCTGGGGAAATTCTTGGCGCTATCTTCGTTTGGAAAGGTGCCAGAAGACGCACACTAAAGTGCAAAGAATTCGCATCATTCATGTCTCACACTTGAAAATTCATCATGAAACACGCCTCACTTATCTGATTTATTTTATAAATAGGGAGATAGTATCTATCTTTAAATTTTTAGGTTAGGTTGAATACTTGAATTTATGCATAAAAATACGTACCTGTTCATCTTAACCAGGTAAAAATTAGGTTAAATGAATCGCAGCGCGATATGACGAAATAATTGAAGCGAAATTGAATAAATATGAAGAAGACGTTTTGCATGGTAAATAAAAAATATTGTTGGATAATACATTTAATGACGATTGATATGAGTTTTTTAATCAGAAATAACCACATCGATTTTTTTTGCACAAGAAACTGGTCCTTTTCGCCAGAGTTTTCAATTAACCGTATATATTGATTTCTAATTATTTATTATATATACAGGGTGTCCTAAATAGAGTAGGATTGCATGGGTATCTTTCTTATTCTTACAGCTAGAGATCTGGTTAAATGGGCAATGTTGTGCAATTTTCTATGCTGATTCAGATTATGTTGAGAAATTTTCAAAATTCCGAGCAGTTTAGAAAATATTAAAAAAAAACTGAAAATCGCGATTTTCAAAAAAATCAAATATCTAAATAATTATTAAATATGCGAAAAAAAGTTTTAAATAAAAGTTACTTGGTTTAATTAGGCAAACATAGAAATCAAGTCAAAATAAAATTCAAGATGGCGGTTTCCGAGATATTAATACCAACTTTCTTATTCAAATAGCCGCCATATTTGATTTTTACACGCATAAATAGACTTTTTTTTCTCTGTTGTTGTACATCGTTGAAAAGAGAAAAAAAGTCTATTTATGCGTGTAAAAATAAAATATGGCGGCTATTTGAAATAAGAAAGTTGGTATTAATATCTCGGAAACCGCCATCTTGAATTTTATTTTGACTTGATTTCTATATTTGCCTAATTAAACCAAGTAACTTTTATTTAAAACTTTTTTTTGCATCTTTAATAATTATTGAGATATTTGATTTTTTTGAAAATCGCCATTTTCAGTTTTTTTTTTAATATTTTCTAAACTGCTCGGAATTTTGAAAATTTCTCAACATAATCTGAATCAGCATAGAAAACTGCACAACATTGCCCATTTAACCAGATCTCTAGCTTTAAGAATAAGAAAGATACCCATGCAATCCTACTCTATTTGGGACACCCTGTATACTCAATTATATATTATATAATGATTGGGGGGGATATACACTGGACATCCACGGACCCGCATGGCCACTTCTTCGTTCCGAAAAAGTGACCGCACGGATGGGATTCGAACCCACGACCACGAGGCCCGTGAGGCCCGTGAGCAGGAGCTGTACTCACTAGGCCATCACGGCCCCACCGCATCGATTATAGGTGTTTATTGTTGTTGATATAGTCCGTCAAACACGAAATTCAGGGTTGGTTCCCTTGAATTTTTATTTTTGGAAGTTTAGCCCAGTTAACGGAATAATAGCCATTTGTCATTTTTGCATGTTTTATAATAAATACATCGCCGGGACCAGAAAAATGGTCTAAGCGTCGTAAAATTTCGGATTTTCGACATTGGTCGAAATTATTGGATAATCTGCCAGTTGAGATTTTATGGAAAACGCGGAGATCCGTCACTTCCGCGAATTTCAACTTAATGGGTTTGAAATTATAAAAATTCCCTCTTCGATGAATTGATTATCCGAAGAATTTATTTTCGAAGAATAGATATACGAAAAATCTACTTTCAAATAATTTGTTTTCCAAACATTTGTTTTCGAAGAATTTAAAGGATGAGGTTGTAAAATTATTTATTTTTTCAATAAACACGAATTTAATTTTTGCGAAATTCACGTACGCAAGCAAGTATTTTGTAGTACGACTTTAACACGGAGACCCTATTGTACATAACAATAGCAACGCTTACGTAGTCGAAATGGTACTCGTAGCTACATTATCATTTATTCTAAAATTAACCAAGAACAATCCAAGAATGTTAATGAAACGCGGAGCCAAGCATAGACTTTTTACTTTCGTTGGAATCCGCCGGTGCGTCGGATGGAGGTTATGAGTCCGTACTTTACGTCGCGCATACTAATCAAAGCACAATTTTCACTTTCGAGCCGCTTTTCCGGATGGAAACTCGAACGCATCCAACCATTGTCCCATTTCGAGGCGGACTTCGCCAAGGAGGATTCGATTTCTGAAGCGTTTCCATTACCAGAACGAGAATTCCTTCAATTCGTGAAGTGGTGGAATTCCTTGCGCGATGGCGTAGGTCAAGTTGTGCAAGTTTACCAGCACTTTTGCGCTCTCGCCGGAGAGAGGAGCGGTAATTTATTCAGAGAGCCTCTCGGAGACATTTAGAAGATAATTGCCTATTCACAATACCGACGCGTTCGAATCGAACCGTCATCGTCATCGGTTGCGTAAGAGTATCAGGTGGTCTACGGCTGAAGAAATGTTTTGGAAAGGATGATGAGATATTCGGCTCGCTTACTTATATACATAAAACTCAACAAACATGCAATATATGGACATATAATGTCAGTATAGAAAGATGTATATTGTAATGTTAATGAATTTGATTTTTGCAGTGAAGCCAGTTTTCATTTAGGATGTGGAAACATAAAAGGCGCATATATTAAAGAGAGGCTCTAGAGTTGCTAACTGTACGCTTTTGGGGTGTATATAAAACCTGAACATTTTCCAATGGAATTTGTAAAAAAAAACTGTTATATAGACTAGATATTTTATCTAGATTTAGATAGACATGTACTAATTGTATTGCAAATAAATTTATATGTATTAATTTGATAAAAATTACACTAGCTCTGCCAAATGCATTGTAATGTCTATTCTACTTAATACGGTAAAGTTTGGTCTAAATTTGCTGAGCCAGGATCAAGGATTAATGGGAAGGATTTGTGATAACAAGAAGGCAAGGTGCCTCAGAATTTTGTTTCTGAGTTGGCTATGCCTGAGAGAAAGAAACATAGCAGTCATGTCTGAGATTTTAAATCTAATTCAATTGAACTAATCTAGATTCATGATGTAATAATATGCGACATCCCTCATTTATCTCACAGCCAACTCTGGAACAAAATTTTGTGGCTCACACGACAGTATGCGTAATATTAACCCACTCTGGGCGTCGGTGGTGGGGTGGTTCAAGAAAAGTCTAACCACAAGTTGTCGGCCAAGATTTCCTGTGTACGTTGTCTGTCATCTTGGAAAAGGGGTATTTTTTTTTCTGCGACAAGCAGGCTCCCCGGAACTTTTTATAAAACCATTAAAGCCTATCAGTTTTAAACAAGATAAAAAAATATTAAAAACCATTTAATTTATTTGAATATAGTATACTACTGCCTCCCTTACACCATTTTGGGATTTTTTTTCTTTTATTAAATGTAACTAATTTAAATTAAAATTACTTAGGTTTAATAAAAGTTGAACAAACGCAAGTTTTGTATAAACGACTAAATACTTTACAACTACCTTTCCCACAAAAGTTTTGTATGATGCAATCAATAAATTATCCTAAGAATTTTATAGAGACTTTTGTGAAAGGGTCAAAGTGTTCAAAGAAAATTTGAAAATGCTAAAAACCAGAAAAATTAACTTTGTTTATAATTATCGCAGAGAAGCAAGCTTGGATAGTTTTTGAGACTGAAGAACTAGAGAACTGTGGATTTTAGGTGCCTTCAACAAAAAATATTTCGTAAGTCAGTTGGAAATGTTTCGCTTCTTATCTTAAAGGAAGGATATTTGAAGGAATTGTGGGTTAACAAGAGGGAATAAGTAGGATAAAGGTCATTCTGTCTCAATCAATTGTTTGTTAATTACATTTCAAAATAATGAAATCGACGATCACTAAACATCTAAGAAGACGAACGGTCAATATTTTTTTCGCATCTTATTAAATATTACAAATGTTGGTTTTCGCATCTTATTAAATAATATAAATGTTGTTAAATCGTTTTTGATTGAGAAAGTTGTCCATTATTCGACCGAATCGTTTTATCCACATTTGACGTTCAATCAAATGATAGCGATTTCATTGCCCAAAATGGTTACGATTTATTTTTTGTCAGCGAACTGCCGCAATTTCCAAATAAAAAAATTATTCGTTATAATTTAATATAAACAGAAACATCTTTAGGTAATTATTTAATATGATGCCAAAAAGTATAGTATTAAACTCGTGAGTAAGTTGGCCATTGCCACTCTGGTGAAATATAAACTTTACCCTCGTGGCAATGGCCAACTTTCTCACTCGTTAATAATATACTATTGTATCGAAAGGAGGTGATAATCCGCTCCCCCACAATGGCCCCTTTTAATCAATATTTTTTGGGTTTTCAATTGCCGTGGGTGCTAAACTAAGACTTCATATCCAAAATTGGCGATCTCAAGATTTTGTCTAAAATGATGAAAATCTTCAAATATTCTAAATTTTCCTCAAAAATTGCCATTGGTTTAATTCTTGTTTTGTGCCAGTCGTACGATACAGATAAATAAAACTTAACAATCTTATAATGATCTATTAGAATGCATGATTATTAAACTACTTCTACACAGCTGCAGAATTCAATTTGTAGATAGCGGTAGTTTAGAAAAAGTCAAAATCAACATTCTGTGTCTAAATGCATTTTGTTTTAAAATCAGCAGAAAGATGCTGCAAAATTCTAAAATTTGTAAAATTTGTTATTTATAGGTTTTTGTTTTTCCAATAATTTTTTATATATGCCAAATATTACAAAAACATTTAAACAAATTTTGGAGACAACTTAGAATTGAACTATTTTTGTTTGAAAATGTTTTTCATAATATCATTTTTTTTTCTTTTTCGTTTTTCGTTTATAATTATAAAACAATAATAGTTACATCAAATTCATGAGAATAATAATTCTAAAGAATGTCAAAATGAACAACTTATAAAAAATAAGTTTTTTTCGTAATCTCTTTAGTTTTTGTGTAAACTATCAGAATTTGAAGTAATTTTTCCTTTCCATCTTTCATAATTTTGACGTTTCAAACGTCAGTATCATCCTACGATGTACATGTGATATATGATTTAAATTGAAAATAAACCATAAAATTATAAATACAGTGCGCGCCTAAAAGAAGGAATATAGTCAGTAAAACCGAAATAAAATATTTTTGGAAAAAACACGTCGATTTTCTTTTATACAAATACACATTTTTGCATGAAAGTCGATTTTCAGTCGTCATTTGTTTTTGAGTAATGACGTCATCCATTTTGTTTTTAAATGGCAACCCCCTATTTTTATTCTTGATTGAGAGATCTTTTCATTGTCGAACTGTAACTATAAAAATGTTGTCATCTTACATAAGAAATTTTCTTCTCATTGTTGAACTGGAACTATAAAAATGTTGCCATCTTACATAAGAATTTTTTCGAGAAAATGACTTTTGAAGGTGAGAACCCGATATTTAATTTTTTTCAAAATGACCTTGTTCCAGCGCTTGTAGCAATTTTTCCAAACAACAATGATCTTGACCTTCCATATAATACAATATGATTTCAGCAAGACGGCGCATCCTCGCACTAGGCGCGTTTTTTTTTGTATCGAACGTGTATAAATTCTTCTTGAATATTTTCCAGGCTAATTCTGCGCATTCATATCTTTCGTGGGCTATTCTATCGGTACTCGCCTTACTTTCTATCCACCTAAGATTATCCCAAAATCTAGACAGGGTATATGTATACTATTCTTGGAATAAGAATTTTGAGGATTTTTGGAAATTTTCAACTCGATAGCATTCGTTTTTATATTTTCTTCGAATGGTCAAAATTATTACAAAATTTCGCATCTCTACTTTCTATCAACATGAGATTTCCGCAAAATTTAGAAAGGGCACGTATACAGGGTGTAGATGAGCAAAACGGTACATAGGATTTTCAATGTTACTTTCTTTATATTTGAATATTGGCTCCCCTGATCATTTAAGAGGAAACATGTAAATACATTTTTTGTAGAGTAAAAATTTCTAAATGCAGTCATGCTATTATTTTTTTTGCATTTATAAAAACCCGAAAAAATAATAAAATACAAATTATCATTTTGACGAAAATACTAGTTGCCATGAAATTAAAAAAAAGATGCGCTGTTGATCTGTTGGCTTCTATCAAATTGATTGAATACTTCAGAACCGTTTACAAGATTTTTCATTAAAAATGTATTGTTTTCAGGAAAAATGTCACATCAAAGTTGTCGCAATTTTAAATTGTAATTTTAATTTTTGTATTTTTATATTTTATATTTATATTTTATTTTATATTTTGTTTTATGTTTTATATTCTAATTAATACCTAAATGTATAAGCTTAATCCCGTAAATATATTATTATTATTATTATTATTATTTTATTATTATTATTAAAAAGTGCAAATTATGAAGGGGTTTCAGTTTTTGTGAAGTGTAGAATATGTTTGCCATTAAATGTTCTGCATAGATTTATGCTATTTTTTATTTCTATTTTCATTCGTAAAAACCAAACCCAACTACGCACCATTTTTTCTAATTTCATGGCAACCATTATTTTCGTGAAAATTATCATTTTTATTTTATTATTTTTCGGGTTTTTATTAATGCAAAAAAATAATACCTTGACTGCATGCAGAAATTTTTACTCTACAAAAAATGTACATGTTTACTCTAAAATTATCAGGGAAGATAATATTCCAAAATATTTATTTACGTTGAAAATCCTATGTTCCGTTTTGTTCAACTACACCCTGTATGTATAGTTTGCATGAAATAATAATTTTGAATGAATTTGAAGTCATTTTACAAATTCTAACTGCTTTTTATATTTGTTTTTTTCGAATCGCCAAAATTATGACAAATTTTCACATCTTTACTTTCTATCCACATGAGATTATCCCAAAATCTAGACAGGATATGTATATACTATTCGTGGAATCATAATTTTGAGTTGATTTTGAAATTTTCAACTTGCTATCAATTATTTTTATATATATTTTTTAAGATAGCTAAAATTATTAGAAATTTTAATATCTCTGCTTTCTATCCACATGAGATTATCCCAAAATTTAGGCATAGTATATGTAATTATCTAATGGTATTCATGGAATCATAATTCTGAATTAATTTTCAGTAATTTTAAACATTTTCAACTCTATAGCATTCGTTTTTATATTTTTCTCGAATCGAAAAAAATATTACAAATTTTCACATCTTTACTTTCTATCTACATGAGATTATCCAAAATCTAGACATGTCATGTCTATGATATTCATGGAATCATAGTTCTGAATTAATTTTGAGTAATTTTGGAAATTTTCAACTCGAGAGCATTCCTTTTTATATATTTTTTCCAATCGCCAAAATGATTACAAACTTTCACATCTTTGCTGTCTGTCCGCATGAGATTATGAGATTATCACAAAATCTAGAGAGGGGATGTATATGGTTTTCATGGAATCATAATTTTAAATCAATTTTAAGTCATTTTAAAAACTTTCGAGTTGATAGCATTTGTTTTTATATTCTTTTTTCATCGCCAAAATTATTACACATTTACAAAACATTACTCTCTATAAAATCTAGAAACGCAATGCTCATAGTTTTCCATAGAATTATTATGTCGATTGAATTTTAATTCATTTTCAAGTCAATAGCAATTGTTTAAAAAAATGTATTATATTTTTTTTCAAAACTTTACGCTCTGCACCATTTATTAATAGCGATTAAGTGCAGATCATTTTCACAATTAAAATAATTTAAAAGTACCGAACCACATAATTTGCACTAATTTAAACAAGTACAGCATAAATAATTACAAAATTTTGATATTTGTTGTTTACAATTATGAAACTAGCCGATAATTCTAGAAAATATAAAAATATCGATAAATACTTATCATATCTGAGATAGTTACATGAAGGCCACAACAACATTTTTTTTAATTTTGTGTGTGTTATATACCAACTTTTCCAATTTCTGACAATTCGAAGATATCATTTTCAAATTCCTTAAGGTAGTGGTTTTTAAAATAAGTGTCGCAGCACCCTGGGGAGCCGCGGCTTCTTCGTAGGGTTGCGCATAATGTTGAAAAAAGTATAAAATGTTACTTAACCTTTTAATAAAAAAAAATATTCGCTTATATTTAATATTTGTAATTTCTTTTTTTATAGATCTCGTCTCTAATTTGTTCAATATTCTTATAAGTATAAACTAATGTCTCGGGAAGCAAGGTGGCGCTTTGATGTTAGTTGCTCGATGGTAAAATCTGTAGTTACGCCACTGTTTGATGCTGTCGTCAAGAAAAGAACATGAAATTCGCATTTTTGTTTAGTTTACATCGTTTTATAAGTCGATTGTAGTGGCTAGTTTACAAAAAAAAAACAACAGTAAATCTGGTTTTGAGTCTGCCCCTTAATGGGGCCTCTCGCTCAAGTTAAAAATTGAATCGACTTATTCGCGCTTCGTAATAATCGCGCAAGCCGCCGTGCTTCGTTTGTATTGATGACTCAACCCGCGTGAGTGTATTTCTCAATATTGCATCGAGTGCGCATGTCTGCAGGCCACAGTACAACGCCATTTTACGAAGCGCGCACGTCTTAATTTGCATCTCTCAATTAAAATCGTGCACAGTGCAAACAAACTTTACTTTTGGTAGTGAATTATGTGATAAATGTGTAACCATTAGTGCGGGGAACTAATATAGTGGTGTAGTTAGTGAAAATGCGCAAATTCGGAGCAGTAAGGTGTTAGGAGACGAGAACAAACTACGCATTAAAGATGCAGAGGGCAAACAGAGGTTGGTGGATATCATTTATATAATTACATGCCTTCAAGTCTACACGTTGGCAGACTTAATTAGGACCGAATTAAGCATATCAAGAAAACTACATAATATTTTTTTTATAAATAAAAGGTGAATGATAGTAGAAAAAACACTTCATTAATTACTGCCCTTATCTGAGTATTATAATCACTAATGGCTTTAAATTAAAATACATTAAATATATATTTAAAAAAAAATCACACACACAAATTAAAATAATTACCTTATATAGAACACAACATTTTAGAAGTGTATTCAAACAATTAAAAAAGTATTAAAGCTTACGGAAATATCAATAACAGAGTAACTAGATAAAAAATATAATTAAAATTAAAAACATTGTGTACGTAAACTTAAAGGAAATATAAAAACAAAACTTATTATAAATCAAATTTGCAAATGAATTCACAATAAATTCAATAAATTCAATAAAACGAAATATAGCCTGAATATATGAATATTCAACCTGTTCGTAAGTCTGCAAGTAAAATTAAGTCTTACTAAGACTATAAACAAATAACTTATTGAAACAACTACTTCCTACTTAATTTACAATGGATTGTTGCTACTTTTTCTTCACCTAGGATATAACAATTGTTTCTTATAGAAAATGAGAAATGCCTTATTTTGCAGTGTATTTTGAGAATTTTAAATAAATTCCTTAACAATTTTTTATATTGTTAAACACAATTTACTTATTTTTCAATTTTACTTTGGATTGTTGCCGTTTCGTTTTCACTGCGAAACTGGCAATTGTTTCTATAAGGAATTGTAAATACATTATTTATTTACACATACTGAGATTTTAAAGTAATTTCCCGGACCGATTATTTTTTTTTACAATTTTTCAAATTACCTAATGCAATTTTGAAATTCACAGTTCAATTCACAATTTAAGTGTTTTAAACGATTATATCTTCATTTATGAGATTAAATGTATGTTGTGCTATATTGTTGTTATCATAAAACATTGAGCATATACAGGGTGTTTCAGAGCTCTGGGAACGGTCAATCACGTGCTTATTTGTCAAAATTTCGAAAAATATTTTATACAAAAGTTGTGTGTAATAGTGAGTTGCACGCCCTTAAAATATTTAAATTTATACAGGGTGTCTCATAACAAAGTTACAGACCAAACTTATGTTTTTTTTAAATGAAATTTTTAAAACACCCTCAATTTTTTGTCATTTTTGAATTATATGGAGTAAATAAAGGTGAGTTACTTCAATACTCCCTATACCTATTGTTTGCCGTTTTCGAAATATTTGAAGATTTGTTGAAATGCATGGTCTGGGTGAAATTTTATTTTTGCCCCAGTGATTGACGTTGAACGATTAAAATCATTTCTATTATTTGGTTGAAGGTTCGAGGTATAGAGCCAACCATGATTTCATCCAAAAAATTATACAGGGTGATAAAAAAATGCGGTAGAAAAACCGAACTTATAAAGTTAAATAACTTCGTTTTTTCAAATCGCACACCCTGTATTTAGTAACGTATTCTTAAGTAGAATCCAATTATCTTTCAGATTTATAAGGGTTCCCCATTCCTAATCTCAACAGTTTTCTTGTATTCGGCGATTATCATATCAGGAATAATTATTATAATCTGAAAGATAATTGGATTCTACTTGAGAGTACGTTACCAAATACAGGGTGTGCCATTTGAAAAAACGAAGTTATTTAACTTTATAAGTTCGGTTTTTCTACCGCATGTTTTTTATCACCCTGTATAATTTTTTGCATAAAATCATGGTTGGCTCTATAGTTCAAACCTTTAACCAAATAATAGAAATGATTTTAAACGTTCAACGTCAATCACTGGGGCAAAAATAAAATTTCACCCAGACCATGCATTTCAATAAATCTTCAAATATTTCGAAAACGGCAAACAATAGGTATATGGAGTATTGAAGTAACTCACCTTCATTTGCTCCATATAATTCAAAAATGACAAAAAATACAGGGTGTTCGATTTAAAAAAACATAAGTTTTGTCTGTAACTTTGTTATGAGATACCCTGTATAAATTTAAATATTTTTCAGGCGTGCAGCTCACTATTATACACAACTTTTGTATAAAATATTTTTCGAAATTTCGAAAAATAATCCCGTGATTGACCGTTCCCAGAGCTCTGAAACACGCTGTATATGTGATGAAAAAAATATGGCTTCCATAGGAAATAAGAAAGTTGATGATGGTTCGAATTCCCAGAGCACTGTCCATTTTTGGGCATTAATTTTTTTAGCTCAACTGCTAACTTAAAAAAATTGGTTATTCAAGGTTATCTCTCAATATTTCAGCTATGTATCAAAAGAAATAATAAATTTAGAGAGCAGTTTCTAAAAAGCATTTTTACCTTCAAAATTTGCCAAATACTCCAAACGTCACATAATTTATTTCTAAGTAATTACAATTATTCAAATCAAAGTTTTAAGCTTTTACGTTAAAATGTTTGAAATTTGTAGATGAATTACTTAAAAATTGGTGTTCTAGGGTATACAAGTTACCACCTGCAAAGTTATTATTCTTTCGGTAAAACAGGTTAATTTGAAACATCTTTTCAAAGAAATTAGGAATTTATGGAGCAGTTTCTGGAAAAACTGGAATTATGGACCTCGAAATGTTTCTCCTAGATAAATCCTGATCCATCAATTTTGGATCATTTTCTATAGTCAATTTTGAAGTCATGCTATTGAATGTATATTTATCTAAATTTAAAGCAAATATTGAAAAAAAAAATTGCAATTTACAAAGTAGTTTTTAGAAAAAGTAAATTTTCGTTATCTAAATTTGCCATTTCATGCAGTCATTTTTGTGCTCTAGGAATTCCACAATTTTTTCGAAAGATGCTTGAAAATTTGACTGCTAAATAATCCGTGTTGATAACTTTTTATAACGGTTTTCACACGCTATTTTAGATTAATATTTCAAAATTTCAAATGTAGAATTTACTATGCAATTTTTGGAGCAACTGCATTTTTTGTCACCAAAATTTGGCTTCTAGCGTAGGCATTTTTGTAACTGCGAGGTTGGAATACATTTTTCAGGCAATTATGAAGATATGATATATAAGATAACTATATAAAAAATGGTGATGTTGCCATCATGTTACTTTCTCCGATTTGATGGTATAGTTATTCATGTTTACACTTTAATGGTTTATTTTCAATTTAAATCACATTTTAAATGTATGTAGATACAGCGTTTTGTAGAATCAGATGAAAAACGTCAAACTTAAGAAAGATGAAAATGACAAATTATACTTTAAATTCTAATTACTCAAAAACCAAAGAGATTTCGAAAAATACTTATTCTTTATAAGTTGTTTATTCTGGTATTCTCTACAATTATTATTACCATAACTTAGCTGTAAATATTATCGTTTCATAATTATAAACCAAAAATGACAAAAAAAAATGTGATAACTATTATTTTTCAAAAACCATACTTTTTACAAAAAATATTTTCAAACAAAAGATGTTCATTTCTTTGCTGTCTTCAAGTGCTTTTATAAACCAAAAATGAAAAAAAACATTAATTTTTTTTTCTCGAATAACAATTAATAATTTTATGAAAAATATTTTCAAACAAACCATGTGCATTTCTTTGTTGTCTTCAATATTTGTCTAAATATTTTTGTGATCTTTTTCATATTTAAAAAATGGCGATGTAGCCATCATGTTACTTTCTCCGATTTAATGGTAAATACGGAATTTTTATGATATTTTGTGTGTTTTCATAAACGAATTTCTACATATTTATAAGTTTTTTAAACTGATGGATCTAGAAAAAAACTTATTCTTTGTAAGTTGTTTAATATGGAATTTTCCAGTTTGACGTAACTGTCATCAATTCTTAATTATAAACCAAAGCAGTAAAACATTTTCAATTTTGAATTTTTCCTCAAGAGTTTAAAAAATAAATTTATTAACAAACGATTTACAGTTCCTTATTTTCTTCATTTATAGAAATAATTTATTTTTGTAATATATACATTTCTTATAAAAAACCCGTTTACGGGTTTCGTAATTTTGGCAGCTAATTCTAAAGTTTACAAATCAAATTACGTATTTTGGGGACGAAACTTTAGAATTTAATGCGTAAATTTTAGGCTTTTTAAATGTTAAATTTCACCGACCAAATTTGATATTTGAGAGTTTGCAATTGAAAGTTGCACACCAAAATTTTCGGATCGAATATTCGGATTTTAGAGCCAAAATTACGATTAAAAACGAAAACCTCACCTACGGTCTAATTTCTACAATTTAATGTCTAAATTATGAATTTTAAGACCTAAATTGACTCATTTAAATAATTTAATTAAACATTAAACCCTAAACTTAAAAAATTAGACCTAACATTTGAAATGTTCTCCCTCAATATCAAAATTTACGTCCAATGTTTGCATTATAGAACACGCATTGCCAATTTAAAGTCACTAATATTTTCATTCAAAAATCCACATTGTACGTCTTAAGGTTCAAATATCAATAAATTTTTAATTTTCATGTCCAAATTTTTGATTTTAAGATTTCACAGCCCAATTTAGGGACCGAATTTTAAAATTTCATGTCGGAATTTTGGATTGCGGGTTTTAGAGTAAAAAATTTGAGTGTTCGGGCGTAGTTTTTGGATTTTAGATTAGGGTTTTAATTATGGAATTTAATGACTAAATTTTGGATTTTAGGGCCTTAAATTAGTAATTGAATGCTATAATCTAAAATTCAAGTCCTTAACCCCAAAAATTAGATCTACAATGCGATGTGTTGGCTGTAAAATCGGAAATTCAGACCCAAAATTCAAAATATCATGATTTGAATTGTAAGACATACATTGTGTCACTAATATTTTCATTCAAAAATCCACATTGTACGTCTTAAGGTTCAAATATCAATAAATTTTGAATTTTCTTGTCCAAATTTTTGATTTTAAGTTTTCACAGCCCAATTTAGGGGCCGAATTTTAAAATTTCATGTCGGAATTTTGGATTGTGGGTTTTAGAGTAAAAATTTTGAGTGTTCGGGCGTAGTTTTTGGATTTTAGATTAAGGTTTTAATCGTGGAATTTAATGACTAAATTTCGGATTTTAGGGCCTTAAATCAGTAATTGAATGCTATAATCTAAAATTCAAGTCCTTAACCCCAAAAATTAGATCTACAATGCGATGTGTTGGCTGTAAAATCGGAAATTCAGACCCAAAATTCAAAATTCCATTATTTGAATTGTAAGACATAAGTAATAGGGCGCACTATTCAGCCGTTTTCGAGAAAAAAATTGATAGATTCTAAAATTAAGATATTTAAATACACATGGATTTACAAAAACTACAAAAAGAAAATAAATGAACCCAACTTCAACAATGTGGTTCAATCTTTAGACCTTCTGACTACGAATCGGAGGTTTTATCGATGCGCCAAAAGGTCGGTATATGTTTGTTAACGCAAAAGGTATATAAACATACGAATAATTAACAAATTAAAAAAAAAAATTCTCGAAAACGGCTGAAGTGCGCCCTAGTACTTGCACCTGTTACACTCCTAGTTATAACCTACACGTGTGCCAAAGATGGATGAAATCGGTGAGTCGCACATCTGATCCTCCCCTTGTCAGATATTTTCATTGTGGGCGCCCAATTTCTGATTTGTGATTCATAACTTTTGGGTTTTAATATACAAAACTTTGATAGTCCAACATCGAGTTTTGGTGACCAAATTGTGGAATTTATTGTCCACGTGTTAGTTAATAATGAAATCTCAAATTTTGCATTCTGGATTTTAGGGACCAAAAGTTCCATTGATAAATGTCTGAACTTTTGATTTGTTTAAATTTGGTATTTTAGAGTTTAAATTTTGGATTTTCGGACCCAAATTTAAAATTTCATATCAAATTTTTAAATTTTAGTGCAACTTCGAAAATTAAAACGCATATCTTCGAACTTTGAAACGTAGAAGTGCCATTTATACATTTTGTGTTAATATCATGCAGGGACGGATCCAGGAGGTTTATAAGGGAGGAGAACTCGAAACAAATTTAAAATGTAATAACACTTAATTCATATTTATTTTTTAAATTCTACCGCAGACTATTCCAGCAATGGACATGTAGCCATCATGTTACTTTCTTTAATTTTTGATGGTACAACAGTTATTTAAATTTATACTTTCATGGTTTATTTTCAGTTTAAGTGATATTTTTAAAGTACTTCGAGTGTTTTGCAGAATAGGATGAAAATTATTTTCAAACGAATTTTCAAACATAAGCAAATTAAAAATGACCACTGAATGGTCGAAACTATAGTCATATAAAATATAGTGGTATAAAAAAGTTAAAGTGTTTTATTCTTTCCTTTGATTTCTTTATTGTATTTTTTATTTTAAATTTTTCTTGTAAAAAGGTTCGTCCGTAAATAAACAAATAAATAAATAAATAAATATTCCAATTAATGATTTATAAGTTTATCTGTAGTTTCGCTCTAATAGTGCGTACGTGGCGGGCGTGAAAAGTGTTTTCCGCATGTTATCATGACGGCGTGCGAGTAACACTATACCCACGCACGTCGTATACAACTTTCATCATAGAAAAAGTTTTGCACTTTAAATTTTTAGCGTTGGTAGAAAAAAAAACCCTATACAATACTTTTTTAATACGAATATATTGTAGATTTAAAGCTGTTTAGTTCTGAAACATGGGTATTATGAAAATATATCAATTAACATTTATCTAATAAAGTAGGCATAATTTATAATGTTTCAATAATTACATTCTGTTAGGAATCATTTAAATTAGTCACGTTTTATCGAGTGTCATTTAGATGGCATTTGCGAGAATTAAATAATTTGTTACAGTACGTAATAAACAATTCGTCGAGCGTACGTGATTCTCATGCTGTTTCCTCTTCACTCCTCATTCCCCCTCTTAAATAATCACTAGAGCACACGCACGTGTATTTGCGGTTTGATTCCATATAACTGACCTAACGATCGACAGCTGTAGACAGAGGATAACATCTATCAATTGACCACAATTTACTACAAAATCATTCGATGTTTTATAATGCCAAGACCAAGATTATTGCATACCATAATATCTTTAATCTGATTGTTGTTAATTGCTGTGATTGTCGTCATAGGGCTTGCATAAATAAGTAAAGTTCACGTTCTGACGAAATTCTGAAGAAATATCAATGATTATTTGCGCTCTAACTCGGTGTAGCCTTCCCATTTTCGTGGAAACTCTATTGCATACTTTTGGAAAAGTGTGACGTTAAGTAGTACAACTGTTTTACTCTATTATTATTTTTTAATTGTTTACCACACAAAACGAACAATATACAATTAGCCCGGAGGCATCATGTGTGTGTGTGTGGTGGAAAACCTTATGTAGTGTTCGAGGCTGTTTCTGGCTGTCACGGATAAGTTTATTGTCTCTCATCGATTTTCCCTAGATAAATTACAGCTTCAACACTTCCTATCCTATTCTGAAAGTGTTTGGTATTTCTCGTAAACTTTATATATTGGCAGGAATTGATAATAATTCTTGTAATAGCATTTTAACATTTATGTAGAGGAAACATTATTATTCTAATCATTTTAAGAATACTTGCTGTATCAGTAATTCAACACGCTAAGAGTAGTTTGAAAATGAAACCACATACAATTAGATATCTCAATCTCCTAAATTGTTATGGATATGACTAACAGTTTTGTGTAATTTTATATCCACTATCAGAGGAAGCATTATCAAGGTAGTGATAAGTTTGATACTTGATACAGCGAGAGATAAATTTTGATATCTCTAACTGCTTTGCGTAACACAATACCTCAGTATGAATTGTTAAACAAACTATCTATCATTGTAAACAATATGCAATCGGTTTAAAAGTGAGGAAATGGTTTTCAACTCCCGCTGGTACAATATTTCAAACAACTACAAACCATTAAAATGTAAATCACTATGCATATTCCAAATGTCGTAAAATTTGTCTTTGTCGTTTTACTTTTAGATTATGTATTATACATTACAATTATTCTAAGTACTAGGTGAACACTTCTAATTAAATATAATTTTTCCACGATACTTCAAGAAACTGATCGATAGCGCACAATTAAACAGGCTAGAAACTTCGCAATGTCATTCATTTATTAGAAATTCTTATAGTACGTGGATGATATATTATCTTAAGACGTTTCGATAAATAAGTTTAGTTTTCACTATTGAGTTTTTCTCCAAATAAGAGATCGAGAATGTGCCATTAGTTTTTCTCTATCTGTTACAGTTATCGAGATCCCCCATAGGAACGTCGAATTTTGCCCACCCTGTCTGTACAACAGCGATACAATCGATTTATGTTTTCGTTAAGATTATTTCTAATGAGTTCTTTAACTTTTTCATGCCGTGACTAGTTCTTTATGTGTGCATATATCTTTTACGAAATTGGGCAAACGGTAGTGATCGGCGAAAGTTGCAGATATCGGCGGTGTCGAAAGAGCAGAAAGAGCAGGTGGTCGGAGACTGAGGCTGTTATGTAACCGCTCTCTGTTCTATTAAGGTCCGTTTACGATAAATTATGCGAGACCGTTCACCTCACCTCACCGACAACAACAATAACATTTATATTTATAACGCGAAGGTAACTTCTTGAAGTGATCACGTAAATCTACCACTTCCAAGAGTTATAATTGTACCAGGAATTTTAATTTTTTTTTACTATTTCTAAGTAGAGAAAGTCCGAAACTCGAAGCATTGTTCGCTAATATTCAATTGTAGTGCGTCAAAAGACCATCAAGATCTGTGAAAAAAAATATTACGAAGAAAGATAAATTAGAACATATATTACTTCTAATTTACTCACACTGGATTCCTTAAAATGTATAAAGTGATGATGACTTAATTTCAATCGAAAACCTAGAATTTATAGAGCGAAATAAATTAAAACGCGGGAAGAGTAGATTGCATTATTTTGGTTGTTATGGCTTTTGTAAAATCACTTGTGAATTCTCTTCACATTAAAGGCGACAATTTTGTTTATTGACTTAGCCATTCAGACAATTTTGCGATGAAACAATGGGTCAACCTGCATTTGATTTTCAGCTTATTTACCAAACACGACGCAAACGATAGTCAGGCGGCTTCAAATTTTGTAAAATCACTTGTGAATTCTCTTCACCTTAAATGCGACAATTTTGTTTATTGACGTAGCCATTCAGCAATAACTAACCTCATTATCGGCAAACAGAACTTTGCGATGAAACAATGGGTCTACCAGCATTTGATTTTCAGCTTATTCACCAAACACGATGCAAACGTTAGTCAGGTGGCTTCAAATTTTGTTGGGTCCTAAACCCAGATCTTTACGAAATAGGATAGTGGCAAACGTTACTATATGATACTTCATTTTTAGAAATATTCAGTGGCGATTGGTGATAATGAAAATAGGTGGTGCCAGGGACAAGTTACAACATTTTTAAAAACATCTATATGGTGAATTCTATTATTGATTTATAGTTATTATTTCTATTACAAAATCATCTGTTCATAGTTAAAACGTGTCGTTTATTAACTTACGGTGTTGCAGAAAAAACAAGCCTAACTTTGACGATTTATTTTGGGAGTATGAAAAAAGGAATGGATTTTCTTTAGAGGGTTTATTTAACACTTATTGAGGTATGAAACAAAATATTTGTATTATCATTTTAATACAAAATGGCGGCGACAGAACCAATTGTTGAAATCGCTGTTTTTTTTAAACTTCTAAACGGGAGGACTGATTTCTCGGAAAGTACAAAACCTGGATCTAAAAAACATTTTTTTTTATAATTTAGTTACTATTGGCTATGGAAGTACGTAGGGCTTTTTAAAAAAAAAAACGATTTTTGGCTAAAAAATATGCAGTAAATTGTTTATAAAACAAAAAGTACAAATTAAATTTAAAAGAAAATGCCTACGTACTTCCATAGAGAATGCTATTGTTTAAAAAATATATATTTTCTTTAAGTTTGTCATTCTGAACACTATTTGTCTATAAGTACATTTTTTTGTGGGACTTCCAGGAACTGTAATACGCAAAATTACTTTTGTCGTAAATAGTGCTTAAATCGACTGAACAGGCCTAAACAACGATTAAAAAATGTTTGTTTCCAAAAAAAAATTATGAGCACTATTTTCTATAAAAAAATTTTGACCTCCCGGAACGGAGATTGCAAAATTAATTTTGTCATAAATAGTGCTTAAATCGACTGGAAACGCCTAAAAAATGATTCAAAAAATTTTGTTTTCAAGAAAGGTTTTCAATTTTTTTTTTCAAATGTAAGAACTGATTCTGAACACTATTTGTCTATAATTTTTTTAATCGATCCATGCAACAGTTTTCAAGTAATCTGTCCTCCCAGTTTAAAAAAACTGTTGAAAGTTTTACGAGCACATAAATTCTTACAGCATTCGAGCACTTTGGTGGACTCCTGAGGAACCCTAAGGATTTTTATAACTGTAGGATCAACTGCATGTTGCTTATTAGACCCTAAAATATTGTTTAAGTAAAAAAAACAAGCTTTCCAAAATCATAGAGTGGTATTCTTTATAAAAAATATTGTTTAAGTAAAAAAAAACAAGTTTTCCAAAATCCTAGAGTGGTATTCTTTATAAAAAATATATAGTTGTATATGCGGGCCCCACAGTACTACGACAAAATACTACAATATATTTTTATTAAACCATAGAACGTATTAGAAATAGTTAAAAAATATATACTTTTTTAGAATTACATTTATTGGGTTAGCCAAAAATAGATAATACTGACCCCAGGACCCTTGTACTCATCCTTTCCTTCAAAGTACAAGAATATTATTAGTTGTTCAATATTTATTTCCTAATTCGATTCTCTGATTTCTTCATTAAGATGCCGTATTTAGTTTATTTAAATTACATTCATAACAATAAAAAAAAATGTTACTAAAACATATTTTTATAATACATCAATAAATATTTTAAAAATTTCAAATTCCTAATAAAGAAGTATTTAGTTTATTTAAATTAAAAATTATCACTACAACATATCTTAATAATATACCTACAAATATTATAAAATTCCAAATTTTCTCACAGAAGCAACAACCTGGTATGATTTTTGGTCTGTAAAATTAGAAATACGAAATACACGCAGACACGTTATATATACAGGGCGGTGATTTTTTCGATGCTCACCATTGTTATCTCGTTTACGGTAAAAGATGCGAAGTCGGTTAAACTAGACAAAAGTTGCCCTTCATCATGACGATTGATAAATCTGAAAGGAAATCCAAGATACTTTTATTGGTTCTGAACTGTAAATAGTGATTTCAGAAAAAAAAATATCTTCAGTGCCACTGACGTTAATTTACATCAAACTGGGTAACTGTATGAGTTTAGCTACTTCGAGTTGAATAATGCCAACAAACATGTTCTAGGCTTTCTAGATTTCAAGCTGCTATAACCAACTTTTTATTTTCGTACGGAAGCTATATCCGATTTTTACACCAGTAGATTTTCAGATTGGTAATATAACCATTTTGTCTAAAAAACTTAAAATTTTAATGGTTTGTTAAATTTTTTATAAAATCACGAATACTTGAAATGCAGTTGTAACAATGATAAAAATGACACACTGTGTTAATAAATACTGACAGATTGCGTGCTAGCGGTGTGGGTACTTACGTATAGTGTTCTGAAATAACTGTCAAAATCTTGAAGCTTTACGATTTGACGATCCTCGTACACTTTATATCGGAATCTTTAAGTCCCATGAGGAAATGCTATTAACAAATAGTTCTTAGAATAGTTAAACAAGAGGAAAAATAATTAATATTATCAGGTTGTGTGTTTGAAATTTGGATATTAATTTTTTGAAATCAAGGAAAATGTTTTTTTTTTGGAAAATCCAAAAATGTTGATTACCAAATCGGGTATCCTCTATCTAATGATGATATTTTCTACTACTGTTTCTAACCGGAAATTGGTTATTTATTTCGACCGGAACTTAGACATTGTTTCCGAAAAACGCCAATTTCTATTTTGAAATGACCTTGCGCAGATCACCGTGCTACCATTTAACACAATATGAAAGTGGTCGTTTCGAATCAAAATAGAGTAGATGGAGTGTACAAAAATAAACCGTTTTAGTTGAAAACAATCAGATATTATTATTTATCGTTAACAAGATAAAGAAAACGAAAATAATCTTTTATCTAACGTATGACAAGTATTAATTTTTTAATACTTTTTTCTCGTGATCGAAGGCCAGTTAGGTAAATTGCCTAACAAACATCACTACTACTATTACAACTACTGTTAAAAATAGTGTACTGTTTGTTAATGTTTTGTAGCCAATAACGTCTTTCCACCGATAATGATATTTACAAATCGAAACTAGTCCGGAAAATGAAATAAAAATATTAAACACCATCAGAAATACCTTTAATGTCCAAATTTCAAATTGTCAAGATGTTAACTGATGAAGCAAAGCAAAACATGTATTATATCAATATTCGGAGCAATTGAAATTCTCTTTGGCATCTGAAGATTATGCAAAGGTTCCCTCACAAATCAAATGGAAATTGGCTTTCGGTGAAATTGACCAAATTTTGGATATGTTGTTCCTTTCGGTGTCCAGATCAAAATGAGAGGTAAAATCAGCGAAAATCGGGGATTACCGGTCTCTAACCTTCGGAGCTGGGTACTGCTCACAGGGAAGATTTTCGAGCTTTGTGCCCGTAGAGACTTTTGATGTGGACACCGAAAGGAACAGGAAAGGAACAACATATCCAAAATTTGGTCAATTTCACCGAAAGCCAATTTCCATTTGATTTGTGAGGGGTCCTTTATATCTTGAGAGACAACAACCCCACCAGGGACAATGGTTGCCAGGATTTCAAGAAAAAATCTCTTTGGCCTCTGAAGACCATAATTTATATCCAGAGAGGTAAACACATTGGACAATGTTTACTAGGATTTCAAGAAATTTTACCGTATGTGGTAGATTTAGAAATCCGCGAAGGCCGTGTGAAAACTTTCATGAAAATTCTATTTGAAGATTTTTTTAAGAGTGCGGTATTGATGATTCACATGTGAGAAAGATCATTAAGAATATAAATATCATGATTATAAATTCACAACTTGCTGGCGAAGGTGATAAAAGATTGAACTTTTGTTATTGGTTTTGTGATAAACTCCAGGAAGATACATATTTTTTAAGAATGCTGTTGTGGACTGATGGGTCGGGATTGTGTAACAGAAAAATGTTTCTCATTATGCAACATATAACCCCTGTTTAGCAAGGGAGACTATGCCGCAACGTTGGATATTCTTTAATAAACGTATGGGCTAGCCTTTTAGATAACGCGGCTCTGGCCCCATTTCCCGAGAGGGACATTTGAATGGTCCTGGATATTTAAGTTGTTTGCAAACAAATTTAGAAGACATGTTAGACGAATTTTCTTTAGAAACAATTCAAAATAATGGGCGGTTTCAGCAAGATGGAGCTGCTTCGCACAACGCCCGCATTGACAATATTTATAAGCTGGATTTCCAAATTCATGGCTTGTTTTCCTTGCTCGCCATGCTTACCGCCAATGGATTAGTTTTTGTGGAACAATGTTTTAAACGTTATGTATGCAACCCCAACGGAAAATATCAGACATCTTCGCCTCAAAGTCGAAAATACCTTCGACTCCAATTCAAGGCAGACTATGAAGTGAATATCAAAACTAACCTCTGCTTTGTTTTTTTAATTTACGGTCTCGTAATCGTTAGACCAATAAAATGTATTTAGTATGTAAGGAGTTTTAATAACAATTTTGTAACACTATCTGTTATATAAGATGATTTACGAAGTTATAATAGTACATTATTATACAAGTTTAATAAGAGGGTATATTGTGGCACGAGTGGGATTGGAGCACGACTCGTGTAGCGAAGAGGGCTCCAATGTAACGAGTGCCCCATAATGCCTCTTATTAAACAAGTATAATATACTATTTTTTCTATTTTGGTTTTAGTTAAAGATTGATTTCTAAAATAAAATATATACTTAAACCTAGTGAGTTTTATCTTTTAACATTTGGCAGCATTAAAAACATTTGATCCTTTCGAACGAATTTAATACTTGACATACGTATTTCTACGGCGATTTCAATAGTTAATTTTAAAACATATTAAATCAAGAATATTACTTACACAACTCCAAAAATAAGGGAGGTTGCCAAGGGGGCGATAAACAAACTATTTCCATGTAAGTTGTAACCAATTTAAGCTTATAAAATAATGCAACGCCTAAATGATAATACAAATTTAAGGTTATGTTTACATTTGTTTCTCGTTCCTCGTGTCAGGCATCATTCGACGCTAATTAAAACTCCACACCGACTCAAGCGGCTCTTTTTCGCCGCGAATGAAACATGCATTATACTCTCGCTGTTTCTTCCGTGATATTCGTTTTGCAAACAAAGTGATAATACATATAATAAATTACAAGCTTTCCTCTGTGTATGTTGTGTTGCCTAAACGTCGTCACCGAGAGCCAAGTGAAATCATGCGTCCGGCCATTGTCACCGAGTTCCTTCATTTTCCACGCGGGTAAAAAGTGAACAATATGACGCCTCCGTTTTCTTTAACCTTAGTGGTACTGGTGGCGAACTCCCCAATATGCATTATCGAACATATTCATTGTGTAACGCATTGGACAGTTCCAATTATCCTATGAATTAACGGCAATTTTACATTTTGATGTCGACATATGTCACGTTTAAGTACTGTCAATCGCAACAACTAAAATGTTACCACAAACAGTTTAATAATGAGCAAAACTGTAAAATAAAAAATCTCATTATTAAACTATTTTTGATATAACAAAAGGTCGATTGTTAAACCAAAGTAGAAAAATATAATTATTCTCCGTATATAACTTGATCCAGTTATATACGGATCTTCTCCATTATTTCTTTACAAATAATATAAATTTAATTACAATCTGTTATGTTTAGCATTGTTTCAATTGTACAGTGTGTTTCAATAAGAAATTAATCGCAGTCGCCTATGCAAACATTCGTAGTTGTCATTCAAAGCGCTACAGTAAACTAATGGTGTTATTCTGAACAAAAATGTTAGCGTTAACAGCGGTGTTATTTGCTAACATCGACAGATGTTATGAATATACTATTCTGTACACTGTCTGTCAACTAACATCGATGTAAATTAACATTTTCGATGTTAAACAACACTTGTCAAAACGGTCGACATTACGACATTGTTAATGGTGATATTTTGAGGTTATTTTGTAGTTTGTGTTTTTCTTCAACAAAAAACTCAAATGGATAGTAGTATTCCAATATTTATGTGCATGCTTTATGAAACACTAATTTTCTTTCTAAAAATATCCTCAAAAACGTATTATTAATCATCTACTATAATATACATGAAGTTGGTCGCTTTGTAGACGTTGCACTGTTGCCAATTTGTGTACATCGGGCTGTTCAGAATACAGTTTTTAACAGCGCTGTTCAATGTTACATAACATTGCAATGTTAATAACATCGATGTTAATAACATCGCTGTTAATAACATTTGTTCAGAATAACACCATAAGGCTCGTTAATACACGGATACAAGTGTACACAGATAAACATGTTCTTAGTTAACAAGCGGTTTTTAAACGTTTAAACGGATATTCGCGTTTAAACTGATATTCATGTTTAGACGTGTCTATTTTTAAACGGATTTTTGCGTTTAAACGTGTTGACGAAAATCGTTTCATATAGGAACTTATAATCCACCCAGCAAAGTTTTAAAGTTCGTTTGTTTATATCACGTGCCGTGTTTTATAATATTTTCTGATCTTTTTGTTATTATTATATTTCCGGTAGCGGAAAAAAATCACTATTATTTGGTACATCTTCATAAATAAATAGTTTCTCGGAAAACGTCCGAAACGTCGGGAACTGGAGGTCGGAGGGTCCAATCCACTATAGACCAGATGGTCCCTGCTTGAATCGAAAGTGTAAAAATGTTGGGAATCTTTTGAAACGGAAAACTTTTAGACGCCCAAATGGAGTATGAAAATATTGTAAATTGTTTGTAGTTTACGTGTTGTAAACGTTTATTCCGGTAAAGGTGTTGTAAACGTTTATTAAACTAAACGTGTTGTAAACGTTTATTCGGCTAAACGTATTGGAAACGTTTTTAAGGTTAACGTGTTTTTTCGCATCTTATTAAATAATATAAACATTGTTAAATTGTTTTTGATTGAGAAAGTTGTCCATTATTCGGCCGAATCATTTTCTCCACAGGTGACGTCCAATAAAATGATAGCAGTTTCATTGCCCAACAGGTGAAGTCCAATCAAATGATAGCGGTTTCATTGCCCAACAGTTTAGTTGTTACTATGGTTACGATTCGTTTTTTGTCAGCGAACTGCCGCAATTTTCCAAATAGGAAAAATGATTCGTTATAATTTAATACAAACAGAATTTTTTTAAATTATTTAATATGATGCGAAAAAGTATAGTATTAAATAATAAGCTATTATTCGTTATAAATAAACGGTAAACGTTTACACCTTTAAACTAAAAATGGAGTAAACGCCAAGCCCTACAGTAAACATAAAAAATGTTGACCACTGTGTAAAACGCTTTTCTCTTGCAACAGGAGAGTGGAGGTATTCTGCCAGTAGCGTAGCGTCAAATTTCGGGCCCCACCGCGGAAATTAAAAAGAGCCCCTACATTTTTACTTTCACCGATAGAAATTAGGGAATTGTATTGTTTCGAACATTCGACAGGGCGCCTTTTGGGGTCGCCCCCCATCTGCATTAGGTGCGCCACCCAATTCCGCGAATAATCGGAAGTTTACTGTATTTTTATTGATAATCTTTCGCATTTCTTTATTGTCATGTAATTTTCCAAAATCTGCATAATATTGAAGTAAAAAATTAAATTTAGTGTCTTCGTGCGGTAATAAATACATACAAATCTTGTGTTATTTTGATATCCTAGATATGTTTAACGCACAAATTATCTACTGATATAATCATTTAATACTCTTCGTGGTATTAGCCAGGAAAGTAGTTGTTTCCATAAATAATTTGTTTCTTGCAGTCTTTTAAAGACTCTAAAATTGTAGAAGACGAAAGGTATCGGATTTCTCATTTTTACTGCACAATATTAGCATTTTCTTTTTGATTATTTTATGAATTTTACGTGTTGGCATTTGCTGCAGTATGTTATGATTGTGGATGGGAATTCGGGTCGGGCTGCAACCCTTGACATTTAGAGGGCGCGCTCGATAGTGTGGGAGTCCCGGTGTGGAGAGTCGTTTTGGTACGCGTGGGCGGATTTTGGGATCGAGGGGGAACAATTCGCTGCTGCTACAATAACGCAAATGGGGCGCCACTAACTTTAATTGCTCCCACGTTACGTGCTGATTTATTTATTCCCCAATGGACACATTATTGCACCAATTAATTCGCCATATAATTAGAACAAGTATTAAGTGAAGTGTTATAAATAAATGAAGTAACTTATTTGTTGATCCCGTGAGTCATGACCTACACATGGATGCAATTGCAGTCCTATAAATAGTTGCACAATGCACCAACTTAAATGTGTGGGCGACGGGTAAGTATCGAACGATGTTGAAATAGAATTTATGGGTTATTATTCGTCGGTATGATATAACAATAATAATTGTATAATTGAATATAGTGATATGAAATAGATATTTATTCCTCCTAATAAAAATTCTCGACTAGTTTTGCCTTTTTAGGGAATTTTCAAGGGAATTAAAGAGCAAAAAAGTGTTTTCTTGAAAATGTTCTAATAAAGCGAAACTGGTCGAGAATTTTAAACATTCAGAATTTTTATTGGGTAGAATAAATATCTATTTTATATTACCACACTTAACAATATGAACTATCAATGCGTAAATATTAAAACCATTCATTGTATAACTGTCACAATTTTTAATCAAATTTAGTAATTTTGGTGAAACAGGCGACAAATCAACCAAATAAATTGTAAACAATTTGCATCATTTCAGTAACCACAGCTTAGAATTAAATAATATTGGGCGTATAATCCAAAATTAAATTAGCGATAGTTAATTGTTGTAGAATACTACAAACACATATTATGGAAGGCAACATTTTCAAGCACGAGTCCAAAATTCGGACAAGAGCCTCGGACGAGTGATTGAAAGCCCTTCCATAAATGTGTTATTTGGTATTAATTTTTTCCTCTGAGGAATTTACCCCTTTTCGTCCGAATAATTAATGGTATTTATTTCTGGGAATATTGACAAGTTGATAATACATTGTTTAATATTTGTCAGTCGCAAAATATGTCAGAGGAATTAAGCTCATTATCTCCAGAAGAAGTGATGGAAAATATACTTCTGAGAAAGCCAAGAAGCTTTTACAACAAAGAGTATGAGAAACTTGGGAGCTGGTATAAAAATTATTGGAAAAATGGTTATGTTATTTTCTCTGATTTTATGGTATAATAGTTATTATTATTTTCATGATATATTTTCAATTTTAAAAAGTTTTTAAAACAAATTGATGGATTTTCAGAATTTTTGGTTCTGCAAAATGATTTCAACGCCAAATATTTTTCGCTCGACTTTTTTGTTAAAACTATTCATTTGCGCGTTTCTTTTCTAAATTCATAACTTCAAATTCGTTTGTGTTACAATCACAGTTATGCACATTGTAGATAATTTCACTGTGAATTAAAGATACGTTTTAGATTTCAAAATTCTTCAGTTTCCGAGCTGTGCGAATTAGAATGTGCACCTGTTTTATACGAAAAGTGAGCTTGTTTAACAAACCGCGAAACTCTCTTAAACGTTGGTATATTTTTACTTTCTCCGTCACGAAGTACGAGAAAGTATTGTGATCGTGAAAATTTTTTTTTGCGGAAATATCCGTTTTGGGGTCCTTAGATACCATTTCAACAATTTCTGGAAAAAAAAGTGCCTGTGTGTGTCTGTGCGCGCAGTATCTCAAAAACTAATAGAGCAATTGATATGAAACTTTGAAGATAAGTCTTATTTGATAATAAAAAAAAGCTTTTGTTAAAATTTCGTTAACCGGAAGTGGGTGTTTACTTTAGCCGTTTCTTTTGTTTTTCTCTGATAATTTTTTAAATATGAAAAATATCACAAAAACATTCATACAAATATTGAAGACATCACAGAAATGAACATCTTTTGCTTGAAAATATTTTTCAGAAAATCATTGTTATTTGAGAAAATAATTGATTAATTTTCTTCCTATTTTTGGTTAATAATTATGAAACGATTATAGTTACAGCAAATTTATGTTAATAATAATTGTAGAGAACGCCAAAATGAACAACTTATAAAAAATAAGTTTTTTTTCAAAATCTCTTTAGTTTTTGAGTAAACTTAGTGTTTAAATGTGCGTTATAGTTTTTCCATCTTTCATAATTTTGACGTTTTAAAGGTCAGTTTCATCCATGAAAGCATAAATATAAATGATACTATCTAGAAAAAACATGATGGCCACATTGCCATATTTTCTCTGCATAACAGTCGCTGTATCGCAAAAACTAATACAGAAATGACCAATAAACTTTGAAGATTTTGGTAAAATTTCGTATTTCCGAATATTTATATTAATTTTTTTGTTCTTTTAGCCTTTTTTGGACTTTAGGACAATGTTTTCAGAACTTTTTTCAGGTGTTTTTTCAAGAACATTTTTAAAAGATTATTTTTCAGGACTTTTTAAGAAGTTTTTTCAAGACTTATTTTTAGGACTTTTTCTTTCAGGACCTTTATTTTCAGGATTTCTTTTCAAAATTTTATTAACATGAATTTTTCCTCGAGACGTTTTCGGGATTTTCTTAAGAACACTTTGTTGATTTATTTTCTGTTTTTTTTTTATGTCAGAATTTTCTTCATGCCATTTTTTACAATTTTTCTTTTCATGACCTTTTTTGGACCTTGTTAAGGGCTTTTTCAGATATTTTTAGCATTTTTTTTTCGAGACAATTTTCAAAACTTTTTATTTGAGGAATTATTTTGCACCTTTTTTCAGGACTCTTTTCAAGACTCTTTGGGATTTATTTTCAGGACAGTTTCTTCAGATCTTTTAAGAACT
The DNA here is from genome assembly GCA_910593695.2 of Ocypus olens. NCBI lineage: Eukaryota > Metazoa > Arthropoda > Insecta > Coleoptera > Staphylinidae > Ocypus > Ocypus olens. The sequence goes on from OU343052.1 coordinate 42,674,666, forward strand.
TTTTACTTCAGAATTTTTTTATTGATGTTATTTTTAGGGCATTTTTTTAAGACTGCTTTTACTGGACAATTTTGTGATATTTCATCACGACTTTTTTTTCTGAACTGTCTCCAGGACTTATTTTAGGACTTTCTTTAAAGACTTTTTAGGACTCTTTTTCGGAACATTCATTTCTGGTATTTTGTATGAAGACCATTTTTCAGGACTTTTTTTCATGGCTTTTATCAATACTCTTTCTTCACAACTTTATTTTCAGGACCGTTCCGCCAGACTGTCTTTTTGTTCATTTCAGAATTTTCTTATTACATTTTTTTTCAGAATTTTTTTTCTCGTTAATTATTTTTTCAAGTGTTCTTTATATGACTTTCTTCAGTACTATATTTCAGGATATTTTTAGGATTAATTGTCAAAACTTCTTGTTCCGGACTTTTTTTCAAGACTTTTTTTGGGATTTTTTCAAGACAATTTCTTCAGAAATTTTTCAGGTCTTTTCTAATGATCTCTTTACGGGTTTTTTTACAGAAATGTTTTTTTTGGGATTTTATTTACGATATTATTTTCAGCTCTTTTTGAAGACTGTTATTACAGAACATTTTTTCAGGATATTTTAGCAGGAATTTTTGTTTGCGACTCTTTTCAAGACTTTTTCAGGATTTATTTTAGGACTTTCTTTCGGGACTTTTTTAGGACTCTTTTTCGGACTTCGTTTGAGATATTTTTTAGGACATTTATTTCTGGTGTTTTATATGAAGACTTCATTTTTCAGGACTTTTTTTGCAGTACGTCTTCAGGACTTTTTTCACAACTTTTTAACAGGAATCTTTGTTTATCTGTTTCTCCAGGACTTTTTTTCAGGACATTTTTTGGTTAGAAATATTTTTCAAGACTTTTTTTAGCATTTATTTTATTTTTTCAGTAAACGTACGGTAAAGATACACAGAGGATTGTCATTTTTACCTTTCATAATTTTGACGTTTCAAACGTCATTACCATTCGATAAAATATGATTTAAATTGAAAATAATGAATGAATCTATAAATATAAATAACTATTATACCATCAAATAATCGGAGAAAGTAGCATGGTGACCACATCACGATTTTTAAAAACCGAATTGATTCTACAAAACAAATCTGATGTAAACAGTAAGTTTGCAGAATTTTATTCCAACGCCAACTATTTTTCACTCGATTATTTTTCTGAACGCTATTAATCAGTATTTTCTGTCTGGAATACACATTAAGAAATAACCTGTGTTATTAAAATTTTGCCTGGATAAAACAGCATTTTAAGTTACGTAACTGTGTAGAGACGAGGGAGAAAGGCGATCCGTTCTGACAATTCATTATCCGCAGTGATCCAACGATATTAGAAACTATCCAGCGATTGACGAACACGGGGAATTACAAAAAATCAAAACCTATCGAGAATTAATTAATTGCATGACGAGACGTCAGTCTGCGGTCGCCTTTCTTGCCGCTATTGTCCAACAAAAATTGCATTAAAAAGAGATTACACAAGACGCGAATGCAACACTGGCAGAAATAATCGTTATTTGTACATTTTAGGTAGGTAATAACGTAAATCTTCTGGTAATAGAAATTTGGTATGGATTTTGATTTATTTAACTTTTTCGACCTACACTTTAGGCGTATGTATCAAAAATAATAGGGAAAACAAAATTTACTTCATTTGAGTTGTCGCGCGAACAAGTGAAGATATTAAACACGGTTAATGGGATAATGAAGGTCATAAATATGGCTGGTTATGCTATTTGGCCCCTTTCTGTAAGCGCACAAGACAGCTTTAAAAAATTATTCGTGAAAAACTAATCTTTTTCACGTTTTTCTGCTGTTTACACAGCAGTTTTTGGTAAAAAATCTGAAAAAAATGCCGTTCTCTAGTTTTGGGTGTAATAAAATTAAATCAATTAAATCCGATCACACAACTGACCGGAAAAATACACACAATTTCACAGTGGAATAATTTAAGAAAAACGCATTTTTTACCACATTTTTGGTAGAAGTCGAAAATGACAGTTAATGAGCATGCAAATATCATTTGTTTAATATTTAAAACAAGGTTTCTACACTTGCACCTTAAATCGCACGGGGGACGCCACGCCTATCTTATCCCGCTACCCCCTTTAAGTTTCTCGAAAATCCAGGTTTTGCAATTTAGAATTTCAAACTAATTTTTCTCAGTCAATTTTAAACCTATGTAATTTGTAACCTCTAGTTACCAAATCTGGTGCTGACTTCATTTTGACCAAATGGGCCCTACCCATGAAGAACGACACATTTATTACATATGAAAACTTGTAACGCCGTCTGTAAATAATTTAATGCCCCCCCTCCCCTATACAAACAAAGTAAAAAAGTGTTTTATTCTATATAAAAAGCATGTATAACAAAGTAAAAGCTTCCTACATAACAAATATAAAAACTGTAGTTATTGAAAACATGTTCTTAACAATATATTAGAATGTTTGTCATCTTGACTTGATATTTAAATGAATCATTAATACCGCTCAGTCTAATAATTAATCATCTCAATTTTAAATTTGTCAAGGACATAATGTTATGACTTTAAATTAAGTTCCGTCAATTTCCACACGGAGTTAATTACGAAAAACAAACCAATCAATATCATTTGGAAACGATTCATCTATAATTCTGTGCGGCGTGGTCGATACCCTAACGAACGCATTCACCACTGATACTCTATAATTATGGCCACTATCTCAACAATAAACGGGTATGATGATGGGTTGGCCAATATTCGATACATAAATCAGTCCTTGAGGAGATCAACGGCGCCAGCTAACCGGAAACGGGTTGCAATACATGCCGCCCCAGCGGAAACGGGCACTATCGGCACGTCTCACTTGTCACACCGTTCAACAATTTAATAACAAATCCACGACGCGAAAGGCGGTTGTGAAAATGGAAAGGTAAAAGGAGAAGCAAAAAATATTTATCGGGATATGATGTTGGAAATACTGTAAACGTGCTTACCCCAAGAAAAATATTATCATTAAAGTTGAAAACCTTCACTTGTTGCTGAAGCAGTAAATAACTATTTTTAAAATTCTTAGTAGTACAGTTTGCCAATCAATTTTAAAAATGAAAATAGAAAATCATGTAAGTGATGGCCACTAATTTATTGGTATAATACGGATCTATCAGATATCTTTCTATCTATTCAAACAATTTTTTTTAATCTCTTTAGAAAACAATCGTTAAGTATGAAAGATATCTCATAAATCCGTATTGTATCAATAAATCAAATCATTTCACTGACTGAAAAAAAATAAATAAGCTGTTTATTTTGGCGTTTTCTACGCACTTAAAATCTCATAATTATCAGCACAAATTACAATTTGTTTGAAAATCAAGGGGGTTTATAAAACGTATTAAAAATGTTCAGTTTTATTTTTATCTTTAACATTTATTTAAAGGTTATTGTAATTTATGTTACAATTTCGGAATAATGCAGAAACGTAACAAAAAAAACGCCAACAGTCAACGACCATTTCCAGTTGCTTTTATCTAGGGGTCCTGATGATTCAAAGCTTTGCAACTTTGAAGCTTCGAAGAATCCGAAGATACGAAGTTTTCGAATTTTCCAAGATTTCGAATTTTTCAATTCCGAAACCCCATACCAGTGACGGCGAACCTTTTTGAGAAGGGGGTAAAATTTTGTTAATTATTTTCTTATACTAACCCGTAGATCACTAAGTCAATGGCGTCACTTGGAAGGGGGTAAACAGCCTTTAAACCACTTATATCTACAAGTTGTTACTGCAGGTTTACCCCCAAAAAAACATATCTCTATAAAAATATTAAAATTTGAGGAGATGCCCCTTTCGAGATATTAGGCCTAAAAAGTGACATTTTTATTTTGAGCGTTTTGAGAAAAAAAGGACGGGTGTTTCGGGTTTCAAACTTTGTGAATTAATAGTCCAACTGGGTACCTGTAAAAGTACAAATTTTAAAGTATGAGACTTTTACCATTTACCATTACCATAACTACACTTGAATATCGGTAATTTGAGGGAGATTATTAAACATTATGTAACGGTTATTTCATGTATTTGCATAAAAGGTAGCTTTGTCGAAAATGTAGAACATTTCATGTACAATTTAATAATCTTGTTGACGCTGTAAACGATGACTGGTGATCTGCACTGGTTTAGATCTCGTTCACTGATTATGATGCGGGTGGTAATAAAATAATGGTGCACTTTACCAAAATATATTCACCGTAAGACAATATTTACACTGATTACATACGCAATTTCACAGTAATGGTCGTGATTACAAAGTGTTCAGCTTTGAATAATAATTTACACTCTTTTAAAAATGGTTAAACGTGCAATTACATGAGAGATTTGCAAAATAAGAGAGGGTTTTCAAATTGTTAGAACTGACGTCTATTGGCGTGGGGTTGATTGGCAACGCTGCTGTGGATGTTGGGGGTGGAGCTTTCTTGAGGTGGTGTCTTTCTGGAAACTACATCTGGACTTCTCTAATACGTTTTCTCCTAATGTGAGGAATGCGGATTAGAGTTTATGAGACCAGTTGTAGATTACCAATTCCATCTAATGGCATCTTTATAACGGATCGGCCGGGTATAAGCTGCACGTCCGTAAATCTCTCTTTTCGGAGAAATTGCTACGTACCGATTTGAGACAGGTAGCGGATGTAAATAGCTGTAACAGATCCATATTTGGAAATGAAGAAATTTCATAGCACGAACATTCTTTTGTAGCTTAAAGTAAAGCTAATACAAAGGGTGGTGCGTGGGTACTATCCTTCAATTCAAATAGTTGAATATGTGAGCGTTACACAGGTGTAGAGCAATAACGAAAACATAGAAATTTATTTTTGTATTTAAGATTGTTTCTAATAAAACAGTGTTGAGGTTAACGGGTTAGATTGTGACATAGGGCCTACCCACTACTTTCCAAATTAACTATTACCTTCAACATCACCAATTAATTATATATTGCTAAATACACTTGGTTTAGTTTCACTGTTTTTAATATTTTTCTCTTCGACTAGTTTCGACCGTTGGTCATTCTCAAGGAGATATGTACAATAATCAATATAAAATACAGAAATGTTTCATCACGGGTTAAGTGAGAAACTAATTAATCTACCATCAAAGACCCGCCACCACCCTTTAAATTAACTTTTAGCTGAAAATTCATGTTTGGTGATAATTAATCCTCCAATATAACCAATAAACAAAAAAAAATCATTACATGAATGTGGTTTTATAGCTTCAAGTAAAACTGAAATAAAGGATGATGAGTGGATGGACAATATTCTGCATGCCAAATGGTTGAATATCAATGAGGGTTTCACAGGTGTAAAGTGATAACGAAATGTTTTTTAGAAATTAGTTTGTGTAAATTAGATTATTTCTAATGAGACTGTGTTGTAGTTAAGGGGTTGGATTGTGGGATAGGGCCCACCCAAATTACATGTAACTAAAGTTACAAACCCTGTATTTAGTGATTATTAAACCTTAAACATCACTAATGAATGTACAAAAAAATACATAACATGAACATGGTTTTGAAGGTAATACCAAGGGTGGTGGGTGAGCACTATCTCACAATCCAAAGTGTTAAATACAACGAGGGTTTCATATGTGTAAAGCGATAACGAATACATATAAATGTTGTTTAGAAATTTGTTTCTGTACGTTGAATTGTTTCCAATAACATGTTGCTGTTAACCGTTTGGATTGTGGGATAAAATTAAATTTTACAATCCCAATGGTTGGTGATTAATAAACCTCTAATATCATCAATGAATTTGCAAAGAGAGTTCGAGTTTTGTAGCTTAAAGTAAAACTAATACAAAAGGTGGGTACTATCCCACATTCCGCATAGTTAAGATAGCTCAAATAGTAAGAAAGTTAACGGCAATTTTGATAAAAAATTCTACTCCGAGCCGAAGACAAGTGGCCGCTAGAAAAAAAACTTAGACCTGTAAAAAATTTGCGTTATTTTTATATGCAAAATATAAAAAAATATTTTGAAATGTCAAGAAACACACTCTGGCGGATTTGATTTAGAACTTGGGAATAACCCAATATCGAAAATTGGAAAAACTCACAGAATCATTTTTAAAATCCTCTAGAATGGTTTACGTTTCCTTGAAATGTATACGCCACTGGCAACATGCTACGGTTGAAATCTAATGCAGAGGTTCTTCTCTATTCAAACGATATCTACATCCACGTTCTATGAAGCAACGGTTATGACCAACTGTTATACAGTTGCAGCCATCCGATAGAAAATTAGTTAGCCAATATCCAATTGGAAATATATTTTTTTAAATTTGACATTAAATATTTATACTTTATATTTTTTTATATTTTCGATGGTCTGTTATGATACAAAAAATAAATTTATAAAAAATCAACGCGCGGGACATTTAAAAAGACGTCGTGGGCCAGTGTCAGTTTAAGCTTTCTTTCCCTATTATCACCATGTAAAATTCTAGGAACATTAACCTTTCAATTGGTATCAAATTTTCCGGGTGATCTACATTTAACCTAAATTTTGACAAATCATATTTTAAAACTTCGAAACTTCGAAGCTTCGGAGCGTAGAATCTTCGAAGCTTCAAATCCTATAAACTTCGAATCTTCGAAACTTCGAATTTTCGAAACTTTCTATGAATCGTCGAATATTCGAATCTTCGAAGCTTAGAACCTTCGAAATTGGAAATCTTCGAAGAAAAATTCCGGCTATACTTTTAAGTTCTTCGTATTATCAATGTAACCTTAACCTTCCGGGCCGGGCGCCAAGTCTGTGAGATCCGGTGCGCGAAAACGTTCGTCAATTTTCAGCAAACTGTTTTTTCGAGTTGTCTAGCCGAGTACCTTAATAATTTCTTCTTTAGTTCACATTTGGAAAGCGAAGAGTTTGTATGATATTTAAGTTATTTGAAATTAAAAAATAAGGTTTAGCTAAATTTTATGCAGGAGATTGTTTTTTTTGCTTAGGTCTCTGAGACCCAGCGCCCGCTACGGTGTCAAGATTTAGGGTGCCCCGTCCGGAAGGTTAAGTATAAAACACAGATATTTGGAAAACTGGTCAGAAAAGACCAATAGACTTGAAGAAGAAGATTTCATAATCAATTTAATGAAGTAAGGGAACGCATGGTGAGAGCAAAAAAATAGTCCGCGACTTTCCACAAGCAGCTTGCTTAAAGTTTTTCGGAGATCATCTTATTTTAATCAAACTATTGTTTTCCTTGTAAGCTTTTTTTTTTAATTCTTACTATACAAAATATTAACAAACACAAATGCGTTCCGTTTCTGAAAAAGGTGCCGAAACGTCGTTTCTCCACGTTCCCCCTCCAATACACCACCAAAGAGGTTTTTCGTTTGATTTACTATTGAATTAAAATTTATTTGCCCACTCTAATTACCCTAGTGATTGTAACCACTTTAGTCAGTGGGATTTTTATTTCGTATTAGTAAACTGGTATGTAAATAAATCATATTTTGAATCACTCCTTAATTAGAAATGTCTAGAATTTCATAATTTATTTCATACTGCAGTTTTATTTCCTTCCTTGACTTCTTTACTATTTCTTGAATGTTTTACGAGTTAGGTAATAAAATTGCTCGTCCTGATAGTGATCGTCTACGCGTAAGTGTTTTATGTACTGAAGCAGCTATATCTTCACAAGTTTGCTACTTCTATATTTAGCGCATACCTACAATTAAATTGCAACGCATATATTACACACATTTAAATTTTGATTTTATTGTTGGATTGAGATTGGAAAGTTATGTGACAGATTATCAGTGACGGTTCGCGGGTGTTTTTCTGCTACGGCCGAGGAACAAGAGGTGGTAATACAGATAGGTGCGGTCACGCAGCCAGCCGTCTCTACAACTGACCCTACCTATTTGTATTACCACGTCTTGTTCCTCGGCCGTACCAGAAAAAAACCCGCGAACCGTCACTGCAGATTATACAATTGCTAAAATATTACAGTTAGGAACTACTTTCTTATTTTTTATGTATGTAGAAATGTCTTTTTGCAATCAAATTTATTATTATTATTAATCAGTTTAATGAAAAGAATGGTTCTGACCGTTTTAATTATTTTTGTAAAATTTGTGATATTTAGATAAATTCGGAAACAAACAAGAAGAGTGAATATCCATTTTAGGTGTATCAAAAGCTTCTCAGTTACTCCCATTGACTTTAAAATGAATATTTTTCTTCAAACATTAGTAAAATTTAACATTTATCTACTGGTCTGCGAGACCGGGTGTGTCGAATAACTTTATTCACCGTTATTTTTTTTTTGTTGCAGTGTCGAGTAGCTGCCGCATTGCAGAGCTTAAATTGATTAAATATCTTTGTTTTATTGTCAAAAAGCATAAATAAAAAAAAACACAAACAATTAATAACACGTTTCGAAAAATCTTCAGTTGAAAACCCCGGTGCGTGAGATCGGCGTCACCATTAAATTTGCGTCACCAATGGCGTGTTAAAGTCGAACTTTATTGCCAGGAAACTAAAAGTACTACGGCGGCTTTCAAAAGTCGCTGTTCGCAGCACTAAAAGTATTTCAGAGAATGAGATACAAGAAAGCACAAGGACCATGTCCAAGCAAACTGATGATAAGAAAGAAACTAGAGGTGACAAGTTGTTGGTGCCGTCTCAGAATTTGAAATGACAAAATGAATGCAAACGTAATAATCGTTGGGGTTAAACAGCTATGTTAGTGAAACTACTATTATTTTTAGATTTAGAAAAAAAAAATTGCCTGTTTTAGTAGCACTTTTTGTGACTCATCGGTATAAACACACCAACTCACTACAAAAGCTGTCACTTCTGCTCCTAACAAAACAATATACTAATCCTTCAAATTCGAAAATAATCACAAAAATAATACATTCCGTATTTCATAGGGAGAAAGTAAGAACATAGTATATAACATCACCGATTTATTTCTGCATCATCCAAAAAAAATGTTATATAATAATTTTCTCCCCACCACGTTTTTGTTGAAATTTCATTATCCCGTCCAAAAACCTGACTGGGTGCATTCGTTACGCCGTTTTTATTTAGCAAATTGCCTCCATTCTCTTCGCATCGATTATCTAACGCACGTTCTAGGAAGTGACACAGCGAAGCAATTCCTTCCGATTTTTACCTCGAAGCACCTGCTACCAGCGACGGGTCTTTTCCGCAAAAGAGATTCACTTTCTACCTGACCTAAGACCTCATTTAAAACACCCCACTGTTGCGTTATAACAAAACAGTAAAATTCAATTATGCTTTATGCTTTTTCGATAATTGGCATATGTTACGCTAAAATTCCCCGAAGGATATAAACTGGACGTTGCATAATCCAAGATGCGATGATGGTGCAAACTCACTTTATGTATTATGACCTAAACCATAGGTCTCCAAACTTTTTCCATCGCGGGCCATATATACAATTCTTCATAACCTACTAGGCCGAGATATGATCAATTTGATAACTAATTTCAAAATCTATAACAAAAAATCGTTGTAGAATTTTAAAATGTGACATTTGCGAAAAATGTAACGCTTTCCGCGGGCCGAACTCGATGAGGTCGCGGGCCGTATTTGGCCCGCGGGCCGTAGTTTGGAGACCCGTTTAGGTCCTAAACGATAACCAATTTTCTTTGATAGGCTAGAATCCAATATCTTCATAGTTGAAAATTTTAATTAACTTGAATTACAATGACGTAACTGCTCTTGACTTTGATTTAGCGATGTACATGGGCGTCCGCAGAAGGTGCCAAGAGGGGGCAGTTGGAAAATGTATTCATTTATAAAAAATACTTAACTTGTCTATAGATGCTAAATATATACTTTAACAACCATAACGAAATTATAACAAAATGTGTTTTGCGTCCGTATTGAGTACAAGAGATATATCAAAAGCAATATATGTACATGTCAAAGAGCCGCCCATTCTCTGATTTCCTCATACAAATGTCATAATACATAAATAATGATACATTATTATACAAGTTTAAGAAGAGGGTATATTGTGACACGAGTGGGATTGTAACGAGTGACCCACAATGCCTCTTATTAAACAAGTATAATATACTATTTTTTCTACTTTGGTTTTAGTTAAGGAATTATTTCTAAAATAAAATATATACTTAAACCTAGTGAGTTTTATCTTTTAACATTTGGCAGCACTAAAAACATTTGATCCTTTCGAACGAATTTAATATTTGACATACGTATATTCTACGGCGATTTCAATAGTTAATTTTAAAACATATTAAATCAAGAATATTACTTACACACCTCCAAAAATAAGGGAGGTTGCCAAGGGTGCGATAAACAAACTATTTCCACGTAAGTTGTAACCAATTTAAGCTTATAAAATAATGCAACGCCTAAATGATAATCGAAATGTAAGGTTATGTTTACATTTGTTTCTCGTTCCTCGTGTCAGGCATCGATAGACGCTAATTAAAAATCCACACCGAATTAACACACCGGCTCAAGCGGCTCTTTTTCGCCGCGAATGAAACATGCATTATACTCTCGCTGTTTCTTCCGTGATATTCGTTTTGCAAACAAAGCGATAATACATATAATAAATTACAAGCTTTCCTCTGTGTATGTTGTGTTGCCTAAACGTCGCGTCGTCACCGAGAGCCAAGTGAATTCATGCGTCCGGCCATTGTCACCGAGTTCCTACATTTTCCACGCGGATAAAAAGTGAACAATATGACGCCTCCGTTTTCTTTAACCTTAGTGGTACTGGTGGCGAACTCCCCAATATGCATTCGAACATATTCAGTGTGTAACGCATTGGACGGTTCCAATTATCCTATGAATTAACGGCAATTTTACATTTTGATGTCGACATATGTCACGTTTAAGTACTGCCAATCGCAACAACTAAAATGGTACCACAAATAGTTTAATAATGAGCAAAACTGTAAAATAAAAAATCTTATTATTAAACTATTTTTGATATAACAAAAGGTCGATTGTTAAACCAAAGTAGAAAAAGTAATTTGTTTATTTAAATTACATCCACAACAATTCAAAAATATTACCAAAACACATTTTGATCAAATACCAACAAATATTCATAAACAATATAAAATACAAACGGGTATAAAAAGTTTTGCCTCCCCATGCAAAAAATTCTACGGACGCCCATGGCTGCGTCAGTCTTTCTTATGTCAAATTTATCACCAGCTTTCTATTTTCGGCTAGAGATAAGAGCCACACAAGCGGCTCTCGAATGATAAAGATAAACTAACGATTTATTTTCACGTTTCCGCAATTCAAAGTCGATTAAACACTTATCGAGGCCCCATTAACGATGATTATTGATAATCAAGACATGTATATAAATATATATTTACAAAAAAATTAAGCAGATAATAATTGGTTGAAAATGCTTTTTAATGAATATATTTAAATGATAAAATGAATTGTAACAAAGAAAATGTTGTGCATAATTATTATGTACATGATTAATACTAATAAATATATGTCACGAGGATGGCTACGACTACTGTTACTATGTTGAAATCCGTAATAAATCTAAATTAAAAAAAAGATGTCATGAAAAAATTGGTCAAAGACCGATTTTGAGAAAAAAACGATTTAGTTAGTAGGTATTAGTAAGTTTACTTACTAATAAAACGCTAAATTCAAAGGAAAATATTTTTTTTATCATTTCTGCGAAAGAAAGGTGTTTAGTTAAAAGCTAAATAATGATTAAAGTTACAAATATTTTGTGATTTATATCACTCGTCCGTGGAGTTACGTCATTTTTCCATGGCAATCAGGCGTCCATTTGGTCATTAAACTTCATTTTTTTCTAAAATTCTTTTGCTTCTGGTCTCTTGAGAAATCATAGAAAATCTTCGAAGTTTAAAGTATTAAAGTTTCAAAGATTTGAAGTTTTGTAAATTTGTATTAAACGGTAGTTTTGTCTGAAGAAATTGTTATACCGAGTGTCTGGAATAAGGGGCGAACATAGGGATTTAACATGTAAAATTAAATATGTGTAATTATTAGCTCCCCTATTCATTTTAGAGAAAAATCGTAAAGGAATATTTTTTAGAGAATTAAAAATTGTAAATGTATCATCCATTTAATTTACGTTTGTACCAGAATCCACCTCAGAAATAATAAAAATAAGTTGAACAATGTACCATTTAATAAAAACCCAAAACCCAAAAAAGCCGAGTGATACTAGAAATGCTCAAATTTTGACAGTTAAAAAATTTTGGCATTTGGAATTTTTCTTTTTATTGTTGAAATGAAACCGTTTTCAGTAATGAGCAATTTTTCACAGTCCTGAATGGTTATTTTTGGCAATTGAAATGTCCTTTTTACGGCCAACTTGCCATTTGTGATGGTAGATATGTGCGATTTTTGACAGTTCGAAATTGTCATTTTTGGCAGTTCAAATTTTCTTTTTTTAAATATCAAAAAATGCCTTTTTTAAAAGTAAAACTTCATAATTTTCGGTAGCTGTTAATTTCCTTATTTACCGGTGAATCGTGTCGTTTGTGATGGCAGAAATGCAGAATTTTTGACAATTCGAAATTGTCATTTTTGACGGTTAAAAATGTATCTTTTTTACTATTGAAAAATGTCGTTTCTGACAGTAGAATTGCACAATTTTTGACAATTTGTAATTGTTACTTTTGGCCGTTTGAAATTTCCCTTTTTTAATATTGAAAAATGCCGATAGTGATAGTAGAAATGCTCAAATTTTGACAGTTAAAAATTTTTGGCATTTGGTATTTTTCTTTTTGTTGTTGAAATGAAACCGTTTTCAGTAATGAGCAGTTTTTGACAGTTTTGAATAGTTATTTTCAGCAATTGAAAATGTTCTTTTTACTGCTAACTGCCATTTGTGGTAGTAGTGGTGTTTTTGACAGTTCGAAATTGCCATTTTTAGCTGTTAAAATTTACTTCCTTTTTTAATATGAAAAAATGCTGTCTTTGATAGTAGAAAAACATACTTTTTGGCAGCTGCAAATTTCTTTATTTACCGTTGAATCGTGCCGTTTGTTGTGGCAAAAATGCAGAATTTTTGACAATTCCAAATTGCCATTTTGAGCAGTTAAATTTTTTTTTTTAATATTAAAAAATGCCGTTTTTGATGATAAAAATCCACAATTTTTGTCCGCGGCAAATTTCTTTTTGCGGTGGCAGAAATGCAGAATTTTTGACAATTCGAAATTGTCATTTTTAAGGTTAAAAATTGATCTTTTTACTATTGAAAAATGCCGTTTCTGACAGTAGAATTGCACAATTTTTGACAAATTATAATTGTTACGTTTGGCCGTTGGAAATTTCCCTTTTTTTAATATTGAAAAATGCCGATAGTGATAATAATAATAATAATAATAATGATAATGTTTTATTGATGTCAATACAATATGTTTATACAAGTCAAGTAGAAATGCTCAAATTTTGACAGTTAAACATTTTTGGCATTTGGAATTTTTCTATTTATTGTTGAAACTTGCCGGTTTCAGTAATGAGCAATTTTTGACAGTACCGAATAGTTATTTTCAGAAATTGAAAATTTCCTTTTTACTGCTTATAGTAGTGCGATTTTTGACAGTTCGAAATTGTCATTTTTAGCAGTTGAAATTTTCTTTTTTTTAAGTATCAAAAAATGCTGTCTTTGATAGTAAAAAACCATAATTTCTTGCAGCTGCAAATTTCTTTATTTACCATTGATCGTACCGTTTGTGGTGGCAAAAATGCAGAATTTTTAACAATTCGAAATTTTCATTTTTAAGGTTAAAAATTGATCTTTTTACTATTGACAAATGCCATTTATGACAGTAGAATTGCACAATTTTTGACAATTTATAATTGTTAGTTTTGGCCGTTGGAAATTTCCCTTTTTTTAATATTGGAAAATGCCAGTAGTGATAATAATAATAATAATAATAATAATGATAATGTTTTATTGCTGTCATTAAAATATGTTTACACAAGTCAAGTAGAAATGCTCAATTTTTGACAGTTAAACATTTTTGGCATTTGGAAATTTTCTATTTATTGTTGAAACTTGCCGGTTTCAGTAATGAGCAATTTTTGAAATGCAGAATTTTTAACAATACAAAAATGGCAATTTTCTTTTTTAATATCAAAAAATGCCGTTTTCGATTGTTAAAATCCACAATTTTTGGCAGCTGCTAATTTCTTTATTTACCGTTGAATCGTACTGTTTATGGTGGCAGAAATGTTGAATTTTTGGTAATTCAAAATTGTCATTTTCTTTTTTTTAACCCTTTGACCTACAACCACGAGTACTCCTCGTGTTTAAATGTTCGGGCCAAACACACCGACCACGAGCATATCTCGTGGCGCGCCGCTTGGGCCAATCACATCGAGCACGAGCTCAACTCGTGGCGCAGCGCTTGCGTTAGTGCTGCACAATGAATGTATTTTCTTGCGAAACAGAATTTTTTGAAATCCATATTTTACGTTTTCAGTTGTGCCATGAAAAGGCATGAATTTGTGCCCATACAATTGGGGGTGCCTCAGTGAGACTTGTTTTTGCTGTTATTCCGTCGCGTCTGCATGGGTTGAATCGGTCCACGTGCGTCGCGACTGGAGCGCTATTAAAAGTGCACGCATTCGGACTTAAGGAAAGTAGGCCAAAGGGTTAATATAAAAAAATGCCGTTTTTGATGGTAAAAATCCACAATTTTGGACAGCTGCAAATTTCTTTATGTACCGTTTGCGGTGGCAAAAATGCAGAATTTTTGACAATTCGAAATTGTCATTTTTCACGGTTATTTATTCGAAATTTCTGTATGAAAATTACGAAAAATTAGGAAAATTAAAAAAAAAAATTCGAATGAATTTTGACGGAAATGGGTTCACAAATATTTTGTGTATGTGCCCTTAAATGCCTGTTCGTTATTTCAAATACACCCTCTATACATATTGTCATTTGAATCGCTTTAATACCTCAAAGGATGTTGAGATTTTGATTACACTTCACTTTATGTTGCGTATTAACTCTTTCCATTGCAATCTGTTCTTCGCCATTTCTTTGGCTTCATAGTGTTCGATGTTGTTCCTGTTGAGCACTTAGTTTATGTTGTCCTCCCATATTTTCTGTGGCTTTTCCCCTGTTTTTCGTTTGTACGTTTCCAATTGTCTACCGTTTTAGTTTATTTTCCTTCTGGCATTAGATATCCGTACCAACCCAGTTGTCTTTTATCTATTGCTTCTTGCCTGCTGTCAATTTGTAGAGATATTCCGATTTCTTCGTTCATCATACTGTCCATTAGTTATTTATTAAACGTTATTATTTTTATTTTTAATTGTATTCAACATAAATAAAGCAATCAAATTTGGTATCGGAGGGTTTATTTACTTTGCTATTTAAACGTTTGAAAATACGGTTGCTAGCGCTCAGGGGTTGATGGGTGGTGGGTTTAATGTTAAATCTCTGAATGATTTAAAAATAGTAATAATTTTTCTGAAATATTTATCTTAACAATTTTATAGAATTTATTCGTCGTTTTCGTAAAGCACTGTATTAGAGATGGGTAACTTATGAGTAAGTCGATTAAACAAGTCGACTCTTAGAAATGAGTCGCAAGTCAAGTGAGTCCTGTGTAAAGGACCCCGCACGATTTATATGGATAATGGGTTTCGGTCAAATTTCACTAAACTTTGGGAAAACATTCCTCAGATCATCCCAAAGTCTCAATTGGGCGCGAAGTCTGAAAACCCCTAGTTTAGGAGCCACGCAAGGTTGAAACAACGTTTGAAGGCTATTTCAAATTAAAAGACCCATTTTTTAAATCCAATAACATCAAGATGTTCCGAGTTTGTTTCATGTACTTTTTTTTGTCAATATTATTATCTGAAATAGCGTTGAAATATTTTCTTCAAAAAACAGATAATACCATTTTTCATGTATTCATAGTATAACAAAACTAGACTCCAGTGGGTGAATTGGAAACTTTTGGCGAGGACCTTTTTTTCTCATCAAACATACTTTTTAATTTAAGAGTCATGAGTCACCAAGAATCGACTCTTTTCAGTCAACTCTTCACGACGACTCGACTCGAAGAAAGAGTAATTTCGCCTATCTCTACACTGCATCCGATATTGATTCTGCAAATATCATGACGGTTAATTATAATTCTGCAGCCTTTAGTCGGGCCCCTTTCCTCACCACAAACTCCTATCCCTGGACTAACAATTGTTAATTTCTCAAAACGTTCAAAAACGATGTAAAGAAATATCTTACAGCAAAAGCATATTACTCAATCTCGGAATATTTAAATGATTGTCAAGGTCTGTAAATTTTAATATCTTTTAATTTGTATTTTTATTTGTCCTAATTTTAGTTCTGACATTTGTAATACGTGATCATCATGTCATACTGCAAATAAATCTAATCTAATCTAATTTCAATTATCTAGCTCTTGTTCGACTCAATCGTAGTTTTGGTCTCCCCTGCATCGGTTAACCACAGGCTCCAGTATTAATATTTGTTTGAGTGAATGTAATACTAATAGTGCTCATGCTAAATGTCTAGCTTACCGGAAACTTTTTATCTTATTAAGGGTAACTCCCTTTGTTGTTAGGGCGGACGTATTAATTTGATAATTTCTATTTCATTCATAT
Source organism: Ocypus olens (assembly GCA_910593695.2). Lineage (NCBI taxonomy): Eukaryota > Metazoa > Arthropoda > Insecta > Coleoptera > Staphylinidae > Ocypus > Ocypus olens. The sequence continues at coordinate 42,691,350 of OU343052.1, forward strand.
CATATCTTATTATCCAATAAAAATTGTTAATTTGACATCAAGGAAGGTTAAAATAGCCATCCCATGTTTACTTAACGACGGGAGCTTATCGCATCGTGACGAAGGGAGCTTATCAGCTCAATTCAAGTGAATTTAAATAGATTTAAATCAATCCATCAACATTAGTGTTCGTTTAACAGCCAATAAAAAATGTTGTATTTCGGTACCTAAAATAGTGAGTCGGTCAACATATGTTTACTTTAATTGTGAAATAAAAATTATATTATCGAATGCATGTTGCTTTAAGTAGCACATTTTCTGGAAGTTTTGTCAATATTTTCGCATAATTATCAGTGCCGTTGATGCATTACACCTGAATATATTTTTTTAAACGAATTCGCATAATAATTAGCTAATGTATAAGTGAAACTCACTTATACACTAACTAATTATTTATTAAAGAAATAAGAGTAAGAGAACAAGCACTAAGATTTAGACTTATTGGTAGGACAGAGGTAGGAACTGAGAATTGGAAAAAGAAGAAAAGAATAAGATTTAGACTTATTCATAGGATAAAGGATTCACGAACAAAGTGTATGAAACTTCTGGCGGGAAAAAAAGAAAACCAAAAAAAGGCAAATTATAGGAGTAGAAACTGTGAGTAGCAGATAGAAAAAGAGTAACTTTAATGGGTAACCTTAACTCACAAAGAATAAAAAACATTAGAGCAAGATACTATAAAAACTCAATTTCTTATAACTATGCACTGAAAGATATAAATGATTACAAATAAGTCTAAGACTCTTATCAAATAAAAAACACAAGAAACAATTGTAAAGTGAATATTTCTATCAAAGAAATGTATATTCCCTCGAAATTAGAATCGCGAAACTTGTTTATAACCATGAGTAATATCGTATCCACTAAACAAATTATATCATTAAATAATTATCACCTCGCACGTTTCTGTGTCAATTAACAAATCGGAAATAATTTATAGTGTCACACGTATTAATTAACCTAATGAATGGCGCCCGCAAACTTTTCGAAGCAATTTTCTTGGAACTGAGAAAATGTACCTTCGGGTTACGAAAATAAGCAAACCTCGTCAGAGATAAGCGCTCATTATTTATAATTGCTATCGCGGAGATAATTAAATTGCACATACACGAAATAGGAAAAAAAATCAATCACGCGAACGAATTTATTTCTTTATAACCGGAAAAACCGCATCGTTTGAATGAAATATTGGCCATTAGATGCAATTTTGCTTTAATGGTTGTATATGGTGGTTTAATGGTTCATAAAAAAATTGCTCAATAATTATTATATTAGTGATTACTTTACTTCCTAATTTGAGCCCATAAAACGAGAATATAGCTCATGAGACAAACAAAAGTTTAATTTTGTTGTAGATGATATTAACGCTTTGTCCTATTTTTATATATTGAAATTTATTCTCCGATCTCAACATTAAATTGAAATCTATCTATCTACTATTGTTACTTATTAATTGTTAAGTAATAAAAAAAGTATAGATTTAGGATATAGAAAAAGAACTTAAAGCAACTATATATTTATTGATTTTTAGCCAAATGAAGTACTTCTAAAATGGAATGTGAAAAATTTGCCTAAAAAATCGCCAGATAATTGTTAATGATAAATGAACTATGCAATATAAAAAAAAATCCTACGTACTTCCATTTTCAAGATATATTAATTTCAAGTGAATCGGTTGAAAATTTTTTGAGTTGTTTCCGCCCAATTTTAGTCATTGGGTAAGTAAGATTACATTCCCATGAATTAAATCCATTTTTATATCATATACTTGGCATCAAAAAAAAATTGTGAATGTGAATTTAGACAATCAGTAATAATTTAAAGAATTAACAAATCAAATGGCCATAATATATAACTTAAGAAGTTCATTTTAGGTATTATGGTTTTGAAGACACCCCTAGTAAAAAATGATTTGTAGACATTTCTGAAATATTTAACAGTCAGTATTATAATTTATTAGGACTTTATTGGAAGAATTGTAAATATAAAAAGCAAAGCTTCTTCTGAAAAATATTGATTTATCTGGAGCGGTTATACATTTCTAAACCTTAAGTTAAGTGTGTGGACATCTTTTTAATTTAATTCTGCAGTGCAAATATGATGGCTGACTACTGAGGACTACGAAATATAATAACCGTCTCTGCTCCATATTCAATCAGTTTGTGTATTTAAGCTTATAAGATATAAATAGATTCAATAAATCGAAACGAAAAATAGCCTGAATATATAAATATTCAACCTATTCGTAACTCTGCAAACAAATTTAAGTCTTACTAAGACTATAAACAAATAACTTATTGAAACAACTACTTCCCTGGCTACTGCCACGCCGGATATTGAATGATACAAAAGAAATTTGCATGCTATTACTAACTAGATAAATAACATTGGTTTAAGATCGTTTATTTCTACCCATTGGACTAACTTGAAAATTAAACTAAATTGGATATGAAAACTTTAAACTATAAAACTGAATCCTAAAATTTTTAAAAATTATTAATTAATGCAGATGGCTATTTACTTAATTAATAATTTTTAAAAGTCCTATGGGTAGAAAGAAACGATCTTAAACCAATGTTATTTATCTAGTAGTACTAGTAATAACATGCAAATTTCTTTTGTATCATTCAATATCCGGCGTGGCACTAGCCAGGGAAGTAGTTGTTTCAATAAGTTATTTGTTTATAGTCTTAGTAAGACTTAAATTTGTTTGCAGAGTTACGAACAGGTTGAATATTCATATATTCAGGCTATTTTTCGTTTCGTTTTATTGAATCTATGCTTTCTGCAACAAGTAAGATTATTTCCAATTTATATGTTATAAGATATATTTTTATTAAAATTTAAAATCATCACTTGTTGCAGAAGCATTAAATAAAGACGATTCGATTTAAGTGGTATTTGTTTAGTTAATTTAACGAATAAAGCAAAACTATATATATTTTAAATCGTTCACATCGTTGTCATGATGAAAGTAAATAAGATTTATCCACTTGCATCTACCTTTTTATCCGCTTGGAAACTTGAACCTATCTTTTTATTAACTTGCACATATTTATCTACCCTTTCATCCGCTTGCAAAACCGCTTACTCTGATATTTTAAATGCACGTTTTTATACAGAAACTAGTTTTATTTTTTTTCAAATTCTTTTTTTGTTATTTTGTGTGCTAAATTGAAACCTAAATTTTCATCTCGCCTATAACATATCTACCCGACCCCGAAGTTATTTTCAATACAATTAAAGTGGTTAGCGAGATAAAATAATCCTGAGCTCCCCAAGATAAGTGTGGTTACATAACTTTATAAAAACCACGCTTACCGAAGCACCGATACTCCTGACGGTTGAAAGCTAAATCAAACCCTTGATCAAAACTGTCGCAATTTGGTACGTCATTTGGGAGTATTAAGCCAGGGGTAGAGTGCCTAGGTGTACGCCAGTGGTCTTCTCACCTTCATCTCGGCAACTTCACCACAATCTAATGCGAATAATTAGCCATCATTCACATTCAGGTGGTTCCTCAGTAATGATAGCCATAAAGTATTTTGAAGTTGCCGTGATGAAGGTGAGAAGACCACTGGCGTACACCTCGGCACTCTACTACGCTGGTAATAAACATCCAGTCTCCAACAGGAGGATTACCGCTATGGGCACTCTAGCTGCAGTTATACAATCTCAATATATGTATAATATATTTCTAGACAAACAAATCGAATAGCAGACTCTCTGCCCATGCCCATGATTCATAACGACGACCAGTTATATCCTTGCGAAATACGGATTTCCATCGCCTTACCGGTCCGGAAAGGAAATAATATTTGCGTTTCATAGCTCAAGGATGATGTTTTCAAGATAGTCATCAAAGAGCTGGAGCGGCCACTTCTTCCGAAAATACCTCCTACTGGCCAGAAAAGGGATACATAACAGCCAAGAGAATAATACACTGCTGCGATACATAAAGAGATCCAGGGGATGCCTACAAAGTAGTTCCCAAGGACAAATTCCCGAAAATCTCACCACGACATCGCTATCGCTAGAGCTGGATATTAAGGAACTCTGCGAACCCTACTGGCGATTCAGAAAAAATACTATTAAAAAAGAATGCGAGACAACATCATTCAGATTAGCAACGCTTCCCAACGATACCAGATCAACGATTAGAAGTCCTAGCTTTTGATTTACTTGGACCACTTTCCACTACGTTAGATGGAAAGACGACATTATTAATAATGTAAGATCTATTCTCCAGGTGAATCGAACTGAGCACCTAGAGCTCTCACTGCCAAACGAAACGATACCACCTTCATTGAGGAAGCTCAGGTTTTCCCCTTCAAGTAATCAATTTAATACAACAGTAAAACCACGGGTTACTCGACAAGACAACCGAGCTGGAGCGGTTCGTTCACCAGGACAAGATTCATGTTATGCTGGTGAGCGAGACTCTTCTCAGTGCAAGTCAAGTTCCAAAGATCAATGGGTATCAGATGCCTCTAATAACTGGAAATGCTACCGGGCGTGGTACCGCTATCTACATCAAAAGGGGACTCAACCACTCACAGCTCCCCATAGACGGCCTTACCAACCTTGAGTCCACTGCCTTGGTCCTTAACACCACAGACGGTCTTTGATTTGGAAAAGCATCATGCGCTGCTACCAAGCTAACATCGATTGTACGTAAAAGCAAAACACAATTGGAAATTCTCGTTGCAGACTAACATGAACGATGTGCAAAAAGTTATCTACTAACCATTTTCTTCATTCGCTCATCAGTGCGGCCTACCTTTACTTCATAAGAAATCTATGCACTCTACATAATATCCCATTCGGTACCAGAGCGATTATCGAATCAGAGAATTTTGTTTCTAAAATAACCATTTACCTCCTATCAATAGCATGCCAAGAAAACGCAGGATCATCAAGAAGATGCTTAAAAAATATACTGACCAATAGATGGTTGTAGCCCTAGATCTGGTTACCACATCTTCAGCATTAACGCCGTACTTTGGATCAGACACAACTCCAAATCTCATTCACGGGATCATGAAGAAGATGTTAGAAAAAAAATGCTGACCAATAGATAGTTGTAGCCCTGGATCTATCTACTACATCTTCAGCGTTAACACAGAGTACCTTGGATCAGGCATAACTCCAGATCTCATTCGACCCTACCCCTGCACTTTCTACCAGCTGTTAGCTGGATAACTTTTTGAGACCGAGAGAGACAGACTGTAGTATTCATCCCATGCCGCGCCACACAATGCATACACCGATTTTTTGGTTTTATTTATAAATAGAGGCCTGGAGTTAACAATTATTATGCAAGCCCCCTCCAAAGCGTAAGATCAGGCTGAATCATTCTTTTTCTTCTGTAGCACCCTACTGAATTCATTATCATACATATCATTGATTCCTTGCTTTTACTTTTATGATGTCTTGTCCACATCTTGGTAGTCTTCCTGAGCTCCGTTTATGTGGTCTTGGTCTCCATTGCAGTATGCATTTTGTCCATCTAGACTAGTCCCTGGTGTCCTTGATCTGTCCATCTCCATTTCTGCCTCGCGATGTTCTTTATGGCGTCTTTCACCTAAGTTCTTCTTACTTCGCTATTTGTAACATTGGTCTCTTAAATTAACTCCACAAATCAATCGTTCTATGGCCCTTTGACTTGTTCTGAGCTTTTTGACTGATTTTACTGTGAGCTACATGGTTTTTATTGCATATGTCGTAACATTTTTCTATAGATTTGTTAAGATAAATGTGTTCTTTAATACATTTTCCAACCGAAAGCCAAGCATGATAAGCAGAATTATTATTAACCAGATTAAACTTTTTTTTCTTTAATCTGAAATTATTTATGTGTATTTTTTCATATTTACTCTATAGACATGTCGGTGGAAACATTCTAAAGGGTACCTACGGTTATTGTAGTCAAAATGCCCCTAACCTAGATTTGTTAATTTACCCGATAAGAGGGTATTTTGGGATGTAGAAGTAAGGCCGACAACCACCTCCGCCCTTTTGGGGTTAAAAATGTTTTTTTTACAACATTTTTTTTTATTGACGAACGAGTAAATGAGAAATTCTAAAAAACATGAAAATAGTTTACCCAAATACCTATTTGACCATTTTTTTCCAAGGCCATTCAAGGTCATTTAGTTTAAAAAAAATGCAAAAGCTTTAAAATCGATTTTTAACTTAGAAGACCCCTTGTACCCGATTTTTGATATTTGCATCATTTTTACCCCGTAAAAAACTAAAATATGTATTGAGACATATTTATATTATACCGCGGCATTTTGAAAAATCGATTTTTCAATTTCTTTTCGCCATTTTTCGTGGAATTGCCTATAAATGCCAACATTTTCTGGCAACGGAAGAGCTTTTAGAAAAACGGACGTTTTGGTTTTTATTTCATCTTTGTAACTTAACTATTCGTTGAGAAATCACATTTTGAAATTTTAGGAGCATTTCGTATCGGTCATCAAATCAATAATAAATTTTTGTTTTTTATTAAAAAATCACTAATAGACGTTTTTATCGAAAATAACGAAATTAAAACAAAATATTCAGAATAGTTTTCTTTTTCTATTTTTATTTTTAGCAAATAACACGTTACGATTATTTTTTTCTGAAAAACTGTGAACAACAGTTACGGAGTTGTAATCTACTCATCTATTTGTAGTTCTATTTAAAAAAATTAATGAAAGGTGCAATCCTAAAAATATAATTATCTAGGAGGCCACGTTGATACTTTTTAAAATATTTGCCAGTTTAGTTATTCTATATATCATTAATTGTGCTTGTGGCGTCATCAGTTGTTGAAAATTAAAAGAGAAAGAACTAAAAGAAGAATTTGAGGGGATGGGGCTGGACTATCTAGCCATAACGCAGCCGAAGAAAAAAGGAAAAGGATTGGTAAACTAGACAACGGGAATGTTATTTAGCGGAGTCGAAGAATTGGGAAGCAAAAAATTAAAGAATATTGAAAATAAAAATGCCAACAAAAAGAAGGTGATTTGGTCATCATGTAACTTTCTCAGAATTCATATTTTTCACATTAATCAATTTTTCGAAAAATTATAATTTACTCATGTTAGCGTACTCTGTAATTAGTGTTAATGTAAGTTTTATGTAACTAGTATAATTTTATAATTATAAACCAAAAATGTCGAAATTATTCAAATTTTAGTTTGTGAAAGATATTCCCTTTTTAGTTGCCTTCCACATTGGTTAAGGTGTTTTTCTAATATTTTTTTAAATTTAAAATAAACATCGAAGCATTAAGGTTCATTCATATTTACTAAAAGCTTTTAATTTCTTTTGATTATCAAATAAGGCTTATGTTTAAAGTCTCATTTAAAAAAAAAATGTAAAAACAGACACTTTCAAAACTGATCGGAATCGTTTCCTCAAAACGCGTGTTTCCGTATAAATTTCGTAGTCGAGAAAAAAATCTTCTTCTTTTAAATCTTATGCCTTCCTACCCTGAGGTGTAAGTACCCTGTCACACCAGGCTACCATAGTGGCTCCAGCCACCCAGTAAAGCAACCAGTGGAGACACCAGGCAGTCGGCATCATGGTTTTTAAAGTATGGCCAACCGGATTGGACTCGTGGCGCAACCAGAGCGGTGGCGCCACCAGTCTGATACCATTATGTATGTGTAAGTGCTCTATCACACTAGGCCACCATGGTGGCGGCACCAGTCAAATGTATTAAGTGAAATGGAACATAACACACCTGGTATCGCTTTGGTGGCGCCACCACTTTGGTTGCGCCACCAGTCGAATCCGGTCGGCCAGACTTTACTGGTGGAATAACCAGGATGCCGACTGCCTGGTTGCTTTACTTGGTGGCTGGATCCATCATGGTGGCGCCACTGGTGCCGCCACCATGGTGGCCTAGTGTTATAGGGCACTAATGTTCCATTTCACTTAATACATTTGACTGGTGGCGCCACTGGTGCCGCCATCATGGTAATCTGGTGTGATAGGGTACTAAGAAGATTTGGGTTGAATTATTACTAATTTCCTCAACAATACTTTCTCGTACTAAAACGCCATGCATGACTAGACAGTTAATTAAAACCGTATTTGTTTACACCTGTTACATAAATTAGGCAAAGATTTTGTCACACGATTGACGGAACCAATTATTTATCGTAACTTGAAGTAAATATTGAGCGGAGGATCTAAATTCCTTCCGCGTGCATTATTTATGCGTGTAATTAAAGTTCGATGATGAATCCCCTTCGGAGGGCTTTCGAAATTAATACCAGCAGATCGATTCTCCAATTAGTAAAACAAACGTCTGCCTCTCCAGTTTTAATTAAAATTCAAGAATCTTTATATAAATTTCCCGAATTTTTTAATACCTACAACGATTTGCAATAAATCCTCACCAGAGAATTACATAAAGGGTTTTTGCTCCTTGATTGAACCACGTCAGAGACGTTTGAAATGTACATTTTTTTCCTTAGCTGGATTTATTAAATCCCTTGGGTTAGCGCAATATCCGGAGAGTGTAATATAAACGGCGGCAGGTGTTGCGCAAGAAAATGACCGCCCCGGGCCGTGTGCCACTATAGGCAATAGACCGCGCGGTTTCGAGTGCCGTAGATGAAGAAAGGGCATACAAGACAGCCTTGGCCCAGATTCAGATAGACACCGATCAATTCCACTTACATTTTCACGTGCTCTCAACTCGACAGGTACACATAACGAGATAGAACAAAAAAAAATAACGTAATGGAAAACCAAACGCATGTACGCACGCCATTTTACGTCCTTAAGATTGATTTCGAAAAATTTCGATCTAGAGGTCACCAGCCTGCTTATGTAATTATGTGTTACTAATTAAATTGCAAAAATGAATACTTCACCCTTCTAAATACAGAACAAGATTTATTAAGTAAGGGCATGTGTGTATTTTGAATGTTAATTAAGATGCCAGAACCAGTGGCGTGACTACAATGAGGCAGTGGCCTTCTGTCCCCGCGCCCACAACATAACATCAACGGCATGGTACATATGTCGCAGCCGGACTAGACGAATTGGTTCATATTTAATTTGAAATGTTAAGAGAAGTGGCATATCCACTTTTCTTACATTATTTATTTTTCATTTAAATTAATGGAAAACATGTGGATAAGTGAGGATTTCTGGTGAAAACCAGTTGTACATCGCTAATGATATTTTATTTCCTTCGTTGCATTGTTTCAAATCAAAGCATTGTAAGTTTTGCGGTACGTGCATATATCATATGAATAAATTAATATAAGTAACCGTGTTAAATGTTTATTCATGCAAGAAATCAGAAACGGTAAATTTTATTGTACTCAATTGTCAATAAATTCCCATTTCACAAATTGTTATAAATATTCATTTGCGATGAGAAATTTTGGTGATAGATAAGACTCGCATCGATCATTTGCAAGTATAATATTTGGAGAAACTTTAACTGAATATTATGAAACAATTTATTCTCGCAATAGGATTGCTAAAAGTATTTTTTTAACAAATTACAAAATCTAAACCGGAAATGAATATATAATATGCATTACTTACTAAAAACTTACTTAGTATAGACGAATTTTGATATTTATTTCGCGACGCACCCTAAATAAGATATGGTGAAATGGATTTTAAAATGTAATTATTTATGTGACAAACACATCCGCAGCAAATTATACCCTTCTTTTGTAATTTGTGAACTGTGGCAATTGTAAAATAAATGAATATGAAAATGAATATGGATGAAGATGGAATGAAGAAATTCGTGCAGAAGCAATGCCGCATAAGAACAAGATTTTGTAGATAAAACGGTACGTAAAGAAATCTGTGCGCTTATTGACCTTTTGTGCTAGAAGCTAGTAATAACCTTTGATTTAAAAAATGGTGTTACAACTTTTAGATCGACAGAAAACCTTTCTAATTTTATATTGACTTTATGTTGACAACAATGGCACAAGAAACGAAGAAACGGAAGAAGTTAATTTGGCAAATGTATATCGGAGAAGTGGTCAAGAAATGTTAAGAAATATTACAGAATCTCACTTATACCTTCCTATTCACGAGGGGGAACGAAAATTCTTCGTATAAATGAATACTTTGTATATGTGAATAGGTGTCGCTTCCTTGTATGAATTTTATAGTACTGTTTTTCGTATGTTTTATAAATAAAAATCATAAAGCGCTTAATGAATTTTAATAAATTTATCAGGAAATATTCTAGACATATGCAGTTATATAACAAAGACAAACTCAATAAGAAGTTATCACTAGTTTCTTCAAAATCTCTGCTTTGAAAATAAAAACTTTGGACTAGATTTTCTTAATTAACCTGTAACGAATTTTAATAAATTTTTGAGGAAATATTCCAGACATATGTAGCTATAAAATAACAGAAAAAATCTTAACACTGATTTTTTCAGAATTTTTATCAAAATCTCTGTACTGAAAAATACGAACATACGACTAGATTAATTAATTTTCTCAAAAATCCCCTTGCTAAATTTGAATAAAGTTTTCAGGAAATATTTCAAAGACATATAGTTAAAAAACAAAAGAAAATTCTAAAAAGACGGTAGCACTAGTTTTTTCGGAATTTTCCATAAAAAACAAACATTCGACAGGGTTTTATTAATTTTCTCAGAAACCATGTAATGTATTTTGATAAAATTTTTAGGAAAGATTTCAGATATATGTAGCTATAAAATAAAGGAAAAATCCAAAAAGATGTCATCACTAGTTTTTCCGGCATTTTTCATCAAGTCATTTTAGTAGATTTTCTTAATTTTTTTAAAAGCCGCTTAATGAATTTTAATATTTTTTTCAGGAAATATTCTAAACATAGGTAGCTATAAAACAAAAGAAAAATTCAACAAGGCGTTGTCACTATCTTTTTCGGAATTTTTCATCAAAATCTCTGCTCAGGAAATGTAAACATTCCACTGGATTTTCCTCATTTTCTCAAAAACCTTGTAACGATTTTTTATAAATTTTCATAAAAATATTCCAGACACATGTAGCTATAAAACAAAGGAAAACATCTAAGAAGACGTTACCACTAATTTTTCCAGATTTGTTTTTATCAAAATCGCTGCATTCTACTAGATTCATTCTCTCAAAAATCCTGCAACGAATTCAAATAATTTTTTTTAGGAAATGTTCCAGACATTTATAGCTATAAATATATCGTTGTCACTAGTTTTTTTGGAATTCTTTTATCAAAATATTAAATTTTTATCAAATATTGTTTTGCATAATGCGAACATTCGACTGGATTTTTTCATTTTTTCAAAAATCTTACTACGAACTAAAAAAAACAGTCAAATATTCCATACATACGCAAGTATAAAACAAAAGAAAACCCAAAAGACGGCATCACTAGTTTTTCTGGAATTTTTCAACAAAATCGTTGTTTTGAAAAATTGCAAGCAATCGAATATATATTCTTCATTTTCTCAAAAATTTTCAGTACTCAGTACTCAGACTTATTAGAAGGCAATAGGAGAAGCGGTGACTATTGTAAAAACAATAGTTCTTGAAAATTTTGAGTGTTTTGAAAAAATTAACATCTGAAGAAGAAGATGTTAAAACGAGATAGACTCAACTCAATACAATTCTTTTCTTTTCTGTGCTACCTCAATTTATATGAATCTGTCCTTTTGGAAATTAACGATCCGGAACGATTTGCAGGTATTGCAAACAAATAGGTTATATATCTATCAAAGTGATGTAAAATTCTTTATAAAAGTACTTCATTGGACAAAGGGACATGCTAGTACAAAATGCAGTTACAACAGCCAAAAAAAATTGTAAAGAGCTGGAAATATCCACTGAGCGTCGAGTTAAAAGGAAAACAAATATGATTGGTGTAAATTTGCGGGACGTGGGGCCATCGTTAAAAGAAGAAATACAAATCCAAACACCTCTGCTACCTAGGCCGTACCAGAAAAAAACCCACGAACCGTCACTGCTTAAATCTAAAGAGCCCGCGAACCGTCACTGCTTAAATCAAGTGTTCATTTACTTTTTTTTTCAATTTCAATAGTATTTTAATGTCCTATAAAATGAGATAACACCCGATGAGGAGTGCTATTTGAACTTATAAAGTTCGATTAGGTGGGGGTGAGAGTGTGAGAGGGTGAGACCCCAAAACAGAATTAACGTGTTTTCGTTCAAAATCGTGGCTTCGTCAGATCCAGAGTTATTCATTGTGTCTCGTTTTGAAATGAAGATCCTCTCTCTCTCTAAAACAAGTGAACTGATTTTAATGATTATTTGTTTGCAGAATAGTATTTTTATGCCGTTCAAAATGAGGTATCGCATATTAGGGGGTACAATTTAAAATTATAAAGTTGGGGTGGGTGGTGTTGAAAGATACAATTCTAAGTACTTTATCTTATCTATAAAAATTGGGCTTTTCACTGTTATATTAATTATATCAAAATATTAACAACGCACGAAGATATATGAGAGTACAAAACTACTTGTACCGTTTTTTTGGCCCACTGTCTATAATTTCATACTGTAGAGAATTCCATTATTTCCCGTACCAACAGATGTAAATAAACAAATAACTATTACACAGCTCCAAGAAAGTTTGGTAGCACGAAACTGGTAACCTAAATCGTACCAAATGCACTTTTACTCTTCGACACCAAGGTTGTCCTCGTGCTGTCCTGAATAGTTGAATTGTAGTCTTCGAACACGTACGCATACATCATTCACGTGTCTCTCCGTTTGTCTGCAAACGCGAATGAAAGTCTCTTATGTCCTGAATAAAAACTGCACTTTTACCACTCCCGCCCATTCATTCAAGGCACCGAGAATTAACACATTTTTTTTATATTTCTAATTCGCCGTTAAGTAATAATAAAATCTTATTGCTTCTGTAAATGGACGGAGCAAGGATACACGTTCGGACGTGTTGGCATATACATATTTTCTATCAATCAATGTTTAGTGTAAAGCAAATAGGAACAGTAATTTACGCGAACATATTTGGAAGAGAGAAAGTACGAATGTCTCGCAATATTTTGAGGATGTGAACCTGGGTTAATTTTATTATTATTTCAATTGAGGTTATTTGTCTGAACAGTATGCACTAAATTAATTTGTTATTAAATGACCGTTTAGCTTTATTAGTTATTTACTATCCAATGAGGAAATCATTTAGGAGTTGCAAGAGGGTTTACACTGTTGTTATATTTGGTGTTGGAGAAAGAGGTGGATACGTCTAAGCTACAGGGTGGCCCATCTATCGGTTGCTTTTTGAACTATCGATTATTTCAGCTTTGACGGCTCGAATGACATTGCCAATGTGTCAAATATTTAGTAAAAGGTTTGCGGTTTACGAAATGGTTAAGTTTGCGCTCGAAGAAAATTGGGAAATATTGAAAACTTACTTCCAAAATGGTGAGTCTTCAACCGAAACTGCAAGAAAAATGCGCACAGAATTCGGGAAAAATAAAGCGCCTTCCAGGCAGTTTGTGGATAAATTTGTAAAGCGTGTGCGTGAAAGTGGCTCGTTAATGGACAAAGCAACGCGTTCCCGTGCTCGTCTAGTGCGCGCTCAGTCGAAAATATTGCTGCTGTTGCCGAAGGTGTGAGTGACAATCCATCAACATCAACTCGACACCGCTCGCAGGAATTGAACATTTCTCGCACGTCCCTTCAAAGAATTTTGACGAAAGACCTCGGTTTGAAGCCGTACAAAATTCAATTGGTACAAGAGCTGAAGCCGCACGACCATCCGATGCGATTTCGGTTCGCCCAATGGGCCGAAGAACGCTTGATGGAAGATGAGCATTTTTATCGAAAAATCATCTTTTCAGATGAAGCCCATTTCCACCTCGGTGGTTATGTCAATAAGGAAAACTGCCGCATTTGGGGCTCAGAAAATCCACACGTAATCATGGAAAAGTCACTATACCCACAACGAGTGACTGTTTGGTGTGGTATGTGGTCCGGTGGCATCATTGGTCCGTTTTTCTTCGAAAACGAAGCAGCAGCCGCCGTAACCGTCAATGGTGAGCGCTATCGCGGCATGTTGGAAATTTTTTTCTTTCCCCGAATGGAAGAGGAAGACATCGGCCACATTTGGTTCTAGCAGGACGGCGCCACGTGCCACACAGCCAACGTTACAGTCGAACTTTTGCGGTACGTTCGAAAATCGCATAATTAGCCGAAACGGCGATGTCAACTGGCCGCCTCACAGCTGCGATTTGACCCCGTTGGACTATTTACTGTGAGGAACTGTCAAGGATAAGTACTACGCCAACCATCCAGAGACAATTGACCACCTAAAGAAGTCGCCATTGCAGCTATTGAGGGCCACACCATCGAAAATGTCATGAAAAATTGGGTCGACAGAATGGGCTACTGCAAAGCCAGCCGGGGCAGCCATTTGAATAAAGTGGTCTTCCACTATTAAACCGCAATGTTGGGACTATTCAATAAAAAAAACATAATTGAAAAATATCCACCCGTCTTTTTTTTTAATGCAACTTTTTCGTGGGACACCCTATATATATATATATATATATATATATATATATATATACATATATGAGAATACATATTAAACTTGCATAATCATTTTAATAACTTTTGGAACGGTTATTGTATGCAATTGAAATTGGGTTAATGTTCAATTCATGAAAATAATTCGTAAACATTGCATTATTTCGCCTTTCGCCAATTGCATTAGCGCAATGTCGCGAACAAATCGGACATGTGAATATAGTTTTCAAAACTGTTGTTATATAATCGTTCTAATCAATGGACTGTGTCTAAAATTCGGCTCAAATAAGCACATAAGTGCGGCAAACGCACTTTCACACGAGGTAAACATACTATCTCTTCTACAGACGCTAAATGATCAACTATTGCCTTGCGAAACAGTAGATTGGCATGTCACATAATCTTTTTAACATGTTGTACCGATACTTAATACTTAATGTTAATATAACACCTTTAACAAGAGCTGCATCAAGGAAAAGAGACTGAAACCTTTTGATCCTACTCATCTCATCTGTAGCGATTGTCTATACGAAATTGAGGTTATTCCAGTGACGGTTCGCGGGGATTTTTCTGGTACGGCCGAGGAACAAGAGGTGGTAATACAGATAGGTAGGGTCAGTTGCAGAGACGGCTGGCTGCGTGACCGCACCTATCTGTATTACCACCTCTTGTTCCTCGGCCGTACCAGAAAAAAAACCCGCGAACCGTCACTGGGTTATTGATGTACTCATTAAAGAGAATCCGTATTTAAAAGGCCAATCAAACTTTTAAGTAAATTGATTAATTTAATGGAATCCAAAAACCATATTCTTAACATACAATTAATTATTTGGCAAATCGCATTGTAAACAACAGATGTGGCGACATCTGAATTGAGAAATTTGAACAAAACACAGATGCTCGAAATTGCGCCAAATAGTGGTGACATTACCTGATACTCAAAAAATTTTTTGTTAAAAATGCATACCGTCTGAAAAATGCCAAACCGTGATTAGCATTAACTTTTACCGTATTTACTTACAACAATAAGCTAACGGAGTTAACAGGTGGACTGCGGCTCGTGTACCATGTGCTCGCAGACGGGGCAAGTCATAGTTTCAACTCGATTCGATTTCAATCAGCATAGGATGTTACCATGACAACGAAACCAATACCATTCCACCGAATGTGCGCCGTAACTTAGTCTCCCCGAGCTATCCCGCCACAATTTGTTTTATTTAGTTTTTTGATATTGGTACTTTGATTTACTTTTACTTTTCTAATTAATTAATCCTATAAGTATTTATAAAAGAAAAACATTTCTGCAGATCCCAATAATAAACCCTAGGCTTATAATGCCAGTCATATAGCTTCATGAGCAACATGTCCCCACAAATAAAAAAAAAAACATAATACAAAATAAGGTAACATTTTGCTATACATATATCAGTTGTAATTAAAAACCATTAAAGGTTTTTAAAAAATGTCAAAAGTGTTACCACGACTATTGAAGAACAGTGTTCAATAGTCGTGGTAACACTTTGTGTGCAAGTTTATGACCGATTGTCATGGGTCATCCCATCCCATATTTTTTATATTGTTTATCCTGCTTCGATACAAAATATAAGTTTTATCAAAATCAACGCGTGGATCATTTAAAAAGTCTAACCCGGGTCATAGGTTCGTCACGACTTGCCTTGGCCGAACACTCAAATACCAGACGTATATCAGCGTGAGCAACAGGTGCTCACAAATAAAAAAAACGCAATAAAACAATGCGGGAACATTTTTCCTCCCATATATTAGTTATAATTAACAATAAAAACCATAAACTATAAAAAAATTAAAAATGTGTTTCCACGACTATAGGAGAACATCATGCCTAGGCGGAGTCCTCAAAGACCCGACGTATACCGGCGTGAGCAACAGTTGCTCACAAATAAAAATTGTTCTTTACATTTGTTAGTGATAATTAACAATACAAACCGTTAACAGTTTAAAGAAAATTGTTCTACGGCAAACGGAAAGTGGGATTACGTTTCCGATATGAACATTCTACCAACCATACAGAAATCATTCAATTCTCATGAACGATGTTGCAAAATAGGGGTTCATCTTTCAGAAAGAGACAACGAAAAACAAAATTCATTGAGTCAGGAAGCTGTTAGTAGTCAACAGTTACACAATTAACATGACTTTGTGTTGTGCATCGTATAACGACATATTTACGAGAAAACAATTGTAACATTGAAAGAAACGTTTTACAGCAACAGTACAAACTACGAGGGTTGGGGCATAAGTCATGGCTTTTTCGTTTCTTGTAGATATGTGAACGGATCACAAACGTATGTGTCGTGTGGAAGTTCTGCAGGCATAGTGTGTATGCAGAACAACAGATGGCGCTGTGATAGCTGGCACTCAGTTGGTGGTGGAAATAACCCGTGCTTACATCAAAATAGCCGTTCTTCGAGGGAGAAATGCGATAGAATGTCACAGTGAATTAGTAGAAGCCCTTGGGAATAATGCCCTACCATATCGTACAGCAGTACGGTGGGTAGCAAAGTTTCAGCAAGGACGTGTAACAACCAGTGATGAGCAACGTTCGGGACGACCGGTGAGTGTGCGGACCGACTTGTCACGTACCGTCATCGGGCAGGTCATGGATGAAGACAGACGATGGACGTTACTGGAATTAGAGAGGGCAAGTGGCATCGAGAAACGCACCATCCACAGGATATTGCGTAATGAACTACAGCTACGCAAAATTGCTTCACGGTGGGTACCACATGCACTGACGGAAGTTCAAAGGTGGGTGCGCTATGCAATATGCTCCGACCACTATGTACGCTGGCAACAGGACGGCGATCAATTCTTGCCACGAATAATCGCCATCGATGAATTTTGGGCCAGGGCATACGAACCAGAACTGAAACGTCAGTCCGCGGAGTGGCGACATCCTGGATCACCAAGGCACCAGAAGTTCCGCCAGAATTCTTCCCCAGTCAAATTGATGGTGATCGTCGTGTATGACGTCAGGGCTGTCATTGTTTGCCACTTTGTTCCTCATGGCAGAACAGTAACCGCACAGTACAGGGACTTCCTGGTGCGACAGGTACGACGTGGCGTTTGGGATAAACGTCCGGATCTTGTGGACACTGCAATAATCCTGCACGACAATGCAAGACCACATAAAGCGGAGTGTGTATGGCAGCTACTCCGACGTTGGGGAAGAATTGGAGCACCTTACTCTCCTGACCTTTCGCCCTGTGACTTTGATCTCATTCCCAAGATTAAGGAACCAATACGTGGTAGGCGGTTTGCAACACGAGGGGACATTGCTACTGCTGTGCGCCAAGAGATGACCCGATTCACACATGGTGCGGCCAATGCTGAGGCTGATGGTATTCAGCGCCTCGTTGGCAGCGTGTGGTGACAGTAGCAGGGGAGTACATTGAGGTTCTTTAGGCCCAGGTTTGTCATGTCAACTGTATGTGTACTGAGTTATCATCTTTTGCACGGTGAAAGCCATATTGCTTATACTACCGTAATAAATTAGTGTGTTACGATTTCAGAGCTGTCCATTGTCCACACATGTAGTTAAGACCTTGTCCTTTCGTCTGTATATGTCACATTTTCCAACCGGACTGGTATCTTCAAGAAAAAAAAAATTGTTGCCATGACTTTTGCCCCAACCCTCGTAGATTAGTAAATCTTTCAAACTTGGTATTAATTTCGAGCTTATTAGTGCCGTAATGATCGAATATTATTGGACTGCGGGATTTAGGGTAAGATGATGATGATGATGGTTTGTGGAGCGCGACCAAATGGTCGCAGCACTTAGACCATTCGTTGGTCCTTTGTGCCACCTCTTGAGCCCTACTCCTCAAGCCATCCTGAACTTCTTGTGAAGTCATGTAGTTGGCCGTGTGGAGTGTTGCCCAGTTGTGACCAATCTGGCCACTCCTCTCCGAATACGGACCACTTGAGTTGTTTGAGTGACTCAAATTCACACAGGATGTGTCTTAGGGTCTCCTATTCTTGCTGGCATTTCCGACATAGGGGATCTTTTACCACCCCTATGTTATGTTTAGTTTGCAGTGCCCAGTAAGGGTACCGATTAGTAGTCGCAAACTACTTCTTGGTAATTCAATGTATTTTCAATTTTTTGGCGATCACATACTTGTCAGTTTGTACCCATTCCTTTTTGTGTTCTTCAAGGGAGTTTCCTTTAAGTATTTGGGAGATAGTGAGTGGTGCCAGTGGCAAAGCCTTTGAGCCTTCCCTTTTCAGGGCAGTCATTTTGGCTAGCCTATCGGCCCAGTCGTTCCCTTCATTATTTTAATGTCCCTTAATCCAGGATATTGTTATCTGTTGATTATGGGTAAGACGTTTTTATTTATTCATGCAGGAACAAAGGACAATTTTAACATTTTCATTTACGCCAAACAATGACGGAATAATGTTCATCTACATACTAAATCCACAGTATACTTTTTCTTAATGCAAGATCTATGGGAAATAAAATAAGTGAACAAAATCTATTTTTTCCTGCTAGTCCCAACTTGACTCACATTGACAATTTTTTTTTGAAATGCAACTAATAAAACAATTTAACAGAACATAGCGACTCAAATAAAGAACACTTATTTGGGACTGAACGCAAAAAAAGCAAACGCACCAAAGCTAAGGATGTATCAATTTCAAATTGGTGACGTTTAAAATGATAGTAAATATGTATGTTCCGATTATCCGGTTCGCAGGACCAAATGTTACGATTATCCGGTTCGAAGGTCCAAATGTTGCGGATTTGTATCCGTTTCGTTCAACTTATTCGAAGGACAAATGACCCCTCACAAATCAAATGGAAATTGGCTTTCGGTAAAATTGACCAAATTTTGGATAGGTTGTTCCTTTCGGTATCCAGATCAAAAGTCTCCACGGGCACAATGCTCGAAAATCTTCCTTGCAAGCAGTACCCAGCTCCGAAAGTTAGAGACCGGTAATCCTCGTTTTTCGCAGATTTTATAGTAAAAAAGATCGAAGAAAAATCCTCGTATCAGGGAATCCGACCAAATTGGGTGGTTAATAAATCATCTATTTATCATAAAACCGAGCTTTCGCCACTGTTTATTAGCTTCTTCAGGGATAACGCTACAAATAGTTTACAAAAGAAAAAAAATATAAGTTAACGATGTTTGAGGTTATGAGGTTTTGTAAACTATTTGTAGCGTTATCCCTGAAGAAGCTAATAAATATTGGCGAAAGATCGATTTTATGATAAATAGATGATTTATTAACCACCCCTTTTGGTCGTATTCCCTGATACGAGGATTTTCTTCGATTTTTTTACTATTCTCCAACAAGTACGACCGTTACTTCCAGCATATATTATCTTATAAATATCCCGAAAATGCAAGGGGAGAGGTAAAATCAGCAAAAATCGGGGATTACGGGTCTCTAACTTTCGGAGCTAGGTACTGCTCGCAAGATTTTCGAGCTATGTGCCCGTGGACACTTTTGATCTGGACACCGAAAGGAACAACATATACAAACTTTGGTCAATTTCACCGAAAGCCAATTTCCATTTGATTTGTGAGGGGTCCTTTGCAGTTACAAATAATTATAAGTGTTTGTTAAAACAAATTAATATATTAAAACAAACAATATTTACATGAATTTGCAAAGGTTTTATAAAATTATCGCGACCGTTACTTCGAACGGACCCTGGCAATAATAAGTAAATGCAGAGGGTCGGGGTTTTGACGAAACAGGTAAAGTTGCAACAATGTAGGATACAAAATTTAAAAATAAATTTTTAACAAATCATATTAGAACTTTAATTTTATTTAAAATTCCATTCCAAAATGTATCACGAAGTTAACGCCTCAGTAATCAATCAATTAATCATATTAGAGTTTTCCAAATTTCCAGCAATCGTTCGTGACTGGCAGGAATAAATAGATTAAAGAATTTTTCATTATCAATAAAAAATTAAGTGTTGACTTTGCATAGTTGAACGCAGAATTTCTAAATTGGAGATATCAGTTGTGTCATTGATCTTACCTAAACATTATAACGAAAATCCTTCAAACGTATATTAAACACAAACAAACCTGATATTCTATAGTCTTTTTGTAATTCCAGGATGACTGTGATTTCTTATATCCACAAATGATTTCTTCATAATTCTATTACGGAGAAATTTGATCAAAGAAAAGGGTACTTTGTCAACAGTTAAATAGTTATCATTCGATAAAAAAAAATAACGCTGACAAATACTTTCAGGAAAGGCATTAAATCTCTTCTGGTTTATGCAATCTTCCTGAATAGTTAAAATGCACAGAAGAATGTATCCATTTATGAACATACCGCCGCATCTTCCCAGGTTTATTATGTAATGGAAGCATTTCTTATACACGTAACCTTGCCATATAATCAACATAACACTATACATAATGTATTACAAAGAAAGTAAATTTCAGACATTCTCTATTTATGGTAAACAAGAATGCTAAATAATGTTAACATTAGTTATATGAAATAATATAAAATAAAATACATTCATGTTCTTTAATTTATTACAATAATTAAATAGATTTGATAAATTCTAAGATTATGGATATACAGTGAGCATATTGTAAGTCTGTACATAACTTAAATTAGTAAAAACACCTCAAAATAACAATTTATTTTTCTGTGCGTTGACATTTAAAGAACCTTATTAATTCAATGTATTTCTTGAATCCTTTATATTAACATGTATTCTACAGAGGAAAATAGAAACAGTGTTAAAGATGCTGTCTAGAAGGATGATCATTACCAATACAATCACAAAATAATTGAAGGCTAGATTTATTTTTAAATTATTCAATGTAATATTTGTTTGTTTACAAAATAACCATTGTAACTTTAGCCAAATTCGCTATGGCCGGTTTTCGATTATTCAATGCATTAATATTACAACTATTAATAAGGTGAAGCTGATGAACAGCTTTACATTATGCTTACTGTATGAATATTCAATCTGTTCGTAAATCTTTGTTGAGACTTTAGAAACTTCGCTGAAATACAAAGCAATACCGAACATTTTATATTAATTACTAATAAATTCACTTGCAAACTTACCTTAATCGCAATTATATCAAAGTAGGAGCTCCTGTGTTCTTGGGAGAATAATTTTAAAATGTACTGGGTAGACCAAATTCGATGTTTTTTATAGGCTATCTCGGTAACCTTAAGGGAGTCATTCTGCGGCCGTTTTACATTGAAAATAATACATTTTCATGTTCCCTTTTCTCTAAAACCGTTCATCCGATTGACTTTCAATTTTGTAGGATTATTTTGATAGCTAGTCTAAAGAACTGGTGATAATTTTATCTATTTAAACTGATTTTATAGCAGTTTGAAATGTGGCGACAAGCGAAAAAAAAAATAAAAAAAATTTTTTCTTTAACGCCATGTGACAGTGGAATAATATTTCGAAGCAATAACAAAAATATAATTTTTCAATAAACCTGGGATTATGCCACAATCCAATGAAAGCATTTGCGAATAAAAGTTGTAGTACATTTAAGCCAATATGTAGTGTCAAAATTATCACGTAATTATCAGTGCCTTTGGTGCATTACAGCTGATAATTACTTTTGTCTAACAATGATTTCTGCTATCATTCACGATATAAAAGAGCAAGAATATTTTAACTGCTTACTGAAAGGCACTCTTCTCCTGGTAATACCATTTTTAGAATCATCTTGAGACCCGCACTAAAAAATATACTTAGGAATATGTATTTGTCGATATCAATGGAAATATGCTTTTATTTACCTCGTGTTTTTCAAAGTCTCACACTAAGTGCATCACACAAAATTTATCAGTATTCTTAAAAGCAAGCAATCGTTTACTTGACATATCATGCATTGTCAAATTTACACTGAAATAGGTAGATCCATCCCAAAATGTCGTGTTCCCTGGGGGTAAAGTTTGAGCAGAGTGATTCGCAGAGAACGCGATAACAAATCTACGAGTGGCCCCATCACCGAATTGAAGATGAATCATCACTTCGCGACCGATTCTGTGTCTATAATTACTTTATGTTCAAGCGGCGCTCGCTGAATAATTATGTGTTTCCTTGAAATTTAAGATATTCACTGCTCAATGTGACACCAGATTTTGCGATGGATCTAGTTGGAACATAACAATATCGTATGTTTTTCTGTTTTTCACAAGCGTCAATGCAGAAATATATCTAGAAAAAAATATTGTTTTCATTCGTAAACATACCCCGATTTAAAGGCTTTTGATTGGTTCCAGTGTGAGAAAAATTTCTTAGTTTACTTCGCGTGCCATAACGAACACGATACTTTCGTAATATTGGACAATCGAAAAATAAAAAGACATCAACAAATTATCTAATAACGAGTATTGGCCCCGGGGCCGGTTTATTTATAGTTTTGAATATTTAAAACGCCGTTAAAGAGGCCGCGCCCGAGAGAAAGTTCAAGGCCGAAACGGGCGACCTTCAGAGTTTTTGTATTTTTTTTTTGGGTACGCCGATTTAATCGCGCACACGTCGTCCTAATCGCCATGCATGGCTTTGTAATTTACAATTAGAAAGAATGCATCGATGGAAAAGCTTAAAACAGCCACGCCCAACGTGGGGCTCGAACCCACGACCCTGAGATTAAGAGTCTCATGCTCTACCGACTGAGCTAGCCGGGCTGTAATAGTTATTTATTATTCGAATGTGGAATGTACGTAATTAGTCCCGCTAGAAAAAGTTTAATTTAATTTAGAGCAATTCCACATGAGTATAATCAAACATTTTATGCAAAATCTTTTGTAATTGCATTAAATATTGAAATAATGTTTTTCGCATCCTATTAAATAATATAAACGTTGCTGAATCATTTTTGATTGAGAAAGTTGTCCATTACTCGGCCGAATCATTTTCTCCACAGGTGACGTCCAATAAAATGATAGCAGTTTCATTGCCCAACAGATTTCAGCCAATGAAATGATAGCAGTTTCATTGCCCAACAGTTTAGTTGTTGTTATGGTTACCATTTGTTTGTATAAACACGTATTCATAAACATCAAAATTTCTCCAGTGGAGTGCTCAACAGATTAGTGTTTTAGGTACGTTCACATATACACTCTTTCGCGGGTTATTGAATATCGTTCTAACCGTGCCTTACTTACACATGCCGTACAGGACAAATTCTAGTGTGTGAATTCCAAAACTGTGTTATATCCGTCGCCATTGGAGTGGCGCGTAGAATTTTAAGGAGACTAAAAAATTTCAAGGATCTAATCCCGTGCGAGACGGGCGGAGACAAAAAGTATGCGTTTTTTTATATTGTGCGATGTTCTTGAATTTACTCGTACGTTCCTTCGCCCGGGATTGGAAATGGCCAGTCCAATCGTGCGGGATTGCCGCTTTTTAGTAGCCTGTGCTCCACCATATTTGTTTCGTTACTACGGTTACTATTAAAAACATGAATTCATAAACATCCTAATTTTGTCAGCGTTTTTTCTTCGTTATAATTTAATATAAACAGAAAATTCTTTAAGTAATTATTTAATATTATGCGAAAAAGTATAGTATTAAACTCGTGAGCAAGTTGGCCATTGCCACTCGGGTTAATTGCAACACTGCAACATTGCAACTTCACCCTCGTGGCAATGGCCAACTTTCTCACTCGTTTAATAATATACTATTCTAAAATTATGACAAGAAAGTGGTGTCAATTTGTTTTAAAGACAGTTTTTTGTGTTTTCATCTGCCTATTTTGCCTAATTTAAATATAAGCAGTTATTTCTACATCAATATCTATCAATACTACATTAATTAGGATTCATACTCTATCTGTTTTATTTAAATTTCAGGGGTTTCCATGCCAAAATTCCCATTCTTAGTTACGCCCCTGAACATCTGTTAGTTAGGTTATGTTTTAAGGGCTGCCAACTGTTTTCGACTTTTTTTAATTTAACTCTTTCGATACGGGTATATCTGGCAATATCACACCCGACGGACGTAAAAAATGTCCATTTTTCAAACATCGATTTCTAGTGTTGGATTTTGCTCCGAAACTAAAAACATATCTGCAGCGTCAATGATGAGCGTTATTCGGATATAAAAAACAAGTAAATTAATCAAAATGCTTATTGATGTGACCCGTCCTGAAAGGGTTAAATAATATGCTTACAAGTTTTCAAATCATTAGCAAATGAAGACAAAGACAAACGAAATTCTGTAAAACAGTATTTATTTTAATTAACCTAATTTTATTTGTTGTCACTGTCACCTTTGTATATTTGGTTCCATATAATTTAAATTAAATGCCATATGTTGATGTGATTATTTTACGATTGAACATAGGCGTTAATAATTGTATGTTCAGTGTTAAAATGTTTGTATGCCCTGTATATTTTTGTATATGTATATATTTTGTTTTTATTTTTATCATATACATAATTCTTTTCACGTCGTTATAGCCGCAATTTTCTGGCTAATAATGTGACTGAATATTTTGTATTCTTGCCACATGATATTTTTTGATAAAAGTACGCATTCATTAGAATTAGATCTGTATCTAAATACAAATTTGGGATTCATTACAAGGTGCTTATGAATTATGCAGAAATAGTAGAGCGACAAGCTTTCCATACAGAAGTGGCCTCGCCACATCCCCCAAGACCACTATTCATATCCAGTGCCGGATTAAGGTTTGACAAATTTTACGTGTAAAGAAATCCCAAATAACAATAATAATTGCATAATTTAAGAGTTTTTGGTATAAAAATTTAAATTTTCATTCATTTTAGAAACTTGACGAATAATATTAATAACCTGGTCGTTCGAGAGTGTCTTTTTCTAAAGCAAGCGTTGCTAAAGACCTTAGTCTTTTCTGTCCTTGAATTTCTTAAATAATTTTTAACTCGTTCTGAAACAAACAATAATATCTCATTTGTTGCATTAGTTTTAGGCACAGTTAAGTAAATTCTTAACACCACTTCGGTATTATTAAAAGTAGATGCAATGTTGCTATTTTTTAAGAACTGGTACATATTAGAGATAGATAAAACTGCTACTTTTAAATCACGTTGCTACTTGTGATTGGTACTTTTTAATATCAGTGATTTTAAGCTGTGACTACGATCACGGTTAGTAAACTTTCTGAAATTGGTAATGGTTTCGCAAAAATGTTTGATATGATTCTGCTAATATTTGCCCACCTGGGCACTAAATAGTTTTCCTTTTGATATTATACCTGTGACTGAAGGTGATATTTTGGCAATATTATCTGCTATACCAAAAAACATATGACTGTTCTGATTCAGTTCAAAATTTAAGAAGCATTTGGAGATGTTTGCAGAATCTTATAATAGAACGTTTATTCAGTAAATTTGAAAAGTTAGAAAGTTTTAGGTATGAGGCAAATGTTTTCCTATTTTTGTATTGTCTTCGAAAAATTTTGCTCTGTTACCGAAGGATTATTTTTAAACAAAATCATTAACCAATAGAGATATGGATTTTTGTAAATCTTCGTTTTCATTTTTTGAGCACTTGAACAAAAACATAGCAGAAAAAATATAAAACATGTAGGAAAAATTCGATAAAAAAATCATCCTCAATGGTCGAAGTATCGCTAATTCAAAATTAATTTGGTTTTTGTAAGTTCGACAATTTTCAATAGAAATATGAATTTTTGAAAATTTTTAATTTTTTGAGCACTTAAACAAAAACATAGCAGAAAAAAATATAAAACATGCAGGAAAAATTCAATAAAAAATCATCCTCAAAGGCCAAAGTATCGCTAATTCAAATTCAATTTGTTTTTAGTAAATTCAACAATTTTCAATAGAGATAAGGATTTTTGAAAATTTTCGTTTTAATTCTATGAGCACTTGAACAAAAACATAGCAGAAAAAATATAAAACATGCAGGAAAAATTCGATTAAAAAATCATCCTCAATGGTCGAAGTATCGCTAATTCAAAATATTAATTTGGTTTTTGTAAGTTCGACAATTTTCAATAGAAATATGAATTTTTGAAAATTTTTAATTTTTTGAGCACTTAAACAAAAACATAGCAGAAAAAAATATAAAACATGCAGGAAAAATTCCATAAAAAAATATCCTCAATGGCCGAAGTGTCGCTTATTCAAAATCAATTTGGTTTTTGTAAATTCAAAAATTTTCAATATAGACGTGGATTTTTGAAAATTTTAGTTTAATTTTTTTGAGCACTTGAACAAGGAGGAGCATTTGGAGATTTTCGCAGTTTGGTACATTATTTTTATTTATTTTTTTCAGTTTATGAAAATTTGCAATTTCAAAATTGGTTTCGTAGTATTATTTAAAAATGTATGTTTAGATATTCGCACTAAATCTTAAATTAAATTGAATTTTGAGTAATTTTGGGTTTACTCTTTGTAACAATTGTTTTTATATTTTTATTCAGTTCATGAAAATCTCAATTTGAACATGAGCGTAAGAGTAAATGGGAGTATACAGTTTCTTCTTACAATCACGTTTTAAGTAACAGTCGCAGTTTAAGTAGCAATCACTGTTTAGTTGTGATTTTAAGGAGCAATCACAGTTTAAGTCACAGTTTAAATAGCAGTGATTTTAACTAGCGGTGATTTTAAGTAACAGTGATTTTAAGTAATAGTCATTTTAAGTAGAAGTGATTTTAAGTAACATGATTTTTAGTAACATTGATTTTAAGTAGCAGTGAAATTCGGCTATTAGTAACAGTAACGACCTGTGATTTTTCAATACCAGTGAAAAATCACTGGTACGTGAAATATCGCCCATCCCGAGTACATATCGTTCGAACTTTGAAAATTTGGATCCCTCACCATTAATAGAAAATTCTGACAGCTCGTGGTCTGCTTTTTCAACATTAATGCCATTAAAGTAAACTTTTTTTTTATCTCAGTTGTATAATCGGATTTATTCTCGAGTACTATAAAAAAATACTTGAAATATTTTATCAATTTCTTCAAATTTTTTGTATTTCGGTACAAATTTTCTAACATGATAACTGATTGAATCACCTTATTATACAATAAGATTGTATTTCTTTTATGTCTTGTGCAAACATTGTTTAGCTTTGACTCGTTGCATTTTAGTCTTGACCTCCTGGGAATGCGTCCTTCCTCTAAAGATGTGACGGGATAAGGAGTGCCATTTCGAATTTGCATTGCTTGGATGTGTTTTGTAAGGATGGAGGCGAGTGCATGGAAATTGAGGAGTGGAAAATGTAAGCAATTTTTTATTTGTTCAGAAATAATAAAGATATAACAGATGTGTGACTCACCGATTAGATCCATTTTTGACACACGTCTAGGTCATGACTAGGAGTGTAACAGGTACAAGTAATAGGGCGCACTATTCAGCCGTTTTCGAGAAGAGGGTTTTTTTTTCTGTGTGTTTACGTACCATTTACGCAAATAAAACTATGTCAACCCCGTGGCGTATCGGTAAAATCACCGGTTCGTAATCGCAAGGTCGATGGTTCGAATCCTTTAGGCCAAGTTCTTAATAGTTTTCTTTTTTTTATGCTTTTTGTAAATCCGTGAGTATTTAAAAATGTTAATTTTAGAATTAATTATATTAATTTCATTTTTAAGAGAAGGAGTGTTAAATTAAACAGGAGATTGAAAAATCAATATTTTTATTTCCAGTATTTTGTTCTAAATTAATTATCCTAGTTCGTGCAGTCCTTCATCCTCCGAAAAGCACAATAGCACATAGAAAATAATATCGAACAAGGATTTATAAAAAAATAGTCTGGAAATACAATTATTGATTTTTCAATCTCCTGTTAAATTTGTTTAAATGAAATTAATATAATTTATTCTAAATTTAAGATATTTAAATACACATAGATTTATAAAACTATAAATAAGAAAATCAATGAGCCTAATGGAGGGTTTCGATCCTTCGACCTTCCGACTACGAATCAGAGCTTTTACCGATGCACCAAGAGCTCTGTGAAATTTATTTAACGCAAAAGGTATACAAACATACGAATAAATAACAAATGAAAAAAACATGTTTTCTCGAAAATGGCTGAATAGTGCGCCCTACTACTTGCACCTGTTACACTCCTAGTTATGACCTATACGTGTGCCAAAGATGGATCAAATCGGTGAGTCACACATCTGATCAAAGGAGCTTCTTGGGAGGGAGCTCCAATCTATGAAATCTATTTTTCTTCTTTCAGATGTCTCAGTGCCAAAGTAACTTTTTTGGCCATACATATTTAAGATAGAAAAATATTATTTATATAAAAGTTGTAGATAATTATCGACTTTATAATCGGAAAATATTTTTATGTATACAAGGTGCCCTGCAACGAAGAGCCAACACAAACTTATGTTTTTTTTTTTTTTTTTTAATGGGACACTAGATATATTTTTCAATTTTTATTGGTATTTTTATTTTTTATTTTTATTACAAATTAAACTTTTATTGGGCTAAATTTTACCGTGTATGAGTTATTCTGGTTTTTTGGGCAAAAAACAAGAAATATTTGGACCAATATAAATTTTTAGATGATCAGGTTTGGTTACGTAATTAAATGCTATTTTTAAGGAAGTAAGAGAATACAAAGAAACTTTTCAAACTTTCCAAACTTTTCAAACTTTCCAAACTTTTCTTTATTGGAACACCTAATATATTTTAATAGATATTTAAGGTCCTTTTTTATGCCTTTCCAAAAATACCTCGTTTGTTATATTTTGAAAGTTATTATTATTATTTGTAAACCTAGCAAACTATGTATTTTTAGAAGAACTTAAAAAAATTATTAAAACATACAGGGCGTTTCATAAAAAAAAAAGTTTCTTTACATTAAGAAAAGGTCTTGTTCCCAATTAACATGTTCACAGACATAACGGCGATAGCCGCCAATTGTTTGTTCTTCTAGTGGATAACGACGGTCCAAGTCATCATAAAAGAACTGCGGGCCGGCTCGTTGTATATCTTGTAGACCGTTATGAATACTAGAATAAACTATCCTAATAGAAAACACTCTGAAGTATTAAAATGTCCCATTTACATGGTCACTTTGCAAATACGTGCCCAATGTTTGCAAGTCTGTTCACGTTTTGTTTCGACGGCTGAACCCGTTAATGTTTGCATTACGCTTTTTTAAATCTTCGCCCTCTAACAGAGTGGTTGTTGGACAAATAGAATATATTAATGGTAACACTTAAAATTACTTTTTTATTATTATAATTGAATTGACTTTCAAACACTACTCTACTTAATA
Source organism: Ocypus olens (assembly GCA_910593695.2). Taxonomy (NCBI): domain Eukaryota; kingdom Metazoa; phylum Arthropoda; class Insecta; order Coleoptera; family Staphylinidae; genus Ocypus; species Ocypus olens. The sequence goes on from OU343052.1 coordinate 42,721,178, forward strand.
CAAATGGTCGATAATATCTGTAGAAATACACGTACAATACAAAATAAAAAGTGTTAGAAAAATATTCAACGAAGCAATAAAAGGTTAACAATGTTCAACGCCATCACTAGATGCGTTATTACATCGTGTGAACCACAAAATTTTGTTTCAGAGTTGGCTGTGAGATAAATGAGGTATGTCGCATATTATTACGCCATGAGACTAGATTAGTTCAATTGAATTAGATTTAAAAATGGTGATGTGGCCATCATGTTACTTTCTCCGACTTGATGGTATCATAGCCATTTATATTTACGTTTTCATGGTTTATTTTCAATTGAAATAATATTTTAAATGTACATCGAGCGTTGTGTAAACTCGGATGAAACTGACGTTTAAAACGTCAAAATTATGAAAGTGAGAAAAATTATATTTCAAATTCAAAAACTCAATTTACTCAAAAACTAAAGGGATTTCAAAAACCTTATTTATAAGTTGTTCATTTTAGCATTCTATACAATTATTATTAACTTAAATTTGCTGTAATTATTTTCGTTTTATAATTATAAACCAAAAATTATAATAAATTTCTTTCTCGAATAAAAATGATTTTATGAAAAATGTTTTCAAGCAAAAGATGTTAATTTCTTTGTAGTCTTCAAAGTTTGTTTAAATGTTTTTGTGGTATTTTTCATATTTAAGAAAATATTGGCAAAAAACAAAAAAATAGTTAAGGTAAACGGTCTACGGTCTAGGGTCTACGAAATTTTACCAAAAGCTTTTCAGTTCTTTTTCAGATTATCAAATAAGACGGATATTCAAAGTTTCATATTAATTACTCTGTTAGTTTTTGAGATACAGCGCGCACAGAAAGAAAATTCTGTGGCTCACATCTTACAGTGAGGACTCGAAGGTTGAAACAATTTAATTTAAAATTTAGGGATTTGTTTTGTGGAAAAACGCCCGAACACGCCGATTTCTATTTTTGGCTCCGTTTTTTTTTTCATGTAAAAATAAGTTACGACCAACTTTTTGAATGCAAATACCTATTTTTTATTCAATTTAAAAAATCAATACAAGCACATAATTGAATGTTTTGCTCGATTTACAAAAAAATCCTCAGAAATAGTACTTTTATCATAGTTATTCTTAATAATAAATTTCTCAATAATTATTGAGTTTAGGTATAGGAAATGGTACATGAAACCAGGGGCGGCTCGTTATACAGAGCCAAGGGGCCATGGCACTACCTGTAATTTAAAGCTCAGCAAGAATCTTTAATTGATTCTTAAAACAATTTTTCGCCAGTTATTTTGGTCTAGGAAGATAAATCGTTCTTTATTTCTTCAAAAAAAAGGAAGGGGGTGTATATTGTATAAGTGGCTCTACAATCAACATGTTCCACAAGCAGCCACTGCATGAAACCTACTTAGAATTCAATGCAGAATTCAAAAATGAAATAATAAATAGGTGTCTGCATTTGACAAAATAAAGTTGATGGTCGTAACTTATCCTCTGAATTTTAAATTAATTTGTACGCGTTCTCACTGTATACCAAATAATTTTTAATAAAATAATGTATGTAACCCGCAAATATTGTCTTTTAGGGATCATGTCAGCTATATAACTAATAAAGCATTTAAAGTATTAGGATTTATTTTCAGGAACAGTTATAACTTTAAACCTTATGCTCTTAGAACCCTTTTTATAAGTTTAGTTAGATCTAATTTAGAATATGCATCTGCTTGATTTCCTCAGTACAATTGTCAAATATTAGCTTTAGAGCGAGTTCAACGTAAATTTGTGAAGTATATGGATCTCAAATTTGGTGATGTGAGTATCTTAAACCATGATTATGACTACCTATATAGTTTTTTAAACTTAGATTCTTTAAAAAAGCGTAGAATAATATAAGATTTGTGTTTTCATCATAAACTAATTTCGGGTAAAATTAATTGTCCTGAGCTGTTAACATCTTTAAATTTTACAGTTAGCTTCTCATATATAAATCTACGTCGTAGACCATTATTTAGATTACCTGTTGTGCCCACAAATTATGATTTAAACAAACCAATTTTTAGATTTATGTCATTTGCCAATGAGATTAGTTATGGATAGTGTTAATCTGTTCGGGTCTAGCCTACTTAGTTTTAAATTAGAACTTAAGAGAATTTGTTTCAATTTATGATCTTTTTTACCATGTACTAGTATTTCTTTTTATTTTCTATTTTTTGTCATTACGTAATGTATGCTATTATTGTAAAAGGTGATTCCGTTAAATAAATAAATAAAATAAAATAAATAATAAAATATTAAAAGAAACATAATCATTATATACACTTCCAACTGTTTATTTATTAGAACTACGATGGTATGTTGAAGTAAAAGCAGGAAGTCACCAGAAGCAAAACACAGATCTTTTTTATTTACCAATACTTTTCGATAGATAATTCATCGAACGCACCTATAAATGTTCACTTTCATTTTACTGATATACACAGTAAAATAGAAACAGTAGCACCTATCAAACATTGAACCATAAGAGCAATGCAGGTATTTTAACTTTCTTCCTTACAAAGTACGGGAAGGTACCGCGATAGTGAACATTTTTACATTTTTCTTTTTAATGTAAATATTCTTTTTGAGGTTCCTGGAGGCAATTTCAACGATTTTTGAAAAAAAAAATGTGTGCGTGTATGTGCATCTGTCTTCGTGCACTGTACAACTATTACAAGAATTAACATGAACATAAACCTTATTTGACAATCCGAATACGATTTATAAGAAAATAAATGTCTAGGCGATAGTTTTGATTGTTAACCCCCAGAAATTGTTAAAGCAGCCAGTAAGAGTTCTTTTTTTATTTTTGGTTTATAATTATAAAACGATAATAGTTACAGCAAATTTATGTGAATAATAATTGTAGAGAATGCTAAAATGAACAACTTATAAAGAATAAGTTTTTTTTCGAAATCCCTTTAGTTTTTGAGTAAACTAAGTTTTTGAATTCAAAGTATAATTTTTCCATCTTTCATAATTTTGACGTTTTAAATGTCAGTTTCATCCGAGTTTACACAACGCTCGATGTACATTTAAAATATGATTTCAATTGAAAATAAACCATGAAAACGTAAATATTAATGGCTATGATACCATCACGTCGGAGAAAGTAACATGATGGCCACATCACCATTTTTTAGTGCATATTTTAACATAAGTTGGTAATATTTAACATTTTGTCACACGATACATTGCAACACGAGCAATTTCCGATTGGGCATGAACCCACATCTAGTCATTCAAGGAAATACAGCCAAATGTTATCAAATCATGCGTTCACATATTTTTTTGGTTTACTTTGGAATATGCTGCATTGGATCAAGAGGTAGAACGAGAAAGAAAAAGTAGAGGGCGTGCAGGGGATTTTCATATTTATCGGATCTCTCCATAAAAAAAAATTTGAAGAATGAAGAAAAATAAATTTTCGCAAAATATAATTTTTGTGTAATAATCGTTGTGGCATTAGCCAGGAAAGTAGTTGTTTGAAAAAGTAAGTTGTTAATTGTAATCCTATTAATAAGGCTACTAATTACAACAAGTATGGCATTTTGCATTTTTTATTAACATTAATAAATGTATGCAAGTATTTTTTTTAATACAAATGTATATAAACTTATGTATTTTTTTATTGACATATTTCAATTTATTACTTGCATATTTCAATATAATAATACATATCTGTTGCATATTTTTGAGGTTTTAAATGCATATACCGGGGGACTCAGGGATCTGTAAAAGCCCCATAACTTATTTCCTATTTGAGATATCGGCTCCTATTTTTCATAAACTGGTACCCACACCCATTCTACATATTTTAAAACCATGTATGTTTCTGTACAGGATGTCCCAGTATAAATAGCAGAACAAAGTTATGTTTTATTTTTATAGAACACCTCATATTTAATACATTATTTTTAACCCTCATAAGAAGCTGATAAAAATAGTATAGGATACTATGGGTCTATTATGGATGGTTGGTTAGTTATGGGCAATTTTGTAACAAAAATGTGTATACATTAAAAATATTGCAGAAGCATAATTTTTATACACTAGAGAATTTTACACATCATGAAGAATAATACATATAAGCTTTGGTCTTTTTTGTTTATACTGCTATACAGGGTGTCAACATACGCAAAACAATGGATAACTATTTTTTTAAAGAGAACACCCTATACATGTTATCCCCAATGCATGGCATTTTTGATAAGCTTTCCAATGATATATAGTTTGTATAATGAAATATCAAGGACTCTTAAGATTTATCAATAAAAAAAAATTCTGTAGAAATTTGGATTCTGGTAATAATTCTGAGGCATTAGATGTTATTAGAAACAATTTCTTACTGTAAAAATGAATTGTACACGCGAAGAACTCATAAATATTGTGTATTACATTGGCGAAGTTGATCGAAATATTCTAATAGCTAGAAGAATTTATAGGCGAACATATCCAGAAGCTGGAACACCCCAAACTGTCAGTTTTCTGAAGGTAAAAAATAGATTTGAAGCATCTGCTAGCATATGCTACAACCAAAAAAATATTGGGCCGTATATTGAATGATGAAAATGAAATGAAAGTTTTATTGACATTGTATGAAACCCATAATACTAGCACTTGAGAAATTGCTGCAGAAACTGACATATCGCAAAGCAATTTATAAGTTTATTTATTTATTTATTTATTCATAAACGGGAGATCCCTTTTAACAAAAATTTAAATGACAAAAATGAAGTATAATTTAACTAACAAAAATAATTACTTTAAAGTACAAACAATAGTTGTTAACACTTAACACGTATAATAACATAAAATAAATATGTAACTATAAATAACACATTATAAATATTTAATTAATTTCCGCTTAAAATCATTGCCATTGGAATTATATAAATTGAACCACCATTCGTCCGAAAAATCATTTGCTGTCCTCATCATTCTTGCAATTGGATTGAAGTGGCAGTGGTTGCTACTGAAGGTCTTCAATCTAAATATTTGAACGTTCCTGAGGATCCTTGAGTGAACCGGAACATAAAAGTTCAGCTGTTCCAAAAGATAAGCACAGTCTATTGAGTAATTAATCATTTTGTGCAGTGTGCACAGATCCATTGTAACACGACGGTCAGCCAGGCTTTTGATATTTAATTCACACATTAAATCTGAATAACAACCAGGTATATGTTGGCGTCCCATTTTAAATTCAATCGACCGAAGAAATTTATTTTGGATTGATTCCAGTCTATTAGAGGAAGTTATTGTATATGGAGACCAAACAACCGATGCATACTCCATATTGGAACGCACAAATGAACAGTAGAGCATTTTTATGCAAACAGGACTTAGATCTTTGCCCACTCTCCATACAAAACCCCACATTTTTAGTGCTTTATTCGAAATATTGAGAATATGTGAGTTGAATGAGTGTGATTGATCAAAAATTACTCCTAAGTCTTTCACTTCCGATAGACTGGAAATTTGGTTGTTGCCTATTTCGTATGTGTAAGCCAATGTTGATTTTTTCCCGGAGAAGGACATTTTGTTGCATTTACTCACATTAAGATCGAGTTTATTATTGTGACACCAGTTGTTTATTCTGTCTAAATCTTCTTGTAGGCTGATGCAGTCCTCCAAGGTGCTCACTTCACGAAATATTTTGATGTCATCAGCATACATTAGCACCTCGCCATTCGAGATTACATTCTCTACGTCGTTGACAAATAGTAAAAAAAGTAAAGGTCCGCAATGTGACCCTTGCGGCACACCTGATGTTACTGAAATTGGTTTCGATATAAAGTTATTAATTTTTACCATTTGAAATCGATTTGTCAAAAACTCAGCTATCCAACTAATAGTGACACTACTAAATCCGAACGAGTTCAATTTATCCAATAAGATTGTGTGGTTAACTCTGTCGAATGCTTTTGAAAAATCTAAATATATCCAATCAACTTGACTTTTTTTCTCCAAAGCATTCACCAGATGTTGATCGAAGGACAACAAGTTTGACCCATACCATCTCGAACTATACCAGGAACTACATGGAAATGATTTTCTGAACAGAGTTGACTTTTCACAGAGGATGTTTGGTTTAATTCATGAATATTTTGATTTTCTAAAAAATTCAATTAAATACTCTCTCTACTCATAACTATGAAGATAAATCGAAATTACTGTGTATGCTGAATTTGGAAAAGTAGTAGTTTAATATACATTTTTTTGTGGACACAGCATAGGCCCTTTGCTATTCTTTTCCGAGATTCTTTTATTCAAATATTACTTAAATCTCTTTATCCTTTGTATATAAATCGAAGAAAATACATAATAATTACATTAACACTTTTATGTTCAATAATTTATTGACTTCATTATTCTCTCGCTTAAAAAAAAAACGTTGTTTCAATTGTACTGTTTGCATTTATTGCAACTTATAATGATTTAACGGACGGAACCGATTATTCTCTACTGATCAAGCCGTTGCCTATATCATACACTAGAAATGTGTTTATTTATTCAAAAGATTAATATTCTGTATTTATTTATACAAAAGTTTAATAAATAAATACCATCCTCAAAATTATTCTACTAGCAGGGATTAATTCAGTGCCCCCAGAACTCAAATAATGCACCGCCGAAACGCAATTAATTTAATGAATAATAGTTATTTATTATACCAATGTGGAATGTACGTAATTAGTCCCGCAAGAAAAAGTTTAATTTTCTTAAGGGACTAATGAGGAATTCCACATGAGTATAATATAAAATTTTATGCAAAATCGTCTGTGATTGCATTAAATATTGAAATAATGTTTATCAAATTTTGACTAGAAATTTTGGCGTACGTGGTGTCAATTTGAAATATTTCAAAAATCCTATGAAAGATATGCATTCCGTGAGAGAAACTTATTCTCTCACTAGGGGGTAATGAGCAACATAACATGGCTAAAATGACCACTGTAATTCGATTATTACGCCCGATTTTGGATAAAATTATTACAACGCGCAGGAATGCAACATCGCTTACACTTTTAAATAATTAAACACAGTTATATTCCTTACTTTACTCGTTTATTTATAACACTAAGGGCCGGTATTATAAAGGTTATTTAAATTTAATTGACGATTAAATTTTAATTGACATTTGTCCTACATGTATTTTGCATGTAACCAAACTTCATTTAAATTTTAAACTTCAGTTAAATTTAACTGAACTTTATAATACCGGCTCTAAATGTACATTTCGAACACAATGTGTTCAATAGTTAACTGATCAGTTAATTTCAACAGTTAACTGATCAGTTAACTATTGAAAATGAACACATCGTGTTCGAAATGTACATTTAGTGTTATATAAGTAAACGAGTGAAATAAGGAATATAACTGTGTTTAATTATTTAATTACGCAACTTCATATAACTCACAAATACATAATAGTTTACACTTAATAGGCCATCACCAGGGCCGGCACAAGCACGATGTGAGTGATGCACAGCATCCGGGCATCGCCGTAAGGGGCGTCTTATATATTTTTTTAATCAAATGCATGCTGTTTTTATGAGCAATTTTGTAACTAAATAAGTTAAGACTCGAATAATTTCTTGAATCGATACATGTCACATATAAACTGACAGCTCCACGACAGTTTCACAAATTTATTCAGAACTTATCTGGGATTATCATTCTATAAAAATCTGTAAACACCACATCCCAAACTTTCGAAATAATCCCAATCGAACTGAGCGTGGAATTGTGGGAAAATACAATAATGTCAATGGCTTGAAGAATATTTAGAAATAATTGCCATCGATTTGTAATTTTTCTAATCTATTAAAAATGTATCCAGGATTATGTTACTACAAAAAAATTAAAGCCACCCATTCCCTAATTTTGACAAAATCCCGTTCAAACCGAGCGCGAAATTGTGAAAAAAAAAAAAATTTCGGCGCCCCATGAAAATAGGAAATATGAGCCACCCTGAATAACTTTGGATCTGAAGTAGTTACGGTTTTAAGAAAAAATACGTCAATTTTGTTTTCGAGGGGGAACTTAAAAAATACTGTTTTTAGAATTTTATCTTTCACCCCCTCACCCCCAGCCTCCCCTTCTTTATAATTTCAAATAGCATCCTCTATTGTGCGATACCTCATTTTAAAGGGCATAAAAAATACTATCCAGCAAAGCAAAAATATTTGAAATCAGTTCATTTGTTTTAGAGAGAGAGGGTATTCATTTAAAAAAAAGCCACCCTGACTAGTTCAGAACCAGAGCATTCTGGTTCTGAACTAGTTACAGGAAAAAAAAGACATGTCAATTTTGTTTTTGAGGGGAAACTTGAAAAACACTGTTTCTAGAATTTTTTTTTCACCCCCTCACCTCCAGCCATCCCACCCCATCTTTGGTGTAGCATACTTTGAAATGAAGACCCCCCCCCCTCTCTCTCTCTCTCTCTCTGAACTGATTTCAATTATTTTTGCTGAATACCATTGGTTCTGAAGTAGTCACGGTCACAGAAAAAAATACGTGTATTTTGTTTTTGAGAGGGAACTCCAAAAACACTATTTTAAGAATTTTATCTTTCATCCCCTCACCCTCAACAACCCCATCTTTATAATTTTAAATTGCATCCCCCATTGTGCGAAACCTCATTTTAAAGGGTATACAAAATACTATCCAGCAAAGCAAAAATAATTGAAATCAGTTCAGGGAGAGAGAGAGAGGGGGAGTGTCTTTATTTCAAAGTATGCCACACCAAAGATGGGGTGGGGTGGCTGGAGGTGAGGGGGTGAAAGAAATAATTCTAGAAACAGTGTTTTTCAAGTTCCTGTAACCGTGACTAGTTCAGATCCAGAGTATTCAGGGTGGATTATTTTGAAATGAATACCCTCTCTATCTAAAACAAATGAACCGATTTCAATTATTTTTGCTTTGCTGGAAAGTATTTTCTATGTTTCAAGTTCCCCCTCAAAAACAAAATGGATGTATTTTTCTTAAAACTGTAACTACTTCAGATCTAAAGTTATTCAGGGTAGCTCCTTTTGAAATGAAGACCCTGTATACGGGATTACGCCACTATAAAAATATCTAAACACCCCATCCTTGAACTTCGAGATAATCTCATCCGAACAGAGCGTAGAATAGTGAAAAAATACAATAATTTCGACGACTCGAAAAAAAAAATATAAAAACGATTGCCATCATCTTGAAATTTCGCAAATTTATTAAAAATCCATATGTGATTACGATTCTATAAAAATTTCCTAAATTTCGACAAAAATCCATTCGAATAGAGCGTGAGATTGTGAAGAAAAAATGCAATAATGTCAGCTATTATTGTCAATTATGACAACTATTGCAATCGATTTGAAATTTCACAAATCAATTCAAAATTAATTTGGGATTACGCTACTATAAAAATTTCTAAACACCCCTTCTTTAAACTTCGAGATAATCTCATTCAAACAGAGAGTACAATTAAAAAAAAAACAATCATTTCGACGACTTGAAAAAATATAAAAACAATTGCCATCGTCATGTAATTTCACAAATGTATTCAAAATTTATTCGGAATTATGATTTTATAAAAACTCTGAACATCCTATACCTAAATTATGACATAATCCCATTGGAACAGTGTGAAGTGTGAAATTTTGAAAAAAAAAGCAATAATTTCGGCGTCCTAATAAAGTATGAAAACAATTGCCATCGGTTTAAAATTTGACAAATTTATTCAGAATTACGCTACTATAAAAATCTGTCACCTCATCACTTAACGTTGAAATAGTCTCTTTCGAACAGAGTGTAGAATTGTGGAAAAAGTAATTTCGATGACTTGAAAAAAAAAACATAAAACAATTGCCTTCGACTTGAAATTACACAAATCTATTCAAAATTCATTTGGAATTACGATTCCACAAAAATCTGTAAACACTCGTTACTTGAATTTTGAGATAATTTCATTCGAACAGAGCGCGTGACTATGAAAAATACAATAAGTTCGTCGACTTTAAAAAATGTAAAAACACTTGCTATCGACGGGAAATTTCACAAATCTATTCAAAAATTATTCCAGATTACGATTCCATAACAACTTGTAAGTGCCTTCTCGCGGAATTTCCAGATAATTTGAACAGAGCGTTAAATTGTGGAAAAATATAATAATTTTAGTAACTCAACATAGAGACAATTGGCACTGACTTGAAATTACACAAATCTATTCAAAATTAATTTGGGATTATGGTTCTACCAAAATCTATAATCACATTATCCCTAAATTTTAAGATAAATCCACTCGAACAGAGCGTGAAATTGTAGAAAACAATCAGTAATTTAGCCGACTTGTTAAAATTATAAAAACAATTGCCTCGGACTTGAAATTTCACAAAATTAATTACATTATAAATTATATTGTATACTAGGTAGTATATAATGATTTATATTAAATTAAATTATGAATTATAATATTATATATTAATAATTTTTTCTGTTGCTCGTTGGTTAATGGCTAACTTTAATGTACCCAAATGTATCAAAACTCGTTCATTAATGACCCCTATTAATGCACGATTTTTTAAATTAATAAACGATTTTTCATTAATGAACGATTTCTAGGGCCGCGGTGGTCTAGTGGGTAGAGGTCAGGCTTCTGGACCTGTACAATTTATTTCCTAGTGCGAGGAGAAACAGGTAAGGCGTCATTCGGAATCGGCGCTATTCGATATTTTTTTTGACGTTATTGCTGCAAAGGGCTTAGTAGCAAATTTGTTGGTTGGTTTTGTTTGGATTTTCTGTAATCTAATTTTTATCTAAGTTACGATCAACGGAAAAATCTTGTAACCAACTCGTGTGGTAATTGGCGATTAATGATCTCTACAATTAACGTCTCGATCATTAATCGGTATTACTAACACACTTGTTGGTTAAATAACTATTATTACCCAAAAATTACTGTCCAGAAGTCTATAAAAGAACTTCGTAGCAGAGCGCCGACTACCCTAGGGCCGGCCCTGTTTATACATTACATACTTTTCATACGTTAAAATGCTGTAATATAGAAAGATAATCAATACTAAATATATGTTATTTTTATATTTAGGTAAGCTGATAATGCTTCTATGATTTATACTGACACCCTTATCAACCTATCCAAGATGACTTTTAGATTGATGAAAATTAATGATGCATTCACAACCTTTATGAACTTCAGCCCTTTCGTTTGTTAACAATTCGGAACATAATTCGGGTCCTAGTCGTCAAGATCTTATCAGTAATGACACCCATCATTTGTTTGGCCATCAGAGACGTCACTGCATCGATTAAACCGCCCTTTTATACAACCCTCGCGGCTAAACACAAACTGTTCACCGATCGATAATCAGCAAATCTACACCAGGGGAGCTCTATACGTGAAAAAAGTATCATATGTCAACAGGACTTTTACTCATTGATGTCGAAATAAATCTGTGTAAAACGTTTTATAAGAATAATAGGTATAATTGCATAATTAAATCTAATGTTAACTATGGTGACGGCTTCTACTGCGTTTTATATTTTAGAAAATAGATGAAAACAGTATTACTTTGTTTTGCAAAACAAAAAAATAGTTTTAATCTCGAACTATCTTCAATCTTAATTTGAGTTCTAGTACCAGTTTTAGTCATAAGTCTCTCTTTAAATCTCAATTTTAATTTTGGTTCTAGTAACAATTTTTCCATTTACCCTTGAAAGATCGTTTACACATCCGAAAATATAATACCAGTGTTACGTCAATTTAAGCCGAAGTTATATTTATTACCACCTTTGTGAAATCTACTGTTTGTTTATCCGTCTCAGTGTCAACCCTAATGTCAGTAATATTAAACATTTTTTATAGCCGTCCTTTTACAGACGTTATAAAATCTCTGAAATCCAGGCATCTATCTAATTTGTTTGTAATATAAACGACAATGTCGAAATCCGTATAAGAGTCTGTGGTGGCATTTTAAAAATTCATCCGGCGAATGTACGTCGTTGCTGTTTCTCCGTAAGCGCCAAGTTATTTATGTGTCGGGAGGAAATTGCGTGGGCGGCGGACAACGGTTCGCGCTATGCAAAATACGGCCCCTCTTCGTTTTATTTGTACGCCCCCTCGCTAAAATCGCAATCACAATAAGGAAATATAAACGCACAAAAGACTGTTTACTAATTAAGCTTGAAATGAGAAACGACGAATAATGACGAGAACAATGTTACTTATTTTCGTTTAATTGAATTCTCACTGCATTCTTATTAAAGCAATTTGAGTAATAATGTAAGAAATTCCATTTGATTTTTAACAGTTATGCGAATAAAATTATACCTAAAAATGTTTTTAATATGATTATGAAATAACTCATTGTTAGTGTGTATTTCTTATTTTATTATACAGATTTTTTTCGCGCATAGACGTATAATGCAACATGTTAGTGACCTATGGTAGGCCCAGAAGTGTCACTTTTACTGATTAGGCAGTTAAAATGGTTTTTCAATCCCTATTTAATTCTATTGCAATTATTAGCATTTCGTATGTTTGCAATTTTCTCGTTAAATATTTACAGAAATTTTATTTGTGTCGCTGAGTATGAAAGCTTAAGCCAGGCCCACACGATGCTACGAACGTTTGCCTCAAATGTTTGCATCCAAGTGATGAGTTAAACGTTGGACGAACGTCTTGACACATGCGCTCCCACACGATAGACAAACGTTGGATCCAAATGCAGTTGGTTCCAACGTTTGTCTGAAGGAGGTTCACCCCCTTATTAGTTCTCAGAGTCACCGCTAGGGTGATAGTACATATAGTAGAGGTTATTATTCATTTATGTTATGATAGTTACTTAATTGTTTTTACATTTTTTAATCATTTAATTAAGTATTAAACCCTTAAGTTCAGTTAATTTTATATTTATTTATTATAATTGTCATGATTTACTAATTAATAAAATATTATTGCCAGTGGCTGAACTTGTATCTACCTACTGCAATTTTTATTTATATTTATAAGCATGTAAAATAAATATTGAAAAGACCGTTACTTATGATACACGGTTGTCATTCGTACAAATCTTTGTACATGTCGTGTGGGAATGTATCCAATGCCACCAAATATGCCAACCAATGACAGAGAAAACCCTTTGAAGCAGACTAAAAGACCGACAGCCGGCCGAACACCTTCCAACACGAACGTTTGACGCTGGCCACTCGTTCGTGGATCTCCCACATGATGCGCTCAACCATCCAGCGTCCAACGTTGGAAGGTGTTCGTAGCATCGTGTGGGCCCGGCTTTATCTCCAATAAGTATCAATTTTAATGGAGGGTGCATTCAAATGAAATTAAGTAGCATAGATATTAGTTGAGGTTAAAACGTAGTAAATTTTTCAAATTTGTGGATGTCGATGATAGACGAAGAAGCCGGATTTGAACCGGGGACTCCTAGTATGGCAATAGGCGAGAAAAGCTTTTTTTTATAAAAGGTAAGATGATTGACAGTTCGGGTTAGGGAATCGAGGATGATGGGGACTTTGCTTAGCCAGCTAGGGCATTTACAGTAATAATATTATTATTTAAATGAAATGGGGACAAACCCTAGAAGGGACCCGTACAGCCATTTTTCGTGTTGAAAAAGTGACCGTCCGGACGGGGATCGAACCCGCACCAACGGGGTCCAGCGAGAAAAGCTCTGAGTTGGAAAGCGCGGCAGCGTGCTTGTTTTAAAATACGGTATTAAATGTTACTTTGAGGACTGTTTTTTTATTATATAACGGCCGTAGTCCGTTAAGAGCGGACATTAAGAGCTAACGTAAGAACGGACGTTATAACTTGTCAACGAAGGGTGCAAAAAACCGCACTCGATGACCTCCGGCTAGCTCTTAAAGTCGGGCCGCTATGAAACAGCACAAGAAACACAAAGGATGGGGGGCAGAGGCAGAGGCAGAAAAATTCTGATAGGCGGGACAACGATCGCTCTTATTTATATACGGATTATGTACAGCAAGAAAATAAATATATACACGCGGGAAAGTCAAAAATAAAAGTCACGAAAGCAATAGTCACCGACACTTCACTTAGTTCGTACCGGAATGCCCGACGAGTTTGCGGAGGAGTAACCGGTGGCTCGGCGGCAACGGCAACGGCGGCTATGGCAACCGGCGGCGACGGCATCGGCGGCGACGGAAGCGGCAGCGAAGACAGCGGCGGCGATGGCAGCGTGGCGTTGTTGGATCGGCGGCTGCGGCGACGTTGAATCGGCGGCTTCGGCTACGTTGGCGGCTCTGTTGCAGTGTCAAAGTGTCTGAGTTATGAGTGATTGATGTAATTCTCGCTGATTGTGTTTTCTGCTCTTGTCTTGGACGATCTCCCTGATTGATTGGCCGAGTGCTCCATGGCCTTTATAGTGTCCACGCCCTACTCTGCTTCGAGTTGCGGGTGGTGGTGTTTGTAAGGTGCGACGGGAGCATCGATGTCGGCGCACGTGGTCGAATCGGCAAATTGCACTTCTCGGAACAATTTTGATTCGAGATTTTGTCATGTACGCAGGCAGCTGGGGGGCGGTTCAGCAGTCCATTGTGTTGTCCTCGCAGCTGCACATTTCACTAATGGTTCTGTGAAATCTCCTAACTATTTCCTCCGGACATCGGCGCACAATAGGTGGAGGCTTATCTCTTCATTGTGTCTTATAGGCAGCTGAACTTCTTCGAAAATTATCTCGTTTGGAAATTTCAATAATGCGGATTAATGTTAATTTTGAAAAGGAGCAATGGTTAGCTCATAAAATGTAAATTAAAATAATTACGCATTTGTTAAGACGCGTAGATAAACTAAGCGCCGATAACAAACGGTGTTAAAAATGTGTTGGTGACTTTTTGTGACTTTATTTTATTGACTTTTCCACGTGTATAGTTTTTTTCAGGAATGGTGGCTGTTGCGGATGTTCCCGTATTTACTTTACTTAATGAATAAGTTGTTGTGCTACTTTCTTGATGGAACCATATTTTCAAATTGGGTAAAGTAAAACGCTTGTTTTGTTCCATAATTTTATTTTCAGTTGCCTGACACGTGTTTCGATCGGTTAGGATCATTTTCAAAGTTAAACTAATTAGTTAAACTTTAGTTAAATGATCCTAACCGATCGAAACACGTGTCAGGCAACTGAAAATAAAATTATGGAACAAAACAAGCGTTTTACTTTACCCAATTTAATGAATAAGTGTACTCGTAGATAAAAGACGTATATTAAAATAATCAACAATATTTACAAGTAATTTACAAATGTCGCGTAGCTGCCACTGATGTGATGCTGTTGCAAGTGTGTGTTTTTCTTTTTTGTTCTCCTCGGTTGAGGTCTTCCAAAAGGGGTTGGGGCGGGACACAACGAGAAAGTGGTGGTGGGTCAGTTGTCCTATTTCCATATTTGGAAAATGAACTCACCACCACTTACACAACGTTGCCAAACCGCCTTCATCTTCTGTGAATTGGTCCGGCCTGCAGATGTCCGAAATCTCCGCTAAGTCCTTTATGGCGGGGGTTAGTCGATCCGCGTATTTCCACATTGTTCTTAATTGTCCATTATGTTTAACGAGGGCTGGTTCTAGGAAGACGTGCTTGGTTATCAAATGTCTGGATTACCCGCTGATCCTTTTATGATCGGGGACTGGTCGAATTACACTCTTTGCCGAAACTTGCCCTGGACACAGCCAGGACACCGGATTATGATAATCAGGGTTGGGTTACGGCGTAACAGGTAAAGCCGTAACAGTGGCGTTCACATCACCAATTCCATAGTCCCGAATCAATCCGTTCAAGGTCACAATAGTGCGCATTGGCGTAACGTTAATTGGGATTCGTTTTTTACTGAATCCTACATTAAATCATGCCCAAAATTTTCTGTCTGGCATTCCAACACCTAATCAAACTCTTGTGAACAAATCATGCCGATGCATACCCTATTGGAAGGCACTAAATGATATTTTAAATGTACATCGAGCGTTTTGCTGGGTCGGATGATACTGACGTTTAAAATGTCAAAATTCTGAAAGATGGAAATGACAAATTACACTTCTTTTTCTTCCGGGGTATGTATGTTATCACGGAGGTATTAGGGGTGGTTAGGTCCTCCAGCACTTTTGATTCCTTAGATACACTTGTTACCGTCCCCATACTAATACCCAAAGTCTGAAATACTCGCTGAAAAATTGCATTTTAAGAATTCCCCAATTGTTGTATTAATTTTAACAATTTACCTGAAGAGCTGCATCCAAAGGTAAAAGGGGACCTCCATTATCTTTTTCCTTCGTGAAGCAATTATAATTTTCACTACCATGTTTCGGGCTAATGCATTAAGCCTGTTTCTGGGAATTTTGTGATTATGTTTTTTTTTAAAACGACCTAATCCACTAAACGAAACTAATACACCAGACGCATGAACACGAGAAACTACGAACACAATATGAAAAACACCAAGAACTAATTAAAACTAATGAAAAACAAACAGAATCTCGAACAACTTGCAAATTAAATACGGTTAGTGCACGCTACTGTCGGATGACTGACAGTTACTGTCAGTTCTGATGAGCGTTGCGGCAAGATGGACATACGTTAAAGCGGCTTTTTGGTCTAAGCATTGCCGCACGTTTTCGAGCGGTAGGCACTGCGGTCGGTACTTCTATCAACGCTCAGAAGACATACGTTTCTACTATTGACTACGATGATGCGCATGGAATAGTATAAAATAGTAGAAAGCTGCTTGTCTTTGATATGTTCAAAAATTGATGACGTGAACGCCAACATTAGTGAAATGAACTTTATATATTTTATTAATTTCTTGAACTTTGAACATTTTATTGTAAATTTTGGCCGTGTGTAAATAATAGCGATTGTTATCGCGCCAATAAGCTTTTTTCTACCTGCACCCCATCCTTGTGTGTTTCTTGTGTTGTTTCATAACGACACCAACCCCATGAGCTAGCTGGAGGTCATCGAGGGCGTTTTTCACCCCGCGCTGCGACCCCCCCCCCCCCCCGTGACAAATGCCTGTCACTTTCTTTAACATTGGTGCAATAAAAAGTCTGTAAAATAAAGTGAAGAGTTAAAAAAATGGTGCTCTAAAATTATTACAATATTGTCGCGAACCGGTATTAGTTGACACAGGATATCTGGTTCGCGAGTACTCTAGCAGCGTACTCAGCAGATTTCAAGGACTTCCTCGATAGTTGCTGGTCAATAACTTTTGTGCTGATTAGCGGAAATGGAGGGGGTCCGGGAAGACCGCACTAAAAAGGGATGTTCTGTGAATACATGTAGTGTGAAGTTTGAACAGTTGTTTAATTCAATTACCGTCCTATTAAACTAATTCGGTAAGTGTCCGAATTCATATTATGTTGGTTACCTATTGTCCGACCTTAAAGTCGCGACAACACCCAGGCGATATGTGGTGGCTGCGCTGGGCATCGATACCGGTACCAGAGCCCTGCAGAAGCGGGTTTTTGAAAACCCGGCTCGGCCCGGCCCGACAGTGAAAATTTAAAACCCGGCCCGCTCCGGGCCGATGAAACGAAAATGTGCTGCGGGCCCGGCCCGGAGCTGAATATTCAAAGCCCGGCCCGACCCGTCCCCGAAAAATGTTGAATTAAATAAATAAAATTACTGGACCCATGTATTCCTTAAAATTCCTAAAAGACATTGAATTTATGTCTATATTTTTTTTTCAATTTACTTAGTTGTTGCTTTCTAAATTATAATAAAATTAAATTTATCCAAGCCCGGCCCGGCCCGAGTTAAATTATCCATCGGAAAGTCCGGCCCGACCCGGCCCGGAATTTGAAAAATACGGCCCGGCCCGTGCAGGCCTCTGACCGGTACTTCTCGCCGCGTGCACAAAAAGTCGACCCTTCGTCAAAATAATAATACGTCCATAAAATAAAGTAGAGCTAATAAAAAATTAAAACGAAATCCTCACTTCCAAAATACAATCTTTGCCAGAAAAATGTATACACTCTTTGTCAGATTATATTACCTATTATCCGACCTTAAAGTCGCGACAACACCCACGCGACATGTGGTGGAGGCGTTGGGCATCGATACCGGAACTTCTCGCCCCGTACACAAAAAGTCGACCCTTCGTCAAAATAATAATACGTCCATAAAATAAAGTGGAGCTAAAAAAATTAATTAAAAAGAAATCCTCACTTCCAAAATACAAAGTTCGCCAGAAAAATGTATACACTCTTTGTCAGACTATATTACATATTGTCCGAACTTAAACACCCACGCGAAATGTGGTGGAGGCGCTGGGCATCGATACCGGTACTTCTCGCCCCGTACACAAAAAGTCGACCCTTCGTCAAAATAATAATACGTCCATAAAATACAGTGGAGCTAAAAAAAATTAAAAAGAAATCCTCACTTCCAAAATACAAAGTTCGCCAGAAAAATGTATACACTCTTTGTCAGACTATATCGGGGTATTGATATTGTGAATTTATTTGAATTTCGAGTGTGTTGTAGTACGATGTTTCACTCAACAAATACCGGTACTCATCATCACGAGTGTGAGAAAACAAAATGGTTAGAGCACGTTTAACGTTCGAGCGGCGAAAATGCATTTTAAATTGGTTTACTAGGTTTGGTAATGCCGTTGACGATGCTAAGATATTGGAGGGGAAGAAACAGAACTCCTAACCCGCCTCACCATTAAACGCATTATTGACAAGTTTGAAGCGCATATAACGATTTGTGATACTCATTAAGGAAGATCAGGAAGACCGCGTACAGCTTCAAGTTCTGCTTTGTCGGTTGTCTGGTTGGAAAAGTTTGTTATTTCTCCACATAAGTCTGCTAGGCAATGCACATGTGAAGTGGATATTGGGTCCGGGACAAAGTGCCGAATGCCCAATGTGCCGAATCGGTATTTGGCCCAAAGTGCCGAATCATGCCCAAAGTGCCGAATGACTCCAAGCGACGTCGCATCGTTTCGTCAACAAGGCGTCGGACCCGAATGCGAATCGGCAGTTTGGACATTCGGCACTTTGTCCTCGCGCCGACTTATGAGTAAGGCCCAAACTCTCGAATGCACGCCGATTCGGCACAACGTCCTCGCACGCACCTACGAGTAAGGCCCAAAATGCCGAATATTTATGTTATAATACGTTTAAAAATGTTTAAAACAAAAATACAGTTTGTTTTATTTTAAATTAAAAAAAAAACATTCTCCAAGCCTGAAACTATCTACCTTCCATTGATACACTTTTATTACCAAAAATTATTTTGGCACGAACATACATGGTGGTGTGCATTCGGCATTTTGGGCCTTACTCGTTGGTGCATGCGAAGACGTTCTGTCAAATGACCAAAGTGCCGATTCTGCCGATTCGCATTCGGCTCCGACGCCTTATTTATGAACGATGCTAAGTCGCTTGGTGTGGTACGACACTTTGGGCATGGTCGGTGGTATGAAATTCGGCACTTTCGACATTTGGCACTTTGAGCAGGCCCCTGGATATTAACAATACAGGTGTAAGCCGAAATCTGAAAGTTGCAAAGTGGAAAGTTTACAGCGGTTTGTGCAGCGACCTCCATTGAACAAGTAACCGCTCATCGTTCCTTTAGATGTCTGACTGCCAACGGCGAATATTTTTAACATCTACAGTAACCGTGTGCTCAACTGAAGACATTACTACATGTGTGATCAGTATTCAAATGTAAAACAAATACATAAATAGTTTTCGTTCCTTAAAGTTTTGTGGCAGATTCTGTATTTGCTATTTGTCCAGTACGCAAAGTAAAGAGCTAAAAAAAGGTCCTTGGTGTTAAAATTTTACAAGAACCATTTTACATTCCGTACTGAGTTATGGTTCAAAAAGACCTTCATAATTTCAAACGATTCAGTTCACTACTCGACTCACTTCACTGACTCGACTCTTTGAGTCGGCTCATTCAAGAGTTACCCATCTCTACTGAAGACCTTAAGGAATTCCCCACCATTGAGACCACCTGTGGACTGTTCAGTGTCCGCAATACCGAAGAAAATAAAATCCTTTTTCCGCCTTGGGGCCGGAACTGCGCAGTCAGATGTGGTAGCCGCCAAAATATCATCATTTGTTGATGACAAACTAAATTTGCAAAATTGCGAGATCAACCAACAACCACCACCAGTTAACATTGCAACTTGATAAACCTTCTAGAAAAATCCCGATGGCCGTTTCCTTGAAGATTTCCTCGAGGAGGAAAGTAGGTGGGCGAGGGCTTGGTAGAGGAAGTCCCCAAGGAAATCCCGGAGGCTTTTTCCTTAAGGATTTCCTGTAGGTTTTGAAAAGCTTCATGTGTCTTCTTCCAAAAATTCAAGAAAATAGCGCACGCAGAAATATAAAATGGTACTGAACAAGGCATCGGAGAAAGGTAGCTGTGTTGGCAACCAGTGACATTTGGAACGTTAAAATTATGAAAGATGGTAATGACAAATTATACTTCAAATTCTAATGGCCAGTTTACTGACTTTAATTTAATGATTTTGAAAAAAAAACTTATTCTTTATGTTGTTTATTTTAGCATTCTTTGCAGTTATTATTGACATAAATTTGATGTAACTATTATTATAAACCAAAAATTAAAAAAAAATCTTTTTTTTTAAACAATGATTTTATGAAAAATATTTTCTTTTTTGTCTTCACACACAGACACAATTTTTTTTCTAGAAATCGTTGAAATCCCAATTGAGGAACCTGTTTTCCGTAAAAAAAAATTGATAAAATTTCATTATTTAACATGTTTCACCAAATGTGCAACGAGAAATCAAGAAATTGTAAAAAAATGGATTCTTTTAGATAGACGATAGACATTATATAATAATGCAAATTGGTGGTTATTGCAGTTATTATAAACATAAATTTAATGTAACTATTATTATGAACCAAAATGAAAAAAATAATTTTTTTTCGAAAAACAATGATTTTATGAAAAATATTTTCTTTGCTGTCTTCACACGCCAGACACAATTTTTTTCCAGAAATCGTTGAAATCCCAATTGAGGAACCTCTTTTCCGTAAAAAAAATTGATAAAATTTCATTACGAAAAATCAATAAATTGTATAAAAATGGATTCTTGAAGATATTATTATATAGACGATAGACATTACATAATAAAGCAAATTGGTGATTATTTGCAGTTATTATAAACATAAATTTAATGTAACTATTATTATTATATAACTATATATTAAATAAAATTTCATTACGAAAAATCAATAAATTGTATAAAAATGGATTCTTGAAGATTTTATCAGATAGACGATAGGCATTACATAATAATGCAAATTAGTGGTTTTCGTAATTGCGTGGTGTAATGTGAAATGCGACACTCCGAACACGCAGTCGGGGTCTGATACGGTTGTTGGTCGGTGGAGACTTCTACAGGTGAAAGGCGACCTCATGGTCGTCGAGTGTCCGAGGTTAACCTCCTCCCGCGCTGCTGTTGTTTAGAGTTTCCTCCTCGTTGACATTTCATTCGCAGCTACTGACATCTGACATCATTCCGTGTGACTTATCAATAGAAAATTTGCATGACAACTAGAAGCACATAATTATTTTATTAATCGTATAAAATAATATATTTAACGATGTCTTGCACATTCGGAAATGGATATGGTGAGAAGATGGATATCGCTGGTGGATCCAATGGAGAAAATTGGGTCAATTGTCAATGAAAACATGCAAATTACCAACGAGTTTTGAAATATTAGAGTAACTATCGACTTCAGATATAAGAAACCTTATATGAAACGAAAGCTTCCTTAATGAACTTTTAAATTATGAAATAAGAACAAAAATTTCCGGACACCAAAGTTATTGTTATAACGAAACGTTTTTTTTTGTTTTTTTTTTGTTTTTTTTCACAAGGTATAAACAGTATCTACGAAAATTTTGTACCATTTTTTTGGGACAAACTTCGGACTCGAAACTACTACTCCGGACTCCGAAGTTAATGTTATAAGAAAAACTTTTTTTTTGTTTATTCCACAAGACAAAACATTATGTATTCAAATTTTGTACCAAGTTTCGAGTTCAAATTCAGTCTCAAAACATTGTTCCATTTGAAAAAAATAGAAATTGTGCAGTTTACGAATGGCTACCACCCTGTATAATACGCTGAGTTATGTTTTGGTTGATAGAGTAATTTTGAAGACTAAAGTTCAATTAAACTTTACCACTAAATTAGAATGAATTATCTTTATTAGTTTCAGGGGAGCACTTTAACAATTGTGTTCAAATTTTTGTATAAAGAACTGAATAACACAAAAACGGCCGGGTTGCAATCGTCGAAACCTGTCATTTTAATCTCCAAGTAACAAGGAATCAAAAAATGCTAAAATATACAGGGTATATTCCATTTAAAAAAAAAACATAAGTTTGGTCTGTAACTTTGTTATGAGACACCCTGTATAAATTTAATTTTTTTAGGGCGTGCAGCTCATTATTCTGCACAACTTATATATAAAACATTTTTCAGAATTTTGAAAAATAAGCACGTGATTGACCGTTCCCAGGGCTCTGAAACACCCAAACGCCCAAAAATGTTTTTTGAGCCCTATCATGTGGTGTGAAATGTGAACCGCCCCCCTCCCCCCCCCCAGGGTCGGGGAGGGGGGTAACTTTGAAATCTTAAATAGGAACCCCTATTTTTTATAGCAGATATTTGGATTCTATGCTGAAAAATATTAGGTTTCTATCCGAAAAAAAAATTTCGATGAGTGACAGATGGCGCTATATTCGGCAAACACATTTATTGAATTTTATTTATTTCTCGCATCAAATGATAGATTACGACATTTTTGACGTGATCATCTCTTAAATAAGGCGTTGATTGAAGTCATTCGTAATTTTATGTCGGAAATAAGCAAAAAAAAAAATTCTTTGTAAAAAAAATCGTACAAACGAATAAAAATCAATTTTATTATCAAATTCCATTCTATTCTGTTCTATTGTGGTATGTATGAATGTTTGTGACGACAAACAGGATTTTTTTAATTAAAAAAAAAATATTAAAAAATTTTTTTTTTGCTAATCGAAAAAAATGTTTCGAATAAAAACCTAATATATTCACCCCGCTCCAGGGGGGGAGGGGTGGTGGTTTAAATTTCACACCACATGATAAAGCCCAAAAAATACATTTTGACGTATTTTTTTGTATGTCAATCCGATTTGTATTTTGCGAGATATTTGGGGTGTACGGGTGGTCTGAAACACCCGGTATATAATTAAATACTTCAAAATGGTGGTGTGGCCATCATGTTATTTTCTCCGATTTGAAGCTATTATAGTTGTTGACATTTAAACTTTCATGGTTTATTTTCGATTTAAATAATATTTTAAATATGCATCGAGCATTTTGCAGGAATATCAAAATTTTGAAAGATGATAATGACACATTATATTTCAAATTCTAATGGTAAGTTAGAAAGAGCGATTTATCTGATGAATAATAATTCGCCACCACGGGTATTATTAGAGAATTATTTACAGCAGGAAAGATTCCTGCGAGCAGTACGTTTAAAAAGTTCATTATGTTGCCTACAATATCAGCGCGTGTTAGCTTTTTCACCAGAGATGGAGCCAGCGAACGATTGGGAAATCCAGTATTAAAAATTCCTGCAGCCGCGTCAATTGCGCGTTCCTGCTGTTTCGGATCTTTGCACTCGCAGCATGCGCATTGGGCCCAAAGCGGTACGTGCAGTCATCCTCGGGTATTATCACATTAGTGTGTCGGTTCCGTAGGTGTGGATAGGAAGAAAGGTCGCGTTCTGTGTATATCGGCGACGGTTGTTAAAAAAACTGGATGACGCCGGAAGAACAGTAAACAAAACAATGTCAGAATAAACAGTGCAGAGTTTACACCGCTTGGAGAACGCAGCAGGACCGCACTCGCCCTAAATCCGGCCCTGTTAACAGGTAGGCGCTCTTTCATCTCGCCGCCGCCGGTCCGATGGTCCAATTGGACACGCGAGCGCTCTTTTGCGACCTTGCCCTTGTGCCCAGCCCTAAAACATGCCCGTTTTAATTAATACAACTTGGCTCACGCGAATATATTTTTTTACGAAAGAAAGTACCGTTTTCAGTTTTAACCGGTACTGTGTTGAATTAGTCAGAGGCTAATAATAAATTGGAAACTGTACAAATTTGTACACTGAAAATGGTGTTGCTAAATTAGACTTAAGCAGTAAAAAATTAATAATAACGTAATCACTTGCTTTTCCATGGAATTATAAACATATCAGTTTTATTTTTACCTAAAATAATCACGAGTATTTCTCCGAAATTAAAATCTAATCATTAGTGAGCAGGTATTTTGATTTAAAAAAATGTTGATATAATTACATTTTTGACTCATGTAATCATACATTCTAAACAAATTCGAAATAATGGTTTTAAAATATACAAATGTTTTAAATAAGTGAAACTTCGCATAGTTTAAAAAAGACTAACAAATTTTACAAAGGTACTCTGAAAATAATATGCATACTAAATCAATAGTACGCAATAATAAAAATAGTGGTCGATATTCATGTAGATATGCAATATAAAATAACTCATTTTATAAATGATAATAAATAAGTAAATTGTGATTGTGTTCATGGATACGAGGACAATCCATAATCATAAATAGGTTAATGCTAGAAATAAAGTAATCAAACCTTGCATGGATAGCAAGCGTATTCTAATATGTATTTTGAATTAATTATTACAAAATAATGAATGTTGTTATATTTACGTATTACTAGTACGTTTTTTTGTTTGTTTGATAAGTAATAAGGGGTTATATGGATCCCAATTTCCCATGTTTTATACTATTGCAAATTAATGATTTTTTATGTCACAATGGGTCATAGTTTGGACGCATTCGAGTATAAAACAGAAAATTGTAAAAACTGAAATTTTCCTGCTGAACATGGTGTAAACCGAAACTAGTCCAGAAAATAAAATTTTTAATACCAGGAAGATTCATAACATCGTTAGTGGCTGAATGGTCAGAGCCTATGCCAAAAAAAATCAGGAAGTACAATATATATTTTTTTTCTAAAATCGAAAATTGTGTTTCATTTATCTTTAAAAATGATGTACCACATAGTAACGGTCGCCACCATCCTGTTTCGTATGTTATAAGAAATACCAACTGTATAAATTAAATATAGAATAGAAGTTTAGAGCGTAAATATTTAAATTGTTAATGTACCAGTTATTTAATATTATTTTCCATAAATATCTCCTGAAAATACATTTATCGTTAAATCAATAATACCTACCACAGAAAAACCTTGGTTGAAGCTCGTTCGAAGATGCAAAGTCATAAAACGTAAATTGTAATATATAATTATTTATATATTCTGAATAAATGTATATTGTCTTTCTTTATGTCAGTAATACTAATAATTATAATAATAGATGGGATTATATCCAAGGAGGCTAAGTGTAACGAATACAATCATTAATAATAATGGGCGCTTGATCAACTGTAATATTTTTGAATTTGTAGAATAATAGATTATTGATAAAAGATATCGTAAATATATCTTTTATCAAAATAAGTCTAAAATATGATTTTTTTTTATCTAGCCGATATTTTAAAATGTTTCTGTAATTTTTACATTTATGTCTTATGCATTAATTACCCAATTTGTAACATATTTAGAAAAAAAAAATACAATCTTAAAAGAAACGTTTTTATGCTAGTTATGTTTTCTTCAAAAGCATTGTTGTGAAACAGCACCGGCATTTTATGCTTATCGACATTCATTTCCGTAGATATAGGAAAAAATAAAACTGATATGTTTATAATTCCACTAATGGTTCTTAAATAGCTTATACATATTTCTTAAAATATTGTTGCAATTTTTATACCCTTTATCTAATGTTTACTTTCTCCATTCCGAAGTACTGGAAAGTATTGTGATCGTGAAAAAAATTCTCATTTTTTTTTTAACAGAAATATTCGTTTTGAGGTCCTTAGTACGATTTCAACGATTTCTGGAAATATAAATATATTTTACAATGTACAAGTGGCCAAAGTAATATATTTCCGAGCGAGAGAAAAGTTGTTCTAATTTCTTAAGTAGGTTAACCATTGGACTAATAGGAGCTGAAGCTCTAGGGTGCCAAACATCTTCTCATAGTCATTATAGAGCCCCTTAATTTTATGCACTTTCTCGGCAACTATTCTAATGCAGGGCCCAAAGCTCTAAATATGGCGTCAAACGTAAATTTCCACTTATTTCAAACAAAATGTCCAATTATCATCGTATTATAAAAATTCTAGTCTAAATAATTAGTCTTCAACGGAACTGCGTTTTGGTAGATATTTATGGATTTTCTTGACACCAAAATTTTGAACACTGGGTTCATTGTTCAGTGTAAATATTGATTCGTTCATAAAACGAAAAAATCCCGGTTTGATCTTTCTTCCATCTTCCATTTTTTCGCAGAAAATACACCTACTTTCATCGTAAATTAGTAAAATTGTCTATCTTCAAATTGTTTGGAGAATCTCCTTAAAGTATTGCTGATATTAAACGTTTTTATGATAAACCAAATTGGAGTACTTACCTAATTGTCAAATGTAACAATTCAATAAAAATCCAAACTTACTCAAAAATATTCTACTTTATGTTTCAATAAAAATCTCGAAACAACATTCACAGGATTTCGAGGTAATCACTCGAAAACTCAACTTAGTCATGCTGAAGTTGCACACAGTCTGATGGTCTGAAAAAATATTAAAACAATTGCCATCAACTTGAAACTTTCCAAAATTACTGAATCATCATAATTCAATCAACATTTAAAAATAGACTACAGTTTGACATAATCATAAGAGAACTCAGTTTGTTGAAGTTGCCAAAAAATGTAAAAACCATCGCCACCAACATGAATCTTTCCAAAATTACTCAAAATAGATTCTACTACATAATTTAATCAAAATCTAAAAACGTATATTCACTATAGTTTGAGATAATCCCAAGAAGACCACAGCTTGTAGCTATATCGCAGTTCCCCCCTTTCTGAAGATTTGAATAAATATAAAAACAATTGCGATCAACTTGAAACTTTTCAAATTTACTCAAAGTAGTTATAGCTCAATCAAAATATCTAAATGGCCTTTCAGTAGATTTCAAAATAATCACACGAGAACACACTTTGTACTTATGATGAAGTTGCTAATTGTCCGATGGTTAAAAAAAATAGAAAAAACAATCGCCACAATCATGAAACTTTCCAAATGTACCCAGAATATATTCAGCTTCACAATTCAGATAAAATTCAAAAACACCCCTGTACTAGATTTCGAGATAATAACATAAGAACTTAGCTTGCAGTTGTCCTGAAGTATATGGTTTTAAAAATATAAAAACAATCGCCACCAACTTGAAATTTTCCAAATTTACTTGAAATAGAATCAACTTAATAATAATAATTCAGTCAAAATTT
Source organism: Ocypus olens (assembly GCA_910593695.2). Classification (NCBI taxonomy): domain Eukaryota; kingdom Metazoa; phylum Arthropoda; class Insecta; order Coleoptera; family Staphylinidae; genus Ocypus; species Ocypus olens. Next base: position 42,748,695 of record OU343052.1, read on the forward strand.
CAAAACACCCTATAATATATTTTTAAATGATCACAACGAAACACAGCTTGAAGTCATGCTGAAGTTGCACATTAAAACCTGCAAATACTCCAAGCATGGATTTTAACATAAATCCCTGCAAAAAACCAAAAATTCAAATTTCTTGAACATTTTGGTGACTCAAATAAATATAAAAACAATTGCCATCGACTTGAAACTTTCAAAAATTACTTAAAATAACATCATTCATATCCAGTAAAAACTGCAAACACTTCATTTATTGATTCACAGGACCAAAGCATGTCTTAAAAATATGTAATTATTACATTCAACAAATATAGAAGCAACTGCCATCGACTTTGCAAAATTTTATAAATGTACTCAAAATTCGTTTAGGATTATAATTGCATAACTCCTGCAAACTCCCTATCTATAAATTTTGAGGTAAATCCATGATAGCAGAATTTATTGAAAATCTGTAATAATTTTAGTGAAAAAATATAACAATTGCCATCGATTTGAAACGCTGAAAATTTATTGAAAATTCATTCAGAAAGATTTATTTTGTAAATATTTTTTGTTCTAAATACGGTTCAGAATTAAATGGAACAATTAAATACAGACTTTTCTTAACGACTACCAACACAATTTACACAATTAATTAATTAATATAAATCACGTTTTTTTCAAATATTTTCTAACCCCTTATAGATATCGATTTTAAATTTTTATGAAAAATCAAAAAATAATTCAAGACAAATACTATTCAAATTTCAACCCCCTAGAACTACCCCCTCAAAAAAAGTGTTGTCAATTTTTTTTTACAATATTAATTTTTTTTCTGAAAGCCGAAAACGTTCCCTTAGGTCTCGTGAAAACCGCAATTTTCCAACTCACCCCTAGACTCGGGGGTGAATTTTTGAAAATCAATGTTTCGCGATGCAGAGGTTTACGCCAAATGCTAAGGCTTTTTGGGTTTTCGAGTTGAAACGTTCGGATATGGCTCAAAAAATCCCAAATACATGGGGGTACAACGGCCACTTCTGTGTTGGAAGTGCTCCTCTTCGTTCGCGAGCTTTTCTCTGCAGAGGTCGCTTTATTCGTGCTTCAGGGAGCGGGGCCGCGCCCCCTTTACAGTAGCGACTCTAATTTTTATAGAGTTTTATAGAACGAAGGCTCCTCTATATTTTATGTCTTTTACAATTTTTGATATTTCCAACCCTTAAAGAGTTATTCAAAGAAAACCACCCCCAATTTCAATAAAAAAATTCTAGAGTGGCCATTTTTAATCCCAACGGCATGTCATTTGGAATTTAATTTTGCGTCGAAAAGGTAAAGGCCATATTTTTGTGGGACACACCGTTTACGATCTACGGCCAATTTTCGATTGTTTTCCGGGAATTTTTCCAAGAATTTTACGATTTTTTTTTTCAAAAATTAAAAATCTGACGACTGATTCGTCGATTTAATCCGTATCAAAGATCCCAATAAAGTTTTTCGATCCGATTTTTAGTTTGATGACGATGTATACGGAAGGGAGAAGCGAAATTGAGCAGCGGGGTACATTTTTTTTCTCCGATCAGAAATCTGATTACACCATCGGAAAGCCCTTCTCAAAGTCTTTCCTGTTCATCCTGGATAATTTAAAACTATTCTATCCTCTTCGCAAAAGACCCCTCTACAAAAGTTATGCTCATTATTTTTTGATTTTCTAATCGTTCGCGAGTTATGAATTTTTTTATGTGTCAAGGCACCATATTTTTCATTTTTCATGAGTAAACCATCGGAAATTTGAGTGAAAATCGCATGACACGGATTCGGCTGAAATGTTCACCAAAGATACCTTTCGCCTGAAGGGGCACCTCGTGACAAGTATTTCATCTCTGAGGGGCCCGTTCCGGGGCCCGGGCCTCATAAGTGAGCGATTCAAGGTTATTTTTCGGGAGTCTCCATGCCTTTAGTTTTGACTCTAAAGAGTCAGTCAAAGTTCAGGTGTATTCGCAACGTGTTCCCCTACAATATTTATGTTGGAACATTTTTTGATTTGTTGCTCCCTTAACGGGACACGATTTTTTAAAGATTGACCTCATTGTTTCCACCTGTTTTCAAGTTTCTGTCAGATTGAAAATTTTCAGATTTAATGACATTGATATGATATGCTTAAAGTCGCGGGTTTAGGTTAGGAGTCTGGAGTCTTTATGCCTTCAGTTTTAACTTTTTTTTTGTCGTTCGTTACCAGTTACTTCGCTCAATTTTAAAGGGATACGCAAAGACGGCGGCGCAGCGCAGCGGAGCCGTCGGTCGTCACCAGTTACTTTTCATAATTTTGTATTTCACTATTTCACATAAAGAACACAATTTCACATACAGCAACTTAAGCTTGAAAAACTAGTTAGTTCAATCCTATTTTGTTAAAACGCTACATTTAAAGGGTTGAAAGAACCGTTAAACACCTCCTTAAAAAATTGGCTCAAATCGCTCATGTGAGCCGAGGGCGCTTGATTGTGTTAGCCCAGGGCGTTTGAATATCTTAGGACGGCCCAGTGGGCATACGTGCAGTATAACGTTTAATCCAACATCTTAAATATAAGCAAACATAGAAAGGAAGAGCTGTAAAAATGGACAGATATTAAATCAGAATGCCTTTGAAAACCTTTTCTCGAAACGTCAGAATTAGGAATTTTAGGTTAGGAACGCAGGCAGTGTGCGTGAATAACTCATAATGCTTATTAGTCTGCATTGATCGAATTTATTAGAGTGTGGATCGATAGATTTGAGCCAGATTTGTACATTAGATAAAATACCGATGTTAATATATTCAAGTTTTCTTCATCAAATAGTTTTCAAATCTCCACATGGACGCAGTCATAATTATGTTTCTGCAAAAAACTACTAAATCCCCAACGGCTGATTGCGAAATATTCCTAAGAACAGAGCGCAGTTAATACCAACTACATACTTTTTTTTACTTTCTCCGTTACGAAGTACGAGAAAGTATTGTGATCGTGATTTTTTTCAAATTTTTTTTTTACGGAAATATCCGTTTTGGGGTCTCTAGATGCAATTTCAACAATTTCTGAAAAATTGTATTTTGCCAATATTTTCTTAAATATAAAAAATATCACAAAAATATTTAAACAAACATTGAAGACAACAGATAAATGAACATCTTTTGCTTGAAAATATTTTTCATAAAATCATGGTTATTAAAAAACAATTTTTTTTTTAATTTTTGGTTTATAATTATGAAACGATAATAGTTACAGCAAATTTATGTTAATAATAATTGTAGAGAATGCTAAAATAAACAACTTATAACGTATAAGTTTTCGAAATCCCTTTAGTTTTTGAGTAAACTGAGTTTTTGCATTTGAAGTATAATTTTTCCATCTTTCATAATTTTGACGTCTTAAACGTCAGTTTCATCCGAGTTTACGCCACGCTCGATGTACATTTAAACTATGATTTCAATTGAAAATAAACCATGAAAACATAAATATAAATGGCTATGAAACCATAAAGTCGGAGAAAGTAACATGATGGCCACATCACCATTTTTTTAGCTAAACATTGGGTTTGGCTTCCGTTGCGCCCAAAACACTTGCACCACCATCAAAAATCGGGACACTTGCGCCCAGATCCGCATCCGGCGGATCACTTGCGCCCAACGCCCATACGGGAATGTCACCTGTCACCTTTGTCATTTTTTAAATTTAATTAAACATGACCATTAACCGGGGAAAGTAATGACGATCGATGGCTAATCTACTGCGGGTAAAAAACTACTGGGCACTCCAAAGGGGAGGGGGGGGGGGTCAAGTTAAAGTAACCCTAACCTAAGCATAAGCACCTATCATTTGCAACCATTCACTTGCAAGTAATGACCATAGCGAGCCCGTATAACTACTTCTAATGCATTCATCCAAAGGGTAATGACCTTCACCTAAAGTGTAATGAACAGTTTCTGGGCGCAAGTATCCCTAATTTTGACGGGGGCGCAAGTGTCCCGGGCGCAACTGCCTCAAAACCTTTCTGGGCGCAAGTGTCCCGACTTTTTAACGTGGGCGCAAGTGTTTTGAGCGCAACTGAGCCTTCACCAAAAATTGCTAGTAAGTTGAAAGTTTCAAAATTTACTAACACTTTTATAATTAAGATTCTATAAACCCTCCTTCCTTAGATTTCGAAATATTGCAAAATCAAAGATTAATATTAATAAAATTAATTTTTAATACATATTATTGTTCTGCTGAACTATTCGATATTCACTTAAACTTTTTATGGTATTGTGTAGTACCATCTAAATTCTACACACTGATTATTTTATTTTTGAAAATAATGTACTTTTTTAAAAAACGGTCTGAATTTAATTTTGTTATTTTTGTTGTAATCAACTTGTTTTTGTGGGCCACGGGTGAAAAAAGGTTAGGAAACGCTGATGTAGGGGACATAACGTTTTTATTTCTTGTGTTAGTAGGTCTATGTATGGAGATTTATCTAATTAGGTCTTCTTTTTGTTTTTTTATATTCGTCAAAAACTCGTTGATGATAATATCTTTTGCTTTTTTATATTATACTAAGTGGGAAGTCAGATCAGAAATATAAGATCTCCTTCCCAACAATTGCCATGGAAATATGGTACGGATTTGCCTATTAAATTCACAAAAATCTCCATTTCTGCCTGGAGGTTAAGAAATATTTTTAGTACTTCGGCTCTGCTCAACCATCATACTTAGGAAAAATGAATCACATTGCCATATTCTGCGAAGATGTCTGTTAAAAAAATCTCCTAATTCTCTATAATTTTCACAAATAAATTTTTAATATGAAGGACACGGTGTTATAAATAAGTCCCTATAAAATTCAGTTTCCATGGTTCCAGCAGGATGGTACAATCTCCCAGTCTGTATTTGCAATCAGCCTTCTGTACTTTTCCTCTCTGACTTCTTCTAATTGACTTCCTCTAAACATGGGTATTGATAAATTCATTTAATTTCAAAATCGGAAAAATTCTAAATTCAATTTTCGAAGAGGTACTGTTATCTATCTATTTTTATCCGCAAGATATCGTCTGTCAAGAGTATTTTAACGTTTCTTCTGTTGCAACAAATGATGCTAATGAAACTTACATTTAAAACATTCTATAACATTAAAACTGTAAACGCACATACTTTCAATCAAATTAATAGTATTGTTAATAACATACAAATTTATTTTGTATCATTCAATATCCTAGACATTGGCTAGGGAAGTTTCCTAGTCAGAAGAGTATTTAAGCCGCTGCGATTTTCTCTCAACGAACGAGCTCCGTCTCTTGCGAAGGAAGGATTTTTTTTCTTGCGCAGTTTCTAATCCTGAATGGAGATCCTTAGCTGTTGTATTTCATCTCATGCTTGCTAAATCTAGCAATTCTTCGTATTTTGCCATTTCATCAACTGGTCTTACCACAGTAAATCCGAATAAACTTATATTAGAAAAAAAACATTTTTTGTTTCAGGAAAACTGTTTTCGCGGCACTCAGTTATGTAGAGCCTACGCAATGTAATAAATAAATGCGTTATTAGGAAACAAGTTCGTTAAAAGAGCTCTTTTGTACAATTTATAATGTCAGATCGTTAAAAGTTTCACTTTCACATTTATAAACGCCTCTTCTAAACATTCTGCTCGCAAGCATTAATGGCAGATATTTACTATATTCCAAATATTACTGTACATGTAATAATAATCAAGCGTGTAAACTAAAATTAAACCTCTGGGTTACGTGTGTGGACACCTGCAACAAATCAAGTTACCTCAACGGTACAATGGAGGATTGTAATTTCCTCGCTGGGAAAACTAGTGACGTAAACGGGACGTAATTACTGTTTGTTTCGTCTTTTCCCGCTCGGAAAACGTGACCGATATTGAAAGGCGCCGCAGAATAATGGGAAATCACGTGCAAATAATAAATTAAGGGTGGCATTAAGGAAGAAGGGAAGGAAAGTATATATTTTTAGGTCCAGTCTTACGCATTGTTTGTTGGTCTCGAAGTGTTGAAACGAAGTAATAATGGGCATTGTTTGTTATTGCACACGGTTGTTGATATTCGCATGTTAACAAATAATTGTGTTGAACAATAATGTCAATGTCTCGTTATTGCAGCATATAATAACGACAATTTTTTACACGCCGATCCTGTCTGTTTATTATACACTGTGGGCCAAAAAAACGGTACTAGTATATTGTTAAACGAGTGAGAAAGTTGGCCATTGCCATGAGGGTGAAGTTTGCAACACGAGCCGTAGGCGAGTGTTGCAATTCACCCAAGTGGCAATGGCCAACTTGTTCAAGAGTTTAATACTATACTTTTTCGCATCATATTAAATAATTACCTAAAGATTTTTCTGTTTGTATTAAATTATAACAAATAATATTTCTATTTGGAAATTACAGCAGTTCGCTGACAAAAAACGAATCGTAACCATAGTAACAACTAAACTATTGGGCAATGAAACTGCTATAATTTGATTGGACGTCACCTGTTGGGCAATGAAACCGCTATCATTTGATTGGACAACACCTGTGGAGAAAATGATTCGGCCAAATAATGGACAACTTTCTCAATCAAAAACGATTTAACAATATTTATATTATTTAATAAGATGCGAAAAACGTAGTTTTCTACTCATATATCTTCGTGAGTTATTAATTAATTTAAAATAATTAACATAACACTAAAAAGCCCAATTTTTACAGATAAGACGAAGTACTGCTCTAAAGAAATAGTACTTAAACTTGTGCCCGGAGCATCTTCTTGCATAAACTTTTTCCATCCTTTCAGGAATTCGTACTGCTGTCTTCCACTTAATTGTTTGTGATTATTATTACCGTAAGTTCTGGGTTTAAAAATTAATCACTGATTACTTATAACGGACCAACCCTTCTGTGGGTATTTGTTGACAATGTTTCGTGCAGATAAATTGTCATATTGCAAGCAATGTTTAATCAATATCTTATCTTCTTTACTTAGGCAGACCATATTTGTTACAACAATTAAAATTACTGATAGAAGTGACAGCTAATGTCTGAGATTCATTAGAAAAGACAAACTGATCACGGCCCACTAATTTTGATACCTACAAATGTGACGCAGCCATCTTTGCAGAGCCTTCATTAATGTGGAATAGCCTCCATAAAAAAGCTTTTCAAAAATGCAATTAATCATTTTTGCAATCCACAAAGTGTAAAAATTTTATTTTTCAAAGTAATATTAATGCGAACATTCAATATTGTTCCCCCATCAGAACACCTACAGACCGGTTTCGACCTTTCAGGTCTCATCAGTGTACTTAGTTGCTGATGGGGAAACGGAGATTACTATTGGAATATAAGATTTGATTCAGTACAGCATTTAGGCAATAGATTCCGCCACTTTGGCGTTTCTACCTATAATATTTAATGCGTTAATTACTACTGAAAATATGAATATTTACAATTTGTACCGTTTTTTTTTCCACTGTGTATAATTTTAAATGCTGTTTGTTTCTTCAGTATATGCAAGATGAAAGGTTCTATTATTAGTTTTATTACAAAACAATGTTATTATCTTGATTCGTTTTGTCCCCTGAATTCCGCCTGTAAATTGTCGTTACGGATCACTCTGTATTCTTTGTTTGGATTTTCGAACCGCTAATTTTATTGCTCGCATAATAATATATTAATATTTTAAACGCTGCCGCTGTACATTCAAATATTTACCCATTAACGGCTGCCTTGTTTTGCTTTTAGAATGTAAGGATGCGCTCGGGTAATTCCTGATAAAATATTTACTAACTCGTACAAGGTTAAGACGCTGTAAATTTTGTGGTTTTAAATTATACCATAAATCAATGGTTTCAACGCTGTTTACACTCGTCGACCAATAAAATCTATTGCGCACTCATCTTTATTACATATGAATACAAAACAGTTGTATTTGAAAATGATATCATAATTCTAGAAACTTCTTCAACTCTTTGCGGTCCAATGTCGGGGTAGTAAAGACATTGTTATTTAGATCAGCGTTTCTCAAAGGGTGTGCCACAAAATGTTCCAAGTGGGTCGCAAAATATTAAAAGAGACGAGAAATCATTTAATTAGTAGTTTTTAATATTTTATTTTGGTGGTAAAAATTGTTTAACACAGGTGTAAGTATAAATAAAAAATTATTTAAATTATGAATTTATTCTTCTATGAGTACGTAGATTATTTTTTTCTTTTTGGAAATGTGTCACGAGAGTAATAATTTTCCAAGTCGTTAGGTCGTCCTCAAATAATAAATAGTTGCACTTGAACATATTTCGTTTCAATTATGAGGTTGGATGTTTTTGAAAAATATAAAAACAACTGAAACAAACTTTCCAAATTTAGTCAAAAATAATTGTGATCAGTATTCTATAAAAATCTGCTAATTCTTCATTCTTGGATTTTGAAACGATCACATTTGAATACCTTCCTCCTTTAATTCTAAGGTCAGATGTTTTCCAAACCGCCAAAAAAATAGAAAAATGAGCATTTTTAATCTGTTTAAAGCAACTAAATGAGTTACCTTAAGGAAACAGTCCATAATTTTCACAAAAAAGATCGTCTCTTTTTTCCTTACCTGCAGTTCTAGTTTACTTTTTTTTCTGTGAACATTTCCATTCATCATTTGAGTAACTTATCAAGACAGTGGTCAGCTCTTCAAGTACAAATTCGTGATTTTTGCCAAAAGGTTAAAACTTCTTGAATCGCCAATATTGCACTTCCCTTTGATGTAATATTTACAATTATTGCATTATAGCAAAAAAATAAATAAAACTTTTCCAGTTCGAAAATCTTTTTAAAACTTGTGTGACGAACAACCCGAAAAGTTGAATCCATTTTATAAGTCTAGGTAGAACACGTCACTTAAGTCACAAACAGTTCCATAAGAATAATTGAAAAATTATTCATCAAAGCTAGCAACATATTTTGGTTGCAAAATAAGTAAACGAAGAACATAATAAAAAAAATGGTGATGTGGCCATCATGCTACTTTCTCCGACTTGATGGTATCATTTATATTTACGCTTTCATGGTTTATTTTCAATTGAAATCATATTTTAAATGTACATCGAGCGTTGTGTAAACTCGGATGAAACTGACGTCAAAATTATGAAAGATGGAAACATTATAATGCAAATTTAAAAAGTAATTTTGCTCAAAAACTAAGAGATTTTGAAAAAAACTTATTCTTTATAAGTTGTTCATTTTGGTATTCTCTACAATTATTATTGACATAAATTTGCTGTAACTATTATAGTTTCATAATTATAAACCAACAATAAAAAAATTATAATAATTTTTTTCTCGAATAGCAATGATTTTATGAAAAAAAATTTCAAGCAATTTCTTTGATGTCTTCAATATTTGTATAAATAATTTAGTGGTTTTTTTGATATTTAAAAAAATATTGGAAAAAAACAAAAAACAGTTAAGGTAAACATCCGCTTTCCGGTGTACGAAATTTTATCAAAAGCTTTCAGGTTCTTCGGATTATCAAATAAGACTTATGTTCAAAGTTTCATACCAATTGCTCTATTAGTTTTTGAGAGACAGCGCGCACAGCCAGACACACCATCACAGACACACTCACACACACACACTCACACACACACAGAACATTTTTTTTCCAGAAATTGTTGAAATGGCATCTAGACCCCACAAAACAGATATTTCCGTAAAAAGAAATTTTGAAAAAAAATCACGATCACAATACTTTCTCGTACTTCGTAACAAAGAAAGTAAAAAGGGAACCGGTGTAAAAAAATCTACAGAACAAGTTCAAAAAGTATGTCATCGATTCTAGATATATTATGTATCCTATTAGAAACATTCGAAATCAAATCTAAAATATTTTAATAACATTTTTCTAAGAAATAGTGCATTTTTAGAAAAATGGTAAATTCGAGAAATATTTAATTTGATTGGTATTCCAATTGGATCTTATACTACAAATTGCCTTACTCACAATGAAACTCATCAACAAACTGATAACAAAAAATCAAAGCATCAAAAATCAACATTATATGAATTTGAATGTTTTTTTTTATATATAACAGGAGGAACTTGTGTAATGTTTCAGTAGCACATGCTGTAATGGACTGATACATTAACTATTAATAAGAACGTTGAGTAATACTCTAGGGTAGCTAGATTACATCAAGCCATATAATCCTGGATTATCTAAATGCACTTTAGTAATTGCAAGATAAAGGCATCTGTAAATACGAACGCATAAAAATTGTTTACACGCGGATATTACGAGATTAAACCGTTGCACAATACAATACAATTCTAGGACAAACACGAAAAGGACCAATCTCTCATATTACCCTACTTTTCCTTTATACAATACAAAAAAAGGACACTATTTGAACGAAACTGGGAAATACGATCGAAACAAGTCCCACTTTTGTTATCACACAGTCGATTTCATTCGTGTGTGTGTTTGTGATTACCTGCGTGGGAAAACGCACGCTGGTCATCAACCTCCAACCAGACAGGAAATGAGGTCGCAATTACCTATTCTTTATTAGTGATTCATTAGATTGTTTTGGATGATGACTTTCCATTCACATCAAACATTCATATGTTTACTGTTTCTCTTTTTATAAACATAATCATTATTCTGTGCGTGTGCCTACATTTGCGAGCATTGTAGAGACGAATTACTAAATATTTTAAATCCATCGTAGAGTCCGTTTTATTTGAGAAGAACCCCAGGCTGCGTAAGATTGTAACGGTCGCGCAATTCAAGTAAATACAATACGATTTGGGAGGGCGTCCAAAGGCATTCAAATAGTTGCGGGAACTAATTGGTAGTGCACATGTGTTACTTAATAACATTCTCAATCATAGAAACAAATAAAAACAAAACAAAGGACATTAAAAAGCAGTATGATATCCATGAGACTACCACACACTAGACTAGACTTGCTAACGGTATCAATTTTCGTTCGTGCGCAGGGGTTCTTCTCTATTCAAATGAACTATACAGCAGGTTTTGTGCTAAAGAATTTTTGCATAAAGTCTGCATGACAAATTTGGGTTTGTAAACCATGCCTGGTTATGGCCCAACTTGTGGTGGACACGAACGCGACCAATGTAAAACGTTCGCGTCCACCACCAGTTGCCACTAACCGATGGCAAACCAGACATTTTAAAATCGGGCATTACACCTGTGGCTTCAACCATGCTGAACAAGTATCAAGCACCATCCTTTTGAAATGAACACTCAAGAAGTACGTTAAGCAAATCCAATGATTTAAATATTATGCTCAAATATTGCGATCATCTCTTCTCAAATAAAGTGTAAATAAGATAGCTATGGCATAGTAGGCAAGATGGCGAATGTGGAATTCCCATGGTCGGCGATTTCTCGATCGTGTGAATAATTAAAAAGGCGAACGGGATCGATGGGAAAACAGGGCCGTTTCGCCGTGCGTTGAACGGCCGTGAACCCGAATTGAGAGGAAGGAGAGTGATAAAACTCTGGAAAGGAAGACGTATATTTTTTATGCTCGCCTTTGCTCAAGACCAGGAGAAAATTACAACGCGAGAAGGCTGAGAGGATGAATTATTTATAACTGTAGAGCAGTGGCGTAACTGGGTCTAAAGAGCGCAGGGCGGCCCTCATTTAAAAGTTTATTTTAATATAAGTGTTTATTATATGTACAATAAAATTCCTAAGTAAATGATTAACCGGGGTGGGGTTTGCTATCGCCTCCGCTGCCCATATATATGCTACGCCACTGCTACAGATGTTGGAAACAAATGATCCATATGGCTTAATTATGAAAATTACTTTAGCTTTAAAAACCATTGTGACTCATATCGTTATCCTTAAATTGTTTAAACAACACTAAATACATTTAGATTAGAGTAACTGGAAGTGCAAATTTGCGAAACTTATACGTATTAAAAATTAGTAGAAGCTGCGGTTCCTTTTAGATGCCCTTCAAGCTATGGCCCCCAAGTCTGTATAGTTATCGCGGTTTCTTAACCAATGATTTATACATAATAATATGGTCATATACATCCAGCAGTAACAGAAAACATAGTAAAATATCATCTAATTTCGAATGGATTTGATGACGGTACATGTTTCAAGCTGCAAGCAAAACATACATCTATTCCTCTGTTAAAATATCAGTCTGATGACCAGTCTAAATGAAGTAAGAATCTCAAATTATGGCCTATAAGCAACTATATTACAAGATTTTTTTAAAGGAAGTCCACTAAAAAAGAGTTAAATCTAAAGACCTTAAAGCTCACAGCAGCAGGAAAGAATATAGAAAATATACAATTCCTAAGAATTCAAATATACGAGATCGAAGTATTAGTGGTGTGGTAAATCATTTACATTTTTTGCATTTTGGGACACACAGACACAATTTTCTTTCTCTCCAAAAATCGTTGAAATCGCCTCTAAGCACCTCGAAACGGAAATCGATATCCAGTTCATCTGGTGACAGCTCTTCCATATAAATATTTTAAATTATTATGACGTCTTTTTTTAGCAATCCACTACTTCTGATCAACTAACATTATTTTGAATCCATTCATCCATTTGAAGATATACAATTCTTAGAGAGGCGCAAGCCACAATAAAATATATTGTTGACTACTTTTGTATAATTTATTCACATTTGATTTGAAAATGTCAACTTTTTACTTTCTCCGTTACGAAGCACGAGAAAGTATTGTGATCGTGACTTTTTTTCAAATTTTTTTTTGCGGAAATATTCGTTTTGGGGTCCTTAGATACCATTTCAACAATTTCTGGAAAAAAAGTGTGTATGTGTGTGTGTGTGTGTGTGTGTGTGTGTGTGTGTGTGTGTGTGTGTGTGTGTGTGTGTGTGTGTGTGTGTGTGTGTGTGTGTGTGTGTGTGTGTGTGTGTGTGTGTGTGTGTGTGTGTGTGTGTGTGTGTGTGTGTGTGTGTGTGTGTGTGTGTGTGTGTGTGTGTGTGTGTGTGTGTGTGTGTGTGTGTGTGTGTGTGTGTGTGTGTGTGTGTGTGTGTGTGTGTGTGTGTGTGTGTGTGTGTGTGTGTGTGTGTGTGTGTGTGTGTGTGTGTGTGTGTGTGTGTGTGTGTGTGTGTGTGTGTGTGTGTGTGTGTGTGTGTGTGTGTGTGTGTGTGTGTGTGTGTGTGTGTGTGTGTGTGTGTGTGTGTGTGTGTGTGTGTGTGTGTGTGTGTGTGTGTGTGTGTGTGTGTGTGTGTGTGTGTGTGTGTGTGTGTGTGTGTGTGTGTGTGTGTGTGTGTGTGTGTGTGTGTGTGTGTGTGTGTGTGTGTGTGTGTGTGTGTGTGTGTGTGTGTGTGTGTGTGTGTGTGTGTGTGTGTGTGTGTGTGTGTGTGTGTGTGTGTGTGTGTGTGTGTGTGTGTGTGTGTGTGTGTGTGTGTGTGTGTGTGTGTGTGTGTGTGTGTGTGTGTGTGTGTGTGTGTGTGTGTGTGTGTGTGTGTGTGTGTGTGTGTGTGTGTGTGTGTGTGTGTGTGTGTGTGTGTGTGTGTGTGTGTGTGTGTGTGTGTGTGTGTGTGTGTGTGTGTGTGTGTGTGTGTGTGTGTGTGTGTGTGTGTGTGTGTGTGTGTGTGTGTGTGTGTGTGTGTGTGTGTGTGTGTGTGTGTGTGTGTGTGTGTGTGTGTGTGTGTGTGTGTGTGTGTGTGTGTGTGTGTGTGTGTGTGTGTGTGTGTGTGTGTGTGTGTGTGTGTGTGTGTGTGTGTGTGTGTGTGTGTGTGTGTGTGTGTGTGTGTGTGTGTGTGTGTGTGTGTGTGTGTGTGTGTGTGTGTGTGTGTGTGTGTGTGTGTGTGTGTGTGTGTGTGTGTGTGTGTGTGTGTGTGTGTGTGTGTGTGTGTGTGTGTGTGTGTGTGTGTGTGTGTGTGTGTGTGTGTGTGTGTGTGTGTGTGTGTGTGTGTGTGTGTGTGTGTGTGTGTGTGTGTGTGTGTGTGTGTGTGTGTGTGTGTGTGTGTGTGTGTGTGTGTGTGTGTGTGTGTGTGTGTGTGTGTGTGTGTGTGTGTGTGTGTGTGTGTGTGTGTGTGTGTGTGTGTGTGTGTGTGTGTGTGTGTGTGTGTGTGTGTGTGTGTGTGTGTGTGTGTGTGTGTGTGTGTGTGTGTGTGTGTGTGTGTGTGTGTGTGTGTGTGTGTGTGTGTGTGTGTGTGTGTGTGTGTGTGTGTGTGTGTGTGTGTGTGTGTGTGTGTGTGTGTGTGTGTGTGTGTGTGTGTGTGTGTGTGTGTGTGTGTGTGTGTGTGTGTGTGTGTGTGTGTGTGTGTGTGTGTGTGTGTGTGTGTGTGTGTGTGTGTGTGTGTGTGTGTGTGTGTGTGTGTGTGTGTGTGTGTGTGTGTGTGTGTGTGTGTGTGTGTGTGTGTGTGTGTGTGTGTGTGTGTGTGTGTGTGTGTGTGTGTGTGTGTGTGTGTGTGTGTGTGTGTGTGTGTGTGTGTGTGTGTGTGTGTGTGTGTGTGTGTGTGTGTGTGTGTGTGTGTGTGTGTGTGTGTGTGTGTGTGTGTGTGTGTGTGTGTGTGTGTGTGTGTGTGTGTGTGTGTGTGTGTGTGTGTGTGTGTGTGTGTGTGTGTGTGTGTGAACTGAAAAGCTTTTGGTAAAATTTCGTACACCGGAAGAGGGTGTTTACCTTAACTGTTTTTTGTTTTTTGCCAATATTTTCTTAAATATAAAAAATATCACAAAAATATTTAAACAAGCATTAAAGACAACAAAGAAATGAACATCTTTTGCTTGAAAATATTTTTCATAAAATTTTTTAAAAATTTTCGAGAAAAAAATTTATTACTTTTTTTAAAATTTTTGGTTTATAATTATGAAACGATAATAGTTACAGCAAATTTATGTGAAAAATAATTGTAGGGAATGCCAAAATGAACAACTTCTTCTTTAGAAGTTGTTCATTTTGGCATTCCCTACAATTATTATTCTTTATTATTATTCTTTATAAGTTTTTTTTCGAAATCTCGTTAGTTTTTGAGTAAACCAAGTTTTTGGATTTGATGTATAATTTTTCCATCTTTCATAATTTTGACGTTTTAAACGTCAGTTTCATCCGAGTTTACGCAACGCTCGATGTACATTTAAAATATGATTTCAATTAAAAATAAACCATGAAAGCGTAAATATAAATGATACCATCAAGTCGCAGAAAGTAACATGGTGGCCACATCACCATTTTTTTTTAAATAAATATCTGCAGCTTCCTTTAAAATGAAATGATTATAATATAAGAAAGAATCAATAATTATTGATTCTTTCTTCTCAAGAATTGTGCACATTCTTGATAATGGATGTAGTTTCTATTGCAAAATTTTCACTTCTTTCCATTTATTGAATACTCCACATGCAAAAATGACATATAAGATTGTACTGGGTAGGGCAAAAAGGATGCACGTTTTTTGAAATGGCTATAACGCACTATCAAGAGCGTGATATTTTTTCGGCAGATGGCGTTAGATTCGTTAAATCTTGGCATTTTCCTTTTATTTCCACTTGAACCACCATGGACGATGAGTACTGTCATCGTTTGATATCCACAAAAATCAAGCTGTTTCCGTTCCTAATACTATTCTGCGTTGGGTTGAACTCACTGATCATGCAATAAAGAATAACTGTTTACACTGGTAACTTAAATAACTATTCTCAACACTTATAAATTGCCAACTTCAACTTATTCAAACTTTTTCCCTACAGCCATAAACTGCGATAGAAAAACACAATGCATGTACATATTTGTCCAATACTGTGCACATTCAATTATGATGACTGACCCAGAGATAAGATAAAAACGGTAAAAATGTGAAAAATTCTTGATGTAAAAGCAAACCGCTATTACCGAACGTTTTTGCATTTTTTATTTGCAATAAATTTTGCCGGTGAATTACACCGTTTCCGCGTTAATACATTAGGCTCGCGCCTATTCCCATCCGTGCCGTGCGGATTAATTAATTAAGCCGAAGGTACGCACATCGCGGTGCGTGCAGAAACAACGCCTTTTCTGCCCTCGGGGGCCGTAATTTCGCGACCCGGTTCCCAATTAGACGGGCTGTGCGGTTTCCGAGTTTATTTTATTTTAATTTATTACGACGTATTCTCTAGTGTACGTGAATTAATGCGAACGTAGTAATTATTATATTAGTATCAAATATTCATACAAAATGTATTGAATAACGATATCCACTCGAGGGTGTTAAATAAATATACTGGCGTCAAAAACATTCTACTATTTTAATGATTCATTATTAATTTAAATAATAAGAAAGAATATTATAAAATATTGATATGCAATTTTCCATTAGGTCATGGTTTGTAAATTATTATGTCCAGACACCAGAAAACGATTAATAACTGTTCATCGCTTAATTCGTTCTCATTATGCGCAATTAGTGGACTTATCGCAGAGTTATAAAATTGATAACAACAATCGTTTAAATTTTACAACGCAAACAAATATTATGAATATTTAATGATGTAAGCCAATACAGAAATATACATGTGGGACAAATAATAAAATTCAGTTCGCCCATATCTAGTGTGTATTGATGTTAGATTTTATTTACAAACATTAACATTGAGCTCAGTAGTTATCCAAATTTACTGCAACATGGATATAAAAACACAAATCGGCGAAGTTTAATAAACTTCTGCGTAGAAATAATTGCAATTTAATTTGGAGTATTCAGCAATTTTAACAATTCGAAACCGATATAAAATCATATTATCTAAATTATCCATCGGAAAGCCCGGCCCTGCCCGGAGTTTGGAAAATACGGCCCGGCCGGTCCTAAGCCCGGCCCATGCAGGCCTCTGGTTGCTACATTTATAGCAACATTTTTGTACGAGAATATTTTTGAATTTACTTTTTTGTTTTCATATTTTTGCAGGTTTTTATCTTATCTGGCAATTTATTGTACATTTGTAAATCTGTGTCTTTCCAAATTAATTATTTCAAAATGCAAATGTAGAACCAAAAACAGACACAAAAATGCGTTTGGGATTTCCATAAATATTTGTTACTGGTAATTAATGTTTGTATAGAAATTATACTTTAGGCTTATTTGTCTGCATTTCAAGCTAAAAATTAAAGCAGTACATTATTTATTTAAATTTGAAGATTATAATGCGATTCGAGTGTTTCCATTGTTTAAATGAGCATACCTATCTTATTTAAACGTAAGTATATTACTCAAACAAAATATTATCTCCTATTGAATGAGCGTACATATCTTATTTAAATGTAAATAAATAACTCAAACAAAAGTAGTTTTTTGCTCTTAGTTTCTGGACGGCTTGGAAATAGTAGACTCTAGAGATGGGCGATATTTCACGTATAGTTGTCCAATAGATATAAGGTGTTTATGGCCTTTTGCCGTTTGACCGCCTTAATAAGTTTAGGGCCATCATATCGTAAAACCGAACCCATAAATATTCTCGGGCTGGTCAGGACCCCATTGTAGAATTTTCTCTATACAAATGTGTGCGTTGCAAAGGCAGAACCCAGAGTTAAAAAACGGCCCCTCAATAAAAAATACCGAAACCGGGTCTGAAGGATCCATTGCGGACCATGCCAGAGTTTGCGGTCTTTCCTTTATAAAAATTAGTCAAAGTTAAATACCGTAAAAGGCCATAAATGCCTTATATCTTTCGGTCAACTATACCTGTGATTTTTCACTGGTATTATTCTTTGCGCTATGCCACTGGTGGCGGCACCCGGTGACATTCCATTGCTTTGAACCCCCAAAGTTTATAATGGGTTTTTCAATAAAAACTTGACAATTTTTTTTTTTAAATATCTCGCAAACTATTTGAGATGTATCACAACTTTTATTATTGGCTTAAAATACAATCAATGCAATTATGAATGGAACTTGACTTCGGTCATATGTCCACCAAGGGCACGATTGCAGCGGTTGATTCGTTGAAGCCAATTTTCGATGACTCGGCCACACAATTAGACGGAAATGGCCGCTTTTTCTCGGCTCTTAGGTCCTCTAACGCCGCCGGCTTGTTGGCATAGATATTCGATTTAACGTAGCCCCACTGAAAAAAAGTGTAGAGGTGTTAAATCACAAGATCTCGGCGGCCAATCGACAAGACCTCTTCTCGATATAACACGTTCAATAATACGTTCACCAAACTTGGACTTCAATAAGTCGATTGTTTCTCCAGCTGTGTGGGATGTGGCACCGTTTTGCTGAAACCACATATCACTGATGTCCATCCCATGCAATTAATTGAAGAAATAACGCTGCAACATGACTCTGTAGCGTTCTCACCATTGACTGTAACGTGACGGTAATTTTCATCAACGAAGAAAAATGGCCCAATGACCCCACCGGCATGAAAACCGCACCATACAGTCACTTTTTGTGGATGAAGTGATGTTTCATGGAGCACATGAGGGTTTTCAGCACTCCAATAACGCATGTTTTGTTTATTGACGAAGCCATTAAACCAAAAATGCGCTTCATGACTGAAGATGATTTTGCGATGAAAGTCGTCATTTTCGGCTAACATCTTTGGAGCTCATTCTGAGAACGTGCGTCGCTTCATATGGACAAGTGGCTTTAGTTCTTGAGTTAACTTGATCTTGTAAGATTCTTTCACAAAATACGCCATAGTGTGTCAATTGCTGAGAATGCCGTGGAATCGACTGATTTGGATCGTTTGCGATGGACGCTTCAACGGCAGCAATATTCTCGGCGCTGCGACCGCTGCGTTGTCTCAATGGCACGGGAACATTCAACAGTGAATATGTTGACTCAAATTTTCTCACCAAATTGTGAACTGCTTGTCTACTCGGGAGAGTAGCGATCCTAAAGTTGCAATCACTCACCCGGAATTTCCGTAGTAATTTTTAATTGCTTGTGAACGTTCTTCGTTCGTAAGTCTTTGCATGATGAAAATGTTTGAGTTACTGCGTATTTTGACAGTGATAGCGCACTAATTTGTTTAAGGGTGCATTCACAATAAGAAAACAAAAGTATCAAGTTGCTATTGAAAAACCCTTTACTAGAGTTAGACGTTGTTGAACATTTTCTCAAAAATATGTTTTGTGACAAGGCTAATTTTTATGTAAACCACCGATGCTGGTCACAAGAGAACCAACATTGGTACAGTGGCGATAAGGAGTGAAGAGCATAACACTAGTAACATAATAATAAAGTAATAAGGGCATTATTCGTTAATAGCACAGTAATAGGTGAAACGTACCTTGAAATGTTACGTGATAAACTTATTATACCACGATAGGATCTCATCGACGAACGACTCAGATAGTTCATGCAAGATGCTACACATTTTGCTACATCCGTGCGATTTTGTAAAATTTTTAAATTGAGTTCACTGTTCACCACCTTTCAAATAATAGTAATTTACGTAAGTTCCGAAAGTGATATTTTACGGGATGAGCGAGAGCCTACGGCTCGTCCTGGAATCCTGCGAGTCCCGTAAAATCACTTTTGGAACGAGTTACATACAATATTTTTTCTGCAGCCGTTTTTTTATGTTAAAAAAGCAAAAACGCACCCGCCTGTTATGACAAGCGCTGTCATAATTAAATACGAAGTTGTTGTTTTTGTCAAGGCCACCTACATATATACGCAAAATCGTCCCGAAAGTAACAAAAAGCGTCCCGAAAGTAAAGAAATCGTTCCGAAAGTGAAACAAAATAGTCCCAAAAATAACTACTTTCGGTACGGTTTATGTAAAGTGGTACTTTCGATTTAATAAATAATACCGAAAGTTTTATTTTCGGGACAGCTGCAGAAAAAATATTTTTTAGTGCCTTGGGTTAAGTTGAAAAAACAGCTAACAAATCCTATCGTGAGAGCCACAAAATTTTGTTTTAGAGTTGGCTGTGAAATAAATGAGGTATGTCGCATATTATTACGTCATGAGACTAGATTACTTCAATTGAATTAGATTTTAAAAAAATGAATTAATCTCAGACATGACTGCTATATTTCTCCTCTCTCAGGCATGGCCAACTCTGAAACAAAATTCTGTGGCTCACACCTTATGTTAGTAAGTAAGTAAGTAAGTAAGTAAGTAAGTAAGTAAGTAAGTAAGTAAGTAAGTAAGTAAGTTTATTGGTGCAAGTACAATAATTGTTAACACAAGTCAGATCATATATAAAATGGAAAATATAGATTGCACTAATATCAGCCAATTCAAAATTAAATAAAGTAAATGTAGACAAATATAAAAACATATGTATTAACAATACAAATATAAATTAAAACCGAACAGATAAAAATACCTTAAAATAAACATGCTAAAGATAATTAAATATGTTAAAACTGGTAAGAATACAATATAAAAATAACAGTTAATCGGTAAAAACTAAAACAAACATAAGTTAATAAATTAAAATAGTTAAAAAATTAAAATAGATAAAAAATCAGTAAAAACCATTACATATGTAAGTTAATAAATTAAAATAGTTAAAAAATTAAAATAGATAAACACTAATGAGACATTAAAAAAACATATTAAAACAGATCAATATCTTGAAAATTACTTGATAAACACTCATTTATGCTATAAAATGCCTTGGTTATAAAATATTTTTTAATGGTGGAATTGGACTTCTTTAAAGACAGTTTTAACACTATCGGGAAGAATATTAAATAATTTTGGACCATAATAGTTGATGGCATTTTGGGTCTTACATAGTCTAGGGCAACTTGGGTAGATATTTGAACCTTGTCTTGTATGGTGAACATGCATCTGTGCATGAGTTTGGTATCTACATAAGTTTCTTTTAACGAATAATAAACATTCCAAGGCAAACATACACGGGAATGTCAGGATATTTAGTGAGGTAAAGTTAGATTTACAATTTTCTCTGTAAGGCAAATTACAAATTGCTCTAACTGCTCTTCTTTGAAGCCCAAATATTCTGTTACTGATACTGGAGTGGCCCCATGCTAATAGACAGTAAGAAATATGCGACTGGCATAAGGCAAAATACGCTGAGCGGAGTGCCACCTGTGGAAGAGAATTGCTAAGTCGTCTTAGTAAATGAATGTTTTTGCAGAGTTTAGCTGCAAGTATATCCCCATGCATGTTCCAAGTTAGCTTGGAGTCAATATACACACCTAAGAACTTAGTTTCAGATAAAATGAATGGCTGAGAATTTTTTAAAGAGAAAATAACATTTTTAGTTTTGTTTAAATTCAACGTAAGTAAGTTTGAATTTAACCAATCATGAGTAACGGATAGAGCCTGTGTATCTTGGTTCATTGCTGTCTGAAGATCAGCTGATGCTGATTTAATCGTGGTATCGTCTGCATACAAAATAGACGAAGACTCAGTGAAAATGTTAGGTAGGTCATTTATATAGATTAAAAACAGCAAAGGGCCGAGAATGGATCCCTGCGGGACACCATGTTTTATATCAGTATATGAAGAGTAATTATCGCCAACCCGTACCATTTGAGACCTATCAGAAAGATAGGAGTTTAATAATTTACAGCTAGATGGAGAAAAGTTATAACAGTATAGTTTGCGCAAGAGAACATCATGTGAAACACAGTCAAACGCTTTACTGAGGTCTAAAAATGTACCAACGGAGTATAATCCGGTTTCAAATCCCCGAAGGATTTCCTCAGTAAAGCTAATAATTGCATCACTGGTTGATCTTCCCTTGCGAAAACCATACTGCACATTTGACAGTCTAAAAACTCACTAATTTGACTGGATAGAATTGTTTCTAAAATTTTGGAGATAATAGGTAAAAGCGATATGGGGCGATAATTACTCAAATCGCTAGCACTATCCGACTTGTATACAGGGATAACACAGGCTCGCTTCAGCCCCCTTGGAAAAATGCCATTTTTAATACATGCGTTTATAAGTTTGGTAAGAGGGTCAATAATCACATCTACGACAGATTTAAGCAAATCGACAGAAATATCATAAACATCTCTACAACTGGTATTATTCAGTTTTGTTATTGCTTTTCTTACAATAACATGGCTTACTTCTTTAAAAGTGAAATAGGGTGTATTAACAAAAAATTTAGAGTTTAGTAAAATATTGATGGGATCCGTATTAGATTTCGGAAGATTGTTTATGAGTGTCTCAGCAATATTACTAAAAAAATGATTAAATTCATCTGGGTCGATTTCACAAGTAGATTTAGACTTAGTATTATTATGGCTAGAG
This sequence comes from Ocypus olens, assembly GCA_910593695.2. NCBI lineage: Eukaryota > Metazoa > Arthropoda > Insecta > Coleoptera > Staphylinidae > Ocypus > Ocypus olens. Next base: position 42,770,874 of record OU343052.1, read on the forward strand.
TTAATAATATTCCACATGGATTTTGGTGAATACTTCGCTTTTTTATGAAATCATGATTTGCTTTTATTTTAGCTTCTTTTAAGGCAAAATGATATTGTTTTTCGTAGTTTCGAACTTGATTTTTCAATTCCGGATGCTTTTTAGAGGCATCCTTCATTAAAAATAATGTTTCCCTCATTTGTCTAAGATTACCATTAAACCAGGTAATATTTACTCTATGCGGTTTATGAGTGCTTTCTTTTAGAGGAAATGATTCGTGAATGTAGTGCTGCAGCTTTTGCAGAAAAGATTCAAATGCAAATTCAGGATCCGAATTTACATTTTCGAGTAGGCTCCAAGTAAGCTGTGAAGTAATATTTTGCCTGCTTCAGTTATTGGCCTTATAATTCTATTTACTACTTTTCCATTACCAAGTTCAATGTGTAGTTTTACGTGTATGATCAGAAAATCCTGTATTAATTGGATATGTATTAATAAGAAGTTTATCCACATTGGAAAAAACATTATCAATACAATTATTTGATCTAGTTTGAAAATTGACCAGTTTGCCCAGACCATATGATGCCATAAGATCACAAATTTGTACAGCTCTGACATCCTTAGTGTTAAAATGCACATTAAAATCACCACCAATTAATAGTATGTTAAGCTGAGCTTCGCCATACCTACCTTCAAAATAATGCAGACATTTGATGGATGTAATCTACACAACTTGTGATTCAATAGATATTCCGGATACGATAATTTCATTGAATTTTATGCACCGTGGCGTGTTCAAATGGTATTTAAATCAAGTGTTTTGTTTCTATTGATTGGAATATATTTTATTGGTGCATCGAATAAAATCAATGTTTGCTAGTAACAGTAGTTACCGAATTCGCTAAACATACTTTATCTGGCTCTCAAATATAAGAGTAAACCCCAGCATTCACCAATATCTTATTACGCAATTTACTATTTTTCAGGCCCTCGCTGTGTCATATTGTGCACCATAATTCAATAAATAGAACACACACGCAAAGCTACATCTATATTTACGTATTTGCGTGTAAGAGCAAAATTACTTGCATACGCTATTTTTGTGAGTCTGAATCCAATACCAATTTTCCCCAGAATCTAAGGTGTGAGCCACAGAATTTTGTTTCTGAGTTGGCCATGCCTGAGAGAGAGAAACATCATGTCTAAGATTAATTCATTTTTGTTTTAATCTAATTTAATCAAACTAATCTAGTCTCATGACGTATATACCTCATTTATATCACAGCCAACTCTGAAAAAAATTTGTGACTCACACGATATCTTCACGACCAATCGCTATGCATACTTAAATATACTGATAAAATGGTTTGTAATCTATTGAATCAATGGCGATATTAATCTTAATTTTGTAGACATATATTTTTTGGTATACTAAACTGTTAGTAAGTGTCTACCGTCTTGACGACGCGTCCAGTGAGTGGAGTAGGTTTTAATAGAGAAGAACCCCAGGCTGCGTAAAATCTTAAGGGTCGCTTGTTGCCAGTTGCGTACGCTTTGCACTCGCGCGACTTTAAAGCCGTCGCTACCTTAGAACATATACTCACGGAACAGGAATACCATATAACTTACGTGTACCGAAACTGTGCGACAAGGATAGATATAACATTTCTTTTGTTCGCTATTCGCATGTCCCCAATCGCGCGAAATCCCCATAAGAGTCCATGAGTGTAAGAAATAACTTCCTGTGTTGAAAGAGTGGGATGCATATAGTGAAAGCGCTACCGACTCAATTCTTATCACACGTGATACACACACGCGCGCGCACACATTCATAATAACCTATGAATGCGTCAGCCGCGCATGAACATTTCGAGCAAAAAAAATAGAATGAGACATCTGCACAGGGCCGTGCGAAGAGAAAACTGCGCCCGGGGCGAAAGTAAAATTGGCGCCCTTCTATCCCAAAAAAAAAAAAAAATGTTGCGGAAAGTGTTACTTATATTGCTGCAAAAAAAAAACAATTATTCTAATTCTAAAATTGTCTAGAGCTTCGGAGATTCTATCGATTCCTTGACTTGTATGATTTAAAAAAAATAGGCTACGGAAATCTGGAAAATATGAAGTCAGATTGACGATCAGCCGACCTGACCGCGCGTAGCTTGGAATAGCCAACCGGGCAATCAGTTCGGACAAAAAATGTCACAGCATCTGGATTATAGGTATGTCTTATCGACGGAGTGTTAATTAACGATATTTTCACAAAAGAACATTTCTAAGAATATTATATAACATTTTAGTATGTGACAAGGGAGCCATTAGAAATAATTTAGTTTTATTTATTTATTCCCCTTTAGTATGTAATCAAGAAATTTAAGGTAAAATAAGAAGAAATTTTAGATATGCTGACGTGTGATAAATAATAAAAATACATTAATTAACACTTTTATGAATTTTCCGTCATTCCGATGTAATAGCGATTTTGGCGCCCCTAATTTTGGCGCCCGGGGCGGGCACCCCCTTCGCCCCCCCCTTCGCACGGCCCTGCATCTGCATCTCACTTCTTGGACACAATTCTATGCTTTAGAATTAGGGATACAAACCAAAATAATAGTAAGAAGAAATCCAAGATCCCAATAACTGAAGAAAATAATTCAATAAGAGATGGAGCAGCAACAACCAAAATCCAGGAGATAAACACAGAGCAATCCGATAAAATTGTAAACAATGGGAAAAACACCATCGTCGAAAAAGCCGATATATCTCGCGATCCGGTTAATGACCACGGCCCCGAAACGGCGAAAGAAAACAATAAAGAATGGACAGATATCGTGCGGAAGAAGAAACGCGATACAAATAGTTTCAAATTCAAGGGACAAGCACATAACATGGAACTTCCTGTCGCGGAGGTGCATCCAAGAAAATGGATTTTTGTTTCTCGGTTACACAAAGAGGTGAACAGCGAACGGATAAAAGAACACCTATCGAAAGCAGGCAATTTTACATTCATAATTGAACAATTAAAACCCAAATATGAAGACGCATCGTATACGTCATTTAAAATTGGGGTTCCACTAGCCTGTGAAAAAACAGTTACTAACGAAAACTTTTGGCCAAAAGATGTGTTCATTAATAGATTCTTCTTCAAGCGAAGACCTAGCATTAATTCAAATTTTCAAGACCTTCATCCAACGAAGGTAAAGCCCTAAATAATAGCCTCGACAGCTCCCCACATTCACTATCAATACTACATCAGAATGTACAATGCATTACGACATCATTAAACCAACTAGAAGCACTGATAGAAGACACTAAATGCAATATCCTGTGTATATCAGAACATTGGCTCACGCAGGAGCAACTAAAATTAATTAAAATTCCAAATTTCAAGCTTGCAGCTAGTTTCTGCCGCAATGAAAAGGAACACGGAGGAGTAGCAGTGTTTATTGAAGATACAATTTCATTTTCTCCATTTGATGTGCGCGCTTCCGCGGAATTAAGACAGTTCGAGTGCGCCGGAGTCGAAATCAGTACACATAAGGGTCAAGTTATAGTTATTTGTATATATAGGCCACCGTCAGGAAATATTGAGCTATTTAAAGAACTCTTTGAAAAACTACTCGCAAATCTGTTAAATCAAAACAAAGTATTTTTTATTGTTGGAGATTATAACATTGATTTTTTACAATCAAGCAACGTTGTAATTGATTTTAAATGTATATTAAATTCATTTAATCTGAAACATCTGATCAAAGAACCAACTCGTTTTTGTAAAACAACGCAATCGTGCATTGATAATATCATTACGAATAAATGCTCGGAAGTTACAACCACAGTTTTGGAAACCACAATATCAGACCATACAGCACAACTTCTCAAATATAAAGGTAAGCTCAATAGCAATAGACCTATTTATAATTCTAGAGCATTTACAGATTCAAATACTTGGAATTTTATGGAAAATATCGCTAATGAATCCTTTGATAATACGTTAAATCACACCACTGTAGATTCTAAATATGATTCATTCATTTACACTTTCTTAAAACATTTTCACTCAAACTTCCCTAACAAAGTTTGCGTTAAACAAAAAAAAGCTAACATGTTTCAAACAGAGGCGCTTAAATTAAGTAAAGAGAAATTATTGATATACAAAACAATTGCGAATTATCGTTCTGAATATATTCCCTTATATAAAGAAGAACAGAAAATGTATAATAATTTGTTAACAGAAGAAAAACATAGACAAATCGAATTAAAACTTTCTAATTCTAATAATAAATCCAAAGCATCGTGGAATGTTATCAGAGATACCATTGGCGGTCGTAAATCGATTACAATACCAAAATACCATAACATTGTTAAATTAGCCAATGACTTCAACTTATTTTTCAATGAGATAGGTAACCAAATAACATCTTCAACCAACACTAATAATAATAACAATAAACCCACAACAGATAAATCAACCAACATTCCATTTAACCCACAGTCAATTTTTCTAAAACCAACAACGATATCAGAAATAATTAACATCACTCTCAGTATCTCAAATAATTCTAGCTCAGGACCTGATGAAATTCCCATACACATTATTAAAAAATGTGTTCATCATTTAGCACCATACTTAATTGATATTATAAACACCTGCTTAGTAACAGGTGTTTTTCCACATAAACTGAAGCATTCCATTCTAGTACCTATATACAAAAAAGGAGATCACAATAACCTGGAGAACTATAGGCCAATTAGTCTATTGAACACTATATCTAAAATTTTCGAACATGTAATTTATTCAAGACTTATCAATTTTTTCACAAAGCATGATTTAATATCTTCTACTCAACATGGTTTCATAAAAGGTAGAAATACGGAAACAGCCTTGTTCCATTATACTAAATGGGTACTAGAAAATATGGAAAATCATAACCTTACATGCGGAATCTTTCTAGACTTGTCAAAAGCTTTTGACACTATTGAGCATTCTATATTAATGTCCAAACTATACCAATATGGAATACGCGGTGTTGCTTATAATTTGATAAAATCTTATTTAGAGAACAGAGTACATTATACCAAACTATCTGATGTCAAGGACAGATTTAAAGTAGTATACTCCGATCCGCTACGAATAACTAGAGGGATTCCTCAAGGTAGCATCCTGGGCCCACTGTTATTCATTATATATATATTAATGACTTATCAACCAATTTGCCACCATACTGCAGAACATTAAATTACGCTGATGATACAAATATTCTTGTAATGGGTAATACCTATCCAGATATTGTTAATGTGTGTATTGACAGTATCTCAAAGCTGGAAACCTGGTTTATGGAAAACAAACTAATTCTAAATACCACAAAAACCAAGTTTGTCCTATTTAAATCAAATGAAGCAATAGAAACTCCACGTTCAATAAAATTAAATAATAACTGTTATACGTTTTCAGATAGTGTAAAATGCTTGGGTATTATTTTGGACGGTACGCTGAGTTTCAACCAGCACATAACCTCTATCTGCAATAAGTTGAGTACCGCTTGCTATAGTTTACGTATACTCATGCTAAACACAAATACTCATATAGGTAAATTATTCTATTTTGCAAACATAGAGTCGCAGCTCAGATATGGTCTGATATTCTGGGGCAGCAGCACAAATGCGATTAAGGCATTTACTGCTCAAAAGACAACAGTTCGAATCCTGCATAAATTAAAATATAATGCAAGTTGTCGAGGTGTTTTTAAACAAGCAAATTTACTCACACTTTATGGATTATATATATATGAATGTATTAAGTTCATATGGAAACATAGAGGATTATTCAATGATGTATTCATCCCCTCGAGATACGATTCAAGTAGAGGCCGGTCTTATAACCTACCACGGCACAACCTCAACAAATTTGAGAAAGGTTGTTTCTACGCATGCCTAAAAATATATAATCACCTTCCCATTGTAATTAAAAATATTGTTAACTATAATAAAATGAAAGCAGCTACTTATAAGTTACTCTGTAATATGGAACCATATTGTATAGCGGATTATTTTTCTTGTAAAATTAATAGTATGTAATACCTGTATTTGTCTGACGTTTTACATGTACAAATATATTCATGTGTTTGTAAAGTGTAAATAAATATATATTATTATTATTATTATTATTTGTATTCCTGTTGGAATTTTGGATTTAAGGCGCATCGACATCTATGGTCATTCGCGGGTGTATTCCTGTTCCATGAGTATATGTTCTAAGGTCGGTATCGGTAAATGGCTGAAATGAAGTGAATATTATATGAGTAGAATGACTAATTATAAGCATACAATTATAAATCGAAGGATTTTGAAGCAAATGATTTATTTTACAGACATGAAGAATTATTACTTGTCAATTATCAAAATACCTTACCAACTGGAGATCCAGAATGTAATTAAACCCGCGTTTGAAACTTTCTAATGTTCATTTTGATTGAAAAAAGTATCTCTGCGCAAGTATTCCGTAATTTTTGGGCGAATCGATACGAAAGTTGGGTAGTTCGGAGGGAGCCCAATTTCGTTACGTGTCATTCGGTGCCTGTTGTGTTATTTCATCCCTTAGCAATTTTATGTAAATTATCCCCGTTTCTTGGGCCCACGCGAGCTCCGACTGCGCCCCCGTTTTCCTGGGCACCGGAAAAATTGGGAAAACCGGGGGCAGGCACGGACCGTTTTCCTCTCCCCATCGATTAACAAATTTAATCCGCAATGCTCAAACATTACAAAACGGCATGATTGTGTACATTTATAATCGTAATCCTTGATCCCCAGTAATCGCTGGTGATTGTTATTATCTGCGAGAAAAGAATTCGTCTGCAAGTTCATAATGCGTAGATGCAGGATGCTGAATGCATTTCTGAAACGCCAATTCAATGTTTTCTTTGTTGATAAAGGTATACCATACACCTTTATGCATAAAGAATGTGCATGATTATGAAGTAGACGAACCGTCCTCCTTGAAACAATTTTACGACTGTCTTTTATATTATTCACACAGTCCTACTTATACATTTAACGCTGTCACAGATTGGGAATTTTTGCAACAAACAATTTTTAATTCGTTGTAGTTGGGTGTCTAACTTCATGATGCTTATTTTATAACCTATATTATAAGAAACGACATTGTAAAAAAGCCTCTCAGTTGATGTAACAGAACGCATTAGAGATACTATGAAGTCTAAAATTTATGAAATGCATAGTAAATGTAAGTAATAATGGTTATTTATTCCAAACAATCATCACAAATGGCATTTTAACACTTGACATCGGCAGAAATGACGTCAGCTGTTGAAACACCAGCATAGAATTCTATTATATACACTGCGCGCATAAATTCAGTAAAATATTTTTGAAAAAAATTCTCGAACAGGATTTTCTTTGATGAAAATACACATTTTTGCACGAAAGTCGATTTTCAACCATCATTTGTTTTTGAGCAATGACAATATTTTTTTAAAAGACAACTCCCTATTTGTGTTCTTGATTTTGAGAGATCTTCTCATTGTCGAACCGACAGCATACAAATGTATGCCATCTTACATAAGAAATGTTTCACAATTTAAAGTGAGAAACTGTAAATTTTATTGTCAACACAAAATGAACAAAAACACCTTTGCCAAGCAAATACAATTATTACATTAAGAGTTAGAACTGTCACTCATCGATTTCTTGGCAATACGCAAGCCCATGCAGAAATTCTTCTTGAAAGTTATCGAATATTTTCCGAGCTAATTCTGTACATTTCATCTCTTATGCAGCTAAATTTTGTGGTTTGTGGGTTTATGAACCCCATTAAAAGTACTCTGGGAATCTCGCAAACCGTTCTATCGGTCCACACCTACCAATCCACCTATTCGTAAAGCAAATGTAAAGAAAAACGCGCAGTTCGCCGGTGCGCCGTTTTGCTGAAACCATATTGTGTTATATGGAAGGCCAAGTTGTTTGGAAAAATTGCTGCAGGCGCTGGAACAAGGTCATTTTGCAAAAACTCTAAATATCGGGTTCTCACCTTCAATTGTTATTTACTCGAAAAATGTGTTATGTAAGATGACAACATTTTTGGACAATAAAAAGATCTTTTAAAATCAAGAACAAAAATAAGAGGTTGCCATTAAAAAAATGGATAACGTCATTACTCAAAAACAAATGATAACTGAAAATCGACTTTCAAGTGAAAATGTGTATATTTGTCAAAGAAAATCGACCTGTTCGAGAATTTTTTCCCAAGATATTTGATTTCAGTTTTACTGAATTTATTCCATACTTTAGGCACGCACTGTGTATGCAATGTTCTTTGGCCCGTTGTACTTTTAATTAATATAAATTTATTTTACCTTATTTATTAAATTATCTCAACAAATACCACTCGCGATTATAATTTCTGCACTCGTCAAGGACTCGTCATTTCATCGTAAATTTCTCGAACGAATTGCGATTAGGAAAAATCCAGAGCGCTGAAGCGAAATTTGCGATCCGTGCAAAATAAAATTTATCCGGCTAAATTATAACTTTTTGTGATATTACCTACGTAAATTACTGCTGGAACAAAAATCTGAGCTCTATTCAATAAAGTCTGAAATGTTTTCGAAAATCAAAACATGTAAAACTTTACTCCTAAAACTAACTGCAGTTGCTTTATGCTTATATATCCAACGACTTCAAGGTTCTTACGTCATATAAGCCATCAATAAAGTCTACAATCAATTAACTGCTTAATAATTTGAGTGTCTGGAAGTAGCCACACAGCTCAAAATAGCCAGACATGAAAAATTATTAACGACAGCAATCATATCAATTAAAATTTTAATTTAGAGCTCAAATAACCAATCATTCATGTCTAAGAAACGTCAAGGATAACGTTTCTTTCAATATTTAAGCTACTTATCATTAAACGTCAGCTAAACTTACAGGAGGACTTTTCCCTAAATTTTTCTTTAACAAATTCTCTGCAGTAAATTTCCACAACCATACCATGCAGGTGATTTTTATTTTTCTGAAATATATACTCCTAAACAACAAGCAATAAAAATAAAAGGATCTATAAGAAAACGAGCCGCCCATTTCAAAAGTCCAACATATAAAAATAAAGGAATATCCGTTAAAACGGCCCGAACTATATACACGTCAATATGTCGACCAATCATTGACTATTCAAATATACTTTTGTATAATGCAAATAAAACGGTCACAAAGATAATTGAAGTATCGGAACGAAAACCAACGAAGACGATCTCAAGACTACGCCATCACATCAATCCCCTCTTTAATCCCTCAAATACTAACTTGCACAAACACCTAAATATTGAACCAATTTCTCTTAGAAGAACGAGACTTCTAAACAAGTTGGCAGCCAAGGAAGCCAGCGAGAACAGACAAGTGGGCGTTTACCTTAACTGTTTTTTTTGTTTTTTGCCAATATTTTCTTAAATATGAAAACTATCACAAAGACATTTATATAAGCTTTTAAGACAAACATATTTTGCTTGAAAACATTTTTCATCAAATCATTTTTATTCGAGAAAAAAATGTATTTTTTTTAAATTTTTGGTTTATAATTATAAAACGATAATAGTTACAGCAAATTTATGTTAATAATAATTGTAGAGAATGGTAAAATGAACAACTTATAGAGAATAAGTTTTTTTTTAATCCCTTTAGTTTTTGAGTAAACTGAGTTTTTGAATTTGAAGTATAATATTTCCATCTTTCATAATTTGGACGTTTTAAACGTCAGTTTCATCCTTTCATCGATGTACATTTAAAATATGATTTCAATTGAAAATAAACCATGAAAACGTAAATATAAATGGCTATGATACCATCAAGTCGGAGAAACTAACATGATGGCCACATCACCTTTTTTTTAAGAACAATGCTCAATAAGCCTTCAGGGTCCCTGCTTAGATTGATTTAACAGAAGTAAAGACATTTCTTTGCGATTCTTTTTAAGAAATATGAATGCACCGAAGTCTATCAGGTCTAGGTCTATATAATTATGTAGTAGCTCTGGCTCAATTAAACTAGTAATAAATTCAATTGTTTCATAAACCTAACAATGACAAATCGTTTCAAATTTACAAAATAAAAACTGTATTTTCCTGGTTTAAATTACTTTCATTCGTCGTATATAAAACATACTAAATCTTCGTCAACATATTTTATTGTATCCTATTATGTTAACATGCCAATAACTCCTACCTTAACCGTTTTTTGTTTTTTTTCCAATATTGTTTTAAATAAGAAAAATTTCACAAACACATTAATATAAATATTGAAGACAACAAAGAAATGAACATCTTTTATTTAAAAATATTTTTGATAAAATTATTGGTTTTCGAGAAAAAAAATATTTATTTTTCATTTTTAGGTTATAATTATGAAACGATAATAATTACATCTTTAAATGCATAATAATTGTAGAGAACAACTCATAAAGAATAAGTTTTTTCGAAATCTCTTTAGTTTTTGAATAAACTGACCATTAGTATTTGAAGTAAAATTTGTCATTTTCATCTTTCATAATTTTGACGTTTTAAACGTCAGTTTCATCCGGTTCTAGAAAACGCTCGATGTACATTTGAAATATGATTATATATAATAAATAAATGATACCACCAAGTCGGAGAAAGTAACATGATGGCCACATTTTTAACAAAAATTTATACCAGAAGTAACAGGATTGCAGAAATAAAAAGAGTAATTTGGGCGCGAAAATAATTTCACGTTTTAAATTTATTTTTAACTAAATTTTCACACAAACATTTCAACCATGAGTAACAGGATCGAAGAAATGAAAAGAGTAATTTGGGCGCCAAAATAATTTCACATTTCTAATTTATTTTTAACAAAAATTTCACACACAAATTTCTACCAGGAATAACAGGATTCCAGAAATGAAAAGAGTAATTTGAGCGCGAAAATAATTTCACGTTTTTAATTTATTTTTATCAAAATTTTCACGCAAAAATTTCTACCAGGAGTAACAGGATTACAGAAATTAAGAGAGTAATTTGGGCGCGAAAATAATTTCACATTTTTAAGTTATTTAAAAAAAAATAACACAAAAATTTCTACTAGGAGTAATAGGATCGTAGAAATTAAAAGAGTAATTTGGACGTGAAAGTAATTTTACATTTTTATTTATTTTTAACACAATTTTTACACAAAAATTTCCACCAGGAGTAACAGGATCGCAGAAATGAAAAGTAATTTAAGCGCGAAAATAATTTCACATTTTTAATTTATTTTTAACAAAATTTTCAAACAAAAATTTCTACCAGGAGTAACAGGATTACAGAAATGAAAAGAGTAATTTGGGCGCGAAAATAATTTCACATTTTTAATTTATTTTTACTTTCTCCGTTATCTCTCCGTTATTTCAAAATATTTTTATACGGAAATATCCGTTTTGGGGTCCCTAGATGCCAATTCTATAATTTCTGAAAAAAAAAACTTATTTGACAATCCAAAGAACTGAAAAGCTTTCGGTAAAATTTCATACACCGGAAGTGGGTGTTTACCTTACCCGTTTTTTTTTTGTTTTTTTTTACAATATTGTTTTAAAGATGAAAAATATCACAAAAACTTTAACACGAATATTGAAGACAAGAAAGAAATGAACATTTTTTGTTTGAAAATATTTTTGATAAAATGATTGGTTTTCGATAAAAGAATTTAATTTTAATAAAAATAAAGAATAAGTTTTTTCGAAATCTCTTTAATTTTTGAGAAAACTAAGCATTAGTATTTGAAGTTGAATTTTTCATTTTCATCTCTCATAATTTTGACGTTTTAAACGTCAGTTTCATCCGGCTCAACAAAACGATCGATGTTCATTTAAAATATGATCTAAATTGAAAATAAACCATAAAATGTAAATATAAACCATGATACCATCAAATTGGAGAAAGTAACATGATGGCCACATCACCATTTTTAATATTAAAATATTAATTAATGCAATCTAATTAACACTCAATTCGAAGTTTTTAAAATTTTTGAATGTCTTAGCCATTAATAGGTTAATATGATTAGAAAAAAAAACTATTATATAATGCTCGTTCGTTAGAGCCTTTACGGCCTTTCCAGTTTTATTTTACTTGATCTAACGACCTCGTCTCTCGGCCGTCAACCTATCGTAACGGACTTCTAGTGTAATAGTATTCTTCAGTAGAAGTCCATTACAGCCTCAACCAAAAAGTGTGTGGGACGAGGCCGACAGACAGAGTCGAGTAAAACTGGCAATGCTGTAAAAGCCCTAATAGGCGTCTATTCTATAATAGTTTTTGTAACATCTCCACGACATTTAAAACATGTTTTCATCGAAAAGACAATGGTTAAGAGTGCGTGGAATGTTCTCATTTCAACATTTGACATTAAGTTAAAAATAGTTTAGGTATTGTTTAATGTTGGCGGCGTTTACTTCGTGGTACATCTTGATTGTAGATTGGAATAAAACATATATTGATATAGTGGTATAAAAAGGTTAAAGTATTTTATTCCAATCTACAGTTTAGGTATTTTCAAGAAAAAAAAAAAACCCAAATAGTGGTGAACAATTTCAAAAATTTCTGCTGCAGACGCCAGATAAATTGCATCTGTTGACAAAGTTACGTAAGGATAAATCTTTTTTTGTGTCCCTTATAAGTCTGTAACGATTCGCAATTTGCTTACTTATAAAACTTCTGCTTTATTGTACTATTATTAAATGAATCGTCTATTTAATCTGCCATCAGGTAATTTTAATCTTTGAAATCTGCGGATTATGCAAAGAGAATAATTGGTGCGCCTTTCTTTTGACTCTATATCGTCTCAGACTCAAAAAGCATATCTTAGTTTTTTGAGAAACGCCAAGAATCATAGGTTAGGACATTTCGCCGTTACAGATGATGGTTGCGATTTTCAACCATATTGTTGACATCGCAAATATGCTGCATTGAGACCTACAAATTTGTAGACTAAGTGCTTTTTTGGGCTAAATGTACCTCTTACCATGTGCGAATGTAATTCTGCCGGTGGCGTACCAAGCAAAATTGTTGCTTAGGATTGGAGATCTATACAGGTCACGCTTTTATACGTTCCTCTGCGATTTTGGTGTCAGATAATGGTGCTAGTATGCTGACGATCAAGCTACATTGAAGATTCTGTGAGTAAAAAGTAGGCAGTTGCGAAGCTAAGGTTCCAAGGTTCCAGGTTAACAAGGTGGCTGAACCATCGAAGCAGTTCCAAGAGGTTGGTGAAAGTGTTCAAAATTATGAGGAGTTGTCTTGATCATATTGTGTTATTGAATTTTTCTTCAAATTCTTTTGTATATTGGTTATGCGTTTCGAGTGCTCTTAATGAACTGCCCTGCTGTCCTTTGTGAGGTTGTTTACTTGATAGAAAACGTCCGTGAAGGAATATTTAACAATTACGTGTTACAAAAAATACTATACCTCATATACAATTATGAAATATCATGAATTCAGAACCATTCATAAAATAATACATCTGGAGAATTGGCCGCCGAGATCTTGTGATTTAACACGTCTAAATTTTTTTCTGTGGGGCTACGTTAAATCGAAGGTCTATGCCAACAAGCCGGCGGCGTTAGAGGACCTAAGAACCAACATCGAACGAGAAGTAGCGGCCATTTCCGTCGAATTGTGTAGCCGAGTCATTGAAAATTACCTTCAACGAATCGACCGCTGCAATCGTGCCCTTGGTGGACATATGACCGAAGTCGAGTTCCATTCATAATTGCATTGATTATACTTTAAAAGTTTTGATATATCCCAAATGGTTTGCAAGATATTTAAAAAAAAGTTGTCAAGTTCTTATTGAAAGAACCTTTATTTCAAACAGGCTTTATTGATACCCAAATTAGTTGGAGTTAAAATTAGCTTACAAGCATATCATTTTTATCTTATTTATCAAGTAAATACAAATTGCGTATAAAACCTAAATTCTAATGGATGAAATGTGCACGAACCCTAATCAAGCAACGCCGACAAACGTATTCTGTATACAATCAATTACGCATCATCGTTTACTCAAAGTTGATAACGTATCAATGTTAACAAAGGATAACATAATCTCTGGATAATGCGTGGAATAGTATATTCTTTATGGCAAGTTTAATTACGGCGCAGATTAATAGTTTTGCAAACGTTAGAAATGCAAATTTATGGCGTGACCAATCTAAATATTAATGGGGCTAGCTTTGTAATTTGACGATTCCCGACGCAAAGGGCATTCGCTTGTACTTTGAGTGTAGAAAATTAGCATAGCACAAGGGTTAATCAATGCGAGAGGTCAAAATTGAAACGCGCGCGCCCCAAGAACAGAGTGTCTGTTCGCGGAAGACGAAGAGCCATTCATCAAAGAGTGGAAGCCGTTCGTAATTTCCTCCCTGTAATATCTTGCATCCTTAGATCTTAGTAATTAAAAGTAAAATACGTTCGTAAAGTAAAATACAATTATTTCTGCTAACAAATTTTGAAGGTGTTCATCAGATAATAATAGCGAGCGCAGGGTGTGTTTATCTATCTAGTAGGCTATTGATCCCAAAATTTTTTAGCTACGTGTATAATTAGGCTTGTATAATTATAAAGTTTCCAGAAATTAATTTTGTAGGTTGAATCATGACGACGTCAAAATTCTACGAGTGATTTGCATTGTTAAATTGACGTTCACTGAATTCTGCGTTAGAAATAGACGTCCTTCGGTATAGTGTGTGTGTATGTAATTTTTGTGATGTATATTTAATACCAGCCTCTATAAGTCGATGGACTTGACAGATACGGGCCTGCACTCATTAGATTATGACGAAACAAACGGATCCGCTTATTACGCCTGACTGATTTCAACAACAAAGAGTAAACTTTCAAGGATAATTAGTCATTCTCAGTCGCTAATACAATACACAACAATACATTACAAAGCAAATGCACAAGCCTGATACTGAGAGAGAGGTGTAGAAAGAACAGTCGGGATCTCGGGATACATTAAAAGTAAAGTTATATAAATGTTTAGTGCGACTAAAATTATGCTTAAACGTCTGTGAAAATTTTAAAAAAGGTTTTTATTGTTGCAATATAAAGTCCATCTATGCAAGAAAATTATTTCTAAACAAGTAAAACGCGTTAAAATATGATTTATTTACATATACGTGTATGAATAAACATGGGAACATATTTTTTTGTCAGTAAAATCTGGTTACAGTCATCCCTGTATTCTATAATTGTGATTACTCTGATGAGCAAAAATTTTGTAACGATTTGAGCTACGCCCCAGATTAGCATCCGATACGTTATATCTGATTGAGATAGTGATAAATATGAAGTTCATGGCAAAGTTTTAGATTTTCCTCGAGAGTGATATTTACTTAATACGAAATATACTTGAGTACAGTTTCTTAGACGTTTCACAATGGTCATGCCAGTTGGAAAATGGATCAATTGTTAACTGAAGAAGCTTGATGGGCTCATTCTTATGCGTAAGTGGTACTAGTGTTTTTTTTTTTGCTTGCAACCAATTAATGAGTTTGTGACATTCGTTAGCGTTTGCTATTTGTACGTTTTTCTTACAAATTGCCATATCATTTGCAAACAAGAACATGAATGATGAACTTAAGAAATATAAGTGGCCCAAGGACTTGAGACCTGAGTCACACTACATATTATTTACACTTATTTAGGCGCATATTATAATAATATAAGTTACATAGTTTTTCGTGTGATACACAATTTAAAATGTTGACTTCTTTGATCTATGATTATGAAATGATCATAGTTATATGAAATTTATATAAACCTACCCCAGCCTCCAACCCAGAGTTTCTTTAAATGAAACGTTTGTCAAAGGTCCAAAAACGTTGTTGTGAATTAATTTACACTGCAAAACCCTCGCTTGTGTTCTAAAGATAAGAGGGTGTGATATGGTCTACACGCCGTCTTTAGTTTCCACTTAAATCTTACCAAGAAAATTGGACTAATTTCTTAGCCAGATGACGAGAGAGCATTAAAAAAGAGCGTTTGTGGGAAAAATTTAAATTAAACGGAGGGCGGGGAAGGCCCTACCCTTTGAACACACCACAGAGCTTCCATGTATTACAACGTCCGTCAAAGGGTGCAAAAAACGGTTAGATTATTTTCTTATCAATTCTTCATTTCCACTTGAACCTAAGCTAGAAAACTTTGTTTGATTAAATGAAACAGAGGGAGGTGGGTGCTGCCTATCGTACCTTCCAACCGTTTGAACATATCTCAGAGGTTCTATAAATAAACAAGTTTGGAAAACCGTTAGATTATTTTCTTATCAATTGATTAACACTTGCAAAACCCTCGTTTGTCTTCTAAGGATTAGATAGTGGGTGGGATAGGGCCCACCCACCGGGGATTGGAGAGTAGGACAGGGCCCACTAGATTTTTATTTATTTTACCACTTTTATCTATTGAAACCTAAAATTCTTCTACCAATAAGTTTAAATTTTTACAATTAATATTAGGGGGACCGAAAAGTATTCAAAACCTTGTTTGCTGGCGAAAACCATTTATTTATTAAAGAAACCTTAAATGTGAATCAACAAAATTTCCTAACCTAAAATCATTTTCTAACACCTATTGCCAGCGCAAAGGCAATTGTTCGATTCCCTTTTTAAAAAAGTCCTTCGATTTTTCATTGAAAAACTTTTCCAAATGCGTTTTCGCTTCTCAAACATTGGTAAATTGTTTACCTCTTAATGTATGGTCTAACGATCTGAAAAGGTGATAATACAACGGCACAAGATCTGGTGAATAGGGTGGATGGGGTCCAGGACAAAGTGCCGAATGCCCAAAGTGCCGAATTTCATACTAGCGACTATGCCCAAAGTGCCGAACGACGCCAAGCGACGACGCAGCGTTCGTCAACAAGGCGTCGGACGCAAATGCGAATCGGCAGTTTGAACATTCGGCACTTTGCCCTCGCAGCGACCTACCAGTAATACTAGTAAGGCCCAAACTGCCGAATGCACGCCGATTCGACACTTTGGTCAACCGACACAACGTCCTCGCATATACCTACGAGTAAGGACCAAAATGTCGAATGCACACCCGTTATGTTCGTAATGTGCGAAAATAATTTTTGATAATACAAGTTTATCAATGAAAGGTAGATCGTTCCAGGGATGGAGAGTCTTTTTTTTTACTCAAAATGAAACAAATAGTATTTTTCTTTCAGTTTTTAAACGTGTTATAACATAAATATTCGGCATTTTGGGCCTTACTCGTAGGTGCGTGCGAAGACGTTATGTCAATTGACCGAAGTGCCGAATCGGCGTGCATTCGGTAGTTTGAGCCTTACTGGTGGGTCAGTGCGAGGACATAATGCCGAATGTCCAAACTGCCGATTCGCATTCGGCTCCGATGCCTTGTTTACGAACGATGCGCGTCGTTCAGCACTTTGGGCATGGTCGGTGGTATAAAATTCGGCACTTTGGGCAAAATAACAATTCGGCACGTTGGACATTCGGCACTTTGGGCAGGCCCGGTGGATGAGGTAAAAGTTCGAACCCAAGCTCCCTTATTTTTTCCGGTGTCATTTTTGCAGCGTTATCGTGTTGGAAGGATCCTTTTTTGTTATTGACCAAAACGGATCATTTTTTATGAGCTATTGTTTCATTCGCTCGAGTTGCTTACTGTAACGGTCTGGCCAGGTTCAAGCAATTCATAGTGTATGATTCCAGAAAAATCCCACCACACACAAACAAGGACCTTCTTTATCGTTAGTGATGGTCGAGGTGTCGGAACAGGTGCTTCTCCAGAAGAAAGCCATTTCGTACAGGATTATTATATAGCACCTACTTCTCATCTCGAGTTACAATTCGTCGCAAAAATGGATCGGCTTCATACCGAGATAAAAGAGATGGTACGCCATTGATCGAGCACCGTCTCCATCAATCCATTCAATCCATGAGGAACCCAAATTCCTTGCATGTACAAGATGATCCTGAACTGTAGACCATCTTCAATGATAATTCCTCAATTGTTTGACGAAGATCTGAATCCACCATTGCCTTCAGGATATCATCATCTAATTTTTGAGGTCGTCCTTTACGTGCGGCATCTTTGAGATTCTTATTTCCAATTTTAAACTTTTCAAACCATCAATGACAATTGTTTAGTTTATCCCCGTAAGTATCGGTAATTTTGGGCTTTAAACTTTTTAAACCATCTATGACACTTGTTTAGTTTAAGAACATCTCCGTACGTATCGATAATTTTGTTCACTGCTTCGTTTGCCTTCATTCCTTTTGATCGAACAAAAATAGCATACAATGACGTAAATGTGCTTCTTCTATTGTTGGTCTTGACATTTTTCCTCCTTGGTAGAACAAATTTTGTTTGACCAAAAAATAATAAATTTACAACCTAGTTTGAACGTAATATCAAAACTACCGTGTTTTGCGAGACCGTATCTCGACGAAAACTAACTGTGAATGAGCTCATCGAAGTCATTTTTATTACTCTTTGGTGCCCCTAATACAATCTGAACATCACCAACGTTATAAATACAGCCAGTCAGTTGTAATTTTATAAATGGGTAATTTTTTATGTTATTTCCGTAGGTCTTACTTTCTTTAACCCTTTGGCCTACTTTCCTTACGTCCGAATGCAGCAGCAGAAACCAGTCCGACTGAGGCACGCATGGCGTACCCAATTGTATGCGCACAAATTTGTGCTTTTTCATGGCACAATTGAAAACGTAAAATATGGACTTCAAAAAATTCTGGTTCGCAAGAAAATGCATTTATTGTGCAGCACTACTAATGAAAGCGCTGCACCAGGAGTTGAGCTCGTACTCGATTTGATTGGCCCAAGCGGCTCGCCACGAGTTGAGCTCGTGCTCGATTTGATTGGCCCTAGCGGCGCGCCACGAGATATGCTCGTGGTCGTTGTTTTTGGCCTGAACATTTAAACACGAGGAGCACTCGTGGTTGTAGGTCAAAGGGTTAACCTCTGGTACAGTCCCTAGAGCTTGTATATATTCAAAAAGCACAAATTTTGCCGAACTGTTTTTAATATATTACTGGCATATGCTTCTGACTTTCGACCGATTTTCTAAGGAACAGTTTTGCTAGAGTCTTCTTTACAATACAATATTTTTTAAGTGTGTTCCATACATAGATTCATCAAAATTAAATAATTGATCGTCTTTATCACATGTCTCATTTTTTGTGGATCATCAATGAGACTTCAGTCATGCTTTGTCAGTTTTTCAATATAATTGGAGAACTGAAACTTTCTCCGAGATGCAATCGGCTATATAACTGCAAATTCGGAGTCGTCTAGAATTAAAATGATTAATTATCACTTGATGGTCCGAATTTGCCATGTCAACAATAGACTATTATAGAGTTAGTTCATTTGAATAGAGAAGAATGAAATTTGGTTTCATGCTGTTCGCCGAATAGGTTGTGGCAGTGTCTCATAGGTGTAGTTGATTCCGAGAATCAAATTGCTTTTTAATGTTTTTTGTTTTACTATTTATTTTTATGATTAAGAATGTTGTTATGTGACACATAGTTCTTATATTTTACTTCCTATTTGAATGCCTTTAATTCGTATTATTTCCTACCTTCTCAAATAGTATACAGGGTGTCCCATTTTAAATTGCCACCCCAAATATCTCGAAACCTGAAAAACATGTTATAAAATGTTTCAGATAAAAGTTGTAGAGTTCGGAGGGGGATATATGCTGGTGACCTTGAAAATAACCTCGGCGGTAATTTTCAAGGACAAGCGAAGGTCAACTTTGATTTTTCAAATGGAACCCCCTATTTTTTATTGCGGGATCGTATTCTACGAGAAAAAATACAAACTTTTTGTAGGAAACGTTTTTTTTTTTAATGTTTTCTTATCTTAGGTTAATCCAGGCTGTGATTAATGCATTACCCTCGGCATTAGTATTAAAGGTGCAGGCGCAAGATCCCCAGATCTTACTCCTCTTGACTTTTTTCCTCTGGGGACTGGTCAAGGAGAAGCTGAAGCTCCGACAACAGTGCAGAACATGAAGGAGATGACTGCATTTCGAGAAATTTCTATCCAAACCCTTCGAAATGTTCAAGTAAACTTTCGCCAGCGAGTACAGAAGTACATTGATGAGGATGGACACTTGATCGAGCATTTGATCTAAGAACGAGATCGAAGCTCTAGCCACTGACACCATCGGCCCTTTGCACGGCCAATGATGTGCAAAATCTCATCGGCAATCTCCACGTTGTGCACAGCGGGTGACGCTAATGCCAAGGGTAATGCATGAATTACAGCCTGGATTCATCTGAGTTTTCAAACAACATGACGGACAAAATTCGTAAAAAAAACTCTCAAAAAAAGCATTAAAGAGAAACGTTTCCTACAAAATATTTGTATTTTTTCCCGTAGAATACGATCCCGTAATAAAAAATAGCGAGTTCCATTTGAAAAATCAAAGTTGATCTTCGTTTGACCTTGAAAGTTGGCAAAGGTCATTTTCAAGGTCTCCAGCATATGCCCCCCCTGCGAAGCCTACCACTTTGGTCTGAAACATGTTTTGCCATGTTGCTCAGGTTTCAATATATTTGGGGTGGCGATTTAAAATGTGAAATACGAAGCCACTGGCCACAACCCTTATGATTTCGCGCAGCCTGGGGTTCTTCTATATTCAAACGGACTCTATTTGTTAACATAACTTAAAACAATATTATCAAGGCAGATATTAATTCGTACAGGGGAACAGAATCATTACGTTTAAAATATGTACATTTACATACGACAGACCAAACTCAGAGGTCAGGTATGCCTGTTGCCTCTTGTTTGCTAAAAAATGTTGGTAGGCAATACGAGTTTTATAGCCTCTTTGTTAATCACATCTAAATCGGGATTGTTTGATGTTGGGAACTTAATTTTCCTACTTCTCTGCAAACAGGAAACGTCACACCTATCTTCACTTTTCTTCAAATCTTTACAAATATAATAATAAATATGTATACTATTTGAGAGGGTAGAAAATAATACGAACCAAAGGCATTCAAATAGGAAGTAAAATGTAAAAACTATGTGTTATATAATAACATTCTCAATCATAAAAAGAAATAGTCAAACATGGAGCAGAGGAGCTTTGTTTTCAAACGTCACCAAAATATAATCTCCCTCGTCGGCATCTCTATATAACTGTAAAAATTGATTTGACTATACTGCTGTCAGAAAGCGCAAGTAACTACAAAACCCCGAATCTGAGTAAAACTCCTCTAAATAAAATAATTTTGTTCCACTAAAGCTAGAACTCAAAAAACAGTAACTGTTTTTGACTTATAATTTGGATAGGATACTTTTATATTGATTTTTTAAACTGTAAACTTATAAAGGAAACTTGGACGAATTCAATGATACCCATATCTCAATTTTCAATTTTTTGCAGTTACTGCTCTCTTCCTAAACCTAGCAGTATAGTAGGCCTTCTTTCTACTAAATCGTCCAGCTCCGCCCAACTGCTCGAAGAATGGGTGTGCCTCTAACTCAATTCTTAATCAGAGGAAGATCAGGACTGTTCTGTTGACTTATGCTGAAGTTCTACTGTGACTACGTGGTAATTTTTTTATTCATATTTTTCATCTCTCAAGTATCTGCTTCTTTGGGGTATCAATGGCTACCATACATTTTCCCTTTCATCTACCTTTGCAGTTATTCTTCCTTTGTTATCCTTTAGGATAACCACGAACATTTACAGGCCTCTAGCAGGTCTGTATTGCTTCACCGACGGCAGAATACATGAAACTTACTTTATTTAGGGACTTAGAACAGAACTGCAGATACAGTTCTGCTCAGTGGAGATGAAATTGTATTTGTAGATTCTGCAGAAATAAGAAAAATAACATACCAGTTTCTTGCCCTAACATCATCAGACAGTATAATGTGCATATGGGTGGCACTGGTATGCTAGATAGCTATGTGGGTGGTCGTAACAAAATACCAATAAGATCGAGAAAATGTTACCTGAGATTATTTTTTTTGGACATGAGTATTATAAATTATTGGCTACTTTCTAAGAGAGCAAGGAAGCAGATACAGTCTCAACCTAACAATGAGGTATTATCTGATTAGCAGACTATCTTGCTCCAACCGTGTATCTTGTTGGTAGAAGTTCCGAAAACAAAAAGCGCGCTAGACCGAGCACCGATGTTGAATTAGGAAGAAATGCCAAACGTCATAAAGAATCCAAAAAAATGTGCGGATGGACCACACTTTCCACTGGATAAAGGTAAAGAACTGCAAGGGCTACACACATTTTAAATGAGATAAGTGTGGGTTGCATCGTTGCCTTACTAAGGATCAGAACTGTTTTTATAGTTTTCATGTAAATTGAATCCTGGTCAATAAATCAAGTTCTTGGGTCATGTTGTTGTAAATTTGCAACATACTACACTGGGGGGAAAAAATGGAACATTCGTGAAATTTCGACCATTCTAAAACCGCCATAACTCGGCGTATTTTCAATCGATTTTGATGAATCTTTGAGGGCAATAAACTTTGAAGCGTCTACTTTAAAGTCATGCATGCGAACTTAAGCGTAACTCCTTCCACCCCCCTCTAACGCCCCTGTAAAAAAAAGTTTTTTTCTGAAAACCATGTCCAACTTTAACAATGTCTAAGGAGTTGGAAAAATTTTGTCGGCTCGATCCACCATGAAGGCATTAAAATTTGATCAATTCTCTATGCAGGATTCAAAGAACGAAGTTCCTACGACGATTTGGCATAAAGTTATGGGTGCTTGAAAAAAAACCGAATTTTGTGTTTTTTTGACTTAAGTCCCAAGTTCTTCGACGAAATTATTTTCGTTTTCACGGATGAAATTTTCTTTGCATATTCTTAGAGGTACCTTAGAACTCCATTAACAAAAAACTTTATTTTAGGTCAAAAAGGCTCACTTTAACGATCTCTGAAGGGTCGGAAAAAAAAGTGTGCGTAACTCACCTCTATTCGTCAATTTTTCCATTCGTCCAATAAAAACAAACAAATTACACTAATGGAAAAAAATTAAACACTTGTGATTTGTAAAAATTTAGGTAATTTTCAAATGCCCATCACTCGGCTTCTATCCAACCGATCTCGACGAGGTTTTAAGAAATCAAAAGCAAAATGTGTCCTCTGTAAGAGGATTTATCCCCCACTTAAAGAGAGAGCTCTACGCCCCTACAAACGAAAAAATAAAAAGACCACAAAATGCACTTTTTTAAAACACCCATAACTTTGTGCCAAATCGCCGTAGGAACTTCGATTTTTGAGTCCTGCGTAGGTAATTGAATACATTACATACATAATTTTTGCAACTCCGTAGACATCGTCAAAGTTGGACATGGTTTGCAGAAAAAAACTTTTTTTTCACAGGGGCGCTAGAGGGGGCGCGGAAGGGGTTACGTTTAAGTTTGCATACATGACATTGAAGAAGACACTTCAAAGTTTCTCGCCCTTAAAGATTCATCAAAATCGATTGGAAAAAAGCCGAGTTATGGCGGTTTGAAAATGGTCGAAATTGCACGAATTTCAAGTGTTTCATTTTTTTTCTTCGGTATATATATCTTATAAATATGACAATAAAAAAAATCTACATTCACAAATCTTTTTATTGTGGCCTTATTTTACGTGGAAATGATTTTTATGCAATATTTGTAAATTCATGATATTAGGGGTTAACCCCAAACCAAAATTTTCTGTCGCATTTTGGAAAGTGAGTGTATTTACGAGTTCCAAATTTGCGCAAAATTTGTCTCCGATCTCTATTCAGGCAGTTTTAGGAACTATTTATCGTAGAATAAATAACTGGAGCCAACCACAATCGCATTTTAGAATTTGGTGCTTTTCGAGCAAAATTTGGGAACAGTAAGTAACAAATGAAACAGTATAGTTATATTTGGGAAAAGACAAATAGACTAGAAAATTAATCTAGCTATACAAAATGCGATTAAGATATCGTTAGTATTTTTTTTGAAAAGTGAAACCCGCACATAGGAAACCGGAGCATAATTGTTAACTAAATGCAATAGCAAGGAGATACCCTTGCTGGAAAACTAATTGATATTGGAAAAATTAAAAATAATAATAGATAACTTAAAACTACGCGGACACTTGTCGGAATCGGACGGACGGCACGCATCAGCTAAAATTGCTTAACACAGTTGTAAACGAGTCAACGCATATTTATCGGTACGGCATGGAACGGATAAATGTGCGTTGACTCCTTTACAACTGTGTTAAGCAATTTTTGCCGATGCGTGCCGTCCGTCCGATTGCGCCAAGTGTGCGCGTAGCTTTAGATGTAAATACCAGTAGACTTTGAGCGAGGTGCCAAGGGCAATAATTTCACTTTAATGTAGGTTCCCTGCCAAATAGGCATTGAACGCAATGTACGGCCATCCAAACATCTAGTGTCACATGGAGGTAAAGTTTGCACAGAGTGGGAAAGTATTCCGAAAGAACGCGATAACAAATCTCCGCAATTATTCTGTGTTTATATTTACATTCTGTTCACGCGACGCTCGCTAAATAATTATGAGTTTTCGGCGCCCTCTCTCTTAAAATTTAAGATGATCACTGCGCAATGTGACACCAGATATTTGAAGGCCTATACATGCCCATGTATTTGCAAAGCGAGGAGCTTCGTCTCCCATCAAAGGGGTGCAACATGGATCCAACGAGTTAGAAAACAAAAAGAAACGTTGCTTCATATTTTTATCTTCATGGCACGTGATTTTGATGACGACTGTTTTCAAAGAAGTACCCGTTTGTAAATAAAACAAGTTCTATTTATTCCAAAAGTTATCGATACTGGTATATTATTTTTGCTTATTAATTACTAAACTTTGTCACGATTTGCAAACGAAAAAACGTGATTAAATAATCCAATTAAAAATATCGCAATTAAGCTGATAATAACGCTGACTACCAATTATTTCATTATATTATTTTTACTGTAAAGTGTTTACGTACGTAAGTGTTCGGCGAAAATGTTAAGCGACCTTAGTTGTTTGTAATTGGAAAAGTGGACAATTCCATGTACATTTAATTGCACTCGAACCTACAACCGTGTGACGTATAAAGGTGCGCATGTTTACACCTCATGATTATTCAATTTCCGGGTTCAGATGACCGGATAACCGGGTTGTGCTTATGCCGATATCCCATGTCCAGGTAGGCCTGTTGCATATTCCATTTATTCTAATTAAATAGTGGAACAAATTATAGTATATCTTCGATTGAAGTTAATAAGATGCTGGGGTTCTTTCAAGTCCTGATTCACATTGCCACGCCTCGTTACTCATCATGGCCTACGTGATTGGAACGTAAGGACAATCGAAATTCAAATTCTCTTTATTATCCTGTCGTAATTACTAGTAATAAAAACTTAATAAAACTTTATTGCCGCATAATTTTATTTTTCGACTCTATTTAATGGATTGCGTAATCCGTACTTTATTGAGATTCATTAGGTTCATTATAGTATTAGTCTCACTTTTGACAGTTCTAGACATAAGTCATTTCGAGTTGAGTTGTTAATTTGATAAACAATGTCTAATAATAGTTATGTAACTAGTCATGGAAAAAAGAACTTATATTCGCAAATCGAAAATAAAATAACTATTCAAACAATAACATGAATTTTTGCAACGGGCCCCATGGCTTAGAGCAGCAATTCTTAACAGGGGGGCGCGAAAATATTATTAGAATTTGACCCAAACAGAAAGGCAAGTTAAATAAAACCGTGTCAGGCCGCGAAAATATTTTAGGATTTTAAGGGGGTTGCGAATGTACCATTGGATTTTAAGGGGGCCGCGACTACTAAAACTTTAAGAACCACTGGTTTAGATTATTAAATAACTATTAGGCTGATCGTGCACGGGCGATATATTTCAGGCAATTTTCATTCCCCCAAAATGAATCATACAATAGTTACTAATGCACCAAGGACGTAAAATTACATATTTAGGCGCGAAGATGCAGATTGCTAACCGACGCGAAGCAACTGCCGTGGGCCAAAACCCATTTACACCATAAACCCATTAAGCTATAATTTATGGTAAATTATTAATTTAAATTTATACGGCAGAATGACATTTAAATAATAATCCGGATATCCTTGTAAAAGTAATTAGAGATTTTGACAACCAATTGTATGTGTTGAATGAGAAGGGCATCAAACCGAGTGATTTATTTAAATTATATCATTTTTAATTTGAAAAATATGAAGTAAACTGAATATAATCTATTTGTTATTTATAGCATTTGTTTTATGTTTTTAGTTGGTCTTAAATACAGCACAATTAAAAAAATTGAGCAATCACGAATCAAAAATTATTTCTATGATGTGAACTGCCGGTGGACCCGAACGCACCCGACCAAAGCACGAACATTTTCACTAGTGCGTTCGGGTCCACCGGCAGTTCGTCCCGTAACCAGACATTATAAAACCGGGCATAAATGGACACGCTTTATATAATCGGTGGATTGTGCAATGAATCCCCAAATTATACAAATATCGGAATAAATAGTAATTTACGTAACAAGTTCCGAAAGTGATATTTTACGGGATGAGTAGGAAGTTTGGAATCCTGCGAGCCCGTAAAATCACTTTTGGAACGAGTTACGTACAATATTTTTTATACAACCGTTTTTTATGTTAAAAAAGCAAAAACACACACGAAGGTTATATGACAAGCGCTGTCATAATTAAATACTAAGTTGATGTTTTTGTCAAGGCCGCCTACATATATACGCAAAATCGTCCCGAAAGTAACAAAAAGCGTCACGAAAGTATAGAAATCGTTCCGAAAGTGAAACAAAATCGTCCAGAAAATAACTACTTTCGGTACATTTTATGTAAAGTCGTACTTTCGATTTAATAAATCATACCGAAAGTTTTATTTTCGCGACGGCTGCAGAAAAATCAATTACCCAATAGGTAACACTATTTTTATCTAATATCTTACTATATCGCTCCGGCTATAGATTTTCCGGCCCCCTATTTCTTTTCTATTTTCCGGAACTAAAAATAGCCAACCGGAAAACGGGAGGGAAAATGTCGCCCCTGTTTACCGGATCGCATGTGCATCAGCATCCCGGAACGACCATTCAACGGGAAATGGTGAATGGCCTTTGATCGTCCCGCTTTTCCGGAAAACTAGGTCACCGGCACACCAATCTAATGACGTCACTGGGAGCCCGTGACGTCAACCGTTTCATTACGTATACCCTACATATTTGATATTACAATTTCACTGCTTGAATGGTACACAAAGAAAACGAAAACAAATATTACTTCATATTATAGAATGAAACACAAACTCTAAATGTAATAATTGAATGAAATTCTTGATGAAACATAACAAATTAAAATTAAGACAAATTGCTCGGTTGTCACACAGTGGCTACGTCAGGCGAACTAATTATGATTAATACTCGATATAAAGTTAATAAAACCAGATAGAAAATAATGAACATTATTTCTTTTTCTATTTATATTCTTCACCTTTTATACGTCTTTCCAGATATAAGCCTCCGCGAGTACTTTATTATTAATTTAGTTCATTACTAACTCCACCCAGGTTTGGCCCTTACGTAGTAATGCAACTGGATGCTTTCTTATTTCCCCTGTGTATGTTATTGGTCTCTATCATGCTCTTATTTCACTGTTTTTACGGCACATCGCAAGTTTCATGAATGGATGAGTAACCTTCATTGTTCTATCCTGTTAATAGTAAAAGTCCTTAGTGGCTAGAAGATCATCTGGATTACGTTAAAGCTAAGATAAATATCGTCTGATACGTCCTCTGCTCATTATTGAACCAAAGACATTTTTTCGCTACTATGGCTCAAACCACAACCATATCTATTTTATTAATATGCATAAGACTGTAAATTTAACAGTTACGGCCCGTTCACATGGCACCGAAACGGTCGTTTTACCGATTCGGTTATTTTGCCGTCTTCTATAGTAGCGCATATATTTTAATACGCGTGTTCACATGACACCGAATACGGGCGACGGCAGTATCGTGTGACTATAAGAGACGGAAAAATAACCGAATCGGTAAAACAAACGTTTCGGTGCAGTGTGAACGGGCCGTAAGGAAAATAAAAAAAAGTAACGGCAACACCATCAAAATAAAATTACAGTTAAAAGACGCGCTGAAGCTCAAAACACAGACAAACAGGTTCATAACGACTAGGTCCGCCATTTCTGAGGACATAATCTCAGATGATCCTATGGAGATCGAACGTTGCTGGCTGCTCCCGTCTGCTTAACGTTTGAGCGGTAAAGATAAACACAGCCTTATCAATGGTGAAACCGCTCATACGGTACAATTGTATTGGTTTCAATACACGATTAGCAGAAATTATGCTATGCAACTCTAGTCGACCATTTGCCTTGTTCATAATACTGGCGCACGTTTGGCTATTGGCGGATTTAGAATACAGTCTTAAGTTTTACTACACTGGTGGAAAAAAAATGAAATACTTGAAATTCCTGAAATTTCGACAATTTTCAAACCGCCATAACTCGGCGTATTTTCAATAAATTTTGATGAATCTTTGAGGGCCAAAAGCTTTGAAGTATTTTCTTTAAAGTCATGCATTCGAACTTAAGCGTAACCCCTTCCGCTCCCCTTTAACACCCCTGTGAAAAAAAGTTTTTTCTGGAAACCATGTCCAACTTTGACGATGTCTACGGAGTTCGAAAAATTTTTTCGACTTGATCCTCCATAAAGGCATTAAAATCTGATCAATTCCCTATGCAAGACTCAAAGAACTAAGTTCCTACGAAAATTTGGTACCAAGTTATGGGTGTTTGAAAAAAAAGTGGATTTTGAGGTTTTTCGCACAAAACTCAGTGACTTTTCAATCAAATTTGATGATTCTTCCGGGAAAAAATCTCCTGGTGGCTTTACTTTAAGGGGGTATACTCAGATTGGAATGATCCCTTTTCGAACCCTTCAGCCCCCGAACAAAAAAAACAATGAGTTTTTGGACAAAAAAAGTCCGACTTTAGCTACGTGTACCGAGTTGGAAAAAATGTGTCGACTCGATCCACCAAAAGGGCATTGAAATGTGTTCAATTACCTGCGCAGGACTCAAATAACGAAGTTCCTACGACGATTTGGCACAAAGTTATGGGTGTTTGAAAAAAAGGGAATTAATAGCCCCATGCATTGACACACAGCGGTGTTGGAATATGGTTTCACGCATTTCATATGGATTTTCTAAAGCCCATGTATGCTGATTAGATAGTTATTCACTTAATTTCGAGTAAAACCAGCCTCATCGGTCCACAAAATCTGCCGCAAGAAATCTGGAGTGTCATAATAGTATTTAACAACCAATGACAAAAATTTTGACGAGCAACACTGTCTGCTTTACATAGATTTTATACAGGTTGGAAATGAAATGGATAAAAACCTTCTGCATGTGATGATAGTTTGTGGAGGGCGACCAAATGGTCGGACAGAAAGTCATAGTATAATAATAAGTTTGTCACTGTGGATCTCCCGACATAAAACCATGTTGCTTATCGAATATTACGTTTCGACTCATCCAGAGAAGTTGGTTAGTAATGGTTTCATCTAGAAGTTTGAATTACATATTGCAAACATACACCACGGTGATTTTTAATTAGTTTCCTGTCGCCTGCCTTGAAGATGGGACGAACAAGACTTCTTTTCCATACATAAGGAAAAATACTTTCATCAATGGTTCTCGAACATAAAATATAAATTAGGTTAACCAAGGTGAAAGCACATTTTTGAAGTACACAACCAGATTGGGGCCCGCTGCATTATTTTGTTTTAAAAGTGAGGTAAGTAACTACTCTCGATTCATATGAAATCTGGAGTTATACGCTTGTTCTTCAGTAAGTAGCGTTTGTTTCTTAAAGATTATAGGAGGAATATAAACTAGCGAAAAATACTTTGCAAAAAGGTCAACAATGGCGTTGTCATCATAAGCTTCCTCTTCATACCAATGCATCTCACTAGGTAGATCACCTTCATTGTTGAAGTCGTGTACATAAGTCCACATTTTTTCGGATTCAATTTTATTGCTGATTCTACATCTGTCAGCCCAGTTCATTGTGCAGTTGTTTACATCTTGATCTCAGTTGATTGAACATCTGATAGTCTTCATGATCACCACTCCTTTTATACTTTATATGCGATTCTTTTTTCCTTTTAATTAATAGTTTAAGGTCTTTATTAACCCATCTGGGAAATTCATCATATTTATCGGAAACGTATTTAATTGGTATATATCGAATGCCCGAATGAACTATTTCAGAGAAGAGTGCCATAGCTGCATTCAAATCTAAATCATTAAGAAAATCCCAATTTATATTACCAAAAAATATATTCAGATTTGTGAATAAAAATATCTTTTTGTAGGGCTTTAGTGGATCAAAATTTACACAATCTATAATATTATTATAGGTGAAATGATAAGTGGGCTTAGAGAGGAGCATCATCTACAGATACTTTAAGACCGGTAATAAGACCATTCGGTCCTTTGTGCCACCTCCTGAGCCCTACTCCTCAAGCCAACCTAAACTTCTTGTGAAGTCAAGTAGCTGGCCGTGTGGAGTGTTGCTCAGTTGTGACCAATCAGGCCAATCTGGCCCACCTTCTGCATGTAGTGTTCACCATACTAAATTTTGTGACAAACCCAATTGGTTTGCAATTCTAGCATCGATGATGTCATCTTGATTCCCAACATTTCTGATTCGGCCAACATGATGATTATTAGTGAAACTTCCGAATATACAAATATTATTGTGAATTCTTATTAATACGCGACGATCCGGATGTCTGCGATTTAGATATTTCTGACGATACACTTCAGCTACAGCTGCTGTATTCCCATTGGATAATCAGTGAATGACATGCATATTCGCGATTGATGTATTCAATTATGAAATAAACAATAAGAACCAGAGGCCTGCATGGGCTGGGCTTTGGCCAGGCCCAGAAAGTTCGATATCGGGCCGGGCCGGGCCGTATTTTTCAAACTCCGGGCCGGGCCAGGCCGGGCTTTCCGATGGATAATTTAGACCGAGCCGGGCCGGGCTTGGATAAATTTAATTTTATTATAGTTTGGAAAGTAACAACTAAGTGCACTGAAAAAAAAATGGGTAATTTTTATTTACATGAATTCAATGTATTTTAAGAATTGTAAGGAGTACATGGGTCCAGTAATTTTATATACGCATAACTGCATCAACATTATTCCTTTACATCTTAGTTACCAGGACCAAAAATTTGACATTACACCCGTCAAAATTTTACCGGCCCGGTAAACGCCCGCATCAAAATCTATCATCTGTATTATTATTTATTGTATTACAACATTATTGTTTCAAATTATTAATATAAAATGCACAATTTGACAAGTTATTGAAAAGACGAAACGTGAACATTATTCAAACTTGAATAATATGTTGATGGCCCAGCTTTGTCCATCGTTTTGTCTCCCACACCCATTAGAGATCTCGAAATTTTATTTTTTGCTTCAATGGAATCTTCCAAGTAACCTTCCGCTACGGATGTGCTTCGCCATCCTCCATGCCTCTTTATAGACGTAATATCAGCTCCGCTGTCGGCAAGTAAAGTAGCAGATGTTCTCCGAAAACTGTGCCCTGTGTACCTTACCAGTTCAGGGAGTTGCAGATATATAGCAATCATTTTTGGAATACGGAATACCTCCAAAAGTATTTTTCCCAACAGGCTGGACTGTGCAGACACTTTTCCTATACTGCAGGAAAAATGGATTGTGAGGTACAGTTTCTGGTCGTAACGCAGCATATTTCTTATAAATAGCTAAAACAGAGATGAAATCGTCATCAACAATAGTAAATACACGTTTTTTGTTAGTTTTCGTCTTTGGTATTCTGACATCTAAAACAGAACCCCTGTCTTCGATATAATTTACTGATATATTTGCTTGTTCTTCCCTCCGCAAGGCCCCATAAATACCAAATATTAAAGCAACCTAAAATAATTTTTGTTTACAATAATTTTTGTTTTTTTTCTTTGCTACAAATAACCTAGGTGACGAGCGGTGAATTTAAATCATCGTCGTATTTTTTCCATCCTTTTTAACCATTTTTAATTAAATTTTGTAGGTTTTCTGCAGTTGTGCGTAAAACGTTGTACATTCGGGCCGGAGGAAGATTACACCCTTCGCCTCATAAAGGCCCTCCTCTGTCGGGCCTCAAACTTCGGGCTGTGGGGGTAATCTTACTCCGGCCCTCTGTATGTAAATAACTATTATTTAGTTCAATCTTTTTCGGGCCGGGCCGGGCCCGCAGCACATTTTCGATTAATCGGGCTGGGCCGGGCCTGCAGGGCTCTGATAAGAATTGCACCAACTTAGGTAACTATGATAGTCTATTCACTTTCAAGTGAGAGCTGAAGTAAACAAACATTGATGCGTGATAATCCCGTGAACAGCTCAACGCACAGTGATCCCAAATGCCGAAAATATGGAAAAAATATGTAGAAATATCTGAATTGTATGAAAATTATTTTGAGTATTTTGAGTTCTTTGAGGTCGCTGATTAAGAATCTGAAATAAAAAATTTGAAAAACAAAATGGCGGATCCAATATGACGGACAAAAATGATAAAAACGGGGTTTTTCAAGGTCGCCGATTAAAGCTATGTATTTACAAATTTAAATATAAAAATGGGGGATCTAATATGGCGGACAAAATTTATAAAAATTGTCATATTTTTATGAAAATTCAGATATAGGGTTTTTCGTGATCGCTGATTAGGAATCTAACATTAAAAATTTGACAAGACAAAATTGCGGGTATTAATTATAAAAATTGTAATCAAATTTCTAACTTTTTTTTGAGGTCGCTGAATGAGAATATCAAGTTAAAAAATCATAAAACAAAATTGTGGATCCGATATAATTAAGTAATTATTTAATGTAAAACTGATGGAGAATCAGTTAATATATTCATATAATAATATATATTATAATATACCGCCATACTAAAGGGTTTTCCAATAATAATATTCATTTTGAATAGCCCGCTAT
Source organism: Ocypus olens (assembly GCA_910593695.2). NCBI lineage: Eukaryota > Metazoa > Arthropoda > Insecta > Coleoptera > Staphylinidae > Ocypus > Ocypus olens. The sequence goes on from OU343052.1 coordinate 42,803,968, forward strand.
CTGGGCAGCTGTCACTTTTGCAGCTGTAATCTTTTGACATTTGACAAGTGAAAACTATGCCATTAATAAAAATGTAACGATACACGCTTCAACAACACATTGAAATAATTAAAATTCACCACAGAAATGGTGAACATTTTGCAGTCACAGTTCGCCAAGCTGAAGCACTTTTGGGTTAACGTGAAGCACCTTCTCGGCCAGCAATAGTAAAACTGGTTAAAAAATTTGAGCTGTTGGGACAACTTAGTGAAGTAAAGAATCAAAACCGTGGGCGTCGCTCAAGAACAATTGAGAATATTGCTGCTGTGGCCAATAGTGTTAACGAAAACCCAGGTTTGTCGATTCCTCGTCGATCTTTGGAATTAGACATTCGAAAAACGACATTACACCATATTTTGCATTAAGACTTAGGTTTAAAGGCTTTTAACGTTCAGTTAACACAAGAACTCAAGCCGGTCGAACACCAGCAACGTCGTATCTTTGCTGGTTGGGTCCTTAAAATGCATCAAAATGATCCGGATTTTCATCGAAAAATCATCTTCAGTGATGAGGCCCATTTTTATCTCGGAGGCTACGTGAATAAGCAGAATTGCCGTATTTGGGGCTCGGAAAATCCAAGAATGCTTATTGAAAAGCCTCTCCATCCTCAACGTGTCACTGTTTGGCGCGGTTTTTGGGCTGGCGGTGTGATTGGACCTTACTTATTCGAAAATGAGGCTGGTGCAAATGTTACGGTGAATGGATTGCGCTATTAAGCTATGATTCATGATTTTTTATAGCCGGAATTGGAAGATATTGATGTGGACGACGTTTATTTTCAACAAGACGGCGCTACGTGCCACACAAGCAACGAAACAGTCGCAATTTTGCAAGAAAAGTTTCCTGGCCGTGTTATTTCGTGAAGAGGTGATCACAATTGGCCCTCGAGATCTTGTGACTTGACACCTTTAGACTTTTTTCTTTGGGGCCACGTGAAAGATAAGGTTTATGCCAATGCCCCACAATCGATTCAAGACCTAAAAATGGAACTCATGAAGTTATCTAGGATAAATGTGCAAATTGGTCATGGAAAATTTCATGAAAAGGATAACCGTAGTCGTGGCGGCCATTTGGCTAATATCATTTTCCATCGTTAATGGCATACCTTTCCCTTTACAATGAAATAAATATCCATTGATTTCTCTTAAAATATACTCGTTTTTTGAAACCTCTTATTGGAAAACCCTTTAGATGCGCCATTTTGTTTTTCAAATTTTTAATTTTAGATTCTTAATCAGCGACCTCGGAAACACCTGATATAAATTTGGTTACAATTCGCATAACGCCGTAATATTTTAACTTATTAGAAGTGAAGTGAACTTATTAGAAATTTTCACAACTTCGCCGCCTGATCAAATGAAAGTATTTCAAATTCCAGTGAACTCAAAAATTAAAATTCAAGAATAACACTGCATCGCGCTGTTAAAATCTAAAACACCGAACAAACTCACAGGTGGAACTGGAACATTTTGCCAGGTGCGCACCGTCGATCATTTGCCCCGGAGGCAATTAGTATCCGGCGTAGATGTTTGCAAAAAAACACATTCTTTCGTCGTCTGTTATCAATCCTTATCTACGATGCATGAACGCGTTCCAGATTAAATGTCTTTTTAGTCATTGAAACCCGTTCGATTCGGCAGTTTACCTTCCACCGAGTGAGTGAGTGTGTGCGTGTTTTAGTGTGAGCAGAATATTGAAAATTACATTAATGGAAATGGATTATCAGTTATGAAAATAGTTCCTACTGTTGGTAAGCGATTAAATGAAATTAATTAAACTTTATTGAATGAATAATTTATTGTGAATTTTTCAATGCGATTTAATAATATCTCTCAACACAAATACCGATAGGAGTAGAGAGACCATCAGGTCAATAGCTCATTTATGTAAAATTTATTAAATGAGGGAGAGAGAGACAATACATTTATTGAGACACAAATGACCTCAACAGGCAATTGACCAAAGGTCTTTCAGCCTTAATTGAATGAATTATTCACAATAATGATTTTTTAAATGCGATTTGATAATATCTGAATACAAAAATAACGGTGTAGTAGAGACCATCAGGTCAATAGTTCATTTATGTTATGGTACAATAACGTATACAAAAAAATATACAAATAACGATAAGAGTAGAGAGACCATCAGGTCAAAAGCTCATTTATGTAAAATTTATTGAATGAATTATTCACAATAGTTATTTTTTCAATGCGATTTGATAATATGTGAATACAAAAATAACGGTGTAGTAGAGACCATCAGGTCAATAGTTCATTTATGTTATGCTACAATAATGTATACAAAAAATACGGCATTAATAGAGAGACCATCAGGTCAATAGCTCATTAACAAATCGCACTGAAACTTATAATTACATTTACCTTCTAACCAAATACCACTTGCAGTTAGCTTTCTCGCCATCGAATGGGTTTATGTTCTGGAGCTTAAATAACCAATTTAAAAAAATATTCATTCAATGATCAATTTTTTAAATCGTACAATTTTCGATTTTGGTGTGTTGCTGTTTCTTTTGAATCTCGGATTTGGCGCTCATTTTTATTCGAAATCAGAAGTCTATAATCTTTTCAATTAATTTTAAACTCTTAAAACGAATTTCTCCTTTGATATTTTTTTTTCTATCCTTCTATGCAATTTTTGTTTTCCCATTTTCAGTTTGGAAAATTGCTGTTTAGTTTTAACTTACGATGAGAAATCAAAAATGTTATTTTTTTTTACATAGAAGTTGAACTTTTAACCTCTTCACGCCCAGTTCGCCACATGTGGCGACAAACAAGAAAAGAAAACAAAAATATTTTAGAAAGAAAAATTACACTTTTAGAATATTTTTTTTATATTTCTTTGCATAAATGGGTAAGTTTGTGACAGTGAAATAATATTTCGCAGAAAAGGGTAACAACAACAAAAAAGCATTTTTTCAGGATTATCCTACAGTCCAATCAAAGCTACATGGGCCCGAAGTGGTTAATAAATTTTTTACAACTTTTAAATTCGTCATTCGTCATTTGTTTTCAGCTATAATTTGGCAATTGTTTTAGCGGGAAATCAGAATTGTATTGTTCTGTTTATAGATCTTAATATTTTAAAGCAAATTCGGCTCATCAGTTCAATGATTAAACCAATGCAGAAATTTAATTTTGATTGAAATTTAAAACTCGTTACACTTGTAGAATTTTACAAATTCCATTGCAATTCAATATATATTCTTTTTTATTTTTTCATCATAGAGTACAAATTTTAAAGTTTAAATGAATTTATAATTCGTTACACTTTTTATTTAACAAATTTTATTACTTAACTTAAAATATTAATTTTCAAAAATTCATAATTCACGCAAAAATTGACTCGTTTTCAAAAATCAATGTTAATTTTAAAGTTAAATGTATTATAATTGCATTAGAGTTTTTTTAAAGGATTCAATAATATCGGTATTATTTTTTTTTTCTATTTTTCTTTGTTCAAATATTTCACAAGTTAAAAAAAATATCAAAAATTCATAACTCACGCAAAAATTGATACATATTCAAAAATCGTAGTTAATTCTAAAGGTAGATGTTTTGTATCATATCAGTATTATTTTAAACAATAATTTTCAAAAATTTATTACACCCAAAAATAAACACATTTTCAAAAATTATTGTAAAAACACAGTACATTGTTACTTTTAAATTAATGTGAAATGAAATAATTGCATAACAATTCCTTTAAGCTCCTGAGTATTTCTAATTTTATTAAAAAAAACTTTGCACTTTAGGTAATGCTGTAATATCTGGTGATATTGGTGGCCATTCAAATATCGAATGACCACCAAGATCGTCACATCTTACGGCAGGCGATTACTTTTTGTGGGGTTAATTAAGAGCAAGGTTTTTATTGATAAACCTAGAAATATCCTAAAACTTAAAAGAAATATTACTAATGAAATTACTAACATTTAGGTTGCATATATTGCGTCGAGTTATGCAAAATTTCAATATCAGAGAGAGATGAGGTTATTTGAACGACATATTTATTTAAACGACATATTTCTTCCAGTGTCAAATATGGTCTTACATTTCCGAACTAGGTATCAATCACTTTTGGATCACATACGGTAACCAAAGTCAACGTATTACATATTTCTACCAGTCATGTTTTGCACTAGGTCTTCGCTGAATATCTTTCGCTACATTTCGCGAGATAAATTTCCTTATTCACCACCAAGTCTAGCGACGACTACGGTATTGTCTCTATGGTACTTCCCCCTAACGAAACATTTTAAGATACTCACCTAGTAAGCACAAGTTGGAACTTATGAAATAACCAAAAAAAAACTGTTTATTTTCTACAAACAATAATAAAAATATACATTATGAGGCAGAGAAAAAAATCCCTGAAAGCAGGCATGAATGGTAATCCAAGAATGCTCTATAAATTCATAAATAACATTTTGCAGCTAAAACTCCAATTTAGGATGTATTTAATAATAATAATAATAATAGGCCTTTATTTTCATAACCTGACATAAAATACAAATAAACCAAAATTCAAAAATTATACATAAATAAGACAGGAACTTACAAGTTATGAGTAATATTAAACCACCAGTGCATGTTATTTTTTTAAATTTAATTATGTTTTATCGCGGTAATTATGTTTATCCATTATCTTCAAGTGAGTTATTTTTTTTTATTTGCATTCTCAATTATTATCATAAAATTATTTTTTAATCCACCACGTAATTTTCATAAATTACCTTTTAAGCTATTCTGATCGCAATTTTAATGAGACAATTGAAAATAAACGACTTCCCATTTATTTCACTATTGGAAGCCCAAATATGTAATATTTGGTTTGTAAGAGAAAAGGTTCGAGAACAGGTGAAGTTTAATTTCACCATTTTCGATTTCGTTCGGGTTTGGGGCGCTTCGGGGAAACGTGAGGCAAGCGAGATAACCCTTTTGAAATTGATTTTCCTCAGAAGTGCGAGGGGAGATTTCTCCACGCAATTTCCTTCGGTGTGGACCAAACGCTGGCGATAGTATCAGTGTTCGATTGAAAAAATATCAATATAGACATTTTTCGCATCATTGCCGTTTGCAGCATTTTAATTGATAATCGAGGGAAAATTTTAATACCTGACGAGTTTAATATTGATTTACTTGCTTATCATTGTTTAGTGATCATAGCTATTTATGTAACGAGTCCACAATATAGGACTTTCTTGGCCGAGACGTTTTATGGCCAAGCGAGCGCAGCGAGAGAGGCTAATAATGGAGGTGAGTCCATGAAGTGCTATTGTGGACAAGTTACATACAAAGCTTCATGTTCGACTGCTTTTAGCATTTTTGTAATACTTTTTAAATGCATAAATAAATTTTATGCGTTAAATCGTTTAAGTAGACTCTTATCTACACGTTGTTGTTAAAAAATTAAATTTTAAACGCGTCAAACAGTGCCATATTGGACTTTTAAAGTTTGCTATATTATCTATATAGTTTGGGTGGACCCGAGAAAAAGAATTCATAAAAAAGTTATAAACAATTTTATCCAAAATTTCACGTGTTAAATCGTTTAAGTAGACTTTTATCTATACGTTGTTGTTAAGAAATTAAATTTGAAACGCGTCAAACAGTGCTTAATTGGACTTTGAAAGTTTGCTATATTATCTATATAGTTTGGGTGGACCCGAGAAAAAAAAATCATAAAAAAGTTATAAGCAATTTTACCCAAAATTTCAAGCGTTAAATCGTTTAAGTAGACTCTTATCTACACGTTGTTGTTAAGAAATTAAATTTGAAACGTGTTAAACAATGTCATATTGGATTTTGAAAGTTTGCTATATTAGCTATATAGTTTGGGTGGACCCGAGAAAAAAAATTCATAAAAAGGTTATAAACAATTTTACCCAAAATTTCATGCTTTAAATCGTTTAAGTAGACTCTTATCTACACGTTGTTGTTAAGAAATTAAATTTGAAACGCGTCAAACAGTGCCATATTGGACTTTGAATTCTTGTCATTTTAAAAAGAGAGTTCCCGTGGAATCGAGAAAAAATAATTTAAATTGTGGATTGACTGTACATCTATAGGCTAATGTTAATTACATTCTCAGCGTTTAGTTAATTATAAATCATTAACATTGAAGAAATTTTTATTTGGTGGTGGAAGCGCCGAGAAATCCGTGGCTGAAAAATCCGTTGATATCTTCACATAGGTTCAAGAGTACACATTGGAGTTGGTGGTGTGGAGTAAATTTTTGATCGAAATAATGGTCGAAATGAATTATTAATTAAAAACTTTGAAACTGGTTGGATCTAGGACAATAAGTTATTCAAGCGTCCTCTTAGCGGGCGTTCACTCGAAAAGATAGTCATAGAAAGAGAAATGTTACTGAAACCCTAATGATGTTAATTCATCTTCGGTCACAAGAATTAACCATCGTCGGTGATGCCAATTACCTAAATCTCACTTTCCATTCCAAATTTATTTTTCTTGAAAATATAAAATGTAGGTGTTTTGGTTCGTTGAAAAGTAACTAATCACATTTTGATTGTTCCAGGAATGAAGATAATCATGAATCAAGAACCCTTGGGGGTAGCCCCGCATCTAGTCTCCGTTGGCGATCTAAAGAAATGGAGCGACGTCACACCCACACACTACCTCACGGACTATAGTCAAATTGGGGAACCTCCGAAGCACAACGTCTCCCCATTTCCTTTTGACCCGGAAACCAATCACAAAATCGTATTATGGTAAGAAAATTATACTCTAGGAAATAGTTTGTTTTTTTTTTTTTGTTTGTCACGAAGTATTTTCGTGATTATTTCGGATTCGAAATTTTAACCCATTTTAAGGATTTCGATTATTTTTAATAAACGTCTGTATATCTGTTTCTGTTTTTGTGTTTGTCTTCGAGCGCTATATCTCAAAAACTAATAGAGCTTTTCGAATGAAGTTTTAAACTTAATTAAATAAATCCCGATCTCAATTCAATTTTCGTATCGTATTTTTTCTATTAATTAAGTAGACTTTAATGTTTGTTTTTGGTTTAATTTTTGCAACATTTTGACTTTTAATACATTCAGTAGTTACCCAATTACATACTTTTTGCCCGATCGGTAATTTTCTTTAATTTACAAGCTCTGCTTTTCAGGCGGTTTGATCAACTTACGGCCCTTGGCTCCGTTGTAAAGTATATTAATTAAAAGAAAAGTGTGCCATGATGTTTTAGTTTTTTTAAATTTAAGTTGGTATCACAAATTGAGGTTATGTTACTTATGTTATGTTCCTACCGATAAATTCATTGTGACAAACAACGCAGAGAAATCGTTCGGTTCATATTCCAAAATTTCTTGAGCTGTGTTAATAGCATCCTGAGTACGTTTGACTGGTCTACCACTTCCAGGTTTACGGAGACATAACAGATCATGATAAGGTATTTTTTCCGCTACCGATAACGTAAATACGCATTGCATCCATGGTTACAGGTACCGTAACTGGCTGATAACATTCGTGGTGTTTGTTGTCTATGACGACGGAACTTAATTTTTTACTTACAGACCTAGGAAAATAATAAACAGAAACGTAACGCTCCAACATATAGGTGAGCAACACATTTTCGTCTACACCTATAGCATGGCATTATTTTTACATAGCCACTGCTTAAAAGAGTCGTAACAGGACACATACCTTTTTCGATTTTGTCGATAACAGATTCTAACATGCAATATTCGCAGCTTCGTTTGCATTCCATGCCCGCAAAAACTGTCACTGGATTGACACAAACAAACTAAATTCGACGTTGTTTTCTCGGTTGCTGGGTTGCCATGGGACGCATAGGTGACTATAAAAATTTGAATTCCAAATGTTACAAGCCGTATTTTAGAATATTTTCTGATTTTTTTTAAGTATTATATTTCCGGTAGCGGAAAAAAATTAATAAGCAACACGGAACGTAATGACAATTAACATTTTCGGCTCCGCCTCGGCTCGTATTCGCCCACCTCAAATGTTAATACGTCCTTACGTTCCTTGTTGCTTAAATAACTATTTATATTCATCATAAATAATGGGAACGTTAGGAAATTGTTCCTGAAACTTAGCCAAAGGTGCGTCGAATGAATACACCCAATTTCCATCCACTTTAGTCCCATTTCGGAAATAACTTTCAACTTGTAACGTTTTTTGCTGGTTGCTGTAAGCCATTATGACCACGGAATAATTGTGAGTTTTAGAAAGATCTGACGTTTTGTCAATTCCTAACATGTGTGCCAACTTAAATTTTTAAAAATAATCATGGCACACCAGAGCGCATTAGCCGACAGACAGAATTCGCAGTTTCGGAGCGTCATTTAAAAAAATATTTTAATTAATTAAGTAACCAATCGATCGGGCTAAAAATAGTATAAGCATCTCGGGCGTTAGTGCCACCGGTCTCGGGTAAATATGGGGACCTCTGTAAACGCGTCGGTCCCCACACTATTACCCTCCACCGTTATAACGCACTTGCCGCCCTTGATACTTAATATACTATAAAATTCCGGGCTTTGGAAATTTTAAAACTCCCTATTTGTAAATACTACTATAGTATTTATAAATAGGGCGTTTTAAAATTTCGTCAGTTAATTTTTTGGAGCAGTGTATTTGATTTTCAAGAAAAAATTAAGAATAGAGGGATTTTTACTTTTTTTACATCATGATCAAAAAATGTAGAGAATACCAAAAGTAGCAAAAGGTAAAGATTTTTTTGTTTTCAAAATCGCACTCATTTTTTAAGTATACAGTACATAAATAAATAAATATGCAAAATATCAGAAACAGCCCAAGATGAATGAAGGCTACATCAACATTTTTTAATTCATTAAAAGTGTAAATATTAACCGCTTGCCTTACCACATTTTCTGCCGAAAAACGGTCAGTTTTAACTAAATCCTTTTTGTAATATTTTCCATAAATAATATTAAAATAAAACAATATAAATCGTAAACTAAATATAATTAATTTAATATGCGGAACGAGTAAACTCGACATAATACTTATACGCCGGTAAAGTCAAAACGAGTTAACTCGGGATAGTAAGGTAAGGGATTGATTTTGAACATCAACATCAACATGTTATTATTAAATTATACTCTTACAATATTTTGTATTGTTGCTTAACCCGAATTACTTTTATTCTAATTTACTGGTATTGGTTAATAATAATAATGATTAATAGTAATGATTAAAGCATAATGTAATAATACATCTAGTTTTTTTTTAAATGCACCTGAGTGTAGAATTAGTGCACAACACGAAAAAACTCGTGCGACCACACGTTTTCCTATAATTCGGGAATAAATCTAATGTTCCATTTTTGGAACACCGGGAAAAAACGGGTTAATACCATACCCAATTTCCTAAAATAGGATGAATTAATGCTGTTGTCGTCCATATAATGAAGTGTTATTATTTGATGACTTTATGCAGGTCTGGGGATATATCGTCACTACAGGTGGACGCCATCGTCAATTCCACGAACGAGTCAATGGCCGACAGCAACCCCGTCAGCGACAAGATATTCAGGAGGGCTGGCCCTGGTCTTAAGGAGGAAGTCAGTTTGGATATAAGAGGTCAGCTATACATTTTATAGACTCGTATATATTAATTTAAAGGTCAAGAAAGAAATTTCTATGCAAGTTTTAAACAGGAAAACATTCCTCAAAATCAATAAAAAGACCATAGAATAGATAATATTCCAAGTTTAATAATTCTTATGTTTTTCTATCGCGTAGTAATATAGTAATCAATGAAAAAGTGCGTTTTAAGTATGATTTAGCCTTGTTCGTGAGTTTGTGTTATGTTAACCCAAAACATTTTAGATTTAATTGGACATTTATGTTACGGCTTATGTATATCCCAGTTCTGAAATCGACCGCTGTTCCATTCGCTGTGGGATGTCATGTAAAGCATATATAAGAATATTTTAGTTTTCCTTATGAAGTATATGAAAATGCACAATTTCAGGGCTAGTATTTTCAAAATGGACTAACTTACATTGAGATTGGTGCACATCTTTTTACCCTGAATTTCACCCTATCTAATCATTTCTGCATAACTATAGAACATAGGATCTTAATCGACAATTTTGAAAAATATTTGGTTTTTAGTTTTGATACACATCCCAATTTTTGAGTCCAAGACGTAATAAAAATGACAATTGCCCTCATTTACATTTTAACCAATGAAATCGAATAACGTTGATGAGATGATCCAATAAAATTCTAATTACGATGCGTAACAGACCACGCTGCATATTATGCATGGCAATTCACCCTGGGTGGTATCTAATCAGATAATCCCTCATGTTGGTTTTGCCTAGCAACGCGTTAGTACATTTTCTATAGCATATAAAACGTCAGTTATTGCCGGACTTTTAAGCAGTTTGCTCCTGAATTCGATCTGTTTGTATTTTCGGGCGAAGTGTTAGTGCTTTCATCAGTGATGGTATTCATAGGCATTTCTCAAAATCTTGGTAAGCTCATTTTTACTACAATTATTGTGGCGCAGATTAATACACGTCTGACACTTGGTGTCACTAAATTTAACTTTTCAAATTATGAAGTGTGAACTTTCTGTTCGGCCAATTGTCTTCTCGAGACTGATTTTTCCTAGGCAATTATTAGCGTCTGGATCACTCTTGCTTGTTGCTTCTAGAAAATCTGCACTCCTGCTTCGCAGTCGTGCCGATTTTCATCGCAACAAGCAATTGTGATCCTGCCGCTAATAATTGCCGGCTAAATCATAGGCACTCGTTATATTACTGTTGATAATTAACGTTTCTCCATGGTTTTTGGAATTATTAGCAATAATTGGAAATTTATAGTTGATACTTGAGGAAAATGTATAAACAGCTTAATATACAGTGCGAGTCTCTAACTTGGAATAAATTCAGTAAATCAAACAAAGTTTATTTTTCGGAAATATGCTCGGACACGTCGATTAGTATTTTAAATTGCGCTCTTTTTGTTGTAATAAAATTTTATACAGCGTGTCCCAAATTTGAGATATGACGTCATCGACTATTTTTTTAATAGCAACCCTAATTTTTTTATCACTATTTTTAAATAGTATATCAAGTTACACATGTGTGCCAAATTTCAAATTTTTTTTCCCTGTCATTTAGAAGATACTCTTTAGGAATAGTGATAAAAAAATTAGGGTTGCTATTAAAAAAAATAGTCAATGACGTCATATCTCAAATTTGGGACAAGCTGTATAAAATTTTATTACAACAAAAAGAGCGCAATTTAAAATACTAATCGACGTGTCCGAGCATATTTCCGAAAAATAAACTTTGTTTGATTTACTGAATTTATTCCAAGTTGGAGACTCGCACTGTATGTATGATCTGTCTAAGGCACAAACTTAATTTAATTCCCATAGATAACTACTGGCGAAGGAATATAACTAGTGATAAAAAAATATATTTTTTTACGTTTACAATTTTAGTTATACTGAAAGACGTTGGGTTGTATTTATATTTTTTAACTTTGAAGTAATTCCCTAGGATCAGCCGTATATGCAAAATTCATTTCTGAGCAAAACAAAAATTACGTTTTTCTACTTTGGTTTAACAATCGACCTTTTGTTATATCAAAAATAGATTAATAATGAGATTTTTTATTTTACAGTTTTGCTCATTATTAAACTATTTGTGATAACATGTTAGTTGTTGCGATTGGCAGTACTTAAACGTGACATATGTCGACATCAAAATGTAAAATTGCCGTTAACTCATAGGATAATTGGAACCGCCCAATGCGTTACACACTGAATATGTTCGAATGCATATCGGGGAGTTCGCCACCAGTACCACTAAGGTTAAAGAAAACGGAGGCGTCATATTGTTCACTTTTTATCCGCGTGGAAAATGTAGGAACTCGGTGACAATGGCCGGACGCATGGATTCACTTGGCTCTCGGTGACGACGTTTAGGCAACACAACATACACAGTGGAAAGCTTGTAATTTATTATCACTTTGTTTGCAAAACGAATATCACGGAAGAAATAGCGAGAGTATAATGCATATTTCATTCGCGGCGAAAAAGAGCCGCTTGAGTCGGTATGTTAATTCGGTGTGGATTTTTAATTAGCGTCGATCGATGCCTGACACGAGGAACGAGAAACAAATGTAAACATAACCTTAAATTTCGATTATCATTTAGGCGTTGCATTATTTTATAAGCTTACATTGGTTATAACTTACGTGGAAATAGTTTGTTTATCGCACCCTTGGCAACCTCCCTTATTTTTGGAGGTGTGTAAGTAATATTCTTGATTTAATATGATTTAAAATTAACTGTTGAAATCGCTGTAGAAATACGTATGTCAAATATTAAATTCGTTCGAAAGGATCAAATGTTTTTAGTGCTGCCAAATTTTAAAAGATAAAACTCACTAGGTTTAAGTATATATTTTATTTTAGAAATAATTCCTTAACTAAAACCAAAGTAGAAAAAATAGTATATTATACTTATTTAATAAGAGGCATTGTGGGGCACTCCTTGCTGCGCGAGTCGTGCTCCAATCCCACTCGTGCTACAATATACCCTCTTATTAAACTTGTATAATAATGTACGATTGTAGCAGAAATACTTTCGAAACATGAAAGTTTCACTTCTTCCAGTAAAGATCTTGCTCCATCTGATGATACATTTTACATGCGGCCTTGAACACTCTTTAAGCATTTTCATTATAAACTTCTAAACCAAGTACTACTCTACATTGAAAATAATATTATATGCACGCACGTATTTAATATTGTTAATACAAGATTAATCAGAAGGGAAAATATCTACGGAACGTATCGTGATCGGTCAAACTGGATCCGCGATAAACACGAAATTTTATTAAGAGTATAACGACCGCTGTTAGGAGGTCATCAATTCAGGTACAGTTAATCTATAATTTCATTGCTATTCAACGAATGGCTTTCTTTTAAAAAATGACCCAATAAGGCAAAACTCGACTTATTTTAAATATTCAGAATCTAAACTTTGTTTTTATTTTATTTGGCAGAATTAATGTTTATTTCATATTACTATCATTAATAATATGAACTACGAGTACTAATACGTATATATCGACGGTAACCCGACAAAGAGGCGTAAGCGGCAATAACTTAATTTCACAGGAGTGACATATAACTGTTAATTTTTGTATTTGTGTAAAAATTTTAATACTTAACGTTGTATTTTGTTATTAATGACTTCTACTTATTATTTATAGCAATATAATTTCTAGTATACAGGGTGTCAATTTGAAAACTTTCAATGCGAATATCTGTGAAAATAAAAGAGTTAGAAAAGCGCAATTTGGTACAAATGTTATACAGGTAGGGGGAACTAGGACCAGCATATTTTGGTTATGGGGTGAGTGACCCCTTGGGCCCCATTCACCCTAACCCCAAAATTTTAAATGGCATCACCCTTTTTGTGATCCCTTAAATTAAACGTTTTTTCGAGTAGTATTCACCAGTACAAGAATTTTTTTTAAATTTAATACAGGGCCGAACAAAAAAGTATAATTAAAATAAAATAAATTCTATGAATTGCTATTTTATTTAATTGGATTCTTATAATTCATTCCATTTTGGGCTACAAAAAAGGATAATAAAATTTTTTGCTCCAAATACTCGAAGCAGTGGGTCAGGTTTCAACAAATAACAATTAGTTATTTCAGTCAGGTGTCTAAATCGCAATTCTTTCAGCCATACTGTAAACCATGTCTAATACCGGATAAAAAAGAAAATAGTGAATTCGTCTGAAATTATTTCACTTCGATCGTTTTTGAATTTGACGTACAATCTAACACACCTGACTGCAATAGGTGATTGTTAATTGTTGAAACCTGACCCACTGGTTCGAGTATTTGGAGAAAAAAAAATTATTATCCTTTTTTGTAGCCCAAAATGGAATGAATTATAAGAATCCAATTAAATAAAATAGCAATTCATAGAATTTATTTTATTTTAATTATACTTTTTTGTTCGGCCCTGTATTAAATTTAAAAAAAAATTCTTGTACTGGTGAATACTACTCGAAAAAACGTTTAATTTAAGGGCTCACAAAAGGGGTGATGCCATTTAAAATTTTGGGGTTAGGGTGAATGGGGCCCAAGGGGTCACTCACCCCATAACCAAAATATGGTGGTTCTAGTTCCCCCTGCCTGTATAACATTTGTACCAAATTGCGCTTTTCTAACTCTTTTATTTTCACAGATATTCGCATTGAAAGTTTTCAAATTGACACCCTGTATGTATTTTCAGTGGTTAAAAGCAATATTTTGTCGTTTACGCCATTTTAAATTTGTCATTTGTCGGTTACATTTTTTTTGTTGGCGCATACGTCTTACATACTCGCAATAAAATATTTTTAAACGTCGCTTACGCAATTTTGAGGTTTTAATTTTTTCAGTGTCAGTTAAGTTTATTATATTATCTATAATAATTAACATGAGAAGAACACTAATAAAAATAATAATGATTGTAAAAGCTACGTAACATATTTTTTTAAGTAGAGTATTTAACAAAAAATAATAAATTAAATAAAAACACACATTCTCATAAAGCTCTTTAATTAACTAAGGTATCAAAAATACAGAATAAACAATATCAAATTCTCTAATAAAACATTTTAGTTATTAATATTCTAGTTAACAATAAATGAATTCTTATAAAACAAATTAACACATTTGAGGATTTAAATTAAAAGGAAAAAATTTCACAGATTCACACGTCATCCTCAACATCAGATTAAGGTAGAACATCCGGAACATTCTGTCCGAATTTTAAAGATAAATACTCGTCATGATAAGATTTCTTTATAGCTCCGATTCGGCACATGGTCATTAAATTGTCAAATTTCTTTTTATTAATAGGCAGTTCTGAATTACAAGCAGAACTGCGATTCACATTTCTTGAGTGACGGTTCGCGGGTTTTTTTCTGGTACGGCCTAGAGCAAGAGGTGGTAATACAGATAGGTGCGGTCACGCAGCCAGCCGTCTCTGCAACTGACCCTACCTATCTGTATTACCACCTCTTGTTCCTCGGCGGTACTAAAAAAAAACCCGCGAACCGTCACTGCATTTCTTAAACCTAATTCAACTTCTTGACTAGAATTATTCATGTTGTAACTGGTGTATATTTTAATACTGGGTAGATCAGACTTGTATAACTCAACAATTTTCATGTCAAAAAATTTGATTTTATTTCCATGTATTGTCTTTATTTTCCTTAATGTAGCTAGGGGTTTCCAGTCGATAAATTCCGTAAACTGTGAAACATGCACCTCGTATGGTTTCGGACGACGTCTTGCATTTCTTATCATGGTGGGCCATTCTGAGGGTGCTTGTATATTAAGTTTTTTTTTTTTGCATATTTCTCGATAGTTGCAAGCATACTATCTACAGGCATGTAGGTATGGCCTGCAACCAAAAATTTTAATGAAATTTTTCTTATTTTCTTATATTGTTTTATACTTTTTTAAGAAATACGCCAACATAGATAATATATATCTATTTTTATTTTGCCCTGAGCAATTATCACAGAATAGGGAGACTTCTTCAAATGAGCTAGTTACATTACTAAAGTCAAAATAGTCTCTTGTCACTTGGTTAAATTTTAGTGTCAATAAATGGTTTTTCAAAGCCATCTTAGATTTTTATTCAATAAAATGGCTATTGGAATACGAGTTTTATGCAAATAACTTTTAATGCGTTAGGAATTTCGATAGGGTTGTGATTAGGAAAAATGTTTGTTTTTTTAATTCCGCATGGAATGACATAAAATTATACAGGGGCTCCAATTTAAAATAAGAAAAATAAAGTGCTTTAAAGTTTGGAATGTTTGACACTAAATTTTGGAGATAATTAATATCAATCAAATTTGGTTAACGGGACTATCAGACCTTATTTAATAAGTACCTTGTATGATTTTATTAACGAGACACTATTTTTATTTTTATTTATTTTTTAAACAAATAGTGCAAAACTGATTTTTTTTTCTAGTTCTATCTAAATTGGTCAAGTAGGAATACAGATGGTGCAAACTTCATTGACTTCACGATTCCCATTCTTTTCTTCCCAAATGTAACAATAACCGTTTTGTGATTTACTTTCATACACAGTTAAATTATATACCGCATATTTAATGTAGAATCCATTAGTCATACTAGGTCCATGTGGTGTAGAAAGTACTTTCTGCAGATCAAATGTCGATACCAAGAATTTATTTTTCGCGGAATCATTTTGATGTTTAAGGAATAGAATTTTACAATCATCTTTTTCTCTTTGGTGATTTAAATAACCAAAAATTATCTTTGCCAGTTTTTTTTTTTATCCTCGGATATATTTTTGTACTTCACATTTAAAACATTTATCTTTTCTAGGAACGTGTACGCCTATGTTATAATCTTTCTTGAAATATTTCGTAAAACACGTATTACACAACGGCTTTCCATTTTCCTCTTCCACCAAGGTTTTATACATCCGGTAAAGGTTTGTAAAACTTTTAACTTCTGTTGGTAGATAACGTTTTTTCGTCGAAGTCCTGCAGTAGTGGGAAGAAACAGCTGGCAAACTTTCTACACAAACTGTTCGAAACGTTTCTTCTGCTCAATTATAATTTTGTATTGATTATGTTTACCTCTAGGGTCATGCTTTTCTTGAATTTTTCCTTGTAGTGACGTTCTTATTAATTTTTGAGTAATATCTAACGTATTATTAAAATGTTGACATAGTCATTCTTGTAAACCATTCTTCATAAAAAAATATTGCTATGTTAATCCTTTTCTAGAGTTTTCTGATATAGTTGTCTTTCTTTTAACAGGAATGATGTTAACACAACCATTGTTGAATCCTCTTTTATCATTATGAGATTTTAATTTCCAGAAAGTATTTATTCATTTTCAGTGAAGCTATTACATTGGTTATAACATCTTTTTCCTTGGCATGGATTCGGTTTTACTGTCTTCTTTGCAATTATGTTGTCCTTGTAATTTCGATATGATTGTCCTAGTAATCGACGGTGCCTACTTTTTTGAAGTTTATTTAATTTTTTGCCACGCTTTCTCACTTGTTCAATATCAGATGATTCATTACTACTGGAATATAGATGACCACTGGCAGAGCTAGATCCATCAGGACAATTTGATCTTTCTTCAATGGTATCATTTAATTCATCTCTGGATCTATCTGAGATATTTTTGTTTATTGGGCATACATTTTCTTTATTCCAGTTTAAAATCCCTTCATCATTATTATTATATTTCCCGCTGGTATCGGAATAATCAACTATTTTAATTAGTACATTGCTATTTACTGGTTCGTTAACGCCATTTTGAATTTCGGCAGTATCTAAATTCTCAGGAATAAAATATCCATACTTTCTATGTCCATAATACTTTGATCTTTATTCGTTTCTATCTGTTGTAGTGCCAAATTTGTTATCATTTTACCACGATACATCTGAAAAAGAAAACGGCATAAGCGACATTTTGAATGTTGTGACATACGAGTTTGGCGGTTACGCCTTTTTATTTTAAATTTAACAAAAAAACGTAACCAATGAAATCAAATGTCGCGAATATTTTCTGGTTAACGACTATTATAAAAATATAAATTTGTCTGAATTGACGCAGAATGAGTCAAGTAATCATTTATTTATAAACAGAAAGCAAACGAACCTTTTTTACTTCGGCAATCCCTGCTTGGCGTAACACCACTATCCCTAATGGCGGCTGGGCGGTTACTGCCAGAACGAACAGTGTTTTTGTCGCTTACGAGGAATTGAACGCAAATATTCCCGAATTTAAAACTTTGGCGCATAGGATCGTTGCACACACTGATAGAGCTTTAAAAGATCTTGACAGTGTATTATAAAACTCATTTAGGCCATTTTTATTTATTTATTTATTTATTTATTATTATTGGTGTGTTAACATACGTTTTACACAGGTCTACAATACATACATTGGATAACTTACAAACTAGAAACAGAGAAAAAAAAAGAACATTCGAATTACTAAATGTCACTTTGAAAGAATTCGCTGTAATTATACGGCGCAAGTTTTATTAGCAAATTTTTAACAGTTGTTTTAAATGTTTTAAAAGGTAAATTTTTTATAGATGAGCTTAATTTATTATAAAAACTTGGCCCGTAATAATTTACACCTACGCGTGACTTCGTAAGACGCAATTTTGGAATACTTAAATCATTGGTGTTTCGTAATGAATAGTCAGTATTGCTACGTGTTTCATATCTATTGATATTGCACTTAATATAACATAGACACTTATAAATATACAATGCAGGAAAAGTTAATAATCCAAGCTTGGAGTAGGATTGTCTACAATCATCGCTTACGGCTCTTTGTCGGGTTACCGTAGATTTGAAATTGAAAATTTGTTGTAGAAGCATTATAGCTATTAATATAACGAGAATATTATGCGATTCATAATAATTCGCGAAGAACGAGATTACCATAAATCGGAAATATTCGAGTTATATACAAAGCTTTATCGTATCATTGACGATACCGATGCTAAATCAAATAAACTAATTATGTTTGTCTGGCATGTAAACATTATAACAAACATTTGTACGTTCTTATTAGCGTTTATTGATTCATTATTAACGTATTATGAGTAACTAAGGTACCATTGATGATATCTATGATACATAGTTTGTTGACTCGTAACTAACGTATTATGGAATTATAGTATTATGATCCTATTAATTAACAATGAATGTTTAACATAACACAAACATAACAGGTGATGATTTTCTGACGACAAAATAAATTAAAGAAAGAGGAAAAGTAGCCAGAATATTATTCAACCCGTTCGTAAGTCTACGGAATTATTGAAAAATCGTCATTTTTTTTAAGTCTTTGCAAGACTTAATTTTGTAGAATTACTACGAACAGATATATTAAAGCTACTTTTTGTCTTCAATTAATTTATTAAAAACAATTCATTGCATTGCCAAAAAATTTTGCGGGGCCCTGTGTTGTAATTCTTCCAAGCATCGATCATAAATACATTTTATATGTACATTGGATTAAGTGTTTAACCGGTGTTGTGATATTGTGTAACGACATTTCAATAAGAACCAACGCTTGACCCTGTGCAACCACACATTTCTCACACCCACGCAGCCGGACATTTTCAACAACAAATTGCTATTTTTCTTTACCTTTTCTTTACCTTACGATAGTACACATAATCTGAATGTAACCACATCAAAATTAAAAAGGCATGATTTAGGCATTGATATATTTTTCCAACAAACCTGTAGTTATAATCTCTTTATTCCATAGATACAATATACATTTACAGTACTGGATGCGTCAGAAAGGTATACATATCAAAACAATCATGGTGATGGTTGTGACCGTTACTACGTGGTAATTCATTATAAAATCACTGAATAAAACACTTACTATGTTTTTTACCACAATTTATTTGATGTATGTACAAATATTTCATGTACATACATATCACGACTTAAGTTTCGACGTTTTACTGTCATTATCAAGTGAAACAATTAATGGAAGACGTTACATTTATATCGGTACGAAAATAGGGTGAGGGTAACAAAATGGTTACAGTGAACAGGTGCAAAAACATAATTAAGAGATTAAAGAATTTTGAAAAGCGGTGAGTACATTAGATCGGTCTGCTCGTTCAACAGATTAACGAGGGGATTATTGCTAAATCTGAAAATTTCGGCGGATTCAAGGAAGTTAAGCTTTGTACCTTTTGTACAGTTGTGTAAAATTTTCATGTTTTGGATTTCGGGGAATGAATGTTTACATTCTAAAGAATGGTTAGAGAATGAACTGGAATTTTGATTTAATCTAAAGGCGCGGAAATGTTCAGAATATCTTTTTTCAAAACTACGACCGGTTTGTCCTACATATACACTATTGCATTCGGAACAAGAAATTTCGTAAACACCTGATTTCTTTAAGGGATTGATTTTATCTTTTGAATTGAATAATATGTTTGATAATTTGCAGCTTGGTTTAAACGCGATTTGATGGTTTTGTTTGCGGAGAATGTGAGCTATTTTTTCGGTAGTTTCACCATAATATGTTAGGGAAATGAATGGATCTTTGTTCGAATTTTCCTCTCTAGGATAAATGTGGGTCATTGTAATTTGATATCGTTTTTTGTTAATTAAATTTTGAATAAGTTTGACTGGATAACCATTACTTTTTGCAATGTCTAAAATTTTGTTCAGTTCTATGGCTTGATTGTTAGGAGATAATGGAATTGAAAAAGCTCGGTGTATCATTGAATGGTAAGCAGCTAATTTATGCGACATTGGGTGATTGGAGTTATATGGGATAGTGGAATTTACGTTGGTGGGTTTTCTATATATATATCAAATTCAATTTTGTTATTATTATGGATCAAGGTCAGGTATAAAAAGTTAGATTAAATCAAAATTCCAGTTCATTCTCTAACCATTCTTTAGAATGTAAACATTCATTCCCCGAAATCCAAAACATGAAAATTTTACACAACTGTACAAAAGGTACAAAGCTTAACTTCCTTGAATCCGCCGAAATTTTCAGACTTAGCAATAATTCCCTCGTTAATCTGTTGAACGAGCAGACCGATCTAATGTACTCACCGCTTTTCAAAATTCTTTAATCTCTTAATTATGTTTTTGCACCTGTTCATTGTAAACCATTTTGTTACCCTCATCCTATTTTCGTACCGATATAAATGTAACGTCTTCCATTAATTGTTTCACTTGATAATGACAGTAAAACGTCGAAACTTAAGTCGTGATATGTATGTACATGAAATATTTGTACATACATCAAATAAATTGTGGTAAAAAACATAGTAAGTGTTTTATTCAGTGATTTTATATCAAAACAAATTATTATTATTATTTATTTATATCTCATAAGTGCATTATTTACATGATGAAGGACTAAATTACAGGCTAGTGTAAAAATTCACGAAGGTAAGCGAAACGTTTGAAATAAGTTATTTTTAAAAAGAAACAGCAATGCCATCGGAAGTACGATGATTTATGGTGGTTGAAGCGTGAAACGTTTTCCTGCAATTTTCAAGATAAATTAGTTTTCGATTTAAGATGGCTCTCACTTTAGAATCACCAGAGTCGAAATGATCTCTAAACTCAATAGCCATATCCTTGAAGCAGTACTTTCACGCAGTCATCGAAACAAAGGCGATGAATTTAGTGACCTAAAATCAGGGGCGGCTCGTTATATACATGGTGCCCGGGACAACATGAGCAACTTCTATTAGATTACTAAAAAATTGCACAGATAACATTGGTTTTATGAAGTGCCAAATAAAGTGTTTAAATTGTCATGGAAATTTATTCAAGCCGCATCTCGGTATCTTGAGTAGCAGAAAAGTTACGGCAAATGAAATAAATGAGGAGATTTTGTTTTTATTTCAATTTTGAACAAGGGGGCCATGACAAGTGGGATTTGGGGGCAGATTCTTATTGAGCTCTCGAACCTGCACCTTTTTGTTAATTTGACCATCTCTCTATCTCTTCAAATGCAGAAGTTGCCCATGTTGTCCCTACGAAATCCGGGTACCCTGTAGAGCCAAGGAGCCATGGCATTACCTGTAGTTACAATCTCAGCAAGCAGTTTTAATTAATTCTTAAAACACTTTTTCGCCAGTTACTTTGGTCTAGAAAGATATATCGTTATTTTTTTCTTCAAAAAAGGAGTGGGGTAGGGTATATTGTATAAGTGGCTATACCATCAACTTGTTCTACGAGCCGCCACTCGTTATAACTGTTCGTAGTTAAACACGCATTTTCTTAATTGCGTTTAAAATCGATCATTTTCTAAAATAAATAAAAAATATTTAAAATTGTTTAAATTTTTTTATATAATTCTACACGACTCCTTAATTATTATATTTTAAGAATATAATCAACTTCTTAAATTCAACAATTTTTGAATGGGTTATTACTGTTGCATTTTTTAATTGCGTTCAAAATTGAGCATTTTCTAAAATAAATAAAAAATAGTAGAAATTGTTTAAAAATTCTGAAATAATTCTCAAATAACTCCCAAATCATTATATATATAATTAAGTTCTTAAGATCTTCGTGAAGTATATAAATAGCAGTGTTTCTAACGTTCTACTTCTTAAAATTCGACCAGTTTTTAATCTGCCCCGGGCGATTGAAAATTATCAAAATATTCGTATTTTTTTCTCCGGTCGGAACGAGATTAAATTCTTATCGCCAATCCACGGTGCACCTGCTGATAATAATTCAGTTTGCAGGCCGCCGTCACGAAGAAGTGTTCCGATTCCGAATATTTATTTTCCAAAAGTTTTAGTGCCTGTTGTGTTGTAATACATCTTCAGGATTTGTGTGTGTTAGTGTTTGTGTTCTTCCACTCCATTCCGCCCCATCAATCCGAGGGAAGCAAAAAATCCTCATCTAGGTTACATCTTAACAGCTAAAACGCCTCGAAAGGATTTTCCATTTTTGTAAGTTTTGATTTTCTTGCATTTCTTTCTTTCATCGAAAGTGAAATAGGATATTGTTTCAGTAGCTTTAGAAAATTTCAAGTGTCTGGTAATTGCCTTTTTCAATTGCGTTTAAAATTGAGCATTTTCTAAAATAAATAAAAAATAGTAGACATTACTTAAAAATTCTGAAATAGTTCCATACAACTCATAAATTATTATGTTTTAAAAATATAATAAACTTCTTAAATTCCAATCATTTTTAAATGGGTTAACTGTTCTTGGTTTTTTAATTGTGTTCAAAATTGAAAATTGAGCATTTTCTAAAATAAATAAAAAATAGTAGAAATTGCTTAAAAATTCTAAAATAATTCCATACAACTCCCAAATTATTATGTTTTGAGAACTTAATCAACTTCTTAAATTCTAATAATTTCTTAATGGGTTATAACTGTTCTTCGTTAAACATGTACATTTTAATTGCGTTCAAAATTCTGCATTTTCTAAAATAAATAAAAAATGGTAGAAATTGTTTAAAAATTATGAAATAATTCTATACAACTCCTTAATTATTATATTTTACGAATATTAGCAATTTCTTCAATTTTAATAATACTAGCAACTTCTTCAATTTTAATAATTTTTTTTTAATATGTTAAAACCGGAGGCGGCTCGTTATACCGGGTGTGGCACTTAAGACGCCTCGGACCATAGCTCCTTTACGATAAAAGCTATCGACAAAAATCTAAGAACAAAGTGGTGCATAGTTACCGTCGCTATGTTTCAAAAATATTTCCAATCATCAGTGCCGTACTCCAGTGGCGTACCAAACTTATGTTTTTTTAAATGGAATGCCCTATTTTTTATTGCAGATTTGGAAAGTGCTCGACGAGTACTTATTTTTTTATCTAACATGTTATACCCTTCACTTTAGCGGTTTCGCTGTTATAACCCCTTCTTTCAAAATTGCGTCCCATTTTTGAGATTTTTTTGTAGAGAAACTAATTGATGCCGGCGCCTAAATTTTGAATTGAGGTACAGGTTAAGACCTCGTATACCTTCACATAATTTTTTTTCGGGTAATTTATGGAAAAAAAATAATTTTTGATTGATCTTCGCATGTTGTCATTTTTTCCGAAAATTTCAAATGGCACCCCCCTAAAAAAATTACGGCGTTGTACAGCCAAAACTCTAAATTTTTCATTGGTGTAAAAAAAATTACACATTGCATAACAAAATTTCGGAGAAAAAAGGAATTTCATCGCAAATGTCGGGAAACGTTTTCCGTTCCCAAGTGTGCCATGAGAAAACAAAAGATTGGTAATTGTCAAAGTAAATTATTAGACGTCAGTAGCAGCCATAAGTCATTTTTGATAAACGTTCTAAAAATGTTCCGAACTCAAGAGGAAATGGTTGACATGATATTTATTCTTGGAGAATGTAACAAGAATTGTTTCTTGGCATCACGAGTGTACGCTGCGAGATATCCGCACAGGGCACATCCAAATGAACGTGCGTTTCAAAAAGTGAAGTGTTGGAGAGATTTACTACTACGGGAAGTGTGAAACGGCCAAGGAGAGTTAGAAAGAAGGCAGTTATTACCGAAAATAATGAACTGCAGGTTCTGGAGGCAGTTATTGAAGATCCTCATACCAGTATCCGTGATATTAGTAGGAATCACGATATTTCAACGCGATCCGTACATCGTGTTCTTAAAAAGTACAAATTCCGTCCATTTAAGATTCAACTGCACCAAGAATTACAACCTCAAGATTTTCATGCGAGGCAAGATTTCTGCATGTGGGCTATCAACAAAATTGAGCAGGAGGAATCATTTCTTATGCGCGTATTATTTTCTGATGAAGCAACGTTCCATAGAAATGGGCATGTCAATCGTCACAACTACCATTATTACGCCGATGAAAACCCACAAGCCATGCGAATGATAAACCACCAGCAAAGATGGTCGCTGAATGTTTGGGGAGGCATACTTGGAGAACACCTTTTGGGTCCTTATTTCATCGAGGGGCACCTGAACGGCAACAGTTATTTGAGGTTCCTTCGCGACGACTTGGATGATCTCTTGGAAAATGTCCCTCTAGCCGCTCTTCGACAGATAGTTTTCCAGCACGATGGAGCTCCTGCACATAATAGCTGTGTCGTTCGGGAATTTCTCGATGAAACGTATCCGGACTCCTGGATTGGTCGTGGGGGTCCTGTGAGGTGGCCGCCAAGATCACCAGACCTCACTCCCCTTGACTTCTTCCTTTGGGGCCATATCAAAGACGAGGTTTACAGGACGGTACCAACTACTGTCGAGGATATGAGGGAGAGAATCCGCGCGGCTTTCCGCGGTATATCACCAGAAGTCCTTAGGGCAGTGTCTAGAGCCTGTGAGTCGAAGTTGTGGTTATGCCTCCAGCAGGAAGGTCGTCATTTCGAACATTTAGTTTAAGTTGTTAAATTTTCTTTATCTGCATTTTTCATATCATGTTGAATAAATAGGTACATACTATTATGTTGACCGTATTTGTGTATTTGTTTTCTCATGGCACACTTGGGAACGGAAAACGTTTCCCGACATTTGCGATGAAATTCCTTTTTTCTCCGAAATTTTGTTATGCAATGTGTAATTTTTTTTTACACCAATGAAAAATTTAGAGTTTTGGCTGTACAACGCCGTAATTTTTTTAGGGGGGTGCCATTTGAAATTTTCGGAAAAAATGACAACATGCAAAGATCAATCAAAAATTATTTTTTTTCCATAAATTACCCGAAAAAAAATTATGTGAAGTTATACGAGGTCTTAACCTGTACCTCAATTCAAAATTTAGGCACCGGCGTCAATTAGTTTCTCTACAAAAAAATCTCAAAAATTGAGCGCAATTTTGAAAGAAGGGGTTATAACAGCGAAACCGCTAAAGTGAAGGGTATAACATGTTAGATAAAAAAATAAGTAATCGTCGAGCACTTTCCAAATCTGTAATAAAAAATAGGGCATTCCATTTAAAAAAACATAAGTTTGGTACGCCACTGGAGTACGGCACGCCACTGATGATTAGAAATATTTTTGAAACATAGCGACGGTAACTATGCACCACTTTGTTCTTAGATTTTTGTCAATAGCTTTTATCGTAAAGGAGCTATGGTCCGAGGCGTCTTAAGTGCCACACCCGGTATAGAGCCAAGGGGCCATGGCACTACATGTAGTTTGAAGCTCGGCAAGAATTTTTAATATGTAATATACTTGTTTCTCATTGATAACTTGGTGAAACATTATGTTAATATAGGTTTAAAAATTAAAATTCACTTGGTTCCCCGATATTCGATATTAAATGCCCTTATTACCTGACCGACTGTCACCTAATGTATATAATCCACAAAATTTCGTTTTGTACATCATTCTTGAAAATGGCACTAAGCCGAAACTGGTTGAAAATAAAGCAATTTAAACAAACCAAGTGAATTTTAATTTTTAAACCGATAAGAATTTTTAATTAATTCTTAAAACACTTTTTCGCCATTTACTTTGGTCTAGGAAGATAAATTCTTGTTTCGCCAAAAAGAAGGGAGGGGGGGTATATTGTATCAGTGGTTCTACCATTGACATGTTCCATGAGCCGCCACTGCCTAAAATTAAGTTTACCATCGAACCATCGAAACGATTTTATAAAATTATAGCAAATCTGCTTAAAACTGATCATCTTAATGTATTTCTTAAAAAATTATTGCCACAATGATCAAAACTGACCACGTGTTTGTTATTTTTGTAATTGTTTTATTCTTTAATGTAGTTTGTTAGATTGAAATACAAAGCTTAAAATTAATAAAATATATTTTTCGTCAGAAAAGGGTGTCATTGATGCATCGCTAAGAAATTTTAATTATGCCATTTCTAATACGTCAAAAATCACCATGTAAACCTTTTCACACATAATATGTTTTCACATGTTAAATAGTACAATACACAACAAATGTTTCATTGTTCGACGAAAGAAACAGTAGAAACTTTAATAACAAGTTGTGTATTGTACTATTTTTTTTCCAACAACACAATACCTACATTTAATTCGGAGGTTTTGTAAAGATTCAATTCATTTTAAACGATTTATAATTTAATTTATATTTAACATTTTAGAATGTAAATTTATTCAATGAAAATCACGTGTTTTATCATTTTCATACGCGAAAAAGAATGATGTTTCCACCATCAGTCCTAAAGTCCACATTTTGGCCCTAATTTTCGAGCGTAAAGTAGAACTTTACGTCCTAGGGCGAAACGACATTGTTGTAAGCAATGTTGACTAGCGGGCGGGCTATAAAATACAAATAATTGTTTCTTACTTGCGTGCATTATTAATAATAATATGACTTTTCATAAAAAATACTCGGCTAATAGTCGGGATTAAATGTAGCCCCATTTTATACAGCCACAACGTTGGATAGGGTACACTGCCATTGACAGCAAATTTTATAGAAACTTTACAAATGCTGTTGTTATTGACACCTATTACTATGGTTACATACAAATGAAGCATATCAAGGAAACTGCGATTATTTCTATTGTCTCGTATAAATTACCTCGCTAACCTGTCATTTTACACGCTTGGTACAAAACAAATCCATTTATCCCTGAAAGTATCATGAAAAATAGATATGTAAGAGGTTTAAAAAGTTCATGGCTAGCAGAATTTATTAGAGATGTTGTGATCTCCTCGTAACTGTGCGATGATTCAGTTTATGACAATGAGGATTTCCCTAGGTTTAAAAACATAGAATTTACTTGCTTATACAGGGTTAGTCAAAATTACTGAAACTCCTAAATAATTCTCCAACTGTTAAAAAATCCAAAAAATGTTTCAAACAGAAGTTTTTTAGATGTAAAGAATCCATCGTTTAAATAAATTTTTAAAATACAGGGTGTTCATTTTATTATGAAAATTTGTTAACCTATACTTTTTAAAAAAGAATACTGTATATTTTTATAAATTTTATTAATTCTAAGGTTGATTCTACAAAGAGATTTTGTAGTAACTATGTTTTCATAAAATGCATCCCTTTTAGTTATAAGCAATTAATACAGATTTCTAAACTTAAAATTAAGAATATTTTCCCACATACACACACTTTTATTTTAACCAAACGCATAAAAAATATACCAAAATTAAAAACAAATAAAACAGTTAAATAGAATTAAAGCAAATGTTAAAACTGCCATCCCTCAGTGGCTTGACAATATCTGAATTCTGGCTAAAATGTAAACCTCACTGCAGGGACAATTTTGAAAATTCCAAACTTTTTTCGTATTAGAAAGTCTTTTGAAAACTAAAATGTTTAAATGTTTAATGTTGGCGGCGTTTACTTCGTTTCAGTTTCAGTTATTAAATAGTAGGGATGGACGATATTTCACATAACTGTGATTTTTCACTGGTATTAAAAAATCACAGGTCGTTACTGTTACTAATAGGAAAATTTCACTGCTACTTAAAATCACTGCTACTTAAAATCACTGCTACTTAAAATCACTGTTACTTAAAATCACTGCTACTTAAAATCTCTGCTACTTAAAATCTCTGCTACTTAATATCACTGTTAGTTAAAAATCACGGTTATTTAAAATCACTGCTACTTAAAATCACTGCTACTTAAAATCACTGCTACTTAAAATCACTGCTACTTAAAATCACTGCTACTTAAAATTACTGCTACTTTAAATTACTGCTACTTAAACTGTGATTGTTACTTAAAACATAATTTTAAGAAGGCAGTACAAGGTGACATTTCTAAATGTTATTTAATATTCATTATTTTATTCTCCCATTTTTGCACGGTATTGTATTTAAATTTTGAATAAATATTTTACAAAAAAGAAAAATATTTATAAAATGCTATAGTATACCATATAAAATGAAATAAATTACAACTTATGTACTAACAATTATTAAATAATTAATTGCGATTTTATAAAAACGAAAAAATGATCTTATCGGGCATCGTATTGAACCACAAACTCCGATAAACTTGACAAACCCAAAATGACTCAAAATTTATTTAATTTAAGATTCAGTGCAAATATCTAAACAAATAATACCACGAAACTAATTTTGAAATTGCAAACTTCATGAACTGATAAAAAATAAAAACAATTTACCAAACTGCAATTCTCCAAATGCTCCTTGTTCAGGTGCTCAAAAAATTAAAACAAAAATCTTTGAATATCCATACCTCTATTGAAAATGGTTGAATTTTCAAGCCCCAAATTGATTTTGAATAAGCGATACTTCGGCCGCAGAGGATAATTTTTTTTGGAATTTTGTCTGCGCGTTTTATTTTTTTTTGCGAAGTTTTCATTTAGGTGCTCAAAAAATTAAAACTAAAATTTTCAAAAATCCCTATCTCCATTAAAAACTGTGTAATTTACAAAAACCAAATTGATTTTGAATAAGCGATACTTCGACCATTGAGGATATTTTTTATGGAATTTTGTCTTTGCGATTTTATATTTCTTCTGCGATGTTTTCATTCAAGTGCTCAAAAAAATAAAACAAAAATTTTCAAAAATCCATATCTCCATTAAAAATGGTTGAATTTACAAAAATCAAATTAAATTTGAATAAGCGATACTTCGACCATTGAGGATATTTTTTATGAAATTTTGTCTTCGCCTTTTATATTTTTTCTGCGATGTTTTCATTCAAGTGCTCAAAAAAAAAAACTAAAATTTTCAAAAATTCATATCGTCATTAAAAATTGTTGAATTTACAAAAACCAAATTGATTTTGTATTAGCCATACTTGGACCATTGAGGATGATTTTTTATGGAATTTTATCTGCGCGTTTTATGTGTTTTCTGTGATGTTTTCATTAAGTGCTCAAAAAAATAAAACTAAAATTTTCAAAAATTCATATCTATTAAAAACTGTCGAATTTATAAAAACCAAGTTGATTTTAAATAAGCGATACATCGACCATTGGGGATATTTTTTTAAGGAATTTTTTCTACGCGTTTTGTATTTTTTTCCATTCAAGTGCTCCAAAAATTAAAACGAAAATCTTGAAAAATCCATATCTCTATTGAAAATTGTTGGATTTACAAAAACTGAATTGATTTTCAATTAGAGATACTTCGATCATTGAGGATATTTTTTATGGAATTTTGTCTTCGCATTTTATATTTTTTCTGCGATGTTTTCATTCAAGTGCTCAAAAAAATCAAATTAAAATTTTCAAAAATCTATATCTTTCTTAAAAATTGTGGAATTTCCAAAAACCAAATTAATTTTGAATAAGCGGTACTTTAACCATTGAGAATATTGTTTTAAGGAAGTTTTTCTAGGCGTTTTTTTTTCTGCGACGTTTTTATTCAAGTGCTCAAAAAAATAGAACGCAAATCTTCAAAAATCCATATCTCTATTGAAAATTGTTGGATTTACAAAAACCGAATGTGATGATTTCATACGGAATTTTGCCTTCATTTTTATACTTTTTCTGTGATGTTTTTGGCTAGGTGCTCGAAGAATTAAAACGAAAATTTTCAAAAATCCATATCTCTATTGGGTAATGATGTTATTTTAAAATAATCCTTCGAGAACAGAGCAAATAATTTATAAAAAAATGATTTTTTATAAAAAAAATAATTATATAAAAGATTATTTAGTATTGACCATATAGAATAAAACACTTTTTTTTATTTATTTTTTTTATTTTTTTATTTTTTTTTATTTTTAACGCCGTCTGTAAATAATTTGCATGCTCCCTTTTGTATATATATACCTGTCCATCTAAAGATGTAATTTACTTTAGTTTTGATAATGGCAAGCTGAGTTGCCGAAACTGCAGTCAAACAAAATAAACAAATAAGTGTTATACAAACAAAGTAAAAAAGTGTTTTATTCTATATAAAAAGCATGTATAACGAAGTAGAAGCTTCCTACATAACAAATATTAGTATTGACCAGTTTGTTTGTCACTATGCAATATACAATTTTTAATTTCATTCTTTCTTGGCGTCTGATTAAATCACCACATTCTTTTTTTAATTTTGAATATAATCATTTTGCGTCATCGTTGAAGAGTTTTGTAACATATAGATGATCAAGAATTTTTTCTTGCTACTTATTGATGGGTCGTTTTAGAGGTTACCTTTTTCTTATTTTGAGAGATGTTTACTTCCTGGCATGATTGATTTAATGTAGCATTGATAATGGTCATAAAATTTGTCCACGCTATGTCAACACTACAGTATTACCGACCACTCGAGACGTGTGGGGGTAAAGTTTGCGCAGAGCGAGAAGGTATTTGGAAAACGCAAGAGATCGCTACAAAAATCTCCGGATCCAATTAAATTTAAGATGGTCACTGCGCAACCCGCCTCGAGTGCTTGGTACAACTCTACTTTCTAATTTTTTCAGAATTCAAAATATTTACAAAATATTGACATTACGCATATTAAGGAAATTACGATTATATCTATTCTCTAATAATAGTTTTTTTTTTTAATTAAAGCGTAATGATAATAGACAAAATCATGTATGCACCATGGGCGTAAAATGGTAATGGTAAAATCGGTCAGCAATCTTCATCCTATAATTGTACGCCGTTGATACATAAATAAATATTAATGTAAAATCTTTATTTTAATTGATGAATTACAATAAGCGAGAGAGATGTTTTCAGTCTATTTGCGTAGGTTTTCCAATTTATATGATTGTTATTGCAGAATGCAGAACGGGTGAAGTAAAGGTGACCCAGGGCCACTCGCTGCCAGCCAGATACATTATACACACCGTTGGTCCCAAATACAACATCAAGTACCAAACTGCCGCGGAGAGCACCTTGCACACGTGTTACAGGTGAGCACACTGATTGGGGCGACAAGTATCCTACCACATTTCCCGTCCTCTCGACGACACCGTCCCAATTTTCACAGACGTCACTTATCGAAAATCGATGTGATTTAGTGAATTATTTCCAAGTCCGCCCACGTTGCACTCACTCAGAGCTAAAATTAGCCGTGTGTGTTATGCGGATATTTTCACCTACGTACATAAATAGCAGTTTTCCATTTTAATTTCACCAAATTTCCATCAGGAACGTGCTGCAGAAATCGCGGGAGCTGGGACTGCACTCGATAGCGGTGTGCGTGGTGAATTCGGTGAAGAGGAATTATCCGCCAGACGAAGGTGCCCATATCGCGCTACGTAAGCTATTTAAGGAAGCCTTGTATGTGTTTGTAAGTTAATTAACCTTGTTATCGTCGTAGGCACAGTTAGAAGGTTCCTGGAACATCACGGAAGTTCCTTGGATACTGTTATATTCGTCGTGGAGAACACCGACCTAGGTATCTACGAAGTGCTCTTGCCGTTATACTTCCCAAGGTCGAAATACGAGGAGAACGCAGCTCGCTGGCAATTACCTGCAGATATTGGAGGGCCAGACGGTGAACCAATGATTCCAGACAGGCAGATTAGGATTATTGATAATCCACAACACACACTCCACCGTAAGTAAATCCGCTAAAGGTAACATTAACTTCGATGGAAAATACCAGCTGTTATGATAATATTTATGTATGACAATCGTGGCAAGTGCAGCTAAAAACAAGTATTTCCTGCTGATACAACATATTTTGTTTTCGGTTAAAATTACGGGTATCTCGATTAAGACTTCTAAATATAGCTGTTATGTTTTAATTTTCATCAACAAAATATTATTATGCTCTCTTATCTATTAACAATTTTGTGATGAGTATGACATCATTAATTTTGGGAGGAGAAAAGCTACTCAAAAATAAAATAAAAAATCCAGGTCCGTAATTGAAAAAATAAAGTTGTGGGCATCTAATTAACAAAACGTCGTATTTGAAAAATAAAATAAAAATCTGGAAGTACTTACAAAAGTGTCTTAAGAAAGTGCTCTTGGTTGTTCAAATTAACTAGTAATAGAGTAGTAAACAAATAAAAACCAAAATTGTTTTTTATCAAATATCTCCGGAAGTAGTCGGAATATTTCAAATTTCTTTAATTTAACAAATTATTCAGCATTAAAATACGCAACTTTGTCTTCATTTAATCAACTCTCGAGAGATAGCAATGCTAATACATCGAATTTGTAACACCCTGTATAACCGAGTCCCGCATATATCCGAGTGCGATATGTTTTGCTCAATCATCCGGTTCCAGCAGCGAAAGGGAGAAATAACGGATGTCATGGCAAAATATTACATTTATTATTAGTATATTAATTTTGTAAATGTTTCTGTATTTGTCTATTCTGGCTTGGCAACGACTAGTTGTAAAAACAGGGCGAACGCTTATATTGTTATTTTGTTTATAAAAAGGTTCTAGCATGATACATGTATTTTAATCTGAAATTTAATGTTTTTTTTTGTTTCTAGTCAAAATTATTTAAAAAAGTTATACGATGCGTATTGGTTTGTGTAAATTAGTATAGAAGATATCGCATTTGTCTATGTTTTTTAAATTACAGGCCGAATGTAGTAATGCCTTTGACCTGAATGTGTTAATTAGATCTTTGGGAAAAAACGCGCAGATTTCTTTTTACGCACCGTTGCTTTCTTTTTTTTAAGATTAATTTAATTATTATTTTTATACTCCATGCATCTTCATAATTCGAAGCTTAAAGTGACAATTTGTTATTTTCCTTTAATTTCAGGCGTATATTAAGTCTAATCTAATCCAGTTGACCAAATAACAAACAGTGAAAATAATGCAAAGCTGTGCATCACCTTATTAATGGAGGTTGTTGTCAGTGGCGTACCTAGAGAGGTTATATTATTAAAGAATAATATTTCATGTGTTTCCAATATCGTAATTATATATTTTCATAATTTATTTTATTTATGATACATGAGACATTGTCGAGTATATTCAGTTTCCGTTGTATAGTCGGCATAAAAAAATCCGTTTATCTTTTTAGAAAATGTTTTAAAAAAAGCTACAAGTGAATATTAAATTTAGAGTTAATTGAATTAAAATCAGATTGTTTATTTGCTTTTCTAGGTTTTATTTTATTTAAAATTATTATTTGGTAAGAATTGTCAAAGTCATAACCGTTCCCGAAAACAATCCACTCGCCTGGTTGTTGTAATATTCAGGCATTGACTTATTTAAAACTGACCACAGCGAATTTAGTTAAAGTTGCCATGGTTATCTTTGTAAAGAACCTTAAATATTACATTGAATAATTTAAATAACTCAAGACTTCAATCATTTTGTGATTTTATTGGCAATGAAGATCCTTCTAAGAAGTAACATCGAAACGTCCTCTGTAAAATACATTTCAATTTCAAGGTTTTAAGAAATACAATGAATTAATAAGGTTCAAACTAGGATCCTAATAATTCGAAGATTCGCAACCTAGAAACTTCGAAGAATCCGAAGAAACAAAGAGAACTTCGAATATCGAAGTTTCCGATCTTTTTAAGATTCAAGGAATCGAAGTTGCGAAGATTCGAAGTATCAAAGTTGTGAAGTTTTCACGTTTTCGAATTTTTCTATCCCAAAACCCTATACGGTACGGTCAACCAGTTTGGTGTCTCATCAGTATCCTCAAAAATGCTTATTGTGTCGATTAAACAGTTTTTTTTATTCGTTCGTCTAATCGAGAGGTATGAATGTATTCCATGAATGCGCGATATGGCCTTTCTTGCCCTTTTATCACCATGTAAAATTGGACAAATATCTCTGGAACCGTGCGGTGAACAAATCCAAAATTTTTCCGATATATTCTAGGAACATTAACGTCAACCACACTGGGTAAATTTTATTTATGGCAAATTCCTGTACGTGACCTTGAAAGTCATGGTGATTTTAATTACGAATTCTGATTTGAAATTATAAAGATGGGGTGGCTGGGGGTGAGGGGGTGAAAGATACAATTCTAAAAACAGTGTTTTCAAGTTCCACCTCAAAAACAAAATTGACATATTTTTTCCTGTAACCATGACTACTTCAGAACCAGGGTTATTCAGGGTGGTTTATTTTGAAATGAATACCTTCTCTCTCTAAAACAAATGAACCGATTTCAATTATTTTTACTTTGCTGGATAGCATTTTTTATGCCCTTTAAAATGAGGTATCGCACAATAGGGGGTGCCATTTGAAATTATAAAGATGGGGTGGCTGGGGGTGAAGGGGTGAAAGATAAAATTCTAAAAACAGTGTTTTTTAAGTTCCCCCTCGAAAACAAAATTGACGTATTTTTTCTTAAAACCGTAACTACTTCAGATCCAAAGTTATTCAGGGTGGCTCCTTTTGAAATGAAGACCCTGTATACAATTTTGTAGTAAAAAAATGTTGTCCTATTGATTTTTGCAACCAAAACATCGAGCTGTTTACAGAAACGGATGATACTGACGTTTGAAACGTCAAAATTGTGAGAGATGAAAACGAGAAATAAACTTCAAATTCTTATAATCACTTTTACTCAAAAACTAACGAGATTTAGAAAAATATATTCTTTATAAATTGTTCGGATCGACATTTTCCACCATTTTTATTAATATAAATTTGATGTAATTATAATCATTTCATTATAAGAGACCAAAAATAACAAAAAACATCCATTTGATATTTTTTGCGTAAATCATATCACAAAAGTCGATTTCTCAGCCTTCGAAATCGTCAGAGAAATAATTTATTTCCCTGCGAAGTTCCATTATTTATTTTAACTGTCACGGCTGACAGATTTTTTTTTTCTAGGTTCGGTTTTAGGAACGAACGTTTTACTCTTAAAACATACCGTTTATGAAAAAGAGTGTGCGTTGTATTCCTCAGGCTTTCGCCCTTGAGATACAAATTTGCACCTAGGGAAACATCACGCATTTCTCTCCCTTGATATATAATCTACTATTAAACAATATATACTTATTTATATCTTATCTTCAATATTTGTTTAAATCTTTTTGCAAAATTTTTCATATTAAAAAAATTGTCGAAAAAAAAAACGTTTAAGGTAAAAATACCCTCTTTTTATCGAAAGCTGTTCAGTTCTTTGGATTATCAAGTAAGACTAACGTTCAGTTAATTCCTATTTTAGTTTCTGACATACAGAGGGAATAGGCATTTTTTTCAGAAATCATTGAAGTCGCCTCCCAATGACCTAAAGACGGATATTTCCATAAAAAAATTTTGGAAACATTCTCACGATCACAATACCTATTTTTCGTATCGGAGAATGTAAAATTTATAACTTTTTCAGCTATTTAGAACATTACATCCAACAAGATACATGATGGCAATAAGTCAACTACGTTTTTTGAGTCCTGCACAGGTAATTGAACACATTTCAATGCCCTTTTGGTAGATCGAGTCGACACATTTTTTCCAACTCGGTACAAGTTGCCAAAGTAGGACGTTTTTTGCCCAAAAACGTGATATTTTTTTGTTAGAGGGTTGAAGGGTTCGGAAAGGGATCATTCCAATCTGAGTGTATACCCTTAAAGTAGAGCCAAAATGAGATTTAAATCATCAAATTTGGTTGAAAAGTCACTGAGTTATATGCGAAAAACCTCAAAATGCACTTTTTTTCAAACACCCATAACTTGGTGCCAAATCGTCGTAGGAACTTCGTTCTTCGAGTCCTGCATAGGGAATTAATCAAATTTTAATGCCTTTATGGTGGAGCGAGTCGACAACATTTTTCCAACTCCGAATACATCGTCAAACTTGGACATGGTTTCCTGAAAAAAACATTTTTTTCACAGGGTTGCTGGAGGGGTCGGAAGGGGTTACGCTTAAGTTCGCATGCATGACTTTAAAGAAGACACTTCAAAGTTTTTCGCCCTCAAAGATTTATCAAAATCGATTGAAAATACGCCGAGTTATGGCGGTTTGAAAATGGTCGAAATTTCACGAAATTAAAGAGTTTCATTTTTTTTTCCTTCAGTATATTTGACGATGAGCACGTGCAAATGTTTCATTAAATAGCATAAAACTCATAAACCGGAGAATGCATTTCATTTTTCCAGTTTATAAATATTTACTCTCAAGAGAACTAACCCAAGTGTTCCTCTCCAATTTTAATGAAACTTGGTGGATTTGTAGAGGGTCCTAAAATATTTGAAATATATTTTTTTTGTTTTAGCCAAATAACATGTTTAGGGAATGATTTCGCTCGTCGAAAATCAGCCATATTTTTGTTTCTTGGCTATAAAATCTGAATAAATCATGATCCCTTAATTTTGTAAATGTAGAAAATTTCAAAGCCTATCCACTGGTGTAAAAATGATGTGTATTGACTACTTCGGGGGTTTAAGAAAAAGATTGATATTTAAGGCTTGTATTTGCTGCAATAATGATATTCGTTAAAAAAATTCATACATAAAAAACATAAATGATGATGACCAAAAATAGTTTAATAATGATTTCTTAACGCAGAATAAAGCCTTGCAACTAAAAAAGATTTCACTAGCGGAAAATGCGAAAATTAAGTTTTATAACTCCTTATATTTTTTTCCAATTTTTTTACACGTGGAAAGGCTTTGAAATTCTCCACATTTACAAAACTACACTATCATGAGACATGAAAAATATTACAAAATTCTGTATATAAATGTTGAAGATAATGAAGAGCCGCACATAGTTTGTTCATAAACGTATTTCATAAACTCCTTGATTTTCGAGAAAACATTAAAATAAACAGTGCGAAAAGTATCATATCTTTTTAATATTATTAATTAATTATTTAATTTATGTAAAACCAAGCGAATTTTACATTAATTTACGAAGTTGTTGTGTCTGTAAGTCAAAGTGTGTAATCGGGCCCGTTTGCTTCTTGTTTAAAAATTCAATTGAATTAATCACCCCTGAAAAAGGTGATGGCATGTTTTTACCGTTAAGTAAGCAATGTGTCTCTTATATTTCATTTCTCGGTGGCTCGACTATTGACGTCGGCAACATAAGATACACCGAGTCCACCTCCAATACCTCTATGAGTAATGTCAAACGTAGTTCTCTACGTTACCAACAAAATCAATACAAATTATGGCGCCATAAAATAATATTGTGATGGATGTTTGAATTTATTGTACAATACTGATTATTGCATTATATAATAGACATGTAAAACATTAACAATTCGACGCATAATTTAGGAAATACTTTTCGATGTGAAATGAATGAAAAGCGTATTAGTATAAAAACGATAATTCACGAAACAAGTTCATCAACCACGATTCAATGGCGTAACTAGGTCTCCGCAGCACCCGCAAATGTGGGGGCCAATCGTCTTCAGGAGGCTCAAAGAAATGCAGCAAATAAGGATTTGCAACAAAATAGTAAATTAATGTCGAATGTATTTATTATTTATTATGTATTTAGTAAGTACAATAAACGTTTATTATTATTAGTAAATTAAGGGCAGATAAGGGGACTCAAATTATTTTGACCATACGATTGAATAAAAAAATTGTAACAATAAATATCATGAGTGCCTCCCTGATAAAGTGTTGAGCTTTTAGAAAGGGGGACGTTTTGGATTTCGCATGAGGGCGCTACCCGAAATTTCGCCACTGCCCGATTATATTTGTTGAATTTTCATTTAATTTAATTTAATTTAATTGATGGATTCACCTTGTTTACAGATTTATTACAGATATATTATGTAAATAATATAAATTGCTAACATTATATGAATTTAAATGAATAAAAAAATTCAATAAAAATATAACAGAAAACAATGTACGACTTGGCTTCACTTGAATTTGAATGACGTCCAAGGACTTATTGGTCGAGTTGAATTCTTAAAATGTTTGTGAAATAAAAAAAACCAAAAAAAGACGAAACTACATATTCTCAATATAAAATAATAATTTAGTTGCAGATAATTTACATTAAATTTTTTGTTGTACAAAAACCTTCTGCTTTTTTTAACTAATTTTATTTTGGTTAGGAAATTGAAATATGTATATTATTGATTATTAGAGAAATTAAAGAGTTTTAATAATCTATAATACGAGAAACATTACCCCTATCTGTTAAGGTTTTTCTTCTTCTAATACTAATTTTATGTTACGATCGTACACCAGACGTCTATTTACCCCTCGTAACAACAACCTTGAGTGAAAAATCTTTAATTGTAGTACTGCATCCAACTATTTATTTTCTTAAAAATATACGTTGTGTTACAATACAGTTATAATTATTATTGATCACACCATATTCAAACTTACTATATTTTAAATTAAATATAGATGAAATACACTGCTCAACATTTTGAGCAATACCTTCTTGCTTAATTGATAGTATATGGTTCTGGAAACACTTTTAGGGCAATGAATTGATATAATAAAATTTAAATTACGAATTTCAAATGTTCTAATAGAAAAATAACAAAATCTTTATTTTAGTATTACAGAAAAGTTTGCTCTGGAAAGAAATGATAACAAACACTTAAAGACGAATAATGCGTGGGGCCTCCTCTAGCTCTTATGACCTCTTGGAAACGTCTTGGCATGCTGGAACATGCTGGAGATCAAATCCCGAATGTAATGCTAAGGAAAATTTAGCCATTCGAGAAATTCGCAAAAATTCTCTTAAAACTTGATTAAGTATAAGCATTAGGCATTTGTTCGCATTCCGAAACAGAGCCCTGATCATTTAGGAAGTCATGCCAAATGCCTAAAAATGGTTGTTTGCTTTTACTGCATTTTATATAAGTGTACCAGTTCAAATGTTAAGCAGTGTATATAAATATTCGACCTGTTCGTGACTGCAAATTTTCGTCTTTTTGAATTTATTTAATGCTTCTGCAACAAGTGAGGTTATCTCAAATTTATTTACTCTATTTTTTTTTCTTAAAATCATTTTCTAATTTACCTAAACTGGGTAGACCATGTAATATAGGTGGAGATAATATTTAAGCACATCGAATATTCCATGATAATGATTAGCGAATAGTATTCGCATAATATTGACAATTTGACCAGATGAAGTCAATTATAAATGTTTAACCACATTAGATGTTCAGTGGTTAGTAGTTTAGAGATATTTTTTTGTAGTGTTATTTAAGTAGTGGTTAATGGACAGTGTTAACTAAAAAAAAAAGATATATGTTTATCCAAAATTGGGTGTAATAAGCGAATTACTGCGGTCATTTCAGGGAAGTAATTTTGTTCATTGCCCACCAGTGATAGAATAACTCGGACTCACGGAATGATTAGATCCTTCGTAAGATTTTTGAAATAATTGAAATTGACACCACGTACGTCAAAATTTCTTGTCAACATTTTATAAACATAATTTCAATATTTAATGCAATTACAGACGATTTTGGATAAAATGTTATATTATACACTTGTGGAATTACTCATTAGTCCGTTAAGAAAATGTTTCTTGCGGGACTAATTATGTTCATTCCGCACTCGTATAATAAGTAACTATTATTATAATACAGGTGTAATGCTTACTTCGTTTATTTTTACGTCTAAATATAAGTGTTTCGCATTTTTTATGATTCAACCAAAAAATAAGAATTTTTTGTCTTCTTTTTTTAGCTTTACGCCTGGCCTTGGTTCTGTGACCATTAGCCATCATCAATGTTATAGATATATAAGTTATGAATTAAATGAATAAATGAATAATGAAAGACGTATACAACAACCATGGATCCGACCGAATACTTCCAGATCCCCAAAAAAACCTTTCGGCCGGGCTGGGAATCGAACCCACACGGCCGCGGTGCAAATAAGAAATATTTTGGGGACATAAATAAGCTAATTTAATTTTTTTCATCTTCAATGCTGTGTTGGATTATTTATTCACAAAAAGAGTACAAACTATTTGTCAAACACAGAAAAGATTAAGTATTATGAGATCCATAGCCGTTTGGTCTAAATCCATCAAATATGATGGTCGGTGCATAGTAATGTTATTAAAAATAATCTTTACGGATTTGCTTTTAATTTATTCAATTCTTACACATATCTGTTTTTGAAGGTTGCGGCCTTAGACTTGATATGAATCCGCGCGTTTCCTTGCGGCGTTTAAAGACATTAAGTGATTGTAAGTGGTAATGCAAAAATAATTATTTGTTTTTAGGTAATCCATCATTTCTCACTGTCAAGTCATAATTATTTCATTTAGAAAAAGATATTAGCAATGGCAAAGTAATATTGTGAGATCGTTAAGTAATAATCAAAGATTTCTGGTTCAATCCGGTAATATATTTTTAATTTGTATATCACAGAATAACATTAAACTCGAAAAAGAACATACTGTTTATATTATTTTTGGCATTTTTTGTTACTAATTAAGTTAAGCTATTCATTCTAAGAAATATTTGTACTTTACGAAAATAGCTATTTCCTAATTTTGCTAATAGTTCCGACTATTAAAATCCGAAACTGGCTCGCGATACTATTATATACATTTTTTTAACGCCCTACCAAATGATGTTCAATCTCTGTCTTTTAATTTATTCAAAGTTCGCGCCTAATGGAAAAAGCACATTACAGTTTTGAGGAATTTCTGAATGATGCTCATTCAAGTATATGATTGTATATGCGCTTATACCTATATGCTAATAATGCCACCTACATGTTTTACGTGTATTTTTAATTTTAAGTTGTCTCATTTTTGTATTTTCAATTTTTTGTTCTCTTTTCTTGACCTGTGTAAAAAACTGTGAGTTTTCTGGCACCAATAAAAAATTAAATTCTATACATTTGTTAATAGCTTAGGATATTGGGCTAAATATGGGAAATTGGTACAAATTATACTCTATGATTTTTAATATGATTCTTTAACTTTACTTTCCTTATATAATAACTTATATCTTACATAGATATCTGTAATTTTCTTCTATAATAATTTAAGAAAATACGAAACATTTTTTTAATCTACTACATTGTCTTTAAAACATTACAAAGTATTTGCAAGAGGTAATTCCACATCATATATTATACTAAACAATAATTTTCGTCTTTCGATAGCAAATATCAAAGTAACACATAGTTGTAATTCTTTCTGACCAGACAATGCGTTTCTTTTATGTTCTCTGTGTATATTAAAATAATTAATAATTGAATAATATATGTCTATAAAAAAATACTGATAAAATATTTCTAGCATACTTTATGATATTTTTAGTAATTTCTTATGACTTGTATGCAATCTCTTTATCTAAAATTTCCATTATTTCAGGAATCATAAGTAAATAAAAGTAATAAAAATAAATGTATGCTCCTAATAAAAGTTCCGTTGCTAAGATGATTTTAGACAAGGAAAGTTCATATTTGCCCACGACAGTATTTACTCACGTTGCTACGCAAACGAGTGGGAAATTTTCAAAAAGTAACACAATGTAAAACTTAGCGTTTCTTGAGTTGTTCAACAGACCAAAGGGTATCTCATTTTGACGATGAATGAATTCCTAACCTAAAATTCCTGATATTACAAGCGAAACGGTTTTCAAGGGCATGGTTATTTAAAAATAAAAAATGTTTAAAAATAATGTTCCCAGCAGTTCCTTACTATTTTTGATTATAAGGTGTGAGCCACAGAATTTTGTTGCTGAGTTGGCCATGGCTAAGAGAGAGAGAGAGAGAGAAACATAGCAGTCATGTCTGAAATTAATTCATTTTTTGAAATCTAATTCAATTGAACTACTGTAGTCTCATGATTTAATAATATGTGACAAAACTCATTTACCTCGCAGCCAACTTAAAAAAAAAATTGTGGCTCACACGATATTAGTTATAGGTGTTGGATAAAACGTTATACCGCACTCCTCTCGCTGGGAAATACTTTCCACAGTAAATAACTATTGCACGTTTCAAATTAAGTTAATTTGTCTTATTGAATCTATTTTTATTATTCAGCACCGAAATAACTTTGCATGTTGATTTATAATTTATATCTTAAGATGTAAGAATGCATGTCTGCTGTTATTACCAAATTAGTTAGAATTGCAAATGTGTTTTTGGTCTAGACCACGGATGTATCCTTCGCATTGTCAGATAAAACGAGTTTCGCTTAGGCTAAACTAGGACAATCCAGGTATTATTATTGCTCTGAATTAAGAAAAAAAAGGTAATGATACCAAATTTATTCAGAATACCTTCTCGAAATTTCATTAAAAAAATAATAATTCATTAAAAATAGAACATTGTATTAATTTAAATTTTAAATTGAAAAAATGCCATCTTCTTATACATCATTAGGGAATAAGCTCTGCATTTACCAATATTTTTGTTTTCGTTTTGTATAATATTTGTAAGATAAGATAACTAATAATACCTAAATTTTAAAGTTCGAAGTTGGCAAATACTGTGTATATTCAGCTGTACCGAGTTTTATAAAATTATAGATAATAATCAAACTTACGGGTGTCCAAACAAATATTGAAGTCCTTGGTGGCTGTGGAATAAAACACGAA
The DNA here is from genome assembly GCA_910593695.2 of Ocypus olens. Lineage (NCBI taxonomy): Eukaryota > Metazoa > Arthropoda > Insecta > Coleoptera > Staphylinidae > Ocypus > Ocypus olens. The sequence goes on from OU343052.1 coordinate 42,846,929, forward strand.
TGTCGATTATTACTTCACACAAAATTATTGAACCTCACATTTGTAAAATCAAAATCAAAATTCTTACAATGCCAGCACTTTTTTGTATTGTGGGGATTTTGTATCACGAGAACATTGCACAATTGCGTTCACATCACATTGTGAGAATTTGACAAGAGGAAACCCAGTTTCAAAAAGATTACCTTCTCTAACCCACGTTTTTTCCTTTTCCTCCTCACTTTAAACTTGAAATTAAATTATGATTACGTTCAAAATTAGCCTACCTGTTTTTATACGAGTAATTTGTATACTGAGCTAAAAATGAAGTAAAATCGAACTTTAAAATTAGCTAATTGAAAGCTGGCGTAAATTAAATCTTTAAACTTAATGGAATATGTTTTAGGTTAATTCCCCTAGAACTGTCAAATAATCGTATAATTACTTAGACTTTGTAAGACTTAATTTTATTGAGTTAGAAACAGATTGATTATTCATATATTCAGGTTGGTTTCCGTCCTCATTTAATTCAAATAATTCCTGCATTATTCAAAAAAGTAATTGCTTAGATTACATTGAATAAACGACCGACCTCAGGCTAATTACAGAACCAGGAAGAGGATTTTTTACTACTGTGCTCTTCTAGCTTTTTTGCTTCAATATTCGTTATATATACTCTTGATTAATGTTTACAAATAGTGTGTTTCAAACTGAAATTAATAGTAGTCGCATGTCTCTGTTTAACGCTTTTTTGCGCAAAGGTCAACATTTTTAACGTTAACTATCTGAATGACCACGACGAATGTTTACTCAAAGACATGCGTATATTTTTTTACCTAGGCGACTGCGATTAAATTTTTCTTGAAACATACCAGCATCTGATGTAGGCAATTATCGATTCGCATCTTGATGATGATGATAATGATGATGATAGAGATACGTGTAAAAATAATAAAGAGTATGTAATTACCATATTACGATGATCTGCAAGAATATCGAAACTTATGAAAATAAGCACTGTTTTTGAACTATGTTATGTTATTATGAGCATTATTGAATTTAAGGATTATTATTCTCTATAATATAAGTATTATACAGGGTGAAAACTTTAACTGGAATAAATTCGGTATTTATAAAAGTTCCAGAAAAAAATCCTCGGGCACGTCGATTTTTGTTTTTTATTGCGCACTTTTTAGCCTCTTTAAAAATAGTATGACGTCACTAGTCTCTCACGGATGACGTCATAGACATTTTTTTAATGGAAACCTTTTTTTTTATTTTACTAAATTAGTAGCTCTTTTTATTCTCTTTACGACTGTGTAAAAAATTTGTTTGTTTTTTTTTAATTTCAGAAATTAAAAAAAAAGATTTTTTTTAAACTAATTTCAAATGTTCAAATTCCACCAGAAATGTTTCAAAATGTAAGGGATGGGGGTTTTTATCACCGATTTGCTTTTTTCCAAGAGAGGAACGGTGCTCATTTACTCCTCTAACAGTCCTGTTTCGTCCATGAAGTCCTGGAGCTTGGGGATTGTTTTCAGCTCTTTCTTCTTTAATAAAAGTCATAACTTTGCAAACACTGAAAATTATTTTTAGTCGTAGGAATCCAGAATTTTCTCCCTCAAACATGTGTTTAATAAATTTTTTATACTTTGCTATTAAATGAAATGACACGATGCCAATTTACAAATTATTACATCTGTCTTTGTTCTATCTAAATTTAGGTACCAGATCTATTTTAACTGCTTCCATAACATCGTCTAGTACTTTTTACATTGTTTACGAGAAATAATCGTTTTCGTGTTTTTTTTTTCGAATTCGAAATTACAACGGAAATATCCACTTTGAGGTCCCCAAAACAATTCTAACCATTTTTTGTGCCTGTGGGCGCAGTATCTCAAAAACGAAAACTTCTGAAACTCAAGCCTTGTTTGAGAATCAGAAGAACTGAAAATATTTTGGTAACATTTTGAAAATCAGACGTGTTTATTACAAATAAATAAATATAAAGATATTAAATAATCATTAAATAAATGCTAAAAGAGGGTTAATTAAATATGTTATGTCTTTCTCCCTATTTGAATAAATGTTACATATAACCAAGAACTGCACATCGTTTGTTAATAAATGTATTTCATAAACTCTTTCACTTTCGAGAAAAAAATTAAAATATATATTTTTTTAATGTTTCGGTTTATATGAAGTGATTATTGTCATATCAAATTTTCATAAAAACAAGTTGTAGAAAGTTCAAAAATAAAAAGAACCCTTTTACTGAATTGTAAACCGCACAAGACAAAGGTAATTTCAATTTTAAGGCTACAGTTTTCCACAATTGTTTATAAAATATAAAAACAAATGTCATCAAGCTAACCTTTCTGAAATTTACTCAAAATTGAGTCGACTTTATGATCCAGTAAAAATCTGAAAACATCCCTTCACTGAATTCTGATATCGGACAAGAACAATGCTAATCGATATTTTAAGACTGTACTTCTCTCCAATAATTTATAAAATAATTGCAAACATATCAAAATTTCCAAAATTTATTGAAAATTGAATGTACCTTACGATCCAGTAAAAGTCTAAAAATACCTCTTAACTGAATTTTAAGATAATCTTACAAGAACAAAGACAATTGCAATTCTGATATTGCACTACTCTCTAATCGTTTATAATGTATAAAAACAATTGACAACAAACTGAAATTTCTAAAATTTACTTATAATTGTACGTACCTTATGGTCGAGTAAAAATCTGAAAAGATATCTTTACTGAATTTTAAGATAATAGAGCACAAGAACAAAGATAATTTAAATTCTGAGGCTGCACTTCTCCTCAATCGTTTATAAAATATCAAAAAAAACATCAAGCTGAAATTTATAAAATTTACTCAAAATTGAATGCATCTTATGATCCAGTAAAACTCTAAAAATATTCTTAACTGAATTTTGAGATAATCGCACGAGAAAAAGATAATTGCAATTCTGATGGTGAACTTCTCCCCAATCGTTTGTAAAATATTAAAACAATTGCCATCAAGCTGAAATTTCTAAAATTTACCCACAATTGATCTTATGATCTTATGATCGAGTAAAAATTTGAAAACATATATTTTTTGAATTTTGAGATAATAGCACAAGAACAAAGATAATTGTAATTTTGAAGCTGCACTTTCCCTCAGTCGTTTATAAAATATGAAAACAATTGACAATTAGCTGAAATTTCTAAATTTTACTAAAAATTCAATGTATCTTATGATCCAGTAAAAATCTAAAAATACCCCTTAACTAAATTTTGAGATAATTGCGCAAAAAAGATAATTGCAAATTTGATGCTGCACTTCATTCCAATCATTTAGAAAATATAAAAACAATTGCCAACAAGCTCAATTTCAGAAGTTCACTCAAAATTTAGTGCACCTTGTGAAGTCGAAAATCTGGAAACCTTGCTCTACTAAATTTCGTGATAATCGCACAAGAACAAGATCATTGCAATGCTGAGACTGCACTTCTCAACTATCATTTTTAAAATATAAAAACAATTACCAGCAAGCTGAATTTTTTCAAACTTACTCAAAATTGAATGTACCTTATGATCCAAAAAATATCTTATAAGAACAAAAAAAGTGCAATTCAGAGGTTGCACTTCTCTCTGCACAATTACCAACAAGTTGATTTTTTTAAATTTACTCAAAATACATATACTATACAATAAATATTTAAAACTATTTTTTTACTGAATTTTGAGATAATCACACAAGAACAAAGATAATTGCAATTTTGATGCTGCACTTCTTTCCTATCATTTATAATATATGAAAACAATTTCTAAAACTACTTAATTTTCTAAAATTCGTTCAAAATTGAATGCACCTTATGATCTAGTAAAAAAAAAAACTAGAAACCTTTCTCAGCTGAATTTTGTGATAATCGCACAAGAATAAAGATCATTGCGATGTTGAGACAGCACTTCTCAATCATTTTTAAAATATAATAACAATTGCCAACAAGCTAAAATTTCTGAAATTTACTCAAAATTTAAAGCACCTTATGATTTAGTAAAAATCTGAAAACCTTGCTGAACTAAATTTTGTGATAATAGCACAAGAACAAAGATTATTGCAATTCTGAGGCTGAACTTCTCTCCAATCATTTATAAAATATAAAAACAATTTCCAGCAAGCTGAATGTTTTAAAATTTACTTAAAATTGAATGTACCTTATGATGCAATAAAAATATGAAAACTGAATTTTGAGATAATCTTGCAAGAACAAAGATAATTGCAAGAGCAGCTACTTCTCTCTAATCATTTATCAAATATAAAAACAATTACTAACAAGCTCAAATTTCTTCTATTTACCAAAAATTTAATGATCGAGTAAAAATCTGAAAAGCTTGCTCTACTGAATTTTGTGATAATCGCACAAGAACAAAGATAATCGCAATATCGAGGCTGTACTCCTCTCCAATCATTTATAAAATATAAAAACAATTACCAGCAAGCTAAAATTTCTAAAATTCACTCAAAATTAAATGTACCTTATGATCTAGTAAAAATATAAGAACCTTGCTCTACTTAATTTTGTGATAATCACACAAGAACAAAGATAATCGCAATGCCGAGGCTGCACTTCTCTCCGATCATTTATAAAATATAAAAAGAATTACCAACAAGCTAAAATTTCTAAAATTCACTCAAAATTAAATGCACCTTATGATCTAGTAAAAATCTAAGAACCTTGTTATACTTAATTTTGTGATAATCACACAAGAACAAAGATCATTGCAATTTTGAGCCTGCACTTTTAAACAATAATTTTTAAAATATAAAAACAATTGCCAACAAGCTAAAATTTATAAAATCCACTCAAAATTGAATGCACCTTATGATCTAGTAAAAATCTGAAAATCTTGTTCAATTGAATTTTGTGATAATAAACAAAAACAAAGATAATAATTGCAATTCTGAGGCTGCACTTCTATCCAATCATTTATAAATATAAAAGCCAATTGCCAGCAAGCTAAATGTTTTAAAGTTTACTTAAAATTGAATGTACCTTATTATGGAATAAAAATCTGAAAACTGAATTTTGAGATAATCTTACAAGAACAAAGATAATTACAAGTGCAGCCTACTTCACTCCAATCATTTATCAAATAAGCAATTGCCAACAAGCCAAAATTTCTAAAATTAACTCAAAATTTAGCAAAAATCTGAAAACCTTTCTTTACTTAATTTTAACCCGCCAATGGAGACCTACTGGTCTGTGAGACCGGGTGTGTCGAATAATGTTATTCTCCGTTATTGTTTTTTGTTCCAATTTCGAGTAGCTGTCGCATTGCAGAGCTTAAATTGATTAAATATATTTGTTTTATTGTCAAAGAACATAAATAAAAAAAAACATGAACTATTAGTTGCAAAAAATCTTCAATTGAAAACCCCTGTGCGTGAGACCGGCGCCACCATTAAATTTGCGTCACCAATGGCGGGTTCAGAAAATTCAGAAGAACAAAGATCATTGAAAATCTCAGGCTGAACTTTTTTCCAATCGTTTATAAAATATGAAAACAATAAAAACAAGCTAAAATTTTCAAAATTTTCTTAAAATCGAATGTACCAACAATTCTTCACTGAATTTAAAATAATTGACACGAACAAAGATAATTCTTATTCTTATTTTATATTATATATTTTTATACCCTCAAATCGGATGGTTGCATGATGGCCACATAAATTGAAATGGAATTTATTTTTCTTCTCAAATTTTTACTTCTATCTTATTATATTTTTTTTCTAAAGATTGTCCCTTATAAATTCGAATTTTCACATCCAATGCGAGTAGCTTGCAAGAGAAATATTACTATGCATAAATTATTGTTTCCCATCAATGGCAAATGTAGACCAGTTTCTCTCTACCGCGACCAGTACTGTGCGTTCGTTGATTGAAACATGATCTTAAGCAACTCAGCGCTGTTCAAATGGTAGAATGGTTTTTAACGCCATCTAGTAATATTATTTTTAGGTAAAAAATCACCTGATTATCGGAATTTGGAAATTGACAGCATATCTACAATTAAAAATCAATAAATCACTTTACCTACATTAAATAATTATGCACAAAATATTGACACATTATTTTTAAATGTATCATATCTGTAGTAACAAAGCATATATCAAATACGTTAAAAGATTAACACATTTCTGTGTTACTGTTACTACAGACATGCAATGCTCTTGGCTTCTTGGTAGCGTTGAATAATTGAGGGGGAGGCCCATTATCCTCATTAAACAAATGGGAAATTAATTTCGTTGAACTATTTTCGTCTGGCGTAATCCCTACATTTTCGATTACCTATAACGTACGTAGTCCATGTGGTAGCAAAAGAGAAACAAAAAAATAGGTAACATTTCAAGGTGACTCGTGTGCGCTCTTTTCATTCCTTCCTTTTGAACGTCAGTGCTTTTCAACGCTGCTGCCGTTTGTGAAGTGAAGCGGAAACGTTGAAGACGTGCTGTGGTTGAAGAGTGGAGAGGGTTCCGAAGGCGTTGAAGGCGTCGTGGCGCTCGGTTGATAATTTGTGATAAGCGGATGATAAGTGAAGATGCGAAGAGTGATTACGGCGCGATGACAACAAACAGTCGCCGATAGCCGCCGTCGAAATGATAAACGAGTCCTACGAGTATTCATGTGAGTTTCAGTTACAGTTGCGGTTTTAGTTTCTGTTGTTCAGCATTAGAGGAACATACCCAATTCCATAATAAGTTTTAAAATTTAATTGCGCTCAAAATTTCGGTATGTGAAAATATGTAATTAAAAATGGTGGCTATTATGTTACCTTCTCCGATTTGATGGTATCATAGTTATTTTTATTTATAATTTCATCTTTTATTTTAAATTTAAATCAGATCGTACTGGTGCTTGAAACGTCAAAATCATAAAAGATGAGAATGATAAATTATACTTTAAATTATAATCATGTTCTCAGTCAGTTTAGTTTAGTTTTACTTAAAAAAAGTTTTATTTATTTGTTGTTCATTGCGGCATTCTCTACAATTATTAATGTTATTTGATATTTGATGCAACTATTCTCATAATTATGGATCAAAATAACAAACATTTTCAACTAATATTTTTTTAAACTATAATTTTATGAAAAATATTTTCAAATTGATTTCTCCGTTATCTTCAATATTTGTTGAAATGTTTTTGTAATACTTTTCATATTTATAAATTATCGGAAATAAATAAGAAACGGTCTACGAAATTTTACCAAAAAGCTTTTCAGTTCTTCGGATTATTACATAAGGCTTATGTTCAAAGTTTCATGTTCATTCCTGTATTAGTTTTTGAGATACAACGCGTACGGACAAATATGCGTATACAGACCCTATTTATTTTTTTCAAAAAATTAATGAAATTTCGAAAAAAAACGTATTCTTTATTTGTTGTTCATTTCGGCATTCTCTACAATTATTAATGTTATTTGATATTTGATGTAACTATTATCATAATTATGGATCAAAAATAACAAACCTTTTCAATTAAACTATAATTTTATGAAAAATATTTTCAAACAAAAGATATTAGTTTCTTCGTTATCTTCAATATTTTTTTATAAAATCGTTAAAATCGCCTCAAGGGACCTCAAAACGGATATTTCCGTGAAAAAAAAAATTCAAAAAAATTTACGATCAGAATACTCCCGTAATTCGTAACGGAGGAAGTAAAACGATAAGTATGAAATGCACGTATGAAATGAAATTATTAATATGATGTCGGTCTTTTATCCCTAGGTAATATTAATTGTGTTCTTGGAAAATTGTGTAGCAACCAACAAAAGTAATTATTTCAAGCAATAATTCATTTGCAGTCAAGTAATTAAAGAAAATGATTTATTCGCTTAGCAAAAGTTGATAAGGTGAACCATAATCAATTATTTTATTATCAAAAATAATTTATTACTTCTAAACATTTTCAATTTATATTATTCTTTGTAATAAAAAAAACAAATTCTGAAACTTGATTATTTAAGATTTAGTCTGAAAAATTGTTTTATTTGACGATACAGTTATCAATACAGTTGATTTGTCTTAATATAATTATTCGGTTTACCTTCGACATCTATCAGCACCGCAACAAATATAACATCGACCTAGCCAGTATTAAAATTGTCACTTGTTTTGCATAGATAACTTGGAAATAATTTTTATTGCCATTTTTTTATTGCTAATTTAAAAAAAGACCAAAATAGGCTGTAAAAATTATTTACAAATTTATCTATTGGTTATATTAACCTTCAAGGGACGGACGGGCAACAGTTAAATCTCACGTTAAAATGCGATTGAATTTTTGGTTATTCTTGAAGGAGTTTTAAGGACAAATAAATTAATAAATTATCTACTTTATTTGCATCAATAGCGACACCAGAACTACTATTATAATTAGAATTTGAACTAACTATATTTTAAAATGAAACTATTTTCAATGTTACCACTGCCCGACAAATCTCTCGTGAGCCAAAACGGCAAGCTTCACGCACGGTGTGACGGCCCCAAGGGAACAGTCAGTGACATAATTTATATGAAGCACCGGACATTTTTGTAATTGATATCCATTAAATACGGTGTATTTAGAAAATTTTACAACAGACTGTGTCATCAAAACGTAAATCTGAAATGAGATCTCCTCAACTTTGCTAACGCTTTCACGGCCTTCAAGTTCACGAGAGGTTTTCCGGGCTATACCTAATTTGAATTTTAATGTTCATTTGATAATAGTTCCTTAGGATATTTAAATGATAACGTTGTTCCTTAGGAACAAATGCTTTACAATCCAGTCTGTAGGGATTTTTGTCGTACTAAAGGTATGGTATAGCCCGTTCTCTAGAAATATTTTTTTATCTCAAACCAATCTTTGTTGAGAAGTACTGGTTTAAAAATGCGTATACCAATAGGAGCGAAGGACAGTAATAAATGTATAAGATGCAATTAGACGAACCACCAATACCTTTTCTTTGAGGGTGCGTCGATCCTCAGGACGGACCGACCGTTTTACGACTTCGGCCGCCAGATTCCACCGAATAGGCTATAGAAACGTTTTTTTACACAGGGTGTTTTAAATTCGAGGCTCACCACGGGGATCTCGCTTATTAGAAGAGATAGAGGGTATGTTTAAATTTGGCACTTTTGAGGAATTTTATGCTGATTAATAATCCACCGAAAAAATTACTTAAATAGTTTTGTTTTCGAAACTGAACAAAAAAAGATTTTCGTTTTTTCTTTATATCTTTATTATTTGAGGTGATATTTTAAAACGGTAAAGACGTTCTTATAGCACTTTTTTTATTATCTAATAGATGGCATTAGATTTTTAGTTGTAACATGTTTCGTTTTTTTTGAACCATCATCAACTTTTTTATTTCTTATGGACGCAATATTTATTATTTATCGCATTATAGCAATTAAATGAAACGTACAAAATGGCCTCCGTAGGCAGCGGAGCAATTACACAATCTTTCATAAAAATTATTCCTGACATTATCCAACTCTCTGAGGGTAATACTCTGGCAGGCTTCAGATATTCTATATTTCAAATCCTGAATGTCTACTTGTATGTCTTAGATACAATACTTTTTCTGCTAACTAAATATTTACCCCATAGTCAATAATCAAGCATTAAAAGATCAGGACTTCTAGGAAGCCATTTGTAAAGAACATATCGTCCTATCCTCACATCTGGAAATGACTTTAAAATGCCATTACTTCTGCGTGTCGTGGTGCTCCATCGTGCTGAAAAATAATACCGCCATTTGCTGAAACTTCATTTAAAGCAGGAAAAACTTGCATGACTAGAAGTTCTAGGTATTTTATACAATTAACATTGCCGTCTCTTAAGAAGGGTCCTAAAATTTGACATGCCTACCCATACATTACCTTTTTGGGCACTGAATGTGAGTTTGTTGTATGGCAAATATAGAAACAATTGCCATTAACTTGAAACTTTCCAAAATTACTTAAAATTAATTCGAAATTATTATTCATAATTTCATGTAATCAGTGCGGAGAATCATGAAAAATTGTTATAATTTTGGTGGCTTGAAATAAATATAAAAACAGTTGGCATCGATTTGTAACTTTTCAAAATTACTTAAAATCTATTCGAGATTATTATTTCGTGAAAATCCAGATACACCAAATTTTGTTGATTCTTTTATTTGAACACCGCACGTAATTTAAAAAATTGTAATAATTTTAATGGGTTCAAAAATATATAAAAACAATTGTTGACGACTTAGGACTTTCCAAAATTACTCAAAAATAATTCGAAATTATTATTAAGTACAAAAATTGCATACACGCCTTCACCAGATTTTGTCATAATTTCATGTAATCAGTGCGGAGAATCGAGAAAAATTGTTATAATTTTGGTGGCTTGAAATAAATATAAAAACAATTGCCATCGATTTGTAACTTTTCAAAATTACTCAAAATCTATTCGAGATTTTGATTTCGTGAAAAGCTAGATACACTCCCTCAGTAAATTTTGTACTACTTTTATTTGAACACCGCGCGTAATTTGAAAAATTATGATAATTATTATTAAGTAAAAAATTGCATACACACCTTCACCAGATTTTGTCATAATTTCTTGTAATCAGTATGAAAAATTGTAAAAAAATGTTCTAATTTTAGAGGTTTGAAATAAATATAAAAACAATTGCCATCGATTTGTAACTTTTCAAAATTACTCAAAATCTATTTGAGATATAATTTCGTGAAAAGCTAGATACATTCCCTCATAATTTTTATGATACTTTTATTTGAACACCGCGCATAATTTAAAAAATTATGATAATTTTAATGGTTTCAAAAAATATAAAAACAATTGTCATCGACTTAAGACTTTCCAAAATTACTCAAAAATAATTCGAAAATATTTTTAGTAAGTATGTAAAATCAGTGCGAAAAATCGTGAAAAATTGTTCTAATTTTGGTGGGTTGAAATGATTATAAAAACAATTTTCATCAATTTATTACTTTTCAAAATTACTCAAAATTCATTTGAGATTCATTATAATTCATGAAAAGCCAGATACATACCGTCATCAAATTTTGTGATACTTCTATTGGAACAGTGCCTGAAATTATGAAAAATTGTAATAATGTTAATAAATAAATTTAAAAAATATAAAAACAATTGCCATCGATTTGAAATTTACTAAATTTACGCAAAATGTATAGGAAATTATGATTTTTTAAAAGCTAGAAATAGCCCATCCCTGTATTTTGTAAAATTTAATGTAAACTCACCTTGCAGTTGTGAAAATTGTACGCATGTCTTTAAAATTGTATAGAAATAATTGCAATTGTGTTAGAACTGTCTAAATTTATAAAAAATAAATATTTAATTATGATTACGGAGCGTTAGGTTGGGAAAAATTGTAATGGCTTAGGTGGCTTTAAAAAACTAAAATAAACAATTGATATTGACTCAGATCTTTCTAAATTTATGGGTTTTCCTGGCCCAAATTCGTGTATTCTGTATGAATACTTATATATTATATACATAAATGTATCATTTTTTTAGTTAGCATTGATATGCTACTACATAAAACTTAATTCTGCTATTATAACATCTGGACTTTTCCTACCTTATAAAGCTTGTACTTTTCTTGTTTTAAAACTTTATGGCAGCTGCTCTTTGAAACACAATAATTATCAAATAAACCACCACAGAATGTGGAGGGAGTATCCTTAATAGTCAACATACAGGGTGGAAACTTTAACTGGAACAAATTCGGTATTTATGAAATGAGAAGTTCCAGAAAAAAATCCTCGGACACGTCTATTTTTGTTTTTTATTGCGCACTTTTTAGCGTCTTTAAAAATAGTCTTTCACGTATGACGTCATAGACATTTTTTTAAATGGAAATCATTTTTTTTATTTCACTAAATTTGTAGCCCTTTTTATTCTCTTTACGACTGTGTAAAAATATTTTGTTTTTTTATTTTTTTTTATTTAAGAAACTGAAAAAAATGTTTTCTTTTAATAAACCTATTTAATGTATCAAATGTTCAAAATGAGCACCGTTCCTCTCTTGGCAAAAAGCCAATCGGTGAAAAAACACATTCCTTACATTTTGAAATTTGAACATTTGATACATTAAATAATTAATTTAAAAAAAATCAATTTATGAAATAAAAATACAAAAACAAAATATTTTTACACAGTCGTAAAGAGGCTAAAAAATTTAGTGAAATAAACAAAAATTGTTTCCATTTAAAAGAAAAATGTCCATGACGTCAAACGTGAAAGACTAGAAACGTCATACTATTTTTAAAGACACTAAAAAGTGCACAATGTTATAGTATTTGTACTTGTTGTTTTTAATATGTTTTTTAATATGTAAATTTGATGCCCACATCCACCGCAATATTATATTTGTATACAATATTTTGTTGTAATATGGTGGCTGCAGTGAAAATGAATAAATAAATAAAAAATAAAAATAAATAAAAAATAAACATCTACGTGTCCGATTTTTTTCTGGAACTTCTCATTTCATAAATTCCGAATTTGTTCCATTTAAAGTTAGCACCCTGTATATTTGTATAGAATCCTTCAGTAAGTATTTGGAAAACTCTTACACATTTTATGTGCTTGTTAAACATCCTGTTTTACAAAATCTGTTATGTAGATTAATTATGGTTGTTTTATTTGGTGTCTGGTACCAAATAAATCAACCATAATTAATTGTGATGCAATCTTGCAAATGTAGCCGAAAATTTATGGCAGGAACCATTTCTACTCGTTCTTTAACTGTATAAAGCAAAATTTGGTTATGAAAGTTGCGAAAGTTTGTTGAATTATCACAAATATCAGATCAAAATTACAAATGTCTGGTAAAATTTTAGCATACTACACATTTAAAAATGAAGCAAACGGTATTCAAAAAAGCCTTTTTGCTAGGTGCTTCCTTGCTTCTGGTTCGTAAATCGAAATTGTTTCTATCCATCATCATATCCCACAACTTTACTACAAAACTGGGTTGAATATTTTCATGAAGGACAAAAGTTAACAGCAAAAAATCAGCATGTAAAACCCTTTGGCCAGTTTAAAAAAAAAACACTGCACATGTGTGTTTGCAACAAGGGATGGCATACAGATTTATGAATTTTCGCAGATGTGTGGTTGAAATGTCTTTTAGATGAGACGTCTAAAATGCCGATTCTCTCCGAGTAAAGTAAAGGAGAGTTTTGGATCAGGTCATTCGAAGGTAATTACGAGCACAAGACAGCTAGGGCCGGAAATAGAGATTAGTGGTGAATTAGGACCAATGCGGTTAAAAATGGGATTAATATTTAGGATGTAGTGGTGTTAATTAATAATCGAGATTTTGAGAACCAGAGGAATTGGAGAGAATCTATTATGTATTTTATTGTAGAACTAAAGCGCCGTACTAGGAAAATTTCAGGATATATTAGAACGTATCTTTAGTATTAGAATGATAGTAGAATTTATTGTACAGGAGTGAGGAGAGTGGGGATGCTTGCGGCACACCTTGGTGTGGATGAAATATATAGGATAAAGCTGAGCGATATTTTACTCGAAGAGATCTGTCTGATATAAAATCGTCAATAAGGATAAGAAGATACAGATGAGTTTTAGAATGTGACATTTATACTTTACAATATTTCCCAATAAATCAATTCCTTCATTGGTGGCAAAGTATGTTTCCATTTCTTCCATGCCCTCGTTTAGAATATCGTAACAATCTTGAGAGTTAAGGGCAATATTGTCGCCAACGACTTCATTATATTCTGGAAGTTTATTAATATTTTAGAGAGTATAATCATATTAAAAATAACGACGACAGGTGAATATTCTCGGTGGGTGCCATACCAAGTCAAATACTTCTTAACGTCTACAAACATCACAGCTGATTGTTTTCCTTCGAAGTGAGCTGCTTGAAAATTTGAGGCCCGAATTATTAGCGCCAGTTGGGTACGGAATCCAAATTGATACTTTGAAATATCAGAGGATATGAAATTTTGTATTTTATCAAATATTTTCAAAAATAACTTTGATAATGATTACCAGTTAAAGTAATCCAAAAGTAATGATAGTTATACGCGGAAGATGCAAAAATATGTCTTTAAATTTAAAAGCATCTGGAACTGACAATCTATTGAAATAAAGTATGTTCATTAAAAAAACCCTCAAGTGTGCCATGATTTTTTAATTTAAAAAATTTAAATTGGTTACACATATTGAGGTTATGTTACTTCTCAAAATTAAACAAACTGTAATCAATTTATAGATACTTATGTTAAATTTTTCACTATAAAATTGTATTAAATGTTGTATGTGCCTTCCTTCTTCTTGAACACAAGTCTGAACTCTTCGTCGCACACCCTCCGTTACGCTCCGCAACTACACTGGATTATTGTTAATTTCTATAAATTTATCTCGAATTCTTTGCCGCATGTCTTCTAGATTGTGTACTGGTTGTGCATAAATACAATTTTTCAGGTATGGCCACAAGAAAAAATCGCATGGTGTTAAATCGCATGAAATCCGTGCATTTCGACTTATTATTCGGTCCTCAAACATTTCCTCCAAAATGGCCAAATTATCCACTGTGCAATGAGGAGTTGCTCCGTCTTGATGAAAATATCCACTTTGCAGTTCGTCATCATTTAATTCATTTATAAAACGCAATCAAATTTCTGTACGATAACGGTTTGCAGTTATCGTACCTAAAATGAATGCACGGTTATTGAATTTTTATTATTAATAATAAAAATAGGATTTTACCTTCAAAGAATATCGGTCCAACTAATCTTCTCCCACTAATCGCTGCCCAAACGCCAACTTTCTCTGGATGTAGTGCTTTCTCTCGATATATACGAGGATTTTCATCCGACCAAATTCTCATGCTTTGGGAATTAATGTACCCATCCTTGTAAAACCAAGCTTCAACGGTAAAAAAAGTAATTTGTAAAACATCCTCGTTTACATTTTGTAAAAACCACTGACAAAATTCCAGTCGTCTGGGGTAATTAACAGGTAATAACTATTGCACGGATGTTATGCGATAAGGGTATACTTGCAAATCTTTTCGTAGAAGCTTGTGGCATGTTCCTACCGATAAATTCATTTGCTGTGACAAATGACGCAGAGAAGTCGTAGGTTCATCTTCCAAAATTTCTTGGGCTGTGTTAATAGCATCTTGAGTTCGTTTAACTGGTCTACCACTTCCTGGTTTACGGAGAATACTACCCGTTTCACGAAATAATAGAACAGATTGTGATAAGTTATTTTAAAATTCATCATAAATAATGGGCACGTTAGGAAATTCTTCCTGAAACTCTGCTAAAGGTGCGTCGAATGAATACAGTAAATTTCCGTCCACTTTAATCCCATTTCGGAAATGACTTTCAATTAGAAACGTTTTTTGCTGGTTGCTGTAAACCATTGTGAGCACGGAATAATTGTGACTTCTAGAAAGATCTGATGTTTATATGTCCATTCCCAACAAGTGTCAAGTGTGCCAACTGAAATTTTTAAAACGAAAAAGTCATGGCACACTTGAGGTTTTTTTTAATCCATACGATACAACTCTATTAAAATAATTAATCGAACAATTATTAACACTGCTTTGACTTTCTTTAAATATTTATGTAATTAGCTATCTTGTCTTTTCATGTAGGTCAATTATGAATTGACGTATATTTATAAATATGGAATTAATACATATTTACAGGCAATTAGTGTAAGTTAGAAAGTAAATATTATTTTTGTCTTCTATTTTATAATGTAGAAAATTAACTAAACACTATAAAATTTCTCAGTCGATAAATTAACTATTGAAAATTTGTTAAAGATTTCTAAAAAAGAAATAAATAAATTAAAGAATTATTTTTCTGGTTAATACCATGATAATTATTGTACCGAAGCATCAGAAATTTAAGGTCACTACTACTACATTTTGTGATTAAAAAGGAGACAACCAATTGTAGTTAATTATTCATTTGTTCATTTATTCCCATTATTAATACAAATATAAAAATACAAAAATAACAGCCGTGTGTGACTAAAAAAAAATTGTAGGTAATTTTGAAATTAAATTATTTTACAAAGTTACTAAACTACGAGTATATTTATAGTTACAGTTCCGTGCTGATGGCATTCGCCGTGCATTACTATTAATACAGGCTGCTGGGGCTATCATCGATCGATATCTGTTATGTATGTGTGTGCATTGAAATTGGGTTAGGGCAATGGAGGGCTCATTAGTAATTTAGTTCACTTTTGGTTTCAGCCGATGAAGAATCGATAGACCTATCGAGTCAGTTGGACTCGTCGGTGAGCGTCGGCGACCATGCCTTCAGTCAAATGCAAGGCGATCTCGACCAGCAGAGGCTGCTGGGCGAGAGGACCTACAATGATCCTCTGGCCGATATTATGGTGAAGGAAATCCAGCACCAAGAGCGGTAAGTGAAATTCTATATTTTTACATGAATTCAGCAAATGCATGCACTGTACACACTTAATAATTCAATAGAATTTGTGTTATCAAAGGTATGGACAAGGCAAGTTCATGTGCAATTTATAAGAATTATAAAATGTATGTAACTTTTTATTAATTCGATTCATTAATTCTGGTACTGATATATTTATTTCGACAAAGGGAAGTTTCAGATAAATAATAAATTTATATTATAAAAAGCGCACTTACGGAATAACACATAATTACGTAATAAGGAGAAGAGTTTATTTGAAAACTGGAGTTACAATTAATACAAATTTATCAAAGTGAAAATCAAAATCTCTAACTAGTAAGTTTTGACGTAAGAAAACTTTCTATAAGGTCTACAAAAATAGAATATAAATCGTATTCATTTATAGGACGAGGTCACCGTTGAACTTATAAATATATTTCTAAATTGATTCGTTTTATAAGCGACTTCCATAAATGATGTCATGTTTTTACTTAAATTTTAACCACCCCATCACACAGTGTCTCAGATTATCTCTTGTCATGTTTTTACTTAAATTTTAACCACCCCATCACAAAGTGTCTCAAATTCTCTCATTCCCTATAAATCAGGTCACAGAGGCAACTTTTTTTTAAACAAATAACATGGTCCTTATCTCTATAAACTTTTTCCTTTTACAAAAAAGTCGAAAGTCTTTATCGTACCTTTCAGAAAATTTCTTATGAATTCATTTTCCTCATGCTCCAGCAGCTTCAAGTAAAATTTCGTTTGAAAAATCGAAACGTGGTTTACCATTTATTTCTGACATTTAAAATGTCAGATGTAAATAAACAAACACACATGGAACAAAGCAGGTGATTCGATTTTATGCCAACTCATAATTGTGAACTGATAAGGTAAAATCGCAGAAAATCTAAAGCATAGTATTGAACGTTACACGTCCGTTAATAGTAATTTACGTAACAAGTTCCGAAAGTGATTTTTTACGGGATGAGTAGGAAGTTTCCAGGACGAGCCGTAGGCGAGTCCCGTAAAATCAGTTTTGGAACGTGTTACGTACAATATTTTTTCTGCAACCGTTTTTTTATGTTAAAAAAACATAAATACACACGAATTTAATGACAAGCGCTGTCATAATTAAATACAAAGTTCATGTTTTTGTCAAGGCCGCCTACATATATACGCAAAATCGTACCGAAAGTAACAAAAAGCGTCCCGAAAGTAAAGAAATCGTTCCGAAAGTGAAACAAAATCGTCCCGAAAATAACTACTTTCGGTACGATTCATGTAAAGTGGAACTTTCGATTTAATAAATCATACCGAAAATTTTATTTTCGGGACGGCTGCAGAAAAATGATGTTACAGTACTCATTTATAATTTCCAAACTCGGCTTCTGATATGTCATCCATAAACATCTAACTTGTTCTCTAATACATCACTTACCGAATGATTTCAGAAAATATTAAAAAATAACAAAAACGGTTACTAAATTTTGGTAAAATCTTACACCTAATCTTAAACGTCACAGTCTACTGAGTGTAAAATGGTGGGCAATTTTAAAGTCAGTACTGTTAGACTTATAAAAGTGTGTTTTTCAATATAATCAGTAATAAAGTCGTAAAAAAAATAAAAACTAAAATTGACTTTTTTATCGAATATCTCCGAAAGTAGCCTGAATATTTGAAATTTCTGTTTAGAAAATTATTCAGCATTAAATTGCGCAAATTTGTTTTAATTTAACCAACTCTCTATCTCTTATAGTTACCGAGAGTGCAAATGCATCGAATTTGTAACGCCATGTATACATAGTTTATTCTAGAATTTGAACGTGGCAAGAAAAGTAATGTGGCTCGTGAGTTCCTAGAAATCGGGTGTAATGATGTAAAAAGAGTTAGATTAGTAACAGGTCGCTCAACACAACCAAGCTAATCTAAGACGTAAAAGTTATCATTTTTATGAGTTCTGTTGTTAATAATGTTTCTATTCACAAATACAGTATTTGCAATATTTTTAGGCAAGTAGTTTAAAATTTATAATCTTAATTTTTCTAGCCTTAAATACGAGGCTCATTTTATGTGACCTTAAAGTCATTACAATTGAAACGTGACAACGTATAAAATGACATTTTTGGAAGGTTGCTTCTTCGTATATAATGTATTACGTTTTTTTTTTTTAGTAATTTAGAAGGTTGCTTCTTCGTATACATTAATGTATTACTTTTTTTAAAGTAATTCAGAAATTAGTGTTAATGAACATAAATGGAAGAGATTTAGGTTAGTCGATGGCTCTTATAAAGGAACTTGCTTTAGAGGATTTCCCGAATCTGAACTGAAAATTTCCAATTTGTTTAATCGATAAGATGCTCAAAATATAAAATTGTATCAAATCTCATTTCATGAGGCTTTTTATTCTTTAGTAAAGCAGCTACTTGTGGAAACTTAAACCCGTGCGCTTCGAATTCGCCTCATGAGACACGTGCTAGAATATATTATTGTGTATCTAAATTGTAAGACGCCTCGAAATATTTGTCGTCATTATATGGTTATTACTTTTGTTATATTCTCATTAAATATACAGAGAATTTCAAAATGTCTCCTACTTATCTTAATGATGGCAATCATTTTAATGCGCTTTATGATGTAACGCCAAACACTTTTTTCATATACAATAAAAATTTAAACCAGTAACTGATACGACAACGCAGTTATTAATAAAATTTATGGAAAGGTAGTTTATCAAAAATTTTATAGAAATTATTGTTGCGGATTTATATCCGTTTCGTTGTACTTATTACTTTTTCGAAGAACCATTTTGCAACTTCGATTTTAAGTTACAAATAATAACCTAATTTATAATTTACAAAAATGTAAACTTGGTATCATAATCTCTCTTGATCTTCCTCTAGGGGGCTGGGCTCAATGTAGAGAATCAGGTGAGTGGTGGTAATATAAATTGTTCTGAAAATTACCACTACCTTGGCCCTGTTGTCAAATATCTGCAAGTATCAGGCAGATGTTGAAATTGCTCGCTAATCCGTTTTTGGTCGCTGGTCCACTTTGCGCACTTTTGAACCAACACCATGCATACAATGTAAACCAGGTAAAATCGCAACTATTATGTTGATTCAAATTTTACTTAAAATTAGCACCTGCTTTGAAACAAAGTGTATGTAGAAATTAATATTAAGTTATTAATTATACAAATTATATTTAAAAATATTCTCAAGAATTAATGGTAAGATTATGTTGGTCAAAATATTACTCTGTACAAAATTGGGTATATTCTTATCAATACATAATATATGTAATCATTTTGTTTAAACAATATTTCTTTTAGAATACGAAATTATGTATGTATTATATTATGTATATAGATAAATATTTATTAATACATGTTAAACAAAATAATTTTTCAATAAAGATGAAAAGTAGCCTGAATATATGAATATTCAACCTGTTCCTAACTGTAAAATGAAGTCTAATTCAATTTTTATTAGAAAAATTGTTATATGGTCTTCATGTTACTTTCTCCGATTTGATGGTATAGTAGTTATAGATATTTTAAATATACATCGAGGGTTTTGCAGGTTCGGATGATACTGATGTTTGAAATACCAATATTATGAAAGATGAAAATGACTGATTAAACTTAAAATTCTAATAACCTTATCGTGAAGTTATTCAAAAACTAATAAGATTTTGAAAAAAAAACACACACAAACAGAATTTGTTTTTCTCCAGAAATCGTTGAAATCGCCGATGGGATATTTTCGAATTTCCGTACTTCGTCAAGTACTTGTAATTTTAAAACAATACCTAAAATCTCTCACCGATAGACATGCTGAGAGTCTTAGCCCTCCGTACGGAAATCTACGGGCCGCCGCTGGGTCTCAGGTGGATTATATTTTCAAACTTGAAGCAATTCTTTATTGAGATACTACATAAATAGAGTTCATTTTCTTTGGCGCTTGCAAAAACTTTATGTGCTTGTAGAAAAAGCAACAAATACGATCTTTTCGAAAAGTAAGAGCTGCCCTTGCAATTATGCTTCAGACAACCTTAACATTTTTTGTCCGATACTTGTAATTGGATGCCCTCAATATAAAGTTTTCCAACTTGTTATTAAAAGCAAAATCGAATGTGTCACAGGCAAGTAACAAATCTTTGTACATTTACACTTTGTGTATGTGTTCAATGGTCACTTTGTCTAGACATACACCATAAACAACGTCAGACATGACTTAGTTCTAATATAGTACAGAGCAATCTTGTTGTATTTTTATTTACCGAAAAACGTTTCTATTGGAAATTATAATTCTTAAGTTGTTGCGTGCTTTGGAAATGCATTTACTAATATGTGACTTAAAGCGCAAATCTGAGTCAACAGTTAAACCCGAGTTACGTACTGAGTTAACAAAGGGTATAGCAATATTATCTAATTTTATATCAAGTAAACTCATAGCGGTGTCATGGTGTCTATGCATAAAAAATAAGTTTTTACTTATTTATTTATTTATTAATTTTTAACTTTACATATCCTGTTAATGTAATATGTGCAAAACAATATGTAAATAAAGTTAATAACCAAACAAATTTAGGACACAGGATTTGCAGGCGGAGTTCACAAGGTGTTCTTCCACTCAAACCCATTATTCTCTTCCACATGATGCTATTCCCGATCAGCTTAAGATTATTACCATTTAGGCATTATTTTGGCCATTTCTGGCTTATTTATAGTCATTCAATATAGAACTATTTCGTTGCGACATTTTGAGTAATTATTGTATATTGTTAAGTTACCGTACTGGTTTTATAGTAAGTTAAAGTAAGTTTAAGTATTTTCTTACATTTGTATGCATAATAGGGCGGATCGATTTATATTTCTTCATTTCTAACCTCATGGGCAACGTGGATTTTTGGAAAGGGCGTAAAAAATTATGGATATTGGTAAAATAATAAATTAATTTAATGAAAACGTACGAGAACTAAAAAAGCTTGATATTATTGAATATCTTCAATAGGCGCATCATCTGCTGGGGAAGCGGGAGATGAATCCTCAGTTGTATAAAAAGAAATAGAAAAATTGACATGAGGGTTTCCTCCACCGCATCCTAAAAAATATATTTCCCAAGAAACTGGAGAAAGAAAAAATGAACAAACAGCGAGTTACAAAGATTTGTTTTATGAAATAACTAAAATGAATAAGACCGCAACAAGACCAACTGCAACAAAATGACTAAACTTTAACGACTTCAAATTTATGGGGTCACTTCAAAAATGAAAAAATTATTGTTTTTTTTGTCATCGATTCTGATTCAACGCGTATAAAAAAATGTATTTCACATTTTTCCGATTAATGGGAGGTTTCCCAAAATTCACGCAAGAAGAATACAGGTTTATAATTAAAAATTGTAATTTTTTTTATTAATTTGGAATGTATACATGGAACAGCATATCGGGTAAATGGTCTCCACGGCTTTGCTGGCACATTTATGTTTCTTTTTTTCATGACCGTATACATGTGGCTGAATTTCATTGATACAGCCCTCAATTTCCTCGTTAAAAGCGTGGGCGGTGGTGGACTTATTGGCTTAAACTTTAGACATCAAAACACCCCAAAGAAAGAAGGCCGTTAAATCGCATGTTCTGCGCGGTAATTATGATCACCAAAACGGGAAATTTCACGACCAGGAAATTACTCAAGCAGTAATTGAATTGTTTCTCGGGCTGCATGGCATGTAGCGCCATCTTGTTGAAACCAGATGTCGTCGACATCTATATCTTGCAATTTAAGTACAAAAAATGGATTATCATGTCGCGACAGCGAGCACCATTAACTGTTATTGCCTGATCAGCCGCATGGTATGTGGGGGTTCATTAAAAATCTTCGACAGTATAATAGGCCTTATTTATTAAAAAGGATTTAAGTTTTGTTTTTAACATTTTAATTTTGGCATTGGCTTTAATATCCGACGGCAATTTATTAAATAATTTAATGCACATATAGTAAGGGCTGTGTGACACTTTGTGGATGCTTCTGTTTCTCAACAATCACTAGTAGATTTTCTGAAGCGCAAATACGACAATTTTGTCGATTAATCAAGCTATCAAGATGTTTTTTTTTATGTGAGGAGAGGTGATCTTCATAGACACCCCTTAGTGGGGTAGTGTTGGATTCGCCGAGATCGCGCCTACCAACTAAAACCTCTTCTCATATGCTCGATGCTAGGGCTAGTCTGACCAAAGGCCCATTCTAGCGTGACGAGATGGTTGATCTCTGAGAAGCGAGTAGCTACTGGCGGTCTGAACCCAGCCGCCCTCGTGGACTATAAAGGCAGTGGGGGGACAGAGGGCGTAACGCTGTGGTGGCGAAACAAATGAATGTATCTATTAATGTGGGTTTAAAAGTGTCTAAGTTTTACCTTAGGATGTCTCTGGGGGTGAGGTGTTTGGTTTTGCTATACCTGGACGGCCTGTCGTACTGTGGGAATGAAACTCCCGATGGTGGGTCATTGTCCAGCCTTTCAAAGAATTTACTTGAGAGCTCTTCGATGTGATCCAGGACGCTGGGCGTTTTTGTGTCTCTGTGCAGCTCGCTATCAAGATGAAAATGAGCCTCATCGCTGAAGCTGATTTTGATAAATCAGCATCCACTTTCATAAACTATTCAACGAACTCTATTCGCTGGGCGTGGTCACTAGGCTTTGATTCTTGAGTCAATTAACCTAAGACTACACTGTAGAGAGCTTCTCGAAATATTAAATTCTTAACCACGGTACTGAATTGATGTTCCTGAACTATCATCAACATTCTCAAAAACTGCTGTGATATTTTGTGTTGTACGACTTGTTGAAGGACGGCGAGAGTGTTTATGGTCACTAAGTGATCGAGTCTCCTTAATTTTTTTAGTTAATCTCTTTACAGTTGATGTAGTGAAATCATTATTTCGACCATATTTTGCACGAAAATTGCGAACTGTAGGTGGCAAACCATAATTTTTAAAATATCGCTTAACTATAAAAACGCGTTGTTCTTTCGTGTAGCGCTTCATTTTTGAAAACCCTGAACTGCCAGCTGTCGCCCTGTCTGTTTCTATTTCGTTGGCAACACTTTACCGCAGAAATGTCGCAAAATTCAAATCTTGCGTGAACTTTGGGACACCCTTTAGAAGTTTTCGAAAGTAAGAAAAGCGGGTTGCCAAGCGTGGTCTGGGCAAACAAATCATCAAAACCCGCCGTCCTAACTTATTCCCTCAATAACTACATAATATAAGTAGTAATTCAAACAATTTTGTTCATCATATTATTCATATTATTTCAAATAAAAAACTGAAAATGTACGAAATAACTATTTTCAAATTTATTGGCTCTCCTGAAAAAATGATTTTTCTAAGTTTAGGTACATTTTTCTTCAAAACTATGAAAGCTACCAACACGATTTTTGTTTTGTTTTTTATGTGGTATCGATACCCATCAAAATGGTTGAGATTATTTCCATATGTTGAGTGGCGGGTTTTTTTTTTTTAATAAAAGGCACTCGAAAAATGTTCATGTTTTTTTCCATGTCATAATTCTGAATCCAATGAATATTTTTTTATTTCCTCAGCCATAAATGCTTATTTTAGACGTAAGAACATGTAGTCCAGTAGTTTTCTAGGAAAGTGTACCTAAAAATCACGTTTTTCTAATGGAATTTTTTCGAAGTCATTTGTCTAACATGTTCAGGTATTTTATTATAAAAGTGCAAACCATAATAATTGGTTCAATTTCAGTCTCAGTGCTTTTACAGAGAAAGAAAGAGAGAGAGAGAGAGAGATCGCCCTTAATACTGTTATTGTGCCTTTGTGTGGATTGATGATCCTGGTAGATATTAATATTAATACAATTTATGATTTAGAGACATAGAAGTTTTAATATTTTGAAATCAATAAATTTATTTCTGCAATCATCTCTATTATTTAATCCAGTCATTGCTTCTTGTATACCAAACAGACGATGGTAAATAGCAAAGTGAAAGCGCATGAAATATGTCAACGAGCTGTCTATCCCAGAGCTTTGGAATAGAGGGTTTTTGAAAGTTGTTACTTTCGAGAGTTTATAATAAATTTCTGGTCTATCCTAATAAAATTTGACCCATATAAATTTCTAAGTTAAGAAATTGTATTAAGTTTAGCAGCAATTTTATTCTCAATTTTTTTTTTATTTCTGATCAAGGGAAAATCCCAAATATTTTACATAATGATCGTTCATTTCTAGATTATATTATCTTAATGTAAATAATACAGTTACAGTTTTCTCTCTATTTCGGAATAACTTGCTACATTTTAACCAACTACTCACCATATTAATTCCTGTATTTCTCAGTAATGCAGATTCAGATAGATTCTCATATTTGCAGTTAATGAACAAGATGGAATCAATACAAACACTATGTAGATAGTTGATTGAATTGATTAAAAACAACAGTGGTCCCAATATGGACCCCTGCGGTACCCCTTCTTGTATTGACACAATCCGATATTTTATTATTATGGTATACAGCTTGTTTTCGATTTGATAAAAATGACAAATTAACGTCAAACAACCTAGCAATCAAATTTATTAATGTCTCGTCGCGAATTTGTATGTATTTGTATAACTTATATGATTATACGCTTGTCTATTGTGTATTTTCTTGAAATATAATCGTATGTCCCACCATTGCAATTTCCCACAGGACCATTACATAAACATCGTTTAAAATTCACGTCTCTGTGTACGGCCTACGAATGAAAGCCACTGTTTAAAATCAATGTAAACGCGCTACACGAAATGCGCGGTTATCGCAGGTGGGACTTTCGCAGAAAACTTTGGACGTTATCAACATCCCTCAAACTACAAACATCACCATCAACAAAAGCCCCTTTGTCCCATTGTTTTAACACCTCACAATAAAGGCCTTCGTTAAGGGAGTCCATCCAACCATTCCAAACTAAACGGCATTTATTCCTTGGGACATTAAAAATGCATCCATATGTGTGGTGTATAGTTATATAACTCGCGACTAGTGGACCGTTCATTGAGCGTTGTCATTGTTTATGCCAGCCAATTTGTGTATGTGTGTGCGTGTGTGTATGTGTGTGTATGTGGAGAAGTTAATTAGCGAGCTGGTCTCGCATAACTAAACATCACACTAGACCAGATGAAAATTTTGAAAAGTTAAAAACATGTTTAAAACTTATACAGAAGAGACCGTCTCTGCTTTGGCAAATGTTAGTATGTATTTTTGTCTCGTATATAATAATAATACTATTCATTGCTTAATACAATCATATATAAAAACTCATACGTTTAAAGTTAAAAAAAAATAATAATCACTAAAGTTCATGCACTTGTGGGAGATCGTATGACAAAGTTTATTTTTCAACTAAAGCATACAAAAATTAATTAAATCCATTAAACTATGTTTAAATACCAGACAAGCACGTACATCTTACTCTCCTAGAAAAATGTCCATTCCTGTCATATTTGTGATTGCATTGACAATGTTCACGGAATATTGGTTTATCTCGTAGGATAGTAAACAGCGCAATTTATAAGATTGGGTAAATGGTGAAAGTCATTACTTTGTGATATATTTTGATTCAGAAATTCAGGAACTTTTCAATAAAATGCACAAAGTATAACATATTCATTAGTTTGGTTAAATCCAATCGTCTGCCAATTTTCTAGTAATGTGTTACAAAATTCTTTGCGACTGCAGATGGCTTTTTACTTAATTTTTACATATTTTAGGGTTCAGTTTTATAGTTTAAAGTTTTCAAATTCAATTTAGTTTAATTTTCAAGTTAGTCCTGTGGGTAGAAATAAACGATCTTAAACCAATGTTATTTCGCTAGTAGTACTAGTAATAACATGCAAATTTCTTTTGTATCATTTAATATCTGGCGTGGCACTAGCCAGGAAAGTAGTTGTTTCAATGAGTTATTTGTTTATAGTCTTAGTAAGACTTAATTTTGCTTGCAGAGTTACGAACAGGTTGAATATTCATGTAGTCAGGCGACATTTCGTTTTATTGAATTTACAAAATTCTTTGTAAGGTTGTCAATGTTCATAGCTGGTCAGAAGTGTGACATCATTTTGCATCACACTCGTTAAATATATGCCACTTTCAGTCCTTGTATGTTAAATATACTATTATTTTCATAAATGCCGTGTGTTAATGGCAACAAATATAATCTACGATTAACTACAGAGTCCTCCAGAAAAAATGTATACACACTTTAAGGAACGAAAATTATTTATTATGTTTTTAAATACTGATCACATAAGTAGTACTGTCTTCAGTTAAGCACATGGTGACTGTAGATGTTTAAAATATCCGCCAGACATCTAAAAGAACGATGAGCGGTCAATTTTTCAATGGAGATCGCTGCAAGCTCTCCACAATTTTGGCGTACATATGTACTGCTAATCTTTACTTCACGTGCACATTGCGTAGCAGATTTTTGTGGAGAAGTAACAAACCTTTCCTACTAGAGAGTCGACGAAGAAGGACTTGTAGAGCCTGTACGCGCTCTTCCCGATATTCCTTTATGATTATCACAAATCGTTACATGCGCTTCAAACTTGTCAATAATATTTTTAATTGTGAGGCAGATTCGGGTTTCTGTTTCAAACTTCCGCTTCTATCTTCAACGACATTACCAAAAAATGCCTTTTTGCTGCCTAAACATTAAGCGTGCTGTAGCCATTTTGTTTCCTCTCTCGTGATGATGAAAGTGCCGGTATCAGTTAGGCGAAAGATCGTACTACAACATACTCGAAATTCAAATAAATTGGCAATATCAATATCCCGATACAGTCCGACAAAGAGTGTATACATTTTTCTGGCGGACTGCATATTAACCCTTTCACTGCTTCATATGATTTTCAATAACTTAACCAGTACGTTGCAGAATTAGAACTTATACGTAGATGCGTACACCTGTGCAGGTATAATTCGGATCCCGCATATGAGGGTGCGATATTTTTTGCTCATTTATCCGATTCCCGCAGTGAAAGGGTTTGGGTCAGGGTTGTCAAACAGGGGGCCCGCGGGCCGCATGCGGCCCTCGAGGTAATTTTTGTGGCCCTGGGTGCTCCGAGAATAATTGAAAATAGAAAAGATTATTATGAAGAAGATAGCGCGATAGATGAGTAAACACGTGCACATTTTTGTACCAAATATTTGATTCATCTATTCATCTAAAAGCAATTATATTACATTTTAATTATCCTATTCATATTCATATTCCTGAATTCTCAATTCAAAATATAAATTTTACAAAATTTGAAAATATGATGTGGACCGCGTAAATATGGCCTGTGCACCAAATGGCCCATATTTTAATTGAGTTTGACACCCCTGGTTTAAGTGTTTTAATATTGGTTATTCGGAATAACTCTGAATTTTATGTGTTGCACCGAATAAATTCAATTCGAATTGAATTGAATATAACAAAGGAGAAGGTAAAATTATCAATTTGGATTACCTATAAATAAACAATCGTATATTTACTAGTGCTTAATATGCATGAACGTATTTTGTGACATAAAAGCGAATAATCAAATTTCATGATATAAATGATAGTGGCAACATAATAGATAACGCCAACGCTTGGATGATAAATAAAACCAAATATACAGTAAACTAATAAAATATTAGTTGGTGCTTCTCTAGTTTAGAACATATTTATTCATGTTTTTATGAAAGAGGAGATGTATAGATGCAGGTGACAATGAATTTACAAAATGAAAAATATGGTCAAATCGCCTAATCTTCGGAAATAATTATTACATATAATATTATTATTAAGTATATACATATCACGCTATACGGCAAAATATGTGACTTTCAAAAAGTTTCATTTTTGGGATAAGTCGGGGTCTGTTATTGTTATATTTTAAAATTAATTTCATATTATACAGGGTGTTCCAAATGCCCTAAAAGTATCAAACGATAGGTATATTGATCATTTGTTCCCTAAAATTCAAAAATGATAAAAAATGGGGTGTTTCATTTAAAAAAATACACAACTTTGATACTTTTAGGGCGTTTGTATAACATGAAATTAAATTTAAACGGTAACCATAATAGGCCCCCATATATCCCAAAAGTGAAACTTCTTGAAAGTCACGTAGTTTGGCTACAATATTCCGTGCCGTAAAGCGTGAATATCTATGAAAAGAAAATCTGCAGCAGTGTTAACCTTTCAGCAGAAAAAAAGGTCTGGCGGATTTTGAATCCCAATTGCGGAATAATTTTCATTTTAGTGTCTAGCGGAATTTCCAACGGAGTTATATTGTTGGATTGTAGAAAAAATAGCGTAATTTAATTTAAATTTAAACTTTATTTTCAAAAGATATATTTTACAAGAGCAGAAACTTTAAACATTGCTTTAAAAAAAATCCGGGAAAAATTAACACATTTAAAAAAATTATTAAAAAATTAAAGTTAGATTTTAAAAATTCATAACTCAGACAAAATTTGACGCATTTTCAAAAATCGAAGTTATATAAAATATATTTTTTTGTTCAAGTCTTTTCCAAAAATTCATAACTCAGACAAAATTTGACGCATTTTCAAAAATCTAAGTTAATTCTAAAGGCGGATATTTTTTTAATAAACTAAAATATTTAAGGAACTCTTATTATCATATCTGTATTTACGTTCTTCTCGATTTTTGTTTTGTTTAAGTGCCCAACAAGTTAAAACATTAATATTTAATAATTCATAACTTACGGAAAAAGTGACACATTTTCTAAAATTAAAGTTAGTTTTAAAGCTAGATGTTTGTAAATATATTTTAAAATATTTAGATTTTTTGTTCAAGTCTTCAACAACTATAATTATAAATTTTCCAAAAATTCATAACTCACGCAAAAATGGACACATTTTCAAAAATCGAAGTTAATTCTAAAGGCAGATGTTTTGTAAATATATTAAAACGTTTAAGGAACTCTTATCATATCAGTATTTATTAATCCATTTTAGTTTAGTTTAAGTGTTCAAGAACTTAAAACATTAATTTTTAAAAATTAATAACGGAAAAAGTGATACTTTTTTTTTAAATTAAAGTTAAGATGTTTTCTGATTATAAAAAAATATATTTTTTTGTTCTAGTCTTAATAATAATTATTTATTTAAGGGTGACCCCTTTTAAAAAATACATTAATATACAAACACTAAAAATAAGTTTGCAAAATTAAGCGAAAAATTAAGAAAAAATAATTAAACTGCAAAATTAAATACACATTAATCTGAAACAAAATTTTGCAAAAAAAACTTTGTTTTATTAATTTTCAAAAATTAATAACTCGCCAAAAATGAACACATTTTCAAAAATCAAAGTTAGTTTTAGAGGTAATTGTTCTGTGAATATTTGAGGAAGTCCATTTTGTTTTCGATTTTGATTCATACTAGTATTCTTTTTTTCTGTTTTTCCTTGTGGAAATATTTAAATTTTTGAGCAATTGCTTCATGAAGCATTTATTTTCTATATATTTTTTTGTTCAATTGTTTCACAACTTAAAACATTAATTTTAAAAAACTCACAACTCCAGTGGCGGCTCGTGAAACATGTTGACGGTAGAGCCAATTATACAATATACTCCCCTTTCCCCTCCTTCTTCGAAGAAAGAAAGAACGATTTATCTTCCTAGACCAAATTCTTGCTGAGATTGAAACTACAGGTAGTGCCATGGCTCCTTGGCTCTATAAAACGAGCCGCCCATGATTCGACAGCAAAATATACTATTTTCGACAGCTGAAAAATACAATCTTTGACAATTCAAAAATGCCGAAAAAACTATTTTTATTAGCTGAAAAATACTGTTTTTGGCAGCTGAAACATCAAACAGCATATTTGGTAGCTGAAGAATACCATTTTCTACAACTGTAAAATACAACTTGAGACAGCCGAAAAATACTGTTTTCAACAGCTGGGGATTACAATTCTTGACAGCCAAAAAATACCATTCCCGACAGCTGAAACATACCGTTATTGGCAGCTAAAAAATACAATTTTTGACAACAAAAAAAATCAATTTTTGACAAGAAAATACATAAGTTTTGACAGCTGAAAAGTGCCATTTTTGAAACTTAAGAAATGTCAAAAAATTCTGCTTTTGATAGCTGAAAAATACCATTTATATAGGTGGGAAATGCCAATTTTGGCAGCTGAAAAATACACATTTTTGACAGCTGAATAATACAATTCTTAATAGCTGAAAAATATCACGTTTGATAACAGCAACACACTATTATTGACAACTGTATCATACCATTATTGTCAGCTAAAAAATACAATTTTTGAAAGCTGAAAAATGCCATTTTTGACAATTTAAAAAATGTCGAAAAATGCTGCTTTTGCAGCTGAAAAATACCATTTTTATAGGTGGGAAATACCATCGTTGACAGCTGAAAAATATAATTTTTGACGGCTGGAAAATATTATTTTTGACAGCTGACAAATATAATTTTTGACAGCTGAAAAATATCATTTTTGACAGTTGAATAATACACTTCTTAACAGCTGAAAAATGCCATTTTTAACAGCTGAAACAAACCATTCTTAACAACTGCAACAAACCATTATTGACAACTGTAACATACCATTGTTGTCAGCTGAAAAATACAATTTTTGACAACAAAAAGTACAAGTTTTTACAGCTGAAAATGCTATTTTGACAATAAAAAAATGACCAAGAATGCTGCCTTTGATAGCTGAAAAATACCATTTTTATAAATGAGAAATATCTTTTTTAACAGCTGAAAAATAACTTTTTTGACAACTGAAAAATATCATTTTCGACACTTGAATAATACATTTCTTAACAGCTGAAAACTACCATTTTTAACAGCTGAAAATATCATTCTTGGCAACTGCAACAAACCATTATTGACAACTGTAACATACCATTATTGTCTAGCTAGAAAACACAATTTTTCACAACACAAAAATACAATTTTTGACAGCTGTAAAATGCCATTTGTGACAATTAAGAAATGTCAAAAAGTGCTACTTTTAATAGCTGAACAAGACCATTTTTATAGGTAAGAAATACCTTTTTGACAGCTGAAAAGTATCATTTTTGACAAGTGAAAAATATTATTTTTAACAGTTGAATAATACTCTTCTTAACAGTTGAAAAATACCATTTTTAACAGCTGAAAAATACCATTCTTGACAACTGCAACAAACCATTATTGTTAGCGAAAAAATACAATTTTTGACATCACAAAATGTACAAGTTTTGACAGCTGAAAAATGCCATTTTGACAATTAAGAAAAATGTCGAAAAATGCTGCTTTTGATAGCTGAAAAATAAAATTTCTATCGGTGGAAAATCGCATTTTAGACAACTGAAAATGTCATTTTTACCAATTGAATAATAAACTTCTTAACAGCTGAAAACTACAATTTTCAACAGCTGAAAAATACCATTGTTGACAACTGCAGCAATTCATTTTTGACAACTATAACATATCAGTATTGCCTGCTAAAAATACAATTTTTGACTACAAAAAGACAATTTTTGACAGCTGAGAAATGCCATTTTTGACAATTAAAAAAGTGCCGAAAAATTCTGTTTTTGATTGCGGAAAAAGAACATTTTAATAGGTGAGAATTACTTTTGACATTAAAAAAAACATTTTTAGACAACTGAAGAATATCAATTTTTGACATTTGAATAATACTCTTCTTAACCGCTGAAAAATACCATTTTTAAGAGATGAAAAATGCCACTCTTGACAATTACAACAAACCATTATTGACAGCTGTAACAAACCATTATTGTCAGCTAAAAAATATAATTTTTGACAACGGAAAAATGCCATTTCTGACAAATAAAAAATGTCGAAAAATACCTTTTTTTGATAACTGAAAAATACCATTTTAATAGGTGAGAAATACATTTTTTGACAGCTGAAAAATAACATTTTTGACAACTGAAAAATATAATTTTCGACAGTTGAATAATACATTTCTTAGCAGCTGAAAATGTCATTTTTTAATAGCTGAAATATACCATTCTTGACAACTGCAATAAACTATTATTGTTAGCTGGAAATATAATTTCCTACAACAAAAAGTACAATTTTTGGCAATTAAAAAATCGAAAAATGCTGCTTTTGCAAGGACGTTTCCAGCCAACTAGTCTAGGGGGGTGGGTAATAAAAAAAAGATAAATAAAATGGTGCTTCCGCTCTTATACACCTGTTCCTATCCTTTTCCAACGTTTTAAAGCGTTTGAAAAATTTACCGGTTATATTATTTGTTTGGAATATGGAATATCGGTAATTTTTAACAATAAAAATTGATAAGAAGGGTAATTACCCGATTACTCCGACTGCAGGTAGTGCCATGGCTCCTTGGCTCTATATAACGAGCCGCCCCTGCACAACTTACAGAAAAAACGAATACATTCAAATTTTATCATACCCGTATTTAAATTCCTTTCGATTTTTCATTGTTCTACCTAATATTCAGTCCAAATTCATGCGCAAAACTTTAAATTTGACTGCTGAACGTTATGTTAAAATAGGACCTTATTGTATTTCCAATTAGTACTACTACGATTTTGGGTATTTTTGAAAAATTATATAAAATAAGAACAAAGTTCTCTAGCCTGAAACTTCTACAGCAAGTAGTCCTATAATAAATCTACCCAACAGAAAAAAATCAAGGTGTGTCTTTTTTCTTTTTAATAATTTTGCAGCTGCAACTCCCGTTTTGATTATCAATTTTTAGTTCTGAATTGTTTTTTTCATTTCCCTCACTACTTAGATAATATTGTGTGGACAAAAATTTAGAGCAGCATTCTGATAATTTTGCTTTTTATTTTGTCTTGATATCTATAAAATTTACAGAGTTAGATACATTTACGCAAAACCTGTTTCGGCTGGAAAGCTTGAATATCCGCCAATAAAAATTTTGTTTTTACCATAGTTTCGAACTAACAATTGGGGAGTAACCGGTAAAAAAATTAGGAAAATAAAAAATTATGAGCGACGTGGTCTGATGATTTCTAATGGATTGGCGCTTGGGTGCTTACATTTCCGTTTTAGGCCTGGATCATCAGTCAGTCGTAAATCCTTGTAAAGTTAAGTTGTCTTTTGAATGTAATTAGCCTTATTTTAAGATTTGGAAGAGGGCATTTATAGGCTTATTATTATTCATGAGAGCTGTTTAATTGAACAGGAAAACAGAGGCTTTGTCAATTTGCGGGGCGATAGTCTATAAATTCTGTATTTTGTCATTTAACTTATATCACTGTATTTAAGTTTAAATATTAATTTAGGAGGCGTTCAAATGGAAGGTTCTTGTGCTGTTGAAAATAGAAATCACATGTGATCTGAACATAAATTGGGAATTGGGCATACGTTTCGAAAAAGGTTTTGTGTGTTACTTGTACAGAGTAGGATATCTGAAGTAGAGGATTACGAATGTGGGAGCAATGTTTGAACGTACAAAGTTTGAGTTCAATATAAAAGAGAAGAGTTGTGGCCCTCTTATTAAACTCGTATAATAATATACTATTTTAATGCATGATATCTACTAATATCTAAATCCTGTGACAAATTTTTATATTGTTTTTCTGCAAGCACAATAACATTTTTACATATCTAAATGATTTAATAATGACTATTTCATAATTATGATTTAATGATATGTTCCCCCGATTGGTTTCAAATAGTTAAATATTTATATCTTCAGTAGTTCATTAGAATTAAGTAACAAAAATGAGTCTGGGTATATTTAACTGTAAAACAAAATATTTCATGATTAAAGACAAGCATAATACAATTTTATTTTTGCGTATTTATACTTATTAATACAGTAATTTTCAAAACTTCATCGCCCCCCACAATTAAACAGAAGATAGGCATTTTTAATCCCCTCGCCGTGTATCTAATTGCCCCACAATAAACTTTTAGTGCCCCCCAATAATCGAGTTATTAGTTGCGTGGAGCCACTTTGTCAATTTGGTGTAGCCGACCGTCTTGATTGTTCGTCAAACAAGAAAGTGACAAAGTTAATTAAACATCAAACTTGTCACTTATCAACTAACAAACGAAAAAACGCGAGTGACGGCGCGCGCGAACCTCGCTTGATTGCCGGCGGGGTGGGGCGCCCGCCCACCTACCCACACCTGCGTCCGACCCTGTCTTCCAGTCGCCGGAGAAAACCCGGTACTGTAACTAAACTCGAAACGGTGTGCGCGCGTGTGTTTCGCATACTGAATACTCATCATCGGTGTCAACATCAAACGAAAATGTCGGCGCTGGCGGACACTGATTACCCGGCGGCGTTTTCGAATCTGAGCAAATTTCTGGGCTTATCCGGTGGTCACGCGACCCAAGAAGAGGAGGACGAAAGGTATGCAACAGTTTGTTTGTTTGTTTGTTGTGTTTGCTAATGTTCGCGTGTCTCCGCTGATGTTTCAAAATTTAATTGTGCACGTCTCCAAACGAGCGGAACACGGAAATATCGTGTTCACGTGCATTTTCGCCTCTCTCGCGGACACTATTTGACGAACCAACGCGAAACCGCGGAATAGAAATTGGAGCGCGGGAAAAATAATGAAATCGCAATTATCATTATTATCGCATTAAAATCATCAGTCCGGGCCGCAATTAAAATGGATTTGGATTAATGATCGATTATAGTGAAGGCGGTCCCAATTTACAATTAAGTGCACAGAGAATAATAATTAATATGCAGTTTCGATTGTTTAATTGTAGCATTAATTGTACCACGAGAAAAACTTATGTAGAGGTAGTCTGAAGTTGTAAGTAAAAATTAACAATGCAATTGGCCATTTTATTATTTATGAAATTATAGCTCAGTAAATAAATACATTCAAACCTTGGGTTATTTTGATATCTTTGATATTTTTAACTCACAAAATTCGTCGTGGTATTAGCCCGGGAAATTTGTTTATTGTAATATGTTTAAGACTCAGATTATAGAAGACGAAAATCATCTTAATATCGACATTTTAAGAACACTTATTGTCTATTTTACTCATAGAGGCATAGGTATAATAAGTGATCAAAATCATATTTTTATCTTTTTCTTAAGAGAAGTTACAGACAAATTTCAAGCTACCTTTTAGAGGTCAAAATTTTATAAATATTTTACATACATCAAGATCTTTATTCAAACAAATAATTATACATAACATTTTAACACATAAATAACTTAAGGGTGTTAGTCTGTCTGTAAATATTTTATTTTTCTTGAAAACTAAAAGAGATAAGTGTACTTACGTTCCTACAACATATGCAGCAATTTAAACGAGGAATCCAAAAATATAATAATATATAGTGTTATATTTAATATAACAAATTTGGTGCTATTTCCGGTGGAACCGGAAGTGATAGAAAGTTGAAAATATTTCACATAAGGAGAATTGATTCAATCATCTGACGAGGATTTTTTTTCAAAGTTTTTAGTACACCGGCAACCCCGTAAACTTTTAACGAACGGTTTAGCGTAGACACCGTGTATAGTAAATTGTCGATGCGATCAAAAGTTAACCTTTTGCCCAATTCTTTTCTAGTTCGTACTTGCGTATAATTAGAGTTGTTATTCAAAGCATCATCTCAACCATTCGAAAGTAAACACAATAAAACATGGTTGTTTGAGATCACAGATTTCCAGATCTCCATATAGTTATTTGATCTGAATTGTTGGCGCGCTCAATACCAAACCTATAAAACTCTATTGTAAAGTTCTTAATGGAGTTTCGTCGAGTATTAGCCTCATCTATCCAACTCTAAGGCGGCATTAATTAAATGGCTCTAATGATGAATGATTGTGAACCGTCTATTCTACGTCTTAGGCGTCTCTTCGAGAATGCAAATACATTCTTGTTGCTTAATATTCCAATCCTGCCAGGACAAATTAACTAATCATAATTTAAAATATGTATTTATTATCCAACAGTTTAATTAACATGAAACTAATTACAATATAAAGAATGAATTGAAAAATAACCATTTAAATGTAGTGCATGCAAGGTAAATAAAAATAAAATAAGATAGAAATCAATTACAGGTTCTGTATATTTATAACTGTTAGGTTTGTCTCCTATATTTTAAATGTATTTACAGGTACACTTGAAATATATCAATTTCCTTAGATAATAATAATACATTTATCGAATTACACATTGACATTATGGAAAAATTACAAGTGTAGTATTTGTATGACTTGCCGGTCCAAGGCAAGATACAAATGATGCACAGTACCAGGACGCACTGGTTCCGATTTGAAAAATAGTGGTCTTAAGAAAAATCATTATTCTGATTGCATACGATAGAAAAACTGATTTGCAACAATATTTGAATTGTTTAATTTTTCGATAAATTGAGTATAAAATGGTTAAAAATAGAAACGAAAAAAGTGTATGGAGTAAGATTAAATTATTATTTATTTCTCTATGTGTTCAAAAGAATTAGCAATCAAACCTACTGTATATTAATGTGCTCAATTTGTTCTTCACCTCCATAAAGACATTTATCGTATATCGGGTGTTTATAAATTGGCGGATAATCTACACATGGTGGTATTCTTCCTAAAATTCTGAAAATGTCGATGCAAAAATGTTTCATCATGCCACATAGGCCATTAGGAGCCATTTAAAAAAATGTACATTTGGCAACATCGCATTTTCGGGCTGCCCTGTTTTTTTAAAAGCCTCCTGATTAATTATGTGGATTGGGTCAGAGTAGAAGGTAATAGATAGATAGAGCATGGTTTATTTACAGATGTATATACAAGGTAAAACAGATTATGAGTAAATAGTAAAATCCATTGTAATTGAACAAAACAAAACGAAAATATCTGAGCTTTTTGTACAACATGCCAACCAACGTACATAAAATGCTGATTCTTGGTACTGAAATTTGCAAGCATTGCTCTTGCCTTCCCATCGGGAAGAAGCAGCTGAAGCAAGAAACACGGTCTTTCGGAATACCAGGGGCATCAGACGAGGAAAATGGACGAAATAATGAAGATATTCTACACAATTTTTTGATAACTTCAGATCCTTATAATCTCATCATAAATACAGGAAATCAAGCTATGGACCTGCTAGCATCAGAAGAAGTAGTGGAAGAAGAAGAGGTCCAGGCAGTGGCGACTCGTGCAACATGTTTATGGTAGAGCCACTTATACAATATATCTCCCCTCCCCTTTTTCAATTGTTTGTTTTT
Organism: Ocypus olens; assembly: GCA_910593695.2. NCBI lineage: Eukaryota > Metazoa > Arthropoda > Insecta > Coleoptera > Staphylinidae > Ocypus > Ocypus olens. The sequence continues at coordinate 42,884,658 of OU343052.1, forward strand.
CTCGGATAACCTTCGGCTCGTGGATGTTCGGCGAGGAGGCTGTGAAAGAAAATTTTACCAGAACAGCAGCGACATATTTTTTTCCTCTATAGCAGAAAGTAGTACAGCACGGGAGACATCTCTGTCGTAGCCTCCTCTACAGATCCACGAACCACCGCTGCCTTGAATGAATGATGAATGAAGTCTAGTATTGTACTTGGCAAATAAATTTAGATCAGACGAAAAACCTAAATTAGACATTTAATTGTTTGATGCAAAAAATCCTAAATTCCTACAAATATTTAAATGTTAAATAATTCCTTAAACATCCCGCAGACTATATTTTCCAGATGAATATCAAAGTAATATACAAGGTGTCTAAAAAAGACACCACCAAAATGATATGGTGTATTCCTGAGACAAAAAAAGAGCAAATTAACTAAATTTATCTATATGAAAAATTACATACTTTCCAAGATACAGCAAGTCAAAGTTTAAGATTTTTAAAATATTTTAATCTATATCTCGAAAAGGGCAGATGAGAATGATTTGTTTATTTTTTTCTGACAACTACATTACGTGTACTACATTGTTTGAAAATTTCAAGAAATTTCTTCAAGTACAAAGGTGCTCCAGAGGACATGCTGTTTACATTATTACAAAGAACTTTTTTGTTCTTCATATTTTTTACGATTTAATATTTTTTTCAATGCAACTCATCACTTTTAAAGAATTTATAACTCTTAAAGTTTTTTTGTTTACGCCCTATTTTTAACAAAAAAAAATAAAAAAGAACTTATTGTTTGGAAAATTTCGTGTTAAAAAATGAAATTTTTTTGAAATGTGTCAAAAAAACAAGAATCCGGACTCAAGGATAAAAACGCTGACAAAAAAATCGAAAATTTAGGTAGAAGCAAAATAATTTACCCCTTTTAGCCCCCAAAAATGAGTTTCTAACCTGAAATTTGAAAATAATAGCCAAAAAATGGAACAATAAAATTAATCATTCAAGTTAAAAAATCTAAAACATTGGACAAAAAAATAAAAAATTTAGGCCAAAAATCTAAAATTCGGGCCTAAAAGTAAAAATGGTGGTCCTATAGTAAAAAAAAATTAACAAACAAACAAAACCAAATGATAATAATAATAAGTAATAATAATAAATGATGACCAAAAATTAAAAATTTCAGCAAACATAACCAGAAAAAATTCTCGCATCAGTAGTTCAGGTTAAAATGTTAAAGAAATCAAAAATTTGTAACTAAAATTAAAACTTCTGTCCGAAAAATCAAAATGTGGTCTGAAAAGTCGAAAATTTTAATAATGAAATTGAAAATTTAGGTCAAAATAAAGGATATTTAGGCCAAAAGATAAAAAATTTAGACCCAAAAATCGAAAAAACAGGTCAAAAATAAAAAAAATAATAATTCGGTCCGAAAGTTTTAAAATGCGGAGTGAAAAGTCGAAAATTTTAACATTGAAGTCGAAAATTTAGGTCAAAATAAAAAATATTTAGATTCAAAAGAATCGAAAATACAGGGTTCATAATAAAAAATGCAGAATATTCTAGTAAGAAAATTGTTGAAATTAGTCTTAAAAATATATATACAGGGTATGTTTTTTATCGTGGGCCATAGGATTTTACATGCTAAAAATTATACCTTGTGTTAATGTATAATTTATCATAAAATTTTGAAGGAAATTTTAGTTAGTAATAAATCAATTATTTTTTTACATGATGCGCTTAGTTAGAATAATTTAAACATGTTTTATTCCATTAAAAAATGAAATTATTTAAAATAAATAACTGAGCAAAAATAATCAAAGTACCTTGAATTTCTGAAATGTCAGATTGATTAGTGAATTAATTTCATTTTTTAATGGAATAAAACATGTTTAAGTTAATCTAATTAAGCGCATCATGTGAAAAAGTAATTGATTTATTACTAACTAAAATTTGCTTTAAAATTATATGTTAAAATATACATTAACACAAGGTATAATTTTTAGCATGTAAAATCCTATGGCCCACGATAAAAAAAAACATACTGTATATATTTTTTAATAGGAAAACATTTTTTTTATTTTCTTTTTATTTGATCAAAATAGTGAAACTAATTTTAAAGAGAATTCAAATAACACAATTCACTTTCAGATGGAAGCTGGCACCGTTAACGGGGCGCCGCGGCGGGCGTTCCGTTGGGAAACAACTGCATTGCGATTTTTCTCTATTTTTTTGTCATGCAGGCGTTGTTTAACATTTAAACTGGCGAAAAAGTTTTTTTAGGAGGTAATTAAAATGTTTTGTTGAGCTTGAAACTACAGGTAGTGCCACGGCTCCTTGGCTCTATATAACGAGCCGCCCCTAGGTCCAAGTCGAAAAAACGTACAATATCCTTTGGGAGAATGATTGTCACCCTAAAGTTCTTTTTAGAAGGTACGAGACGGATGGATGAAAAAGGCACGAAGAACATGATCTCAGCCAATATCAAAATCAACAAATTAACTAATATATTTCCTGACATTTATTTATTATTTTCTAAATTCATAAAATATACGCCAGAGGTAAAAGAGTATATTGTACAACGAGCATATAATGACGGCTATTAATCACGAGAACGACGTTTGCGGAACGAGCCGTAGGCGAGTGGAGCAAATCGTTTGAGTGATTAACAGCCATTATATGCGAGTTGTACACTATACTGTGTTCACGGAAATGAAAATTAAATTAAATGTAAAATTACAATTACAATAAAAATTAAAATTAAAATCAAAATTAAAGTTGTAATTACAATTACAATTGAAAAAAATTAAAAATCAAAGTTAAAATCAGTATTAAACAGGGCAAACAAAATATTATCATAAATCGCGTTCTGTGAATAAAAGCGCGAATTAGCGTGTTTAATAACCATATTAAACACGCAAATGCGTGTTTAATGAAATGAGTGTTAAATGTACCCGATTAATGCCGCCCATACAATTAAATAATGCGCACATTATAACATTTTCGTGAACAAAATTCATTTGTAGGTACATGGTATTAAAAATACAACCACATTATCGCTGTAGAATATTACGGCACAACGCGTTTACAGCCTTAGATAATAAAAATTAAAATACTGAACGTTTAACTGCGAATTACCGCCAAGGCTGCAGGTATGTGCGAAAAATGTCTTTATGGAGGTGAAGAACAAATTTAGTACATTAATATACAATGGGTTTGATTGCTAATACTTTTGAACGCATCAAGAAAATAAAATTCAATCTTCGTCCATACATTTTTTCGTTTTAATTTTTTTAACCATGTTACATGGTTAAAAAAATGAAATATTTAAAACTAATGAAATATTCTTGCAAATCAGATTTTCTATCGTATGCAATTTCTTTTTTAATCAGAATAATGACTTTTGTTTCTAAGTCCACTATTTTGCAAATCGGAATCAGTGTGCGCCGCCGTCGGAGGTGGGGGGTGGGGCGCCTTGTAAGATTGTTTTTAATCAAATTTTTATGAGCAATTTTGCAACTAAATAAATTAGCAATCAAATTATTTCTCGAATCGATACATTTCACATATGACTCAACAGTCTCAAACTTATTCGGGATTATGATTCTATAACACATCCCAAACTTTCGATATAATCCCAATCGAACTGAGCTAAGAATTGTGGAAAAATACTATAATTTCAATGGCTCATAGATAATATAAAAACAATTGCCATCGATTTGAAATTTCTCCTCTAATCTATTCAAAATTCAGGATTTTGTTTCTACAAAAAACTGAAAACACCCCATTCCCTAATTTTGACCTAAACCCTTTCAAACCGAGCACGAAATTGTAAAAATAATGCAATTATTTCCTCGCCCTTAGAAAATATAAAAAACAATTGTCATCGACTCAAAATTTCACAAATCTATTCAAAATTTATTCGGGATTACGCTACTATAAAAATCTCGAAACATCTAGATAATCTCACTCTAACAAAGCGTAGAATTGTGGAAAATGCAATCATTTCGAAGACTTGAAATATATAAAAACGTTTGCCATCGAATAGTACATCATATACGAGTTTAGTAAGAGGGTATATTGTGGCACGAGTGGGATTGGAGCACGACTCGCGCAGCAAGGAGTGCTCCAATGTGACGAGTGCCCCACAATGCCTCTTATTAAACAAGTACAATATAGTATTTTTTCTATTTTGGTTTTAGTTAACCCTTTCAGCCCTGGATTTTTAAATTTGAAAAAAGATTTTTTTTTGTTAATTATTATTGATGGGGAGCTTCTTAAGACTATAAATATCAAATTTGAACTGATTTGATTAATTAGCATAGGAATTAATTAGTGAGGCTTTGCTAAGGTGACATCTAGTAATAAACAGCAAAAATATGGATTGTCATAGTAAGTAGAAACATGTAAATGTTGCGGTGGCAGTTGCCACCACCAGGTCCGAAAGGGTTAAGGATTTATTTCTAAAATAAAATATATACTTAAACATGAGTTTTATCTTTTAACATATGGCAGCACTAAAAACATTTGATCCGAATTTAATATTTGCGTATTTCTACGGCTATTTCAATAGTTAATTTTTAAACATATACAATCAATAATATTACTTACACACCTCCAGAAATAAGGGAGGTTGCCAAGGGTGCGATAAACAAACTATTTCCACGTAAGTTGTAACCAATTTAAGCTTATAAAATAATGCAACGCATAAATGATAATCGAAATTTAAGGTAATGTTTACACTTGTTTCTCATTCCTCGTGTCAGGCATCGATCGACGCATATTAAAAATCCACACCGAATTAACACACCGACTCAAGCAACTCCTTTTCGCCGCGAATGAAATATGCATTATACTCTCGCTGTTTCTTCCGTGATATTCGTTTTGCAAACAAAGTGATAATACATATAATAAATTACAAGCTTTCCTCTGTGTATGTTGTGTTGCCTAAACGTCGTCACCGAGAGCCAAGTGAATTCATGCGTCCGGCCATTGTCACCGAGTTCCTACATTTTCCACGCGGATAAAAAGTGAACAATCTGACGCCTTCGTTTTCTTTAACCTTAGTGGTACTGGTGGCGAACTCCCCAATATGCATTCGAACATATTCAGTGTGTAACGCATTGGACGGTTCCAATTTTCCTTTGAATTAACGGCTATTTTACATTTTGATGTCGACATATGTCACGTTTAAGTACTCCAATCGCAACAACTAAAATAAAATGAGCAAAACTGTAAAATAAAAAATCTCATTGTTAAACTATTTTTGATATGACAAAAGGTCGATTGTTAAACGAAAGTAGAAAAAAATATTTCCTTACTAATCCAACAAAATATTGTTAAAACTTATTGTCATCTCTTGTTGAAGGTTTTTACTGTCATATGCTTAATAATTTGTTGATCAAATCGAAACATAATTTGTATTTAGGCTGGAAGGTACATACTAACGATGAAAACAAACAAATTTTCTTTTTTGTTGTGGAATGTTTTTATATACCGTGCGCGATAAGTAATCGCTAATTTTAATGCACGATTATACATATTACAAACAATTCACACGACGATGTGAAAAAATTACAATTTAATGTATTTTTTGCTTATAAACGCTAGCATAAATTTGCAATTTTGTATCCAGATATTGTATTGTACGTGTAAAGTTGATTGTTTTTAGGTGCTAAAGTTGGAGGATAATGTTTCGTAAAATAAAATTGAGGATGTTAGTGTTGACCTTAAAATTTTGTCAGGCAAATTTATGAGATCACCTTGGACAGGTTTACTTGTCTTTTAAAGGCGGACCAATCTCGTTAATCAATAACTTGTTATAAAAATAGAAAATTATGATAATGATAGCGAAATCAATATTCATTAAACCATCAACATTTAAGGCACGTGATGCTTTTTTAATCCGAGATTGTAGATTATTAATTGCAGAAAATGTGCCATTGTTTTTCTCATTTTAAAAAACGCGACGCATCGCATGCAAATAATTATTTTTTTTTGACTTGGGCATTCAGTCACATCGAATATTTGATTTTTGTATTTTAACTTCTGGGATGAATAAATGAACAAATGAATAAATGAATAATGTCAGACGTATACACAACAACCACGGACCCGACCGAATACTTCTCGATCCCCGAAAAATCTTTCGGCCGGGCTGTGATTGGAACCCACACGGCACGCGGTGCAACCGGCACAAGCGCTCGCCTGTACCCACTACACCAACCGCCCAACAAATAATTATAGTCTCATTTAGATTTTAACGAATTTCGTCAAAATCTTTGAAATTATGCTTCATAGCAACACCTCTAACAGTATTTGCTCATATATTTCACCATGCCAACATGGTTTCATGCCTGGTCGATCAAGAATGACGAACCTCGCCACCATATCACAATACCAATCTGAAACTCTGGATGCACTTGGCCAAGTTGACGCAATTTACACGTGCGTTCGATTCAATTGATCACGCGCTGTTAATTAATGAGCTTGGTTCCTTGGGCACTGCACCAGCACTCACAAAACTTAATCAATCTTACTTAAGCAATAGTTCTTGCCATGTATCTTACAGCGGCGGCTCATGGATGTTCGGCGAGGAGGCTACGGAAGAAAATTTGACCAATACAGCAGCGGAATATTTGCTTCCTGCATAAGAGTAAGTAGTGCAGCATGAGAGGCATCTCTGTCTTAGCCTCCTCTACGAAGATCCACGAGCCGCCGCTGGTATCTTATAATGGCTGCAAGTCATACGAAATCACTCGTCCATCGGGTGTTCCATAAGGTTCCTGCTTGGGACCCATTCTCTTCAATGTATTAACTGTCTACGCATTTTAGTAACATGCGCTGTATTAGCATATGCAGACGATCTTAAAATTTACGTGAAAATCGAATCTCAGATTAATACTTTATAATGATTACAAGTCATATGAAATTATGGTGTTACATAAGATACTTATCTGGGACCCCTTCCTTTCAATGTTTTAACGATCATCTCGAATTGGTAGCATGCGCTGTGCAGACGATCTTAAAATTTACCTGAAAATGGAAACTCAGAGTCTCCAATTAAACTTAAATATCATCGCACCTACAAAACATCCACATCGTATTACATAGATATCTTGTGGTGACACTATCAAAAATCTTGGTGTGGTGTTTGATCTTGTAGCTTGAGATTTTTCCTACATTTCTCGAAAATGTATTATTATTGTCTGCACCCCTATCTAAGTGATACCATACTTAAACATGAAAAAGGCTACGTACTCCAGTAAAATTAGAAGAAAAAAAAACGTTAATCGGTAAAAAATTGCCATCGACTTAAAACTTGCCAAAGTTATGATTCTTCAAAAACAATAAACACCCTTGTCCTAAATTTGGAAATTAATTTATGCCAACAGAGCGTAAATAATAAGCCACCACATCAATACTCAATGAATTTAATGATTTGTCATTTATTTATAATCTTTACAGGTCATGAAGCAGTTTCAAGTGCTCAGGAGACTTTCGCTTTCCTTTCTTTTCGAGGTCGGATTACAGCTAAAGTATTGGAGACAAAAACATTTTAATATACTGTTTATAGGCAGTTTCATAAACTCTTTGTTTCATCTGAACTATTTTTTCGTATAGTTATAGTTACCGAGATATAGGCAAAAACTGAACAAGTGTACCTTTTCTCAAAATGGCGGCTTGAGCGGAACAGATTTTGATGGGAACTTTTAGTATGTTCATAGGGAAGCCGTAATTTATACCAAAATTCAGATCTTTACCGATGAGATAAATAATGAAACATAATGAGATACCTAGAAGTAAAAGGGCGTAAGTCCCCAACAAGCAATTTTAAGGAATCAAGATGAATAGTTCTGGTCATATTAAAAATTTTGACGTAAATTAATTGCAATATGATTTGTGTAAATTTGTTCTAAGTTCCTTCATGTAATTTATGAGGTAGTTATTACCTTTGTTTAGGCACAGAATTTTTTGCAAGAGCTTGCTTTCACTTATACTTATTTTTCTTTAATGAGCAGTATATTTTGTTTACATAGGCAATACAAACATCTTTACAAGGGAATAAAACCTAGTATTTATTAAACTTCTAAAAACTATGTTGCTTTATAAATTTCTCTCCAAATCCATTGGTTTATCATTGTCTTAGTCTTCTGCTACGAACAAGGTAGATGGCTTCACAGAGTTCTTATTAAGCATTTTCATGCTTGAAGTTTATATAAAATGGATGGGTGGCAAAAATTCAAGAAAAGACTGAATACCTTTAAACGTCGCCGTACTGATGTATATAGTTCATCCGTTGACTCATGCATTTTCGTACTAAGAATTGCTTTGCATTTTATATCTATCTTTTTCTATCATGTACGAAACAGTATGAAATAAAAGACGAAACGTGTGTCTGCGTGTTAAAGAATAGGGCAGCGTAAACGTAGATCTAAGCACACGCATGACTCTTGACACGCTTCATAACACACAAAACACACAAAACACGCGAGCGCCACGTCAAATAACATAACCGTAAAAAGTTTGCGCGAGAATTTTTAAATATCCCGCCAATGAAAATCAGCGCGGCACCAAATTTTCTTACGGACATACGTTTACTTAAATCATGATTCATGCGATTTTAAGCGATGAGTCACAGGCAGCTCTCAGCGGCCCGACTATACTAGGGATTCTAATTTCGACGCTTCGCAGTTTCGAAGCTTCGAAGAATCCGAAGTAACTTCGAATTTCGAATCTTCTAAACTTCAATCTTGGAAACTTCTTCTATGAGTCTTCGAATCTTCGAAGCTTTAAACCTTTAAAATGGGAAATCCTCGATGCAAAATTCCAGCCCTAATTCATACAAGGAGTTTAAGATCAATGTGCGACGTGGGCGTTCAACGTTAAGTTGTCTCATCATATCATAAGATATCTCTAATTCTTCATTCAGCTTGTAGACAAATATAAATAGGCCTTCTTTTGGAATCCATTACAGCCATCTAAAAGACTCCGTTTTTATAGTCATAATATTTCTAGCTCAGAGAAAATTATTTGCAGCTATCCCAATCATCGGGTGCAAACCCATACTGCAGTTTTTCTTACTTATTTCTTTAACGCCAAAGTCTTCATCGCATTCCAGATAGAAATGCTTTGCAACTTTTTACGTATGGTCTGCAGTATCTATTTGACAACATACATCCAAAATCTAGCGTAGAGTCTTGTATTTTGCATCTGGCGGTTATTGCTACAAACGATTAGAGTCTGTGTAGCACGCATAAGCAAACATGAAGCAACTTCACTTTCATGCCATATTACCATTGTAGCATTACTACCAAGATCATTCATGTCTATGACTGTCTTACACTGTACACTTAATTCGGAGATTTTTTTGCTTTGGGCAACGAGGCCAAGGCCTAGGACTCACTCATACAAGGCGGTCACCGGCCTTAATTTTATTTTGCAAAGTTGTCAAAACTGAAATGCGGCCATGACGCCAAACAAGAGCGTCTCCGTATAATGATGTTTTGTGATAATGAATTAATCCATAATTAAGGTAAAATTTTGGTCCCGAGCATGTGGGATACCAAATCGTCGTAGTAACTTCGTTCTTTGAGTCCTGCACAAGGAATTTATCAAATTTTAATGCTTTTACGGTGGATCTAGTCGACAAAATTTTTCCAACTTCGTAGACATCGTTAGAGTTGGACATGGTTTCCTGAAAAAACTTTTGTTTCACAGGTGTGCTAGAGGGGGGCGGAAAGGGTTACGCTTAAGTTCGCATGCATGACTTTAAAGACGATACTTCAAAATTTTTCGTTTCCAAAGATTCATCAAAATACGCCGAGTTATGGCGGCTTGAAAATGGTTGAAATTTCACGAATTTCAAGTGTTTCATTTTTTTCCCACCAGTGTATAATACTCAAATTATTATAAAGAAGAAAACAAATTAATAATAAATATTTTTAACAATAAAATAAATACAATAAAGTATTTACAAACAAAGGCTAAATTAAACAAAAAGTATTTTCACGTCATGAATGAAAATATTACGGCGACAATGAGGGTAGGTAAGAGCATGAATTGGGTAAGAAGTCAACTACAGCAAGGGGTTTATCACTGGATCTTCAGGGTGTAGTGAGCGCAAGCATTCTTGGCACCGGTCAGGCAGGTCACGGATGCTGAAAGCAGGTAACTAGCGATGGTTTTTTTCTGTTATTTGGTGAGGAGACAAAATCTTCGAAATACGTTGTGACTTATTCTCTGTCTCCTTGGAGTGTGCCCAACATCTCCTTATGAGCTGGATAAAAAGGTAGCTCTGACAAGGGGTTTGCCATAAGATCTCCAGGTCGTAGTGAATGCAAGCCTTTTTAGCACCGGTCAGGCTGGTTATAGGTACTGAGAGTAGGTAACTGGCGATGATTTTTTTGTTATTTAGTAGAGTAGAGTAGAGTAGATCTTTAAAAGACGTTGAGACTGATTCACTGTCGTCTTGAGTCATTCCTAACTTAATCTCTTTATGTTCTATCTGAGTAGTCTAATTGACGGGGGACTTTTGTTGCAGCATATTATAGTGACTATGCGCCCACAATGACTCAGTGTGGTGTTATCAACTGGCACGGGACATAAAATAGAAAACACATTATTATTACATCGCCTCATTTGTTACCTAGTATCGGTAACACGATCCGGAGGATGGCTTTAATTCTTTAGCTGTAGCGAGGGCTAACAGCATCTCCGCCCCGATGTTCTTCGCAAAGTCTGGTTCCAAGTTTACCGGAGCAGAGTTTTTAGGTTTGACCGGATTAGAAGGGGGATACGTCGGCTATGCATTTCTTAGTCAGTTCACTGTAGGTTATGAAGAAGAAAACAATTTAAAAATAAATATTTTCAACAATAAAATAAATACAACAAAGTATTTACAAACAAAGGCTAAATAAAACAAAAGTATTTTCACGTCATGAATGAAAGTTTTACTACTACTACTACGGGGGTGGATAAGAGCATGAATTAGGTAAGATGGCAACTACGACATGGGGTTTACTACTAGATTTTTAGGCTGTAGTGAGCGCAAGCCTTCTTGGAACCGGTCACGGGTGCTGAGAGCAGGTAACTGGCGAAGTTTTTTTTCTATTATTTAGTAAGAAGACATGATCGTCGAAAGACGTTGTGACTTATCCACTGTCCCCTTGGACTCTGCCTAACCTCTCCTTATGATCTGAACAAGAAGGTGAGTACGATAAGGAGTTTGCTAGAAGATATCCAGGTCGTAGTGAGTGCAAGCCTTCTTAACACTAGTCAGGCAGGTCAAAGGTACTGAGAGCAGGTAACTGTCGATGTTAGGGCTAACAGCATCTCCGCCCCGATGATCTTCGCAAAGTCTGGTTCCAGATTTACCAGAGCAGAGTTTTAAAGTTTGACCGGCTTAGGAGGGGGATGCGGCGTCTGCGCATCTCTTAGTCAGTTCACTGTAAGTCACAGTGCTCTTCTTCAGCCTGGCAGTGAAGGTCGTGTAGCCGCTCTAGCCTGCGAATGAGCCCGCGTGTGGCTGACTCTTCCTTTGGTCTCCAACATCCTTATGTAATACATACGTGTGACTGTAGTCGATTGCCGTCGAGTTTTTGTGCTCAATTTCCACATCAAGCCCCATGACCTCTTTGATAGGGAAGATGCGCCTAGCAACTGAAGGTACACCATCCAAAATGGACAAGTTTCACCAGACTGTGTCCCTCCCTGACATCCTCGTAACGGACTACGCGGGTATAGCCCGTTCTCCGGAATCTGGCGGCTGTGGTCGTAAAAGAGGGTCGGAGCTCGGTAAGTAGGGAACGTAATATTTTTTATCTCAGACCAATCTTTGTTGAGAAGTACTGGTGTAAAATTGCATATGGGTCATTCCATGCTATTTCAACAAAAGGTTGTGCTGCACCATTTTAATTTTTTTTTATATTTTGCACAGTTATTTATACATGTTTCTGGAGTTCAAAACTAATTTAAGAAAAATAAAAATTCTTGCCATGTGGCAGCAATGTCCCCGGATGGAGCATGAAACATGTACATTTTTGTAAATGCAAGCGTTTGCGCAAAGTGGCATAACTTTCTTTCCAATTGTGCAAATTTAAAAATTTTAAAAACTCTTAACTCAAATTAAAGTGCCGAAGAGTTAAGTGTAATTTTTATTCATTATTTGTTTTATTTTTTCAAATATAATGGCCGTCAAAGTTTAGCATTGAGATTTGCATTTTTTTCATTTTTCGGCCTTGCTTTGGACTGAGAAGGGGGCAATACACTCAAACCAAAATTAGTTTGCAAGTACAACGGTAATAATAGATTTTATCTGAGGCAAAAAATCTAAAGTGTTTTAAACCCTTCTAATTTTTTTTCGCTGGAGAAAATTGGCATTTTCAAGAAAATCCGTATTTTTCTAAAGCTGTATCTCCAGTGGGGCACACAGTAAAAATCTGAAATTTATAATACCAATGCTTCTATCCGGGAGCAACACCATTACAAAATTTGGTAACTTTGTTTTGCCTAGTAATAAAAATATTTAAGTTCAAATTTGTAATAATTTTTATGCAATCGGATTAAAAATTGAACTTTAAATATTAGAAGCCGGTACTAAAATGGAACTCACCAGTACTAGCAGTGATTATAATACACTTGTGAATATTATAATCTCTGGTAATAGGCATTAAAGTACTTACCAAGGGTTTCCGTACAACGAGGTGATTGGCGACTCATTAATGCAAATCATAGTCCTGGTGATGAAATTTAAAAAAAAGGTACCATGGATCCTGAATAGAAACTTATTATTATTATTCAAAATGATTAAAGAATAAAATTGAATAAAACCATAAAAGTCATTAGACAATTGTCTTAAATTTGCGGCTGTTGGGAGTCAAGCTGCTGATTACGTGCTAGAATTTCTGTGTTAATCATTTTATTACAATTCTGTTAATCCTTTTATTACTATTGAATTTAATTTAAACTATAATATTAATGAAAGGGCACTTTAGTGCTGAGGTAAATGTATTTTTTATGCAATCGAAAATACTCTATTTTCAGATTTAAAATTGTAATTACTTACGTTTTTCATCTAAAGATGTTCTAGCGTTTCAGTGGTAGAACTTGCAGATGTAATTATAGGTTATGTTGATATTTGTTTAACGCAAGATCAGTAAATTCTTAAGGTTGGATTAGCATCGCGCGCATGGTTTAAACAATCACAGAAATTCTAGAACATAATCAGCAGCTTGACTCCCGACAGCCGCAAATTTAAAACAATTGTCTAATAAATTTTACGGCTTTATTCAATTTTATTCTTTAATCATTTTGAATAATAATACGTCTATATTTAGGGTCCACGATACCTTTTTAAATTTCATCAACAGGACTATGACGCATTAATGAGTCGCCAATCATCTCGTTGTACGGAAACCCTTGGTAGGTATTTTAATGCCTAGTACCAGTGATTATAATATTTACAAGTGTATTATAATCACTGCTAGTACTGGTGAGTTCCATTTTAGTGTCGGCTTCTAATATTTAAAGTTCGATTTTTACTCCGATTGCATAAAAATTATTACAAATTTGAACATAAATATTTTTGTTACTAGGCAAAACAAAGCTACCAAATTTTATAATGGTGTTGCTCCCGGATAGAAGCATTGGTAGTATAAATTTCAGATTTTTACTATGTACCCTACTGGAGATACAGCTTTAGACAAATACGGATTTTGTTGAAAATGTCTAATTTCACCAGCAAAAAAAATTAGAAGGGTTTAAAACACTTCAGATTTTTTGCCACAGGTAAAATCTATTGTTACCATTCTACTTGCAAACTAAATTTGGTTTGATTATATTGCCCCCTTCCCAGTCGAAAACAGGATCGAATAATGAAAAAAATGCAAATCTTGATGGTAAATTTGAGGGCCAATAAATTTGACAAACATATCAAATTATGAAAGAAAATTAAACCAAAATATTCACCACTTTAATCTGCGTAAGGAGATTTTCTAATTTTTAAATTTGCTCAATTCGAAAAATTGTTATACCACTTTGCGCAAATGCTTGTAATCACAATAATGTACATGTTTCAAGCTCCATCTGGGAACATATCTGCCATGCGGCAACATTTTATTTTTTTCTAAAATTAGTTTTGTACTCTGGATACATGTATAAATATCTGTGCAAAATATAAAACAAAATAAAAATGGTGCAGCACAACCTTTTGTTGAAATAGCATGGAATGACCCATATACCAATAGGAGCGAAGGATAGTAATAAATGTATGGGATGTAATTAGACGAACCACTAATACCTTTTCTTCGAGGGTGCGTCGATCCTCAGGGCGGACCGACCGTTTTACGACCTCGGCCGCCAGATTCCATCGAATAGGCTAAAGCTGCTGAGTGGTAAGATCCCACTGGATCGCAGCTTCAGAGACTATAGAGGTGATATTCTGTGGTCTCATCCTCCTACAACTGGTTGATGTAATACGAGACGTTTCTGAGTTTTTGTGAGGCCACAAAAATCCATCGGCGTCCTGGGAAAGATCTTACGCTGCTTACCTGGCACTATTTTCTTTGACCTGGTGTTGGTCCATTACTTCAATAATGAATATCTAGTTGGTCTCCGGTGGCAGTGTGACTTGCGGTGGTTTCTTGAAGGTGGGTGCTGACGGAGCGGTGGTCGTCGACATTAAATCGGTCCATGAACTTCGAATAATTGCGTTGGAGGGCGCTGTAAGGTAACGACAAGCGTGGGTTTTTGGGAAAGTGAGGTGGATGTAGCGGGTACATTGGGGTTGATTGTCTTCGGAGGAGACATGGCCGAATCGCAGCTGGTCTTTTTTCAGCTGATATCTACCGCGTCCTGTGTGGTGGGCCTCTTCTTCGTCTTGAGTGCTATGGCGGTTACAGCATCGTTATTATCTGTGGTTTCCATTGTCAAGGAGACAAATCAATTGTGGGTTCGTATGGTTTTCGTGAAGCGGGATGTTGAACGCATCTCGTTTTAAAGCTTGGTGATTTTGAGCATCATTCGTGCCATCTGTACTTAGGATAGGATTCTCGAAGTGATTCGTAGTAGGTGCGGTGGGCATGGTGTCAGAGTGTATGGGGTCTGTGTTGACAACTCGCCTTTGGTGCATACCAGCTCATTGTGACGTCTCATGGTGGACGCAGTCCGGTGATCCGCTCGCTTGGGGTAAGGCTTAACACGTTCGCTGCTACCGTGAAATAAGATAACTAGTCCCAGGCGCTGAAAGAGTACTGGAAGTGTAGATGCTCTAAAGCAGTGGTAGTGAAGAAATCGTCTATTCTTTGCGAAATAAATGCATTTTTTAGCACACAAGTTAAAGGTTGACTACACCCACTTTTAAGGATCTAACGCAAAAATCCCATCATGCGTACTGGCTATAGACTGCTCGAGAGGTAAAAAACGCCATGCACAGCGAATATGTTAAGTGTTAGTAGAGGGTAGTTGGGGTGCACGTGTCCTTCGATCGCTGTAGATCCATTAGTCACGATTGCTCGACCGTAATTGCCGTATCACACTAAGCCACCATGGTGGGTGCACCAGTGGCGCTACCATGGTGGATCCAGCCACCAAGTAAAGCAACCATCCGAGACACCAGGCAGTCGGAATCCTGGTTGTTCCACCAGTAAAGTCTGGTCGACCGGATTGGACTTGTGGCGCAACCAGAGTGGTGGCGCCACCAGTCCGATACTAGATGTGTTATGTTCCACTTCACTTAATACAGTTGACTGGTGGCGCCACTGGTGCCGCCGCTATAGTGGCCTAGTGTGATAGGTCACTAACTGCTGGCTCGCAAGGCATGGGTGGAACGCTGCACAGGGCTCCATAACCCCTGTCTTGATCTGTCGGATCTAGGGTGGCAGAGTGGTGAATGCATGTGGTGCCCCTATCGATGAAGGCGCGTTTGTTGTGCATTTTTCTGACCGCCGAAAACCGCTTATTTGGTAGTTTTGGGATATTAAATTACCCGGTAACACAAGATACAAGATACCTTTATCTTGGAAAACAAAACCGTCCAAAAAACATTCAATTTAAATTTAAAAACCTTAAAGTAGGTTGAAAGTTAAAAATGAAATTTGAAATATAATAATGCATCTAATATTTATCCAAGGTGTTGATTGCTAAAAAATTAGAATAAACTTTGACAAAATTTTGGAACAAATTTCTGACTGTCAAAGAAAACAACTAAGGGCTAACTTTTAAATAAGAATTTCTAAGCATTACGACCTGATTTTTACTGGATAATATTAGTAGCTAACATGTATCCACCTAATGATATATTTTTTAACTTAAAAATGTGAAAATTCTTGTAGTTTTTGAACAAATTTCTGACTCTTTATCAAAGAAGACAACTAAGGGAAAACTTTGAAATAAGCATTTATAAGTATTACGACCTGATTGTTACTATTTCGCCTTCTGAAATTAGTACTTCTATTTTTGCACGAATTAGTCCATCAAGTCTTCGGACATTTAATTGGTTGGCTATAATTGTTGATCTTAAAAATGATTATATATTTGCGGAGTTACATGCAACTTATTCCAAATAAGTTGACGTCTAAATTATTTCCTCAACCGATAATAAATACTACCACCTTTTTCACTTCAACGATTATAGTAATTACGTAACATTGGATAAAACACTACATGATCTGCATAACTATTATTACTCACGCAAACGAAACACGATCTCTTTATGTCTCAATCTATTAACCACATCAGCATTTTAACTATCCTGAACTAAATCGAGAAATAATCCATTATTGGGCAAGAAATTTAAACTCTAAAAACACTCAAGTTTAATAATTCGTATTAGGGAAATAATTATCACTGACGATTTTATGAATTTAGAGGCTCCATATATTTATACCCTTTTTATGGTTTTAGTGGAATACCTAATAAGTAGATTGGCTTAGAGTAGCAAATTCAATGTTCGAAACTCGATCGATGGTGGTCATGAAAAAATAACTACAAAATATTCATTGAAAATGGCGAAGTAGGTAATTAGTTGAGGAAAATACTTATAAATTAATTACGAATCCGTTTTGGTCTGACCTTCAAACTGTCGCATTTTGCCTTAGAAGATTATCACTATTCATGATCGCTATTTTAGTACCGGTTTATAAAAAATATCAATAATAAGTACGTGTTCTTGCAAGGTAATCTAGACCAACCTGCTTCATTGATTTGGAAAATAAAAAAATGATTTATGTTTCCAGCGGATTTGATACTATCGCCGTTTCTCGCATACTAGTTACAGCAATAATATCCCGGCGTCATCATCATCCTTGATTGTAAGTCATTCCGGTTGATACTCATGAGTGCGTTATATTCTAGATCCCTATGCCCCTTTCGGAATAAAATTCAATCCAATCATAAATCATTCTACGTGGTTATTGCTTAGCAAAATTATCGAGATTGATTCTGGTAAAATATTGACGAAGTAATGGTAGCGTGCTCAAGAAAATTCACGGATTTAGTAAATTTTTATTTCAATACACTATCATTTTAATTGTGTCTGTTCTATTTTAATGTATTAATAAGTTTTAATTTAATACGTTTCATCTTAATATGTTGTATTTTAATATGTTTGATTTTATTATGTTTTATATTAGTATGTTTTATTTTAATATGTTTCATTTGATTTTATTATGTTTTATCTTAATAACTTTTATTTTAATATGTCTGATTTTATTATGTTTTATTTTAATATGTTTGATTTTAACAGGTTAATTCGATTTGTAATTTGATGATTGACCTGTGTAAAGTGTACAACTAAAACACCAATAAAGTATTATTATTATTAAGGAGACTAGCGACCTCATGGTCTCATGCTTATGTCCAAAATGTTTTTATACGCTCTGTAAAATTTAAGTATGTATAAATGATTAAATGAATGCTGGTTATCACAAATCTAGCTACACCATTTCAGATTGTTATTGTATTGATGTTTCAGTGGTAGCTCAGCAAATTTGGAGAAGAGATAGGTAACTCATGAGTGAGTCGATTAAAAGAGTCGTCTCTTAGCAATTAAGTGACTCCTGTGTAAATTTCCTGACTCATGGTGAGTCATGAAATTTGAGGAATACGGCATACATTAGAATTTCCGAAGTGAGGACCTTTTTTTTTGCTCTTCACTCTTCAGGGCAAATTGCAAAAATTTTCGAAGCGTGGACATTTTTTTTTCTCATCACTTTTTTCCAGACACACCTTTTTCACTTCAAGAATCGATTCTTTTCAATCGACTCTTCGCGATAAGCCGGCTCACAAAAAAAGAGTCATTTCGCCCATCTCCAATTCGGAGGTAAAATATAATTGTAAAATGTAAACCCATAATTTTTCATCTACCTGATGAAGCCACTGTGTGGTGAAACAATTGTTGTAGAACAATAAAATTAATTTGAAACCATACACTGTGTTGGTGTTTTATTAAATAATAATAATAATAATATAATAATAATAATAATAATTTATTCTTCCATAAAGACTACAAAAGTATTGGATTGTCAACAAAGGTATACATACATAAACAAAATACAGAAGCTTGACATTAAGGGACACAAGTACCCGGATAACATTAATAATCTAAATGAGCGCAGTTTAGATATTCATCTAGGCTATAAAATGCATGGTTAATAAATATACCCTTCACCTTCCTTTTAAATTTGTTGTAATTTAGTTCGCGAATATTTTGGGGGAGCTTATTAAAAACTTTTACGCTAAGAATATTCCAAGACCTATTACCAAGTTCGAGATGTACTTTATGTTGAAGCATCAAATTTTTGTGGCGAGTTTCATGAGAATGAGTTGCTCGGTTATCTAACTCTATTTTGAAATGAAAATATAATTGTCTAAAATAGTGTTTCTTCTGTAGGAGCAGGTAGTGAATTATGAGCGATTTTGATGAAGATGAGTCTCTTTGCCTCACCCATTGAGATTCACGATCCGCCCTTGTATAATTTACTTTTGATGTGCATGACTTTTCCATGTATAATTGTATTATTTTATTAATCGATTAATTAATCTAAATAAATCATTTTGTTTTCAGGTATGAAAGGCTGCTACGCCGCGCAAAATCCGAAGATTTGACCGAGGTATCAGGAATAGGATGTCTTTATCAAAGTGGTGTCGATCGTCTCGGTAGACCTGTCGTTGTCTTCGTGGGAAAATGGTTCCCATTTAACAAAATCAATCTGGATAAAGTAAGTAAGAAAAATAGTGATTATAAAAAAATCACATGTCTCTAATAAATTTTCAAAATATTAATAACATTTACATAGCCTATGGCTTTATTGGATGAACTGAAATAAATATGATGGATCTGATTCAGTGCCTTGATTTATTTTAAAATTATATTAAAAAAAAACTTATGTGTGCTTTGTATTAGTGCTTATTTATATTTACCAAAATCTCCATTTTGCAAAGTATAGGTAAATACTCAAAGCTGTTTGTCTCAAATTTTATAACATGGATTAAAAAACATACAATGCAATTTTAATTACTCCAATAGCGGCTTTATGTTTGCTACTCTATAGTACTAGCGCAATACAATGCCCTTAATGTGCCAAACAAATTTAGAAATTTTTACATTATTTTATATTTAATAATACTAGAACTCAGTTTAACGATAACTGCAGTAGCGAGAAAATAGAAATAAAAACTGTGACTAATAATTTCACATGTGTCAAACAAATTTATTAATGTTCACATAATTTTATATTTAATAATACTAAAACTCAGTTTAAAGATAACTGCAGTAGCGAGAAAATAGGAATAAAAACTGTGTCCAATAATTTCATATTACGGAACACAGTGTGGATTATTTTTTTATTTATCAAAATAAACTGCTTATTCTAGACATCCATGAAACTTGGGTGTAGGAAATTTATAATAATTTTAAATATGCTTTATAACAGTAAACACGGTTCCTACAGGTGCGCGGCTCCTATGGGCCGGCTGCGAGCGCTCCAAAGCCGCGAAGGATGGAGATGAGCGAGCGAGGGAGCAAGCAAGTAAGGAGGGACCGCGGTTCCGGTCTACAAACATATCGCTGTTTCTCTCGCACGCTCCCCTCCCACACACTGTACTCTCGTGTTGCACTGGCGGTTCAGTGACTCTCTCACGGGTAGTTGAGCGAGTCATAATTTCTTTATAAACTCAGCTAAATTTATCTGTAAGGAATACATATCATACAATATATTCAATTTTGCTGCATACTCGCAGTAGTTTGAATAAACTTTCGATCGAAAAGCGGCATTAACAATTAACTTCACAATATATTATATTTTTGCAAAGAACTTCGATATTAAATGAGTCGTCCAGTTGCAAAAGTCGTTAAGCGCCGGTAACCATTTCTTCAAAATGCTCCCGAGTTATTCAGCATCAAAATTGTAAGAAGACTCCCCTCTAACTAAAGGTATTCCAGTCTTTCGTTTGGAATTCGCTTAAACTTTTCGAGTACAGTTTCTCATGCAGCAGACAATTTTAGCATATCCTTTGTCGCGTTTTCCTGTCACCAATTGAACAATAAATTCCTACCTCGGTAGTTGAAACACTCTGAAAAATGTCAGAGTATTCTTCTGGTTCTGTTATCATTCCTTTGTTCCTCAACTTCTTTTAAATAACACCAAAAACTATCTGGTGGTATGAAAGAGTGGCCAATAATGGGGAACATGATTTTAATTCTTTTACACCCTCAAGTGCATTGGAATGGAACTTCTTAGCCAGCATACTATATATTCTAAAACCTTAGTAGCTTTTAAGTCTTATTTGTTTACACTCGACCTGGTGCATATAGCAAAACAATGTTATATATTTTTAGATTAAGATTACTTCATATAAATGTACATTTTAGCTATTTTGCATTTTTCAAGGGCGATGTCCCGTTAATAAATGTATTATTACTCTAGACTGCAAAATTTTTGTTTCGACCCCCACAGCCAACGCAGACCAGCCGAACAGTAGACATTTGGTTTAGATCAATTTTGCTCTAAAAGTAGTGTTGAGCTGATGCTTATTGTTATTTGATCCTTTGATATGCATATTTTTCCATACGTAACAGACAGTTTTTTCTTTGGTCCTTTGGAATATCAACACAGCTTGTCGTGACTAGTATGCTTTCGAACTGACACTTTGTGAACTGGAATTTTCTGTATTTTTTTTTGACAGTCAAATACTAAAAGCGTGCTTTCATTCGGTTGTTTCACAAGCTTAGATTCTGCTCGATGTTTGTGGTGGTCAACTGAAGCTGAAAATTCTGTTTGTTTACTGCATTCTGTGTTATTCTTAAGCTTGACTTCCACAACCAATGTCTTATTCATTAAAGGAAATGCTACGAAAGAAACGGAAATGGCCAACTTGGGTTAAGTCTTTATCAAAATTATACCTATATATTCTTCGACTTATTAATAGTCACATCGAAATGAATATAATGCCTCCTTTCATTTTTTATACGACAGTAGTGACTCTGAATCGGAGTTAAAGAAAATGCCACGAAAGAAACGGTTCTTCACAACTTGGGTTTCGTCTTATCAAAATAATATATATTATTGGTCACATCACAGTCTATACAGTGCGTTTTCTTATAAATGCATCATAGAGATTTACATGTTAATATTCGTATGCCTGTTAATGGTTTTTCTTTTAAAAATTTGAAGTTAACACCTTCCTCAACAATGGACTCAAAATAACAAGAGCCAATCGAAAATAAAAAACAGACGAAATTATACTACTTATTTATTTTAACAATCAAATTCACGATTAAATAGGTATCTAAAAAATTTAATCTGAGCCACCATGGTGGCTCATGGTTGTTAGAGGTTTTGACCATTCTTGAAATTTTGCCGTTTGGCTGCCCCATCCTGTATTTTATTAACTCTTTTATTTTCGAGAAATAATTGAAATAGGTTGAATTTTTTGGTCTGTAAATATAGAATATTATTTCAACAATGAAATGTAGCCTGAATACATAAATAACGAACTGGCTGAATATTTATACATTCAGGCTACTTTTCTTCTTTATTTAACTTTTAAAAATCACCATCGCCTATAAAACGCCCTCTATTACCTACTCTGTCGATAATGTAGTTCAATGTCATTACCGGTAATCATATGAAAAATCGTAGCAAATAGGCCATAATTCGATATGATTTTGACTTTCCTTATGACTAGTTCTGTATGATAAATCATACAGTATGAACATAAAATTTGTGGCTATGACGAAATAAAAAAAAGCCACCTTTACACAATCACAGTAATAATGTCAATTTGAAGTATATTTTACTTTCTCCGTTACGAAGTACGAGAAAGTATTGTGATCGTGATTTTTTTTTCAAATTAACGTAAATATCCGTTTTGGGGTCCCTAGATGCCATTTCAACAATTTCTGGAAAAAAAATTGTGTCTGCTGTGTGCGTGTGTGTCTGGCTGCGCGCGCTATATCTCAAAAACCAATAGAGCAATTGATATGAAACTTTGAACATAAGTCTTATTTGATAATACGAAGAACTAAAAAGCTTTTGGTAAAATTTAGTACACCGGAAGTGGGTGTTTACCTTAACTGTTTTTTTTTTGTTTTTTTCCAATAATTTCTTAACTATGAAAAATATCACAAAAATATTCAAGCAAATATTGAAGACAACAAAGAAATGAACATCTTTAGTTTGAAAATGTTTTTCATTGTTATTCCAGAAAAAAATGTATTATTTTTTTTTCATTTCTGGTTTATAATTATGAAACGATAATATATACAGCAAATTTATGTGAATAATAATTATAGATTATAGATCAATTGATATGAAACTTTAAACATTAGTCTTATTTGATAATCCAAAGAACTGAAAAGATTTTGGTAGAATTTCATACACTGGAAGTGGGCGTTTACCTTAATCGTTTATTGTTTTTCTCAGATATTTTTTAAATATGAAAAATTTTACAAACATTTTAAAACAAATCTTAAATATAATAAAAAATGAACATCTTTCATTTAAAAATATTTTTCAAAAAAAGTTTGTATTTTGAAAAAAAAATGTTTTTTATTTTTTGTGATTTTTGGTTTCTTATCAGGAAACGGTAATAGTTACATCTAATGTATATTAATAATAATTGTAGAGAATTTCAAAATAAACAACTTATTAAGAATAAAATTTTCCCCAAAAAATTTTGTTTCAACATTTTATGATTTCGTGATTTTTTCCATGGTATTACTCGGAAAAAAAATTCAAGTAAAAATGATTGATCTCAGTAAGATTTAAAAAAAATTCACGACGGTTCTTAACGACGGGAAAAGCGTAAGAAGTAATTATTTTCGGGAAAAAAAAGTTTTGGTTTATAATTATAAAACGATAATAGTAACACCAAAATGTATGTTAATAATAATTGTAGAGAATGCTAAAATGAACAACTTACAAGGAATAGGTTTTTTTTTTATAAATCCCTTTAGTTTTTGAGTAAAATGAGTTTTTATATTTGAAGTATAATTTTTCCATCTTTCATAATTTTGACGTTTTAAACGTTTACATTTAAAATATGATTCAAATTCAAAATAAACCATGAAAGCGTAAATATAAATGATACCATTAAGTTGGAGAAAGTAACATGATGGCCACATCACCATTTTTTTTAAATCTAATAATAACAAATACATGTTTGCATTCGAGAAAATATCTTAGTCCAGGATCGAGCGACACTGTAGTGTGTAAAATAACTATAGTGTGATAATTTTGAATAAGAAAATTTTGATTAATTTTAAAATAGATTTGATTAATCAATTTTTAAATTGAGTATTTTTTCTGCAGTTTGCTAACAATATTTTCTTACATTTAATAGACTATAATAACGCAGTTTTGCACTTGTATGTACAATTGCGGCCAAAAATAAGTAGGACACCTCTGTAATCTACTGCGTGTATATTTTCCGAAATTTATTCATGTAAATTAGGCTTCAATTTTATCAAATGTCAATGTCAATATCGGTGTAGAGTAAATAAAGGTAAAAGAAACAGATATGTCATCCATCCGTGTTTTGCAACAGCCTGTATGTTTTGATGTTCTAAATCAAATTGATACACGTTGTGGATATAGCTGCCTAGTATTTAAATTCAAATAGAGATTGATTCACACTAGACAAAAAAATGGTGATGTGGCCATCATGTTACTTTCTCCGACTTGATGGTATCATTTATATTTAAGTTTTCATGGTTTATTTTCAATTGAAATCATATTTTAAATGTACATCGGCCGTTGTGTAAACTCAGATGAAACTGACGTTTAAAACGTCAAAATTATGAAAGATTATACTTTAAATTCAAAAACTCAGTTTACTCAAAAACTAAAGGAATTTCGAAAAAAACTTATTATTTATAAGTTGTTCATTTCAGCATTCTCTACAATTATTATTTATTTAAATTTTCTGTAACTATTATCGTTTTATAATTATAAACCAAAAATTTAAAAAAAGAATAATAATTTTTTTTCTCGAATAAAAATGATTTTATGAAAAATGTTTTCAAACAAAAGATGTTTATTTCTTTGTTGTCTTCAAAATGTTTTTGTGATATTTTTCATATTTAAGAAAATATTGGCAAAAAAACAAAAACAGTTAAGGTAAACGCCCACTTCCGGTATACGAAATTTTACCAAAAGCTTTTCAGTTCTTCAGATTATCAAATAAGACGGATGTTTAAAGTTTCATATCAATTGCTCTATTAGTTTTTGAGATACAGCGCGCACAGACAGACACACACAGCCACGCACTGACAGACACACACAAACACACAGACGCACACACAGTCACAATTTTTTTTTTCCAGAAATTGTTGAAATGGCATCTAGGGATCCCAAAACAGATATTTCCGTAAAAAAAAAAAATTTTAAATCACGATCACAATACTTTCTCGTACTTCGTAACGGAGAAAGTAAAAAGGTGTCCTATGTTTTCTTAATTTTGATTTTAATATCCATGGACTAAGCGCTGAATTTATAGTCTGACTAATTTTTGTTACAGTTTACTAGTTACTAAATTTAGCTAAAACCGATTAATTCACTGCGATATATTTAGTTTGCGAATAAATACATTCTTTGCCAACCACTTTGTATGAGTAATACGATCAGGCAACTGCGAGCGGTTTCTGAAAATAGCAAAGCATTTGCAAAAAAAAAACTAATATTTACCATGACATTGCAACTGTTATAAACCAAGACATGCTCATTATTTTTACGAATTGCATGTTCATTTTGATGTACAATTGCGGTCAAAAAAGTAGGACACCTTTGTAATCTAATGCGCGTCTTTTTTACTTTCTCCGTTACGAAGTACGAGAAAGTATTATGATCGTGATTTTTTTTCAAAATTTCTTTTTACGGAAATATTCGTTCTGGGGTCCCTAAAAGCCATTTCAACAATTTTTGGAAAAAAAATTGTGTCTGTGTGTGTGTGTTGTGTGTGTGTATGGTGTGTCTGTGTGTGTGTCTGACTGTGCGCGCTGTATCTCAAAAATGAATAGAGCAATTAATATGAAACTTTGAACATACACCTTATTTGATAATCTGAAGAACTGAAAAGCTTTTGATAAAATTTCGTACATCGAAAGTGGGTGTTTACCTTAACTGTTTTTTGTTTTTTGCCAATATTTTCTTAAATATGAAAAATATCACAAAAACATTTAAACAAACATTGAAGACAACAAACATTGAAAACATTTTTCATAAAATCATTTTCATTCGAGAACAAAATTTATTTTTATTTTTTTATTTTTAGTTTATAATTATAAAACGATAATAGTTACAGCAAATTTATGTTAATAATAATTGTAGAGAATGCTAAAATGAACAACTTATAAAGAATACGTTTTTTTCGAAATCCCTTTAGTTTTTGAGTAAACTGAGTTTTTGAATTTGAAGTATAATTTTTCCATCTTTTATAATTTTGACGTTTTAAACGACAGTTTCATCCGAGTTTACACAACGCTCAATGTACATTTAAAATATGATTTCAATTGAAAATAAACCATGAAAACGTAAATATACATGGCTATGATACCATCAAGTCGGAGAAAGTAACATGATGGCCACATCCCCATTTTTTTTTTTAATTTTAATTATTAAATTGGGCTTCAATGCCTAATCATTATTATATGTCAATATCAATATCTCTATAGAAAAAAAAGGTTAAGAACAGAAGCCTGTATGCTTTCATATTATAAATAAAATTAATACCCGTTATGGGTACGGCTGCCCACTATTCGATTGGTCATTTAGAGATTTATTCACACTAGACAGAAAAAAGGTATCTTATTTGAAGGGTACAGGGAACTGGCTATACAGTTTTTGCGATTTTGCCCCATCTTGTAGTGCAAAATATACTCTACCTGGTGGTGTAGGTGCCAAATGACAGAACTGTCTAAGTCCGCTATAATAACAATTTAATAATTCACCGTACAGGGAAAGAAACGGCTAAGTCAAACTTTAAAAACGCATTATCGACAAATTATGAAAATGTGACTAAGCCGGTTTACTGCCTGTACCCTTCATTTGCCTTTGGCCGTCATTTTACATATATTATGTCTAACATTTGTTATTGGTTCTAAAGTTTTGAAATATTTCAGGCTCTTCTATACCTGATCACACTCCTGGATCCGATCGTTAAAGGTGACTACGTGATAGCGTACTTCCACACACTCACCTCCAACAGCAACTACCCTTCGTTCTCGTGGCTGAAGGAGGTCTACAATATTCTGCCATATAAATACAAAAAGAACCTCAAAGCGTTTTACATTATCCACCCTACGTTCTGGACTAAAGTGAGTATACACATGACCAGTTTAATTTTAAAGGTCAATAGGACATGCAATATTTTTTAGGCCTACCTGTTCTGAAAGTTTATTTATCTGCCCTAAAATGCGGAAGGTCAAACGAGGTTTAAAGGCTATAGCGAATATAAAATGTTTCATAAATGTTTCAATAGAGGGCACACACTTATCAAAATAAATGTCATTAAAGTCTTCGTTCGTAACCAAAACGTTAAATTTAGTGGCATGTTAAAAGTCGATTTGGTATTCCGTATCACCCCAAAATTTTATCAGCGCCATGTCACACCGGAATACCAAAATAAACATGAGTAGCAGAGTAGTAGCGAAATCTCGTGGCAAGTTGCGCAGTAACCATCTTAAATTTTAAGAGAGGAGGCGCCGAAAACTCATAATTATTTAGTTAACATAATGTAAAATACCTGTAATTGAACCTCGAGTCTGTTGGGTTCGTAGATTAATAAATATAAACACATAATCGTCGCGAAATGATGATTCACCTGCACATGGGTGGTGCGGCCACGCGAATATTTGTTATCACGTTCTCCCAGAATACTTTCTCACTGTGCAAACTTTACCGCCAGGTGACGCGAAATTTTAGTTTTACTGAACGCCCGTTAACCTGCACCATTATTTTAACATAAAGTTATTAAATTTAGTTGACGAAATAGAGGCGATTAATTTGCCAAGTATTAACAATTTTGCTTATGAGATAATAAAAATTGAATAACACAAAATATTGAATCCTCTGATGTTATTATCCATGATATAGCCTAATCAGTCAAACACGCCTAGAATATTATTTGAAATAGCAACAAGAATTTTTTTAAACCAAGTTTTTGACTTGCTATATAAAAAAAAACAGTAAACAGCATGATACTGAATTGCCGATAATTAAACAAAAAAATTATACGGATATGGTGTAGTTTACACACAAAACGGTTGTTGGTGATAAGTAGAAAATCCATATTTCAAAAGCCCGTAAAAATACATATTCACTAAGTCATTGACTGAGCAAAAGAACGTTGGCCCTGGTCAGAAGTTGAATGCGGGATCGGCATACGATTAATGGCGCTTCAGAGTGACGGGGGCGGCTCTCTGAAATAATAAGCCTATTTACACACAGGTAAATACACCAATATACTACTATATATTGGCAAAAAACAAAAATATAAACCAGATATTGGGGCGGCCCGTTGGTGTAGTGGGTACAGGCGATTGCACGGCGGTTGCACGGCGGTTGCACGGTTGCGGTCGTTGTATTTGTCTTTCATTATTCATTTATTTATTTAATTTCGAATTTATTTAAACAATGGTGGTGGCAGATGGCCTAGTAGCCGACGCCAAAATTCCCTAATCATTCACTCTCCTTAACCACGGAGTTGAATCCACGTCCTTCCTTAAAAAAAAAAATAGATAATTATTTTGACCCTAATGGTCTATTTGCCTGCACAAACCGATTTTGCAGTGTGTGTGGACTACCGTAAAGTCCCATAAGCGCAGTTTGTGGAATCTTCAAAAAGTTAAAGAATAACTGCACAAACTAGGTTTTGCACGGTATTGGTGTGTCGTGTGGATGGTGTTCGAGCCGTGTCTACAGTCTTTTATTGACACTATAGTATAGCAGGTACGTGCAGACCATAAAGATGAGAGTGGACTGAAGTTTGCACGTGCTTACCTGCATCGTGCGGACTGTGCAGAACTGTACGGTATAGTTTGCGCGAATATACCGTGCAACTCGTTGTCGTGTGGAACACCCATAACAGTTTCAGAGTTTCTAACCACTGTATTGTACAATGTTCAAATGAATTATAAATACAACGTTCTCTGATTTATGCAGGGTAGCACACCTGAACATGCAGTGTTCAATATTTAAACCAGCAATTTCATAAAAAATTAACAGGATATTCATCATTTCCGTGGCCGGCTCGCTCACCCGACCTAGATTCTCCGAACTACATTTTACGGGGTTGATCCAGAAAGGTTATCGTGTGACCTTGAAAATTTTGAAAATAAATTGATGAGTATTGACACGTATCTAAATAATAAATAAATCATGCCGATGTCTTATGGTGTTATTCTGAACAAAAATGTTAGCGTTAACAACATCGACAGATGTTATGAATATGCGATTCTGTACACAATGTCTGTCAACTAACATCGATGTAAATTAATAGGTTAGGTTATTTCATGGTTTGTGTTTTTCGTCAACAAAAAACTCAAATGGATAGTAATATTGCCATATTCATATACATGCTTTATGAAACACTCATTTGATTTATAAAACTCTTCTCAAAAACGTATTATTAATCATCTATTATAATATACACGAAGTTGGTCGCGCTGTAGACGTTGCATTGTTGCCAATTTGTGTACATCTGGTTGATCAGAATACAGTTTTTAACAGCGCTGTTCAGTTTCACATAAAATTGCAATGTTAATAACATCGATGTTAATAACATAGCTGTTAATAACAGTTGTTCAGAATAACA
Source organism: Ocypus olens (assembly GCA_910593695.2). NCBI lineage: Eukaryota > Metazoa > Arthropoda > Insecta > Coleoptera > Staphylinidae > Ocypus > Ocypus olens. The sequence continues at coordinate 42,913,951 of OU343052.1, forward strand.
CCATTAGACAATGCGTTTAGGGACGTTAGGGGGGCATTCTCATTTAAAAGCAATGAAAGTAAAATTATTTTAAAGATTGTTATATTCTTTTTCTTTATTATTTTCAATTATTTTTTCATCATAAAACACATTAACCATTTTGCGTTTTGGAACACCCTATAAGAATTGATCACAACATCGCTATAAAATGACAACTCATTAAAAGCTGAAACATTTTCTAACCGAATAAAAGACACACTCATAGACACAAAATTATTTTTTTCAGAAATCTTTAAAATCGCCTCTAGGGACCTCAAAACTAATATTTCCGTAAAAAAAATGTTTGAAGAATTTTTCACGATTACAATACTTTCTCGTATTTCGTAACGGAGAAATTAAAAACCCCGGACTCATTTAAAAATTACCAAATTTTTGAAATGGTTCGTGTCCCGCAGCCCCTAGTTTGAAAGTTTGAATATCGACCCTTTATAATTCTATGTATCCGGGAGCCTTTCCCTATGTTGCCCCTGGCGAGTGGGATTTTTTTACGCCGCCAACGATTTTTCTAAAATTTCAGATTGCTCTGGCACAACCCCTTTAACTGCCATGACGGTGATTTTAATGTATAGTATAAGAAGTTTACTTTTCTTGCAGATGTTTATTATAATTTTTATCATAACTGTTACCCTTAGAAAGAGAAAACTTCCCCAATTTGCTTATATACTAAGTGAGCATAATGTTCTTTTAGAAATCCTGGAAATGTGAAATATATTGTAAACAGTTTGAAAATTGGGGTGTTAAAGTTGCAAATTTTACAAAATTTATCTTTTCTCGGGAAAGAAATTTTCAAAAAAATTGTAGACTAATGTCTGATGATACTATCTATCATTTAGGAAACGTTTCGTTTCTTTATCTCTTCACCACTTCCGAGGGTGATATTTTCCCTAAATATGCACGTCTCTTCAAAAGCCGTATTTTATCGTGACACGTGACAATTTTTATTTCTAATATAATTTTAATAAAGTGGCGGCACTATTTGAATGAAAATTTGTAATTGGGCAATAATTCTGTTCATCTTCGGACCATCCTTTTTTCCGAAGGGTAGTGATATACGCGCAGGGATAGAACGAACAGACTTTCTTGAATTTCCAGAAATGTTCAATAAAGACTAGCTCACATCACATTCTCAACTTTTGGATCGTGTCTGGTCTCTTCCTTACACCCCTGTAGTAAAGGGGTACGTTTTTGATTAATTTTCAATGGCAGGCATTGTAGGCATACATTTTGTCTAGGCGTCGGATTCCGTTTCGAGTGTTTATTTCAATTTTAACCTCGCAAACTAATTCGAATATCAGCCTTGAGCTGGCCATATGGACTTGATTCCGAGGGCAAAAAAAACTAATTCGAATACTAAATGAACACTTGCTAAAAACTGTAAGAAATTCTGAAGAGAGATGAATAAAAAAAACTGTCATAATACAGAAATAATGATTATTTTGCTATCATCAAAGACACACATTCAGTAACTATTGAGAATATCACCACTAAAATGGGCGGTTTGGCACCTGCTTATGGTGTGGGCGCTGCGAGTTTGAGCCTCACGTCAGGCGATTAAATATTATTTACGAAAATTTGCCGTTCGGGTCTATGGATGTTGTGGTTATCCTAATCATTATCAAATATTAATTTAATTAACACATAAGAAATGAGTTGTGGCAGAATAGCTTTACTCCAATTCCTTTCAATCATCCAATTTCCCTAACACGCATCCCCTTCAAGATTCCTTCTTAAAAAAATTAAAAGAAATTATGAACTAATCAGATGTTTCTTCTTCTTCTTCTTTCTCAGCCACTTGTCGTATTAAAAACTCTCCTAAATTTTTCATGTATTTGTCCTCTAGAGGACATAAGGGAGAGCCCTTATGTCCTCTAGAGCCAGTTTTACCCGCAGTGAGCTTGATATCATTCAATTTCCCCAACACGCTTGCCTTCAAGATTCCCTCCTAATAATTTAAAAGACATGATGAACTAATGCTTGTTTTTTTTCTCAGACACTTGTCATCCACTCCTGTATTTAAGACTTTTCTAAATTTTCCATGTATCTCTCCCTTATGCCCTCTAGAGTACAGGACGGCAAATATAAGTTGGCCAGACGCGCAGAGAGCAAGCGAAAGCTCTCTCTCTCACTCTACAGCCGGCCGAGTACAGTCTCTGTAATAAGCAAGCACATATTCTTAGCATGCGCTACTCATTTACAACTATATCGGGCGCTACCACTTTTGAAAATGAATGTACAAGGCGCGCGAACTCTTCACGAAATCTATCGAGAGCGCCCTTCGAAGGTTCCGCCCACAATTTTGCCACTGTGCAACGGCAAGTTACGTTTGCCGTCCTGTATGTGAGTAACTCATGAGTGAGTGGACGAAAATAGTCTCTTACAAATGAGTTATGAGTCAAGTGAATTCTGTGTAAATTTCCCGACTCATTTTGAGTCATGACTTTAGAGAACAACGGGGCACATTAAAAGGTTTTCAGGGAAAATTCCAAAATTATCGAAGTGAGAACATATTTTTTTGCTCTTCAATATGTTGCTCATCAGTTTTTCCAGACATACTTTATTACTTTTTCAAAAGAGCATGAGTCACTTCAAAAGTTGACTTTTCACGATGAGTCGACTCACAACAATTAGGCATTTCGCCCAACTGTACTCTGGAGCCAGTTTTATCCGCGATGTGCATCTGTCCATCTTCTTTCTAGGGTCTTCCTTCGATTCTCTTTTTCTGTCTTGGTCACCATGTTGTTATTATTAATATCCACTTATCTATTGGTTCTTCTTGCCACATGTACAACCTATTGCCATTTCAATTTTGCTACTCGTTCTTTAACATTTGTCATTCCTGTTTTTTTTTCGGTTCTCGTCATTTATCAAAGTTCTTCTGGTTCTTCTTAATTTAACTTTAATAAAAAAAGTGAGGTTTTATGTTATTACATAAAACCTCACTTTTTTATGCTATTGCATAAAACCTCACTGTTTTTTATTAAAGTTACATTAAAAGTTTTTCGATTTGTATTTCCGTTGATTTTTTTCACTAGAAGAACTTTGATGAGAATATGTAATAACACTGCATAGCAAATCAGAACATAAAACCCTGTCGTCACTAAAACCAATACTTTGAAATCTGACATTTAATGTCACTGTCACTGTCACTTTTGACATTTACAGACAGACGTGCGTACTCATATTGTGAACTATTACATTGTGTTAATTGAGCCGGTTCATTGAATATTCTCTCGAATACCATCGTGTCAGTTATGTCCATTGCGCTTGGGGTCAGGGCTTGTGTTAACCAAGCGCACTGGACATCTATGATACAACTACAAAAACAAGCGTGGAATGACGCAGTGAGAATAGAGAGAGGTTTAACCTTGACGTTGGCCATTTTTCTTCGTTACCACGTGGACCTTGATGAGTCTTTCCCGTGACAAGTTTCCTTCTCCATTATTTTTGGGCAGACTATTATCTTTCTTTCCAAAATCGATTCATGCTTCGATCCATTTGGGAACAAGCCATAAGGTGGCACTAGTATCTCATTTTCACACAAAACGGACATTGATCGTTTTTCCTTCCAAAATTACCGCACCAACTTGTATTACTCTACAAATTCGCCGCCAAATTAAAATCATCAACAATGCCAATATAAATGTTTAGCCAATTAGCAAATTCTAACAGGAAATATCCTGGTATTTACTCAAAATATGTATTTTAGTAGGTATTTATAGTTTTCCTCTATGTTGCTTACTTACCCATATATATTTTCTTCATCACACTTGATTACTACGCCATACTTGCTGAAATTGAGTAAACTGTTAGCGTTAGCGTATTATTTTAAAAAGTCAGTGCTTCCAGATGCTAGTTGAATATTTTCTCATTTATAAGTAGTCAAAGTTTTGTCGAATATTTTGCAGTGGTATCATAAATATCCATTGTGCTTGGTTAAGATTAACAAGAGGTCTAATCCCAAATGCAATGGACATAACTTTGAATGGTATTCGAGAGAATATTCAATGAACCAACTCAATCAAAACAATGTAATAGCTTCCAATGTGAGTATGTACGCCTGTCCGTAAATGTCAAAAGTGACAGTGACATTTAAATGTCAGAATTCAAAGTATTGGTTTTAGTGAAGACAGGGTTTCATGTTCTGTTCGACAGAGATTCTACAAGCACGGAAATGCAAACTGCCGCAAGTACCTCTACAGGAAAATCTATAGTTGTAATAGAATATATTTTACAGTTAAACTCATAACATTTTTGCTGATAAATTAAATAGAAAACTGCTAATACTGTTTATTAAAATTGATAACCCTTACTTGTTGTAGATGTATTAAATATTACTATTTCATTAAGCGAATGTTTAAGTTAGATGTAATTTGTATATTTCAGGAAAAGTCAATAATTACTGTTGAAGATGACTTTCTCTATAGGCTAATAAAATTTAAAACTTCATCATAACAGTAATGTGAGGATGATATAAAAAAAATCATAATTCTTTCAGATGATGACCTGGTGGTTCACTACCTTCATGGCCCCCGCGATCAAGCAGAAGGTGCACAGTTTGCCTGGAGTAGAATACCTCTACTCTGTAATGTCCCCAGATCAGCTTGAAATCCCAGCCTATATCACTGAATACGACATGTCGGTAAGTAACATTATGATAAGTTGATGATGATGGTTTGTGGAGGGCGACCAAATGGTTGCAGCACATTCGTTGGTCCTTTGTGCCACCTCCTAAGCCCTACTCCTCAATCCAACCTAAACTTCTTGTGAAGTCAAGTAATTGGCCATATGGGGTGTTGCCTAGTTGTGACCAATCTGGCCACTCGTCTCCGAATACGGACCACCTGAGTTGTTTGAGTGACTCACATTCACACAGGATGTGTCTTAGGGTCTCCTCTTCTCGTATTTCCGACATAGCGGATCGGAAATGCGAGCAAGAAGAGGAGAGCCTAAGACACATCCTATGTGAATGTGAGTCAATCAAACAACTTAGGTGGTCCGTATTCGGAGAGTGGCCAAAAGAAAAGTTAATATATGTAGTTATTTTGATTATACTTATTAAAAGAAAGAGGATTTTGGTGTTGTTTTCAATAGATAATGAGTTCCTTGTATATTAATTATGTGTTTCTCACCAAACAGTTGCTATAGGCTAGTTTAGAAGTTATTTGATCTCGTTTACATATATATTTACTGACGGCGAAATGATAATTACCATGGAGTTGTAAATCTCCAAGTTTCCGTTTTTACCTTGTCTTGTGTATTATGTAATAATTATATATATTTAATGTTTGTTATTGTTATATTTTCCGCCATTAGCATATTGCTATATCTATCGGTGGTTATGCCACTAAGTTTGGGTTTAGTACAACGTTCATAGATTCCGCCACTTTGGCTTTTCTACCTTTAAAGATGTCTGGAATATTTATATTCCAATAGTAATTTCCGTTTCCCCATCAGCAACTCTCGCGCTGATGATACCTGAAAGCCCGAAATCGGTCTGTAGTTGTTCTGATGGGAAAGCAATATTTAATGTTTACATTATTATTGTTATATTTGGCGCCGTTGGTATTCCCATATTTGTCGGTGGTTAAGCCACTCGGATTGGGTTCAGTTCAATTCAGGCAATAGATTATGCCACTTTGGCGTTTCTATTTTAATTATAGGTCTCTGATGAAATTTCTCTCAGCAGCTCCTACCAATTCAATAATTTAGCGGAGTTTCAATAAAACGATGCTTTGTGTAATTTACAACGTGAGTTTTACAAAGACTGAAATGTATAAAATAATGGACTTAACATAAGGCATAACCTCGAAAATATATTTTCGATCTTCAGAATACAGAAATTATTTATGTTCGCGCTCAATCTTGCGAATCGTGCGATATTCCATTATTTTGTGTTTTGATCATTCATTTGCGTTGTATGAATTTTAGAGGTGTGTATTTTCTAATTCTTTATTCTTGGTATGCATTGCTATAGTGTTTCTTCTATTATGTCTATGAACGAGGTTGCGTTTTATGACGACCAAACTCGCTCGAAACCACCATAAATGGGTAATAAACCCTTTGTGAAAAATATCTACATGAAGAATGATCTCGAGCGCGAACGTGCCAAATGGGTGCTGAGCCGTTCACGCCGGTTTCATTTTTAAGTCATAAAAATGCAGCATTGGCCGAATTGTCTACATCTGCGTGTTTTCCAATTCTATCTGTTCTTATCTCGTATCATACCCCTTTCTTATTTTAACAACTATCTGAAATAAAACAATTACGTCAATTTTTCTACAGATAATTAATTTATGAAAATCAGTTGTTATTATAAACTAAATTTAAACGATTTTTTTTTTGTATATAAAATTAATTTATTTTTTATTTCAGATAAATGGACTGCGATATTTCCAACTGAGCGCCCCGACATAAACGCCCAGCTCATCGTATACAAAAATTAGACTATTTTCATTCAGTGATATCAATTGCAATATGGATCTATATAAACATAAATATATTTTTTCCGACTAGTGTTAAGCTGTGCTGTGCCAACAACAATTCAGAGCGTCGGCCCCGCAGATCCCCGGAAATCCCCCAGAAAAAAGAAATCGAGCGATTCGTCTACTCCCACCACCTAAACAAATACACCAATGACTGTGACGTTTAAGTTTTGATCTAGACGATAGGAACGCCTTATTGGTACTTATATATACATATACGTTTAAGAACTAACATTCCGATTATTTAATAATGAGATAAGTAAAGTAAAATTCAAATTACTTCTTTTTTTTTAATTACATGTGTCTGTAAGGTAATAATCAAAGTAAGCGGCTTGAGCCTTCCATGATGAGTTCATATTTTCGACACGAGTATTAGAGTGATCAGAGATGATGATAAAGAAATTTCTGCTTACGGTTAATTGTTGTAATTAGAGTTAATCCCACTTAGAGAAAGCTTTCGTAAATCCAGATACGTTTGCGCGCTTGGTTTTTCGGTTCAATTGTTTTTATGTACATATATGCGAATCATCCAGGAGCAATATGTGAACCACTGCAGACCTTATTACAGGAAACATACCACAAAAAAAATCATTGTTAAAAGATCAATATTTTATCATAGATATGTAATTATATTGAACCTAAACCAGAGTGAGTCGATTGTTATATATGAATATTATAATTTTATAATATGTGAAACTTTATTGAAGATAATAAAAATGTTGTTCACCCTTTAAGTTTTTTTTAAAGAATAAAAATGTTAATGAAGAAAAGAAAAAAGGTTATCTAGGATATACCGAACGCCACTCCTTCCAAGTTTTAGGTTTATCCAGATGCTTAGATTGCGCAATCGATTACTGGAAGCATCAAAATAAGAACTAGGAGAACTGCTTGAAATGTTGGATCTTTTTTTTTTACTTAGGCTGAGCCATTCTGTCACACACGGCTATTTTTGTAGTTGTATTTTTGTATGAATAAATGTGAATAAACCAAGAAATGAATCATGTAAGACATATACAACAACCACGGACTGAGCGAATACTTCTCGATCGCCGAAAAATCTTCCGCCCGGGATGGGAATCGAACCCACACAGCCGCGGTGCAGCCGGCGCCTGTACCCACTACACCAACGGACCGCCCTAAGTTGGATCTTTGAAACTCTCAGAATTTAATTTTGGATGGAGTCGATAGGACAAAATATTTTGTGCAAATTCATAAGATTATAACAAACATTAATTTAAAAAGAATAAAATCCAGAGGATGAAAGATTGAATACAACATATAAATCAATATTTTAATTATAAAAATAATGATGAATAAACATTTCTTCTTCTGGTTCCTCTGGGCCGTACGTCACTGGATAGTTTAATGCATCTACTAAAGATATCGAATTTGGCGTCTACAAAGACGATTTATACATTATTTTACTGAGAGAGTTTTCGCATAAATAAGAGGACAATAAATTAAAAACAGGTTTCCTAATCAAGTGATCAAACATTTTTTGAATGAGGTATGGATATTTTTTGTATGTCTGCAAATGTTATAAATCTGTTAAAATCCAAATAAAATTGTATAATACCGATAAGTGTTTATTTAGAGAAATTAGTATATTACTTTATCCGTTACGAAGTTCGAGAAAATTTCAAAAATTTTTTTTGCGGAAATATCCGTTTTGGGGTCACTATGCTATTTCAACAATTTCTGAAAAAAAATTGCGTCTGTGTTTGTGTATGTGTGCTGTGTGTGTCTGTCTGTACGCGCTATATCTCAAAAACTAATAAAGAAATTGATATTAAACTTTGAATATAACTCTGATTTGATAATCCGAAGAACTGAAACGCTTTTGGTAAAATTTCGTATACCGGAAGTGGATGTTTACCTTAACTGTTTTTTTGTTTTTTTCCAATAATTTCTTAACTATGAAAAATATCACAAAAATATTTAAGCAAATATTGAAGACAACAAAGAAATGAACATCTTTGGTTTAAAAATATTTTTCATAAAATCATTGTTATTCGAGAAAAAAATATATTAATTTTTTTTTTCATTTCTGGTTTATAATTATGAAACGATAATAGTTACTACAAATTTATGTCAATAATAATTATAGATTATGGAGCAATTGATATGAAACTTTGAACATAAGTCTTATTTGATAATCCAAAGAACTGAAAAGCTTTTGGTAGAATTTCATACATAAGTGGGCGTTTACCTTAACCGTTTGTTGTTTTTCTCAGATAATTTTTTTAATATCAAAAATTTTAGAAATATTTTTAAACAAATCTTAAAAATGATAAAAAATGAACATCTTTCATTTGAAAATATTTTTTATAAAAAGTTTGTATTTTGAAAAATAAATGTTTTCTATTTTTTTGTGATTTTTGGTATATAATAAGGAAACGGTAATAGTTACATCTAATGTATATAAATAATAACTGTGGAGAATGTCAAAATAAACAACTTATTAAGAATAAATTTTTCCCCAAAACATTTTACGATTTCGTAATTTTTTCCATGGTATAACTCGGTAATAAAATGCAAGTAAAAATGTTTGATCTCAGAAAGATTTAAAAAAATTCCTGACGGTTCTTAATGACGGGAAAAAGCGTGTGTAGTAATTATTTTCGGAAAAAAAAAGTTTTGGTCATTTGATCATTTTTGGCATTTTTGCATAGTATTACTCGGGAAAACATGCGTACAAAAAATGTTGTGTGTGATGTGAGTGTTCATGTGTGTGTTTATGTGTGTTCAACTTGATGTGATTTGATTCCGAAAAATGGACTTTATTGCATTTAGTTAAATGCAATTTATAGTATAAATTAAAATTATTTTGTCTTTACGACTAAAACACCGGTTAACGTTTTTTAACCATTTTCAGGAGGATTTTTTGAAAGCCTTGGTGAATTATATAAATAAAACCTAATACCCTAATCATTTCCTACCTAAATATTTGTGACCCAATAAAATAATTGTATACGCATCCAAAAATTGCACAAAGATTGACAGGATAAGAAGAAGCAAGAGGTATTTGTGACCGTCACGAGAACCCGGCTCCCTAGAGAAGGTGGTCGACCTCACCAACATCTTCTAGAGATATGACAACAGCCAACACCGAAAACAACGGCCCTTTTAAGGGCCATAAAAACTAACTAATTCTAAGGTTCTTCATTGTCAATGAATGAATGAATGAATGAATGCATGTATTTCAAAAATGAAAGACCAAAGTGCTTTCATAATAATAAATTTAAAAATTTTAGCCAAAAGATGTTCGCAGAGAATATTGGGACCGAAATTCCTTTTTTCGTTTCTGTGATCCTGATACCAAATCGTAAAATTTGTTAAAAATTTTGAAAGAATTGCGCAGAGAATATTAAGACCAAAATTCCTCTTTTCGTTTCTGTGATCCTGATACCAAATCGTAAAATTTGTTAAAAATTTAGAAAGAATTTTGAACAGAATATTAAGACCAAAATTCCTCTTTTCGTTTCTGTGATCCTGATACCAAATCGTAAAATTTGTTAAAAATTTTGAAAGAATTTCGCAGAGAATATTAAGACCAAAATTCCTCTTTTCGTTTCTGTGATCCTGATACCAAATCGTAAAATTTGTTAAAAATTTTGAAAGAATTTCGCAGAGAATATTAGGACCAAAATTCCTCTTTTCGTTTCTGTGATCCTGATACCAAATCGTAAAATTTGTCAAAAATTTTGAAAGAATTTCGGACAGAATATTAAGACCAAAATTCCTCTTTTCGTTTCTGTTATCCTGATACCAAATCGTAAAATTTGTTAAAAATTTTGAAAGAATTTCGCAGAGAATATTAAGACCAAAATTCCTCTTTTCGTTTCTGTGATCCTGATAACAAATCGTAAAATTTGTTAAAAATTTTGAAAGAATTTCGCAGAGAATATTAAGACCAAAATTCCTCTTTTCGTTTCTGTGATCCTGATACCAAATCGTAAAATTTGTTAAAAATTTTGAAAGAATTTCGCAGAGAATATTAAGACCAAAATTCCTCTTTTCGTTTCTGTGATCCTGATACAAAATCGTAAAATTTGTTAAAGATTTTGAAAGAATTTCGCAGAGAATATTAAGACCAAAATTCCTCTTTTCGTTTCTGTGATCCTGATACCAAATCGTAAAATTTGTTAAAAATTTTGAAAGAATTTTGCAGAGAATATTAAGACCAAAATTCCTCTCTTCGTTTCTGTGATCCTGATACCAAATCGTAAAATTTGTTAAAAATTTTGAAAGAATTTCGGACAGAATATTAAGACCAAAATTCCTCTTTTCGTTTCTGTGATCCTGATACCAAATCGTAAAATTTGTTAAAAATTTTGAAAGAATTTCGCAGAGAATATTAAGACGAAAATTCCTCTTTTCGTTTCTGTGATCCTGATACCAAATCGTAAAATTTGTTAAAAATTTTGAAAGAATTTCGGACAGAATATTAAGACCAAAATTACTCTTTTCGTTTCTGTGGTCCTGATACCAAATCGTAAAATTTGTTAAAAATTTTGAAAGAATTTCGCAGAGAATATTAAGACCAAAATTCCTCTTTTCATTTCTGTGATCCTGATACCAAATCGTAAAATTTGTCAAAAATTTTGAAAGAATTTCGGACAATATTAAGACCAAAATTCCTCTTCTCGTTTCTGTGATCCTGATACCAAATCGTAAAATTTGTTAAAAATTTTGAAAGAATTTCGCAGAGAATATTAGGACCAAAATTCCTCTTTTCGTTTCTGTGATCCTGATACCAAATCGTAAAATTTGTTAAAAATTTTGAAAGAATTTCGCAGAGAATATTAAGACGAAAATTCCTCTTTTCGTTTCTGTGATCCTGATACCAAATCGTAAAATTTGTTAAAAATTTTGAAAGAATTTCGGACAGAATATTAAGACCAAAATTCCTCTTTTCGTTTCTGTGATCCTGATACCAAATCGTAAAATTTGTTAAAAATTTTGAAAGAATTTCGCAGAGAATATTAAGACCAAAATTCCTCTTTTCGTTTCTGTGATCCTGATACCAAATCGTAAAATTTGTTAAAAATTTTGAAAGAATTTCGCAGAGAATATTAAGACGAAAATTCCTCTTTTCGTTTCTGTGATCCTGATACCAAATCGTAAAATTTGTTAAAAATTTTGAAAGAATTTCGGACAGAATATTAAGACCAAAATTCCTCTTTTCGTTTCTGTGATCCTGATACCAAATCGTAAAATTTGTTAAAAATTTTGAAAGAATTTTGCAGAGAATATTAAGACCAAAATTTCTCTTTTCGTTTCTGTGATCCTCATACCAAATCGTAAAATTAGTTAAAAATTTTGAAAGAATTTCGCAGAGAATATTAAGACCAAAATTCCTCTTTTCGTTTCTGTGATCCTGATACCAAATCGTAAAATTTGTTAAATATTTTGAAAGAATTTCGCAGAGAATATTAAGACCAAAATTCCTCTTTTCGTTTCTGTGATCCTGATACCAAATCGTAAAATTTGTTAAAAATTTTGAAAGAATTTCGCAGAGAATATTAAGACCAAAATTCCTCTTTTCGTTTCTGTGATCCTGATACCAAATCGTAAAATTTGTTAAAAATTTTGAAAGAATTCCGGACAGAATATTAAGACCAAAATTTCTCTTTTCGTTTCTGTGATCCTGATACAAAATCGTAAAATTTGTTAAAAATTTTGAAAGAATTTCGCAGAGAATATTAAGACCAAAATTCCTCTTTTCGTTTCTGTGATCCTGATACCAAATCGTAAAATTTGTTAAAAATTTTGAAAGAATTTCGGACAGAATATTAAGACCAAAATTCCTCTTTTCGTTTCTGTGATCCTGATACCAAATCGTAAAATTTGTTAGAAATTTTGAAAGAATTTCGGACAGAATATTAAGACCAAAATTCCTCTTTTCGTTTCTGTGATCCTGATACCAAATCGTAAAATTTGTTAAAAATTTTGAAAGAATTTCGGACAGAATATTAAGACCAAAATTCCTCTTTTCGTTTCTGTGATCCTGATACCAAATCGTAAAATTTGTTAAAAATTTTGAAAGAATTTCGCAGAGAATATTAAGACGAAAATTCCTCTTTTCGTTTCTGTGATCCTGATACCAAATCGTAAAATTTGTTAAAAATTTTGAAAGAATTTCGGACAGAATATTAAGACCAAAATTCCTCTTTTCGTTTCTGTGATCCTGATACCAAATCGTAAAATTTGTTAAAAATTTTGAAAGAATTTCGGACAGAATATTAAGACCAAAATTCCTCTTTTCGTTTCTGTGATCCTGATACCAAATCGTAAAATTTGTTAAAAATTTTGAAAGAATTTCGGACAGAATATTAAGACCAAAATTCCTCTTTTCGTTTCTGTGATCCTGATACCAAATCGTAAAATTTGTTAAAAATTTTGAAAGAATTTCGGACAGAATATTAAGACCAAAATTCCTCTTTTCGTTTCTGTGATCCTGATACCAAATCGTAAAATTTGTTAGAAATTTTGAAAGAATTTCGGACAGAATATTAAGACCAAAATTCCTCTTTTCGTTTCTGTGATCCTGATACCAAATCGTAAAATTTGTTAAAAATTTTGAAAGAATTTCGGACAGAATATTAAGACCAAAATTCCTCTTTTCGTTTCTGTGATCCTGATACCAAATCGTAAAATTTGTTAAAAATTTTGAAAGAATATCGGACAGAATATTAAGACCAAAATTCCTCTTTTCGTTTCTGTGATCCTGATACCAAATCGTAAAATTTGTTAAAAATTTTGAAAGAATTTCGGACAGAATATTAAGACCAAAATTCCTCTTTTAGTTTCTGTGATCCTGATACCAAATCGTAAAATTTGTTAAAAATTTTGAAAGAATTTCGGACAGAATATTAAGACCAAAATTCCTCTTTTCGTTTCTGTGATCCTGATACCAAATCGTAAAATTTGTTAAAAATTTTGAAAGAATTTCGGACAGAATATTAAGACCAAAATTCCTCTTTTCGTTTCTGTGATCCTGATACCAAATCGTAAAATTTGTTAAAAATTTTTAAAAAATTTCGGACAGAATATTAAGACCAAAATTCCTCTTTTCGTTTCTGTGATCCTGATACCAAATCGTAAAATTTGTTAAAAATTTTGAAAGAATTTCGCAGAGAATATTAAGACGAAAATTCCTCTTTTCGTTTCTGTGATCCTGATACCAAATCGTAAAATTTGTTAAAAATTTTGAAAGAATTTCGGACAGAATATTAAGACCAAAATTCCTCTTTTCGTTTCTGTGATCCTGATACCAAATCGTAAAATTTGTTAAAAATTTTGAAAGAATTTCGGACAGAATATTAAGACCAAAATTCCTCTTTTCGTTTCTGTGATCCTGATACCAAATCGTAAAATTTGTTAAAAATTTTGAAAGAATTTCGGACAGAATATCAAGACCAAAATTCCTCTTTTCGTTTCTGTGATCCTGATACCAAATCGTAAAATTTGTTAAAAATTTTGAAAGAATTTCGGACAGAATATTAAGACCAAAATTCCTCTTTTCGTTTCTGTGATCCTGATACCAAATCGTAAAATTTGTTAAAAATTTTGAAAGAATTTCGGACAGAATATTAAGACCAAAATTCCTCTTTTCGTTTCTGTGATCCTGATACCAAATCGTAAAATTTGTTAAAAATTTTGAAAGAATTTCGCATAGAATATTAAGACGAAAATTCCTCTTTTCGTTTCTGTGATCCTGATACCAAATCGTAAAATTTGTTAAAAATTTTGAAACAGTTTCGGACAGAATATTAAGACCAAAATTCCTCTTTTCGTTTCTGTGATCCTGATACCAAATCGTAAAATTTGTTAAAAATTTTGAAAGAATTTCGGACAGAATATTAGGACCAAAATTCCTCTTTTCGTTTCTGTGATCCTGATACCAAATCGTAAAATTTGTTAAAAATTTTGAAAGAATATCGGACAGAATATTAAGACCAAAATTCCTCTTTTCGTTTCTGTGATCCTGATACCAAATCGTAAAATTTGTTAAAAATTTTGAAAGAATTTCGCATAGAATATTAAGACGAAAATTCCTCTTTTCGTTTCTGTGATCCTGATACCAAATCGTAAAATTTGTTAAAAATTTTGAAAGAATTTCGGACAGAATATTAAGACCAAAATTCCTCTTTTCGTTTCTGTGATCCTGATACCAAATCGTAAAATTTGTTAAAAATTTTGAAAGAATTTCGGACAGAATATTAAGACCAAAATTCCTCTTTTCTTTTCTGTGATCCTGATACCAAATCGTAAAATTTGTTAAAAATTTTGAAAGAATATCGGACAGAATATTAAGACCAAAATTCCTCTTTTCGTTTCTGTGATCCTGATACCAAATCGTAAAATTTGTTAGAAATTTTGAAAGAATTTCGGACAGAATATTAAGACCAAAATTCCTCTTTTCGTTTCTGTGATCCTGATACCAAATCGTAAAATTTGTTAAAAATTTTGAAAGAATTTCGGACAGAATATTAAGACCAAAATTCCTCTTTTCGTTTCTGTGATCCTGATACCAAATCGTAAAATTTGTTAAAAATTTTGAAAGAATTTCGCAGAGAATATTAAGACGAAAATTCCTCTTTTCGTTTCTGTGATCCTGATACCAAATCGTAAAATTTGTTAAAAATTTTGAAAGAATTTCGGACAGAATATTAAGACCAAAATTCCTCTTTTCGTTTCTGTGATCCTGATACCAAATCGTAAAATTTGTTAAAAATTTTGAAAGAATTTCGGACAGAATATTAAGACCAAAATTCCTCTTTTCGTTTCTGTGATCCTGATACCAAATCGTAAAATTTGTTAAAAATTTTGAAAGAATTTCGGACAGAATATTAAGACCAAAATTCCTCTTTTCGTTTCTGTGATCCTGATACCAAATCGTAAAATTTGTTAAAAATTTTGAAAGAATTTCGGACAGAATATTAAGACCAAAATTCCTCTTTTCGTTTCTGTGATCCTGATACCAAATCGTAAAATTTGTTAGAAATTTTGAAAGAATTTCGGACAGAATATTAAGACCAAAATTCCTCTTTTCGTTTCTGTGATCCTGATACCAAATCGTAAAATTTGTTAAAAATTTTGAAAGAATTTCGGACAGAATATTAAGACCAAAATTCCTCTTTTCGTTTCTGTGATCCTGATACCAAATCGTAAAATTTGTTAAAAATTTTGAAAGAATATCGGACAGAATATTAAGACCAAAATTCCTCTTTTCGTTTCTGTGATCCTGATACCAAATCGTAAAATTTGTTAAAAATTTTGAAAGAATTTCGGACAGAATATTAAGACCAAAATTCCTCTTTTAGTTTCTGTGATCCTGATACCAAATCGTAAAATTTGTTAAAAATTTTGAAAGAATTTCGGACAGAATATTAAGACCAAAATTCCTCTTTTCGTTTCTGTGATCCTGATACCAAATCGTAAAATTTGTTAAAAATTTTGAAAGAATTTCGGACAGAATATTAAGACCAAAATTCCTCTTTTCGTTTCTGTGATCCTGATACCAAATCGTAAAATTTGTTAAAAATTTTGAAAAAATTTCGGACAGAATATTAAGACCAAAATTCCTCTTTTCGTTTCTGTGATCCTGATACCAAATCGTAAAATTTGTTAAAAATTTTGAAAGAATTTCGCAGAGAATATTAAGACGAAAATTCCTCTTTTCGTTTCTGTGATCCTGATACCAAATCGTAAAATTTGTTAAAAATTTTGAAAGAATTTCGGACAGAATATTAAGACCAAAATTCCTCTTTTCGTTTCTGTGATCCTGATACCAAATCGTAAAATTTGTTAAAAATTTTGAAAGAATTTCGGACAGAATATTAAGACCAAAATTCCTCTTTTCGTTTCTGTGATCCTGATACCAAATCGTAAAATTTGTTAAAAATTTTGAAAGAATTTCGGACAGAATATCAAGACCAAAATTCCTCTTTTCGTTTCTGTGATCCTGATACCAAATCGTAAAATTTGTTAAAAATTTTGAAAGAATTTCGGACAGAATATTAAGACCAAAATTCCTCTTTTCGTTTCTGTGATCCTGATACCAAATCGTAAAATTTGTTAAAAATTTTGAAAGAATTTCGGACAGAATATTAAGACCAAAATTCCTCTTTTCGTTTCTGTGATCCTGATACCAAATCGTAAAATTTGTTAAAAATTTTGAAAGAATTTCGCATAGAATATTAAGACGAAAATTCCTCTTTTCGTTTCTGTGATCCTGATACCAAATCGTAAAATTTGTTAAAAATTTTGAAACAGTTTCGGACAGAATATTAAGACCAAAATTCCTCTTTTCGTTTCTGTGATCCTGATACCAAATCGTAAAATTTGTTAAAAATTTTGAAAGAATTTCGGACAGAATATTAGGACCAAAATTCCTCTTTTCGTTTCTGTGATCCTGATACCAAATCGTAAAATTTGTTAAAAATTTTGAAAGAATATCGGACAGAATATTAAGACCAAAATTCCTCTTTTCGTTTCTGTGATCCTGATACCAAATCGTAAAATTTGTTAAAAATTTTGAAAGAATTTCGCATAGAATATTAAGACGAAAATTCCTCTTTTCGTTTCTGTGATCCTGATACCAAATCGTAAAATTTGTTAAAAATTTTGAAAGAATTTCGGACAGAATATTAAGACCAAAATTCCTCTTTTCGTTTCTGTGATCCTGATACCAAATCGTAAAATTTGTTAAAAATTTTGAAAGAATTTCGGACAGAATATTAAGACCAAAATTCCTCTTTTCGTTTCTGTGATCCTGATACCAAATCGTAAAATTTGTTAAAAATTTTGAAAGAATTTCGCAGAGAATATTAAGACGAAAATTCCTCTTTTCGTTTCTGTGATCCTGATACCAAATCGTAAAATTTGTTAAAAATTTTGAAAGAATTTCGGACAGAATATTAAGACCAAAATTACTCTTTTCGTTTCTGTGGTCCTGATACCAAATCGTAAAATTTGTTAAAAATTTTGAAAGAATTTCGCAGAGAATATTAAGACCAAAATTCCTCTTTTCATTTCTGTGATCCTGATACCAAATCGTAAAATTTGTCAAAAATTTTGAAAGAATTTCGGACAATATTAAGACCAAAATTCCTCTTCTCGTTTCTGTGATCCTGATACCAAATCGTAAAATTTGTTAAAAATTTTGAAAGAATTTCGCAGAGAATATTAGGACCAAAATTCCTCTTTTCGTTTCTGTGATCCTGATACCAAATCGTAAAATTTGTTAAAAATTTTGAAAGAATTTCGCAGAGAATATTAAGACGAAAATTCCTCTTTTCGTTTCTGTGATCCTGATACCAAATCGTAAAATTTGTTAAAAATTTTGAAAGAATTTCGGACAGAATATTAAGACCAAAATTCCTCTTTTCGTTTCTGTGATCCTGATACCAAATCGTAAAATTTGTTAAAAATTTTGAAAGAATTTCGCAGAGAATATTAAGACCAAAATTCCTCTTTTCGTTTCTGTGATCCTGATACCAAATCGTAAAATTTGTTAAAAATTTTGAAAGAATTTCGCAGAGAATATTAAGACGAAAATTCCTCTTTTCGTTTCTGTGATCCTGATACCAAATCGTAAAATTTGTTAAAAATTTTGAAAGAATTTCGGACAGAATATTAAGACCAAAATTCCTCTTTTCGTTTCTGTGATCCTGATACCAAATCGTAAAATTTGTTAAAAATTTTGAAAGAATTTTGCAGAGAATATTAAGACCAAAATTTCTCTTTTCGTTTCTGTGATCCTCATACCAAATCGTAAAATTAGTTAAAAATTTTGAAAGAATTTCGCAGAGAATATTAAGACCAAAATTCCTCTTTTCGTTTCTGTGATCCTGATACCAAATCGTAAAATTTGTTAAATATTTTGAAAGAATTTCGCAGAGAATATTAAGACCAAAATTCCTCTTTTCGTTTCTGTGATCCTGATACCAAATCGTAAAATTTGTTAAAAATTTTGAAAGAATTTCGCAGAGAATATTAAGACCAAAATTCCTCTTTTCGTTTCTGTGATCCTGATACCAAATCGTAAAATTTGTTAAAAATTTTGAAAGAATTCCGGACAGAATATTAAGACCAAAATTTCTCTTTTCGTTTCTGTGATCCTGATACAAAATCGTAAAATTTGTTAAAAATTTTGAAAGAATTTCGCAGAGAATATTAAGACCAAAATTCCTCTTTTCGTTTCTGTGATCCTGATACCAAATCGTAAAATTTGTTAAAAATTTTGAAAGAATTTCGGACAGAATATTAAGACCAAAATTCCTCTTTTCGTTTCTGTGATCCTGATACCAAATCGTAAAATTTGTTAGAAATTTTGAAAGAATTTCGGACAGAATATTAAGACCAAAATTCCTCTTTTCGTTTCTGTGATCCTGATACCAAATCGTAAAATTTGTTAAAAATTTTGAAAGAATTTCGGACAGAATATTAAGACCAAAATTCCTCTTTTCGTTTCTGTGATCCTGATACCAAATCGTAAAATTTGTTAAAAATTTTGAAAGAATTTCGCAGAGAATATTAAGACGAAAATTCCTCTTTTCGTTTCTGTGATCCTGATACCAAATCGTAAAATTTGTTAAAAATTTTGAAAGAATTTCGGACAGAATATTAAGACCAAAATTCCTCTTTTCGTTTCTGTGATCCTGATACCAAATCGTAAAATTTGTTAAAAATTTTGAAAGAATTTCGGACAGAATATTAAGACCAAAATTCCTCTTTTCGTTTCTGTGATCCTGATACCAAATCGTAAAATTTGTTAAAAATTTTGAAAGAATTTCGGACAGAATATTAAGACCAAAATTCCTCTTTTCGTTTCTGTGATCCTGATACCAAATCGTAAAATTTGTTAAAAATTTTGAAAGAATTTCGGACAGAATATTAAGACCAAAATTCCTCTTTTCGTTTCTGTGATCCTGATACCAAATCGTAAAATTTGTTAGAAATTTTGAAAGAATTTCGGACAGAATATTAAGACCAAAATTCCTCTTTTCGTTTCTGTGATCCTGATACCAAATCGTAAAATTTGTTAAAAATTTTGAAAGAATTTCGGACAGAATATTAAGACCAAAATTCCTCTTTTCGTTTCTGTGATCCTGATACCAAATCGTAAAATTTGTTAAAAATTTTGAAAGAATATCGGACAGAATATTAAGACCAAAATTCCTCTTTTCGTTTCTGTGATCCTGATACCAAATCGTAAAATTTGTTAAAAATTTTGAAAGAATTTCGGACAGAATATTAAGACCAAAATTCCTCTTTTAGTTTCTGTGATCCTGATACCAAATCGTAAAATTTGTTAAAAATTTTGAAAGAATTTCGGACAGAATATTAAGACCAAAATTCCTCTTTTCGTTTCTGTGATCCTGATACCAAATCGTAAAATTTGTTAAAAATTTTGAAAGAATTTCGGACAGAATATTAAGACCAAAATTCCTCTTTTCGTTTCTGTGATCCTGATACCAAATCGTAAAATTTGTTAAAAATTTTTAAAAAATTTCGGACAGAATATTAAGACCAAAATTCCTCTTTTCGTTTCTGTGATCCTGATACCAAATCGTAAAATTTGTTAAAAATTTTGAAAGAATTTCGCAGAGAATATTAAGACGAAAATTCCTCTTTTCGTTTCTGTGATCCTGATACCAAATCGTAAAATTTGTTAAAAATTTTGAAAGAATTTCGGACAGAATATTAAGACCAAAATTCCTCTTTTCGTTTCTGTGATCCTGATACCAAATCGTAAAATTTGTTAAAAATTTTGAAAGAATTTCGGACAGAATATTAAGACCAAAATTCCTCTTTTCGTTTCTGTGATCCTGATACCAAATCGTAAAATTTGTTAAAAATTTTGAAAGAATTTCGGACAGAATATCAAGACCAAAATTCCTCTTTTCGTTTCTGTGATCCTGATACCAAATCGTAAAATTTGTTAAAAATTTTGAAAGAATTTCGGACAGAATATTAAGACCAAAATTCCTCTTTTCGTTTCTGTGATCCTGATACCAAATCGTAAAATTTGTTAAAAATTTTGAAAGAATTTCGGACAGAATATTAAGACCAAAATTCCTCTTTTCGTTTCTGTGATCCTGATACCAAATCGTAAAATTTGTTAAAAATTTTGAAAGAATTTCGCATAGAATATTAAGACGAAAATTCCTCTTTTCGTTTCTGTGATCCTGATACCAAATCGTAAAATTTGTTAAAAATTTTGAAACAGTTTCGGACAGAATATTAAGACCAAAATTCCTCTTTTCGTTTCTGTGATCCTGATACCAAATCGTAAAATTTGTTAAAAATTTTGAAAGAATTTCGGACAGAATATTAGGACCAAAATTCCTCTTTTCGTTTCTGTGATCCTGATACCAAATCGTAAAATTTGTTAAAAATTTTGAAAGAATATCGGACAGAATATTAAGACCAAAATTCCTCTTTTCGTTTCTGTGATCCTGATACCAAATCGTAAAATTTGTTAAAAATTTTGAAAGAATTTCGCATAGAATATTAAGACGAAAATTCCTCTTTTCGTTTCTGTGATCCTGATACCAAATCGTAAAATTTGTTAAAAATTTTGAAAGAATTTCGGACAGAATATTAAGACCAAAATTCCTCTTTTCGTTTCTGTGATCCTGATACCAAATCGTAAAATTTGTTAAAAATTTTGAAAGAATTTCGGACAGAATATTAAGACCAAAATTCCTCTTTTCTTTTCTGTGATCCTGATACCAAATCGTAAAATTTGTTAAAAATTTTGAAAGAATATCGGACAGAATATTAAGACCAAAATTCCTCTTTTCGTTTCTGTGATCCTGATACCAAATCGTAAAATTTGTTAGAAATTTTGAAAGAATTTCGGACAGAATATTAAGACCAAAATTCCTCTTTTCGTTTCTGTGATCCTGATACCAAATCGTAAAATTTGTTAAAAATTTTGAAAGAATTTCGGACAGAATATTAAGACCAAAATTCCTCTTTTCGTTTCTGTGATCCTGATACCAAATCGTAAAATTTGTTAAAAATTTTGAAAGAATTTCGCAGAGAATATTAAGACGAAAATTCCTCTTTTCGTTTCTGTGATCCTGATACCAAATCGTAAAATTTGTTAAAAATTTTGAAAGAATTTCGGACAGAATATTAAGACCAAAATTCCTCTTTTCGTTTCTGTGATCCTGATACCAAATCGTAAAATTTGTTAAAAATTTTGAAAGAATTTCGGACAGAATATTAAGACCAAAATTCCTCTTTTCGTTTCTGTGATCCTGATACCAAATCGTAAAATTTGTTAAAAATTTTGAAAGAATTTCGGACAGAATATTAAGACCAAAATTCCTCTTTTCGTTTCTGTGATCCTGATACCAAATCGTAAAATTTGTTAAAAATTTTGAAAGAATTTCGGACAGAATATTAAGACCAAAATTCCTCTTTTCGTTTCTGTGATCCTGATACCAAATCGTAAAATTTGTTAGAAATTTTGAAAGAATTTCGGACAGAATATTAAGACCAAAATTCCTCTTTTCGTTTCTGTGATCCTGATACCAAATCGTAAAATTTGTTAAAAATTTTGAAAGAATTTCGGACAGAATATTAAGACCAAAATTCCTCTTTTCGTTTCTGTGATCCTGATACCAAATCGTAAAATTTGTTAAAAATTTTGAAAGAATATCGGACAGAATATTAAGACCAAAATTCCTCTTTTCGTTTCTGTGATCCTGATACCAAATCGTAAAATTTGTTAAAAATTTTGAAAGAATTTCGGACAGAATATTAAGACCAAAATTCCTCTTTTAGTTTCTGTGATCCTGATACCAAATCGTAAAATTTGTTAAAAATTTTGAAAGAATTTCGGACAGAATATTAAGACCAAAATTCCTCTTTTCGTTTCTGTGATCCTGATACCAAATCGTAAAATTTGTTAAAAATTTTGAAAGAATTTCGGACAGAATATTAAGACCAAAATTCCTCTTTTCGTTTCTGTGATCCTGATACCAAATCGTAAAATTTGTTAAAAATTTTGAAAAAATTTCGGACAGAATATTAAGACCAAAATTCCTCTTTTCGTTTCTGTGATCCTGATACCAAATCGTAAAATTTGTTAAAAATTTTGAAAGAATTTCGCAGAGAATATTAAGACGAAAATTCCTCTTTTCGTTTCTGTGATCCTGATACCAAATCGTAAAATTTGTTAAAAATTTTGAAAGAATTTCGGACAGAATATTAAGACCAAAATTCCTCTTTTCGTTTCTGTGATCCTGATACCAAATCGTAAAATTTGTTAAAAATTTTGAAAGAATTTCGGACAGAATATTAAGACCAAAATTCCTCTTTTCGTTTCTGTGATCCTGATACCAAATCGTAAAATTTGTTAAAAATTTTGAAAGAATTTCGGACAGAATATCAAGACCAAAATTCCTCTTTTCGTTTCTGTGATCCTGATACCAAATCGTAAAATTTGTTAAAAATTTTGAAAGAATTTCGGACAGAATATTAAGACCAAAATTCCTCTTTTCGTTTCTGTGATCCTGATACCAAATCGTAAAATTTGTTAAAAATTTTGAAAGAATTTCGGACAGAATATTAAGACCAAAATTCCTCTTTTCGTTTCTGTGATCCTGATACCAAATCGTAAAATTTGTTAAAAATTTTGAAAGAATTTCGCATAGAATATTAAGACGAAAATTCCTCTTTTCGTTTCTGTGATCCTGATACCAAATCGTAAAATTTGTTAAAAATTTTGAAACAGTTTCGGACAGAATATTAAGACCAAAATTCCTCTTTTCGTTTCTGTGATCCTGATACCAAATCGTAAAATTTGTTAAAAATTTTGAAAGAATTTCGGACAGAATATTAGGACCAAAATTCCTCTTTTCGTTTCTGTGATCCTGATACCAAATCGTAAAATTTGTTAAAAATTTTGAAAGAATATCGGACAGAATATTAAGACCAAAATTCCTCTTTTCGTTTCTGTGATCCTGATACCAAATCGTAAAATTTGTTAAAAATTTTGAAAGAATTTCGCATAGAATATTAAGACGAAAATTCCTCTTTTCGTTTCTGTGATCCTGATACCAAATCGTAAAATTTGTTAAAAATTTTGAAAGAATTTCGGACAGAATATTAAGACCAAAATTCCTCTTTTCGTTTCTGTGATCCTGATACCAAATCGTAAAATTTGTTAAAAATTTTGAAAGAATTTCGGACAGAATATTAAGACCAAAATTCCTCTTTTCTTTTCTGTGATCCTGATACCAAATCGTAAAATTTGTTAAAAATTTTGAAAGAATATCGGACAGAATATTAAGACCAAAATTCCTCTTTTCGTTTCTGTAATCCTGATACCAAATCGTAAAATTTGTTAAAAATTTTGAAAGAATTTCGGACAGAATATTAAGACCAAAATTCCTCTTTTCGTTTCTGTGATCCTGATACCAAATCGTAAAATTTGTTAAAAATTTTGAAAGAATTTCGGACAGAATATTAAGACCAAAATTCCTCTTTTCGTTTCTGTGATCCTGATACCAAATCGTAAAATTTGTTAAAAATTTTGAAAGAATTTCGGACAGAATATTAAGACCAAAATTCCTCTTTTCGTTTCTGTGATCCTGATACCAAATCGTAAAATTTGTTAAAAATTTTGAAAGAATTTCGGACAGAATATTAAGACCAAAATTCCTCTTTTCGTTTCTGTGATCCTGATACCAAATCGTAAAATTTGTTAAAAATTTTGAAAGAATTTCGGACAGAATATTAAGACCAAAATTCCTCTTTTCGTTTCTGTGATCCTGATACCAAATCGTAAAATTTGTTAAAAATTTTGAAAGAATTTCGGACAGAATATTAAGACCAAAATTCCTCTTTTCGTTTCTGTGATCCTGATAACAAATCGTAAAATTTGTTAAAAATTTTGAAAGAATTTCGCAGAGAATGTTTAGACCAAAATTCCTCTTTTCGTTTCTGTGATCCTGATACCAAATCGTAAAATTTGTTAAAAATTTTGAAAGAATTTCGCAGGGAATATTAAGACCAAAATTTCTCTTTTCGTTTCTGTGATCCTGATACCAAATCGTAAAATTTGTCAAAAATTTTGAAAGAATTTCAGACAGAATATTAAGACCAAAATTCCTCTTTTTGTTTCTGTGATCCTGATACCATATCGTAAAATTTGTTAAAAATTTTGAAAGAATTTCGCAGAGAATATTAAGACCAACATTCCTCTTTTCGTTTCTGTGATCCTGATACCAAATCGTAAAATTTGTTAAAAATTTTGAAAGAATTTCGCAGAGAATATTAAGACTGAAATTCCTCTTTTCGTTTCTGTGATCTTGATACCAAATCGTAAAATTTGTTAAAAATTTTGAAAGAATTTCGCAGAGAATGTTAAGACCAAAATTCCTCTTTTCGTTTCTGTGATCCTGATACCAAATCGTAAAATTTGTTAAAAATTTTGAAAGAATTTCGCAGGGAATATTAAGACCAAAATTTCTCTTTTCGTTTCTGTGATCCTGATACCAAATCGTAAAATTTGTTAATAATTTTGAAAGAATTTCGCAGAGAATATTAAGACCAAAATTCCTCTTTTCATTTCTGTGATCCTGATACCAAATCGTAAAATTTGTCAAAAATTTTGAAAGAATTTCGGACAGAATATTAAGACCAAAATTCCTCTTTTTGTTTCTGTGATCCTGATACCATATCGTAAAATTTGTTAAAAATTTTGAAAGAATTTCGCAAAGAATATTAAGACCAACATTCCTCTTTTCGTTTCTGTGATCCTGATACCAAATCGTAAAATTTGTTAAAAATTTTGAAAGAATTTCGCAGAGAATATTAAGACTAAAATTCCTCTTTTCGTTTCTGTGATCTTGATACCAAATCGTAAAATTTGTTAAAAATTTTGAAAGAATTTCGGACAGAAAATTAAGACCTAAATTCCTCTTTTCGTTTCTGTGATCCTGATACCAAATCGTAAAATTTGTTAAAAATTTTGAAAGAAATCCGGACAGAATATTAAGACCAAAATTCCTCTCTTCGTTTCTGTGATCCTGATACCAAATCGTAAAATTTGTTAAAAATTGGAAAGAATTTCGGACAGAATATTAAGACCAAAATTCCTCTTTTCATTTCTGTGATCCTGATACCAAATCGTAAAATTTGTCAAAAATTTTGAAAGAATTTCGGACAGAATATTAAGACCAAAATTCCTCTTTTCGTTTCTGTGATCCTGATACCAAATCGTAAAATTTGTTAAAAATTTTGAAAGAATTTCGCATAGAATATTAAGACGAAAATTCCTCTTTTCGTTTCTGTGATCCTGATACCAAATCGTAAAATTTGTTAAAAATTTTGAAAGAATTTCGGACAGAATATTAAGACCAAAATTCCTCTTTTCGTTTCTGTGATCCTGATACCAAATCGTAAAATTTGTTAAAAATTTTGAAAGAATTTCGGACAGAATATTAAGACCAAAATTCCTCTTTTCGTTTCTGTGATCCTGATACCAAATCGTAAAATTTGTTAATAATTTTGAAAGAATTTCGCAGAGAATATTAAGACCAAAATTCCTCTTTTCATTTCTGTGATCCTGATACCAAATCGTAAAATTTGTCAAAAATTTTGAAAGAATTTCGGACAGAATATTGAGACCAAAATTCCTCTTTTTGTTTCTGTGATCCTGATACCATATCGTAAAATTTGTTAAAAATTTTGAAAGAATTTCGCAAAGAATATTAAGACCAACATTCCTCTTTTCGTTTCTGTGATCCTGATACCAAATCGTAAAATTTGGTAAAAATTTTGAAAGAATTTCGCAGAGAATATTAAGACTAAAATTCCTCTTTTCGTTTCTGTGATCTTGATACCAAATCGTAAAATTTGTTAAAAATTTTGAAAGAATTTCGGACAGAAAATTAAGACCTAAATTCCTCTTTTCGTTTCTGTGATCCTGATACCAAATCGTAAAATTTGTTAAAAATTTTGAAAGAATTCCGGACAGAATATTAAGACCAAAATTCCTCTCTTCGTTTCTGTGATCCTGATACCAAATCGTAAAATTTGTTAAAAATTGGAAAGAATTTCGGACAGAATATTAAGACCAAAATTCCTCTTTTCATTTCTGTGATCCTGATACCAAATCGTAAAATTTGTCAAAAATTTTGAAAGAATTTCGGACAGAATATTAAGACCAAAATTCCTCTTCTCGTTTCTGTGATCCTGATACCAAATCGTAAAATTTGTTAAAATTTTTGAAAGAATTTCGCAGAGAATATTAAAACCAAAATTCCTCTTTTCGTTTCTGTGATCCTGATACCAAATCGTAAAATTTGTTAAAAATTTTGAAAGAATTTCGCAGAGAATATTAAGACCAAAATTCCTCTTTTCGTTTCTGTGATCCTGATACCAAATCGTAAAATTTGTTAAAAATTTTGAAAGAATTTCGGACAGAATATTAAGACCAAAATTCCTCTTTTCGTTTCTGTGATCCTGATACCAAATCGTAAAATTTGTTAAAAATTTTGAAAGAATTTCGCAGAGAATATTAAGACGAAAATTCCTCTTTTCGTTTCTGTGTTCCTGATACCAAATCGTAAAATTTGTTAAAAATTTTGAAAGAATTCGGGACAGAATATTAAGACCAAAATTCCTCTCTTCGTTTCTGTGATCCTGATACCAAATCGTAAAATTTGTTAAAAATTTTGAAAGAAATTCGGACAGAATATTAAGACCAAAATTACTCTTTTCATTTCTGTGATCCTGATACCAAATCGTAAAATTTGTTAAAAATTTTGAAAGAATTTCGCAGAGAATATTAAGACCAAAATTCCTCTTTTCATTTCTGTGATCCTGATACCAAATCGTAAAATTTGTCAAAAATTTTGAAAGAATTTCGGACAGAATATTAAGACCAAAATTCCTCTTTTCATTTCTGTGATCTTGATACCAAATCGTAAAATTTGTTAAAAATTTTGAAAGAATTTCGGACCGAAAATTAAGACCAAAATTCCTCTTTTCGTTTCTGTGATCCTGATACCAAATCGTAAAATTTGTTAAAAATTTTGAAAGAATTTCGCAGAGAATATTAAGACCAAAATTCCTCTTTTCGTTTCTGTGATCCTGATACAAAATCGTAAAATTTGTTAAAAATTTTGAAAGACTTCGCAGAGAATATTAAGACCAAAATTCCTCTTTTCGTTTCTGTGATCCTGATACCAAATCGTAAAATTTGTTAAAAATTTTGAAAGAATTTCGGAGAGAATATTAAGACCAAAATTTCTCTTTTCGTTTCTGTGATCCTGATACCAAATCGTAAAATTTGTTAAAAATTTTGAAAGAATTTCGGACAGAATATTAAGACCAAAATTCCTCTTTTCGTTTCTGTGATCCTGATACCAAATCGTAAAATTTGTTAAAAATTTTGAAAGAATTTCGCAGAGAATATTAAGACCAAAATTCCTCTTTTCGTTTCTGTGATCCTGATACCAAATCGTAAAATTTGTTAAAAATTTTGAAAGAATTTCGCAGAGAATATTAAGACCAAAATTCCTCTTTTCGTTTCTGTGATCCTGATACCAAATCGTAAAATTTGTTAAAAATTTTGAAAGAATTTCGGACAGAAAATTAAGACCAAAATTCCTCTTTTGGTTTCTGTGATCCTGATACCAAATCGTAAAATTTGTTAAAAATTTTGAAAGAATTTCGCAGAGAATATTAAGACCAAAATTCCTCTTTTCTTTTCTGTGATCCTGATACCAAATCGTAAAATTTGTTAAAAATTTTGAAAGAATTTCGGACAGAATATTAAGACCAAAATTCCTCTTTTCGTTTCTGTGATCCTGATACCAAATCGTAAAATTTGTTAAAAATTTTGAAAGAATTTCGCAGAGAATATTAAGACCAAAATTCCTCTTTTCGTTTCTGTGATCCTGATACCAAATCGTAAAATTTGTTAAAAATTTTGAAAGAATTTCGAAGAGAATATTAAGACCAAGATTCTTCTTTTCGTTTCTGTGATCCAGATACCAAATCGTAAAATTTGTTAAACATTTTGAAAGAATTTCGCAGAGAATATTAAGACCAAGATTCCTCTTTTCGTTTCTGTGATCCTGATACCAAATCGTAAAATTTGTTAAACATTTTGAAATAATTTCGCAGAGTATATTAAGACCAAAATTCCTCTTTTCGTTTCTGTGATCCTGATACCAAATCGTAAAATTTGTTAAACATTTTGAAAGAATTTCGCAGAAAATATTAAGACCAAAATTCCTCTTTTCGTTTCTGCGATCCTGATACCAAATCGTAAAATTTGTTAAAAATTTTGAAAGAATTTCGCAGTGAATATTAAGACGAAAATTCCTTTTTTCATTTCCGTGATCCTGATACCAAATCTTAAAATTTGTTAAAAATTTTGAAAGAATTTCGGACAGAATTCCTCTTCCACTTGATTTACCAGGAGTATCTGGTAGTAGTGTGGCAATCGTCTTCATGAGGTTACTGTCCCATGTCTTCTCCATGTGCAAACTGTTACAAACCGCATTCATCAAGGTTAATGAATTATACAGGATTCCAAAATAAAATTGTTATCCAAAGAATTCGACTTGAAGAATGTGCGTTGAGCATTTGCCGGCTGCACCACGAGTCAATGGGTTCGATTCCCAGCCCGGGTGGATTATTGCTCGGGACCGTGGTCGTTGAGGTTCCCTATCATTATTCATTTAATTTCTAATATAATATATACAAACCAAGGTTGTAGCAGATGGCCTTGTTTCCCAAATCATTTACTTACCTTACCCGCAGTTCCAGCCACGTCCTTCCTTAAAAAAAAGTGTGGAAGGTAAGCATAAATAAAAAATATGTTTAGGCCAGAAATGTTTATTTGGTTCTAATATTAATGCATAGAAATGACACACAAATTTGTGACCTAACAAACCAAGCGTTAAGTGTGTAATTTTTATATATTACAAAATGTTTCATCAAAGTTAAATGAGAACCCAATTCAAGAAATACAAATTGTAATAATTGATATTTAGTGCAAATTATATCAAATATCTGTTTCAAAACAGTGAAACCGAAAACTCCAAAGGATTAATAAGGCAAGACTGCCCATCTTCCAAGGCGGTATAAACCTTCCACAATTAAGTAATTCAGATTATCGTCACGTGTTCCATCGAAGGTTTTTAAGGATGACATGGTCGTAAATAAATAAATCAAAGCCGAAATTGATTATATGAATGGTATTTTGTAACTCAATAAACAATTCGATCAAAAATCGTATGTAATAAACTAATTACTGTGATAATTTGAGGAAAAGAATGTTGGTCATTGCCCACAAGGTGACAGAAAAGCTCGGACTCATGAAATAAATAGGTCTTTTTTAAGATTTTTGAAATAATATAAATCAAGACCACGTACGTTTTTTTCGCAGTTTTGTTAATAATCTATAAAACCAAATGTCATTATAACAACCATCCCACAGCTCTCTTGGAAAATATTACCAGTCAATCGCGGAAAATAATAGTTACGTTTAAGCAAATGAAACTGGTGAACTCGGGTCAGCCACGAAGGTTCAGGAGAGGGTTGCTGCCATGACCGGCGTATCCGCGTATACGTATTGTTTTCCTGTTAGTGTATACGTGAATTTTTTAAACGTAAGTAAACTTATGACTGCGACTCTCTTTGTACGCTGATGTATTCCTCTCACTCTGGCGTGTTAATCATTGCACTCTGTGTGGCACGCCTCCTCAGCGGCCAACTTGATTTGGTCGGTCTGTACATATCTTTCTTAGAGAGGTTTTACAACTAGACGGACAATCTCAATCAGCCTCTTCCAAATACCTTTTTAATCATTGGCCATTTGAACATTCATAATCCATGCAACTTGTTCCCCAAAGTAGTGTTTTTGAAAAGTTCGTGACTTTTTATTCAATTGACTTTTCTGGAAAATGACAGTATTCTTTGTGGATAGATCTATAAAATTACAAATTACACATTTATCTTTAGAAAACATACTTTTTTATTAAAATTAATTCCTTATCTCACAAATAAATAATAACTTTTACAGCTATGAAAAATCATGTAAGCGATATCGTCGGCACGTTAATGCCGAGTAAAAGCAATATTGGAAATAAAGTTATTTTTTTACAGATAGAACAGTGACTAGTACGTAAAAAGTGTGAACGAAAAAAAAATGTGTTAATACAATACGCTTATTAGTGGCCATTTTTTGAGTATAATAGACGCCTTCACACCAAAAACAGATGTTTTAAAAGACAATAATATATTCAGATTCAACAGTAAAATTTCTTCCTTGAGAAAACCACAGTTCTTTTTCTTCAAAGTGAACGTAACCATTCGTCATTGGTAGTTGAATTTATGATAGTTCAGTGTAATGAAAAGATTTTATCAACATATCAACAAAATGAAAAACCAACCATATCAATCAAATACATTAAAAACCTTGATCAAATTTTAAAAATAATGAAATGCGTCAGTTCAAGTAAACCGAATAACTGTTGGCTTGTGGATAGCTTGTTATGAAAACACATAAGGGATGTATAGTTAAGTTAAATCAACTTGTAACTGTGATTTATTTATATTTTAGCTCTTAATGATTTTGTATGTAATGCTTACTTCAATGTTTTGACATTCCGAATGGCCATTAATGAAATAACACCAATCCAACTACAGACCCTGGTGAACGTTGCTAAACTCTTGGTTATTATTTTTTAATTAATATCTGTTTTTGGTAATATAAACAAGGGTGGAAAACCGATAAGCCCGTCGATATAAACATTAGCAACAATACAAACATTAACAACAATGTATAAAACGTTAACCTCCGCACGGCGCGCCATCGTTCGGCGTGTGGAAAGGAGGGGGCAATATAATAATCATTCATCAATAATTTTCTCTCTTCATTTTTTTTGTTAGTGGAAAACATCTCTTCAAATTTTTATATAATATATAATATAATATGTATATACAAACACTTACACGAGACTAG
This sequence comes from Ocypus olens, assembly GCA_910593695.2. Classification (NCBI taxonomy): domain Eukaryota; kingdom Metazoa; phylum Arthropoda; class Insecta; order Coleoptera; family Staphylinidae; genus Ocypus; species Ocypus olens. The sequence continues at coordinate 42,945,484 of OU343052.1, forward strand.
GTAGCTTAGGAGCTAGAAACGAAACTCGGGGGTCTGTCATGACGATCATTGGTCCAAAAAATCACTCTGTCGAAGCGGTAATTACAGAAATTAAAAATAATAAACACTAAACAATAGTTCAAGCAAGCGCAGATTAGGAGGGGAAGGAGGAGGTTTTTCTTCGGTCTCTTCCGCACAATGATTTTTACAACTAGTTGTTTGGTGTAATAGTGATTGCTCAGAATGTTTGGGTTTAGTTATTTTGGATTTGCCAGAAGTACAAATCACATCTCTGACAAACCTAAATTACTGAAGTTATCTGATTACATATAATGTTAGACACATCAGTTTAGTAAATAGATCATATGGGATTCAAATATTTGATTTGAATTTGCATTCATATCTTGTAGAACTTCCCACCACTTTGAATTAGCACAATCAGAAGAAATTGTTACTGAATAATTTCATTTTCGTAATTAGATCAAAACTTGTTTCAAATTAATAAAACTGTGAAACGTTCTTCAGCAAACATTTATGAATGATATTGAAAAATCAATGCAATCCTAAAAATCACCATTACATCAACAACCAAACGACATATAAAGGTATCAATTAATTCATAAATTTTCAAAAAACCTATAAAAATCGTCGAGCTGCGTCTCTCATAGATTCAACATTAACCGAACTATAAACACTATTCAGAGTTCGGCAGCGTTTTTGTTTATTCTTTTTTTTATGCAAGGTATCACAAGGTACACACTTCAGTGTCTTAATTGGTTGGGTCGAGCTCTCTTCGGAAGCGGGTGGACTAGCTGGTTGTCGCCTTCTTTCTGATGTTTCTTCTACACGTTTAGGTCGGCCATCATTTTTCTGAAGTCAGCGAGTGTGTTGTAGTCCGGGTCGAGGTCGATGTCGGCGAAGTCCCTCTTTGAGTCCGATCTGACGAAAGTGGGGTTGTACCTGCTCAACGAGAGCGGGCACGGCAGTAGTTCTGGCATTACGGAATGGTGGGTTATCAACGAGGTTAACGTCGTAAACTCCTTCGTGAAACCCTGGAAGGATTATTAAATGTTTAATTGATTATCTAACGTTCTATAATAAGCAAACATAATTAATTTTTCAATAAGTATTTGATTAAGGTATTCATGGTTGAAGAAACAACTAGAGATGGATCGATATAGATTTTTCGGCCGAAGTGTGGTGTTTGGGGTTTTTTGCAAAATCATAATTCTGAATGTATTTTGGGTGATCTGTGGTATTTTAATTTTTTTAAGTCCTTAAAATATCTTCAAATATTTATAACCATACTCTCTATTTACAGTTTACTACAGACCGATTATCCTTTTTTAAATAAAACTGGCACAGTTCCCACGAAAATTGAAATAGGTCACCGGCTATACAGAATTTTTCAAACACCCATAACTTTGTGCCAAATCGTCGCAGGAACTTCGTTATTTGAGTTCTGCGCAGGTCAGGGCCGATCCTGTACCCTTGGCCGCCCGCGTGCAAATGTTGAGTTGGCCGCCCCCTCAAGTGCATTTCTTGGGGGTTGCGTGTTTATTACTTTTGTAATAAGACACCAAAAAATAACTTATTATCAAGAATATGTATAATTTCAATTACATATAATACGTAACTTTTTGCTACAAAACGAAATATTTAGTCTCGCGATTTTTTGCATTTACGGTTTTTTTTAAATATTATTTTAATCAAATAATTACGTTACAACAATAGAATAAATAGTGTATCTATCTATTACGAATACTTGGAGGGTTATAACTCTATAGTGAAAAACCGTTTCCCTGTCAGCGTCTATATTAACCTGATGAGATCTAATAAGATTGAAACTGGTGCTCGGTTGTCGCACGGGGAAACAATATTTCAATGTTTATCAATTATATTATTATAATTGTCGCTATTTTATGGTTTCTTATTGTTTGTGGATTTCTCCACTCAGTCAAGGAAATTGTCCAATGTTAAGATAATAGATGTTGCCCTGATGGTGTATCTAGCTGTTACGGTTTTAAATTTTAATTACTTATATTCAAGTTGACACAATGCCACCGGAACATTGATAGAAGAGCCACTTATACAATATACTCCCCCCGCCATCCTTTTTTGATGAAAGAAAGAGCGATTTATCTCTAAAAAAAGAGTTAATTACAAATTCTAGCTGAGATTGAAACTTACAGGTTCATCTTGGCCCTATATAACGAGTCGGCCTTGACCCCGGAACTAAACTTATTGATTATAGAATAGTTTTGTGGCTGATAATTGTTGATAAATTTATTATGTTTAAGGATGATAGTAAAAAATCCCAGGGCGTTACTGAATTTCACCATGACTGTGACTGTGATTGCGACTGTGACTGCTAATTAAACAGAGATTGCTACTTCAAACGTGATTGCTACGTAAAATTGTGACTGATACCCAAATTGTGATTGTTGGCGAAAATCCGAATTTTTTGACATTTTTCACTAATTTTATAGAAAATTTTCTTAACCATTTTTCGAAGCCCGTAAATTTTGGCACATTTAGGTTTTCAAATCACCTGACACGTTTGGGTATTATAAACCTTTAAAAACTTAATATACGTTTTTGAACTTCTGGACTCGGAAAGACACATTTACACATTTTACAAACCAGTTTCTTTACAATTTTTTAATGATATTTTAGTTTTCAATCAATAGAGATCACCCAACGCGTTTTGGAAGTTATAAACCTTTTTACCGGCAAAAACCATCTAATAACAAAAATGCAAAAATCATTAATATTTTTCTTGAATGATTTTTTTTACATTTTAAAGCTTGCATTATTAAAATTGTCAAACACATTTGGAAGTGCCATTTTCAAAAATACACATATCATTTGCAAAAATTTAACACACAAATGTCTCGATATTGACGTTTCAATGATCAAAAGAAATTCTCTAAAACGAGAAAAAAACGTTAAAACCCAAGAATTGCAGTGTTTAACAAAAAAATCAAACATTGAGGATTCGATTTTTAAAACGTACTACAATTGAAAATCTTGATTTTCTAATATTTTCTTTTTTCTGTTTAGAGAATTTTTTTTGAAAATCGTAAATTTGGCACTATTCTGCTTATGAACGATCATAATCAAGATTTTATGTGTATTTTATTAACCTTTTTTATTTATTTTTTTATTTCGACTTGAAATCGATTGATCAAAATCAAAATTTTATTATCTTTTGATTAATGTATTCATTGGTGAAAAACTAGGTGCGTGGGCAATAAGATATGGCCACGTAAAATAGCACCCCCCCATCATCTACTCTACTAACTTTATTCTAACCTAAAATTCTGTATGGTTGAAGAAAGTTCTTCGGAAATAATTTGACGAAATAAAAGTTTAAAAATAATGCGAAACGTATTTTTTACAGCTAAAACGCTTTATTAATTACTTTTTTCTCCCATTTTTCTCTAGGTTTTAAAGAATCGCGAATCGCCCGAGAATTGCTCTTATATTCAAATTACTATTTTCATGAACTGAAAAAAAAAACAAATATTGAACTTCCCAATTGTACTCAAAATTAATTTAACTTTAATATTCGGAACCAACAACTAAACATTCCTTTATTATAATCTTTGAAATAATACCACGAAACCAGCACTATAACAATTTTTAAATTACAAATTTCACGAACTGAAAAAAAATAACAACAATTCTCTCGAAACTCAAAATATACTGGACGATTCGACGTTAATTATTTAATTTAAAATTAATCCCTCGAGAGCAGAGCAATTCATCATTCTAAATATGCGTTTTTTCAGAAGCAAAACACAAATTAAAAAAAAAACGATTATCACATACTTGAATTGAAACTTTACAAAATGACTAAAAATTCATTCCATCTTACGATTCTACAAAAAATCATTAAATGCTTCTCGTCTAGATTTTAAAACAACTCCCCGAGAACAGCAAATCGTTATTTTGAAGATGAGCGTTTTCAGAGACATAGAAAAACATTTGCAACGTACTTTAAAATTTTCAAATTTACTCAAAATACATTCCACTTTACGTTTCTTCAACAGTCTAGAAATGCTTCTCATTTTGAAATAATCACAATTTCAAAAGGTATTACGATGTTTACTAACCGTGATCACTATTTAAAATCACTGATATTAAAAAGTAGCAATCAAAGGTATTTCTATACATAATCATTTGCGTAATTTCGATTATATATCACCGTTGACAATAACTGAGGAACAATTTGGACCTACATTAGTCTCACATCAGTACACTACGGTCGTCGTTGATGGAGAAACGGAATTCGACTGTGCCCTTATAAACTAATTAAGTAACCGTTAGGATAGAAAAACAATTAGGGCGACATCTATCGCTGAAAATGTTACAAGGTTTTGAAATTATAATATATCGGCGATAGATGTCGTCCTAATTGTTTTTCTATCCTAACGGTTACTTAATTGGTTTATAAGGGGCCAAAATTCAGAATTTTTTATGTATTTTAAATTTTAAAAATATTGACCTACATAATATGGCATACGAATCGACTTTTCTTTAGATTTTTCAATTTTATTTAAATGATCTGACAGCTAGCATTTCTACTGTCTTTAGAAAAATTTTGTTTTTTCTCTTATAAAGATTGGAACTACTTCCAAGGCACTGACTTGTTAAAAAGTGCACAATAGCAATCATTCTTCCTACAATAGCCCTCCTTCGTTTTTTTCTAGTTCAAATTGTTTTTGTTGCTCTTTGTCCATAATTTCTATTTATTTAAACGGATTTTTAACTTCCACTATTTTTGGAGACACTTTATATGCTTTGCACCGTTCTCATGTCTTACATATTGGTCAGCACAATGGCGCCAATCTTTAAAACTCGTAGTTATAATTTTAATATTTCCTTTTCGAAATAATTTACATAGGAAACAAAATCCGCAGCTTTGTCTTACGTTTCACGGTTTCGCCGCTCCTTTAATCGCCGCCCACGTGCCATGCACGCTCTAGCCCTCCGGTAGGATCGGCCCTGGCGCAGGTAATTGAACACATTTCAATGCCCTTTTGGTGGATCGAGTCGACACATTTTTCCAACTCGGTACACGTTGCCAAAGTACGGCGTGTTTTGCCCAAAAACGTGTTTTTTGTTCGGGAGTTGAAGGGTTCATAAAGGGATCATTCCAATCTGAGTTTAGTCCCTTAAAGTAGAGCCAAAATGGGATTTTTTTCCCGACAGAAGCATCAAATTTGGTTTAAAAGTCACTGAGTTATGTGCAAAAAACCTCAAAATACAATTTTTTTTCAAACACCCATAACTTAGTGCCAAATCATCGTAGGAACTTTGTTCTTTGAGTCCTGCATACGGAATTGATCAAATTTTAATGCCTTTATGGTGGATCGAGTTAACAAAAATTTTCCAACTCCGTAGACATCGTCAAAGTTGGACAGAAAAAAACTTTTTTTTCACAGGGGTGCTAGAGGGGGCGGAAGGGGTTACGCTTAATTTTCGCATGCATGACTTTAAAGGAGACATTTCAAAGTTTTTCGCCCTCGAAGATTCATCAAAATCTATTGAAAATACGCCGAGTTATGACGGCTTGAAAATGGTCGAAATTTCACGAATTTCTAGTGTTCAGTATAGTTATAATCTAGGAGTAACTATACTGAAGTATACTTGAAAATGATCTGTACATCTATATGTTTTATAAGCAAATAGCTGGATCTAAGTGTTCTGCCACTCTTCTTTACGATTTTTTTATTGTTGGAGATAATGTTTGATATATTGACAGTTACTTTCTTTACGATAGTATTTTTTCTGGCGCAGTAATTTCAAATATTACGGAGAGTGTTTAGTACGGACTTCACGGCAATAAATTTCCCGTGATTCGCGAAATATGACGTCGTGCAAGCGAGACGGGAATGTTCGCGCCGGAGGGGTTCCCGCTTCCTCGCCTCCGCGAAACATAAAGCCGTGATATATGATACGGGGACTGGATATTCAGTTACACTTGCTGTTCCACACGCCGAAAGACCGGACTTGTCAGCGATAGCTTAATACTTCCCCAAGCGAAAACACAATCAATGTCCATCAAGTTGCTTACCTTTATTTTGTAGCCTTTGTTCGTCCTGACGATGAGATAATGCGCGATTCCGGTCGGCTGGAAGTTGCGGGGCACCCGGAGTGACAGGGCGAAGCAGCCAGGTTTGCTGGTGCTTTCTCGTACCATGAAGGCTCCCACGGGTTCTTGAGCGAGGATTTCAAGGGCGATTTCGCGAGGGATGCCGGCCTGGAACCACGGTGCCAGTCGGAGTTCGCCTTCCTCTTTGTTGTTCAATGAATCCGTTCGTTCGGGTAGAGGTGGAGGCGTGGGCGTGAAGCCCAAGAGGTTGCCCTCGGTACCGTTTTGGGGGCACGAGCTTGAACTGCTGGAGCTGATCTGGGAGATCCTCTTCGTTTTGAATTCGTGCTCCGTGGACGCTGGAGAACTCTGCATTATTCTGTTATTGTCGACTTCGATTTGTTTCGCTAGATTGCTCTGTAATTAAACAATACAATAATTCCATTAATATTAAGCAAATAACCAAATTTCGTTGTAATTTAATACGGCCTGATGCTGACTGCATGTGCGTATGTGTGAGCATATTTACATGGAATAGTGAAAAGTGCCATCAACGTTTGCTATTCATCAGTTTTCGCCAATCAATTAATCACAAGATAAATGTTTTAAAAAGTTGGCAAAGTTGATGATTAGAAATGTACCAAGCACTCGAGATGTGTTGCGCATTGACTGTCTTAAATTCAATTGGCTACGGAGATTTGTTGCTGCGTTTTCACGCGTGCTCCGAAAGCTCTCTCACTCTGCGCAAACGTTACCCCCACACGTCTCGAGTGCTCGGTAGAATTATACCATATGATAATCCATTTTCAAATTTTCCAAAAGTCCTTTCACTTTACGGCGATAAATAAAACACACTTTTCTATGTTTTATACCACATTTTATCGATAAAAATCAATAATATACAGTGGTATAAAACATTACATTTATCCCTAAAAATGGTGATGTGGCCATCATGTTACTTTCTCCAACTTGATGGTATCATTTATATTTACGCTTCCATGGTTTATTTTCAATTTAAATCATATTTTAAGTGTGCATCGAACGTTTCGTAGACTAGGATAAAACTGACGTTTAAAACGTCAAAATTCTGAAAGATGGAAACGTACTTCAAATTAAAAACCTCAGTTTACTCAAAAACTAAAGAGATTTCGAAAAAAACTTATTCTTCATAAATTGTTCATTTTGGCATTCTCTACAATTATTATTAACATAAGTTTGCTGTAACTATTAGCGTTTCATAATTGTATACCAAAAATGAAAAAAAATGAAAATAATTTTTTTTCTCGAATAACAATGATTTTATGAAAAATGTTTTCAAACAAAATAATTAAATTTCTTTATTGTCTTCAATATCTGTTAAAATGTTTTTGTGATATTTTTCATATTTAAGAAAATATTGGCAAAAAACAAAAAACAGTTAAGGTAAACACCCACTTCCGGTGTATGAAATTTTACCAAAAGCTTTTCAGTTCTTCGGATTATCAAATAAAACTTATGTTTAAAGTTTCATTTCAATTAGTCTATTAGTTTTTGAGATACAGCGCGCACAGACACAATTTTTTTTTTCCAGAAATTGTTGAAATGGCATCTAGGGACCCCAAAACGGATATTTCCGTAAAAAAAATTTTGAAAAAAAATCACGATCACAATACTTTCTCGTACTTCGTAACGGAGAAAGTAAAAATAATAGGGACGGGCGGTATTTCACGTACCTGTAATTTTTCATTAGTATTGAAAAACAACAGGTCGTTACTGTTACTAATAGGCGAATTTCACAGCTAATTAAAATCACTGCTACACTGTTCCTTAAAATAACTGTTACTTAAAATCACCGCTACTTAAAATCACTGCTATTTAAACTGTGACTTAAACTTAAAATCACAACTGTTACCTAAACAGTGATTGCTACTTACACTGCGACTGTTACTTAAAACGTGATGTAAGAAGACGATAGAGAATAGCATTTCTGAATATTATTTTACATTCAAGGCTGTATACTTCCATTTACTCTTACGCTCATGTTCAAATTACGATGTTCGTGAACTAAAAATAATATATAAAAACAATTGCTACAAATTGTAAACCCAAAATTACTCAAAATTCATTTTAATATAAGATTCAGTGCGAATATCTAACATACAATTTTAAAATTGCAAACTTCATGAACTGAAAAAAAAAAAATAAAAACAATTCACCAAACTGCGAAAATCTCCAAGTGCTCCTCCTCCTTGTACAGGTGCTCAAAAAATTAAAACTAAAATTTTCAAAAATCCACATCAATATTAAAAATTGTTGAATTTACAAAAGTCAAATTGATTTTGAATAAGCGCGATAGGTTGGCCATTGAGGATATTTTTTATGGATTTTTTTTCTGCGAGTTTTATTTTTTCTGCGATGTTTTCATTCAGGTGCTCAAAAAATTAAAACTAAAATTTTCAAAAATCCACATCTATATTGAAAATTGTTGAATTTACAAAAACCAAATTGATCTTAAATAAGCGATACTTCGGCTATTAAGTTATTTTTACTTTCTCCGTTACGAAGTATGTACGAGAAAGTATTGTGATCGTGATTTTTTTTTCAAAATTTTTTTTTGCGGAAATATCCGTTTTGGGGTCCCTAGATACCATTTCAACAATTTCTGGAATTTTTTTTTTGTGTCTGTGTGTGTGTATGTGCCTGTGATGGTGTGTCTGTGTGTGTGTGTGTGTCTGTCTGTGTGCGCTGTATCTCAAAAACTAACAGAGCAATTGATATGAAACTTTGAACATACATCTTATTTGATAATCTGAAGAACTGAAAAGCTTTTGGTAAAATTTCGAACACCGGAAGTGGGTGTTTACCTTAACTGTTTTTTGTTTTTTGCCAATATTTCCTTAAATATGAAAAATATCACAAAAATATTCAAACAAGCATTAAAGACAACAAAGAAATGAACATCTTTTGCTTAAAAATATTTTTCATAAAATCATTGTTATTTGAGAAAAAAATGTATTAAATTTTTGGTTTATAATTATGAAACCATAATAGTTACAGCAAATTTATGTGAAAAATAATTGTAGAGAATGCCAAAATGAACAACTTCTAAAAAATAAGTTTTCTTCGAAATATCGTTAGTTTTTGAGTAAACCGAGTTTTTGGATTTGAAATATAAATTTTCCTTCTTTTATAATTTTGACGTTTAAAACGTCAGTTTCATCCGAGTTTACGCAACGCTCGATGTAAATTTAAAATATGATTTAAATTAAAAATAAACCATGAAAGCGTAAATATCAATGATACCATCAAGTCGGAGAAAGTAACATGATGGCCACATCACCATTTTTTTTTAATTTTTCCTGCATTTTTTATATTTTTTTCTGCTATGTTTTTGTTCAGGTGCTCAAAAAATCCAAATTGACTTTGAATTAGCGATACTTCGGCCATTGAGGATGATTTATGGAATTTTTCCTGCATATTTTGTATTTTTTCTCCGATGCTTTTGTTCAGGTGCTCAAAAAAATAAAACAAACATTTTCAAAAATCCATATCTCTATTGAAAATTGTTGAATTTACAAAAACCAAATTAACTTTGAATTAGCGATACTTCGGCCATTGAGGATGATTTTTTATAGAATTTTGCCTGAATGTTTTATATTTTCTTTTGCGATGTTATTGTTCAAGTATATATTTTATGCCTACTTCACAATTTCTTTGTCTGTAACTCATTTCTATTTAGCTTTAGATATTTTTATTATACATTGTAATGTTAACTTTTTATTTTGTATGACCCTGACAGCTGTAATACATATATTTATGTCGTTCTACACATCAGTAAATAAATAAATAAATAAATAAATAAAGTGCTCAAAAATTTTTCAAAAATCCATATCTGTATTGAAAATTGTTGAATTTACGAAAATCACATTGATTTTGAATAAGCGATACTCCGGTCATTGAGAATGATTTTTTTATGGAACTTTTCCCGCATGTTTTATATTTTTTTCTGTTATGTTTTTGTTCAGGTGCTCAAAAAATTAAAACGAACATTTTCAAAAATCCATATCTCTATTGAAAATTGTTGAACTTACAAAAACCAAGTTGATCTTGAATAAGCGATACTTCAGCCATTGAGGATAATTTTTGAATTTTGAATGCACGTTTTATATTTCTTTCTCCGATGTTTTTGTTCAAGTGCTCAAAAAATCAAAACAACTATTTTCAAAAATCCATACCTCTATTGAAAATTGTTGCTTTTACAAAAACCAAATTGATTTTGAATGAGCGATACTTCGGCCATTAAAGATGATTTTTAATGAAATTTTGTTTACATGTTTTATAATTTTTTCTGCGATGTTTTTGTTCAAGTGCTCAAAAAAATTAAAAATCCATATCTCAATTGGTTAATGATTTTATTTAAAAAATAATATTTCGAGAAGAGAGCAAAACATCTTTCAAAAGATGCGTTTTTTTTAGAGGCAAAACAAAAATAGGAAAACATTTGCCACATACCTAAACCTTTCAACTTTTCAAATTTACTGAACAAACATTATATTATAAGATTCTGCAAAAATCTCCAAATGCTTCCGAATTTTAAACTGAATCAAGAACAGTCATATGTTTATTTGGTATACCTGATAATATAGCTAAAATATTAGCTTCAGTCACAGGTATAACATAAAAGAAAAACACTATTTACGTGCCCAGGTGGACAAATATTAGATGAATCATATCAAAAACATTTTTGCGAAACCATTAACGATTTCAGAAGATGTTACGACGTTTACTAACCGTGATCATAGTCACAGTTTAAAATCACTGATATTATAAAGTAGAAATCACAGGTAGCAACGTGATTCAGAAGTAGAAGTTTTGCCCATCTCTAAAAAATAACACACAGTATCGGTTTCTGGTACTTCTCCTTCACCTGCCTTGTATTTAAATGGGGTTAATATGTAGAAAAATAAAACAGTCCAAATATAATGAATAAGAACAAAAACTTACTAAACTCCCTTCATCATTCTTCATAGCATCATTCGTTCTGTTCCCCTCGTTGACCGTTTCGTTCACGTAGCCCCCAGAAAGAGGCCGATTCGTGGGACTGCTCGGCGTGCTGCTCAAGGAGCTATCGTTATTCACCAGAGGACAGCTATCCTCGTCCTGGCTGTGATTATTCGTACCGAAACCCATGGCCAGCCTCTTTATCAGCGGCGGTTTCTCCGTCATCCTCTTGTACGAGTTCATCTCCGTCGGCGAGTTGCTCTCATCACTGCTGGGCGTACTCTGCTGCGACTGGCTCTTCTCCGAGGGCCCCAGCACATTGTATTTGTGCGTGGGCTTCAGACCGGGAATAGAGCTCGGAGGAGCCAGCCTCAAAGCAGAGGCATCCGTATTATTCAGCTGCACATCCATCTCGATCCCCTGATTGTTATTGTTCAGCGCACTCTTCTCCTTCGATAGCTCTTTCGTCTGCCGAGGAAAACGAAACGTATTAGCGGTGGGGACGGAGGGTTTTGATCTCGATTACTTACCCAAAGAACCTTATCCGTCTGGGTCTGATCCAGTTGCGATGCAATTACGTCTTGAAAACTCGGTTGTTTCTGCAGCTGTGCCGCATAAGCCATCCGAAATGCATTTCCCACTATGGAATTCAACTCCTCGGCCTGGAACAGAAGAGATATTCCGTGAATACAATATGCAAACACTTAATAACGCTCAATTTGTAGAAATATAAACATGTATTCAAATTCCGAGTTACTCTAAACCTAACTAGAATTGCAATTACAAATTGTTTCTAAATTTGTATAGCAGCAGTTATTGTATATGTTGTTTTATTCCAATTAACTGAAGACAATGAGATCGTTGTGCCATGTGAATAAGTGCGTATACGATTGTTACTACGATATGTAATATGATTTAGTGCAACTCTTTAAGACACGCACCTGCTGCGTAAAAATTGAGTATTTAAACGATCGAATATTTAATTTGAAATTGTGGAATATTAATTATTTTATTGTCAAATGATAAGATTTTCCAATAGTTACAAATATTTCAGGGTTGGAATCATATATTTTTGTTTTTTCGAGGAATGATGTTTGATGGAATTGCAAGCTCAGGATAGCGAATGAACAGGAGGAACGAAAGCCACTATCGATTATTGCTAGCATTTCTAATTGTATTTGAACATACGTGTAACAATCGCAACACCCATGCTTTCGAAACCCTTCGAATACTGCGATTAGTGTAACAGTGGAAGTAACATATAATCTGTTTTTTATTGACTATTTTTTTTTATTGCGAAGTATGCAATTGTCAAGGAATCTATTTTTACCTTTTTTCATTCCTAACGGTTTCAGTTTTGTTTGAAAACTATTATTCAGAAGAAGCTATTTCAAAAAATAAAATAATAATGTATATTGAATTCGATCCTTAAATTTTCAATATTAATGTATCAAAGGTTGTTGAAATTAGGAACTTGGTTGGTTTCACGATTTTTTACAATTTATTTATATTTATACAGGGTGTTTCAGAGCTCTGGGAACGGGCAATCACGTGCTTATTTTTCAAAATTTCGAAAAATGTTTTATATAAAAGTTGTGTACAATAGTGAGCTGCACGCCCTAAAAATATTTAAATTTATACAGGGTGTCTCATAACAAAGTTACAGACCAAACTTATGTTTTTTTTTTAAAGGAACACCCTGTATTTTTTGTCATTTTTGAATTATATGGAGCAAATAAAGGTGAGTTACTTCAATATTCCCTATACCTATTGTTTGCCGTTTTCGAAATATTTGAAGATTTGTTGAATTGCAAGGTCTGCGTGAAATTTTATTTTTGCCCCAGTGATTGACGTTGAACGATTAAAATCAATTTAATTATTTGCTTGAAGGTTCAAACTATACAGCCAACCATGATTTCATACAAAAAATTATAGAGGGTGATAAAAAAAATGCGGTAGAAAAACCCAACTTATAAAGTTGAATAACTTCGTTTTTTTTAAATGGCACACCCTGTATTTAGTAACATATTCCCAAGTCGAATCCAATTATCTTTCAGATTATAATAATTATTCCTGATATGACAATCGCCGAATACAAGAAAACTATTAAGATTAGGAACAGGGAGCCCTTATACAATCTGAAAGATAATTGGTTTCTACTTAAAAATACGATACTAAATACAGGGTGTGCCGTTTGAAAAAACGAAGTTATTCAACTTTATAAGTTGGGTTTTTCTACCGCATTTTTTTATCACCCTGTATAATTTTTTGCATGAAATCATGGTTGGCTCTATAGTTCGAACCTTCAACCAAATAATAGAAATGATTTTAATCGTTCAACGTCAATCACTGGGGCAAAAATAAAATTTCACCCGGACCATGCATTTCAACAAATCTTCAAATATTTCGAAAACGGCAAACAATAGGTATAGGGAGTATTGAAGTAACTCACCTTTATTTGCTCCATATAATTCAAAAATGACAAAAAATACAGGATGTTCCATTTAAAAAAAAACATAAGTTTGTTTTGTTTTCCGTGAGTCCAAATTTTTCATTCACTAGTGGGTAATTATAAATTTTCTTTCCCTCAAACTACCACAATAATTCGCTTATTATACACGATTTTGGATAAAAAATATTTTAAGTTCCCGGCGAGTCCACCATCAGAACAATTAAAAAATGAAAAAAAAACTAAATTTTTAGCATTTGTCATCATAAACAATTTCTGGAAAGAAAAAGTTAATGTTGTATCTCAAAGTTAACTATTAACTATAGTCATAAAAATAAAAATAAAATAAAAATCCACTTATGGATGAACCACTGGCATTTCATTATTGCAAACTATATTTCACCTCCTAATTTTTAAGGTTGCAGTAGTTTTAAACTTTAAGAATGTCATTATAGGAAACTGCCTAAAATGACATACACATCGTTAAATGTGGGATTAATTCAGAAACAATAAAACTATCGTCTAATGATTCAAGGAATATTCATAAATTTAAAGTTTTCCGATTATTATGACATAATTGTAAATTGGTGCTATGGTAACTTTTAAAAGACGTTTCGATCGCCAAATTTAATTTGAGAGCACTAATGTACAGTCGAAAACAAATTGGACTGGAATTAAACATTGATCATTTCACATCAATTCACCCACAAAAATATTTAAATGTCACCCATGTTTCTCAATTTTATAAGATTTTTTTTTTTTACACAAAATATTTTTGGCTTGAATCAAATACTTTCCAAGATATTGAGATGGAAATTGTATGGAAAAGGGCTTTTTTGCCGTACTTGTGACTCCGCAGCAGACTTGTAGGAAGTAAGAAAAAATTATGGCAGTAAATTATAAAAAAATTACCATTTTTTCTGTGGTACTGCGAAAAATAGATTTTATGTATTGTATTGCTTTGAATTATAGTAAAAAAATACAACTATATGAGCCATTTATTTTGAAAATGAAGTAAGTACATTTTTCGCATCTTATTACGGTATGCGGCAAAATAAACAGTATGAAATGCGCATGTGTAAAATGTGTATGTCATGCGCTGAAACGTACCGAGTGATTTCCGAACGTGATTACAACGTCTGTGAGTGTCTTTTTAATGTTAGTTGCTTCAGGATGGTGCCAGTAACCTACGTAATCAACAATGGTTTCAACAGGACGGGGAACCTGTCACACGGCTAAGGAGTCTCTTCGAATGCTGCGCAATCATTTTGGGGATCGCCTTATTTCGCGTGGCACTGCTTTCTCATATCCATCGCACTCACCAGACCTAACACCAACTGATGCGTACATATGGGGAATGTTGAAAGAGGCTGTTCTGCGTACTGATCCACCGTCTGACATTCCGGAATTGCGGATTAAAATTCAAGGTTTTTTTCGTGCCATGTAACAACCTGTGTTCACAGACATGTTTGTGAACCTTCGAGAACGCTATGAACACTGCTTGAAATTGAACGAAGGTCATCTTGAACATCTGTTTTATCGGGAAAGTCGTCGTGAATAATGTTTGTAATGGTATATAATGTAAAAATAATAAATAATAAACGTTTCATAGTTTCAGTACTGTTTATTTTGCAGCATACTGTAAATAATATAAACGTTGTTAAATCGTTTTTGATTGAGAAAGTTTTCCATTATTCGGCCGAATCATTTTCTCCACAGGTGACGTCCAATCAAATGATAGCGGTTTCATTGCCCAACAGTTTTGTTGTTACTATGGTTACGATTCGTTTTTTGTCAGCAAACTGCCGCAATTTCCAAATAGAAAAATTATTCGTTATAATGTAATACAAACAGAAAAATCTTTAGGTAATTATTTAATATGATGCGAAAAAGTGAAGTATTAAACCGCCTACGGCTCGTGTTGCAAACTTCACCCTCGTGGCAATGGCCAACTTTCTCACTCGTTTAATAATAAACTATTGTCATTTTTGTGTGTTGGCTGTAGTGAAGTTTCTAATTTGAGAATAGCTATCATGTACATCAATTGGCGGTAAAGTACATTCAAAGTATATGATAGTTTTAGACAAAATTAGTCTAATAATTGAAAACAATTAAATTTAAAAGGCCACTTCATTATTGATCATGTCACTTTTATTTTCAATACATAATGATTTTAATTTGAATTAACTTGTTAACCTCACTTTTTTGACAGATGTTTTAGTAGAGTAATTATTACATTTCACAATTCCGAGAAAAAAATTCATGTCTCATTTTAAATTTCCACCCCAAATATCTCAAAACCTGAGCAACATGGCAAAAAATGTTTCAGATAAAAGTTGTAGGGTTCGAAGGGGGGCATATGCTGGCGCCCTTAGAAATGACCTTGGCGTTAATTTTCAAGGTCAAACGAAGGTCAACTTTGATTTTTCAAACGGGACCCCGTATTTTTTATTGCGGGATCGTATTCTACGGGAAAAAATACAAACTTTTTGTAGGAAACGTTTTTCTTTTAAATGCTTCTTTTAAGAGTTTTTTCTGCATTAATTGAAAAGCTTGAATATTGATGAAACGTAATGACATCAGACGTCGCGAGTAACACCTGACGGCTCCTCGCGTTGCTCTGTTCCCGCACTTTTGAAGCTGCAGAGGGTATTGCATGAATCACACCCTGAATTCATCTGAGATTTTAAACAAATATGAGGAAAAAATTCGTGAAAAAACTCTTAAAAAAGCATTAAAAAAAAACGTTTCCTACAAAAAATTGTATTCTTTCCCGTACAATACGATCCCGTAATAAAAAATAGGGGATTCCATTTGAAAAATCAAAGTTGGCCTTCGTTTGTCCTTGAAAATTAACGCCAAAGTCATTTTCAGGGTCATCAGAATATGTCTCCCTCCAAACCCTACAACTTTCATCTGACACATTTTTTGCTATGTTACTCAGGTTTCGAGATATTTGGGGTGGGACACCCTGTATACGAAATTAAATTCAAACTATTACAAAATATGAAATTATAGAAGTTGCCCATGGGGCAATTTATTATTAATACAAGAACAAGACTGTTCAATTTAGAAACCGAAGACGAATTGGAAACTAATAGTTTCAGTAATAATCGTGAAAAAAAAGTGAAAGAAATTTTTCGAACAACATTTATCATAAGAGGTTGAATATTCAGATGAGGCTTTACACTAGAGATGGGAAAAATGATTGTTTTTTTGTGAACTGCTTCACAAGCTCTGACTCAGTGAAAAAAATCGACTCGGAGAGTCAGGTCAAGACTCAGTTAAATAAACTATTTGAAAAAGTAAAAAGTATTTGTAACATAAAGTGAAGAGGTAAAAAATAAAAAAAGGTCCTTCCTCACTTCCTAAAATTTTCCGAATACACAAAGTTAAAAAAGTCCAAAAATGTCGGCAATACGCTTCTTTGCAAAGAGTTAATTAACTCATCGTCAAAATAAAAATATCTGTGTGATATGAAGTAAAGAGCTAAAGAAAAGGTCCTCACTTCCAAAAATTTCGCCAATCCCCTTCTTTACAAAAAATCGACTCATCGTCAAAATAAAAATATCAATATCCGTGTGACATGAAGTGAAGAGCCAGAAAAAGATATCCTCACTTCGAAAAAATTTCCAATACACTCTACACAATTTTTCTTCACTCAGCCATGACTCCAAAAGACCTTAAGACCTTCATGTTTTCAATAGAGTTACTTGACTACCCGACTCACTTTACTGATTTTACTCTTTGAGTAGGCTCACCAATGAGTTACCCATCTCTACTTTACACTACAATGGCTTTAGAGAAAGATGTAGAAAAAAGAATGGTGATAATCAAAAATTGCGAAAAATGAAACGATATACAGGAAAATATATTACATGCAAAGAGAAAACATACCTGCAAAAGTTTTTTTTTTAACAAAAATTGCCGTTGTGAAAAGGTTGCATAATAGTATATTAAAGAACGAGTTCAATAAGCGCGATTTTTTCGCACGCGTCCAAGTTTAGAAAACGACGAGCGTAGCGAAAGTACGAAAAAGGCCTTATGAACGAGTTTTTTCCAGTATTTTTTCTATTTTGCTCCTTTTATTCCATTTCTAAATTAAAAAATCGCCCATACAGATTTAGAAAATTTTATGGTGATTGGGAATACTAATAATTGACATTTCAATTTTAAATTAGTTTGCGATTTCCACACATCACATAACCTTAAAACTATCTCGTCGAAAATTTTGCACAGGTTGGGGGCTCTGAATTTCAACGGTGCCAACCTTGAAAAATTAAATTATTAAAGCACTCGGCGAGCCATTAACGAACCTATAATAAAAAAAAAAATTGAAAATAGTCGAAATTTTGAATTTAAATTTATTGGGTTATGAGAGGGTTATAATGGGATTCAAATGGGGGAAAACTTTTAATGTGGTTTTTTCTCTTCATCCGATTTTTTTCTTAATGATCCAACCATACGCCCACGTACATAATTTGCTATATTTTGCTTATTACAATCTCCTAAATTCCAAAATTTCCCGAAAGTATTATTTTTACTTTCTCTTTAAAATTGTTTTTCTATATTGCGTCTAAAACGGAGTTATTAACGCACTCATATAGGTTCGTTAAAATAAATTAATCGTCAGAAAAATACATTGTCATAATTTATTTATAATTAACTTCAAAAACGCGATAAAACTTTTGAAATATTTAATTGTGTAATTCGCTAGAATTGTTTCACCACAGTGTGGCTTTGTGATGCGAATAAATAATACATTGTCGTAATTATTATTTGTAATTGTCAGTAAACGCAATTTAGTTAAACCAATATTTATATACAAGTTTTTTATAATTTGAGAAATAACGTTGCTCTGCAATACTTTGGTAACTTTACAACTTTACTCTTTGTAAAATTATAGTGCACGACTCGGACGCCCTTAAACTTTCTTTTCCGTCTGTCCTGTTGCGTTAGTTCATCCCCGAAACTTTCGAAACTTAATTAATGCGCGCAGGCGTATAAATAAATTAGAATGGACCTGGCATGAATAATTCAGGCGTCCGGAAAACGGACGCCAGAAGAATGCGGTGATTTTAATATCTGAATGTCCGAAGTCGTGTACCCGGAATCCGGGATGTTTTTTTATTATGAGGGGCCGAATGGAGTGGGGCCCTCCAGGGCCCAGGATGGAATACTCGTGTCGATCGTTATTAGATTCTTGTGATTCTAGCGGATATTTCCTCAATTCGGTTGATTGCTTTCGTTGTTGTTGTAAATTTCCGCGAGGTAAACCGGAATAATAGAAATAATGGGTTTTGCAGATGCGGCGGTTTTATTCTATACCGGGTGTAACATAAAACAGTTTTTTTTTATTATTTAAAATATCAATTTGAAATTTGGTAGGTTTGTGCTAAAAGCAAATTTGAGTTCAAAAACTTTAGTTGCACTTTTGGCTTTACAGGAAGCAGGGGCGGCTCGTTATATAGAGCCAAGGAGCCATGGCACTACCTGTAGTTTCAAGTTCAGTAAGAATTTTTAATGAATTCTTAAAACACTTTTTTGCCAGTTTATAAGTTCAACAACGCCTGCATGACAGAAAAAAAAAAGAAAACAATCGCAATGCAGCGTCGCGCCGTTAACGGTGCCAGCTTCTATCTGGCACGCCATTTCGTCAAGATATAGGTTACCGCGGGGAGACGCGCGGTTTTAGGGGTGCAAGAGGTCGCTCTCTGAACGTACATTTGGTGCCAAATCAATTCTGGATCATTTCGTACGCGCGACGACGACGTGCACTTGTTAGTCATATTTAGCGCATTACACAATGCACAATTACATTGAATCATTAGAGTCTTTTTTTGCTTTTTTTTTGCTCATGCACTATTGAGAGAACTAAGCAGCTCTTAGACTACTGCCTAATTTGATTATCGAAATAGAGACCGTGGTGTCAGCTTCCAACTCGAGTGCGTCGATTTCGAAATTGGTAAAGTCCTAACGAGAGAATTGAATCAGGAAGTATACTTAAAAATAAAACAACGGGCTGTGCGGATAAAAAACATATTTTTTTCCATGTGTATTGTTTTATGATAAGATTACAAGGACGAAGAATGGTAAAATTTAACCGCACGATCAATCGAAAGTACACATAAAACACATATCAAGCTTCTTTGAATTCGGCTGTTTGAAATTATGAACAACTCAAAATAACCCTGGACTATGAAGATTAATCGTTCTTTCTTCAAAAAAAGGCGGGGCGAGGAGTATATTATATTCTATATCATCAACATGTTCCACGAGCCGCTAGTGAAAGTGAATTGTTTCATTTGAATTCTCTTTAAAATTAGTTTCACTATTTTGATCAATCAAAAAGAAAATTTAAAAAAATGTTTTGCTATTTAAAAAAAAATATTTTGAGCAATAGACTGATTTTTGAGACTGATTTAAACAATTTTCTTACAAGAATATTCCGCATTTTTTATTATTAAGCCTATATTTTCGATATTTTTGGACCAAAATATTCTTTATTTTGACCTAAATTTTCGATTTAATTGTTAAAATTTTCGACTTTTTAATTTTTCGGGTCGTATTATTAATTTTTAGATTTTTGACCTGCTTTTTTTTTATTTTTTGCCTAAATTTTTTATCTTTTGGCCTAAATATCCTTTATTTTGACTGAAATTTTTGATTTAATTGTTTAAATTTTCCATTTTTTTTGTCCGAATTTTTAATTTTTAGATGTTTTTCCTGTATTTTTTTTTGGTCTCGATTTCTGCTCTTTTGGCCTAAATATTCTTTATTTTGACCTAAATTTTCGATTTAATTGTTAAAAGTATGGACTTTTTAGTCCGCATTTTTGATTTTTCGGATCGAATTATTTTTAATTTAGTTTTTATTTTAGTTAATTTTAATTGAATTTAAGGGATTTTTTTCGACTTTTGTTTGCTGAAATTTTCGATTTTTTTGGTCCGCATTTATTATTATTATTATCATTTTGTTTTATTTGTTTGTTAAATTTTTATTTTTAGGCCCGAATTTTAGATTTTTGGTCAAAATTTTTTATTTTTAAAATTTATACCTTAAATTGATTGTATTGTGAGTATTTTTTGGCATTATTTTCAAATTTCTGGTCAGAAACTTATTTTTGGGGGCCGAAAGTGGTAAATTATTTTGCTTCTACCAAAATTTTCGATTTTTGTTATCTGCATTTTTTATCTTTACGACCGAGTTTTCGATGTTTTGTTTACATTTTCTCCTTTTTATGCCATATCGTAGATTTTTACTTTTTTGGCCCATATTTTGTATTTTCAATTTTTTCGGTGTTTGGTCTTTTGGCCGAAATTTTTGTTTATTTTGACTTGAACTTTCGATTTGTTTGTTAAAAATTTTAATTTTTTGGTCCACCATTTAGATTTTCAGGTACGAATTTCAGATTTTTGGTCATAATTTTTTATTTTTTGTCACATATTTTCTTAATTAGAATTAATGATTTTATTGTGCGGTTTTGTATGTTTTTTTGCTATTATTTTCAAATTTCTCGTCGAAACTTATTTTAAGCTAAAAGTGTTATTTTTAGACCAGGATTTTTGATTATTGGCCGATATTTTAGATCTTCGGTTGTTTTGTTCCATTTTTTTAATTTTTTTGGCCAAAATATTCGATTCGTTTGTTGAAATTTTGGATTTTTTATTTTTGAGTTTTTCAACCTTTTGGCCTAAATTTAGACAAAAAGTCGAAAAACTCGGGCCTGAAGATGAAAAATGTAGACTAAAATATCCAAAATTTTAGGAAACAAATCGAATATTTTGGCTAAAAAATCCAAAATTTGGAACAAAATAGCTGAAGATGTAAAATATCGGCCAAAAAAATCAAAAATCCTGGTCAAAAAATAAAAATGCATACCAAAAAAACTTGAAAATACAGGCAAAAGAAAAATAATTTTCAACAAACAAAACTCGAAAATTCTCGCATATAAATGAATAATTCTTTATTTTGGCCGACATTTTTGATTAGTCTGTTACAATTTTCAATATTTTCAGGTCCGATGTTTTGGCCAAATTTTTTTATTTTTTTGTCCTACATTTTAGATTTTTTAACCTGAATGATTGATGTTTACGAGGGTTTTTTTTTATTTTTTTGGCGGAACTTTTTTGGTTTTTGATTTTTTTCCTTTGTTTTAGATTTTGCAATCCAAATTTTTGAATTTTTTGACCTGTATTTTCAAGGGTTTTTGTTTTAATTTCAGGTTATTTATTTAATTTTATATTGTTTGGTTTCGTGGGTTTTAATTTAAATATGGGGTTTATTTTTAGATAAAATTAATTTACTGTAATATTTATCTGGAAAATATAGTCTGCGGGATGTTTAAGGAATTATTTAATATTCAAATATTTTTAGGAATTTAGGATTCTTTGCAACAAAAAATTAAATAAATAAGTAATTGTGGAGGCTTTCACTTCGTGATACATTTTGAATAATTCAAATAAAACGAATAACTTTGTTAGTATCACTTTATTAACTTGGAGTAGTTACTATAGTTTCGACAATTTCAGCTTGTAGTTTGAAAATGACAAGCTGAAATTGTCGAAACTATAGTAACTACTCCAAGTTAATAAAGTGATACTAATACTAACAAAGTTATTCGTTTTATTTGAATTAAAAAATTAAATGTCTAATTTAGGTTTTTCGTCTGATCTAAACTTATTTGCCAAGTACAATAATAGATATATTCGATGATTTCCCGAATTACGGAGTATTAACATAATTAAATAAATAATAATCGAAGATTCTCCGTATAAAGCTGAATCAAAAGTGTGAACATGCCTCCGACAGGAGGTCCGACTGGAGGTTGCAGGTTCGATCCCTGTCGGAGGCATGTTCACACTTTTGATTCAGCTTTATACGGAGAATCTTCGATTATTATTTATTTAATTACAATAATAGACTTTATTCATTCAAGGCAGTGGCGGCTCGTGGATCTTTGTAGAGGAGGCTATGAAAGAGACGCATACCTCTCACGCTGAACTGTTTTTTCATATAAAGGAAGAAAATATTTCGCTGCTGTTTTGGTCAAATTTTCTTCCGCAGCCTCCTCGCCGAACATCCACGAGCCACCGCTGGTTGAAGGGTTATCCGAGAAAAACAAACAATTGAAAAAGGGGTGGAGGGGTATATTGTATAAGTGGCTCTACCATCAACATGTTCCTCGAGCCGCCACTGACAAGAAGTGACATTAATTTTGAAATTTTATATAGAGCTCTCTGTATATTTTTGTATTTTCGGATCGTAGACAAGGCGGTCTTACATCGGACAAAAACGATAAAAGGCGTTTCTTTGTTTTTTATCTTTATTGAAGGGGTGGAGAGTTTGAGGCAAATTTGAAAAATGGTACCGCTAAATCAAAAAATGTACTCGTGATAAACTTGCAGAGGAGATCCTGGTGAATAGATTAGATGACTTTTGCGTTGTCAACGGAGTGTGAAACCACATCCCGAAAAATGCCTTAGAAGCGTAGGGGGTATTCCAAAAATTAAAAAAAAACACTAATAAGCTAGTCGTACCCTCTACAAACTTTGACCATTTCAACTCTTTCACTTTAAATGCAAAAAATAATAATGAAAGAAGCTTCAAAATAGCTGGAAGCATTTTGGTCACATTTTAAAAATCATATCTTGTTAAGGGGGCACAAAATGGCCAATGTGCCGATACATGTATTAAAGGAGTTCTTTGTGAAACGATAAGAGTACTTTTACGTTAATTCCTAGTAAAATCAGAATGTGAAATCGCAACCCGTAAAATGTCTTATAATAGGTGCAAATAAAGTGCCCTATAACCGTAGGGCATAATCATTGTCATTGTCAATCTGTATAGAGTAAATAAAGATTGATTTACATTAGACAAAAATTTTTTTGTCAGCTATAGTACTCTCCATCTAATCTACTATATATGTATAAACTATTGATATTAGATTAAATTAATGTCGATATTAATAGGCACCGAATTTGAATTAATTGACTTATTTCAACAATTTCTTTGTTAATATCAAGCAATTGTGTGTTCTAATTTTGAAAAACTGTAATTTACATCAGAGTATTTAAGAGCATTCTGTCTTGTCGACTTCTCAGATGGAGATATTTTGCTTTAATTAATTTATATATGTATGAATGTAACTAATATTTTCAATAAGCAAAGTAATATCCTCGTTAATAGTCTGACGCTGTTCTCGAGGAAGGAATATCGAATCGCTGTACGTGACGTTCTAAGGTTTCCGGTTGATGTAGCAAGGTGCGCGTCGTGGGAGAGGCGCGAAACTAATTCCCATATCGCAGGAAGTTATTAAATATGCAAGCAACAAACAATGGGTCTCCTAACGGCGCATATTAACTTTTAGTGGCTGTTAATGATAAGGAGGAGACTACGGTTGATCGGTGCAGAGTATGTTAGAGTGTGGGCGAGATGTAAACTCGGTTGTAGACCGAGTCTGCTGGTGACACCCGTTAAATCCAATTGATATATAACGGAAGCCGAAGGGCGTAACACTACATGGAAACACCGGGAGAGAGAGCTGAAGAGCCGACACAGGAATAATTGGATGCAATCACGCGAGGAGAACGCTCCTCGGGGATTCTCTTCCTCTTAAACAACAGCCACCCAAAACAAAACAAGACACGCTACTTTCGATCTTCATGTCCCATACAGGTGCAACTAGTGATGGAAATGATCAAGATATTTTATATAATCGATTATTTAGGACCGAGATTTTTAATAATCAATATAATTATTGAGTTTTACATGGATTATTTCTACTACTACTTTTAGTAATATCGATTATTATATCGATGTAATAATAATATTATAATTAGATATAATATTCAATTATTGTAACGATATAATAACCGATGCTTTTTTTTACTATTGATCATCTTCTTTGAAGAGGCGACTAATATTTTATCATTTTCTTTATGCATATTGTAAATTATTGTTAACGTATGAAATGATCTTTAATTTTAAATATATTTTAGTTTTGGAAATATGCTGCTCTAATATTCATATTCAGCATAACAAAAATGTGCTGGCGCCTAAACGTAGAGTGTAAATGATCGATAAAATAACCGATGCAATAATCGATATAACAATAATAATTGCTTTTAGTTTTTGTAAGAGACTTAATTTTGCAAAGTTACGAACAGGTTATACAGGATAATGTTCATCTTAATTTAATTTACTTAATGTTTCTGCAACAAGTAAGGGTTGTTAATTTTAATGAAAATCACTCTAATAAGTCTAATGTATAAATGTATAATATATGTAGAGGTACTTTGTATTATGTAAGTAAATAAGTCAAATATTAATGAAAAACAATTATTAGAGTGCTAGACAAAACTAATAAGTTCTTGGTAAGTAACAATACAAATAACATGCTATTTCTCAGATTAAGAAAAAAAAAACAAGACTTTTAATAGACGCTCTAGCAGAACCAACTTTATTACTGTATGATTATAAAAAAGCAAAAAAAGTCAACTTAGAGTTACAAATTAGAAACCAAACAGTAACAAGTTGTGTATATACTTCGGATGCATAATTAACAGCAGATAATACGCGAATTTTTCTTCAGTACAGTAGAATATATCTCGAATCATAAACGAAATATAAAGATAAATGGGACAGAGATAAAAGTAGAGAATAAACAAAATGTCATGAGGCTGCCTTAAACTCTAACATAATTAAAGATCATTCATAGACACACTTAAATATAATAAATTATTGTGGATAGAATGTGTGCCTCGGGCCGCGTACATTCAGGGGGGGGGGGGGGGGCTCAATATCCCGTTCACAAAACGATTGTTTTTTTTTTTAATTTAAATATCTGTGTTGTCATAATAAAAATAATTAATAATTTAATTATTGACGTCGGATTTATAAACGTGGTCTACAAAATCAAATAATTTCTTCAGATTATACATATTTTTAGTGTTTAAGCGATTTTTTTTAATTATTAGCATTCTCAAATAATTCATTCAAATTAATATTTATAAAGTTTGAAATTTGTAGAAACTCAAGAAATTGCTCAACTACAAAGCTATGCGATTATTTTGATTATCTCGGAATCTAGTCAAAAATATTCTCTAGATTTTTACTTAATCACCAAGTAAATAAATTATTATTATTATTATAATGTAATCTATTGTCATTTATTCAGATTATGCAAATGTTACTCTTATTTAATACTTACTTAATTACTCTTATTCTCACCTGCCTAAAATTATATATTCCGAACACCAATAAATTATTATTATTATTATTAAGTAAAATCAATTTTAAGTAAAGTTTGTCGCCACTGCTTTTAGATTCATTTACTGTTAGAGGAAATCCCCAAAAAATGAATATTGAAAGCCAGTGGAATTGGCAATAGATCCAGCAATAGATTTTAAAAATTCATATCTCTGGGAAAAGAAAAGCGAATCGAAAAAAAGTTAACCATTAGGAAAGGTAAGGTCTAAATTAATAACACAAAAATGATCAACCCTAAATTTTAAACCTTTATATTTTTTCACCCCTTTCAAAAAAGTTTTTTGTTTTTGTTTTAGTTCGCTTATTCTTATCACTAATAAAGGTACTTTCATAATCAAAAGTGAAAAAAAAAACGTTAAGAAACAGAAAAAAAACAATTTTTCCGTAAGTCGCTGAAATCCACACGTCGCTATATAAATATCCATTTTTGACAAAGTTTGCAAACAGCCATAACTAAATAAAAATTATCATTCTTATAACTAATATAGTAACTTTCATAATCAAAAGTCAAAAACCATTAAGGGCACTCCTTCAACATAGAAAAAAAATATTTCTCCGTACGTCCCAGAAATTCACACCTCCCGATATTAATCTCCATTTTTGACAAAGTTTGCAATCAGGTATAACTAAATTAAAATGCTTATTCTTATCACAAATAAACGTACTTTCATAATCCAAAGTCAAAGTAACGTTAAGGGCACTCCTACAATATAGAAAAAAAATCATTTCTCCGTATGTCGCAGAAATCAACACCTTGCGATATAAATCTCCATTTTTGACAAAGTTTGCAATCAGCCATTTGATTCTGAAAGTACCTTTATCAGTGATAATAAGAATTTTTATTTCGTTTTGGCTGATTGCATACTTTACAAAAATCGAGATTAATATCGCGAGGTGTGAATTTCTGCGACTTACGGAGAAATATTTTTTTCCGTGTTGAAGGAGTGCCCTTAAAGTTTTTTTAACTTTTGATTATTTAAGTACCTTTATTACTGAAAAGAATAAGGACGTTTGTTTAGTTATGGCTGATTGTAAACTTTGTCAATAATCGAGATTAATATCGCGAGGTGTGGATTTCTAAGGCTTACGAAGAAATATTTTTTTTCTATGTTGAAGGATTGCGCTTAATCTTTTTTTGACTTTTGATTACGTAAGCGCCTATATTAGTGATAATGCGAATTTTTATTTAGTTATGGCTTATTGCAAACTTTGTCAAAAATGAAAATTTATATTGCGAGGTGTGGATTTCTGCGACTTACCCAGAATTTTTTTTTATTGAAGGAGTGTCCGTAACGTTTTCTTGACTCTTGATTATTAAAGTACTTGTATTAGTGATAAGAATAAGCATTTTTATTTATTTGTGGCCAATTGCAAACTAAAAAAAAACAAAAAACTTTTTTGAAAGGGATGAAAAAATATAAAGAGTGAAAATTTAGCGTTGATTATTTTTGTATTATTAATTTAGACCTTTCATAATGGTATGGCGTACTTTTCTTTCGATTCGCTTTTCTTGCTAACATCACACCCGTAATGGCAGCGTCACCCAATTTTTTTTTCTCGAAAAAATAGGGGGGGGGGTGCCTGCGGTTTTTTATGATTATTGTTCAGGAGTATGTGAGGAACGTTTATCTGATTTTATTTTTTCTATGGGAGTATGACTCTCTTGTTTTTTTTGCGAAAATATGTGAATGTCGTGCAGCGTTACGCAATTTTTTTTTTCTCGAAAATATGGGAGGTGTGCCTACGGTGTTTGTATAATTATTGATCAGGAGTATGAGGAACGTTTATCAAATTTTATTTTTTCAATGGGAGTTGACTTCCTTGTTTTTTTCTGCGAAAATATATGAATGTCGTGCAGCGTTACGCAAATTATTTTTTTTCTCGAAAAAATGGGGGGTGTGCCTGTGGTTTTTTTATGATTATGATTCTAGGGTGTCCACAGAATACAGCTGTATTTTTTGTTTTCATATTGGAATTTGTCTTTTTGTTAGAAAAGCGGAAGTTATATTTGAGGTGAAGTGGGGTGGTTTCAAAAGTGGACAATTGGGATTTAATTTTTTTGGGTTTAGAATGTTCATGTGTTTCATAATAATCATAGAAATATTCAGTTATGTAGTCCATTTTAATGGAAAAACGTAATTTAAAATTTATTTCTGGAATCTATTGCTAACTTTACACCCGTAATTATTTAATATAAATAACTGAGCAAAAATAATCAAAGTACCTTGAATTTACGAAATGTCAGAGGCAAGTAATCAAATGGATTTTATTCTTGAAAATGTCCGTGTTTACTGTTGAAGAACGGGTGGAATTTGTAACGGCAATTATAAGAGCAGAGAAATAGATGTATTTTTCTACAAGAAGTCAGGGAATTTTTATTTTACGGAAATAGTTGACAAATTTTCTGGAGCGTATCCCGATCGTTGCAAAAGCACTTTTAATGGAACAAAACATGTTTAAATTATTCTAATTAAGCGTATCATGTAGACAAATAATTGATTTATATTACTAACTAAAATTTGGTTCAAAATTATACGATAAAATATACATTAACACAAGGTATAATTTTTAGCATGTAAAATCCTAAGGCCCACGATAAAAAAAAAACACACTGTATATTTATTTCAATGTTATTATGTTTTCTTACTTTTTTTGGACCAGCTAAAGTAAAAACCGTGCGCCTACAATACACACTATAGGAAAAATATTTAGAGGGGGCCTCAAAATGTTATTATATTATAATGTTAAATCTACCCTGGAGAGAATATTCTAATAAGAACAGGGATCAAAGCCCAATTAAAAATATATAGATCACACATATTGGAAAATAGAGCAAAGGTCTAATAACAAAGTCTAATAGTTTAATATTACTTTTATAGGAGCTCACAAAATCCTGTAAATAAATACGTAACACGAAGTTTCGTCACTGTTTCTTCGACAGAGTTTCCAGTTTTATCAATTCTTGGTTAAAGCAGATCTCATGTTTTAATAGAAAAAATAAAAAATGCTGTCGGCGAAATTTAAAGCGACTGGATATTCTTTATTTATAATATAGAGAGTTCCTATAAAAGTAATAAAGGTATTAAACTCATCAATAATAATGCCATGTTGACATGGTTATGGTAATTACGTTGCTTCTTGAGATACGCGGAAGAGCAATTGAAATTTGATTTTTCGCTGTCGTTGATAAATGAAGTTGTCTGGCCGCAATCAAACCGGAAGAGAAGGCGCTCATTAAATACCGCTGGAATGTCGTTATTAAATAAGTTGTCCTTTCATAAAGGAACAAAACCGAAAGCCAATTACTGTTAGACGATTCGCTTCTTCAAAAAACTTGCATACAGACAGCGGCGGGTGTACTTAAAACCCAACCATGAATGAGATCCGGAATTCCCACTTATTTCCTATGCCCTTACAAAATTGTACTGAATATTTTCCCTTGTTAAATTTTCTTTCATTAGAGACGATGCTGTCGATTCTCGTATTATTTGTAAACGTTCAAACTAATTGTGTTGACAATAAAAGCAATGTTAGTAATTGTTATTGATGCAGTTAGACTAATCAAAAACAGTGTTTTGTGTGAAGCTCCAGGCGAGATAACATTGAAAGACTGTTCGTATACAATAGTTAGGCAGTTAGTTTCTACTTAATTATTACTCCTGGAGATTGCCGGTAACTAGAACTGCTATTATTTATAAAGGTTTTGGATACTAATAGTAAGATAGACCACCACTTCATTTGCACGCATTCCTTAAGATGGCGATAGTTCGAACGTTACGAATATATAAGCGGTTGTTATAGTATAGAAATGTGATTTTATTCATAACCAAATTTTATTTTTCTTTACACAGTCTGTTGATTCCTATATATAAAATACGGTAATGGATGGATGTATCTAATTCCTTTCCCTGTCAAACTTTTCAATGCATACGAAGTAGCTAACTTGAAACCGAAAAAAACTTGGACAGTTGAGCGTGTAACCCCCGCATGTATTATGCTAATACCATCCTGTTTAATCTTCCACTAAGTAAGACAAGGGAGGCGTCTCTTCGACGTGCACGTCATGCCCAACGCGGCGTGAAAGCGCCTCAATCCTTTTGCGGGCACCTGTCTCTCCCCTACCTATCATCCGGCCACTCGGGGGGCCTTTGTCACTTCGACCCTCGCGAAGACACCGCCGAGCGAATCGCGAACTTTTTCCTCCTTTTGCGAGAAACATGCTCACGAACCGTTAATTAATAATGCTCAGGCGATGAATAGTTTCAGGAGAGTTGCTGCACATTCCAGCAGCCCCCATTGTCTCAGATTTAATATTGAAGGTATTTGCGCGATTATCGAAGCTGAATTGGACGAGAAAAATGACCGGGATGGTTCAATATCATTGAAAATAAACAACGCTAAATTCTAGCAAATTCCACAAGCAGCGTTTTAATTATAATACTGATATTAAATAGAGTTTAGACATCATTCTTTAATTCCAGTTAGATTAGATAGATTACCTACGAATTTTGTTATGTGGATGACCTTACTATACTTCGGTCAATGAATCTTTGCGTGCACGTCATAGATAGCTGAACCTAGCTCTGAAAACATTTTCATGCGTTTACTCTCCTACGGTAAGTTGAGTGTGTACGTATGTCGTCCAAGGCGAGAATACTCCGTTTTCGGCAATGACGCACACGCAAAGATCCGTTGATCAAACTATATCTAAATTATATGTATTTTTAGACAACGCAAAATGTTTGACATTAAAAAATGAAATGTAATTAGGTACAAACGCTATGCTCATCTGGAAATCCTCTTAGAACGATCAATTGATACCCTCCGCGCACTTCCCATTATTTTTCTACGAGATTTCAATTTCAGATAGTAAGCAAGAATTTCCACTCAACGACCAAGACCATAAATTCATTAATTACTGAGGCTTATGAAACGCGCCCTTCCATGGAATATCCAGAATACCGCACTGTTATCGAGGAATTTGATTTACGTTCTTTTTGATAGAAAAGAAAGATTTGCTTGCACCCTGGTTTATACAAGGGAGATTAAATGCTCTATAGCCACGAAAAAAGTTCGACCAGAGAAGACCAACGTTTAGTATTCAACCTGATATATTTCAAAGAATCTGAATAATACTATAATACTGACTTATGTCACAAAAGTTATCTGAAGATATTTATTCGTAATAAACGTCGTTCAATCCAGACGCCGCCGCCAGTTAAAACAAAAATTTGCAATATAATTGAAGTTTAGTTTCACATGTCGTTACATAAAGATAAATAACCTGTCACATAAGCTTGATGTTAGCAAAGTTATTTATGAATTGGCTGAACGAGTGCCTAAACGCGACATTGTTGCAATCTATAAATACCAAAATACTTCGGTTTTGACAATCTACCAGCTAATAAAAGATTGAGGTTTGCCATGCATAAATTTGCCAAAAATTGAAGTTTTCACGTTTTATGCCATGTTACTGAACAAAGAACAGTGCAAGACCAAAAAACAAAGTGGAAAATTTAGTTCGAAAATTATCTCGAAGATTGCGACTTTCAGGGTCGACTGTTGGTAGAGGACCCTCGCATGGTTTATATTTTTGGAAAAGGAGAATCGCTCCAAAATCAGGTGAACAATATTTCCAGAGAAGTTATTGTTATTGTTATTGACGATGGAAAATATTTCACATTGTATTGGCCTAATTTTTATGTAATAACACCCGAACATCCTTCGTTTTAATGACGTGTTATTTTTCAAGCCAAAATATTTAAAACAATTAAAACAAACTTCAAACTTCAAATTTAATTGCCAAAATTTTTAACACTTCTCTGTTTTTTAAAGGCCCCAATATTTTCTTCTGAGCACGGCGTCTACCGACCCTAATCCGCCTCTGCGTACAGGAGTTGGTTAGAGGGATTGAAAATATGGTTGAAGGGATGTCTAATTTTTGTGAGGATTAGTAGTGCCACAACAATATTCTGAAGAGAGCGGAGCTATGAAGTGGATAACAACACGAAGACAGTACGGCAAATAAATTTGATAGCTTCCTTATTAAAAATGCCCTTCTCTTTTTATATGTCGAACCTCTAAAATGTCAGGATTAAGATTGAACAGAAGTTAAAATCTTCTTGGTATGTTCTACACTGGTGGAGAAAAAATGAAACACTTGAAATTCGTGAAATTTCGACCATTTTCAAACCGCCATAACTCGGCGTATTTTCAATCGATTTTGATGAGGGCGAAAAACTGTGAAGTGTCTTCTTTAAAGTCATGCATGCAAACTTAAGCGTAACCCCTTTCGCCCCCCTCTAGCGCCCCTGTGAAAAAAAAGTTTTTTTTCTGGAAACCATGTCCAACGACGAGTTGGAAAAAATTTGTCGACTCGATCCACCGTAAAAGCATTGAAATTTGATCAATTCCCTATGCAGGACTCAAAGAACGATGTTCTTACGATGATTTGGCACCAAGTCATGGGTGTTTGAAAAAAGTGTATTTTGATGTTTTTCGCACATACGTAACTCATTGACTTTTCAACCAAATTTGATGATTCTTTCAAGAAAAATCCCATTTTGGCTCTATTTTAAGGAGGCGAACTCAGATTGGAATGATCCCTTTCCGAACCCTTCAACCCCCGAACAAAAAAAACACGTTTTTGGGCAAAAAACACATTTCTGGGCATAAAAACACGTTTCTAGGCAAAAACACTTTTTTGGGCAAAAAAAGTCCAACTTTGGCAACGTACCGAGTTGGAAAAAATGCGTCGACTCGATCCACCAAAAAGGTATTGAAATTTTTGAAAATGGTCGAAATTTCACGAATTTCAAGTGTTTCATTCTTCTTTTCTTTCAGTATAGAAAGGATAACTTTGAACCAATTGTGATTCCTAGGCATTTACTAGTTAGAGATGGGTTGGTACCGTATTTTTTAAAGAATTTTAGGCGATAAAAAGAGATTAATATTTGTGTTTTGGCTGAATTCATAGATATCTGACATTTTGCACACCAGGTTTGTATGTTTCGGGAGAGAGATTAAAGTGAGTTCAAAGTCGCATCTAGTGTAACAATAGCGGCGGCGTCGTCAAATTGGAGGATGGTACTGAAGAACTTGGGATCAGGATTATAAGTGTGATAGAATAATTAGTAAAGTAAGGGAGAAAAAAACTTGGGAAACATCTTGGAAGGCCCAAAAATTAAAGGAATTAGTGCGGATTCTTCTTGTAAAGTAAGGGAGAAAAAAACTTGGGAAACATCTTGGAAGGCCAAAAAATTAAAGGAATTAGTACGGATCCTTCTTGTAAAGTAAGGTAGAAAGAGGAAAGCCTTGGGGAACACAGACCCAAAGTTAGAGGAAAGACTGTTATTAAATTTAACCTGATGGGTTGGATTATTAAAGCATTCGTCGATAAGGTGTAATAAAGAAGGAGGGAGGCTCAGGATACAGCTTGGGTGTTAGTTAATCTTAATTTTAAATACGTTTTGGGTAAATTTGAAAATGCTCACGTTGATGGCTATTGTTTTTCTCGAGGTTCTAAATTATAAATTACAATCCTTCAAAACTAAAATGTTTAATTGTATTTTTGATTTTATACATTCTATATATTGTTGTTATGTTGTCATGTAATTGGGAGTTAGTTCCTATAGGGCAATAAATACCTATTTATTTATTTATTTATATATCTGTTGATGCAGAACAGAGAATAAGAATTCGAAACTATTTAGAAAAATCCCTAAATACAAATTTGGTGGTATGATAGTTTTTTTAATATATTTATACTTTCATTGTTTAAATGAAATTTTAAAACATCAAATTTATGAAACATAAAAATGATAAATTAAATTAAATGATTAAAATTCTAATAATTACCCACAGTTTACTCTCGAAAAAAAAAACACAATCTTTATAAGTTGTTTATTTCGGCATTCATTATTATTAATATGAATTTGATGTATACTGGGTGCTGTAAAAATGGCGGATTAACTTAATGCTACGTTGTCGAGGATTACTTCGAGAGTATGGAAAAAATAATGAAAAAAATCGGTAAGGTATTTTTTAAAGAAATAAATTTTTCAGAGATAAATACTTTTATGCTTGTCAATATTATATAGAATTGGTATTTTCAAATGCGATAATTTGAATGTTAAATAAATGATTTTCCCATGCAAATAAAACTGGCATCATTAGATTTATTTGAATGCAAAAATCAATTATTTAACATTCAAATTGTCGCATTTGAAAATACCAATTGTATGTAATATATTGACAAGCATGAAAGTATGTATCTCTGAAAAATTTATTTGATGAGCTGAAGTGTAAATAATTAATGGCATGCAGATTTTAAGCAATGAAATAATTTACACTAAAGTCTTCACATCTTCGAAAAAATACAATACCGATTTTTTAAATATTTTTTCCATACTCTCGAAGTAATCCTCGACAACGTACCATTGAGTTAATCCGCCATTTTTGCAGCACCTTGTATAACTATTATCTTTCCTTAATTATGGACCAAAATTGTTCAATTATTTTTTTCGAAAATCATAATTTTATTAAAAATACTTTGAAACAAAAGATACTCATTCCTTTGTTATCTTCAATATTTGTTCAAATATGTTTGTAATATTTTTCATATTTAAAAAGCTACCGAAAATTTTATTCAAGAAAGGGTTAAGGTAAACAAACACTTCCAGTGTACGAAATTTTACCAAAAACAGTTCTTCGGATTATAATATAAGGCTTATGTTCAAAGTTAATTCCTGTATTAGTTTTTGTGATAAAGTACGCACACAGACAGAAACAAAAGAAATTAAAACAAATAAATAAAAATAAAAATAAAATAAAAAATAACTCCCAGCAATAACCGGCCTAGGAAATTCAAATTTCCAGAACACACACCTTATAATTATTTACAAATGCTAAAGATTGATTGATATTTATAATTGACGCGATTTTTTTTTCTACTAACACGTCAAAGAACTAAAATTAAGCGGAAGTATTAACACCAAATGTATCACAAATTAATAATTGTAAGATGTTCAGAATGTATGGTTAAACGGGCTAAAAGACTTTAGTCAATTGCCCTTTAAAACCCTGTATAAAACCAGGTTTTAATAAATGTTTAGTAACTAACTAAAACAAATTGTCGAATAGTCAAGGAACCTCAAGACCGAAAATTTTGACGATTACAAACAATCCGTTCCCGAACGAAGAAAATAAATCTCGCAGTAAAGCGTGGTGGCTCCGCGGGAAATCTTTCGAGTTCAGACCGGTGACGATGTTGATACGCCACTGACAGAAGCATAGGCAGGGGCGGAACAGCTCCTAAGCGGGTATTATACCAGAGATAATTTACCGGCTACTTCAATGGCGGAGGTGGAACTCGTGAACTATAGGTGAGGTAGTGAAGTTGCAATCTTCCACCAGTGGCTAATAAACTCACTCTATTGAATACATAGCTTGGAAACTAACTCGCAGCAAAGGTAGTGGTAAGGTATAGTTGGCCGAAAGATATAAGGCGTTTATGGCCTTTTACGGTATTTAACGGTATTTAACTTTCACTAATTTTTATGAAGGACCGCCCGCAAACTCATCCCCAGCCACCAATAAATGGTCCGCAACGGATCCTCCTAACGCTATCCCAGGCTCGGTTTCGATATTTTTTTAACTACGGGTGCTGCCGCGGTTCTTAGTTCTTATAAGCTTATATTTATACAATAAACTATAATATCCAACAAATATATAATTGCACCCGTAAGTAATCAGATTAACAAATACACAATACCTCTTAATTTCCCCTCGGATTACCATCTTCAGGTATTCAAAGTACTCATTAAAGAAAAAATAACAGGTATCACTGTATTATTGTATTATTTTTAGTCTAGAATGAAATAAAACTATTCGGTTATGTAAGCCTTTGCAACGCACACATTTGTATAGAGGAAATTCCACAATGCGGTCTTGATCAGCCCGAGAATATTTATGGATTTGGTTTTACCATATGATGGCCCTAAACTTATTAAGGCGGTCAAACGGTAAAAGACCATAAACGCCTTATATCTATTGGACAACTATAACTTTACCTATTCAACATCCGCCATTTGATAAGTTAGTGTGTTAACAGCAACTAACTAGTTAATGTGATTCACCCATTAGCCGCTTGCTGTACAACGCTAAAGCCTCTTTCGGGATATTCTCAAACTTAAAGTTCATAGAATTTGCCGTTAAATTAATGTAAAATGTTTGTAGTCCTAATAATATTTCCCTTATAAAATATGAAGGGTAAAATTTCAGGTTAACGAAGTGAAACACAGCAATTATTTTTTAGTGGAAATAGCTACTGACTACTAATTAATGATATATTTCGTTTACAACATTATTTGATGATGAATATATTCAAACGAACTATATACGTTCCCGTTTTGTATATGATAACAAAGAGTAACCGTCTGGTGTATCGCGCTCGGATAAAAACTCAATAGTTTTTTGTTTATATTTTGTCCTTTTTATTTTGTCGCGTGACCGCATCCGCATTTTTCATCCGAGTTTTCCCTTTCCGGCGACGTCCATTAATCACGGCTAATCGAAGGGAGCTCCTGAAGATGCGTTCACGCTCGGCCAAGTGATAAATCGTTTGATATTCGCCGCCATCAAAGAATAGTTTGTTTTATATAAAAGTGCACCACCGGGACAGGGAATAAAAAAGAGCTGGTGTTAGATACAAGTTATCTATACAGTGTGTGTTTTGTTCTATAGAAAATCATTTTGCTGATGTATGTAATTGTGCTGCGAGTCTAGTAAATTGTGAAGTGATAGGTTGCTGCTAAATGAAAACAATATAAATGTGCATTCGAATTGTTTGAATGAAGGAAGCAATACAGAAGGATGGAAAAGTTAGACATATGGTTCATGGAAACATCAAGGAATAATCAATCACCCTGTACGGCTATAACTCGGAGCAAAGAATTGCATTTTAGCAAGAGGAATGCGAATCAAATAATAAAAAATCAACAGTGATCAACAGTTATGCGCACAGATGGAGGAATGCGAGATGCGCCTCGATGATGGCCGGCATCTGGCACTCGAATGAAACTTCCTCTTCTCTCATCGTAAACTTTATAAATAGCACAGAACACAAAAGCTATCATTACAACAGAGGCAAATAATAATAGCGTTTCAAGTCCAAGGTGTATGAAACAAGTCACGCTAGAGACATAATAATAAGATTGTTGTAATGGTATAATTCTGAAAAGTAAGTAATCAATGTATAGAGATTTGTTGGCTTTGACCTAAGCTATTCAGCACTGATGATTTTTTGACAGACATTCGGGCTGAAGATATGCGAATTAATTGGAATATTGATGTAGACATTGAGGGAACGCTTTTATTAGTATTGTAAATTGTATTCATAAAAATATGATGAGACGAACACTCGAGCACCCATGAAATACTTTATATTTCTGCGAATTCTAATTACCTGAGAAGCGGCGTGTATGTTAGCAGCTCGCAGTATATATTCTGATGAGATTGACACGGAGTCCTCAAAAGAAAGGTAAAAGACTCGTAAATTACTGAAACAGCTAAATAATTAACTTCCACAGCTGTCTAATTTAAAAATCTAACTTCGTAACTTATGTTTCCATAAAAATGCATTATTTGAAGAGTTACGAAAGTATGTTTATAGAGGAAACCAACTGTTATTCATTGTTATTTTACAGTAGACTAAGTTTTTTTTTCTGGGTTATTATTATATTTCAATGAACATCAGTGACGGTTCGCGGGTTTTTTTCTGGTACGGCCGAGGAATAAGAGGTGGTAATACAGATAGGTAGGGTCAGTTGCAGAGACGGCTGGCTGCGTGACCACACCTATCTGTATTACCACCTCTTGTTCCTCGGCCGTACTAGAAAAAAACCCGCGAACCGTCACTGATGAAAATTTATTGAGATTTAAATGCAGTTAGCTGATTTAGATGCGTACGTATGGTTGCATATTATAGGACCCATTGCAATTTTTTTTCTACATCTACAGACTGTCAACACCAGGGGGGGTTATTTGAATAGGGAGAATTGGAAACGCGACATCCACGCCATCTCACAGTCATCTGGCCCAGCTAACGCAATGCAACGCTGCCAAATCTATGTACAAATCTTTGCAACCAAGCAATATGTTCATATTTTTGTTGGTTAAATTTATTTTAGGTATTTAAGAACATCCAAATATCTGGTAATATTCAAAATCCACTAGTGTTAATTGTTTGTTTAAGTCTATTTGATAAATTTTAAAGCAAAATAGACTTTTGAATAATTTCACAAATGAGATATGACAACATCTATTTCCCATCAAATTGCCGGCCTTTTTATACATAACCTCATTAACGTCACGAGTTGAATTATTATTCGGCCAGGTATTTATAATTCAAATTTAAATTAATACTCTTAAACCTAAAAGAGTGTGCAATGGGTAAATTAAGTACTCTTAAGTAAATTGCAGTAACGTTTATAACCGCGATTCAAATATTAAAAATAAAGCTTTCCTTACATTTCCGAAGTGTCCTAATCGCAGAGATGAATGGGTTAATTCCATTGAATGTATTACTCTAAAAAAATTCCACTTTCAAAAATTATGCACATTTGTGAGGACCACTTTTTAAGTATTTATTAATTCCTGTAGAAAATATTTAAATTGGAATGCAATTCCGACAATTTTTACTATACCTTCTTGTAGTACTTCTTCCAGTACAATTCCTGCAAAATCTCTTTTAAAACGGCCCCTTCAAGAATGTAGCTCACTTCATGATCTAACATCTGCCCCAAAAAGAATTCGTTTGGAAAAAATTTCAAGCGAATCTCCTTCAACATAATTTAGAGCTTTACTTTTTGCGTTTGATTAAGTCTAAGCTCTTTATAAAGCAAGTGTCTGAGATTTCCGCTTTTAGTTGGATGCGTCGCACTGATGAGAACCTAAAAGTTCGAAACACTTGCAAAAATGATTTGTAAAGTCGCAATTTTAAATTTCCCGCCGGCTCGATGTGTTCGGCCAGATGACTCGCAGACGGCGCTGATGGCGTTTCCAAAAGTTAACATTGAACTGTCCCTCTTTATCCTTAATGCTCTGTGGTCAACACCTACACAGTGGACACACAAAGAAGCGGCCGCTCAAGTGCAGGCATGTCATCAAACATGTTTGGTGGTAAACATACATAAATCTGTCTGCGTTCTGCTTGATCTGATCCATTGGATAAACATTTGAATTGCCACCATTCTTTCACCTTAAACCTTAACACTCTCTAGTATGTAAGCGTCTTTAGCCGTTCCACCCCTAACAGTATTTTTTTGACCTTGACTCTATTTTAAAGCGTATTTAGTTTTAGTATGCTAGTGGCTGTTGAGTGCGTTGTTTGTTTAACAGCCGAAGCTATTTCTCGCCAAACTGTTTGAGGAGTCTCACATACCATTGTGTAACATTAATGTTATATTATTGAATTAACCGTTTCACCATAGATTCGCAACTTGGACCATCTGAACCAGTGAAATATAATGATAACGATTACGACAAGACTCTAGTGCAATGTAACTGATAGTGGTGTTTGTGATACTGATGATTGTGGTGTTAACTATGCAAAAGAAAGCAATTTGCATGATAGTGATTCTGAATAGATAAATTTTTCAAATGAGAAGATACTGCAAAAGATATTTAATTTCTAATGAAAATGTCTCGATAGTTCCAAATAAACAAGAAAAATGTTATTACGTAAAAAAATAAATTGAAGTGGTCAACTGAAGCTCACATAAGCAGAACTCTCACTCGGCGACATAACAGAACCTGCCCAGCAGATTGTTTT
The DNA here is from genome assembly GCA_910593695.2 of Ocypus olens. Lineage (NCBI taxonomy): Eukaryota > Metazoa > Arthropoda > Insecta > Coleoptera > Staphylinidae > Ocypus > Ocypus olens. The sequence goes on from OU343052.1 coordinate 42,985,093, forward strand.
TTTAAAGAAGACATTCAGCAGCAAATTATTCAGTGGACAAATGAAACGTCAAGGCAAAAATAAGTAAATTAAAGCTTTCACTTCACTTTACATAGCTGTATTCAAAGCATATAATGAACATGTTAAAACCAGGGACGTATTTCGAGCTGTAAAAGCTCAAAAGGGTTTGAATATCTACTAATAAGTCATTAATTTAATAATCCAGCAGATCATGGACAGTGCAGAAAAGATGATCTTGCTGCACCAATTTTGGAAATATTTAGTTTTACAAAAAAGTGCCAAGTGTAGTGGGTGGGCCCCACATTTTCCTCCAGACGGTAGAATACACAAGTGGTGGGCAAAATTACTCTTTCTAGTGAGCTGCCTCAGTAACAAGAGTTGAGAGTAAAATGTCGCCTCCGATAGTCGACTCATGACTTTGTAGGAAAATATTTCCACAAAAAATGTTGATAAGAAAAAAAAAGGTCCTTACCTCCAAAATTGTTGGGAACCATGTTTATTTACAAAGAGTCGACATAATTTTAAAGACATATTTGTTTTTGTCAACAGCAAAAAAAAAATCATGACTCCAATTGAGCTGCAAATTTACACAGGAGTCACTTAACTCCGCGACTCATTTCTAAGATCTGATTCTTTGAGTCGACTCACCCTCTAGAACCATACAAAGGCTCTAAAATCACGAATAAACATTAAAAGATTGATTATCTGGGTTAAGTTTTACTGATTGAATTAAAGGATAGTGCATATCCAAAACCCGTCGAATCCACTTTATCATCACCTACAAACTTTTGTTCAATTTACCAAAGTCTCCTTTCAGATGGTTTTTGTTATTGGAAATGTTGTGACTACGGAGAAACCCTGGTTTGTAGTAAAATGCTACAGACGGAGATGGGTGGGCCCTAGCCCACCAAACAGTAGAACAAACACAAACGTTTTACTTCGAATAATACATTGAATTATTGATTTTTTGGTTTCTCTTTCACAAATTAATTCATTTTTAGAAATCCTGCGTTGTATTTTACCCACCATCAAATTCACTTTATCACAACCTACAATGTTCTGATCGATTTACTAAAATCTCTTGCCGGATGTTTTTTTTTTGACGAAATGTTGGTTTCGTTGAGAGGAAGATCCAATTAAAAATGCCAAATAAGCCAGCCAAATACAGCATAAAAAAATTATGTGCTTAACAGATGCGACAGATGGCCGAAATAGATTTTTCTATAATGGATATATGTATTTACAACGTAATACAGGGCGGAATTCAGATGATCAAGGTTTATCAGAATTTGAAAAAACTAACAAGCCAACCCAATCTGTGATACGTTTATGCCAGCAACAAAATGAAATCGCTGACAACTGGTTCACTTCCATAGAATTGTTTGGACTTTTGAAAGAAAAAAAACTAACTTATATTGGCACTATGAAAAAAAAGTAAGTGTGAAATACCAAAGGAATTTCTGCCTTCGAACGCCAAAGAAAAAGGAAATACGATGTATGGTTTTACTAAACATATAAAACTCATTTCCCATGTTAACCCATTAGCGCACAGATTATTATGTATCATAAATAGGCTCACTTTTCTCCCATTTGGCATTAGCGATGAACTCTTTTTAGGGATGATTTTTTGGATAAGATCATTCTCACTCTCTATATCTTGAGTTCTACATTCTCTTCCTCAAAATATTCTGCGCTCTTGATTTTGTCCGCTTCAGGTAGTAAAGCCAACATATGTACACAAGTATGCTCAAGTATCTTCCAAACCTTTTCCTTGCTCTCTTGGCAATGGTTACTCGGTAATACCCAGCGTATCATTTTTCGAACACCCAAATTTAGCATCAAAATTGAGCAAAATCATTCCAATTCTGTTACAAATTTTACAATAGTAAAATAAAATCTTTGTTTACGTTTTCCAATCGCAAGTAATCTTCAGTAGTGGCACGAAAAAAAAATACAATTACTGCAAGACCTAAGTTATTTAAGCTATTATTAAGCTACAAAATATTTAAATGCAAGTGTCACCAAAATACTGGGCGTTAATGGGTTTAAAAGAGCGGCCCGTTGGTGTAGTGGGTACAGGCGAGCGCTTGTGCCGGTTGCACCGCGTGCCGTGTGAGTTCGAATCCCAGCTCGGCCGAAAGATTTTTCGGGGATCGAGAAGTATTCGGTCGGGTCCATGGTTCATTTATTTACCCAAAATTTGTATATACAATATAGCAGCCGCCTTGAGCTGGCCATATGGGCTACGTTAACGAGGCCAAAAAAAATGGATTTAAAGAAAGGCAATTGGTTTCTTCCTGCACCATGCACTTCTTCATGTTTAGGTGAAGATTTCGGAAAGCCAGAAATAATAGCGTACTGTAACTTAACAAAAACTGGTGCAGATATACATAATGAAAAATGTTTTAACTTCAGTTCTAGCAGAAGCACATGAAGATGGTCCATGGACGTTGTTTTTCTGATGCTAAATATTAGCTTATCTTATGCATATATTTTATATACATCTGGAAAAAATGCCCAAGACAGAAAAAATGGGTATTTATATAAAGTTATTGACAAAAAAACAGTTAATCTTCACGAGGAAAGAAGACTATAAAACTCCGGATTGGCGCATGAAGTAAAATTAGGACTAAATCGTATTTTAGGAGATGAGGTAGTAGCGTAGCGTGGGGCGCGACCAGCTTAATGTGATGTTTTCCTTTTGCTGACTAATAATAATCCAACTGCATGAACAGTACAGATTTTCCTTGCCCAATGATGACTTTGGATTTCATTTTGAATTGTAAATGAATAATTTTCACTGAGGGCCACCACTATGACAGCTGTATCTGAAGTTAAATCTTCCTTCATTTCTTTGAACTTTGGTGATTGCGATTTTGAAAAAAAAAATAGGGCACTAGTTTTTCTAGTTTCTTGGCCAGCAAGGTTATGTAATCTTCTACACTAATAGATTATTTAACGATGTCTGCTTATCCATTGACTAAGTTCAACCTCGTCTTCGAAGTCATAATCTTAGGTTATGTTTTCACGTAAAAACTCAATTAATGTGACATTTATTCAATCACAATTACGAAGAATACATTTTTAAGTTTCCTTATTACAAGGTTTTACGAGGGTTTTGTAAGTTTTTTCAATTAGGAGAGCATCCAATAAAATTATAACATTTTGATGGATACAGCATACGTAGACTGTATGTGTACCTGCAAAACCTGCCAAAATACTCCATTTGATCTTAAACGACAAAATGTAGAAAATCCTATTTTGACGTCTTGATATTGCCAATTGAAATAATAATAAAGTTCTTTTAAATTACTGATAAGCCTTCTTTGCAAATAATTTTTTTGTGCTTACTTTATCTTTCAGTTCAGGTAATATTCGTGAATATTCATCATTTTGATAAAAATCTATTACAAGTTTTGTTGTATGTTCTGCGAGTGATTTACCTTTTCTTGGCCGAGGGATGGACAAAATGCTTTTTCTCTTTTCAGCTTCCTTTCTTGGTGTATTACATGTTCACTCACATTGAATTCCGTGATCACTCTTTCTCTACTCCAAGCTTCGGGTGTTAATGTCAAAATATTTTTTTTCTGATCGCCCTACGATTGAAATTTTCCGTTAAGTAGAAAAATTATAACATCACAGTCTTTAGTTTTTTGTACTTCTCTTTGTCTCATCAAAATCTTTTATAGGGTAGTCTAGTACGTTCCATATCTTGGTATTCAGAACAGAAGTGACATTTTCAATTTTTCTTTTATCATATGACCATTTAGTTTTACTAAAATATCAGTCTGTTGTTCCGCGGCCAGTTCACTATAAATTCCAAAGTTTTATCCAATTCAAGTCCGACAAATATTCCCGACGTCTTTCTTACTTTAAAACTTGGAACATTCGCATCAATCGCAACATGAAAAATGTACAGATGACTAAGAAATCTTAAATATTGCGTTTCTATTTAACTTTGATTTTTTAAACGTAATTATAAATACATATTTTTTTGCTGTTTTGTAAAAAAAAAATTCAACGCGTCTTGTAAAAAGATACGTATTAAAAAGCCATGAATATTTTGAGTTTTCCAGATAGCTCATATTATAAGTTATAATTTAAAACAATCTCTATTTGGTGTAAGACTTCTTTTATTATCTTAAGTAGATGTTAGGGCTATTTCTATAATTTCCTTTACACCCAGTATGTTTATCAACATTTTTGCAAAGTTTCATACAGATATATTGAATGGTCTTAGATAAATACATTTTTAAGTAGAAAGTGCAGCTCGGCACTGCTAATTCCGAGCTATCAAATTTCGCCAATCTCGTAAAACAAAAACAAAATTAAAAAATATACAGGGGCTAGTGCAAAACAAAATTACAGTTGATTTCTGGACTCTGCCTGGAACAATTGAGCAAAATTTTATCAAAATCAGAGATGTTGAATGTCGTGGCCTGGGTAATCTGACATGGAATGACCCGGTAGTAAAAGTATATATAAAATATATAAAAGTATATATGCTTTTGGTCAAATAAGGTTAGGTTACGAGTTTTTTGTTTTATTTGAACTACTTACTATTTTATTATGTTTGTAATTGTATTAAAAGCATAGTTTTAATAAATCGATTTAGATTCAATTAAGTGGCTGCTAATATCGCATACTGAGTTATTTGTGATTGTCCACTGTCGTGCATGCACGACGTTCACGTCTATTCGTGCGTGTACGATAGTGCATGGGTAAATTTGCAGGACGGACAAAACTTCTGTGTCCACTTGAATTTTGGTCTGTCGTTCCATCATGCCGGATAAACATATTCTGAACGCCCTCTTTTGCCCGAACGTACCCATCCACTACCCATCCTTTCATATACGACGTGCATGTACGCCGATATCCGTCGTACTTGCACGACAGTGGATGGCTGCCTATATACAAGTGAATTGGGGCTTGTTTACCAAAGAAACCAGTTGGTTAAATCCTGACATGTTCCGCATGGCAGAAAAATTTATTGCTGTTTGCCACTTAACTAGTGCACTTAAACAGGCGCTTCTTTGTGGAGCCGAGATGTATAAGTCGCTACAGTGGTAGCCTAAATTTAAACCGTCTTATGTATATAATCATTTCTTTTCGCATAATCGTGGTATAATAATCGAAGTTGCTAGGAAAAAAAGAATTTGTTTGAACTTATTTATTGCCCATATAAACGCCTGGCCCTAGTTCAAATTAATATACATTGAAGATTCCAATGCACATTTCTCTAGTTTACAAAGCCCCTAATGAGGTAAATTCACGTTGTTTTTTCCTTCTTCCCTGTTGCATAAACAACTCGGCTCATTAATAAGTTTGTACAGCGGTTTTCCCACACAATCCGCACACGGTAATTGGTCCCAGCGAATAGCGGACTTTAACGATGCCAAGTTCTCGAGTGCTCATTGAATTATGCCCCATGCCCGTAATTAATGCGCCCTTGATTGATCCAATTGTGAGGAATCGCAACCCTCAAGGTCTTTCCCTCTTTGCATACATAGATGCTTTTTCTTAAATTGCAATTAAGTAAGCATTTAATGAATAATTGCGAACGATATTTTTTATTCCCGTACTTCAAGTTGCAAGAGCGAGTGGAAAACGATCGAGTGTTCTTGAAGGTTTTGATTAACCACTTCATTTGCTGAATAAATTGAGAACCTCGTCGCCAATAATGGAATGAACGCGACTGTTTTTTTTTATTTTCAGTTAATATCGCGCAGACCGCTTTGATTGATTAAGGAAGCGGGTAAAGCGCATAAATAATCGATTAATTCCTTTTGTAATTATCCGGCGATGATTTATTGCGGTAATATTGTAGATTCGTGACTACGACATATTTACGGAGGTTTGTGTTGTGTGTGTGTGAGTATGTAATTTCGCGCCTATCGCTCGAAGCGATCTGCCGGAATGGTTTTATCGGTGCAAGAAATCAATGGTTAAAAAAAAGTGAATGGGAATTTATTTACATAACAGCTACTTCAAAATTATAACTTCTGTTCTTTTTTTAAGAATGAGATCACCGCATGACCTTTTTATATTATTTGAATTAATTTGTAGTTTTCTGGCCATCTCCACTGTCGTGAACTGTACATGAATAAACATTTCTTCTTCCTTCTATTGACTGAATTTAAATAAATTCATTATTATTTGATTCACTTACTCGATCCTTTACTGCAGAAGCATTAAATAAATTAAATGACGACGAAAAGTAGTCTAATAATAATAAAATCATTTTTAACTTAGTCCTTGTACGTAGAAATAAACTATCTTAAACCAATTTTATTTCAATAGTAGGTAGCACTATTAATAACAAGATAAATTATTTTGTATCATTCAATTAATCAATTGTTTCAAAATAGTACATTATTATACAGGTTTAATAAGAGGGTATATTGTGGCACGAGTGGGATTGGAGCACGACTCACGCAGCAAGGAGTGCTTCAATGTAACGAGTGCCCCACAATGCCTCTTAAACAAGTATAATATACTATTTTTTCTACTTTGGTTTTAGTTAAGGAATTATTTCTAAAATAAAATATATACTTAAACCTAGTGAGTTTTATCTTTTAACATTTGGCAGCACTAAAAACATTTGATCCTTTCGAACGAATTTAATATTTGACATACGTATTTCTACAGCGATTTCAATAGTTAATTTTAAAACATATTAAATCAAGAATATTACTTACACACCTCCAAAAATACGGGAGGTACAACATAATTGACGTACCTTGCGTGTAAACAAAACGGCAGCACTCTGAACTCTAATTATTTGAGTCAGTGAAATGTGCACCACCTGATTAAAAAACATCTAAAAAAATTATCGCCCACGGAATTTGCTTCAAAATTTCCAAATTTGCTTAGAAATAAAATAATTTTGATATACCAAAAGATAATTGACGCACCTTGCTTGTAAACGAAATTGCAGCACTCTGAAATGGAATTTGAGTGAATGAAATGTCTCCAACTGATTTAAAAAATTCTAAAAAAATTATCGCCTGTGGAATTTGCTTCAAAATTTCCAAATTTGCTTAGAAATAGCATATGTTTATATACCAAAAGCAGTGGAAAGGGTTTCTTTACCGCGAGAGTCAAGTGAGAGACGTGTGAGAGTCGTGTAAGAGTCGTGTGATAGTTGTCTGAGAGCTTAAGCTTAGCATGTCTCACACGACTCTCACGCGTCTCAGTGTATAAGAGACGCGTGAGAGACACTGAGAGATGTGTGAGAGTCGCCTGAAAGACGCCAGAGAGTCGTCTGAGAGACACCTGAAAGTCGTCTGAAAGACACCCGAGAGTCCTCTGAGAGATACCAGAGAGTTGTCTGAGAGACACCTGAGAGTTTTTTACATGTAAAGATTTTACATGTAAAAAATATCAAATATTAAATTAGCATATCATGTATCTAATAATAATTATGATGTAGAGATTTGCATTATCTTTTTTAGTTCCACATTCTATTTTTATTGTAAAGTCCATTACACATCGCATTTTAATAAGGAGTATTAATTAAATACCTTGACTAAATTAAATAAATTGCTTCAGTTTTTGTTTAAAAAGTATTCCAAAAATGCTAAAAGCAGTCGAACATAAAGCTTTGTATGTAACTCGTCCACAATAGCACTTTACGGACTCGCCTCCATTATTAGCCTGTCTCGCTTCGCTCGCTCGGCCATAAAACGTCTCGTCCAAGAAAGTGCTATATTATGGACTTGTTACATAAATAGCTATTGTGCTACGGGTAAACTACTTTACTAACACACAATGTTTCAGATTTATTTGAAGTTGTGGGTTATCTATGTTTTTTTGTCAGTAAATATTTTGATGCCAAATTTTTTTCGTCGTACTATATTGTTATGTAGTGAATAACATGTCACTTTTGACAAACGTTAAGCTATTCATATTTCCCTGGCAACGAAAACGCGGGCTGTTAAGAGCTCTTAACAGCCCGCTTTTTTTTTAACAGCCCGCTCTCAATCAACAAATTATTAATACAATATTATCAATTTGAAAACAGTGTTAGACTCTTATGAAATTAAATAAATTTTAACTACAGGTAATTGAACGAAATAATACTAATTATAAAAAGTCTACTTAAAGTTATAAAAATTTGTTATGGTGCAATTGTGAAAGAAAATTTACTCGGGTAGAAATTTGTGTGGCTTCTCGAGACAAGTTTATATTTTCAATGTGTACATTTGTTGAAACCGATAACGATGTTTTCTTCTGCCAGTAACAACGTTTTTAACATAGAAAATTTGGTATATAATGCATTAGGAGCACTTTTCGCTATGCAATCAAATTAAAAATTGTTACAATTTGCTACACGGGATGAAAATTAACATACCAGTTCATCAATATTAGCCATCATTACGCTTTCGCACACACTTTCAATATGAGTTTCTTGCTGCCATCTTTTAAATAAATTTCCTTCGTTTTGGAACCTGTCCCTCGACTTTTCTGGTACTAATTTACCATTCACTTGCTTAGCTCGGGCTAATATTTTCGCTGGAAGTAAAGCCTCTTTCTCCATTTTCTGCACTTGTAAATAAAATGGTATTTGTTATTGGTTGTTAAGGAAACAATGACATGTGCGATTTTTATGTTGACAGTAACCAAAATTAAATCGACAACGGCGATTTTAGTATTGTCACTTAGACACATTCAAGTTTAATTTCTTATAAAATTAGCAGTACGACGAAAAAAGTTGTACGTACCACGTGCAGTTAGGGCCGTAACAACCGCGGTCACTTTAGGGCCCTCCTTCGTCGGGCCCCAAACGGCTCCCTTGGTTGTTATGGCTATCCTAACAGCCCTTAATACGTAAATAACTATAACATTTTTCTTCTATCCTGTAACGTTCAACCCCAATATCTTGGAAAGTACTTGACTAATGCCCCGTTTTATGTCTGGTCACGGACTAACTGGCGGTAGACGCGAACACACCAGAGTAAAACGTTCGCGTTTTGGTCTGGTGCGTCCGCGTCCACCGCAAGTTCGCCCGTAACCAGACATTATAAAATCGGATTTAGGAAAAAAATGTTGTATGACTTCCAACGTGGTCATAGAAACTTTCATACACGACATTTAATTTTTTTGTGGGTAAGTTGATGTGGATTGACGCTATAAATAAGGTTATTGTAACTTCTCAAGATGGCGCAGCGTGGCGGAGCGGTTTGACACAAGCTCTAGGAGCGGGTGCTGCAAGTTTGAATCCCACTCAACCAGATTCAATTATATAAAATATAATCAAGCAACATACTTACATATATACTATAAAATTCATGAAATTCATGAAATTTCCACAAGTCATAACTTTAGTTAACAATGGCTATCTCTATTTCAATAATACTCTCACATAAAATAAATATAACCTCCAACGAATTGCATTCCACCCACAATGTTTATGGTAGTCGCGTTTCCAAACAGAATTAACTTTTTTTTTATATATACGCTCCGTGATTTACTTAAACGCGAACGAATTCGACACGCAAACCGTGCCCCAATTTATAGCTTTTTTCAACGCAAGCGTGTTTTTATTTTTATTTGTATATATGCGCGCATGGTGTACCCCATGTAAAATCGGTTCCCACCGTGGATAATTCAATTTAAAAAGCGTTTGCTCCGGGCGATCCGTAGCATCCGGTCTTCGTGTAATCAAATCAAATTAAGTCTCCGGGCGGCCATCAATTTCCTGTAATAATTGAAACATGCAGCAGCGTTCTTTTTTTTTCAAGACAGTTTAGTTTCTGAAACATCAAGTAAGCAGTAGTAATGGCTTTCGGAGGAGTTTTGTGTAAATTAACACGTCGTTGTGTAATTGTTGTTTAAAGCTACGCGCACACTTAGAAATACATGCCGTACCGATAAATGTGTTTTGACTCGTTTACAACTGTGTTAAGCAATTTTTGCCGATGCGTGCCGTCCGTCCGATTTCGTCAAGTGTGCGCGTAGCTTAACACAGCGTAAATATGCCGAAAAAAAAGCTATTATAAAATAGTACATTATTAAACAAGTTTAATAAGAGGGTCCATTGTGGCACGAGCGGGATTGAAGCACGACAGGCGTGACGCGCAAATTCTCTATCTCAGCGGTCGGCAACCCACATTGGCGTGTCACAAAACAGGTCATTCAGAGTACCGGACACTAAGCGTGTCACTAAAATAAAACCAGAAAATCTATTGCATTTTAAGACATTTTTATTTCGATTACGATACAGTTTTATAATAGTTAATAATTTTCACTTTCGCGGAGAGCCATCAAAAATCCTTTAGCATGCCACCTAGTGGCACGCGTGTCATAGGTTGCCGGGATAGACCAGCTATCTCATTCGGCAAACACGTACTTTGGGCTCTTAATACACAAATAGCCATTCTTGGTTAATAGGTACCTATTTTTATTAATGTTAATCGGATTTAACTTAATTCTTAATTCGTACTGCAGGCAACACTTTCTCTTATTTCTAAAATATATTTGTCAAACTTCGTTTAGACGTTCGATAAAATCGTCTGCTTCAACATAATAAAAAAACATATCATGGCTTGGTTTACAAAAACTTGATCGTGAATATGATTTGTTTCTATTTTATGGTCTCAGTCAAGACTTGCATTGTAGATATTACGAAAATAATGTTTTAAAATTATTAAATACAGTATTAAAAACAATTCATATAATTCAATTCTCATTGCACGCGTGGTAAAACATTTTGAACAATATAGCCGACCCAAAATATTGCGCAGTGAACATCTTAAATTTCAAAAGAGGGGACGCCGGAAACTCAATTATTCAGCGAGCGCCGCGCAAACACAATGTAAATCTAGACACAGAATCTATCACGAAGTGATAATTCATCTTCAATTCGGTGTTGCGGCTACGCGTAGATTTGTTATCGCGTTCTCTCCGAATACTTTCTCACTCTGCGCAAACATTACCTCTAGGTGTCACGACATTTTAGCACGGCTTTCACGATTTTCAAAAAATATTAAATGTAATTAAGGTTATTAAAATTGTATCTGATGGTAACCCTACCAAATATTGCTTACAGTCTATATTTAAGTTTTTGTTGAATTTAAGTGAAACGGTACAATTAGAGTTTGATGTAAGGATATTTTGATGCTATAATTTATATTTTATAACAGATAGCAAGGCCGCGCCATGGTATGTTGCCGCCGGGGTGCGAGGAAAAAATTACCGCCCTCTTTCAATGTGAAGAGGGGGGTAGAGAAAATGAAGACCATCTGTATATTATTTAGAAAGAAAGAATTTCGATATAAACAAAGAGATACGTTCGTGGATTTCGCGCTTGCATCCGTACACAAAGAATAAACAATCATCTCATTTCGCGGACGTACATATTACGAAAAAAAACGTATTTTAGGAGGAAAGATATTTTTTATGAGCGCAGATTTTAAATAAATTGTTTGAAAATTGGCTGCTTATAGAGTATTTCGCAAATGAAATCATCGACAGAAATTAAACAAATGAGATTCCGTTTTTTAATTTTGTATAAAAGTAGTCCTAATTACCAAATTAATTTAATTTGACCGTTCCGAAGGCAGGTGTTAAGATTAATTTATTTCTCTTTTTTCTGCGGGTACGATGCGGCGAATTAGTCTCTGGATCCAATGTGAAAGGATAAATAATCAAACCCTAACGAATTGTGACGGGATTAACCCCTAAATCAAATGTAGCACCTAATGAACAGTCTGATTGATGGCCGTTTTTACCGGAAGCAAGGTAAGGGAGATAATGGAAGCGCCGTGTTGCGCCACGCGACACGGATTCCCGTTCAGCGGGGATGTTCCTGTGGGAAATGCATATAGCACAAATGTAGAAATCGTCGGTTCACGTGCATTTCCTATTGTGGATTCAAGTTACGTCGACAAAACAACAAAAAAAGTTAGAAGAAGGTATATATTATACGTCGTACATACATATGATAAGGATTTATGATAAGTAATGTGTACATATAGAGATAAGAAGTAAATTTTAATAATCATCCATTGCTTTCCAAAGAAAATCGAAGCAGTTTTATCAAAATGTTCTCTATAAAATCGTTTAGTTGGCGTCTCTGTCTACTAGCTAATTATAATTTGCTCAACTTTGGATCAATTGTTTGTTTACCTCTCAACAAATTGTAAAACCATGCTTAATTTTCGTACATATATTTGCCCTTAGCAGATTCAATGCCAACGCGTTTCTTAGCTCTCACCACTCAATGAAAACCCTGGTTAAACCATCATGTTCCGCAGGGCTAAAGCGAAGAAGTTAGCATATACAAGTGTATAGATGTATAACTGGCTGACCCAGAGAAACCGGTAAAAATAGAATGTACTTGTGCACACCTTATTATCAGCGTCGTAACTAATACATAATTATTTTAATTTGCATTTTATGAGTTAATTGCTCCTTTAAAATTATCATACATTCCGCATTATTTAAATTACCAAACAAGATAATTTACCAAGAAGTGCACAATAGAGATACAGGCCTCCATTCGCTGCGCGCCTTCCTATCGAGGACAACGTTGGGACCAATTAGTGGAGGAAAAATTAGTGCTTTAAGTGCAGCTAATCCTCTTCCTGCTGCCTTCCTGCGGTGCCGTTCGTTTTGGACCTTAACTTCGCGGAATTACATTTGCCTGTCCCAACATGTTCCGACTTCGACGTTACCGTCGCACCCTACCACCACCCGTAAGAGCCACGCAACTCAGGAACAGAGTTGGGCGTGGAGGGTATCGAGCCGATGGAGCACTCCACGGACATTTATTCAGATTCACATTCAGATCAGAACAATCAGAACACACAAAAGACTTAGAACGACCAGTCATCAGTCACAATAAGATCAGTCGAACTACTAAGCCGAAGGTGCCGACGTGGCCATTATCGCCGACCGCCACTCCGCCTTCGCCGATGCTGCCGCCGACGCCATCGCCGCCGCCGAGCTACCGATCCTTCACGCCGCCAATTCAACGACGCTGCCGTTGCCGTCGAGCCAACGTCATCGCTGATCCGTCCGGTCATCTATCCAAGTACTTGCCGGGCGGGCACCCCAGTGCCTTGCGTAATCGTGTCGTGAAATGTTGTCTTTTATGTGACTTTACTTTCTTGAGTTCCCCACTTTTATGTATACCTTTCCTGAACTCTTAAACATTTTATTTTATCCTATAATGTTAACATGCCAATAACTCCTTAGCAACGAGTAACGTTAAGGTAACTATAACAACACCAGTGTTATTAAGAAATTCTTGATAACACTAGTGTTGTTATATGTATCTTAACAGATACATAGATATTAGTAAACAAACATGATTTCACTTTTTGACAGTTTTCAATAAAGATTTTTTTAAATTAAAGAAAATAGAAATAGGATAAAATAAACCATGTTACGACACACGTAACGTTATTTGCTTTTACATTACTCGAGAATTTAAATTTAATTCAAACTTTTCGCTCGTAATGTAAAAACCTTCAAAACGTTACTTGTTTCGTAAATTACTATTATGCCATTGTGTAAATACAAATCGGGTTTTCGACCATCTTACGATCCCCTCCCCACCCGTGACACGTGTCGCTCAATTGGAGGCCGAGTATTACCAAGAACTCGAGACGTGTGGGGGTAAAGTTTTTCCAGAGTGAGAAAGTATTCGGAGGACGTGAGAGAATGCGACAACAAATATCCAGAACCAATTGAATTTAAGTACTTCGTGCAACTCGCCTTGTCAACGGGGGGGTCGTAGCGAAGGGGTGGAAAACCCGCCCTCGATGACCTCCAGCTAGCTCTTGGAGTCAGTGTCGCTATTAGAACAGCACAAGAACACACAAGGATGGGACAGAGGCAGAAAATTCTGATAGGCGCGATAAGGATCGCTATTATTTACACACGGATGGTACAGTACAATAATGTTCAAAGTTCAAGAAAATATATACACACGAAAGTCAACAATAATAGTCACGAAAAGAAATAGTCACCAACACTTCACTTAGTTCGCACCAGGATGCCCGACGAGTTCGCGGAGAAGTGATCGGCGGCTCGGCGGCAAAGACAGCGGCGGCGACGGCATCGGCAGTGGTGGCGACGGCAGAGGCAGCGGCGGCGATGGCAGCGGCGGCGACGGCGGCGGCAGCGATGGCAGCGTGGCGTGAATGGGTCGGCGGCTGCGGCGTCTGTTGATCGGCAGCTGCGGCGTCGTTTGATCGGCGGCTGCGGCGTCGTTGGCTCGGCGGCTTCGGCTCTTCTCTCTCTGATTGTTGAGAAATGACTGATTGTGTTTCGTCTGCCTGAGAAAAATGACTGCTTGTCTGGGGAGCGCTCCATGGCCTTTTACGGGGTCCACGCCCTACTCTTATCCGGGTTGAGGATGGTGGTAGTGGTAGGGTGTGATGGGAGCGTCGAGGTCGGCGCACGTGTTCGAACCCCGGTAAATTGCTCTTCCAAGAACAATTTGGGTTCCAGCCGATTTCGTCACGTACGCAGGCAGCTGGGGGGTGGGGCGGATCAACAGTCCATTGTGTTGGCACTGGTAGCTGCACATTTCCACTAATAGTTCTGCGAAATGTCCTAACGACGTCCTCGATGGGAAGATGCATAGCGGTGTAGGCTTATCCCTTCATTGTATTGTTACTGGCAGCTGTACTCGAAAATTATCTCGTTGAAATTTCAATAATGCGGATTTATGTTAATATTGAGAAAGGAGCAATGGTTAACTCATAAAATGCAAATTAAGATAATTATGCATTTGTTAAGACGCGTAGATAAACTAAGCGTCGATAACAGCCTATGACCTGGAAGATACCAGCCACAAGAATCAAGGGAGTACGAGAAGCAGCGATGGACTTCGACGAAGCGATGGCCTTCAAGCAGCGGATGTACGGAGAGCGGGTGCATCACCTCCTAGAAAAGAACAAAAGAAGAAAATCTTCTGATGAATCAAGCAGAACGAGACGCGATCAGATGCCAGCGTGAGGAAATTTGCCATGGAACTGAGCTTCGTCAGGAATGTCTCAGTTGTGGCTTCGCCACCGAAGACGCCATCATTTCGGGTGTGCACCGCCTCCACAAGGGTACTTGATGCGTCAAAGAACGAGGAAGTGACGCCCATGGCCGTGGACCATCGTTGCAGCTGCAACAATCACCATCGACCCAGCACCAGATGGCAGTCATGGAGAACTTTTCCTCAGCGTCTCGAGAGCCCAGTTCCAGCCGTCAATACTGCTGTGGACTACCTTGAAGTCACCACCGCAACCGTCACCTTCGTAATTGTGCCGCCACCGACGGCAGCCCAGCTGTGCAATCATGTGCCCATCGACAGACTGTAGAAAAGACGTCTACCAGCAGTTACGCCAAAACTGCCAGTCTAGACGCTCGGACTAAGCCGACGCCAGCCAAGCCGCTAAATCCCCAACCAGCCACAGCCGCTCACCTCTCTCTGACCGCAAAGATGGATTCGCCGGTGCTGGGCAACCTGGACACAGTTGTCTCTGTGACCGCACAATAACTTGCAGCTATACCCGACTGTACCAGGAGAAGATGTCTGAGGAAGCGCAACCCTCCGGTCCATCGTCAGCTGCCTGAGGAAGCGCAGCCCTCCGATCAACCGTCAGCTGCCTGAAGTCCACAGGCGAGGCATCCTCCAAATACGCCGCTTCGTTCATAGATGCCGCCCTCCGGTCAACCCGTAGCAGCTAGTCATTTCCAGACGACGCAACTGCCCGGAGAAGCGACGCCCTCTGGTCCACCTGCAACTCGACAGACCGTAGAAAAGACGTCTACGCCAAAACTGCCAGTCTAGACGCCATGGACTAAGCCGGCACCAGCCAAGCCGCCGAATCCCCAACCAGCCACAGCTGCTCACCTCGCTCTCTGATTGCAAAGATGGATTCACCGGTGCCGTCCAACCTGATCACAGTCGTCTCTGTGACCACACGGTAACTAACAACTCTACCCGCGACATCTGTATAAGGAGAAGATGTCTGAGGAAGCGCCGCCCTCCGGTCCACCGTCAGCTGCCTGAAGACCACAGGTGCCGCGTCCTCCAAAGACGCCGCTTCGTCCACAGATGCCGCCCTCCGGACAACCCACCGCATCTAGTTATTCCCAGACGATGCAACTGCCCGGAGAAGCGACTCCCTTCGGCCCACCTGGAACTATCTGTCGTCAACCTAAAGTCAGCCATACACGCTACGGTCTACCGGAGAGGATACTTGTGCAGGTTTGCCTGCGCAGGTCAACCGCACGTCGGTAGCAGTTCTTTTTGCGATGGCATCGATTAAGGACGATGACGCGCCGGAATTGATAGGTCTTGCGTTAATTTTTTTCAATTTTTCCAAGAGCAATTTATAGGCAGCTTCTTTTTTGGCTCGATCATGGTACTCTTTGCTTTTGATTTGCCAAAGACATGGATGAGTTTTGTATATTTCGATAAAATCTTCAAGCACTTTTTTAATTGAATCTGGTGGCGCTATTTTCGCTTGTTGAATTGCAATACGATGCGAGCGACGCGACGACCGTCTGAGACAGACACTAGAAAACAACTACTGATGCGACCTGCGCGGGTGACCAAACTACATGCATACAGGCACAGGTACACCGTACGGTGTCACTCGAAAGAATTGATATTTTCGATCTTGTGCCGGTCGCCTGCGCAGGTTATAAAAACTGCACAGCTCTATTTCCACACACGCTTCAGTCTACCTGTACAGGCAGACCTCTTCGGTAGACCGTAGCGTGTATAGCCGACTTTAGATGCCGCACCAGCTGCGCAGAATGCTGCAAGCAACGGCCTCCCTGCCTGTAGATGGCAACCCTGGATAACCACGACTACCACTGTAGTGATCACGGCTATGGGCCGCGAGTTGTAACGCGAACCATGATCGCGTATAATGAATAATACCGGACTTAGTGTAAGTGCATAGCGAAAAGACGCAGAACCTAAGTGTAAGTGCCCTTATGAACAAACCGAACAATTCGTGTCCGCCTGATGACTCGCAGGCATCACCTAGAAACATGTAACACCGCCATAGTTTTGTGTACTCTGGGAAATGTTCTAAAACATCAAAGCGTTGGAACCACCACCGACCCCAACACCTGCCTAGAACTACCGACGGCCATCTGTCAGGAACAGAACAGAACATAAACGTATGTAGTGGCGCCCACCAACACACCAGTCCGCACCATCGGGCTCGACCACTTCCAGGACTGCCGCCACATCAAGTGCTCAGTCTGGCCCACCTGCTACCTGCAGCCGTGCCGCCCTCCTGCAAGGATCAACCCTACACCAGAGGATCACACTAGTCATCCGGATGCTCCGCCGGGCTCACCTGCGATCAGCAGACGTGCCGCCGCCGCCAGTAATCCCGCAGCAACGGACCTGCCGCAAACCAGGTTCATCGCGCAACGAATGCTCCACCGACTAGGCATTCCACAGCACCAACCAATCATACCTGGAGGACCTGCAGCTCACCACCGTCCGCAACACTCGACAACCAGATCTCCTACCGGGTGCTTGCTAACTGGCCCACCTGCGACCAGCAGCAGTGCCGCCTCCAGCCACCCAGAAGTTCCACCATTACGCTCAGGCAAAGCACTAATGTATAGGGAATTACTTACAAATGACGTACGCTGCTGTCGCGCATGACAAACTGTGTCCGTCCCAGAAGTAAATTTTGCACCGGTGCTTACCATGGCGCTGAATCTGAAAATCATGTTATGACATCTATGCCAGAATGGCAAAGGGCAATACCTGTAAGATATAGATTGGTTGAAAATATAGAAACATAGATAACTGTTGCGATTACCTGGTTCGTCACAACCCTGACCCTCTGCATTTGCATATTATTACTTGGGTCCGTTATATGCACTAATTATTTCTCGGGTCAATCCCGCGTAACTACTCTTAATGTAGTTTTACTTACATGCGCATTGTATATCTTCATATTTATTATAATTGTTCGAAAATGTGCGCAAATTGAACCAGGGGCTATAAACAGCTTAGCGGGTAATCCCAACATCTGCGTGACAGACCCGTGAAGCATTTGGAGAAAATTGATAACGAAGCAAGGTGGTGGTAATTTTCGGTTTATCAATAACCAATCAGACCGATTTACATTACCACCACTCAGCCTTAGATTCCACCTCCAGCCCCTTAGAAAAACATCAAAACAATCATCAAAAACACTTCCACTCAAGTCTTTGAGAAAAGGAGATCAAGTACGGTCGTGGCAATTTAAAAAAAAAACCTTTGCAAATTCATGTAAATACTGTTTGTTTTAATATATTAATTCGTTATAAGAAATACCTATCATTATTTGTAACTTGACATCCAAGTTGCAAATTGGGTCGAAATTGAAACGAACGGATACAAATCCGCAACAGATAACAAAAATTAAAATGATCCTCTACAAGTGCAAATAAAACTAACAGAAACTTGGATAATCCATTAAATTGCGGTAAATTTGTAATAAAACTTTTGTTTGACGTTATAATATTCAACTTCCTGACTCGTGTTTCGGCTTATTACAACTGTAAGTTCCTTTGAGAATGGTTGTAATAAACCGAAACACGTGCCAGAAAACTGGATATTATTTTAACCTCAAACCCAATAAGAGTTTTATTTCAAATACACCTATAATTGTTTAAAGTGTGTAATTGGATTTTACGCATACGATATTGGGTTAATATATTTAATTCTAATATTTAAAAAAATATTGTAACACTGACAATGAGTCAATGCTTAGTTATTGCTGTTATTTTATTAATCATTTAGTTTTAAACAAATTTCTACAATTTTTCATCAAGTAAAAAAAAAATAATTGGATCTCGATTAGTTCCGTACCCGCACACTTACATAAATCTCTCCCGCTTAATATATTATCATATTTAAGAAGCAATTTTATCTCCCCCACCCTCATCCATCTTTATACCATCCTGATGTTTTATTGATGCGCCCGCGAAATTTATTACAAATTGCACTGATGTAAAACACGGGATCAATTTGTGTTTACCGTTCGGCTGATTTTTAAATTCGTGATTTATACGGACAGCAGCATTAAAAATTAATGGCTGCTCCGCCGGTGAAGAGGTGATTCCTCCCTCTGATAATTTAATAACAATAAGTGGGGCAGGCCGCAAGATATATATCTTCATTGTGGACCTGTCAGCGCCAGGTAAGTCGGTCCCACAGGTAATAATATATCACCGCTACATCCGGAAACTCCATTACCATCGACACGTAAACTGCAGAAAGAATGGGAAAGAGGAGAGAGTCACATGGTGATTTCTTGAGGAAGTGAAGAGGTCCAATTAATGAAGAACTAGTTTGTTCCAATTAATGACGGTCGGGAATAAAATGAAAACTTTCTAGTTAAGTTTCTTATCGTTTAATAGGAAGTCCGCTTGATTAAACGGAGATTATCTTAACTGTCCAGCGAATTTATTATTCTTATTAGGGACCCTGGAGGGCAATTAATGGCGACGGGGAGGCTGAAATAATTACGCAGATAGTGGTCGTGGCGCGGGATAATTGATCGTATTTGGGCGAGATACCGGCCAACTCTGCAATTTCATTGCGTCACGGGCAAATTGCGAGACTGCTCGATTCGAGTGGAAGATATTAAAAGCCAAACTAATCTTTATAATTAGAAAATAATCTGTTGCACAACACGCAAAAAGGGCTTGCAAGTCGTTATTTTATTTTAAGGATAAATCATTCCATTCTGAAATATGAATATGAAATAAATCTGTATTAACTTTTAAAATGATTTTTGCTTAATTATATCCATCCACTTAAAATAAATTACAAGTCCATTAAAATGCCTCCAGAAATAAATCATCGGGGCGACCGCCGCGTGTATCTTTCTGCCATGATTGGCCGTTAATTAATCATCTCTTCCGACAGGAATGCCCCATGGGCTTAGAGTACTTAAATTAATGGTAAAGTTCACAGTTATGAAAATCTTCATGGCATCATCACCTCGACATGAAAACTTAACTTACCGTGTGAAATTTTGAATTATGGACTACAACAGTGGTTCCCGAACTTTTTCGATTCTCGGCGCCTCTGCCGGATCCAAGTTTTCCTTCACCAAATCTTACACTTTGTGAAATAGCAAATGATCACATCCTATCACATTCAACTAAAATAGTTATTATAAATGAAACACTTTATTTGCTAAAATCACACGATTTATTAACAAAGAAAGTGTTTTATTTATAATTTAAAATGCATCACGAAGTAAACGCCTCCAGTGCAGGGTTCGGACGATATATATCATCGGATATATATCACGATATATATCATGATATATATCGTGATATATATTCGATGATATATATCATGGATATTTATAAAACACACAATACCAAAAAATTCCTCCGTTTTTCAAATTTTTCCAGTTGCAGCAATATGAATAGTAAGCATGTGCTCTAATCAGGGGCGGCTCGTTATACAGAGCCAAGGAGTCATGGCACTACCCGTAGTTTCAAAAATTTTAAATTAATTCTTAAAACACTTTTTCACCAGTTACTTTGGTCTAGGAAGATAAATCGTTCTTTCTTCAAAAAATAAAGAGGGCGGGGGGGTCTATATTGTATAAGTGGTTTTACCATCTACATGTTCCACGAACCGCCACTGATTATAGCTGGTAACAATATGACAACCATCAAAAGTTGAAAAGGTGAGAAAAAATTGCAGTCTGCGCTTATAAAAATTGTAAAAAATTCATTTCGGCCAAAGTAACCTTCAAAATTTCAGAATGCATCCAGAATGAACCTAACTTTGATAATCCACTTCAATATTTGACACATCGTGGCTGGAAACAAAATGGCAATCCTCAAAAGTTGAAAAGCAGAGAAAAAAAAATTGCAGTCTGCGCTTATAAAAATTGTAAAAAATTCATTTCGGCCAAAGTAACCTTTAAAATATCAGAATGCATCCAGAATGAACCTAACTTTGATAATCCACTTCAATATTTGACACATCGTGGCTGGAAACAAAATGGCAATCCTCAAAAGTTGAAAAGCAGAGAAAAAAAATTGCAGTCTGCGCTTATAAAAATTGTAAAAAATTCATTTCGGCCAAAGTAACCTTCAAAATTTCAGAATGCATCCAGAATGAACCTAACTTTGATAATCCACTTCAATATTTGACACATCGTGGCTGGAAACAAAATGGCAATCCTCAAAAGTTGAAAAGCAGAGAAAAAAAAATTGCAGTCTGCGCTTATAAAAATTGTAAAAAATTCATTTCGGCCAAAGTAATCTTCAAAATTTCAGAATGCATCCAGAATGAACCTAACTTTGATAATCCACTTCAATATTTGACACATCGTGGCTGAAAACAAAATAGCAATCCTCAAAAGTTGAAAACCAGAGAAAAAAATTGCAGTTTGCGCTTGTAAAAATTGTAAGAAATTCATTTTGGTCAAAGTAACCTTCATTTCAAAATTTTTTTAATTTGACGTCAAATATTTTTACAATTTAAATGTTATTTTTTTACTATCTTGTAAGCAACTGTGTTTGTTTGCAATAAATAAATATAATATAAATAAAGTATGTGCATTATATAATTAATAAGTCATATAAACATAAATATTAATGACCAAAAATAAATATCAAGAAGTTGATATATATCGGATATATATCCGATATATTGATATTTATATAAATATCGGATATTTTCCGAACCCCGCTCCAGTTTAAATCAATTTGAAATAAATTCAAATAAATTCAATAAAACGAAATGTAGTCTGAATATATGAATATTCAACCTGTTCGTAACTCTGAAGCAAAAATTAAGTGTTACTAAGACTTACTAAGAATTTGAAATAGTTATTTACATCACTAGTCCGGTAAGTGATATATTACAGTATGAGTTAGATATTTACGGACGAGGAATTCTGGACGTCTGGAATTCCTAAACGAGTACATTTTATTATTTTACACTGTGAATTCGATATTCCGCAATTTAACTTTTTCAAATTTCGTATTCGGCTCACAAACAAATATAATTCTGCATAAAATCACATCACGTGCTTTGTTCCATTGCAACGGTATGTTTTTGTTTATTTACAAAACAAAAATTGATGATAAACCACATTGCGATGTTTCTGATGAACTTTTAATAAAAGCTGCTGAAACAATGTAGTATTTGGACATTCAAAAATTGATTTAAACCGAAAAAAAAAATGTAGAAATTAAAGAAATCTGTTGAAAACATATAAAGGGTACCCCAATAGATAATTTCAGTAAATGAAAAATATTTGTAGATCTCAAAGAAATTTATTGAAAAGATACGGAGCTTTTATTTTAAACTGAACATACTATTATTAACGCCTATGTTCAATTGTAAAATAATCACATCAACGCACGGCATTTAATTGAAATTGAATGCAACCAAATATACAAAGGTGACAGTGACACAGCTTAACGCATTATGAATAAAGTTAGGTTAATTAAATTAAATACGGTTTCACAGAATTCCGTTCGTTTGCCTTTGTCTTCATTTGATAATTGCTGATGATTTGAAAACTTGCAAGTATTGTATTTAAATTCTTTTAATGCATCATAAACGGAAGCTGAACTTATTTGAAACTGTGCTGCAATAACTCTTAAAGATGATATGGGGTTCTGTTTTACGTAACATAAAATGTTGAGTTTCATCTCTTCCGTTAAAATGTGACTTCTTTTAGCACTTTTACTACAATTACTCATGCAGCCAGTATTGTTAAAATTATGGACACTATTGAAAATTGTTCCGATGGATGGAAGTTGTCTGCTCGGGTATGCAACCGAAAACAAATCTCTAACACTTAGAGTGCTGTTCCCGATCTTTTACCAATTAATTATTTGTATTCTTTCTTCGGTGGTGTAATATATTTCTATTAACACAATTATTAATTAAATAAAACTGGGTAAGTACGGTTGCCTACCTATTAATGCGTTGCTGTGATTATTTTACAATTGAACATGCGCATTAACAATCATATATTCAGAGTTAAAATAAAAGCCCAGTATAACAGATACTTCGGGATTTCATTTTTTAACCCTTTGTACTCGGAGGCATTTTTCGCTCGGGCGAACCAGCAACTCGAGATGAGTTGCTGGTTAGCCAGAGGCGAGTTACAGGTACTTTAAAATCATTGGGTTGGGTTAGGTAGGGTTGGGTAAGGTTGGGTTAGGTGAGGTTAGGATGCATCACACCTCCCGGGCGTCGTAGTAGCGCCGCTCGAGTGGACGCATCAAATCGCCTGGGCGCCGTAGCGGCGCCGCTCGAGTGCAAAGGGTTAATAATAACATAATGGTTTATTTTATTAGAGAGTAAGTCATGGCAGTTGTTTTACAAATAATGTTCTCTAAATGTTTTTTTTCAGCTGTTTCTACATTCTGACCATTCTTTTGATAAAATGGTCAATAACCTTTTTGGTGTGCAATGTCATTAATAACCTAACGAATGTCTTGCTTCAGGTCATGAATCGTCTGTGAATCGTCTTGATAAACTTTGTCCTCGAGGAAGCTCAACAAGAAAAACTCGAAGGGACTTAGATTGAATGATTTTGAAGGCCATTAATATCACAATTTCGACAAATTATGCGTCCAGGAATACGTGTCCGTAATAAATCCAAAATTTCCTTTGCCGTATGACACATGACGTCATCTTGTTGAAAGAACGTTTTGCAAAACTGCATATCATTCAATTGAGCCCATAAAAAAATATGTTCGATCCATGACGAGAAGCTTCTGGAATTTTCGGCAAGATGTTCACATGACTTTTTTCCAAAAATATTTTTCATAGTTCCGGATAGTTCTGATTGGTGTTTCCCATAGTTCTGTTCGATCCATGACGAGAAGCTTCTGGAATTTTCGGCAACATGTTCACATGACTTTTTTCCAAAAATATGTTTGATAGTTCCAGATAGTTCTGATTGTTTTTCCCGTAGTTCTTTGTGAGTTCTATCCATAGTTGTCATGAAATATTTAGATTTAACCAATATTAAGTGAGTAATATGAATTTGAATATTTCGAATTTCCAACTTTGAAAATTTTTATCTCTGCAAATTAAAAATAACTCTTTTCTAAAAGTATCAGGAACTATAGTACTAACCCGAACACATCTTAACCCTTTCGGCCCTGGTGATGGCAACTGCCACCGCAACATTTACATGTCTCTACTTACTATGACAATCCATATTTTTGCTGTTTATCACTAGATGTCGCTTCAACAAAGCCTCACTAATTAATTCCTATACTAATTAATCAAATGAGTTCAAATTTTGTATTTATGGTCTTAAGAAGCTCCCCATCAATAATAATTAACAATTTTTTTTTCAAATTTAAAAATCCAGTGCTGAAAGGGATAAAACTAGTTTAGAACTATTCGATTATAATGTTGGGGTGCGGTGTCAAGTAGGCATCCCATTTTTCAAAAAATTCCTGACAGCTCAATTTCCAAAACCCAATGTCGACTTTTAAATTATTACAGGTTGATAAACTTTAATGGTTCCGTAAATTGTAACGAATTACAAATTAATGCATTCAAGGTGTTCACGCTTTCCATTATAACGTAATTGTATTAATTGATGAAACCACTATCGGATGAAACAATTTGTGTCTGACATTAACTTTAATTATATAAATGCTATTTATAACGAAACAGGTTTTTTTAGAATTTCGTCATTTTAAAAGAAAAAATTATCGCCTTAACATATACTTAGCAGTACCTTGTTGCTTCCTTATCCGTGACCACATTTTACTGATTTTATGATTAAAATTTAACATTTAAATTGATTTGTGTTTTACGTAACAAATTCCTGTATTTTACTTCCAGATTTCAAATTCGGGGCGTTTCTCCATTAGAACATTAATCTTTTTCATTTTCTGATTTAAACGAATACACCCCTTAATCAATCATCTATACCAGACGTTCCCAATCTCTGGTTAGCACCGGCACCGAAATACCGGCACGCGATTAGTGAATAGAATAATAATAAATACAACATTTTTGAGCGAGCCAATCAACGAAGAAGATAGTCGTCACAATTTTTTTGTACTAAAAAAAAATGGAAAAAAAACAGGTTGAATATTCATATATTCAGGCTATATTTACAAGCAAACATGGATCGTGTGAATGGTGTCAGTCTAATCAACTATTTCTAAATATTGATAAATGTAAAACAGTATCATTTACTCGTAAAAATCACACTCTGGCTTATGATTATACAATTGGGGATGCAACTATCTGTTGAACAGCTGAAATAAAAGACCTAGGGGTTATATTTGATTCTAGGCTTAATTTCAATTCTCATATTTCATATGTTTGTAATAAATCAATGAAGACATGGGGATTTGTTTGGAGAATTTGTAAACTTCTGAATGTCAGCTGTTTGAAACGATTGTTTTGTGCCCTTGTTCTACCAATTATGGAATATGCCTCTGTGATTTTGGACATATTATATATAATATCCACAGATTAGAAGCTGTCCAGAAGAAGTCCTTTCGTACACTTGAGTACAAACTGGAGAGGATTCATGAACAGGGAAGCTATGTGGATATAATGGTGGAATTCAACATGAAGACTCTAGCTGATCGTCGCCAAATAAACGACTTGTGCATTCTCTATAAACTCAATAATGGATTGATTGAATGTCCAGAAATTATTTTACAGTTAGATTTTTATTTTTCACCAAGTAATCGTCGATTAAGAGAATTGCCATTGTTCCGTTTGAAGATTTTTAACACGAATATTTGTGCAAACAACCCGCTAAGTAGGATGATGCGCTCAGCTAACAACTTTAATGAGCAATCCTGGTTCGATTTATTTAATACATCATATGTTAATTTTCAAAATTGCCTTAAAATGTATATATCTTAAATGTATCAATTAGAAGATATTATTTTATTTCAATTCTTACCTTATTTTCTATTAAATTTGTATTATTTACTTTAGTATTAAGTCACATGAACTTGGCAATGTTTTTTGTATTTAATTTTGTGAAATAGAGGTTTCCCGTTTGTAAATAAATAGATAAATAAATTAAAAAAATAAATAAATATTTCGTTTTATTGAATTTTTTGTACTAGTTTTTTTTTAATATTTACCTACTAGTATGCCACTATATTGTCTACCTTCTTGAAAAGATTGAGAACTTCCGAACTTTACGAAATATTACCCCTTCCCGTTCCTCTACAATTTCCACACCAAGTATACTTCCGTAAATTGGGAATAATTAAACGGGCGCTAGTTTCAAGGACGAGGCCGTAAAAGGGCCACAAATAAACTTTACGACGGTCCAGGATCGCGGGGGCGCGATTTTCGATGGAATTTGAAGGAATGCCCCTAAGAGAAGAAGAGTGGTTACGATGTATACCTGGCGAGGAATGTCGGGAATGCGGTCTGTCCACGCCTCTGCGCGGTACCTTGCCAGATGTACTCCTCATCTGTCTGAAAAAGTCGTGAGGTTTTTAAGAGACCGTGGAATGCGAAACGACCCCCTGAAGTTAATAGCCAGGCGTACGAATGAAAATCGCCTGGAGATGTTTATTCAGCGTGTGTCAGAAGAAACAATGGCAATTTTAAACGAAAACGTTGGCACCTTTCAATTTACAAATATTTTGATACATAAAATAATAATGACTTTTAAATTAGTTTTAAAACCCCTGTTATTTCATTACGTTTACAAAACTGATAGAAGCGCTCCGTGGTGGAGAGTTTTGGTGATAGCTTTCGGTGCGGGCGCTGTGTCTTCGAGTCCCGGCCGGTGAGGATATATTAACGAAAATATGCTCTTTGGGTCCAACAAAAAATTACAAATAATTGGTTGTGGCAGAATTTCTTAGTTACTTATGCCAATTTCCCTATATCATTCGAGCGCTCTAATCCGCACCCTTGCTTAAAGGGTAACACCACCCCTGAGATTAAAAAAAAACGATTTTTTTCCGAAATCATTAGTTTATTGTCTTAAGTATAGAATACAAAAGTTTTTACAACGAAATTGAAACAACATTATATTGCTAAAGCTAATTGAATGAAAAGTGTTTTTACACGAGTATTATAATATTGATAAAAAAAAGTAAAGACCACAAATAATGTTGCTAATTACACTCGGCGTCAAAAAAAGCGCCACTTGAATAATCGCGAAAAAACTCGATTTTTCAAACCGTCGTAACTTGGTTCAATTTGGTCGAAAATCGATGAAGCTTTCAGTTTGGGAAAGATTCAAGTTTTATCTTTAAGAATGTAGTTGATTTTGACCCCAAGTCCAACCTACCCTCCGTAACAACGTGATGGAAAACAAATGTTTTTTATGTAAAAAATTGTCTAACTTTGACAAGCTGTACCGTGCGCAAAAAAAAATCGGCGGGAAGTTTCACCACAATGGCAGAAAAATTTAATAAATTCCCTTCAAATGCCTTCAAAATTCGAGTCGTTTCGATGATTTGGAGCAAAGTTCTGAATTTTTGAAAAAAATTACATTTTTCACTTTTTTGGCCATAACTTGAGTAAATTTGCACCAAAATCGATTAACTTTTGCAGTCTGAACAGTTTCAAATTTTCTCTTCAACGTCATGTGAATTGTTTTGTTGCTAAAACAATTCCACCCCCTGCCACCCCCTAAAGGAAAAAAAATGTTTTTGAAGTTTAAATGTGCAAATTTGGTTTCTTGTACCGTGTGCAAAAAAAAATCGTAGACTCAATCGGTCAGCATGGCAATAAAGTTCAATCATTTTCCTCCAATTTCCTCCAAAATTCAAGTCGATCCGATGATTTGGCGCGAAGTTATGCAGTTTTGAAAAAAAAATACATCTTGCGCCTTTTTGGCCATAACTAGGCGAATTTCGCACGAAACTCGATGGGATTTTGCGATCTAAGAAGTTTTCGACTTTCGCGACCCCCTGAAAGCCCCTACAAAAAGTGTTTTGGATTGACAAAAAATGTTAAATTTTTACAACTTGTTTTCATTTTCAATGTCATTTCTTTCAAAAATTCATAACTTTGCTCCAAATCATCGAAACCACTCGAACTTTAAAGGCATTTGAAGGAAATTGATTAAATTTTTCTGCCATTGTGGTGAAATTTCCCATCGATTTTTTTTTCGCACGGTACAGCTTGTCAAAGTTGGACAATTTTTTACATAAAAAACATTTTTTTTCCATCGCGTTGTTACGGGGGGGCTGGGTTGGACTTGGGGTCAAAATAAACTACATATTCTAAAGGATAAAACTTGAATCTTTCCCAAACTGAAAGATTCATCGATTTTCGACCAAATTGAACCAAGTTACGACGGTTTGAAAAATCGAGTTTTTTCGCGATTTTTCGAGTGGCGCTATTTTTTACGCCGAGTGTATAAGCATTAGCCAGCAATGGATACTGAAGTTTTCGAAAGTCCATTTACGAAATACTGAGCGATGTTGAGTAGATTAACATACCTCAATATCATAAGCAAGATATTAGTAACCAACACTTTCTCAAAACACACTTTTTCAATTCTATTCGTACAATTTTTAGCCGATTGACTTGACATTTCTACACAATCTTCTCCTATATATCATGCAACAAAGTACGTAGGATTTTTGTGAAATATTGGAAACTCTTTTTACAATTGCAATTTTTGTATCAGATTTTCGACCAAAAAATGGTACTTTTTCTAAAAATAGCTGTTATTTTGCAACAAATGAATATTTTTTAAAACTGATACGTACTTTGTGATTTCAGTCAATATAGAACATAAAAATGTGCCGTTATTTTCTCTAGCACAAACCGAATATCATGTAGACAAAATGGCGTCCCGAAAAAGAGTCAATTGCGGAAGTGTGCCGATACGCCGCTATTTGCAACAATTATAAACAAACAAAAATTTGTCAGTACTTAAATACATGCACAATAAAATGCTTTTTCTGTTATTTAAATAAAGCTACTCATATGCTCTAAAAAAATTCCCGAAATTAGATTTGATTTTAGCGCCCCAGGGGTGGTGTAACCCTTTAAAAAGAAAAAGTAAATTGATACATTTAATAATAATAATAATAATAATAATATCATTTATTTACAATGTATGTACAGTAACCATTAATCATAAATATTATAGTCAATTGGTACGGCACAAACATGGAAAAATGAAGAAGTGCACTTTACTTATAAACAGGCTAATTGAAGCATTTGAATTTACCTTGTGATGTATTACAGTAAAACAGAATATTTTTTTAAATTATTTAGTTGCACAAAATTTTGAAGACGCACCTTTTATTAAGTTTATAGAATTATTAATTTCTGTATACAAAAATAAATTTCAACTTTCACAAATTGTGATGGGTAGCATTCACATCTTTACATTTTTTCCACGATTTCATTATTTTCTCATGCAGAAATGTTCAAAGAAGACAATGCTTGTGAATTGGAGTGATTAACACTAATTTGGAATAGTATAAGATCATCATTACTTTTTTGTCTCACCACTGTGCACTGTGATAAATAATGTGAGTAAAATGAGTTTATTTAATTTATTTCTTTGTCAAATTAGAAACTTGACACCCAAAGCAAAAGCAACAATTTATTTACGGGAGAGAAATTTAATTTGTATTTTATTTAAATAATTGAATTTTTTATTGTTGGTGTTGTAATCAATGGTTGCTGGGTAATATGTAATTGGTGTAATAAAATGACGTACGTCCCAGTATTTAGTTGAAATTTTATTTTTCTGAACTAGTTTCGGATATTAATCCATCTTCAGCAGAAGATTATTAGATTATTAGACGTTTTTTTGCTGAAGATGAATTAATATCCGAAACTAGTTCAGAAAAATAAAATTTTAACTTAACACTGGGACGTACGTTATTTTATTACACCAATTGAATTTTTTATGTTATCCGATTTTTAGTCTAAAATTTTTGGCAGGAATTTATTTAAAATAGTAATCATAAATACAGTTTTAAAAGTGAATTGTCGAATACACTGTGTTCTCTGCATGCCCTCTAGGTACGGACGCATTTATTTTCTTATAATAATTGGATTTTGGGTTCAACGCGCATCGGCAACCAAGGTCATTAGCGTTTATAATAATTGTTAGAAACAAATTAGATACTAATGTTTTGACAATTTAGAAAAAGGAATTCGTCACGGCCTCGGGAAATTTATTTTCAATTTATTACCCAAATAATTTGTTTCGATATCTTCGAAACTTTAGTCGTGCTTAACTGGACGCATTTATTTTCTTATAATTATAGAATTTTGGGTTTAAAGCGCATCGACAACTTAGGTCATTCGCATTTATAATAATTGTTAGAAATAATTCAAGTACTAATGTTTTGACAATTTAGAAAAAGGAATCCGTCGCAGCCTCGGGAAATTTATTTTAAATTTATTACCCAAATAATGTCTTTTCATATTTTCGAAACTTCAGTCGTGCTTTTACAAAAACGTTAATTATGTTTACTCGCCCTCTGTAACTACAAAGTATTGATACTAAAAACGTTTGATTGAAGTTGTTTTCTAAACATATACTTAATTGTAATATTTTTTGTTTTGTTTCAGCGTTACGCCTGGCCTTGGTTCTATGACCATTAGCCACCATTAAATGTTTAATAGATATATAAGTTATAAATAAAATGAATAAATGAACAAATAAATAGTGAAAGACGTATACAAACAACCACGAACCAGAACGCATACTTCTCGAAACCGAAAAGTCTTTCGCCCGGGCTGGAAATCGAACCCACACGGCCGCGGTGCAACCGGCATAAGGCGCTCGCCTCTACCCACTACGCCAACGGACCACCCTCATTGTAATATATTTTTGTAGTTAGATGTACAAGATTCAAATCAAAACATAGGATCATTCTTTTGAAAAGAATCTCCGATGATCAGGAATTTTTCTAGAACTTTTCTTTCAAGACTTTATTCACAAGAGTTTTTTTCAGGATTTTTTGCAGGACTTCTTTTTAACCTTGAAGATTTGCTCTTCAGGAATTTTTCGGATTTTATTTACCGGAATTTTTTTCAGGCCTTTTTTCAGGATTACCTCTTTCAAAAAATTATTTTCAGGAATTATTTTTCAGGATTTTCTTTCAGGATATTTTTTCAGATCTCCTTCTCCAAAACATTTTCTAGATTTTTTTGGGACGATTTTTAAAGGCTTTTAAACTCTCCATTGCATATTCCAAATGGGATCATAACAATTTTTGTTAGGCAAGGTGCTATCTTACGAAATAAATAATTACTAAAATAAATAAAAAAATATTCGTCAACTGTAAGAGATCCCCAAAAAAAATCTATCGCAAGACTTTTTGATTTTGTTCTTTATTTCTCAACTGGCAAAGGCGTTTCCAGCCAACTAGTCTAGGGGAAGTAATTAAAAAAAAGATAAATAAACTGGTGCTTCCGCTCTCATACACCTATTCCGTGAAATCTCTCTGTCCTTTTCCAACGTTTTAAAGCGTTGGAAAAATTTACCGGGTATATTATTTGTTTGGAATATGGAATATCGATAATTTTAAACAATACAAATTGATTAGCGAAAAAATCTTTTGAAAAAATTTGAAACCGCCACTGTCAACAGGTAGAGCAAACATGTTCGTACCGCGCACAGAAAAAACTAAATAAACCGATTACAAGTAAGGAAATGGAGCAATTCTTAGAAATATTGATTTGGATCTCTCTCATCAGACAACTTTCCTCAAGCAAATACCGGGCCGATAAAACCAGAATGATTCAAATTACGGTAGTCATGTCTTTAAACAAGTTTGAATAACTCGAACGTTTCTTGATTTTTTTTTTGGTAATTGTGTTGCTGCCAAAAATACTGATAAAATTACGTCAGTACTAAACAAAATAAAAGATTAACAAATTTTATAAAAAAACATAATTTTGCCTTATTGCTTTAACCATTTCATGTAAAAATTTATATTTTTATGTTTAAATAAATCATGCAATAGCGGATTAAGACAATTTTCTGGATTGTATTTTCAGGTTTTTTCAGGATTTTTTTCAAGACTTTTTCAAATTATTTTCAGAAATTTGTTTCAGGATTTTTTTTAGAATTACTGTTCTAGATTTCTTCGGAATTTTTTTCAGAACAGTTTTACAGGACTTTTTCGCGATATTTTTACACGTTTTTTCAAGATTTTTTTGTCAAAAAAGTTCGATTCAGGACTTTTTAAAAACTTCTTTTATAAGGATTTTTTTTTCAACTAAAGAGACAACCTTATTTGTTGCAGAAGCATTAAATAAATTTATTTTTAGGATTTTTTTACAGGACACTTTTTTAACCTTCCAGGCGGGGCGCCCTAAATCTAGACACCGTAGCGGGTGCTGGGTCTCTGAGACCCAAACAAAAGAACAATCTCCTACATAAAATTTGACTAAATCTTATTTTTTTAATTTCAAATAACTAAAATATCATACAAACTCTTCGCTTTTCAAACGTGAACTAAAGAAGCAATTATTAAGACAGCTCGAAAAAACAGTTTCCTGAAAATTGACGAACGTTTATTCGCTCACCGGGCCTCACAGACTTGGCGCCCGGCCTGGAAAGTTAAGCATTTTTTTCCCGACTTTTTTTCAGATTTATTTTCAGATTATTTTTCAAAAAAGTCTCATGAATTTTTGCTGGACATTTCTTCAAAACTTTTTTTCTGGTCTTTTTTTAGCACTTTTCCCGGACTTTTTCGAAGTACTTGTACTATTGTTATTTATTTCTAAAAAAATAATGTGGAAAGAGATGTAATTTTGGGGCATTTCTCAAACAGCTTTCCTACTACTGAACCTGATTGAGAACCACACCGCACGTTTATTTACAACCAAACATTTAATATGTAATAAACACGTGTTCAATCAATTTAGTTAATGTATCTGCAACCAGCAAGAGCTTCTAATTTAATTTATTTAATATTTGATAATAAACATATGTTATAACATTCTTGTTTTTATCGTCCGGTGGGAAGATTTTTTTTTAGTAAACATTAACTTTTGAAATAAACACATGCCAATTTGCCACCCTTAAAGCAGATGTAATTCAAAGTAAATAGGTTTTGTTTGTGTAAGCATTTCTAAACAGTCTCGTCTTGGTGATTCGTGGGAAATTGTGTAACAGATTTTCTGATTGGAATTCCGAAATGTATTTGTTTACGTATTCTCTTTTAAGCGTTATTATTTTTCATAATGGAGCTTTTAAATTGGATTTGATTAGGTTCATCCAGAAGGTATATACAAATATTGTTTCCTGGCAATTTATATTTATTTACCAAAATATTTGCCTTCGGGAAATACGAGAAAATTAAAAATATAATTAAAATAAAACGAGTAACTTTGTTGGTATAGTACAATCGCCCAGAGGTGACAGTGACTCATAGCTCCATGTTGCGTGAATTAAGTTTCTAGTAAACGTATGTCCATAAAATAATTCGATTCAGTCTAGGCGGGAAATTTAAACATTCTCGAGCGTGCAAATATTTTCCCGACAAAATTTTGCGAGTGTATTTTTCGGCAATCGATGAAGACAACTGGAAATTTGTCATTAAATTTAACCTTTTTATAAATGAAATGGATACAATCAATTCTGCTCTTAACTAAATCGAAATCAGCAGAATATAGCAGACTTTCAAAGTCACAAAATGGACCGCGTTATTACGCACCTAATTTCTTCAATCTGATACCTGATCAAATTAAAACTCTTGGTTTTTCAGCCTTCAAAAATATTGAATATAGTCAAGCACTATTTAATAGAGAAATGTTTTTACAACATAAATGACTTCATCACAACAGATCATACATTTTAAATATACGTGTTGATCTGCCCATTTTAATACATTATATTACTGTTTTAATGTGTTATAGCTATAGTTATAGTTTTTTATCTTAAATTTATGTAATTTCAATTATAACATTCAATTTTAAAACTTGTGTACATCTTATTGTTGTGTTAGTTTTAAGTATTCACCATGTTCAACTTTTATTTTTATTATGACCTGTGTAAACAATCTTGTATAGCACGAATAAAGTAAAGTAAAGTAAAGTAAAAGTAAAGAAATCGGAGACGGTCGAAACCACATACAGGCACGTGAATTTTGAGGTTAGAATGGATAGAATAAGAAAAGACATACGTTGCACTTAGCCCTTAAATTTACATATCGACATACGTTTCGTATTTTATTTCGTTTTTCTTAAGCCTGCGAACGAGTATAGATATTTATCCAGACGCGATTATTAGATCGAAAAAGCATGAGTCACTGTCATCTTTGCGCGATTGTACTATATCGCTTTATTAAATCGTTGTCACTACAGTTTCGATAATTTGAGGTTGTCATTGTTATGTACCCGATAGTAATAACTATTATTATTGCATAAAATGGTTTATTTACAATTTACAATGTATATTACATTTAAGATAGTATGTTTTGTTTTTCCTTGTAAACATCTGTAAACTTGTAAATAAACAAACATTATTATTAAATGTGTTGAAAATTTTATATTATATTTTTATGTAATAATTTGTAAATTACTGTGATCACAATGTATTGTATTTTATAACATTTATTATTGATAACGGCTTAGCATGGATAACATTGGAAACAACAAATAGTCCATTAGTTGTAATTAAAACATTATTTTTATATCATTTAATAATTATTGTTTAAAGTCCATTTGGGTCCGCGTGATCAAAAAGTAAATATTTTAGTCCGGAAACTAGGATTTCTTGTGTAAAGTGAGGAGGAGAACTTTTCTTACTTTGACTAGCAGTCTTAATTAAACTCCTTTCGGAATCGCTAATATAAAATATCCTGTCACAAGTTTCCTTCGTTAATAATTAATATTTTGTGTTCGGGCATACTCTTAACTACGAAACCTTTCAATAGAAACCATGTTATATATTGTTAAGCAATATTTTAATAATAATAACTACCATCCGCTCCCCGCTCGAACATTTCATCATTATCAAACTGTAAATATTTACATAATATTACGTAATGTAAATGTTCATGGTTTGTTAATGACAAGCTAAAATAGTTGAAACTATAGTCACAACGGTTTACTAAAGTGATACCAATAAAGTTTACTTGTTTTATTTGAATTATTCAAAATGTGTTACGAAATGAATGCCTTCACAATTACTTATTTAGTTAAAAATTTGTTTAATAATTATTGGTTACATGCTTTTTTTTACAAGTCGAAGCTTATGAATAAAAAAGAATAAGTATTGTCTTCAATGCTTAATTTATAATATTATTAATGCTACATACAAACGCGACGTATTAATCCTGGCTATACGTCTTCGACATAATTTGTGTAAAATTAGCACTAGTTACTAGTGATGGGATCATTCGAATGACGATAATCGATTAATTCGATTATCAAAATAATCGATTATCTCGAGAACCTATTTTTTAATTCGAATGATCATTCGAATGATCGGTATTCGAGTGATCATTCGAATGATCATTCGAATGATCGGTATTCGAGTGATCATTCGAATGGTCATTCGAATGATCATTCAAATGATCATTCAAATGAGCATTCGAATGATCATTCGAATGATTTATTTGAGTGATCGGTACTCGAATGAACAATTCGAAAACTAGCTATTGGGATAATCTGAATGACCATTCGAATGTCATTGTACCAATTTGTACTCGAATATATATCATTTGAAACTTTGCTTAGTGTATTAATAGGATATCTT
Source organism: Ocypus olens (assembly GCA_910593695.2). Classification (NCBI taxonomy): domain Eukaryota; kingdom Metazoa; phylum Arthropoda; class Insecta; order Coleoptera; family Staphylinidae; genus Ocypus; species Ocypus olens. The sequence continues at coordinate 43,020,762 of OU343052.1, forward strand.
TCCCACGAAACATTACGGCGAAGTACTCTGATATTGTTTACAATATATTCTATATTATAATTTTATTATGATATATTGCTGAAATCAGAAGACAAGTATTTATAAACGATTTTAACGAAATAACCGTAGTTCTGTTTTTAGTACGTAAGTCACGATAATTTGAGTAATCATTCCAATATGTTTATACCATTTAAAAAATAATACTCGATTCACGATTATTCGAAATATTATTCGAATTATTAGTCGAATTATTAGTCGAACTTTTATTCGAATGATCATTTCAATAAACAATCGATTTTTATATCATTCGAATGATCGCTCGAATAATCATTTGAATGATCATTCGAATGATCACTCGAATAATCATTTGAATGATCATTCGAATGATCATTCGAATGATCATTCGAATACATAATTGATTTTCAGATCATTTGAATGATCATCCGAATGATCACTCGAATTATCATTCGAATGATCATTCGAATGAATAATCGATTTTCAGATTAGTTCGTATAGTAATCATTCGATTATTGAAATCATTCGATTATGCCCATCACTACTAGTTACTATTGAAGAAATTATTTAGGTATTTCTTATGTTTTTAATGGTAAGCCCACCCTTCTTTTTCTGGCTTGCAGCATATAAATTTATAAAGTCTTATATGAGAAATATTTTAATGAAAGTTAGCAACGTTATTAAATTTGTGTGATGTTTTCAATATAAGAGCGCCCATGCTCGAAGATGGCGAAGCACCTAAATAGAAACCTAAATAGAAAAAATAAATGTATACTTCGCAAAGCGTTCGATATAGTAAATAGCAATATTCTAATCAACAAGTTGTTGCACGTAGCGTTTTATGATAAGCACGATCATTTCTATCCAACCGAATTCCACTGCAGCGTTCAGATAAAATTCATTTTCCATATTGGTTCCTCATGCCTCACATCGCCGGCTTTACATATTTGAGGTATACATTCATGATTCTATTCTAAATTCTGTCTTTGAAAATATAAATGTTCACTGCGGAAGGTTTCGCTATTTTCAAAGCCCTGGATGCATCCATAACTCAACTAATCCACAAAAAGCATAGTTATAGCTACAAACCGGCAACTGGCTATTTCCTTATACTGTCTGATCAATCATTATTTAGATCAAAGAAGCCCTTCAGATTTCGGAAGTATGTCTGCTACAGGTTTAGACGCTCAGATGATCTGGAATGCGTGAAAGTATTTTAAGTTGCATACCTGTTTCAATTCAAATTAACTTTATGGTACGACTGCAACCTTCAACAAAATTTGCCAATTATTTTAAGTTAACGCTGTAAATAAATAAAAAAAACAGCCGGGAATTTGGGAAATAAATAAAAATTTCCCTAATCCTCTACACGTATATATAATCTGTCTCATTCTAATAACTTTAGTTAGCTTTTGATAATAGCCACCGCACCTTGTGACCGAATTGTACATCTAGCCGTTAATAACGCAAGTGAAGAAAGTGATTCTAAGCAGTGTTTTTAATTTAAAAAGAAAGAAGCTTATCTAATAAGAAAAATACAGACGAAAAATAGAGAAAAACAAACCAGAGAAGGTGCTGAAAATGGCCCCCTTGATGTATACATAAATTGATCCAGGTTTTTATATTATTGAACATTCAGTAATACTTGTGAACTTTTTCTGGCACACGAATTCGGTATTTAACACATCTGCTGATAAGTTTCCGGTCTAATGAAGAAAATACAATTTTTTCGGTCAAATTCTGTTTTATTATTCATCAACATAATCTCCTTCAAGAGCGATACAGTCATTCCAGCGCCTTTTTAACATATCAATACTTTTCTTGAAGAACGATTTGTCTTTGGCCTCAAAATAAGCGTATGTTTCGACGATTACTTCTTCATTTGAGCCAAATCTCTTTCCGGCGATATTTTGTTTACTTTCTGCGTTACGAAGTACGAGAAAGTATTGTGATCGTAATTTTTTTTCAATTTTTTTTTTACGGAAATGTCCGTTTTGGGGTCCCTAGGTGCCATTTCAACAATTTCTGGAAAAAAAAAATTGTGTCTGTGTGTGTGTCTGTATCTCAAAAACTAATAGAGCAATTGATATGAAACTTTGAACATACGTCTTATTTGATAATCTGAAGAACTGAAAAGCTTTTGGTAAAATTTCGTACACTGGAAGTGGGTGTTTACCTTAACTGTTTTTTGTTTTTTGCCAATATTTTCTTAAATATGAAAAATATCACAAAAACATTTAAACAAACATTGAAGACAACAAGAAAATGAACATCTTTTTCATAAAATCATTATTATTCGAGTAAAAAATTTATTATTTAAAAAAAAAAATTAGTTTATAATTATAAAACGATAATAGTTACAGCAAATTTATGTTAATAATAATTGTAGAGAATGCTAAAATGAACAACTTATAAACAATAAGTTTTTTTTTTATCCCTTTAGTTTTTGAGAAAACTGAGTTTTTGAATTTGAAGTATAATCTTTCATAATTTTGACGTTTCAAACGTCAGTTTCATCCGAGTTTACACAACGCTCGATGAGCATTTAAAATATGATTTAAATAGAAAATAAACTATGAAAGTGTAAATATAAATGATGATACCATCGGAGAAAATAACATGATGGCCACATCACCATTTTGTTGATCTGCAACAGGTAAAAGTCGCTGGGGGCCAAATCTAGAGAATAGGATGGGTGCTGAAGCAGTTCAAAGCGCAGTTCATGCAATTTTGCCATCGTAGCCAAAGACTTGTGACACGGTGCATTGTCTTGATGAAAGATCACTTTCTTTTTTTGCCTAAGGGGCCGTTTCGTTGAAATTTCCTCGTTCAAACGATCCAATTGGGCCATGTAGTGATCGCTATTGACTGTCTTACCTTTTTCAAGGTAGTCGATAAATAAAATACCGTACGCATCCCAAAATACGGACGCAATAACCTTTTCAGCACTCCGTTGCGCTTTTGGCCGCTTCGGGCGAGGATCACCGGCTGCTGTCCACTCAGCTGACTGCCGTTTTGACTCTGTAATGGTGAATCCATGTTTCGTCCATCTTTACATATCGACGCAAAAAGTCTTTTTATTTCGCCGAAATAGGTCCAAACAGCTCTGGGAATCATCTACTCGATGGTGTTTTTGGTCTACTGTTAGCACACCCACTTCGAAAACAGCTTTTTCATCGACAAATGTTCATGCAAAATGAAGCTTAAACGTTCTTTTGATATATTGAGAGTGTCAGCTATCTCCTGCAACTTCACTTTACGGTTTGTCAAAACGATTTTGTGGACTTTTTTAATGTTTTCCGGTATAACCACCACTTTTGGGCGACCAGAGCGAGGCGCATCATCAGCATTCATACGACCACGTTTAAAATCAGCAAACCAGTCAATAATGGTCGGTTTTCCTGGTCCAGATTCCGAATAACACTTATCAAGCCATGCTTTCGTTTCAACGGTTTTTTTTCCCATTAAAAAGCAATGTTTTATCAAAACACGAAATTCTGATTTTTCCATTTTTTTTGAAAATAAAGAAAATTGTTTCACTAAAGTCACCGAAACTTTTGAACAAAACGTCAGATCCTCATAAAATGTTTACAGCTACTTTTTGTACTTACTAAACAAAATATTAATTCTGCATTTGAGACGCTATCTGTGTGTTACACCGGGGACTTATCAGCCGATGTGTTAAGTTCTTACAAATGGTGTTCTTTATATATTTGGTTTGATTCTCATTGATGAAACATAATTGAATATTTGTATTAAAAAATAAAGAATGAGTGAATTATCTTTATTTTTTAATATAAATTGTGTTCTTTAGATGAGGAAACAGGAAGTAGTCCAAATTAATCAAATCTGGTGTTCTAGTGGGATATTCTGGTACAGAATGAAGGCGAACGATTTTGTTGCCATAACATTGGCGTAGAAATTCTAGAGTTTCATGGTATGAGCTGTAGCGCCGTTCGTGTCGAAAGAAACCATTTTACAATTGCTCAATGATTATCGTGTAATGCCTCAATAAAAAGGCTTACGTTGTTGCTCCTATATTTTCAGTTGACTCAGTGTTAAAAAAAAAGTTAAACCGATAATGAGTCCGCACTATAGTGGTCTTAAAAAACATTTACGGGTGCATAGGTTAAATATTTCTATACAAGGATTCGGCCCAATAAATCGGACTCGGCATGCAGCATTCCTTACTCCAATGGTGTCGCATGGAAATATCCAATAAATAGACATCAGTTTCGAATTTTAACCCCTTACTGAATGATTTTTTATTTTTATGAAACAAAAATATTTATGAATACTTAAGTGATACAGTAATTGGGAAAAATATTTTAAAAATTTAATATTTATTTTTTACAAATATACAGGTTGTGCCATATCTGGAACGCAATGCAGTAACAGAACCTTATTTCGTATGACATAATAGAAAATTATGTGTCTCTTTATTTAACTGTTTGCTGCATACGGGACCACAATTTGAACCACCAAATTTAGGCAAGCTGTGACACATCAGCCTACAAAATAGACCACAAAGTTTGCGGTTTAACGACTGTCAGTACATATAACGCAAATGCTTATACTGGCAAAAATCTCTTGTTTCCAGATGCCTATAAAAACTAGATATTTTCTTCTAGGCAACAATATTAGTCTCTAAAATATATCTAAATATAAATTTCTACCACAAGCCGCTTAATAAAGCTAAAAATATATACAAACTGCTTTGTGCCATATATATTACATTATGCAGAAAGAAGTTAACTTCTCCTAGGTCAGTAAATCACCTTATACTCCATAACATTATATCAGGCGACATAACAACTGGAATGGATTCTTAACTGTAACGAATTTTTTCCTGACTGAAAAGCGAAAGTCAAAAAAGTACGAGTGGCCTAGTCTTACTTTTGGAACTTGAAGTTACATTAACAAATTAAATGATATTTTACTTTTAAATGTTATGATTGTTATGTCATTATTTTTATTTGTTTGCTAACATGTGCAGACAATTCAGAGCGCTTTTCCAACAATCCAAGGTGGTATTGAGAATGCGAATTTTTGCATGATTTATGCGATGGCCTTTCTAAATTCTTCAATGATACCTTTCTATGCACCTGCCACCTAACGTGGTTGAGTGATAGCAAATCAACAAATAAATTAAAGGCAATTGCTAGACGGCGCCGCATTCGCATTTCAAATGATGTCTGCCTATAAATAGCACCCAATGACCGACACATGTGCGACTGCACACATGCGCCATATGTTGCACGCTCGTCAATTAATTTTAATAACCCACATTTCTATATATTTACTTCCAATTAAAGATAACTAGTTATTCAGCTCGATTATATTCAAAAAATACCTCAAATTTTGGCACCAGTTGCAACTAATTAATAAAAACAAATCATGGACGAAAGACCACGAAGTCTCTATCTAGGTAGACAAAGCCGAATAAATAAAATCTCTGAAAAGCAAACTATAAGACAGGTAAAATTTGGTTTCGATTGTCATAAATCAATTATTTGTTCTTGTTATATCTATCCTGAAGTGTGACAATCAAAATTATATATTTTTTCCGTTGCTCGTTAGTTAATGGCTAACAGTAATGTACGCAAATGTATCCAAAATCGTTCATTAATGAGCCCTGTCAATGAACGATCTTTTTATTAATAAACGATTTTTCATTAATGAACGATTTCTAGGGCCGCGGTGGCCTAGTGGGTAGAGGTCCGGCCTCTAGACCCCGCTGGTGCGGGTTCGAGTCCCGTCCGGGCGGTCACTTTTTTACTTTTTTAACACGAAAAATGGCCGAGCGGGTCCCTGGATATATTTAGTCTTTGTCCTCATTTCACTTAAATGAATTATTAAATACTATACATCGGTTGTAGCTGAATGCCCTAGCTGGCATATTTCCTAAAAAAAAGAACAATTTCTAGTTAAGCATTAAATAGCTAAATCATGAGTGGCTAATTACTCATAATTATTGGAAATGTAACTAATAATAGCGAGAAAACGATCTATAATTTGTTTCACATGTAAATGCAAAAGTATATCAATTCTCTGCGCTAGAAACAAATTAGCGGTGAACCGCCTTCGATTTTGTTATACAATAATGTCAAAGTGTGAAACGTCAAATTTATAAAACGCGTGTATCAAGTGAATGTCTGCTACTATGGATAGTGTCGAGTTTAAATTAACACCACCAAAAGTACTAGCCATTGCAAATAATGCAACATTAAATTTGCTTCTGAAGAAGAGTACGCTTTTTACGAAAAAACTTACGTAGAAATTATTTCCTGGTGCGAGGAGTAACAGGTAAGACGTCATTCGGAGTCTGCGCTATTAGTATGTTTTGCCGATATTGCTGCAAAGGGCTTAATAGCAAGTTTCTTTGTTTATTTTGTTTGGATTTTCTCTAATCTAATTTCTAATGTTGATCTAAGTTACGATCAACGGAAAAATCTTGTAACCAACTCGTGAAAATGTCTCGATGATTAATCGCTATCATTAACACACTTGTTGGTTAAATAACTATTAATCATCACACAGACTAATCAACTTGTTTATTTTTATTAGACGAAATTTAAAACTAGCTAGATATTTATCTCGTTCTCCCGATTAAAAAGTAGATACCTTATAAAGGTCTATAAAGGTTTATAGGACCATCAATCCTATCACCACGTATTAACGGTCCCAACCATCCTCATGTTTACAGGACCATTATTTTAAAAAAAAGTTGATTTTTTTCATCTCTTTATCACTTTCGATTTTTTTTTTTGGGAGCATGCCACAGGCTCAAAATTGAAATTTGTTTACGCAAAAGTGCATTTTCTGATTGGTCTCAATTAGATACCAACCTTAAATGCGTAGGCGCGAAATTCATGATTCTAAAAAATAGCTTCTTAACTTAACTATAGCCTAAGCATGCTACACGTTAGTAGTACTATTAATTCCAACCTAGGAACATTTCTAAACTGATTGAGGGCCACTGGAATCGCCAATTTCTCGCCTGCGCGTTCGATGTGGGTGCATATACTGATAGTTGTCTATTTTTCTATGATAACTATAGGGCTTTGAAGAAAAATGTAGAGGGCATTAACTGTTACTACAGCTTCCTTTAATGCTCCCATGCAAACTTAATCGTATTCAATTTTCCCTAAGAACAAATATTTCTTCTATACTGCAAAATATTGTCTCAAAGCATAATTTATATTTTTGTAAGAAAAAAATTAACAATAGAAGATTCTTCGTGCTGGATTTATCGCAAGGCTAATTATATTAATATTCTAAAAACTTTATAGTAACCAATTTATATACAACTCATTGCTTGAGTACAAGTTCCTTAAACATTGTTCGAAACATACGAATGGCTTACTCTGGCAATTATTATTTGGAGTTCAGTTACCAACACAATGTATGTAAATTGAAAATGTTTGGGAATTAGTAATATAGGTTTTTTTTTCATGTGCCACAGGAATTTAAGTTGTCAAATAATTCAAGTGAACACCTTTATGATGATAAAGACACTTTTAATTAATAAATGTTAGTTGTGATATAACAAATAATGTTCAAATTTTGTGAAAAACAACCCTGAAGATTATAAAGATTCGAACATTTTATAAATGAATTATGATAATATTAGTTAGGGATATGCAAATCAATCGATTAATAGATAAATAATCGATTAATTGATTATTTAATTATTTCTCGAAAAATAATCAATTAATCGATAAATTTTAATTCATCGATTGTTTGATTATTTGATTAATCGATCCTTTTATTATTTGATTAATCGATCCTTTTATTATTCGATTAATCGATGGCTTTGATTAATCGATTATTGAAAATAATGAAAAATCGATTATTCATTTCCATAATCGAAACGTTTTTTGGCATTTCCAGCCGATGTAAGAACGATCCACTAAAAAAGAAATTTTGTTTGTCTCGGTTTCTATAAGTCTCCCAAAAAAATTTCACGAACAAATAGTGTTCGGAATGGTCTCCTGGACTTGGAAAAAAACAAAAATAAATTTTTAAAGAAAACTGTGAGGTCGCATTTTTCAAATCACAAAAATCAAAGAAAACAATTGCAGCCGACAAACTTTCAAAGCTAAAACATGCTCCTATAAATATTTTCAAAAAGATCCTTTTCCACATTTCAAAATAATGACACGAAAATCCAACAGTTGAATTCTGTGCCAAAAACCATCAAGAATATAAGAAAAAAAAATTGTAAGGTATTCCAAACTTACCAAATTTACAAAAAAAATTGCAATTTATGATTCTGGAATAGTCTGAAAATACCCTTAGCCTAGATTTTAAAATAAGTCCACTTGAACTTTTCCAAACCGCAAAAAAAAATGCAAAACAAACAAAATAACTCTAATTTTTTTAAACTCGCTCAAAATAGATTGAACTTTGTATTTCTGGACAAATTTGCAAACACTCCTATCCCAGATTTTGAAATAATCACACTTAAACACCCTCAATTTTTGAGGATAGACATTTTCCAAATCGCGAAAAAAAAAATAGAAAAACAATTAAAACAGACTGTAAACATTTTTATCAGCAAAAAATATAAAAACAATTGAAACAAATTAAACACGTTCCAAATTCACTCAAAATAGATTTTACTTCATATTTCCTATCCTAGATTTCGAAATAATCAAACTTGAACATCCACCGGTCGAACATTTTACAGACCCCCTAAAAAATAGAGAAACAAATGCAACATTCTCTAACCAATAAATCAATAAAAATAGATTGTGTTTCATGATTCTATAAAAATCTATCAACACTTTTACCCTAAATTTTGAAATATTCACACTTAAACACTGGCCGATTCAATTTTGAGTTCAGACGTTGCAAGTTGCCCTAAATACGCAAAAACATTCCACACTATTCAAATTTACTGAAAACAGAAAAAAAGAAAACTTCAAGATACTTTCAAAATAAAGTTGTTTCTGACATCCTTCCTGAAAAATTCACAGCTATGAACAAAATGGCAACTCTTCAAACTTGAATTGAAGTAAAGAAAACTGCACCCGGCGATTTGAAAAATTGTAAAAAAATAATTTCAATCAGAATTAGCTTTAAAACTTCAAAATACTTTCAAAATAAACCTGTTTCTGATATTCCTCAAAAATTTATATATCACAGCTATGAACAAAATGGCAACTCTTCAAACTTGAATTGAAGTAAAGAAAACTGCACGGGACGATTTGAAAAATTGTAAAAAAAAAATAATTTCAACCGGAATTAGCTTCAAAACTTCAAAATACTTTCAAAGTAAACCTGTTTCTGACATTCTTCATCAATAATTGATATATCACAGCTTTGAACAAAATAGCAACTCTACAAACTTGAAAACTGAAATAAAGAAAACTTCACGCGGCGATTTGAACAATTGTAAAAAAATAATTTAAACCGGAATTAGCTTCAAAACTTCAAAATACTTTTAAAATAAAACTATTTCTGACGTGCATCGTCAAAAATGTATATATCACAGCTATGAACAAAATGGCAACTCTTCAAACTTGAACTGAAATAAAGAAAACTTCACGAGGCGATTTGAAAAATTGTAAAAAAATAATTTCAACCAGAATTAACTTCAAAACTTCAAAATACTTTCAAAGTAAACCTGTTTCTGATATTCTTCATCAACAATTGATATATCACAGCTTTGAACAAAATAACAACTCTACAAACTTGAAAACTGAAATAAAGAAAACTTCACGCGGCGATTTGAAAAATTGCAAAAAAAATAATTTCAACCGGAATTAGCTTCAAAATAAACTTGTTTCTGACATGCATCGTCAAAAATTTACAGCTATGAACAAAATGGCAACTCTTCAAGCTTGAGTTGAAGTAAAGAAAACTGCACGCGGCGATTTGAAAAATTGTAAAAAAATAATTTCAACCGCAATTAGCTTCAAAACTTCAAAATACTTTCAAAATAAAACTGTTTCTGATATTCTTCATCAACAATTGATATATCACAGCTATGAACAAAATGGCAACTCTTCAAACTTGAATTAAAGTAAAGAAAACTGCACGCGGCGATTTGAAAAATTGTAAAAAAATAACTTCAACCGGAATTAGCTTCAAAACTTCAAAATACTTTCAAAATAAACGTGTTTCTAATATTCTTCAGCAACAATTGATATATCACAGCTTGGAACAAAATGGCAACTCTTCAAATTTGAATTGAAGTAAAGGAAACTGCACGCGGCGATTTGAAAAATTGTAAAAAAAATAATTTCAACCGGAATTAGCTCCAAAACTTCAAAATACTTTCAAAATAAACCTGTTTCTGGCATTCATCGTCAAAAATTGATATATTACAGCTATGAACAAAATGGCAACGCTACAAACTTGAATTGATGAAAAGAAAACTGCATGGAATGACTATTTCTCGCTCGTATGAATTGCAGCATGAGCCGATATATCCAAACACAAATATTCTTAAATTATCAACTTTTATAATATAAGAAAAAAGTCCTTCAATTTTGAAAAATTCATAACTTTTATCTGTGTATATACGAATTGCCTTCAAATGTTTCGCTTGTTTATTTTTATCGTCGCTTATTAATATTCGCACAGGATGCAATATAACCATCGCAAAAATTAATAGCAGCGCAATTAGCCGACATCTGAGGGGAATGCCGGAGTGCTAACAAATTGCGCACAGCTGCGCAATCGATAAATCACGGCTAATGAAAGGAATAAGTGACTGGCTTCGTGTTCTTGCATTTTGCACATTCCCTGCTAGATTGCTGGTCTTGATATGCTGGAATGTGCCTGAGAGTGTGGATCTTTCAAGATCTATTAATAAGTTTAACCCACAGTATTGACCCATTTACACTTAATAAGAATCTATTTAATTAGCATAACTTGCTTGAATACATTTTCTAGAGTAAAGTTATATCTAGTAATAAGGGAACAGCTTCAACCGGTCACTAACGTATCTCACATTTTTACGATAAAATTAACGAGTTAGGGGGGAAACTGTTATAAATAATTACCTTGCATCGAATCTGTTTTCTGTGTAGGAGAAAGGGTGGTCAAAATTAAAATCTTGTTTTTTGTTTTTTGTTAGAAAACTTTTTCAATATGCGAAGTATTACAAAAACCTTTAAACAAATATTGAAGATAACACATAATGAACATCTTTCATAAAATCATTGATTTTCGAAAAAATATTAATTGAAAATTTTTGGTCTATAATTATGAAATGATAATAGTTACATCAAATTTAAATTAATAATAATTGCAGAAAATACCGAAATTAACATCTTATAAAAAATACGTTCTTTCGAAACTTCATTAGTTTTTGAATAAACCGATCGTGCAGATTATTAGAGTTTAAAGTATAATTTGTCATTCTCACCTCTAAAAATTTTGATGTATGATTCGATGCAGCAAAACGCTTGAATTAATAATTAGATTTTTCCGAAACGCAACCTGCTACAAGTATTAATTTTACCTCGTAGATATTATATTATTAATTGGAAACGGATGTGGTGTAAACTTGCTACTTGTTTTTAAAACAGGTGTAACCAGTTTATTATAACCATTTCCTTCTCTTATACGATGATGTATGATCGAAGGAAAGATAGGTATTTGATATATTTGGGCATGAGAGTGAAAGTCGGTTTCTCGCATTAATGGGTCATGATTCTTGAAAGATTTGTGCATTTGCGTGCCTTTCATCTGCGCAGCTGTTGTCGAAAGGAATGAAAGTTGAGGATCTTGCCTCGGGAGGAATACAGAATAAACGGTGGAAATTAAAAACAAGGCATTTTCTTTTAACGCGAAGGATTTTTATTTCATGGACGTAATGTAATCTGGTAAATTGCTTCATCTTAAATTTAATTCGAAAGGAGCCAAAAATTTTAATTAATACCTATTTTGAGCAGATGCAACACTCTTGCATGCAAATTACCAGTTCCGTGTCTCTTCGCGCGCCTCTTAATTCTTTTTTGTTTCATGAAAATTTTAATCGAAATCAGGACCGGTGCTGCATCGCTGCGGGTGAAGACAGGAGCAGCTGCTGGATTTTGTCTGTCTGCTTTTTTCAACTTCTGTCTCGCTGCAGGAAGATTATAGCTTGCGTCCGAGAGAGAACACGTGTATCACTTCAAAAGGCCCGCGCGGTCCAATTAAATTCCAAAATTAACCCAAGACCGTGTTTAAAGGTTATAAAAAACAGGAGTAATGGAGATTTTTTTTATAGTAAGTGCATGGCGTACAGCGTGAACTACGGTAGGAGTATCATGGCGAAATTATCGAATTTGACAAAACGTACGATACATTTTAAAACGGAGAATAGAGAAGAACCCCACACTGCGTAAGATTGTAACGGTCGTTTGTTGCCAGTGGCGTACGCATTTTAAATGCAAATAAATATACTTTTTGAGAGGGCAGGAAATAAAACGAACTAAAGGCATCCAAATTGTTGGGGGAACTTGTTGGTTGTAAACATGTAATATAATATACCGAATAGGAAAACACTGCAGTAAACAAAATTTTGATTTGTGAAAGTTTGTCAAAATTTAGCCCAATATTTGTGTTATTTAACGGTAGGGTATACGCTCTATTCTGTTATTGGGAAAACGTAATTTTTAGTCATTTGCTATTTAAAAATATTTGCGTCATAAATGTATGTTACCCTGAAATGTATGAACAATATATATATTTGCAAAAAAATATTTTCTCCGTTAATAAAAAATAAGTTTTTGTTAATTATCAGAAAAAGTAAAGCAATTATTAATTATATTTTTGCAATAGGTAGTTGTTATAGTATTTCACAGGTCCGTGTATATTTTCAAGAATATTGAGAGGAAAATATAGGAGAAATTCAGCGACTCCCCCGTATCCCCGAGAAATCGGCACAAAGGAAACTGCATTTCTCCTATATTTTTCTCTCAATATTCTTGAAAATATACATGGACCTGTAAAATACTATGAGAATTACCTCTTGCAAAAATATAATCTATAATTGCTATACTTTTTCTAATACTTAACAAAAATCTAACTTTTTTATTAATGGAGAAAATATTTTTTTCCAAACACATACATACATTTCATGGTAATATACATTTATAACGTATATACCGAGTGTCTGGGATAAGGGGCGAACATAGGAATTTAACATATAAAATTAAATATGTGTAATTATTAGCTCCCCTATTAATTGTAGAGAAAAATCGTAAAAGAATATTTTTTAGAGAATTAAAAATTGTAAAAGTATCATCCATTTAATTTACGTTTGTACCAGAATACCCTACCTAAAAAAATGTGTATGTGACTAAATTCAAAACCTTATTTTTCATCGCCATTTAAACTTTAAAATTGATTTATCTGGAAACCATTTTTTTTACCACCAATAGGTAAACTTCAAAACTGTTAATTTGAACATTATAATACCGAATATATTTTAATGTCCTTTTAAAATGAATTCTACTTTCCTTTTGAAATTGAAGCCATCTAGTATTAACAGCAATATAGCACTTGAGGACTTTGCATAAAATGTTGGTTTAATTCGTGTGCGAAATATAAATTCGGCGTGTTGTGAAAATTAAAAAATTCCCACCATTAAACACAGCATGATTTCCAGGCGGGCGGACGGAGGAAAAAGGCACGAATGGGAAATTTAATTTTCCGTGCAGACGTCCGCGAGTTTTCCCGCTCCTCGCACTCCTCCTCGGCTAATAAATTCATTAACAAAGCTATTACAATGAAAGCGTGGAAGGAGTAGAAGAGAAGGGCCGCCACCCATAAATATGTACAGTGCATATTCCCTTGTAAACGAGCGCGGTATGCAAATGCAAAAATTTTAATTTCAGCCGTGTTAAGTCTTTTGTTCCAGCAGTGATGTACACACTGAAAACTTGAAACTGGGACCATTTTGGCCGCCGCCGATTCATATGTATATTAAGCCCTCGTCTCCGCGACCAGACACTAAATCACATTGGAGTATAATGGGATAAACAGTTTTATTGCGTGCAAAAAAGAAAGTTTTAAGCGCCACTGTTCGCCCGGATTATAATTAAACGTCATATGGATGGAGTTATTCCACTTCTATAAATGAACAATGAAAAAGGAAACACACAAAGTGTATCTTGAAATATTTATTTCTTTTAGCTTATAAATACTTTAATAAATTACACTTAAATGAGTTTAAGGACTGAAGAAATAGGCTACATTTATAATTCGGCCTTAGGACTTAAGTCAGCAATTGCGGTTTGTTAAAAAAATTCCTGTATCACCTTATTTCTGTAGGATATGGGTGGCCATTATCTTCTTCCAACATAATGCATTCTGTGAAATATTCTCGACTTTCAATTACGCTAGCGAAACAAGTATTAGATTAGTTCTCCGAAGTTCTCAAGATTTTTTTTTAATCTACATCATATTGAAGTCAGACTGGTGAATATTAAATGGTGTGAAAGTATTTTAAGAAAGGACTGATATATTCAGCCGTAATACAACGAGTGGTATGATTATTACCGATGATATTTTGGAGTTGAAACCTGGTTGCAGATTCAACGAGTGCGTTACACGAGTTGAATGTGCTGCTTCGGTTTCAACGACTAAATATCATCGGTTATTAATCGTACCACGAGTTATATTTAGTAAGAGAATATAACGAATAAATTTTATAATTTTAAAGTGACAAATCTTAATCAAATGAAACATGGAGATCTTTTACTGTATTTAGTTTTTGTAGTAATACGTTTTGCAGGCTGTAATAAAATAAAATATGTCTTACTGAGCAAAACATTTCATTTATTTACATTTAGATATATTAAGATGAAGTTTATTATAACACTCTATATATTAATCATATTCAGATAATTTTGTAATATTTGGCAAACCATATTTTTTATGCACCTAAAACATGTAACATCATTATCATCAATCAATATTTTAGGATCGATATAAGTAACTGAATCATTTATGAATAGAAAATAGCGGGGCCCAAGGTAAGACCCCTGAGGAACCTCGCTCGAAGGGCAGAAGGCATCAAATTTATAGTTCTTGTATTCCATATATTTAACAAATAAGATTTAATTAGAGCAACCATACTATTACTAAAACATATGAAAAATTCGTTAGTTGGAAGAAGGTGCAAAATGAAACAAATCCTGTCAGACAACGGAAAACCGCGCTGCCTAAATCCGACTATCGGGTATGGAAGTTAAAACCAAACAGTATCTTCACTAAACATGTTTCTTACAACCAAAAAGTTCCGGTGGATTTTTTCGAATTCTAAGAAAAACTCGCAAATTTTCATTAGAATTAATAGCAACATTCTATACATACGTAACTATAAAATTACGTCATCACAGGTTTTTCCAAAATTGTCACTTAAATATGTTTTAAACTACCGAAATAGACGTTTCGGTTAATTTTTTCGTGTTTCAAGAAAATCCCCAGGATAATTTTCATTAAAAGTAATATCAACATTTAATATAAATGTAGCTACAACATTATTTAATAGCACAAAAGTAAGTTATCACTAGTTTTTTTCAGAATTTCCTCCGAAATAAGTTTTATAATAGCAAAGCAGACTTTCTGGATTTAAATTCCATGAAAAAACTTCAAGCGGTTTTCATTAAAATTTGTAACAATTTTCTATACATTCCACTAGTAGCACAATATATGCCGGAAATATTTTCTAAATATTGATTTTAAATTTTTAGGTTTCGGAAATATTAAAAGGCCAAAGTAAATATTTATATAATAAGTCTATAGAAATATTTGTTGCAAATGAATTAATTTACAGAAACAAATACTACGTTTTCGTTATTGCTCTACACCTGTGTAACCCTCGTTGATGTTTAACTGGTTGGATTGTAGGATAGTGACCACCCACCACCCTTTATATAAACCTTAACTGGAGCTACAAAACCATGTTCGTGTAATGATTTTTTTTGTAAATTCATCGGTGATGTAGGTTTAACAGCAGCCGAAACAGGGTTTTTAATTAAGGTAAAAGTTAATCCGGTGGGTGGTGGGTGGGCCATATCCTACAATCCAAACAGTTGCTCCCACGCCAATGTTTCCTCCTATAAATAAGTTTATTAAAAAAAAAAACTTAAGTCCTTTAATGTTTTTATTACACTTAAGTATTGATTTCTACTTGTAAACTCCTGCTCATGATCCATGAATTGGAGAGTGGAATAGGGACCACCCATCACCCCTTGTCTCACCCCTATTTACTCTAGAAAATCGCAATTCGTATTATTTTTAAACTTTAAACTTCTCTAACGAGTTGCTACAGAAAATTCTTAACTGGACAGTTTTGCTTGTTGAAATAAAGTTGATGTGAAGGGTGTAGGGTGGGCCCTATGGTAGAGAATGGGCCCTATGGTGGTGGGTGGGCCATATGGTGAAAGGTGGGCCGTATGGTGGTGAGTGGGCCCTAAGGTGGAGAGTTGTTGTCTCGTTCTCCGAATACTTTCTTTGTGCAAAACTTTGGCCCCACGCGCCTCGAGTGCTCGGTAATACTGTACATGCGTTTGGGATCCGTATCAAAACCTCACGCTTTGTGATAATGCAAATCCGCAAAATATATATATTGTAATATTTCCTTTACATTTTATACAAATATTGCCAAAGTATATAAAAATCTGTCATAATCAATATCACGGAAATATGTGTTTTTTCAATATTTACGAAATATTTCGTGCTACCAGGGACGTACCAACAAAATTATTACCTAAAATTACGTCATGACTGTTTTTTTTTTTAGAAATTACCACTATAGCATACGATCCGGTGGATTTTTTCGAATTTACGAAAAACCCTCGAGCGATTTTCAGTTAACTTTGTAGCAACATTTTGTACATGAACATGCTACAAAATTAGTGGTTAACCGAAAAATACGTCATCACCAGTTTTTCCAGAATTTCTATCTAATTATTAATTAATACCCTATAAAATAGACATTCCGGTAGATTATATCGAATTCGTCGTAAAATCTGCAAGCGATTTTTATTAGAATTAATAGCAAAATTCTATGCATGCATAACTATAAAATCAATTAATAATCCTAAAACACGCCATCGCTAGTTTCTCCAGAAATTTCACTTAAACTTATTTTATAATACCGAAATAGACGTTCCAGTGAATTTTTCAGCATTCCAACAAAAACACTCAAGCTATTTCCATTAAAACTACCAACATTCTATAAATATAAACGTAGCTACAGCATTGGTTAATAACACAAAATACTTCACTACAGGTTTTTCAAAATTTCCACTGAAAAATGTTTTATATTACTAAAGCAGACTCTCCGGTGTATTTTTTTTTATTTCCATGAAAAATCCTCTACCGTTTTTTTATTAAAATTTGTTTCATAAAATTAGTTAAAACCTAAAATTAAGTCACTGTTTTTTCAGAATTACCTCCAAACCCTGTTTTAAACTATCATAGCACACGGTCCGGTGGATTTTTTCGAATTTCACAAAAACCCTCGAGCGATTTTCATTAAATTTTGTAATAACATTCTATATATGTGCAACTACAAAATTAGTGATGAATCCAAAAATACGTTATCACCAGTTTGTCCAGAATTTCTACCTAACCATGATTGATACTGCCAAAATAGACGTTTCGGTGAATTTTTCTAATTCCATGAAAATCCCACAAGCAATTTTCATTAGAGTTAATAGCAGTATTCTATACATGCGTAGCCATAAAATTAGTAAATAACCTGAATATACTTCATCACTAGTTTTTCCAGATTTTAAACCTGAACATGCTTCATACTGCCGAAATAGACGTTTTGGTGGATTTTCCCAAAGTCGAAGAAAAATCCTTATGCGATTTCCACTAGAACTTCTATAAACATTCTATACAAACATAGCTAAAACAAACTTGAAAAGAACTCTTTGGGAGTATTTTAAGAAAAATGAATTCAATGTACCTAAAAATAAATTTATTTCATATTCTCTTGATACAAAACTTTTAAAATATTTTCAAGCTATATGGTTGGCCGATACCGATTATCGGTTCAGTGGCCGATAAGGCCGATATACGGATACATATATCAGTATATCGTCTGTATATCTCCTATCAGGACATGTACATTTAAATTCATTTTCTTAAGCGCAATCAAACAATAACAATCAGTCAAATTAATATAATTACATGTTTTAATATTTATTTATTATGTATTGCTGGTTCATATTAATAAGGATAGCAATAATAAATTCTCTTGCAAATATCCTAATAAGGTGAAACCAGTCGAGTATTTTAAAAATACTCAAAATTTAATCTCAAAAGTTTTTATTTGATAGAAATTTTCGTATTACTACCATCCTTAGTAAAATGAATACTCACAATATCTGTTTCATTGTTATTTATCTATAAAATACAAATAGTCAAAGATTTATCAATATAGACCGAAATTCATGACTTCAGCTAGAAGCTGAAAATTGGTATTGAGATACAATTTATAATACAAAAAGATAACCCAAATAATTTATAGAAAATGTGATGTATGATATGTATTTTTTTACAAGCAGTTCATGCAAAATTGAGCAGGGATTTAAAAAAATTGGTAATTTCTTTCTAATTATATATGCAGGAATTTGCAAGTATTAAGCAATGATTACTAAACAATGTGGTCGTGAAGTCGATGATTAATATCTATTAGAAACCCCATACATAATTCATAGAAAATTCCAATGCCTCAAGGACCATCCCTTTTTGGGCAATTCCATAAAAATTTCCATTTTCTAGGAAGGATTTTTAGAATTTCATGATATTAGGGTTGGAGGCAATTACGTGACCCCATGGTGAATATTTCATCGTCGTTAATGAAATCAGAGAAGAGGGGCTCCCTTATCAATATTTATTATTTCAAGCACTGCCGCCGCCGGACGGATTCGCGTGAGAATCGCTTCAACATTCCACGAATTTTTCGGGTGGCGCCGTTCTGAATGCCATCCAAAGTGCCTCGGATTAAGTGGAGAAGTGGAGCAATTATCCACGCCCAGGAGGGTACTCCTGGGGATATTTCCTTAATAACTTTAATAAATCAGCACCGCGACGCCCGTTGGGTATTTAGATTATTTTTTGCGAAAAGATTCATTACCTCTCTGCAATGGGGAAATTAATTTCGTAATAGATGAGAAGGAGGGAACTGGAATTGAATCTAAACTGAAAGAACATACAGCCTACAAAGAAAATTGTGATGTTTAGGAAAATGTAGGGATGCCAATGAGTGAGCATTAACTAAATAATAAATACTTATTGGCGTGATGTATGGATCCAGACCATAGGAATTAAAAACACAAGTTCATAAACTTGGACTTTAAGTTATAATTTTTTTGGTAGCGAAAAAGGCTTTACTATGATCATTTCTATTTTTTCTATTTCATTCATATCATATCTCATTAACCAATAAAATTAGTTAATAATAGACTACGTGTATTATAACAGCCAATCAACGTTTGATTTTACTGTTTACTAAATGACGATGGGAGCTGACTGACCAACTCAACCATTAATTATTATTGCCCTTGGAGCATTATAGCTGGAAGAAAACTGTACGCCTTATGAAATTCAAATTCAATTCAAATATACTCATTCTTGCTTGTAAATGGACCGACGTGATTTTATATAAATGTCATTTGTCTCCTTCAGACGAGGGCTGCGTTTTTGAAAGTGGACAGCAACATTTGCTCGCCAGATGTATTTGTAGCAGTGGCGGCTCGTGGAACATGTTGATGGTAGAGCCACTTATATAATATACCCCCCCCCCCCCCCCTTTTTGAAGAAAAAAACGACTTTTCTTCATAGACCAAAGTAACTAACGAAAAAGTGTTTTAAGAGTTAGTTAAAAATTGTTGCTGAGTTTGAAACTACAGGTAGTACCATGGCTCCTTGGCTCTACATAACGAGCCGCCCCTGATTTGTGGTATATTTCTGAGAAACTCAGAGTGGAAAATAATGCGGATAGCCCCATTGGGACAACAACTTTATCATCTGGTCGTTACAACCACAAGTTTTCTTAGAAGGAACACTGGAGCAGTGAACTTCTCAAATTGCAAATTGCATTCCATGCACAATTGAAAAAATTGAACCAACAGATTAGACATTATTATAGCTTTACACCATGAAATCTTTTATCGTGGCCATCATATGGATACGTCAGGGATATACATTTATCTGATAAGCTCTGATCAGAAATAAACACCTTGTCGATAAACCAGTTTGATTTCAATGAAGAAATGGACGATTTTTGTATTTCAGCTACAATTTTTTTGTTGGAAGTTAAGAAGTAGGCGACCATGTATCAATCTCTTGTAAAGTTCTGGCACATAAATATCTCGGCCGTCCGATTTAGATAAGATCCAATCATCGCATAACAGATCGAAACCTTTGATTGATTGTACGGTTAGGTGCGCGTTCAGGCAGCCGTGGCATTTAGTTATGTGGGCTGCAGGATATATGGAATACTTTCACTGCGTTACATTCTGCTGCTGCCAGAGAAATGACTCCGGCTCTTAAAACTTCCTCACATTACAATACCTTCGTTAACTGATGTTAAGATGGTATGTTAAGATAATTTAAAAAATGTATGAGTAGCTTATCTGTAACATAAATAATCTGTTACGTTTTTCAACAATTTGTCCCAGATGCTTTTTTTAAATAAAATTAATAGTAGTTCATTTGTTACTGTTTTCTGAAAATGTTGTTCAAATAGTAATGCAGTCATCAATAAATTGGATATTAAACATGTTTGGATGTAATTTTGGCGTTCAATTTGACTGTGATAATCCGGATCAGTTTTACGTTTTGCATGGTCTTGAAAAATTCTGCGTTGTCCTCTGATCATCAATACATTTTATAGATATGTTATATTAGGTGTTAAATCTATATACGTATGCATATCAGGACAGAGTTCAGGGACTTAAAAAAATCACTTGAAATGTGTTTATTTGAAAAATAAAATTATAATATCCACATGGTATTCATCATTAAAAAAATCACAACTTTGTCTTGTTCTTTAATGAAGATATCAAAATTCTGTAAATCTCCTCAATTCTCCTGGAAACGTGTCCGAAAACATGCAACTTCTAAAGTAATAAAACAACTGAGATATTGATAAAACTCGTAAATGGAAAATAATTCGTTTTTGGCTATAACTCGAAAACAAAAGACGGTACCGATTGAGTTTTTCTTGGATTTTTTTTCTTTATCTCTTCTAGTTACAGAGATCCCTTACAGAAACATCAAAATTAGGCCATCAAGTACAATTTATTCGAAGTTTTTGGAATTTGGAACCAAGTACTGTATTGTATTAAATGTGGTAAGTAAAACACGTGTGTTGAGAATGTTCACAAATTTTTAATGTCGAAACACTGCAACATATGTTTCGTCACACAGAGGCTTCATCAGGCAGATGATTAATGATAAGACAGGGCTACAATTGCGACTTAAATACTATATTGTTAGGGGGTGGGGAAGTTAGAGGGTGTATAACGGGTTGGGAAACATTTACAATTTAAGCGGTTATAGTATAACTGCAATTGTAGCCTTGTCTTACCATTAATCATCTGGAAATGATGGTGGAAAAATTATACTTCAAATTCAAAAACTCAGTTTACTCAAAAACTAAAGGGATTTCGAAAAAAACTTATTCTTTATAAGTTGTTTAGTTTATTGTTTAAATTTATGTAACTATTATCGTTATATAATTATAAACCAAAAATTAAAAAAAAAAAATTCTCGAATAAAAATGATTTTATGAAAAATGTTTTCAAGCAAAAGATGTTCATTTTTTTGTTGTCTTCAAAGTTTGTTTGAGTGTTTTTGTGATATTTTTCATATTTAAGAAAATATTGACAAAAACCGTTAAGGTAAACGCCCACTTCCGGTGTACGAAATTTTACCAAAAGCTTTTCAGTTCTTCAGATTATCAAATAAGACGGATGTTCAAAGTTTCATATCAATTGCTCTATTAGTTTTTGAGAAACAGCGCGCACAGACATACACACAGAGTCACACACACACAGACACAATTATTTTTTTTCAGAAATTGTTGAAATGGCATCTAGGGACCCCAAAACGGATATTTCCGTAAAAAAAATAAAAAAAAAAAATCACGATCACAATACTTTCTCGTACTTCGTAACGGAGAAAGTAAAAATGTTGATGTGGCCATCATGTTACTTTCTCCGATTTACTGGTATAATGGTTATTTATATTTATACTTTGATAGTTTATTTTCAATTTAAGTGTGCATCGTGCGCTTTGCAGGATTGGATGATTGAAACATCAAAATCTAAAGAGATTTCAAAAAAACATTTCTTTATAAGTTATTCATTTTGGTATTTTCTAGAATTATTATTAACATAAATTTTCGTTTCATAATTGTAAACAAAAACGAAAAAGAAATGGCGATGCGTTACACTCTCCGATCAAATTCTAATACTCGTAGTCAGTTTACTCTAACACTAGAGAGATTTCGAAAAAACGTATCGTTTATAAGTTGTTCATTCCGGCATTCTCTGCAATTATGATTTATCTAAAAAACTAAATTAATAAGGTGTTTTGACTTTTCTAGAATGATAAAGCCCAATTATGTACCAATAATGCTTTTAAAATTCGAAGTCTGCATTTAAGTTAATTTTTGAAAAATCAATACTTTTTCGATTTTGAGCAATGAAAATGCAATTCTAAATCATAACAGAAACTGGGACAAATTATCAAGTCACTGCCAATGAAGATTGGGTCCAAGTGGAAGACCATTCTGAAGAGTGAACTCCGCCCGTTAGGCTTGCGATCTAAATTGTTTGTATATGCAAATTATTTTATACTTATTTTGTAAGCAATGCTAACAAAGATAAATAAACTAAACTAATTAAAATGCTCTTATTTTTACGAATATTAAAGCCCAATGATTCCCCAATAATGTTGTTTAAGTTGTAAGTCACTTTTTGAAAAATCAATACTTTTTCGATATTTGAGCATTGAAAATCAAAATTCTTGCGTTTGATGGTGATTATCTGGAAAACTGAATAATTAAAGTTATTTGATTTTTCTTAAATATTAAAACCCAATTATTCCCCAATAATGCTGTTAAATACATTTTTTCCGATTATTGAGAGTTGAAACCAGTAAATTTTGGGTTTGATGGCGATTATCTAAAAAACTAGGTCCTCAACGAGCATGAATATTTTTTTTAAATTTAAACCCTTATTATTGATTACAAATTTTGTGAGTTTGTTTCTGGTTTTGAATAATCAGAGCTTTTTCTATTGTCAAGCGCTAAAACTTGCCATTCTTGCATCGATCGTGATTATCTGGAAAACGCTTTGATTTTTCAATAGTGTTAAAGCCAATTTATTCCGAAATAATACTGTATAAGTTCTGCATTTCTTTTGGTTTTTGCAAAATCAACGCTTTTTCGATTTTTAAGCGTTGAAAATTGCCATTATTGGGTTTGATTTTGATTATCTAGAAAACTAAATAATTAACATTGCTTGACCTCTTGGAATATTAAAGTCCAATTATTTCCCAATCATGTTGTTAAAGTTGTAAGTTTGATTTTAAGTCAGTTTTTGAAAATTCAATATTTTTTCGATTTTTAGAGTTGAAAATTGTAAATTTTGAGTTTGATTAACGAGCATGGATATTTTTTTTATATTAAAGCCTTATCATTGATTACCAATTTTGTGAAAATTTGAACTCTGCATTTCTTTCTGGTTTTGAATAATCAACGCTTCTTCGATTCTCAAGCGCTAAAAATTGTCATTCTTGGATCCTGATGAAGGGGTTGAAGGAGTGCCCGTAACATTTTTTTTTACTTTTGATTATGAAAGTACTTTTATAAGTGATAAGAATAAGAATTTTTATTTAGTTATGGCTGATTGCAAACTTTGTCAAAAATTGAGTTTTATATCGCGGGGTGTGGATTTCTGCGACTTACGGAGAAATTATTTTATTCTGGGTTGAAGGAGTGCCCGTAACGTTTCTTTGACTTTTGATTATGAAAGTACTTTTATCAGTGATAAGAATACGAGTTCTTAATTAGTTATGGTTGATTGCAAACTTTGTCAAAAATCGAGTTTTATATCGCGAGGTGTGGATTTCTGCGACTTACGAAGAAATGATTTTTTTCTGGGCTGAAGGAGTGCCTGTAACGTTTTTTTGACTTTTGATTACGAAAGTACCTTTATTAGTGATAAGAATAAGAATTTTTATTTAGTTATGGCTGATTGAAAACTTTGTCAAAAATCGAGATTTATATCGCGAGGTGTGGATTTCTGCGACTTACGGAGAAAGTATATTTTTCTGGCTTGAAGGAGTGCCCGTAACGTTTCTTTGACTTTTGATTATGAAAGTACCTTTATCAGTGATAAGAATAAGAATTTTTATTTAGTTATGGCTGATTGCAAACTTTGTCAAAAATGGCGATTTATATCGCGAGGAGTGGATTTCTGCGACATACGGAGATTTTTTTTTTGTTGAAGGAGTGCCCGTAACGTTTTTTTGACTCTTGATTATTAAAGTACTTGTATTAGTGATAAGAATAAGCATTTTTATTTATTTATGGCAGATTGCAAACTTATAAAAAAAAAAACTTTTTTGAAAGAAGTACAAAAATATAAAGGGTTAAAATTAAGGGTTGATTCTTTTTCTGTTATTAATTTAGACCTTCCCTAATGGTATGGTTCACTTTTTATTCGAATTTCTTTTCTTTTCTCCGAGATATGAATTTTTAAAATCTATTGCTGGATCTATTGCTAACTTCACACCCGTGTAAAATGACCACTCATGCAGTATTTTTGATCATTTATTTATAGTCATGGTAGTGTTACAAGCGCTGAAAATACAAAAACAGCCACTAGACAGAAAATAATGTTTTTTTTTTAACTAGGCAATAAAGTGGCAGATTTACTGACGCAGCTAGAGTCGAGTTCGTTCAACTATGAATCCAGCCAAGTCAGTAAATCTAACATATAATATTTTAGAGGTTTTTTTTAGAATAAATTAACAATAACTTGCAATGTGATGATTTTATTTTTTTTAACCTTATCAAACTATTTCAGTTAGCTATGCAAAACTTCGTAGGTAGACATATACAACAAAATTGAAATTTATAACAAATATTATGTATTGTGTTCGATCATGGACAGTGCTTCGGCTGATGAAATATTAACTCCGTCAGAGATTAGAGACGCTGGAAGAACCACAGAAAACAACTTATCGGGTCTCATCTGATTGGTGAATTAAAATCTGGTAGGTCATGAAGTCTCGTCTAATTGGCGAATTGCTTTATCAGCCTAGTAACTGGCAACGCAATTAAACTGCTTAATCCGTAAAAGTGACACCTCAGGCACTACCAGGTGTCATTACACTAGATATCAATCAGTGAAAAAATTACTACTTCCTTACTAGACCAGATGAAGTACGTGCGGATAATATTACACCAAGGTTACACAGTGATTATTACAAAATTATACGACAATATTGTGTAAATAATTCCTTATGAACACAAATATTTTTCGCAAGCCAAACGCCATTTGTTATATCAGATAAATGTGCAATTTCATTTTGATTAACTGCCTGCATTTGTGGTTTTTATTTATCCTCTCAGGATATTAAATATCAATGTGCCTTTCGTTACCGACCACGCAGTTCTACTGTGATAAAGTGCTGCTGTAATAAGATCCGCTTCTGCAGACATTAATTAAGTTAAAATCATGAATAGACACTTCGCCGTAGCCTGTTGATAAAGACCACACATGAAGATAAGTAGCTAAACTTTTGCGGTAGTAATATATTTTGTCGTATTACACGGTAATCTGATTGAACGCTGAAGATATGACTTGACGTTTTAACTGATGCAACTTATGCATTTTGTTCATGCTATTGGTAATGATACAATATATTATAGAAGAAGAGATAACTATCGTTCGGAATAATTCATACAAAATGAAGCCAATTAATAAAATGAAGTGTATTTTGAATAGAAAGCATTACTTTAATTAATTAGGCGAATTAATTGGAATTAAATAACTGCTCAAATATTATTATTAGAATGCAATATTTAATTTGTGATATAATTAGTATTCCTAGTTTTATTATTAATTAAACGTATTCATTGGAATGAGGTGCAAAATCATTAGTGCAAGCAATAAAGTTGAAAAGTGAACTTTTCTAGCTATATGGCGTGAAAATGCGTGTATTGTTCTAAAAATTACAAATTTTATTGCTATTTAACTTTTTAAAATTTTGCTTGCAGAGTTACGAACAGGTTGAATATTTATATATTCAGGCTATATTTCGTTTTTTGAATTTATTTAACTTTTGTTTCACGAAATAACAGCCCCAACAACTCATTATTTATAATTTGTGCCTTTGATTGAATTCGATTTTGATTTCGCGAGGCGTTTAATACAAAACACGTTTAAAGCAGGAAATCGATCTCTACGGAGTCTCATTGTTGCTGAACGCGATAAGGAACAACATAACTATATTAATTTTCAGAAATATAAATTCCGTTTATTACTTCATGTGTCGATCGCACGTAATGCCCATACATAATTTAAATTGTTACTTCCTTTGTTAGGAATAATTAACTTTGGAAACTCAGCAGGAAACGCATGGCCCACTACATACTTCTTAACGATGAGAAACTGTACATTAATGGCTTGATAACTAGACACCAGGAAATTCAACATTACCGACTTTATATTCACCGGAGAAATCCAATTTGCGGGCTATCCTAGTACCACTAGGTTGATAATTTGTGTAGTTTAATATTTATATGAGACAAATTAAAATGGGTAATGAAATAGACCTTGCATGGTTTTATGATTAAATCTCGTGTGCACCTGCAATTTTTAATAGATTTGGGTCAGGACAATTAAAATGGTATCCGCAGACGACGCCGCGCCGATAGTAGCGACGTCCTCGAATGTAACAGGTTCCGCGGACTGGAAAAATTAACAGCAGAAAGAGCGGATCATGAGATGGGGGGATTAATTTAGTTCTGCAAGAGAGAAAGACGTGAGTGGAGGATTACCGAGAATGCAGGTAAGGGTCGTTTCATGTTACTGGTGTATTGTGGTGTGTAATTTGATTGAATGGAGTTTGATTGAAAAAGGGCGATTACGTTTTGTTGGATTTCGATTTGAACGAGCAAGAGAAGCAGAGTTGGATGGAGTGCGCGGGTCGTTGACTTGCACCACATGGCGCACTCGAGGAGACCAAGAGACCAGATCGCATTCCATCGTGCTCTTTTACAAAAACAATACCCTTTGCCGGTGGGTTTACCTGGAGTTTCTGTGTGTGACCGCACTGGTGACAGCAGTAGGAGAGGTAATCCGGTAGCGAGGGTACGAACTTGAGCGCGTCGCACCTGGTACTGTACTCGTCCACTAGCTTCCTGTAGTGCACCCTGAAACTAGATCTAGCCGTCGTCGAGGAGGTCTTGCTGAGTCTACCCATGTCTCCAGAATCCACTAACATAACACCACTGCCCTATGTAAACATACGCAACAATTTAAAGCACAAACACCACACGCAACGCGCGGAACCGGTCTAGGAGCGAACACCGCGATAGCACGAATCGTACTGGTACCACCGATCGCTCTGGGTCAGCTCCTCTCCTACCTCCAAACCTCTTACCGCGATCCGCTGGAATGCCGTCACCAATGAGAACCAAAGTTTCCTCGCACAAAACCATTCGACATACATTTAATACACAAACACTCGAATTCCATAAAACCTTTTAATGACCACACACCACCCCACACACAATACGTCTTGATTTTTATTTAAAGGTATGCCATACCTCTTCATAAAATCCCATTGACGACAGAATACCTTTACACTCGAGAGTTCATTTAAATGCAATGAAAGGTGCGTTAGGGTACCTGCAAAAAGTTGACACATGCTCTTCGGATATATTTCTTTGGACACACATTTCGGGCTAACAATGTGTTGAATGGAGGCGGCCACTTGAATACGTAACCCGAGGACAATTCGGTCGTTATTTAGAGTCGTAAGTCCGTAAAGCGTGACCAGAGGTCTTCTTTTATGCATCGACTTTCGATTGAATTGTTGCCGAGATTAAAGGAAAACAGCGAGGTAGAAACGTTTATTTTCATTCCTCATAGCCATCAATCACTTCCAGCGACGCAATGTGGGAATATTTCTGCATTTTCTTTTTGCTTGTATCTAGAATGCAGAAATATTATGTACATAGAATTGATATAAAACCTTGATCTGCGGCTACCAGTGTTAACTAATGCATGTATTAATTTAAATTTATTAACACACTCATTAACTTTACATAATACTTTAAGAAACACACTCAACAACCTTAAACATTACAAATTTGGAGTCAAAATCCATTTTTTAAGTTATTAAACAAACAAATTGCTGATATTTTTTTCAAAACATTATTTTTTTGACAAGTTTCCTTTGGGAGGACAGACCTTTCCCCTCGAAAAGTATGCTCATTAGGGATGGACGATATTTCACGTAGTATTGAAAAATCACAGGTGGTTACTGTTACTTATAGGCGAATTTCACTGCTACTTAAAACCACTGCTACTTAAAATCACTGCTACTTAAAATCACCGCTACTTAAAATCACTGCTTCTTAAAATCACTGATACTTAAAATCACCATTACTTAAAATCACTGCTACTTAAAATCACTGCTGCTTAAAATCACTACTACTTTAAATCACAGCTACTTAAAGTCACTGCTATTTAGTGACTTAAACTGTGATTGCTCCTTAAAATCACAACTGTTACCTAAAAACGTGATTGTAAGAAGACAATAGAGAATAGCATTTCTAAATATGATTTTATATTCAATACTGTTTACTCCCATTTACTCTTATGCTCATGTTCAAATTACAATTTTCATCAACTGAAAAACAAATATATAAACACAATTTCTACAAATGGTAAACCTAAAATGACTCAAAATTAATTTTAATTAAAGATTAAGTGCGAATATCAAAAATATACATTTTGAAATAATACCACGAAACCAATTTTTAAATTGCAAACTTCATTAACTGAAAATTAAAAATTAAAACAATTCACCAACTGCGAAAATCTCCAAATGCTCCTCCTGGTTCAGGTCCTCAAAAAATAAAAAAAAAAATAAAAAAAATCCATATCTCTATTAAAAATCGTTGAATTTATAAGAACCAAATTGATTTTTTCTGCGGTGTTTTTCTTCAGGTGCTCAAAAAATTAAAACAACAATTTTTAAAAATCTATATTTCTATTGAAAATGAATTTACAAAAACCAAATTGGTTTTGAATAAGCGATACGTCGACCATTATGGATGATTTTTTATGTAATTTTTCCTGCCTTTTTTTATATTTTTTTCTGCGATGTTTTTGTTCAGGTGCTCAAAAAATTAAATCAAAAATTTTCAAAAATCCATATCTCTATTGAAAATTGTTGAATTTATAAAAACCAAATTGATTCTGAATAAGTGATACTTCCACCATTGAGAATGATTTTTTGGAATTTTTCCTGCGTTTTTTATATTTTTTCTGCTATGTTTTTCTTCAGGTGCTCAAAAAATTAAAACAACAATTTTCAAAAATCCCTATTTCTATTGAAAATTGTTGGATCTACAAAAACCAAATTGAATAAGCGATACTTCGGCCATTGAGAATGATTTTTTATGGAATTTTGTCTGCGCGTTTTATATTTTTTCTGCGATGTTTTCCTTCAAGTGGCTCAAAAAACTAAAATTAAAATTTTCAAAAATCCATATCTGCATTAAAAATGATTGAACTTACAAAAAACAAATTAATTTTGAATGAGCGATTATTCGACTATTGACGATATTGTTTTAAGGAATTTTTTCTATGCGTTCTTTATTTTTCTCTACTTTGTTTTCATTCAAGTGCTCAAAAAATTAAAACGAAAATCTTCAAAAATCCATATCTCTATTGAAAATTGTTGAATTTACAAAAACCAAATTGGTTTTGAATTAGCTATACTTTGGCCATTAAGGATGATTTTTTATGGAATTTTGTCTGGGCGTTTTATATTTTTTTCTGCAATGTTTTCATTCCAGTGCTCAAAAAATTAAAACAAAAATCTTCAAAAATCCATATCTCTATTGAAAATTTTTGAATTTACAAAAACCAAATTGATTTTGAATCAGCTATGCTTCGGCCATTGAGAATGATTTTTTTATATTTTTTTGTGATCATAGTTCAAAATCAAAACAAAACTTAATTTATTCTCAATAAAATAGGTATATACAAAAATGCAATACATATAGAATGGAAATATGTCAAACAAAACAATTTGGATAATACAAAATAAATTCAAAATAGCTCAAAAAGTAGTACAACTCAAACACAGCATAAAAGTGACAACTGAAAATGCGATTTTTTAGGAATTTGAAGCAATTTAAGGAGATTTTTCCCTATATGTCGTTTAAAGAATATAACTCTTTCTCACAAAGATACGCCAAAAGGTAAGTTTTAAAGTTCTTTATGTTCGTAACGGACTTGTTGCACGGCAGACGATTATAATATTTCATGGCAGCATATGACGGTTCCTTTTCATACATCGATAAACGGTGAATCGGCAGTGCGAAGTTATTGTAATGTCGTGTTTGATGATTATGTTGATGAGTAGTATTAATTTTTATTTCAGCTCTCAAGTTGTATGTTGTAAGTTACAGTTTAAAATCACTGATATTAGAAAGTAGCAACTACAGGTAGCAACGTGATTCAAAAGTAGCAGTTTTGCCCATCTCTAATGCTCATACATGTCCACCTTTTCGATCTTTGAAGACCAATCTGTAACTTTTTTATCCAAAGAAATACCAAGCCCCAAATTATACGATAATTGCCTTTTTGACGAAATTAGAGCATTTTAATTAAAAAACAGTTGACGTATCTCAGTAAAATTTTATATTTTCCAAGTCTATAGCAATAGTACACCAGCGCCAAATTTCAAGATAATCTGAGATGGTGAGAATAAAAATGGTCTTTGGCCGTAGGAAATGACCATACGGCGAGCGCAAACGCCTACTTCCCTAGACAATTAAAAAAAGCGTTTTCAAAATGTTCTTAAAAACCTTTAAAGTACTTATCAAAACCAGGACAGTAAATATATGACATATGGGACGGAGTACTTAAGGCATTGCCAATGCACCGACACCAATATGTCCACCAATCAATAAAATCTTGTGGTCTGGCAAATCACCCGCTAATAAGAGGAGGTGGCATTCAAAATGCAACGCTCAGCACAATGAGGTAAGCCTAGGCTAACCGGCAGAGAGTTAAAAAGAATCCGCTAGACTTTATGGACGAAACAGGGTTACCAGAGCAGTAAATCTTCAAAGCCGCACAATAGGACCACCGAGACCGCAGTTCAAATAATATTTAAATCATTTAACAATAATAATCAATATAACTAAAAATTATGTTTCAAGAATATCAACTTACGAAATAATACCTATTTATGTATCAACCTCGTAAAATAGAGTTTCAGATTAAAGACGAAACGACGGAGGACCCGAATCTTTAAAGAGAGAAGTCGTTTGTAAAAAAAAGAAATATTAAACTTATGGAAGTCTCTAATACCTTATGTCGAACTATTGTTAAGGATCTGAAGGAGGCACAGGCAGCAGTAGTGATGAGTTAAATGGTTAAATAACCGTTGAAAATTTTCAGTATCGGTTACAGCAGTTACGGTTACTAAAAAATAACTGGTTATTTAAATGGTTATTTAGTAACTAGCAAATTTGTACAACGTACATTTTAATTTTTTGGAATTGACATTTCAAAACATATTGTTTTTAACTTTATATTGATTTATTAATTTGGAAGACAGCCATTACGATATTGTGAAATCAATCAAATTTGCATTAAATTATTATCTTTAAGAATGTATTATGCTTGTAAAGATAAAGTGAACGTTATATGTATACTTAAATTGCACATTTTAGCATTTTCAAAAATAATTGTACTTTAAAAAAGGATTGCACGTAAAATTTGGATTTTTATAAAAAAAAAAAAACGAAAAACAGCGAAAAAAGTGCAATTTCAACACTTACAAAATACTATAAAGTAACTGAATGATTTTTAAAAGAACATAAAATTCACTTGATTTTGACATTTCAATTACAAAAATCCGTCGGAGGATTAAAAAGTTGCACGATTGTAAAATTTGGATTTAAAAAAATTAATAGCTCACATCGAAAAAACTACAATTTCAACACTTTCAAAAAAAAATACTAGAAAGTGTTTAAATGCTTTTTAAAAGACATAAAATTTCATAGATTTTGACGTTTCAATTGCAAAAATCCGCCAAGAATTCAGAAGTAAAAATTGGGTTTTCAAAAATTACTACCTCGCAGCAAAACTACTGCAATTTCAACACTTAGAAAAATACTGTAAAATTTTTGGATGTTTTCTTTAAAGAACATAAGCCCATATTTTTACGTTTCAATTGTAAAAATCCGTCATAGGATTCAAATGTTACGCGCTTATAAAATTTGGGTTTTCAGAAATTACTTGCTCACAGCGAAAAAATGCAATTTCAAAATTTTTAAAGGAATGACAACAAAGCGTTTCAATGCTTTTTAATTAACGTAAAATGTTCTATATTTTGATGTTGAATTACAAAAATCTATTGGAGGATTCAAAAGTTGCACGCTTGTAAAATTTGGATTTTCAAAAATTACTACCTCACACAAAACAACTGCAATTTCAACACTTAAAAAAAATATAGTATAACGGTTTGGATGTTTTCCATAAAGATATAAAGTTGCCCAGATTTTTACGTTTAAATTGCAAAAACCCGTCGTAGGATTTAAATATTACGCGCTTATAAAATTTAGATTTTCGGAAATTACTAGCTCACAGCGAAATAATGCAATTTCAAAACTTTCAAAGAAATTACTAGAGTGTTTGAATGCTTTTTAAATAACATAAAATTACCAACATTTTGACGTTTCAATTGCAATAATCCATCAGAGGATTCAAAAGTTGCACGCTTGTAAAATTTGGATTTTCAAAAATTACTACCTCACTGCAAAACAACTGCAATTTCAAGACTTAAAAAATACTGTAAAATAGTTTAGATGTATTCTAAAGAATATAAAATTGTCCAGTTTTTTATATTTCAGTTGCAAGAATCCGTCGTTGGATTCAAATGTTATGCGCTTATAAAATTTGGATTTTCATAAATAAAAAAATGTTTGGATGCTTTTTAAAGAATGTACAATTCGCTAGGGTTTGATATTTGAATTCCAGAAATCTGCAGGGGGATTGAAAAGTTGCACGCTTGTAAAATATGGATTTTCAAAAATAACTAGCTCAAAGCGAAAAAACTACAATTTGAACACACTCGAATATATTACTTCAGTGTTTGAACGGTTTTGTAAAGAACATAAAATACCCTATATTAAGACATTTTAATTGCCCATAATCCATCGGAGTATTCAGAAGTTGGACGCTTGTAAAAATTTGGATTTTCAAAAATAACATGCTCTCAGCAAAATAAACACCACTTTCATAAATATTAAGTGTTTGATTCTGAGTCACAACGTCTGATGCACTAACTATTGTTTTAACATGTTCATATTAT
The DNA here is from genome assembly GCA_910593695.2 of Ocypus olens. NCBI lineage: Eukaryota > Metazoa > Arthropoda > Insecta > Coleoptera > Staphylinidae > Ocypus > Ocypus olens. The sequence continues at coordinate 43,054,386 of OU343052.1, forward strand.
CAAATCACGACCGCGCCGCGATTAAGGTTTCAGTAACCGACGTTATTGAACTGCTACGACTGTTCCGATGTGCATGTTATTTTCCACTGGCCGCTGTTCTTAAGGAGTAATTTGGTTATATGAGTCACTGTTACTAAGAAGTTATTCGTTATATGAGCTAGTGTTACTATAGAATCAGTTGCTGTTACTAAGAAGTGATTCATTGTTGAATCGCTCTCCTTTTATAAAATAACTCTTGAAGAAAATCACTCTTAGTGGAATTTTCCAATAACGGTTACTGTTATTATTTCACGATACAAAGTACCAGTTAGTGAAAATAACGCTCATCACTAGTATTCAGGAGTGCAACTTTCTAGAAAGGCCAACACTCTTAAAAAAGAAAGAAAAAAATGGTACTGTTTTGTATCGCATTGTATTGTTTATAAATATAATCCTCTAAATTGTTGTCATAACAACTTTAGCGTGCTAGATTCCTCTAAGATCCATTTATCAGCGCGTTTTGAGAAAGCAAAATAATCATTTTAGAGAGCGAATGCAAAAATGTATTAATTTAAAAATATCAAAAGTACAAAGCCTTAATCAAGCTTAACTTGAATTAAATATTCTTGTAAAGTTTTGTTTAAAAGACAAGACAACATCATAATATTATTGTCAGGCAACATAATAATATCTAAATAAAAGAGCAGGATGTTGAAATTTTACAGTTGTAGGTAATTATTACTGTAAAGTCTTTATTAGAATGTTTCTAGTATTTAATGGGTTCAACCTTTGGATTTACATGTATATTTGCTCTTTTCATACTTTTTTTTTGACTAGACAAAAATATTATGTGCCTCAAATCATTTTTACCATACGAATAAAGACGTGTACACTTCAAAATTAGAAATCCGCTGGGACGAAATAAAGTGGTATTTTCAGGATTCCGGTCAAAAAATATAATTTGATTTAATTACAAAATATTGTTCAAAACTGCAATTATAGTATATAGTATGAGTTATCTCATATTCAGCAGTCAACGTGTTAATGAAAATATAGGAGCAAAATTCTAGTTTTACACGAAAATATTTTCAACTCACCATTGGTGTCTAATAATACAAATTATACCTATTTCCTGGATGGATACGCTGGGGATGTTCTTACCTAAAACAAAGATAAATTAATATTAATGATGGAATGCAGACTAAAACTTAAATAATTACTAATTGCCACTAGTGTCAGGCAATTAATAATTATTTAAAAGCAAATTGTTATAAACGGTCAATTAATTAAAGGGACTGCGCTTAATAAGAATTAATACCAATTTTTGTGGCATGAGGGCTTAATGGTCCTCCATACCGGATTCCTTTTAATTGATTGAACAAGTAGACGAGGGCGCGGAGAGGTGGTTAATCAAGTTAATTGACAATGACGCCCCTATTAATTCCTATGGTAATAGTAAATAGCCGTAGAGCGCCGCGACGGCGAGGGCTGAATTTTAAGGGCCCAATTGAATGTATCCTTCCTCTCTCGAGCCATAATTCCAGGTTGAAATTCCTGAACCAGAGTAATGCGGTATATAAAATCGGTCACGCCTGAAGACGATATTTCCATGTATATTGAAACAGTTTCTCTGGACTCGTTTTCCCCTTTCCACCAGAGAGTAGTGCTTTCAGGGAGTCACTGGATTATGCACTCCGCACTCCAACCTGTCACTCACTAATCCAGACAGTCGCACTCTGGCGACGTCCCCTGCATTTTTTATAACCCCCGCGTTTTGGTCTCCTATTACTACATTAAATATTTACACAGGAAACTGAAATTGGTAATACGATCCTGAAATCATGTTTTTTTCTGATTCTTCGCGAATAAGTTCGTGTCACATCCGTCGGGATTAAAGTTGAAATCTGTGTTTCTCTGGGAACGGCACGGATGCGCGTCTTCCCGCACTCTAAGGGATAAAAAAAAGATAACAGGCTGGGGTGTCCGGGCCACGGGGGGCTATAAATATTTAGCGGATTAACGCGGAAATAATGGGGCGAATCGATCAGCCCGGGGCTGTAATGAAATAGATCGAATAACAATATTTCAGATGGGGACGATGCTCTCTCTCTGCCTCTCTCTCGTTTTTTTAAACGCTCCCGCGTGATTTACGCGAGCGCATCATGCGATGCCGTAAAAAGGTAACGCCAGAAATTATCTTTGCAAAAAAGCACGCTTCTGGTTTCGCAGATAAATTCGGGGAGCACACAAATTACACGAACGACATGCAGAATATATGTAAATACTGTTGGTTTTATCAATTAATCCGATACAGCTCGCATGTACTGGATTTCTTTGTGGTTGAAATATACACAGCTTCGGCTTGGTGTAACACAAATTGGATATGACCATACACGTGTAACGTACATATCATCAATTCAATGATAATTTATTGTATTCCACTGTATAATATAATTTGTAATGTATTTCACATTCTCACATATGTATATCATTAATATATTCATTATTAATTACATCACAATGTGTGTTATATGTATAACATTATAATAGAAATTCCATTATCTAAATCAACACCGAGAGACAGCGAATGGTAATTTTATTGAATTATTAAATTATTTTGTTAATAAGCAAATAATTTCCGCCTTCTCTAAGGTATCAATAACCAAAGTGCGGATTTCTGGCTTTTGTCTTTATTTATGCAGCACAAAAACTGTCTGGGTTTGACACTAGTTTTTTTTACATATTGCATTTTTATCGCCACATCAAACGTTTATTCTAAACCGCACGCGTTTAAAACGCAACATGTAGGCGGTAGTTTAGTTTAGTTTGAGTTGTGTTACTTATAAATGCTTTTTATTGTTACTAATGGGTCGGTTATAAAAAGAAATACTGACTAGAAAAAAATGCAATACATTCAGACAAAAAGCTAGGATACATTTTTTGAATTTGTTATACCACTACAAAATACTAAAATACAATTAAAATTTTTAAACTTTAAGACATAGTTTTACTTACCTATTTAACGCATTTTTACGATTTTGCAGCTTCTAATGAAATAGTAATAAAATTGTTTATGTAAGTGAAGTTGGCAATATTTCTAGCAATAACTCGGCGCCTCCACCAGATATAAAAATAAATCACTTTCCTTGGTTTCATCTACAAATTTAAATAATCTACGCATTTAATAAATCATATATAATGGGCTATATCCTTAAAACATCAAGTTTTACGTTTATCTTCATTAACGCCCCCTACCCGAAGACAAAAAAATTTAAAAAAATATCGTGAATCAAAATGTTTACTGCTGGGTAGGTGCAAAGTATTTGCTAGCTATGATTGCTACGGTTATAATATACTAAGAATTATTCGCTTGGGATATGTAGCTTTTGTCGTTTTAGCCCTACATTTAGATATTTTCAAAAATGCCGGCCTCGTGTTCAAAAATGGTTATTGCTGGGTAGTTACAGATGAAAATCCCAGATGTTCTCGACAGTAATTGTTAGCTATGATTGCTATTGTTATAATAAAACAAGAATTATTTGCTTGGGATATGTACCTTTTGTCGTTTTTACCCTACATTCAGATATTTTTGAAAATGCCGACCTCGAGTTCAAAAATGGTTATTTCTGGGTAGTTACAGGAGAAAATCTCTGATTTTTTCAAATGTAGATGTTAGCTAGTGTTGCTATTATTATAATACCATAATAATTTTTCGCTTGCGATATGTGCCTTTTGTCGCTCCATTTAGATATTTTTGAAAATGCTGGCCTCGTGCTCAAAAATGGTTATTGCTGAGTAGTTACAGGCAGAAATTCCAAATTTTCTCCACAGTATTTGTTAGCTATGTTTGCTAATGTTATAATAAACCGAGTTGCTAGAAATATTGCCAACTTCACATTCATAAATTGTTTGCATGACAATCTGAAATTAATCTTTATTTTAAGTTCAGCTTTTACACGCTCCACACGTTGCCTATTTCGATAATCTGTCCAGGATGAACAAAACCTTTCTGAATCAGCATTTACCCCATATATAAATATAATATAAATTGAACTAAATTTTTGAAAGGTCAAAATTAGCAAAGAAAATTGTATTCCATTTCTGCATCACATAACTGTACATGCCATCTTACTAGCAGCTTTTAGCACACATAACTTCATAGAGATATTCCAAATTCACCTCAAGTGATAAGTCAGTATTTCCGTTTGTTTTAAAGAAAAAATATTCAAAACAAAGATTATTTGCTTTTTTTGCCCGATCGGTCATTTTCAATTTAATTTACAAGCTTTGCTCTCCGGGCTGTGCGATCAACTGACGGCCCATGGCTCCGTTGCACAAAATACGATACTCAGAAACACTAACCTGCTTTTCATTTTTTTAATGTAATGTATGTCATCTCGTACCTCAGTTTTGACTTCTCAGGAATTATTGAATTACATCTGATGGCAAACAAATCTTCGATTACATTATCTTCACCTTCTAATACTTCTTCGGATATTATTTAGTTCGAAAACACTTACTAAAATTCGTCCGCATTTGCAATATTTGTTTCTGTTTACCAACTCCATAACAACCAGAGCGCATTAGCCGACTTGACAGAATTCACATTTTCGGAGTGTCATTAAAAAAATATTTTAATTAATTGATTAATTAACCAATCTATCGCCCAAAAAATAGTATACGCATCTCGGGCGTTAGTGCTACCGGTCTCGGGTAAACATGAGGACCTTAGCTAACGCGTCGATCCCCACACTATTACCCTCCACCGTTATAACGCACTTACCGTACTTGATACTTAATATACTATTTCAAGTTTCTGCTGTTTCGTAAATAAGAGCCTGTGGGTTAATCCCTCATCTTTGGAGAAATAGATCTGAATTATCATAGCTGGAAAGATACCAAGGATTCTTTATATGGCAGCATACAAAGATAACCACCTTGTTGCCATGTACGAAAAAATCTTTCAGTTCCTTGGCACGTTTAGCTTGCGACGAACAGTATAGCTCTTTAAAAGAAAATTTTCAACATCAAAATTGCATTTAGCCAAGATATTATTTACAGCGTTGTTTACTTGGGTGTTGGACATCTCACAGCAATTATATTTATTTCTCGGCCAAAATTGTCGCTGCCGTTTTTCTGCGGAATAGCAACTGATATTCTTCAACAAAAGTCCAGAATCCTTTTCGATTCCATTTTTGAAATTTAAATACTTTTCATTGGCGGTATTATCTGGATCTTCAAAATAATGAAGGAGACATAATTTGACTTGCAGGCACATAGTATATAAGAAGTATATATGAACATGTTTAGCACTTGCAATGATTGGAAACATCTCTTGAGATTCCAAAATATTTACCCTTTCTAAGTTTATCCAATTAAGGCTGTATGGAGAGAGGACCAAGAACATTAAAACTGTTAAACTAGCCTTTTTACGACCTAGACATATTTTTTGTAATTAGGGCTTCTTTATATACAGCAGAGGCTAATTGTGTAGTGTAGTCTAACACCAATATCTCAGAATGTTTATATTGTGCCAGTGTTTTCAGATGGCGACTGTTTCGTGCGCAATTTTTCTGCGCAGTTCTCCGTACTTATTGGAATTGAGTTGGCGCTAAAGCGGGTGTCACACATTTAAAGAGCAGTGGATGTCACAAAAGAGCTACGTGGAAAAGATGTGCACGAAAAACTTGCCTTCTGAGAACTCTGTACTGTGCTGATATTGCCAATTCGTTAAATACAAAATACGTGATATTTAGCGTCCTGTTCCATTAGAAGGACGTAGGACTCTAGGCTTGAATCCATGATGCCCTGCCAAATGAAGGACTGTTGGCAAACCTTATACCAATACAAATTCGCTGGAGCACTCGGTAATAGGCCGCATTATACTAGATACAACATTTTGAAAAATGTAAATATTTCGATATTGACTTACAAGGAGAGGATCAGATGTGTGACTCACTGATTTGATCCATCTTTGGCACACGTGTAGATCATGACTATGAGTCTAACAGGTGCAAATAATAGGGCGCACTATTCAGCCGTTTTCGAGAAAAAAAAATAATTTATTCTAAAATTAAGATATTTAAATACACATGGATTTATAAAAACTATAAAAAGAAAATGAATGAACCCAACTTCAACAATGGGGTTCGATCCTTCGACCTTCCGACTACGAATCGAAGGTTTTATCGATGCGCCAAAAGTTTGGTATATATTTGTTAACGCAAAATGTATATAAACATATGAATGAATAACAAATTAAAAACCATTTTTTCTCGAAAACGGCACCTGTTACACTCCTAGTTATGACCTACACGAATGCCAAAGATGGATGAAATCGGCGAGTGACACATCTGATCCTCCCCTTGTTAGATGCGTATTCTGCTCAATCGCTGAGATATGAATGAATTCTAACAGATAGTATAATTTTACAAAATTTGGCATTTATCAAATGCCAACATTAACAGATTCCGCAGAAACCATCCAAAATTTGACCACATTAATACAAAACGTGCTCATAGTCTTTGGATTAATCGTATATAATAAATTGGAAAAATAATGGATACAATGTATTTACTGTCAGATATTTCAAAAGTACTGAAAGGTCAAGAAGTGGATGAAGAACGGTTCCATTAAATATTTTCAAAAATTCCCCGAAACATCTTTATAAGTGGAAAGGAGCTTTTCCTGCCATAACACTATTTTTTCAGATAGAATTTTAGTACAGAAAATTTAGAAAAATATATAATTGTTAATTTTTTTCCAAAGAAAGTAACGATGATGTATCTAAAGTTGATTAATGTTTAATTTATTGTAATTTTAGTGTCATTGGCGTCGGTGTGCGAGTTTTTGAACAAAATACTTATGGAATATATCGCTAAAACATTTAAACAAATTATCTAGTATTTTACTACTATATTTTACTTCATAATATAATTTGTGATAAACTTATACTACATCTTAATACGACATAATAATTTACATCATAATATCACACTAGTGCGATATGGGATTTTGTATGCACCCTTAAAGAGCGAAACCTCTTACGATATTATATCGTCTAAGTACTATAAGGGATTTCTGATAGATGATTGATATTGTCAAGTTTCTAACCTGTATAACTGTGTGCTATTGATCAGTTTGTAACGTTGTTCCTATGCTCAAGGTGTCCCCACAAGTTTCTTATAGTGTCGTAGAAAAATATTAAAATATGAACAACATCTTAATACTAAATATTTGATACATTCAATGTAAATATTCTTCATCAGTATGACTTTATCTTCCCATGTTATGCTTGTCGATTCTTTTGTTAACTTTAGACATTGACCGTTGATAGCGGGTCATCCGCACCGCCGAACGGCCTTCGGTATATGATTATTGTAACCAAAAACCAGCTTCAGTTCTTTTTGCATTTATCAATTACGCTCAAGCGAGCTCATCGAATTAATTAGGTAATAGTTAATAATTTTTATATGATTAATAAATAATTGTGAGTTAAACGACATTTAACGTACTTCGTGTAATAAACCTTCCTGCAAACAGCAAACAATATCAAACGAATTTGGTATATCGCACGGTTATTTGATATGCATTTGTTTTAGTCTCACTACACATTATGTTAATTGCGTATAATTACCCTCGCACTAAGAGGCTGATATTAACCGAAGTCACCACGATTGCGTTAATAATGCTTGTGTATTGCATTGGAGCAGACATCTATTGACTATTTGACGCATTTTTAATTAGATTTGTGACCAAAATGTACACAAAGCTATTATATGCTGTTGATTGTGTACGTACCTATATAGTCTCACTTCAATCAAACCGGTAACATCGATATACATTCTAACCACACAATGGTTACTAATCAATACATATTAATAAAACACTACAGGGAAAAGTTTTTCCACCATTTTCGATATTTCGTCGTTGTTTAATGAAAAAAACTCAAATATATATATAGAGTGTCTAAAAAGAAACGCATAAAAATTTATAAAAAATGTATTTATATTAAATAATTAAACACAGTTAAATTCCTTACTTCACTCGTTTATTTATAACACTAAATGTACATTTCAAACACGATGTGTTCATTTTCAATAGTTAACTGATGACAATGAACACATCGTGTTCGAAATGTATATTTAGTGTTATACATAAACGAGTGAAGTAAGGAATTTAACTGTGTTTAATTATTTAATTACGCAACTTCACATAACTCACAAATACATAATAATATATTTATATTAACTGATTCTAAAAATTAGTTTTATAAATGTTGTTTATTTTTATAAATGACGTTGATTATTTTTTAGGCTTTATTTTTTTGCTATGGCTTCTTCTAATAGCAACCTAACACAATGGTAGTGGCAAGTGGCCGCGTAGTTGATGCCAAAAAAATATAGCAACCTAACCTGTTTATATTTTTTATTTTTTGGATAGAGCATTTTATTCTCATCATGACAGATCTACTATTTTATAGGATCATATTAAACAATTTTTACATAATGTCTATAAATTCTAGAAATTGTTTTTATTAAACTTGTTTGATATTTAATAATACATCCAGTGATGGCGTTAAATATTCGATGACCCTTATTACTTTGTTACTACGATTGCGCACTTTTTATTAAATGGAAAATTACTCTGTTTTAACTTTGTGACTTTTGCGATGAAGGAGCATTTTTTCCATATTAAAATACATTTTAATTTAACCCATTTAATCCCAGTGGGTCGTTAATGACCACACATCATGTTTTGTAAATCCTGGTTGCAATATTTTTTTAAAATTTAACTTTTGTGTTTATATTATAATTACATATGATATATCTGAGTAAACTTTTTGAAGAAAGTATTAAAATTATTGAACTAATTGAAAAAAATTGTTAACATGCTCGTTATACTGGGTTCCCCATAATAGGCCCATTTTAATATTTGAATTAATTTTTTTTCAGTTAACAAAACAAACTTTTTATTATACTAAATTACAGCTAACTCTTTGGGATTTATGATAACATAAATATTTGGCTAATTTAATTCTAACTTTTAAAAATCACGTCTTCTAAATGACCTCCACCAACTTCAACACATTTTTCAATATTAGATAAAAAGTGGTTCATTACACGGCGTAACAAACCTTTGTCTATTCCTTCAACTTCTTCACGAATTTTGACTTTGAGTTCCTCGATTGCACCTGGACGACTCGCAAACACTTTGGCTTTTAAATATCCCCACAGGAAAAAATCGGGTGCCGTTAAGTCGGGGGACCTCGAAGGCCAGGCAAATTTCCGAATCGAGAAATGAGTCGGCCATTAAACGTTTCTCGCAGAACCCGCATTGAGTTTCTGGCGGTATGAGCTGTTGCCCCATCTTGTTGGAATACTAAGGCATTGTTTAGTAATCCTCGTCTATTTAATTCTGGAATGAGGAATGTCTCTAGCATGTTTACGTAGCGCTCGGATGTTACTGTTACATCGCGGTTATTTTCATCCTCAAAAAAAAAATGGACCAATAATATCAAAAGATCCTACTCCACACCACACAACAACTTTTGGATTATGGAGGTTCTGTGTAAAGATTTCACGAGGATTTTCATTTGACCAGTATATAAAATTCTGTTTATTAACCATGCCGTTCAAATAAAAATTTGCTTCGTCACTCATTAAGAGACTGAATTGCTCCTTGATGTAAATTCAAAAATTCTTGACAAAATGCTAACCTTGCTTCTTTATCTTGATTTATAAGTTGCTGTGCCATTTGGTATTTATGGGGATGAAATTTTAAATCTCTTTGAAGAATTCGATCTAAGCTTCCCTTTGATATTCCTAGGATAAGGGTTTGTCGATTAGCAGACCTTTTAGGACTTCTCGTAAACGCAATTCTAACTCGTTCAATACTTTCTGGTGTACGATCTGTTCTTCGACGTCCAGGCTTCTTCAAATTTTGTACAGAACCATTTTCACGCCAATGACGAACCCATAACTTAACAGTTTTACGATTTGTCGCGTGACCTCTATTGTTGTTATTAAACTGATGCCGGAATGCACGCCTAACTTCTTCTATCGAAATGCTTCTTATGTAAGTTTCTACACAAAACACACGTTGTTGGACTGAGTAATCCATGAAAGTTAAATAATTATGATGAAAACTAACAAACTTCTCGAAGAAAAATAACGTTCCACAAAATTATTAAAATAAAAATAATTTGTGACAGGTGCCTACTTGATCAATAATTAACTTAAATCCCAAAGACTACAGAACATAATCCCACAGAGATAAAGTTATTTAGTTATCTCGTAGGGAATTAATTAATAAAATAAAATGGGTAGTCTATTATGGGGAACTCTGTATAAATAAATATCATTTAAAATTATATTATTAATTTTCCATAAAAGTAGTCAAAATGTTTTTTTTTAATTACTCACATATATTTGTTTTGTATTATAATGGTCTTTTGAATACAAATTTAGTAAACATGTTTGCTCTAAATGTTTACACAGCTGGCTGGGTCGTATACGACCCTCTGGGCACAATGACACATTTATTGATGTTTATTTTAAAAATGCATACCACAAATATTTACAACACACTGGGAAACATTCTAGCTAAACAGTTCTTTAGAGATTTTGTGGAGTGAACCAGTGAAGTGAATATAATAATTGTGTTTTACAAAATGGATAATACGAATCGAGATTTATGGTACGTGAAAATTTATTTCATTGTCATCGAGTATTATTTAAACGTTATTATAGGATGCGGGCGCGGCCTCTTACAATGCATGAACTTTTGGCTGAAATCGAAAATTTAAGCAATGACGGTTACACAGATTTAGACGTAATTTTAACACCTTTAGATGATGACGGGGATACTACTTCTGAAGACTCTGGCGTAGAGGAGTGTTGTGATCCTGATCGCCTTAGTCGTCGACAGAAGCGGCTCTGGTGAGGAGAACAGGAAACGAAAATGACAATGAATTACTTCCTGGACCGACTAGAGACGCCGAACCATGTAATCCAAAAAAGAAAAAGAAAACAGAAATAAGAAAGTGAAAAGCTGAGATCTAAAAAAAGCATCGTGTGAATCTTAGACTAATACTTTGTTGCCGCCAATTACTTTGTGCTTGTGAAGCACTACATTCTTTTTTACTGTTTTGTGATGAAATTATTGTTGAAATGCTAATTAAAGAATCCGTAGCATACACTGCTACGAGAAATCGATAGCTGACTATATCTCATAGCGAAATGTATACATTTATTGGCATTATTTTTCATCAGGCTATATTTGTTTGCCTAGAAGAAGTATTTGCTTTATTGGGAAGAAATGGATGATGTGCGTAATACATTAGTATCAAATTCAATGGGACGAAATAAATTTGATAACATATTTCAAAATTTGCATGTTGTGGATAATCAACAAATAAATAAAGAAGATCGTATGGCAAAAATTTGACCACTAATTGATAAATTAAATGAAAGCTTTATTAAGTTTGCACCTTCAGGACATTTTATTTACATCTATTGACGAGTCAATTATTCCTTATTTTGGTCGCCACGGTTGCAAGCAATTTATACGCGGCAAGCCGGTTTCAAGGCTTGGGTAATGGCACTGAAAAATGGATATTGTTTACAATTTTATGTATATCAAGGACGAGGAAAGACTAACATTAGCCGAAAAGAATATGGGCTTGGAGAATCTGTAGTGATGAGTTTTAAAGCAACATTATGATTCTTTGAATTTTTCTCTCTTTATTGACAATTTTTTTACATCTGCAAAACTAATTACTGAGATAGGAAAACTAGGTTATGGATACACAGGAACTGTACGTGAAAAAATCAAACGGCAAAGTGTAGTGTACCAGATGTGAAAACCTATAAACCAAGGGATCGCGGAGAATATAATAGTTCAGTGGTTGAAGTACATAACATCGTTGGAATAAGATGGAAAGATAATTCCGTAGTCACTGTACTATTCAATCAATATGGAACTGAACCTATTCAAAAGGCAGCGAGGTATTCTGCTAAAGAAAAAAAGCTTGAAATTCCCCAACCATATGCAATCAAGCAATATAATCAAAATATGGGTGGAGTGGGTTTATTAGACAATAATATATCAAATTACAGAATAGGTGATATATGCCCATTATTTTATGGATTTTGGACGCCACCATGAACAATTAGCCGCGCTTTTGGAAAGACTGTTGACAATTTTTCTTTTCGTTGCCAAGTAGTTTGTGCACAAATTTGGGCCGGTTCTAGTTCAGCAGCAAATGTTCCCCTTCCTGCGCGCAGACCAGGTCAACATTTAATCGTTATGGGCCAACCCCAACGAAAATGTGCGGTCTGCAAAAGCAAAACCATAAAAGCTTGCGCAAAATGTAACGTTGCATGATAAGTGTTTTGTTGACTATCACACATATTTTTTTTAATATGTTAAATTAAAATGTTGACTAGATTTACTTAAAAATGTATTTTTTATATTATTTTTCAATTAAAATTAAATGTTTCAGAAAACTATTTCGAATATATTTCCATCATATATTCAGTCAAATTGTGCCCAGTGGGTCGCTAGCGACCCACCCTCTAATTCCAAAAATTCAACTCACATATTTTTTTAAATATTTTTTTATACTTATTTAGTTGTTTGTAAAGACATATCAAGCAAAAATAGTAACATTTTTGACGAAAAAAATAGTGAGTTCAAATGGGCTAAATCAACGCAAATTGTGGGTTTCATTCAAAAATAAAAAATAAACTCAAATTGGCAGACCACCCATTAACATTTCCTACAGCTTAGACTACACTAATTTAATAAGTACAATGGGCGTATTAGTCAGAATTTTCAACAGTCGACATGTTTATTTTTATTTACGCTGAATGTTGGTATTTGATGAGCGCTACTTCGGCCATTTTAATTGCTTTGTTTGTGTACTTTTAATATAACTTAAATTAAGCTATTTACACAAAAGCCTTTTCTTTCTTACCTATCAGCAATTCATGCATTTTCCTACTTTCAGTTACGTGCAAATTATATTTTTATATCCATAAGACTTGGTAATCTCTATGACTTAGACAACTCCAATGCTTAATTCCAATACCAATTTATTTAATTTGTACGCTTGGAACGAACTTGTTTACGATCAACAGTGCATTCATCAGAAAATTCCTCAACTGTCAGTAAACTCCCAACTGTTTTGTTTGATGAACGCGCCCAATGAGTTCTTGCTTCTAATTTATAACCTCTATTAGGTTTGAATAATAATTGTACTTTGTACATACTCTTACTCTGTCATTCTATAATTGTAAGATGACCTAAACAAAACGCAGCATTTAATTATTTTAATTCGTGATTTATTAATGTTGTTGATTCTATAAACAGAATTACTCGGAGGACATTAGCAGAGGATCAACCGTGGGCCGACCGCATTCCGATGCCATTAACCAAACGCGAATTATGCAAATTACATTACGTGGGAGCGGATTTAATAATAGAAAAGTATCACCGTTCATGGCCCCCACACTCCAAATCCTCCTCGACCGCAAACGTCTCCAATCTCCTTCCGCCCTTAGTTCCGCGCTGAAGTATTTTTTTTTTTGGTTTCCCTCGATATAAAGCGCTGGCGAACTTTTAATTGGCCCTGTAAGCGATACCGAATTCTTATAAATAATCCGGTCTGAGGTTAGAAATCACATCGAAGTGGAGGCGACAGGAAGTCGTATGCATCTGTGTTATATAAGATGGTTCTATGGTGTTACAGAATCTATTGAAAAGTCTGGGATGTTTACAATAGTATATTGTACAACGAGCATAGTATGACACATATTTCTGAACAAACTCAATGTATTCATTGTAACAATACAATTTTTTATCTACTCCCACTTTGTAATTGATGAATTACCGAACTGTTTTCACCAATCGTAAGCAACCCATTACGAATATATAGAGCATATATAAATGTTAAATGTTGTACATAAATGTGTAACATGTACTATTACCACTTATGTACCTCGCTATGTTATATACTTATTAGCCAATTACAATTAACGTCCGCCGAGTCCCCTGTGTTCGCCTGTTCGTCTTTAAATATTAAAAATGACAGTGACATTTAAACGTCAGATTGCAACTTATAGGTTAACAGAATAACCTACACAATAAATTCTAGGCTATGTCTTATTGGTACTTCCATCGCAATGGTATCTTATTGTTAGTAGATTAACACTTCAGAGTGAGTACAACGATCCGTATCCCTAAATTTGTTCAATAAATGTATTGGACAATATATTATTCGACGAAAAATTGTCCGTAACGGTAATTCGTTTGCTTAGTTGGTAGTCGTCCTACATTGCCATTACCGGCTAATTTAATACAAATTTAAACGTCACCCTGACAAGATTCAGTTTCAATATTTCTTTAGTTTAAGCGAATAAATGTAAGGTTGAAGGTAAAGTATAGTACATAACGAGAGTTGTAACTCAATTACGTGCTCGTGAAATTACGTTACTCGCCACTACGCGGCTCGTACGCAATATTTTTCACTTGCGCGTAATTTGCTACTTACAACTCTAGTTATGTAATATACTATTACACGTCAATAAACTGACAGCGCACTTATTTAAACAAAATTATCAAGGCGCATAGTGTAAATGCATGATTTTCACGCATGCCCTATGTTCTTAGTAGCCGCCACCAACTTGTATACATGTGCACATCTTTTGAGAAATAAAATTATTATGATTATTACATTATTAAATTAATTATTGAATCTCCGCCCAGGAGGATAGCAACAGTTATTTTATTAAAGTGGGAGCATGATAATTTCTAATCGATTTAGAAGTTACAATATTTTCATTACAGAAAATAAATTTACATTTACAAAATGCCACTTCGTGCTTTGTCAAACTCTTGCAAACGACTTGTTTGACGACCTTGCACTAACATACAATATGTAAAATAGTAACATTTATTGTACAAAAATAGCATATTGTACAATAAATGTTTTGTTTGACGTTTGTCAATTTTCTTTCCGTCAAAGACATTACATGACTCTTGAGGATCATTGCTAGCACCCAATGTAACCAGACATCCATTAATGGCCTCAGTCGACGTTTCTTTATTCAAACAAGCTTGTGTCGATCTTCGTAGATGGAAGACCTCCTCGGCGTTTATGAACTCATGGCAGTACCAGTTTTTCCCTTTCACGCACATTATTATCTCATTCTATTTTCTCATGTTGTTACGATAAAAACTGGCGGAAGCGTAATCTTTGATTAAATTAATCCGGTAATGACTCCGTGCAAGTTAATCCATTCACTTCGCACTGCCATTAAAGTCAGCGGAGCTGGGGGGGTAATTCCGAGTGCACCGGGATAATTTTAAACCAGTATGTGCGCCTTGTGCATTTTTCCACTAAATCAAATCGTATGTCATGAATGGCACGTTCAATATTGACGTGTAAAGCTTGAAGAGAGTCTGGTTCATTTCGAAAGACCAATGACTTCAAATAACCCCACAAGAAATAGTCTAATGGTGTTAAATCACAACTTCTTGGAGGCCATTCAATATCACAATTTCTTGAAATAATCGAATCTCCAAACTTTTCTCGCAATAATTCAATTGTTGCATTTGCTGTATGGCACGTAGCCCCATTTTGTTGGAACCAACATTGTCAAGATCAACTTCTTCCAATTTCGGCCATAAAAAGTTGGTTAGCATCGATCTATACCGTTCTCCATTGACAGTAACGGTGTTACCAGCTTCATTTCGAAAGAAGTACGGACCGATGATTCCACCAGACCAAAAACCACACCAAACTGTCAATTTAGGTGAATGTAATGGTTTTTCTTGAATAATTTGTGGATTTTCTTCGCACCAGAATCGACAGTTTTGTTTATTTACCGCACCACTCAGATGAAAGTGAGCTTCATCGGAGAAGTGGATTTTCTTAAAAAAATCGTTATCGTTTTCAAGTTGTTCCAAAATCCAAGGCAAAATCAGCAAATTCCTGACGTTTACGGTGGTCCGATGGCTTCAGTTCTTGAGTGAGAACAATTTTATACGGATGCAAACCCAAATCCTTTTTCAAAATCCCCCAGGTTGTCGTTTGAGACAGTTCCAATTGTTGAGAATGTCTTGGAATCGACAAATTGTGGTCTTCAACAACACTTGCCTGAACGGCAGCATTACTTCGAGAGGTTTTTTATCTTATTGGCACTTTAACATTATGTAAAGAAAATGTACGCTCAAAATTTTCAACAATTCGACGAATAGCGAGCACACTTGGACGATTATTACGACCATAAAATGGCAAAAGCGCACGAAAAGTTGCAATTGGAGAACGATTATTTTTATAATAAAACTGAATAATTTATAAACGTTGTTCTTGCGTATATCTCTCCATGATGAAATTTTAAACACTACTGAATATAATGAAAAATATATGACAGATCATGACATATTACAAATGGCCGAAACGTCACTTCAAAATCATATCATCCCTATTGGAAAAATTAATAATATAGGCATCATCCATTTTCAGAAATTGATGAAGATGAATTTTCTGAATATGAACATATACTGGTTGGAATTGATAATGAGTTTGAATACTGACGATGAAGAGGAAAATATTGTGAAAATATGTCGTGGTCAAAAAAGAGTGAGATTACTCTCAAGTTCTAAAGAAGAGACAGAAAAAAATGAACAGGATGTTGCGATTGATATATCTGTTTGGAAAGAAATACAAATAACTGGTACACCTGGAAGAACAGAAGTTCATAACATTTTCAAGCAGGAAGTAGACCCAACAAAATATCCAAAACGTCATATTATCAAGGGTAAAGTTAGGACTGCATGTTCGTTGATAATTGACCACCGTAAACCATATAAGAACATGCACAATAGGAGAAGCAAAGAGAGTGTTAGGAACCGGTTGAAGTTTATCTTAAGGGAAATAAGATGCATTTATTGCAATTTTATATGCACGCGGTGCATATTGAGCAAATATGTTGAAAGTTTATTTTTTGTGGAATAACATATGGGGGCCTAAATTTTTCTCAGAAAGTGAGAAGAAATTATTTTACAGAAATTCTCAAATTTATCCGTTTTGATAAGAAAAAGTGAGCGGAACCAACGTTTGAAAACACAATTCGCCGTGACATATATGAATGAATACAGCCATTATTCTAGATGAACAGCTATTTCTAACTATGTAAGTAAATGTAGATTTATATACATACGAGGGGCGTTTGAAAAGTCCGTGCAAAAAATAAAAATTACTAACGTGTTTGGGGTAAACCTTTTTTTTTTCGACATAGTCTCGTTTTAGGCTTATTCACTTCGTCCAACGATGTTCTAGTTTGTTGATCCCTTCCTACGATTTGTCCATGTCTGCAAAATATCCATTAGTGTCTGCAATCACCTCCTCGTTTGAATAAAATCTTTGTCCCGCCAGGAATTTCTTCAAATTGGGGAACAAATAGAAGTCCGAGGGAGCCAAGATTGGAGAATAGGGGGGATGTGAAACGAGTTGGAATCCTATTTCCATTAATTTTGCGACCACAACTGCTGAGGTGTGTGCTGGTGCGTCGTCGTGATGGTAAAGGACTTTCTTGTGGGCCAATCGCGGGCGTTTTTCAAACGGTCCAATAACGATAAATAATATTTACCTGTAATAGTTTTACCCTTTTCCAGATAGTCGATGAGAATTATCCCTTGCGAATCCCAAAAGACAGTCGCCATAACCTTTCCGGCCGAAGGAACGGTCTTTGCCTTTTTTGGTGCAGATTCCACCTTGGTAACCCATTGTTTAGATTGTTGTTTGGTCTCAGAAGTATAGTAATGTATCCATGTTTCATCCACACTGATGAAACGATGCTTAAAGTCCTCCGGATTCTTCTGGAACAGCTCGAATCACTCGACTTCCCTGATTCACACGAATGCCAAACACAAAGAAATAGACCAATATGGCCGAAACTTGGTGTGCATTCATTCAAGAGATGCTACTAACTAAACATGACCTCGATACGCGCCGGTGGTGCCATCTCTCGGACTTTGCACGGACTTTTCAAACCACCCTCGTACATGCCTAACAAGCCTGATAAATTTGGAATCAAATTTTGGTTATTATCGGACGTCGATAGCAAATACATCATAAATGCACTTCCATATCTAGGGAAAGATGAAAATAGGTCTCCTTCAGTACAAGTCTCTGAATATGTTGTACTCAAACTCATGGAATCATTTACGGATTGCGGAAGAGCTGCAACCACCGACAACTTATTCACAAGCAAATCCCAAGCAACACAACTGCAGGCAAAAAAAAACTACGTTAGTTGGAACCATGCGCTCAAATAAAAGGGAATTACCAATAATTGCGAAGCAAAAGAAAGATGATATGGAACGCTTTTCATCGAAAATTTTCACAAAAGATAATTGTACTCTTATAATCTATGAAAGTAAACCAAAGAACGTACTTTTACTTACAAGGGGAGGATCAGATGTGTGACTCACCGATTTGATCCATCTTTGGCACACGTGTAGGTCATAACTAGGAGTGTAACAGGTGCAAGTAATAGCACTATTCAGCCGTTTTCGAGAAAAAATGTTTTTTTAAATTTTAAATTCATTCGTATGTTTATATACCTTTTTCGTTAACAAACATATACCGACCTTTTGGCGCATCGATAAAACCTCCGATTCGTAGTCGGAAGGTCGAAGGATCGAACCCCATTATTGAAGTTGGGTTTATTCATTTTATTTTTATAGTTTTTATAAACCCATTTTTTTTTCTCGAAAACGGCTGAATAGTGTGCCCTATTACTTGCACCTGTTACACTCCTAGTCATGACCTACACGTGTGCCAAAGATGGATCAAATCGGTGAGTCACACATCTGATCCTCTCCTTGTTAGTTCTAAACATAAATCTGTAACAGTTGAAAACAATGATAAACGTTTACCTGAGACCGTTTCATATTACAATAAAAGT
Organism: Ocypus olens; assembly: GCA_910593695.2. NCBI lineage: Eukaryota > Metazoa > Arthropoda > Insecta > Coleoptera > Staphylinidae > Ocypus > Ocypus olens. The sequence goes on from OU343052.1 coordinate 43,073,342, forward strand.
AAATTTGGTGTAGACATGACCGATCAAATGGCGAGGAAATATACCACAATACCTAAGTCTTACAGATGGTCTTTCCAAGTATTTTTCAATATCCTTGATTTAGCTGGCATAAATGCCTGGAATTTGTACAAGCAAACCACAGGAGAAAATATCTCGAGACAAGATTTTTTACTCCAGTTAGCAGTGGAATTTGTCGCAGATTTTCGAGAAGTCCGTGAACAACCAGAAGAAAGAGAAATACGAAACGATTGTTGCCTAAATCTACTAAAGCGTTGGGCACACCGGAGCGATCACAACTACGATCGCGATGGCGATAACGATGGCGATCTAACCCATCCTGTGTAATCAAATGTACCCGCACATACCAGTTGCGATACGTTACCGAAAGAAGCGACCTGTGCAGCGACCGATCGCCAGCACGTCCGTCATATAATTGCATTAGTTTGACATTTGTCAAAATAGTTTATGAAGTGAACAGGTAAACAAATAAAATTCCTAAATTAGACACTTATTTTGGAACGAAGAGAGTACTACAAAACATACAAGACGTCTACAAAGTCTGACCCCGGTTATTTTTTTTAAAACGTTTCGGTAAATCGAAAAATCGGCGAACATGTAACCCATTGTTTTTGGGAGCACAAAATCCGTTCTTGTTTCTGTAGCTACACATGTGTAGAAATGCACTCACGTCAGAAAAAGCACCTGTGTATGGGTAATTTTGGTAAAGAAAGGGATTTTATACACAAACTTAACCCTCTCACCGTTCATGACTGGTTGGGTGTATCGACCTGGAACCAACTTTTTTATTCAGATCTTTCGAACGACAAACTTGATATACATTTCCATTTGAAATTTCTGAGTTAACTCCCGCTCCTAACTGCACACCAGAAATTTTTTGCTTAAAAACTGTGCCCAAAAACAATGGGTTTCAAGCTAGAAGATTTTTCGATCTACCCAACCGTTTCCGAAAAAAATACCCGGGGTCAGACTTTATAGACGCCCTGTATATAAGTATGTATTGCTTACCTTAGCATTAAAAAACGGTTTTCACCTTCCAATACAGCAGGCAGCAGAGTTTCTTCTAGTTGTAAACTACACATTTTTAAAATGATTTTACTACGTGTTTCCTATGTTTGCTAAATTAAGTACGGCTAGCACTATCGTGATCGCGTCGGTATGGTCTCCGCTTCTCTCTATAGCGATCGCCATCGTTATCGCGATCGTGGTCGTGATCGCGCCGGTGTGTTCGCCGGTGTGTTCGAAGATGTAACAAATAGAAAATTGTAACGAAAATAAAATCATCAAAATTTGTTCGAAATGTGAAAAATTTGTTTGCGAAAAATGTACAATAGAGACACCATGTATATGCAAAAAATGCGATGAGCAATGAATTAAAAACTCGTATTCTTTGTGTTTGTAATAGAAATTGACAACATACAATTTTGTTTAATTAAAATAAAGATAATTTGTTTATTTCCTTCCCAACATCAATATTTCATTTATTCAATCAGGAAACAAAGTCCGGTCATTGGTATGTTTTAAGTGTTGGTATGTTTAGTGTTAATAATATCAAGTTCTATACTTCAAAACGAACTATTGACATCGTATCCCAAAATCGTTCACATAGGTAGTCTAAAAAGTGTAAATCAAAACCATATTTTTATAATGAAATGATGATAAGTAACTCTTGATTGTTTTACAATATATTAATTTTTACCAGAATAATAAACACAGTTTTGAAGCTTGAGAAGACCACATAAATGAAATTCGGATTCGTTTGACCACAACAGTCGAACCTATAAAAAAATAAGGTTTTCTTCATCTTCCAATAAATTTGGACTTTCTCAACCAGTATCGTAATATACTATTTCATCCATTATTTATAACCGACATGTCTCATTTGCCTATGATATCATAATGACGTGGAGGTCTTGAAGTTTTGACTGCATGTCGCGCGGGAGCTTTAGACATTTATCAAGAGATGGCGCAGCTGGAGTTGAAAATTACAGTTGCTCATTGTCATCGTGTCAGGTGCCAAGATGCACCATACATTAATCAATGGGTATTTCTTCTTAAAACCCATTGGCTAACAAAGAGAGAATTTTGTGTTTACAGTCATCCAGCCAGAAACACAATACGTGCGTTGGTACACAAATTGGAAACAACTGGATCACTTGTAAGTGAAACCGGCAAATCCAACAGTTGCTGTAGACGTTCAGGAGCGACTGCAGCGGTCACTCCGTAAGTCTTTAAGGTTTTTGTTGCAGGAGGCTAAAAGAGTGAAATATTATCGTTGGTTCGAGATTACTATTGTTAAAAATGCTGGCATACATGGTTTACAGACGAGGCACGGTTTCACCTAAGCGGTTACGCACTGAACCCACAGTAGTAGAAAATTTACATGTCATTCACGAAATACCTATGCACTCATCGAAAATCGCAGTTTCTTCTCCAAGAATACAGTAAGCACCGAAGTATGCCGACGCATTTTCAGTGTATTCGTTGAGAAATTAGACGATATTGAGCTGCATCAAGTGAAATTTCAACAGGACGGTGCCATTTGCCTATGTCACGTGAGCGTATAGCGCTGATCCAAAGTTACTTTGACGACCGTACAATCTCCAGGAACATGTAGCCGCCAAGATCACCGGATTTGACTTGAAGAGTCTACGTCACAAGCCTTCGGATTTAGGACCATCTGTTGGAGAATACCACATGCGAAATCGACGGTATTGAAAGCGAAATGCTCCACCGAATATGTTCCTGGCAATGAACGACGCGTTCAGCTGTGCCTTAGGGTGGACTGATGGCATTTTGAGCACAACCTATATCATCAGCACGTTACTAGCATCCTTCTTGTCAAAATAAACATACAATGAAAATTATGATTTTTTACACGAATTACCGTGTATAAACTAATAATTTATTCAGTACTAGAGAACACATCCAAAATAAAGTGCCGTATAATTTTCTGTGGGCTTAAAACCAACAAACTTTAAAGATAATAAATATCCTTCTATAGTAACTATGAGCACCCCCTTATACAAAGGGACATTTAGCAATCCGCAGATTTTTTCATTTTAATATTTTAAGCCCCAAGCCCCTTTTTATGCATGAGGGTCTAATGTAATAAGGTATTAGTTTAATTTTATTAATGGACGGTGGATTCATTCTGTTCCAGAACGAGTCCCAGTTATCAAAATCCTAAAAGCTAAAACTCCCCCATTACATAAATCCTGGGGACGCCAATGCTTGTAACCTAGCGATTTGATTTCTCTATGCTCCGCGTAAACGCATTAAAACAGCATTTTTTTTTTTTCATGTAAGGAATAATACCTTTCTAAGTACGAGAGATATTAAATACTTACGTAGGTGATTCAAAATATGTTTTCTTCGAATGGTATTTTTATTACCGTTTAGCTTTATTGTGTATTTATATTCCAATACTTTTTAACGACTTAATAAGTTTGAAATAAACAATTCCGCCAAGATGGCTTATTGCGTGGCAATATTTTTGGAATTGCATTATAAATTTTTAAGTAAACAAACTACAATAATTATATTATGAGAAATAGCCTGTTATACTTCCTGATATCTATTTTTATTTATTTTATTTACTGGACTAGTTTCGACTCCCTTACGTAGTCATCATCAGCAGTATAACGTCAATTTATAAAAAAAAAACTTATTCTGTGGATAAATGTGCATGTGTTTATGTTTTAAAATAAATTCGGTTTTCCAAAATTGGTGGCTAGTTTCGCGCAAGTTATTCATTAGTTTTCGCTTTGTTGCCAGGCCCGAAGAAGGAACAAGAAAATTTTGGTTTTCGAATTGTTGGGTGAGTTCAAGTCTTTTTCTCTTGGTATTTGAAAGTACGTAGCTTTTTATGAGAAGTATGCATTTTTTTTTTACTTTCTCCGTTACGAAGTACGAGAAAGTATTGTGATCGTGAACATTTTTTCAAAAATTTTTTTTGCGGAAATATCCGTTTTGGGGTCCCTAGATGCTATTTCAACAATTTCTGGAAAAAATGGTGATGTGGCCATCATGTTACTTTCTCCGACTTGATGGTATCATAGCCATTTATATTTACGTTTTCATGGTTTATTTTCAATTGAAATCATATTTTAAATGTACCTCCTTATACTGCTGATGATGACTACGTAAGGGAGTCGAAACTAGTCCAGTAAATAAAATAAATAAAAATAGATATCAGGAAGTACAACAGTCTATTTCTCATATTAAATCACCTGATAAACATGGATTACCACCTACAAACAATAATTATATTATTTCCCCAGTAGACGATAAACTACAAACCGGTTTAGGACTCTTAGTCTCATCAGTGCAGTTACTGATGCGAAATGAGTGACATAACCTATTCAGTTACTGGAATTGGCCGATTAAGCGCTTAACCGCCATCTGTCTGCTGTAGCGTCAAGAACCGCTGCAATTGTAAAAAGCAAAATTACACAGCCAAAGATTGCAATTTTTTCAGTCAACACCATTATTTTTCACTTGAATTTGTGTGTGCTACGATTTTAGGACACATTTTTTTTATGAGTTTATGATAACATAGCAAATTAAAGAAAACAAGTTCCATATTTTCTTTTAAAACAAAATCAACATATGAAATGACTTGAGAATACCCATAAGAATCGAAACATCTTGTGAATATGTTCGGAGTAATGATATAAAGATCAACATTCCATTTCGTCGCGTGATGCGCTGGGAATAGATTGCGTTTTTTGTTGCCCCGTAAGAAAAACAAGGGGTGAACCGCCCCTGGGAGACAAGAATGTAAATGAATATTTAATATCAACGAGTGACGAGATGCAAGCCCCCTCTCTCTTCATTAATAATCATGAAAACAACAAAAGTTAAATCAAGCGGGCCACACAGGTTATAATACTCTAAATAAATCATCTTCATTTCTTAAGAAACAAATTTAAAGCTGTTGAATTTGCATTCCTTTGGTGTAATATCACAGCTTAAATAAATTTCATCTATTTAAGTGTTTAAAGATTAATTGAACAATTAGTGAAGGAATGCAGTTTATAGGATGATTGAACGCATAATTCGGTAGCCAGGTAGTCGAGGCCGGAGATCTCATTTATAAATTATCTTCGGATAATTACAGGCTGCTCTCACGACCGTCTTAATGGCCGCCGATTTTTATTGCGGATTATTAAAATAGAACGGGTCCGACTAGATGAGATTCCCCTTCACCTCCAGAGGATTAGTAGCCGGTAGCTCTTAAAACTTGCTCTTAGGATCACCCACGTGAGTCACTCGAATGCAAATTCGCTCCTCACGCGAAGATGAGGAAAGTATTGCGTAAGTGGGACGGTTCCGTGATAATCTTTAGGTCCCAAAAGTCTGCCCAAGGCGCCCTGGGAAGATGGGAGTTCCTTACAAGGGCGTCGGGATACATTACAAAATTTGTTTAATTTTATTTCTATTTTAAATGCAATGTAGATAGGTTACGATAGGATGCAACATCGCAAAGTATGCTTATTAGAATTTGAAATAGTGGGGCTTTCGGAAACCTAGGACAGCAAGGGCACCTTAGGAGAATCTAGGTTTCAGTGAGGATGCCTTGCAAAAACCTAGATTCAGCAAGGGAACCGAGAATCAAACATTTTTGGAAACCAATGTAAATTGTAGTGATGGGCCGATTCGGATAAAAATAATCGGTGACTCCGATTATTGAAATAATCGGTGACTCCGATTATTAAAATAATCGTCGAGTGGCGATTATTTTTAATCCGATTCGAAATCGTATTCCGATTCTGAATCGTATTTCTATTCGGAATCGTATTCCGATTCGGATTCGTATGCCGATTCGCATTCGTTTGCCGATTAGTATTCGTATTCCGATTCGGATTCGGATGCCGATTTGTATTCGTATTTTGATTCGGATTCGTATTCCGATTCCGAATATTATTCCGATTCGGATTAATATTCGGATTCGGATTTGCGTGGCATATCAACAGTTTGGCACTTCATGGACAGTAGACGCAGTATTTTTGCGGTACTAGGGCGCATCACGGTCCTTTGGATTTCGTTTTATTGCGCCTTGTCGATGTCGGGTCGATAATAAACGTAGAGAAAAAAGCGGCGCGTTTCTGTTATATCTGAAGATTTAAGTAATTACAATTCGAAAAAATATATCTCTATTGTTAGAAATAGGATTAGGATTCTTCGTCACGAAGCACGAGATTTAAATATCGAATATGACCGGTAGTGGTAAAATTTTCAAGGAAAGGCATTTTTTGTTTTCTTCGACTCTCCGATAATTTTTTTCCGATTTCGTTTATTTTTCCAATTCCGATTATTTTGTTATTTTTCCGATTATCAAGAGATACTCCGATTACGATTATCATCCGATTATTTCCGACATCCGAATCCAAATATTCCGATTATTAAAATCATCCGATTATCCCATCACTAGTAAATTGTTATTGAGGATGTCCTACATACTATTCACTTATGCTTAAATGGCGTAAGTGGCGAGATATCAAAAACTGGACGAATAAGAGACATCTTCAACAATAGTTTTATGCGTGGTATTTCGGGTATTTCTATTGGGTCTCTTTTTTATTTACGTAAGGACTAACAACAAGATGATTTTGATCTTGAATTGGTACAGTTTTTCTTGATTGGGTCTGCTGGCCCCAGAGTTTAGTTTTTTTTTCTAGAAAGATACATCGCCAAAAGAATAATAGAAGAATGTACTCAGAGTACAGAGTATTCTGTACTCTTTGAGAATTATAAGTAATTATTGAAACACATGTCAGGCAATTGACAATAATAATATAATATGAAACCCAACAAGACTTTTATTTCAAATGTTTACCCTTATTCGATCATGATTTTTGCCTAGGGTGACAACTATCTCGACTTTTTCCGGACAGTCCCGATTTACAAAATCGACCAGTTCTAAACAAATTTTATTATATGCGAGTTGTGAAAATTTTCGACCCTAAAATTTTTCTAATTGTTTCCAAATTCGTTGGAGTTTATGATTCTGCAAAAAGCTGTTTACACCCAATCACACGTTTAAATTGGTTAATTCCGATTCTTATTTTTTCAATAAATACAAGATATGTTTCTTTCTTTGTCCACATACCAACTGCATTCTACATTCCGCCAGCGCAACCCATTGGTGACTTCTCTCATGTATTCGAAATTATTGATAATATTATTGGTTTGTATGACAACGTAGTACTCACGGGTGATTTTAATGTTCCCTCTGCGTATGAATATTTTAATAAGGGCATTATCAATGATATATATGTATTAGAACTAATTAATGTAATTAAAGGAAATATTTGGTTCAACATAATCGAATATTGAATCGTAATTCACGCCTGTTAGATTTAGTATTCACCTCCAAAATACTCAAATGTAGCGAAGTACGTAATGAGATTGGTTTCGTTAAAGAAGATGTTCACCATCCGGCTATCAGTTTTAATCTAGACTTCGTATCAGATAACGTCAGTAACTTTGTAAATAAGGATGCAATCGAATCTTATAATTTTAGAAGAGCAGACTTTCCGGAGGTTTATAAATTATTTTCTGAATGTGATTGGTCAAATATTTTAACATGCAATAACTCAAATGAAGCGTGTTTACTATTCTATAATAAAATATATTCCATGTTGGATGAATGTGTTCCCAAACGGAGAGACATGAAATCTGTAAAACGTTATCCGGTTTGGTTTAGCAAACTTGCCATTCGATTAATCAAGATTAAACATCATTATCGCAAACTTTTTCAAAGGAGTAAAATTAGTTTTTATAGGCTGAAATATGTTATGATTATAAAATATACATTGCAAATGTTGAAAACTCGATTAAAGAGGATCCTAAGAAATTCTGGTCATTTGTAAAAACAAAAAGATCAGAATCTAGAATTCCAGGTACATTATTATACGAAGATCATTTATGAAATAATCCCAAGGACATCGTCAATGGCTTTGCTAAATATTTCTCATCGGTGTATAGAGATTCGCATAATAGTACACCTGCATCAAGTAATAAATCAACATGTAACATTACTAATATCTTCAATTTAAATCCTGTAACAGATGATGATATTATAAATGCGGCGAAGAGCATAAAAAATAATTTTACAGCGGGGCCCGATAATGTGCCAGCTTTTATTGTTAAAGATTGCTTATCATGTTTAATTTCACCTTTAAAACACCTATTTAATCTCATCATTATTACTGGCAATTTCCCTGATTTGTGGAAAGCTGCACGCGTAACACCTGTATTTAAATCAGGAGATAGAGGAATTTTGGCACATTATAGACCAATATCTATACTGAACAACTTCGCTAAAATATTAGAAATAATGATCACGTACCAACTGAATCACTTTGTTTATAATATTATAACTACTAGGCAGCATGGCTTCATGAAGCGGCGATCACCAATATCAAACCTTGCGTATTTCACAGAATATATATCACGTGCACTTGATAAGCGAGCTCAAGTAGATGTCATCCTAACTGATTTTACAAAGGCATTTGATTCAATAAATCACAATACTATTTTAAGTAAACTTGAAAGTTTTGGTTGCCACTCTACTCTTATTAAATTATTTAGCTCCTACCTATATAATCGTAAACAGTATGTAGAATATCAAGGTTGTCAGTCAGAGATATATATTGCTTCTAGTGGGGTACCCCAAGGCTCAAACCTTGGCCCTTTATTATTCCTTTGTTTTATTAATGATATTACCGTTAATATATCTTCAGAAATATTAGTATATGCTGATGATGTCAAAATATTCAGAACTATTGTATCACAACAGGACTGCGCTATTCTCCAACAAGATCTTTTAACAAAAGAACGCTGGTGTCTTCATTACGACCTTCCTTTAAATATAACCAAAGGTAAACAGATATCATTTACGCGTAAATTAACGCAGTTTAATTACAATTATTTGCTAAATGGAGTCTCCTTAAAACAATGCTCTGTTTTAAAAGACCTTGGTATTACATTTGATTGTGGTTTAACCTTTAGGGACCATATAAATAATATTTGCTCTGAAAGCTTTAAATTTATTGGTTTTATTCGACGGAACTGTCAGAATTTTAAGAATACGAGTGCAGTATTACAATTGTATTTTGCGTATATTCGTAGTAAGTTGGAATATGGATCACTCATCTGGTCTCCAGCATCCCATTTTTACATAGATAGAATTGAAAGGGTACAAAGAAAATTTTTGAAATACTTGTACTATAAGAAATTTTCATGTTATCCAGATGATTCAGTGACATATAATGATTTACTATCAATATTTAATATACAAACCTTGAAAGCTCGAAGAAATATAAACTCAGTATTATATTTATATAAAATGATCAACGGAATTATTGACGATCCAAACTATTTATTTTTAATCAACATGTATCGCACATTGGATGTAGGAATCCTCATATATTTCAGTCCGTCAGAAGTCGAACCACGTTTCATTTAAACTCTCCATTGACAACGATGATCAGGTTATATAATAGCGTACATCATTCGTGTGACATATTTAGTGATACATACAAAATGTTTAAAACCAAACTGTTGGCAATATTTGCTCCTCAGTTCATTCTATTTATTTATTTAATTAGGTAATTAATCAATGTTAAAGGTATACGCATGTATACAATAGTATTTTGTATTGTTCAGTTTAATTTCATTTAGAACTGTTGATAATTTTAGTTAAATTAAGTTAATTAAGTCTAAACTATCTATAATTATTTTTAGTTTTTAATTCTATTAGAGTTATTTTTTTTTATTTGTTAATTGTAAAATTTCCCTGTAATTGGAATATTTTTTTGTTCTGTTGGGAAATATACCTATTATTATTATTATTATTATATGTAACGAACTTTTGAAAATTCATGGACCTGGTCTGTTTGTTTCTTCGACAAAAATGTCGATCGACTGTTATCTTCAGAATTCAGGACCCTTTGTAAATGAGGAGTTGAACTGCAAAACTCAACAAATTCACTTTTATAATTTGTTCAGAAACCGCGAAAAACGTTCAGGAAGTCTATTTGTTGCTTCAAAAAAAAATAATGTTTAGCCACATTTTTAAATATGATTTGTTGCGTTTTGAAAGGTAATTCACACATATTCGGATTTATCTATGTTTGCACAGAAAGAAAGCTCATTTTGGCCCAAAATTGGATTAGTTGAGTTTTGCAGTTCAACTTCTCAAATATTGTTTGATATTGGTTAATATTATACCACGCCAATTATTTGTGCCCTTAAGTAAGTAATGGATACCTCCAATCCAAATCAGATACGTACTAATTAATATTCAGTATCTTTGATGTAAAAATTTCAACTTTCCACCTTGGCTTGATTGATACAAGATACAAACGTATCAATTATACATGCATCAAAGGTACTGCCCAACTATTATAAATTCTTGAAATACAACCCTGACTAATATACACCGTGGCGGAATAAACAGATAACAATTACGCGGCCAATAATGTGACTTTAACAACTCTTGCAGCTAAACGCTCATTAATTACCTTCCATGTAACGATTTCCGCGGCGTCATTCCAGAGGTCGGCCAGCCGAAAAACACAATCGGCCGGCGTAATTATATACCTCGCTCGCGTCAAAAAAGCTCTCTAAGCTGAGAGACAACAAACGGAAGCATTCCTGTAATTATTCTTTAATTGCGTATCGTTTGCATTCTGGTGGCATGTGCAGAGGACCACTTTTTACTTTCAGGGCGAGGTTCACTCTAATTGGCCGTAATTTATAGGCTCATATTAAGTGCCTCGCACTCTGAAAATTTATCTCGTGCTAGTACAAGAATTTATAAACGCACGTCATAAATTGTTATTAACTCTATATACTAATAGTTGTATGTAGCGGCGGCTCGTGGAGGGCAAAGACAAAGTTATCGCTTGTGCTGCACCACTTACTCTTTTAAGCTACGCGCACACTTGTCGGCATCGGACGGACGGCACGCAACGGATAAAATTGTTTAACACAGTTATAAACGAGTCAACGCACATTTATCGGTAAGGCATGGAACGGATAAATGTGCGTTGACTCGTTTACAACTGTGTTAAGCAATTTTTCTGATGCGTGCCGTTCGTCCGATTCGGTCAAGTGTGCGCGTAGCTATAGAGGAAGCAAATATTTCGTTGCTGTTTCGGTCAAATTTTCTTAAGTTGCCCCGCCGCCGAACATCCACGAGCCGCCACTGGTTGTATGAGTCGAATAAAATTTCAGATAAAGTTAATGGTAACGAGATATTTTGAAAAATGTAAAAAGTGATGATTTTTTTTTAAATAGATTTTTCGCGATTGTTATAAGAGGTAGAAAAAACTGTAAATTAATGCTCATATTGCACCCAAGGGATTCTCATTTACCAGTTCGAAATATTTTACCTATGCGTTAGCCCAGACAATTTCCGACAACTGCAACAAATGAAGACGAGGCTTTTCGATCATCCTCATTCATCAAATTTACGAAGGCAGGATCCTTAATGAGTTGTTTTGGGCCATCAACTATTCCTGCTTTATTTTTTTCTGTACTCAATCGAGGCATTTTTTTCCTGTTTATACAAAGCATGACCATTTCTTATCAAGAGTCCATACAAAGTCCTTCATAAGGCCCAGCTTAATGTGTGGTGGAAGAAAGATGAATCTTCTCTCGTATAACTAAGGGGCGATAATGACATTCTTTTCCTCAACGTCCATGTATTCTCTCTTAAACCACTCTTTTCTAATCCATTGGTGTGTTTTGTCTGTGCTATCCCAGAGATATAAGAAGCAAAGATATTTGGTGTGGCCATTTTGCTGTCCAAGGAGAAAGTTTACCATTTTTAAGTCCACATAAATCACCCGTTGATGTTCAAGATACTTTATTTTCTCCAATACCAAAGCTGTGATGTTATAATCTTCTTTCATATTAAAGATATTAAAATACATGCATTTTTGTTCAGGATAGTCTCTAAGACTTGAAAATAAATTTTAAAAAATTTTTGAAGAAAAATAAAAAATTAAAATTTTTTAGGCGTTTCCAATCGATTTAGGCACTATTTACGAAAATGATAATTTTATGTATCTCGGTTCCTGGAAGTGCCAAAATTTCTTTTTTTTATAGACAGTGTTCAGAATGGTCTCTTAGACTTGAAAAAAAAAAACAAAAAAAAATGTTTGAAGAAAAATGTAATCTAATCGATGTTTAGGCGTTTCCAGTCGATTTATTTACGAAAAAAGTAATTTTGCGTATTTCGGTTCCTGGAAGTTTCATACATTTTTTTTATAGACAAATGGTGTTCAATATGGTCTCCTAAACTAGAAAACAAAAAACTAATTTTTGAAGAAAAATTTTATTTAATCGATTTTTAATTGTTATTCTGTAAAAATCTATCAACACCTCTACTCTAAATTTCGAATTAATCACACTTGAAGATCCGCTGGTTTAATTAAAAAAATCCATAATTTTCCAACCCGCCAAAAAATATAAAAACAATTGCAATAAACTTTAACCTTTCAAAGTCACTCAAAACAGATTGTGCTTTGTTATTCTGTAAAAATGTACCAACATCTCTGCTCTACATTTCGAATTAATCACACTTGAAGATCCGCTAGAGGTATTAAAAAAATCCAACATTTTTCAAGCCGTAAAAAAATATAAAAACAATTGCAATAAACTTTAAACATTTTCAAATTCACTCAAAACAGATTGTGCTTTGTCATTCCGTAAAAATGTACCAACATCTCTGCTCTACATTTCGAATTAATCACACTTAAAGATCCGCTAGAGGTATTAAAAAAATCCAACATTTTCCAAGTCGCCAAAAAAATTTAAAAAGAATTGTAAGAAACTTTAAACTTTCAAATTCACGCAAAACAGATTGTGCTTTGTTATTTTGTAAAAATCTACCAACATCTCTGCTCTAGATTTCGAATTAATCACACTTGAACATCCGCAAGAGTTATTAAAAAAATCCAACATTTTTCAAGGCGCCAAAAAAAATTTAAAAACAATTGCAATAAACTTTAAACTTTCAATTTTAATCAAAACAAACAGATTGTACTTTGTTATTCTGTAAAAATCTACCAACATCTCTGCTCTAGATTTCGAATTAATCACACTTGAACATCCGCTGGTTTCATTAAAAAAGTCCAACATTTTCCAAGCCGCCAAAAAAATATAAAAACAATTGCAATAAACTTTAAACCTTCAAATTCACTAAAAACAGATTGTGCTTTGTTATTCTGTAAAAATATACCAACATCTCTGCTCTAGATTTCGAATTAATCACACTTGAAGATCCGCTAGAGTTATTAAAAAAATCCAACATTTTCCTAGTCGCCAAAAAAAATTAAAAACAATTGTAAGAAATTTTAAACTTTCAAATTCACGCTAAACAGATTGTGCTTTGCTATTCTGTAAAAATCTACCAACATCTCTGCTCTAGATTTCGAATTAATCACACTTGAGCATCCGCTAGTTTCATTAAAAATGTCCAACATTTTCCAAGCCGCCAAAAAAATATAAAAACAATTGCAATAAACTTTAAACTTTCAAATTCACTCAAAACAGATTGTGCTTTGTTATTCTGTAAAAATCTACCAACATCTCTGCTCTAGATTTCGAATTAATCACACTTGAACATCCGCTAGTTTCATTAAAAAAGTCTAACATTTTCCAAGCCGCCAAAAAAATATAAAAACAATTGCAATAAACTTTAAACTTTCAAATTCACTCAAAACAGATTGTGCTTTGTTATTCTGTAAAAATCTACCAACATCTCTGCTCTAGATTTCGAATTAATCACACTTGAATATCCGCTGGTTCCATTAAAAAAATCCAACTTTTTCCATGCCGCAAAAAAATAAATAAAAACAATTGCAATAAACTTTAAACTTTCAAATTCACTAAAACAGATTGTGCTTTGTTATTCTGTAAAACTCTACCGACATCTCTGCTCTAGATTTCGAATTAATCACACTTGAAGATCCGCTGGTTTCATTTAAAAAATCCAACATTTTTCAAGGCGCCAAAAAAAAATTAAAAAAGTCAATTTAAGCACTATTTATGAGAAAAGTAATTTTGCGTATCTCGTATAATACAGAAATGTTTCACCCCGGGTTAAGTGAGAAACTTCTTTAATTTAAGTTGAGTGAGAATTGGTATTGAAACATATTTGTTCGCATTGTGTGAAAGGACGCATTTCAAACTGTGCTTTGAGCTGTCAAAAGATAGGCGCCAATCATCTGGAAAATATTTCTGAAGATCCATTTTTTCAGGAGTCTTCTAATTTCGTAACAAGATACTTGAGAGGAAAAGGGTAGCACACTTCTCTCTCTTGTACGGTTAAAGATAATTTTGATTCCATATTCCAGTAAATTTTTGACGTTCAATCTGAGAGCCAGCAATTCAGAAGCTTCTTTTGACAGATTGAGATCTCAGGTGAGGTTATTTAACTCATCCTGGTTGAAACGTAGAGGAACTGATGACATCCCTTCATAATCACTGTCACCTTCAGTGATTAGATAGACAATACTTGACCTCACAGAGTTTTGTTAGCTGGTGAAACGTTGAGATTGGCACGTCCTCGGGATGAGGGACCGAGCATCTTGTAGAAACTAAATCAAGTTCAATTGCTATGATTTTTCAATTTATTCCGGTAATTTTTACTAGGCAGAAATAACAGTCATCGAAAGGATTTTTGGGTTCTCTCTAAATTAGAGGTGGGCGAAATGACTCCTTTTCGTGAGTCGACCATTGTAAAGAGTGGATTTAAAAGAGTCGACTTTTTATATGACTCATGACTTGATTGAATAACTTTAAAAGTATGCCTGGAAAAAGGTTAGGACGAAAAAAAGCAATTTACCCCGAAATCATGGATATTTACAAAGATAATTACAAGACTCCTTTTTCCAAAAAAAAAAGGTTGATGAGCAAAAGAAAAAGATCCTCGCGTCTAAAATTTCATGTCTCAAAATGAGTCAGGAAATTTGCACAGGAGTCACTCGATTCCTCGACTCATTTTCCACGTCTACTCCAAACCATTGCTTGGCCGATTTTAGACCTTTTGTTTTCCCAGTTATACATTGTCGTAAATGTTCTATACAAGTTTTACAGGTCTGTAAAAGCACCAAGATATTCAAGATAAGCTTTTATTTTAACGTGTATTCTCCGCATATGTAGCAAAATACATCAGAATAATTTACACAGCTTCTACTTGAACTCATTTTATTTCTATTCAACAATACAAATACAACAATCTTCAACACAGTACGTTTTAGATTTACTTAAAATATTTTTTTTCGTAAACAAGCGAAATATTACGCAAGGCTAACTTCTATCTACCCTGCACATCGAGAACTCGCAAACTAACGTCAACATAGTTGAAGCATTGAAGGCCACTTCAGTTATCGGACAGACAATATTTACTTCATCTGGTGAATGTTCCTGGAACTAACTGGACTGCAGACCAGCAATAGGGCAAATATACATTAACCAATCCTTGTATACGGGATTTAAAACTGCACAAAATGGAGTTAGCACATTTCATGTAGAACTGTAAGTTATAAAATACTGATCTAAAAAATAGTGCTGGTAAAGAAAACACTGATTTCATATTTAGATTCAGTGCCCCAAATATAGCTAAAACCATTAAAACCTTAGCTACAGCGCTCGAGGATTTTTCCATCTCAATTAATTCTCGAAATTAGTGTCGATTCAATGGCTCGTGCATAGAAATAAAATGTATCCGGCCAAATTTTAACCCCTTGTGGTATTACCCCCGATAAAAAAAAAACTTTTAAAAACTGCAATTAATCATTTTTGCAATCTGCAAAGTGTAAACATTTTGTTTTTCAAGGCAATATTGAATGCGTTAATTATAATATGAATATTTCCAATTTTTGCCAGTGTTTTTGACCCACTGTATATTTACGCTTAAATGTACGGGGAAGCAAATTTCTTAATATTAAAATTCTTTAATTGAAATCTCTTTGTTGTGAACTACAAGTATATCATATCTCCGTTTGTCACTATAAAACTAGACAAACACCACTATTTGCCACTACGTTGGACGTTCAAACGTATTATTTATGCTTCAATAAAATACATAGCCGATTACTTTTCAATAGCCCCACGAAATTAACATGAGAAAGCTTCCTCCTGGAGAATAGAAACGGGGATAAAGCCAAGAACGGTTTCTTTTCTCGCGGTACGAGAGAGGGAGGCTGGCGTAAGTAGTGGGCTCAATCCGCCACAAACATCTGTCCTTAATTAAGCGCATTGTGCGTAGACAATTGGGACGTTGAACGTTCAAACTGTTGAGGAACGGAACCGATTTTCAAATTACAACCCTCGGAAAGACAATCACTTTACGTAAATATGAGAATGGAATTAATTTCTCGATGGCATTTTTGCGCTAATTAATTCCCACCGGCACCGGCTTCCTAGTCGTGCTTCATTGTTGAGATTTCGGTCGTAATTTCTATGTAATTGTTGCGCGAGTGGGTAATTAGATTATGCGGCAGGTAATGTTAATAAGATTAGGAAGCCTTCCCTTTCAGACGGGCGATTGTCTTTGTTGTTGCCTTCGCTTAGAGGGCTCTCATCTTCCGGGGCATATGTGGCCCAATCACATTAACCCGCACCGACCGAACAATAATTTCTGGATATTGCGCTAACAACCATGAACACGGGAAGCGGACAAGCACTAACGCAATGCGTCCTATAAATTCATTGATTACACCGAGAAAACGGTGCTAGATTAGTAGTAAAGGGATGTGTTAATGAAATTGAAATCAGATGGAAATATAAAAATATATATGCCAGATAATCTTAAATCCACTTCATAAAGCATTCGCAGGAATGGGGAGGATAGGGTTACCCTTAAATCTTATTCAAAATCACCAAGAATTTCATAAGGATTCACAGTCCCCGTTCAACATATAAACGGGAAAACTTTCACATTCGGCCCACTTTTAAGATATTATCCCATCCACTTGATTCGATACCAGGCGCACGCAAACCATGCGCGCCCTCCAAGTTATCCCTTAACATTAAACCGGAAGGGTGCACGTGATCGGCCTGCGAACGACCAGAAATACTAGAGAAAAAGGGATAATCTCGCCAACCTCCACTTCATTAATTCTATTAAGATGTTAGCGTCCATTCTTTGGTTCGACTACAATCAAATATAATATAATAAATTTTTCCATATGCAATATGAAATCACGAGCATAAGTCATCCATGATTGTCCCACATTGATAAAAGCTGCAATAAATGTGGCTACGACGGTTACTACGTCCTATCCATAATCATACTGAATTGGAAAATTCATTTTTTTTAAATTTATTTCTTTAAAATTGAAAATCGTTACTCGTTGCAGAAGCATTAAATAAATTCAATCAAAACGTTGAATCAATTCAACCTTTTCGTAACTCTGCAAATTAATTCTTACAAAGACTAAAAATTTGTCAAGACAGCTACTCCTCTGGCTAATGCCACGGCGGTTATTTAATTATACAACAGAAATTTGCATGTTATTACTAGTACTACTACCATATAATAACAATAACATTGCCTTAAGATCGTTTACTTCTTTGTATAAGGCAGTAACGTAACTTAGAATTGGGGCTCTGAGGCGAACCTATTTTTGGGGACCCTTTTAGATATATGTTTTACTACTTTCGCGAATAATATACGCTGTATCTTAACATTCACTACAGATTTTTAAGTGGAATAAGTGATTACTTTTGGTATTTTTATTTACATTATTTGAGGTCCTAATAATTCGAAGGTTTGCAACTTCGAAGGATCCATAAAAACGATGAGAACTTCGGATATCGAAGATCCGAAGTTTCGAAGTTTTCGAATTTTTCAAAGAATCGAAGTTGTGAAGGTTCGAAGTTTTCAATCCCAAAACCCAAGACAGTTGGCGATATAAACTTATATGTACTTTCAAAAATGTTTACTTCGAAAACCCAACGCGAAACTTAAGATGCGCATGCTGAGTTGCTGTAATAATAAATTAACATTAAACTAATGTATTGGCAAGGTAAAACTCAATAACATATCCTACAAATTAATCGTTTTTATTAGTTTTGAAATAATAATAATGATTTAAATTAACTTTTTCGTTGATCAATATTCGCAAAATGAGACTTCAAAACTTATTCTAAACTTAAAAAATTAGAAACTTCGATCTTCACTCTTCGAAGATTTTCTATGAATCTTCGAATCTTTGATGCTTCGAACCTTTGAAATAGGAAATCTTCGAAGAAAAATTCCAGCCCTACTTATTATTACCATTTTTCACAAATGTGATATTGAAAAATTTATTAATAAATGTACATCATAAACTCCTAGAATTGCAAAATTTTGTAATTTTTGGTTCATAAATATAAAATTTACAATAACAATCATTATGAAGAATTCCAAAATGAACAACTTTTACAGAATAAGTTTATAATATCTACCATTTGTGACTAATTACAAATTTACCGATTTTTCTTTAACTTTTCAAGAAGGTATGAAATCTGGAAGTATTCCCTACCTTGACTTTCAGATAATAACCATGCAAATGTAAAATTCCCCATGGTTTTAATTTATTTTTAAATAATTGGTACAAATTTTAATCATTCAATATAAAATCTAACTTATATCCTAGATTCTGAGACAATCTCACATGAGATCAGGACGAAATTTGAGACATTTCGTGATTTAGTAGAAAAACAGAAAAACAATTTCAACTTAAAATTTTCCATTTTACTTATAATATAATTCTTAAAATTCCACATAAATATGTCAACTTAGACTACATGGAAAAAAATGGAAAAACAATTACCACTTATTTAAAATTTGTATAATTATTCAACACACATGGTGTCCCAAAAGTTTCGGAACGGTTGAATATCTCAAAAACTTAGTGACGGATCGCAAAGTTACAAAACACGTGTTTCTTTATTTGTTGGGAGGTATTTAACCGTGGCAATTAGAAACCACCCCCGCCCCCAGGGGGGTGAGGGAAACTTCGTGGGAAACTTAAATGGGACCCCCCTTTTTTTGCAGTTTTGGATTCTCGACCGAAAACTGCAAACTAAAACCCCAACCCCACCGCTCACCCCCGCCCCTTTCCGGAGGGTAGAAGAAGAATGATCGTTTAAAAATTCATTCCACGAGTCCAATTTTGCTTACTTTTTTTAATTATCATTCAGAATTGGGTCTTTTATAAACAGTTTTTGGTCGAGAATCCAAAACTGCAAAAAAAAGGGCGGGTCCCATTTAAGTTAACGAAATTACAACGCCCCCCACCCTGCTAGTGCCACGGTTAAATACCTCCCAACAAATAAAGAAACACGTATTTTGTAACTTTGCGATCCGTCGCTTAGTTTTCGAGATATTCCGGAACTGTTGGGACATCCTGTATATCCTGTCTTCAAATTCTATATATTTTTGGCAACATAGCCTACAGTTTTAGGATATATCGATACAGTTAATTTGTAACATTGTGAATTTCTACAGTTTCATTCAAAATAAAACAATTTCTACTAGTATTCAAATTTACTTGATATAATCTGGTCGTGCTACGATGGCATCTGAGGTGATGGTGCAGTATCGGCTTCTATTTATAAATCAGCAGTTCTTAAAAGGTAACGGATAACTGTATTCGCTCATTTTCGCTTATTGAGAACCTCAAGCATTTGAGATGCACAAAGCATCCGCCCAACACGCAAATGAGGGTGGCCCAAGTTAATCACCTCAGATGCCATCATAGCGCAGCCAGACTATATTTTATCATTATCCTTAAAATTCTATATAAATCTGGTAATCTCAATTTTTAGGATATATTGAATTATGTTGATTTCCGAGACTATGCATCGTTGAAGTTCATTAAGAAAAAAAAAATCAATTGTGGCAAATTAAAAATTTTCCAAATTTTCTCAGAATAAAAATTCCTGCTACTATGAAACTTTTCAAATTCACCCAAAATTCTCTGTTTTTAAGATAATTTTTAAATCTGGAATAAGACGAGTAATCCCAAAAGTAAGGTCTCCTATCTTTTAGAAATACAAAAAAAATATATATAAATTTTTCAAAATATTTACGTCATTTTAATTTAAAAAGCTGAACAGTTTTCAAGTTTATTCAAAAATTGTAAAATATTTGCAGCTAACTCTCACAAATTATACAAATTAACTCAAAATAAATTCTTTCAGATATAATCAAGTTTAGATAAGATAGTTGTGAATAAAGAGCTTGCTCTAATCCAGCAAATACAAAAAAAATATATATTTTTCAAAATATTTACATCATTTTATAGCTTGAACATATATCTATTTTTCTACATAATCGCCATTTCAGTAGATGTATTTTTGTAGATAATGAGGCAGTTTTTGTATGCCCATGTCATACCAGCTAGCAGCCGCAACCTTGAGGAAGATTTAAATGGCAAGTTTCATCCCATCGTCGGAGCTGAATCGCCTTCTGGCCAAATGTTCTTTCAACTTTCAAGGAATTAGGTGGTAGTTGCTTGGTGCCAAGTCCGGATTATAGGGTTGGTAGTAATGTGCCATTCAAACTGTTGCAGGAGCGACGGTATGGCCGCGCGTTGTCGTGAAGATCAATGACGGCTCGCGGGATGACTCGTTATACGGCCGAGGTAGCAGAGGTGGTAATACTACAACCTATCCTACCTATCTGTATAGCCACCTCTGCTTAGCTCCGACGATGGGACGAAACTTGCCATTTAACTCTTCCTCAAGGTCACGGCTGCTAGCTGGTATGACAAGGGCATACAAAAACTGACCTTATTATGTACAAAAATACATCTACTGAAATGGCGATTATGTACCCCGCAAGCCGTCACTGGTCAGCGTTTACTGTAGTCCCAGCAGGTGTAAAGTCTACCAGCAATATCTCCTTTCGATATTAAAACATAGTTGTCATGACTTTACCGATAGACTGTTTGTGTGCATTTTTGCGGCTTGGATGAAGAGGAATCGCCAGTCGCATGATTGTTGTTTGATCTCAGGTGCAAAGTGGAATGCCTAGGTTTGTCACCCCGGGATATTCATGTCCAAAAAGTTGTCTTTTTCGTCTGCATAGCGGCGAAGAAATAACACGTTGCCGTTTGTGGTATACCATCAGCATTCGTGGTTGCCATATTGCGCAAACCTTCCAATATTGCAACTTTTTCGTTGAAATCCTAATGCTTCGGGAAAGCTCAGAAACCAAGCTGCAGAGATCATCCTGAGTGATCCGGAATATTTGCAGTAGTGCAGCACGAGCGGAATCTTTGTCTTTGCCTCATCAACGGAAATCCACGAGCCGCCGCTGATATGATATGAAATCTATGAAGCCAAAGGCACAGAAGCGAGGCGCCGGTGTCCAACGATTTCTTTGCGTCCCCGGCGCTATGTAGACCTTACTTTTGGGAATGCCCTTGTATATTTCTTAGATTTCCGGATTATCTCATTTAAGGTAATAAGAAATTTGAAAAGCTGAACAGTATTTAAGTTGATTAAAAAATTATAAATTATTTGCAGCTAACTCTCACAAATTATACAAATTAACTCAAAATCAATTCTTTCAAATATAATAAAGTTTAGATAAGATAGTTGTGAATAAAGAACTGGCTCTAATCCAAGGTCATCTTTTGGGCTGTATTATAACACTGTCCTCTAATTTTTAGACTCAAAATTTCAACTAGAGTGGCATATTTACTATTGTTAGCGTAGGCCAGTCTTCTCAGAACGCCAAGGATAAGACCATCTGAAAGAAATACAGTATCGTATCGGAGGTATAAACCAAATAATAATCTACAAAATTTATAAAATTTGCGCAAAGTAAGCATGGCAATGTAGGCTCCGCTGACAAATATTGTACCTGCTTTAAAATTCAGTATGAAATAAATAATTTAGGACGACTGTGGAATCATATCCAAAAAGGTCTATTAAGTGAGGGCCCCTCTTGACCCGGGGCTCAGAGGCAGATGCCTCCTCTGCCTCATAATAGTTTTTTTTTTTTTTTAAGGAAGGATGGTTGACGGGAATTCGGGTTGAGGAAATGCGGATGATTTTGAATTGGCGTAAGCATGTACTATTCGGCCACTAACAATAATTACGTTGAGATTTCATTTTAATAATGAATGGGACATACACTAGACATCCATGGACCCGCACGGCCACTTCTTCGTTCCGAAAAAGTGACCGCACAGATGGGATTCGAACCCACGACCACGAGGCCCGTGAGCAGGAGCTCTACTCACTAGGCCACCGCGGCCCGTAATAATAGTTACGCCACTGATAAAAGGACTAACTTGAAAATGATTTAAAATTGTTTTTGAAAAACTTTATACTGTAATTGTTATTATTAATATGAGAAAACATTTTATGTGTACTTGTCAAAATGTTTCCTAGTTTTTTCACAGTAATAATAACGTTAAGAAATTGATGTTTCTCAAATTTAATTTAAAATAATTTTCTCAAGTTAGTCATTACACGTAGAAATTATCTTAAACCAATGTTATCAATAGAAGAACGATATATCGTGTATCCAGTTTCAAGACGCATCATAGGGAATTCCCATGTAAAAATTTCAATTTCAGTTTGTATCTTTATTATCGAATTTAAAAGGTTAGAATAAAATTAGAACCATTCTTTTACCTACTAGCATTATTTTCGAAGTTTTATTTTTGTTTTCTTTTTAGTTCTGTATGAAATACAGGGTGTTTCAAAATTCATGCACCAAAAATTTTTTGCGTACTCCTCGTAGATAAAAAGAAAAAAAACCCTTATGACAAATTTCGATTTTCCACAAAATAACATGGATTAAACCCCCTCGCAGAAATATTTAAGAGACGCCACTGTTCACCTATCAATGAATACTTTCGTTTGCTTGTATAAAAACACACGGTGCCGATTTTAAGTGTGGACGCATGAATGAATGGTGACCTAATTTCGAGCGGGCTGTTGAAATTTGATCTTAACATAAACAGTACGGTGAGGCTTAATAAAACCGACGCACAAATTTCAAGTTCATCTTATTTATTATGCATTTTTTTTATTGTTCCTGGCGGCTTCCTACACTTGTGCATTTTTATTGCTGTACAATTGTATCTCTTGCAGTCCTATTACTTAAAATCACGGGGGGTAGGTGCTGTAAAATGATATTCCTTTGTTACCCAAGGCCAAGACCCTATTTGGAATAACACATTTTTAGAAAGTCCGTAAAAACATGTGTTTCCTCGAAGATACAAATCGGTTTTAAAAATTCCAAGGGCGACGATGGGGCTGCACAGTTTGACCAATCAATGCCCTCTACAAATTCACCCCCATCAATTGAAGACGGTGAAAAACCGAAAAAGAATTCAGTTAGTTTCTGCTTGTAAACTGAGTTGGTAATTATGGCGTTAATACCGTTTGATAATCACGAAAATTTGTACTGACTGACACGACATTTACTTCTAAATAACTCGATGGTACATTGACCTAATTTGTGTGCTGCATAAACACTAAAATCCACACCGTTTGTTTATCTAATGCCGGCAGTACAAGCTCGAGACGAAGACCCGAGACCAGGCGAGCGCGAACGTGTACGGCGGTGTTCTCGCCTTTCTACGCGCGAACGAAACTATTCATGAATGGGAGCATTGGCGTCTCTTTAATATTTCTGCAAAGGGATTTAATCCATGTTATTTTGTGGAAAATCGAGATTTGTCATAAGGGTTTTTTTTCTTTTTATCTACAAGGAGTACGCAGAAAATTTTTGGTGCATGAATTTTGAAACACCCTGTATAAGTTAAAAATGGTGAACAAATATTCTAAAATAAAATTCTTAAAATAGTAGTTGCTATGAAAAGCCAGTGTTTGTCATCTAAATTTTTTGACACAAAAAATAATTCAATTCAACGTGAGTGTCACAAGTTTATATCACAAGGGAAAAGTTCAGATCATAAAATGGGAGTTTTGGCAGACACTCTTCGCATGCTATTTTCGCCTTATTTGATATACATCTTGAAAACCGTACAATGTCTTGTGAATCAACAATTATACTGTTGAAAAAAAATGAAACCCTTGAAATTCGTGAAATTTTGACCATTTTCAAACCGCCATAACTCAGCGTATTTTCAATCTATTTTAATGGATCTTCAAGGGCGAAAAACTTTGAAGTGTCTTCTTTAAAGTCATGCATGTTAACTTAAGCGTAACCCCTTCCGCCCATAGATAAACGATTATTTAATATTGCCAACTCGAGCAATAGAATTGAGGAAAAGTGTTAGTACCAAATTTAGTGCCACCTACTATTTGATCGTGGATTTTATTGGTTGGGATAAAATGGCGCTAATTTTAAAATATTTTTATAACACACTATTATTTTGTAAAAGTTTGAAATTTTATTTTCATTTTCATGACTATAGTTTCGGCAGCTTCGTAATTTTAATTCACTATTTCTTCAATAAAGGCGTAAATGAAAAATCAAAATCTAATAATAATTATGAATTATTATTATTAATTTTCTTTCATGTCTAAATTCAAATTCATAACGCATCTTAATTGAGTATTTATGCATATTATGCAAATTCTTTAAGAATGCATTACAAATGTAACATACGTATTGTAAATATGGCTGTATGTATCTCTGTTATCATCAAAGAAAGCCATTTTTCTATAGATTGGAAAATAGAACGAATTCATTTTACACAATTCTCTAGAAGATTAGAATAAATTTTCGACTCAATATCATCCCCCTTAACACAATCCGAATCCCATATCCTCCCTTTTACGCGTTTAACGTCGTCCACTGTGGGCCCATTTAAATTTAATATCGATTGAAGTCGCCCCCACGCATCCAATCTGAAATGAAGAATAAAAATACGAGCTGAGACGCACAATGGCACAAAGTCGCCAACGTCCGGCGTCGCTGATCCCGGCGATAAGCCCCACAAAACTGGAATGAGAGATGAGTATCTCCATCCGAAGACTATAAAGCCGAGTCCCGATAAAGTGCAACAGCTTTTATATCGGGCATTAACCACTCGAGACAACGTCTAATTTTCCTCTGTCTGCTCGTAAAGATTCCATCTGCGACTCGGCCGAACGTGCAATCAAATCGGGGAAAAATTGGAAGAGATGCGTCACGTACAGAGACTTAATTTTCATCCACTGTGCTCTAATTGCAGGGATCCGAGTTTGTTTTCTTTTGAGTAAGGGGATTTGCATATTTATGACGTGAACTGTTATCTTGTTGCAGAAGATTATCGGCTTGGAGAATGCGCTCGTGATTTCGCTATTGGTATATCACAGGAAATTGATATTTAAACAACGAGGAAACCGAAATATTAAGTACATTTTTAATTATTGGAAAAAATCTTTGAAGAATTAAACCTCTTGTAAAAAAATTGTGAGATATTAACTCCACCAGAGAAAAAGTGACATGAATATAGAAATCGACTTATTATTGTGTTTTCGTAATAACAGGTATTAAATATTTAAATCTAAACTCAATTAAATGCAATTCGAAATTTTTAGATTTACATAAAATGCATTTTGAAATTGTATAACATATTACTACTGCGCAATTACGAGTAATCTGTTCATTTTGATACTTATATCTGTGATTTTTAGTTTTAATTAGTGATAGGTATAGTTGTACACGTGCTTTTAAAATGTTTTAAATTTTTTTATTTCATTTTTATAATTTTAACTATATATATTTTTGTATTTTAATTTGTAATGGCCTTCCGTAAATAAGTAAATGAATAAATAAATAAATAAATAAATTATTATTAACCCCCTTTTACTGTAACGGTCTTTTTTTGTAATCTGTAAATTTGAGTGGTTAATAAATATAATAATAATAATAATTATTATTATTAATATAATGATAATTACGTATACTTCATTTTCAAATCTCATTTTGCTTTCAGTATAATTGTAACTCATTGGGTAGTTTTATTAAAAACTATAAAAATAAATGTAAAAAGGATCAATACAGAAGGGTGTACTTAAATTGTGGTGATTGTCCTAAACAATACATCGGACAGACGGGAGAAAAAACGACGAGAACTTACCCTACTAGAAAACTCAGAAAAAAAAAATTGAAACATTACTAAAGGAACAACGAGAACAGTCCAATTCGCCATTTCTAGAAATGTTGAACCCCTGGAAAACTACCAGGGCCTCAAGACACGATACAAGTGAGGCACATCATCAGGGTGTCTCCGTAAGAAGGCGCCTTAGAAGATTATTTTTATATATATTTTTTTTTTAAGGAAAGATGATTGACAGGAGTTCGGGTTAGGGAATCGAGGATGATGGGAACTTGGCTTAACCAGCTAGGGCATTCAGCCACAACCAATTTATATTAATAATATTCGTATTTAAATGAAATGGGGACAAACACTAGACACCCAGGGACCCGTACGGCCATTTTTCGTGTTGAAAAAGTGACCGTCCCGACGGGCCGCGAACCCGCACCAACGGGGTTGTAAATAAAATGTATGCTATTTATAACGAGTAATTTCACAACTAAATAAATTAGTAAATAAATTTGAGACAACCTCATTTGTTGCAGAAGCATTAAATAAAAATAAAGACGAAAATAGCCCAAATATATGAATATTCAACCTGTTCGTAACTCTGCAAAATTAAGTCTTATGAAGACTATAAACAAATAACTTATTGAAACAACTAAAGGGTTTTCCAATAAGAGGTTTCATTTCGATATTAAAAAAAAAAACGAGTAATCATAAAAAGAGAAATCAATGGATATTTATTTCATTATAAAGAGAAAGGTATGCCATTAAAACGACTACGGTTGCAGCACCGTATCCTTTTCATGAAATTTTCCACGACCAATTCGCACATTTTCGGCTGTATGTCCTCGATAACTTCACGAATTCCATTTTTTAGGTCTTGAATCGATTGTGGGGCATTGGCATAGACCTTATCTTTCACGTGGCCCCAAAGAAAAAAAGTCTAAAGGTGTCAAGTACAAGATCTCGGCGGGAAATTGTGTTCACCTCTTCGCGAAATAACACGGCCAGGAAACTTTCTTGCAAAATTGCGATTGTTTCGTTGCTTGTGTGGCACGTAGCGCCGTCTTATTGAAAATAAACGTCGTCCACATCAATATCTTCCAATTTCGGCCATAAAAAATCATTAATCATAGCTCGATAGCGCAATCTATTCTCCGTAACAGTTGCACCAGCCTCATTTTCGAATAAGTAAGGTCCAATCACACTGCCAGCCCAAAAACCGCACCAAACAGTGACACGTTGAGGATGGAGAGGCTTTTCAATAAGCATTCTTGGATTTTCCGAGCCCCAAATACGGCAATTCTGCTTATTCACATAGCCTCCGAGGTGAAAATGAGCCTCATCCCTAAAGATGATTTATCGATGAAAATCCGGATCATTTTGATGCATTTCAAGGATCCAATCAGCAAAGATACGAGGTTGCTGGTGATCGACCGGCTTGAGTTCTTGTGTTAACTGAACTTTAAAAGCTTCCAAACCTAAGCCTTTATGCAAAGTACGGTGTAATGTCGTTTTTGGAATGTCTAATTCCAAAAATCGACGAGGAATCGACAAACCTTGGTTTTCGTTAACACTATTGGCTACCGCAGCAATATTATCAATAGTTCTTGAGCGACGCACACGATTTCGATTCTTCACGTCAGTAAGTTGCCCCAACAGCTCAAATTCTTTAACCAGTTTTACTATTGCTGGCCGATAAGGTGCTTCACGACGACCCCAAAAGTGCTTTAGTTTGGCGAACTATGACTGAAAAATTTTCACCATTTCTGTAGTGAATTTTAATCATTTTAATGTGTTGTTGAAGCGTGTATCGTTGCATTTTTACTAACGGTATAGATTTTACTTGTCAAATGCCAAAAGATGACAGCTGCAAAAGTGACAGCTGCCCAGATAGCGGGCTATTAAAAATAAAACCTCTTATTGGAAAACCCTTTACTTCCCTGGCTAGTTTCACGCTAGATATTAAATGACACAAAGGAAGTTTGCATGATATTACCAGTACCACTAGATAAAAATTACCTTTATTGACATATTAATAAAACTAATCTATATATTCTTCTATATACAAATACTCTTCTCTCCTTTCCCTTCACCTCCAGTCCTCCTTCTCTCGTCCCACTTTCTCCAGTGTCTTTACCGCAGCCCCATTCTCCCTCATCTATTCCGTCACCCTTCTGTTTCCTTTCACTCCCACCCATTCCTCATTCACCCACTCACATTCTTCCGCCAGGTGTGTCCACGTAGCTCTAGCACTCGCCATTATCATTCTTTCCTCTCTGCTCCACCCACCCTCACTCATGTATCTTGGTACCCTCCCATACACTTGCCAAAAAAATGTAAAACAAAATTAAGTAAGATCTACCTGGTGACGATTAACGAGAATTCTAGGAATTAATAATAATTTTCTTAGGGGAGATGCCTTTACGAGAAATACATTTTCGCCAACCTGAAGCATATCAATTCGCTCTATGAATGGCCACAGCAATATTTTGCTCGAAAATATATTTATTTGGCGTCGATTTAAATTAACCCAAAGGGAGGAAAAGGTTGTAAGTAGGATTTGTTGATTCATTATTAAATGCTATGAGAAGGCGTGATTTTCTCCTGCGAACGCGATCGAGGCTCCTTTCAACGATATTAATTTTTCCAAAGAATTGGTAGCCTATAATATATGCAGAAATCGCTATTGTTAAATTTCACAAATCAATCAAATTTTATCGGTTTGGAATTACCCAAGACTTTCTGAAACAAGATCCAATGCACTGTAAAGATCAAGAAAGTTAAGAAAACGGGAGCGAAATCTAAAAATCTAAAGTGCATAATCTTATAAAGTTGACAGTTTTCCATCTCAAGCAGCCATTTCTTAATCTTCATCTTAAATAATTCCCTGTTTAGATAATTATTGGATTCAGTGGGTATTTCATTCCAGAGTCGTGGTACTACATAGAGATGACTATGCTTTCCTAATTCCGTTCTTGCTCTGGGTAATTGGACAAGGTTGTTTTCTCTTCTTCTTGTAGCATACGAGTGCGAAATTTTCATCAGGTTTTCATTTCTTTGATGTTGATGTAATATGACCACTTTAGAGTACAGCCGATGGATATCCATTACGTTTGCCTCTTTGAAAAGTAGGTCACTTGGGTATCTACTCTTTTTCCTCATCATCATTTTTAAAAATCTTTTCTGTAAAACGGAGATACTATTCATGTTACATTTGGCTGTACTACCCCAAGCTATTATACTATAAAGTAGATGTGGTTCTATTATTCCATGATATATCATTTGAACTGTTTCAGGTTTAAGTATTTCGCATATTTTCTTAAACGGAAAAATAATCTTTCGTTGTTTTCGAATTACCTGGTTTATGTGTTCGTGCCAGCGTAGGTGACGGTTGAAAGTAACTACAAGATACTTTGATGAGGATTGTTCATTAATGTTAGTTCTAATGTTGTTATCGAAAAGAGTTATGCATTTGTAAGGCGGTAAAGTATTTTTATTTATAGAGAATGGAGTGTATGCTGTCTTGGACAGATTCATTGTTAATAATTTATTGTCGAAAAATTGTTTGACTGTTTTTAAGTCCATTTCAACCAACGCTTTTAGAGATTCCCAGGTATCACTTTCATAATAGATCGCAGTATCATCAGCAAACGAATTAATTGTACCGTTTATATTTAATTTGAACATACAATTTATGTACAATATAAATAGAAGTGGTCCCAGAACTGTTCCCCGAGGAATACCAGATTCAACAACCCTAGATGTACTTGTATGTTGTCCAATACGAACAACCTGTTCCCGTAGGGAGAGGTAACTTTTAAATAGATTGTAGGCCTTGCATCGCATGCCCATCATTTCAAGAGTGCAATTGTGCTTTAGACGAATTAACACCGCTGATACTAGGTTAGTGTTGATACACGTATTTTTACCTAATATTTAAAAAATAACAAATAAATGTTACTGTTTATAAGTAAGGGAAGTCGATTTCTAGTTAACATAAGACAATTTCATTCAAAGCTTCGTATATTCACTTGAGTAGATCTTGGTGATATGCTCTGAGTTGGATGAAGACAGATGTCGTTAATTCTAACCATTTTATGGCCATCGTAGATGCAGAAACCGAACATTAATATGTCTAAGTGTAGCTTTTGCTGCACCAAACAAAGCATTTTTTTACCGATAAAAAGAGTACGTGGTGTTTTTTAGGTTACCTAAGACGGCATATCCGTTGTTATTCCCGTTCCTCTATCACAGTGGTTCGTAAACTTTTTCGAATCGCGGTTCCCCACAAGGGCGTTTCCAGCCAATTAGTCTAGGGGGGAAGGGGTAATTAAAAAAAATAAATAAACAGGTGCTTCCGCTCTCATGCACCTGTTCCGTGAAATCTCCCTATCCTTTCCCGAAAAAATTAACCGGTTATATTTGTTTAGAATATGGAATATTGATAATTTTTAACAAGAAAAATTGATTAGCGAAAAATTCTTAGGGGAGGTAATTACCCGCGCATTATCTTGCTGGAAAATTGCTCTTGGATGAGTGGAAGTAGAATGGTTTCCAAGACTGTATCAATATAACGGCGCGCGTTGAATGTGCCCGGAATGGATATTAAAGGGTCCTTCCTCCGTAGTATTTTGCCCCCCAAACCATTACACCAGGAGTTAATGCCCTGTGACGATGTTGAACAAGTTGTAAATTTTGTCTTTGACCTCTAGGTCGTCTAACCTTTAAACGTCCGTCAGAGTGCCATAAACAAAATCTGGATTCGTCGCTGAAGACAATTTATATCCATTGATGATCCCAGTCTTGTCGGCCCTGGCTCCACTGCAGCCTGTTGGCCTTATGCTGAATTGTTAAAGGGAGACGAAAATAAGGACGATAAGACCACAAACCAAAAGAGCATAATCACCTATAAATGGTGCTCATAGAAACTCTATGACCAATTGCTCTTAACCAATTTATTGCAATCGATCGTGTTGGTTCTGCAGGATCTCGAATTGTACTTCTCCTTAAGAGTCTATCTTCACGTTCTTGTGTCACTCTGGGACGTCCACTGCCTCTCCGGCGAGCTTCTAGGCTTTCTTCCTGCCAATCTCTCCAAATTCGACTTAAACTGACGTGTGCCAATTTCACGAAATCCATTCCGATAATTCGTCCTCTTACAAATGGTATAATTTGATGAAAGTTTCCTTCACACTCGCGGCATTTTTTAAGACACTAACAATTAGGTCAAACAATAAAAGGCTGAAACTAATGCGATAAATAAGGTAAACTAAAATAAACTCTCAGATGATATGGAAGAGATAATTTCTTTTAGAAGTGAATCTTGGCCTTCAAAATTTAATCAATTGTATATCAACATACATCAACTATTGCCAAGAAATTTTTCTTTCTACATCAACTCCTATAGGGTGGTTCATTTTTTTGAAACGCAGAATATATCGCGGCGCCCCTGTGAGGAAGGTACGGCTCCCCAGGGCACCGTGGGGCCCACACTGCTCTAGCATGGATACACTATTGTGTGTAGTTATATATATTGTCAGGCTCAATTTTTCTCTCTTAAAAATTGGGAGAAAACAAAAAAAATTTATATCTATTTAAACTTGTAAAATTATGATTTGGTAGCTTTTCGCAAAATACATTCAACAACTTTTTAATAAGGAATAGGTAATAACACAAACAATAAAACAAATGCATACTCGTATATTTTTCAACCGTCTACAGAAAGAATTCATCGTAATTCGGCATTTAGTCAAGTAGTTTAATTACGGCTTTTTCACTATAACGTCCAGAGTAACGCAAAGTATTACTTTAGCCATGACGTCTCTCACCGTTATAGTAACCTTGAAACGACCATACGGATAATTTGGTAATTTTAACTCGGTACTGTTTATGGTAGTAGGGAAGTTTTTAATTGTATTCACTGCCTAAAATATTTGGAAAACACATATTATTCACCCAGTTGCTATTTTGCACTACAAGAGTTTTTACAATGCAGAAGTAAGCCGCTAGCAAGTTAAAATAATTACTACTCTATAAATAATTAATCTTATTCTCACAAGGGATATACTCATATATCTCCTTGCGGTTTTAATCAAATTTAGTAGATTTGTAGAGGGAGCTAAAATATTTGATACGTATTATTTTTCTCGGCTAAAAACATGTTTCGAGGGGTGAACTCGTCCCTCAAAAATCTGCTATATTTTTATTTTTCGGTATTTTGATTTGCGATAAATGTGACCAATAATAACATGCGCATAGTGTCGCAATTCTTTATGTGCGAAATTTGTTTTAACGAATATCAATAATGCAGCAATTAACGCCATAAATATCAATATTGTTAGAAGTAACCAATAAAGACACACATTTCTTTGCACCACTTTGAAATTGTATACACTGACAAAATTACGCTATCATGATTTGTTCAGAAGTTATAGCCAAAAAGAAAAATATGACCTCAACCTGTAAACATGTTTTTTAACCGACCTATCAAATATTTCCGCATTCTCTACAGATCCACTAAATTTCATTGAAATCAAAGGGGAACACATGTTAGATTGAGTTATTTACAAAAATCAAATATTATACCGCAATACGATCAAATCTTCTCCCAGATTGTTCGATAGAATCACTTTTATGTTAAATCCTCTTATTGAGAATCATTAATTCAACTTACCTTTTTCCATGGACATTTGGTATCATATTTAGGCGAAGAGCGGTCACTCAGTTTCTTTAATATCTCTGGTAATATTTCTACTGCTTTCTTACACGCCTGCCCCGTAACCTTTATAAAACCTTTTTGCCAAGTTCCGGACGTCCATTTGTCCACATTGTAAACCATCTGAGCAAAAGCATTTATAGTATAGCGCAAATAGTAGCAAATGCATATTTTTTTCAAAACTTGAGATGTCATAACCAGTACTAGGTTAATTGTAAAATGCTCAATTTATATTATAGGTACATATTTCGTTCTTATGTACGATGAATCAAAATGTACTTACGGTTATTTTATCGTCAAAATCAACTGGAAAATCTAATGTCAAATCAATACCTTTCTTATCTTTAGTGACATCTTTAACTGCCAAGGAGGTTTTTGAATCTTTATAATCCATCTTGCACGTGTTGGCATCAGTTATGATGATTATCCCGGTTTTCCCTGACTACAAAAACAAGCTTTGTTAATTAGAAAATATATTATTATTACAAAATATTGCCATAATCAGCCCCCAATACGTTCATTAAAATGATCAACTATTACTCGAAGTTCATTTTTTAAACCAATAGTACAAAACTGATTTTTTTTAGTTTTTATTTTTTTTGCTGATATCGCTGAATCGATTTTTAGAACACTCTGTATAATCAACAATATTTTCCTGAAATGCATAATAGGATACAAATATATTCTACAAAATATGGAAATCCTAACTTAATTAGTAACTGAGCTAAAGAAGAGAGGAGGTGAGATGCAGGACCCTGTATATTTTAATGAAAATACTTACGCCAACATCATTCGCTGCAGATACTAATGCTACAAGAGCAAACAAGCAAACTAGTAAACTATTCATAGTGGATGTTGACGGCGTGCAAAATCTGCTCTTTATATATCTAATATTGCATGTTAATTGATAATAACATGACAGTAATTAAACGGAAAAAATAATTCATATCATGAAAGTAATTGCACCGAAAAAAAAACTAAGCATCCTGTGATAAACAATTTCATTTCTCTAATGCGTCGTAGTAAATGACCTCCTGATGACCTTAGAGGATAAGGGTTGTACCTTTTACTAATCGTAGGAAGCTGAATATCAAATCTCCCACAATAAAAGGACAACAAATTGCGTTATCTGACCAAATGATAGGAACTTAACTGGATAACCTATCTGAAAAAAACGATCCGTAAAGCAACAGCAGCACTTTGGATATCCCGAACACTTATTCGCAATTACACGTCAATATTACGTAAATGCCTTCAATTATACGAAGAGACGACTGGCGCTGTGTATGGAAAATTGAAGAACTCTCTTTGAACACTTAGTCCAGTAAATGAAGGGTCCAAGGCAGGCAAATTTGCAGAGGATGTTCATTTAAGTTTTAATATTGGTAGATTTTGACTGGTACTTTTAAATTCGAAAATATTCTGGGACAAAAGGGTATGGGGCAGACTCTGAAAAATGGCCCTAAAGTTCCAAGAGATCGGTTTTTCATCAACCCTTGCTAAAACACGACACTTGGAGATTCTTTTTTGACAACAAATGAAGACCAGTTGATTATCTACAAAAATAGTACTTATCATTTTTGTCGAAAATTCGATAGTTTTCTAGATAACGGGACCCGAACGTGCCTTGTATTTCTAGCTCCTGCCTTGATTCCAGAAGAGCACGTTTTATGCATTTACTCGTAGCTGGACGGACAAATTATTCGATAACTCGAGTTAAAATTGATATTTTTTGATGATTCAAAATTCATTTGAAAGGGGAAATCCATAGCTATCATATTTTGTGACTTGAGCCCCATTTTGATTATTCCAAAATATTGCAAAAAGTGGCCAAAGTTTTTTTCTAAGAGAGTTTTTTCGACTTTTATAAATTTACCCATAATTTTGTAATCAATAGTCATTTATTCAGATCCTTTTTGATAATAGGTCCTTGAAATGTGTAGAAACAGCTGAGAAAGGTCGTTTTGTTTTTTTTTTTGCATCTTAATATAAAGTCACTTTTTCATTTTCGTTTTCTTTGCTGTTTTCGGAGTTCAGAAAAATTTCGCGCACAATCGTGGATTAAAAATGTATCAATTATTGTATCGCTTTCTAATGCACATCACTGGAAAGCTTACAATGTCCCCTTTTCGGTAGCATTTTTCTTTTTTTTCTCACTTTTAGCAGTTTTTCAGAAATGGAGGAATTGGCCGGGGAAGGGAAGTACGGTAATTTTTTTTTAATTATTGTTTTCTCTTACTCTTAGCTCTTGATTTTGTTAAAAGCATATGTTCCGATTTCTCAGGAAAAAATAAATAGCCCCAAACTTTCTCTAATTCTCACGCGGCGTAGATGCGCAGTACTAGTATCGTACAAGCGTGGTCGGCGCCACGCACGCAATCAGCTGTCCCTGTGTCAGTGTATTTGTTTCCAAACATTCTGCGTTTTAGAAGTCCTTGGCTTGCCCAGATTGTTCTTATTTTTCATTTGCAAAAATTTGCATTTAAAAAAAAAACGAAAAGTGCTAAAAAGTGAAACAAACATTTGAGGTTATTTTTGTAATATAAAAAGGGGAGAATATTGGAAACTTTTCAATACTGGTGATTTGAAGCAAAAGGTAAGCCTTCGTTCATTTTGCCCCATTTTCATTCAACAACATTTATCACCCGAAGAATGGGGATGGAAACGTATAGGGAATACTCATACCAGTCCAGACCACAAAAAAACCGGCGCATCCGGAACTCCATCCGGATGATTTTTTGCCAATGCAAGGCGGACTGTGGGAACAAATGTTTATGTAAGAAAGCGGGGCTAAAATGTTCATCTATCTGTACTTCATGTCAGTTTAGCCCATGTTCAAATTATAAAAATAGTGAAGGTATAATGGTATCCGAAGAAGTAGACGAAAAAGGAGAAATACAGGGAGAGGAAGAAATAGAGAAGGAGGAGGAAGAAAGAGAGGAAGAAATGGAGCAGGGGGAATTTGATTTGGGGTGGTGATTCACTGATGGATGTTCAATTGTTTGTGCATTTCTAATTTTGTATGAATTTTTTATAATAAATGTGATAATAAAATTTTCAACTATTTTTCTAAAACCTATGCGAACAAAATTGGCGAAATTTTGCAACAAATAGGCAATGACTTATGGGAGAAACTCCTGAAACATTGTAATTTCCCTTATACAAAACCCTGAGGACTTGAAGCTGTTGTCACGTGGCAAAAAGTGATTTTTGCAAGTTTCGGATCAATTTTTTAGCCCCATCCTCATGTTATAACGTTTAAGATGTACTCAATCAATAAATGTAGTGTAAACACTTATCTCCAGGCAGAAAATCACGTGTGCAACCCCAATAATTGTTGAGAAATCGACCATTCCCGGGGTTTCTGATTTATAGCCGCAATAATTTCGCAAGTAGGGGAACGTGGCAGCGCCATCTATAATGTGTTTTCATAGTCCAAAACATGAAGCTCAGCGTATTTTCAGATCCTTCTATCGCAAATTTGATAAGAAACTGCCATATTTTCTTAGTACCAAAATTATGGATTTTTTAATCCCCGTTTGTGCAAAAACTATTGAAAAAAATCATAGAACAACTTTTGTAGACAATGAACTGATCTTCATTTTATCCTTAAACAAAATTTCCCTAAAGGCCATATTTTTGGAGATACGAATTTTTGGAACCTTAGGGCCATTTTTCAGGGTCTGCCCCATACCTTTTTGTCCCAGTACTAGTCAAGATCTACCAATTACACCTTAAATAAAGATCCTTTGCAAATTCCCAAACTTGGTGTGTTTTCCGACCTTTATTTACTGAACTTGTCGTTTTTAAAATTAAAATTTATTGAACAGAAATGTAACCTTAAACAGTCACCTATAAACGCCGATGTCATATTTCCCTTAAAATACCAACATAAATTAAAAAAATATACATAACTTCATAGCCAAATAGAGGTTACAAGTGTTTAATTTGGATGATTGCCACTTTATATGAAGAATAAATATAATTTTAAATAATTGATTTGCAAATGCAAATAATTTTGAAAATAATCGGATTAAATGTGTGAATATGCTTCCAAGTAGGAAGCATGCTAATTTGCACTTGCAAATTAATTAATTTAGATAATATAATATTTGCTTATTGTTATTTCTTAACGTAACCTTTTTTTTTAATAAAATAAGGCGAATCAAAGTATAGCAACCTCGCATAACTTGGGCTGGTAGCGACTTTGATTACTTAAGTTATTTTGCTTTAATAAATATATAGGACTTTTATTTTAACTCTGAATATATGATTGTTAATGCCTATGTTCAATTGTAAAATAATCACACGAAGACAACCGTACTTACTCAGTTTTATTTGATTAAAAATTTTGTTAATAGAAATGTTTTACACCACCAAAGAAAGAATGCAAATAATTAATTATTATACGGGCGAGAACAGCACTCGAGGTGTTGGACATTTGTTTTCGGTTGCATTCCCGAGCAGACAACTTGCATCCATCGGAACAATTTTTAATATAGTCCATAATTTTGACAATACTGGCTGCGTGAGTAATTTTCATAGTAAAAGGGCTAAAAGAAGTCACATTTTAACAAAAGAGACCAAACTCAACATTTTATGTTGAGAACATAACCCCATATCATCTTTAAGAGTTATTGTAGCACAGTTTCAAATAAGTTCAGCTTCCGTTTATGTGACATTAAAAGAATTTAAATACAATGCTTACAAGTTTTCAAATCATCAGCGATGCTCAAATGAAGATAAAAGCAAACGAGCGGAATTCTGTGAAACCGTATTTATAGCAATTTACGATACAAGTAACGTTATGAAGGTAAAAGCGAACAACGTTACGTGTGTCGTAACATGGTTTATTTTATCCTATTTCTATTTTTTTTTTAGTTGAAAGATGTTTAATGAAAACCGTCAAAAAGCGAAGTCATGTTTGTTTATCAATACCTTCATAGCAACGAGTTGCGTTAAGAAAATATAACAACACTAGTGTTGTTAAAGGTACCTTAATGTTACTCGTTGCTAAGGAGTTATTGACATGATAACAGTATAGGATAAAATAAATTTAATTAACTTAACTTTATTCGAAATGCGTTAAGTGGTGTCACGTCACCTGGGTATACTTAGTTGCATACAATTTCAATTAAATGCCATGTGTTGATGTAACTATTTTACAATTGAACATAGGCGTTAATAATAGTATGTTCAGTGTTCAAATGAAAGCTCTGTATAATCAGATAAATATTATTATCAAATAATATATGTACTCTTAAAAAACCGGATGTTATAATTGAAGTCATGTTAAAACAAAAAACTGTGAATTACAGGAAACGAACAGGCAATTATTTAGATCATTAAATAGCTCTAACATGCGTTATCTTTCTATAAATATATTTTTCTTTTACCACGCGGATAATAAAAAGGCAAACATTTTTCCCAACTTGTCATTACCGATGGTGATGGCGTTATTGAGGTTAATTTGTTCGCTAGTGGTATTCTCTTACCCCTGCCTACACCAATAAGTATTAATGTTTTGAATGTTTACATCTGTTAAATTAATTTTATACATCCACAACTTTATGGAAATATTACAGTTCTTAGTATTTTAAGTTCCTTTAAAGTACAGGGTTAGTCAAAATGAATAGGACAATAAGAAAACTATTTTTAAACGAAAGTATGTTTATTGTAACCAAACTACAGCTATGTATGGACAGATAAACTATCAAAGTTTTTTCTCACCTTCACAGATGTTCGATATGGCCGCCCCTTGTGACACGACAGACGTCCAGGCGATAGTCCAGTTCATTCCAAATTCGGTGCAGCACATCCAACGTAATGGCATCGATTGCAGCACATATGCGCTGTTTTAACTCGTCCAAGGTCAGCGGTAATGAAGACCAGTCTGTTGGCAAAGCCTTCCTCCTCTAGTCTTCGCTGCATTGATTCGCAAAAATTGTGTCGTTTTGAATAGTCAGCATCTTCCAAAGCCTGCACCATTTGGAATTTATACGGCTTGAATTCCAAACGTTTGCGCTAACACGCGCCACACAGTTTTTTGCGGAACTTCCAATTCCATGGCTGCACGATTTGTCGACTTCTGGGGACTTCGTTGAAAGGATGCACGAATGGATTCCACAGTTTCTTCGGAGACACGTGGTCGTCCTGTGCTTTTACCCTTGCATAAGCAGCCCGTCTCCTCAAATTGCTTTACCCACCTCGCAATGGAATGTCGATGAGGTGGTTCCTTGGCATACTTGGCTCGAAATTGTCGCTGGACCGTAATTACTGACATTGTTTTAGCAAATGTCATCACACAAAACGCTTTCTCCTTGCCTGATTGCGCCATTTTGAAAACAGCGTCTCCTAGCGTCATTGACGTACATGTGTGTTGCCAAATAAAACTTTGATAGTTTATCTGTCCATACGTAGCTGTAGTTTGGTTACAATAAACATACATTCGTCTAAAAATAGTTTTCTTATTGTCCTATTCATTTTGACTAACCCTGTATTAATGCACTTAATATACATATTGTGTATTAATGGACACGAGATTACTGTCATCGCTTTGCCTTACTTTTTTGTAATGTAAGCTTGAGATGAATTTGATGTTATATAGGAACATGAACATTCCCAAACTCAATTACTTCTACTACCTTATCTGCTACAGAATTTAATTGTGCTGGTATGTTATAACTGAACACTTTTGGCATTTAAAATGTCACTCACTTCAATATAATTATGCAGCACATTATGTCTCCATTTATAACAGGAATAATAATTTACAAAAAGTATTACAATTACGTGTAATCAAGAAACCCACTGTGATAGGTTGGTAAAATATCTGTCAATGCCAGGAAACTCATTCAAATATTTTTGTTTTATTCTGAAATTGAAATTGAAAGTTTCTTACGTAGGATACGCGAAAAGAAAGCTTTACTTTTACCCACTCAATACGTTGACAAGGAAACGAGTGAGTGAAAGTACTTTACACCCACTCTTATCACTTTAACTCAGCCTAAAGTCAGTGGAAAAATTACAAATACTGTTCTTATCATGTTATTTGCATATTTTATGGATACTATTCAATACAGCGGCATTAGTCCTTTCCATTACGTCTTCTGGAAATTAGTGTCCGTTTTCACACATAATTATGAAATCATCTCATTAAACGTTGACAAATATTTACATAATTCTCATACTTTGGGGCAAGGAAATGACACGCCTGCCTTCCATAATGAGTAATGTCAGTGATATATTCTTCCCGTTTTATTTTATATATTTTATAAATATATTATTTATTAATTTGTACTTTCATTACTTCTACTGCAATATACTATTTCACAAACGGGAGAGAAATTTGACTTCTCATCTGTTGAAATTGAGACATAAACATCATTTTTTTCACAAACTGGAGAGAAATTCGAGTTCTCAGCTGTCGAAATCATGAGAGAAATAAGATTTTTTCACAAACGGGAGAGAAAGTCGATTTCTGAAGTTTGAAGTGTAGATTGGAAATAGTAACGGACCTAGTTTTGAACCTTGTGGAACACATTTACTAACATATATTCCTGCTGATTTGACTTTGACAATTCCTATTCAATAGGTAACTTTGAAAAAGGGAGACAGTGGAAGGAGCCATGCCCATATTTTCTAGATTGGCCAAGAGAATTGAATGATTGACCTTACTGAAAGCTTTGCTATAGTCTCGTAAGGTTAGTAGTATACACCGTGTCCAAGATAAGAATGCACAGCATGGGTATCTTAGAAACTGTAAAAGATACAGGATGGCTTAAATCAGGGAAAGTTGCACTATTCAGAGTATGTTTACATGCCGATCGCAGAAATTCATGATTCTTTACCGTTTTCGAAATTTTATAAAAAATGTAATTTTTCGGATTTTTTATTTTTTCAAATTTGTATTTATTTTAAAAGATATTAAAAAACAAATGGCACTTTGTTATTGTCACTTTTTAAGTTCTGCAAAATGGCATCTTCAATTTTTTTATCCGATGTTTCATCTCCGAGAAATCATCATCAACATA
This sequence comes from Ocypus olens, assembly GCA_910593695.2. Lineage (NCBI taxonomy): Eukaryota > Metazoa > Arthropoda > Insecta > Coleoptera > Staphylinidae > Ocypus > Ocypus olens. The sequence continues at coordinate 43,114,144 of OU343052.1, forward strand.
ATTTTTTTATATGGCCACAAAAGTAGAAACACCTTGTATACGGTAGCATTTTCGTATTACAAATTTAACTATGTATTACACATTATGCTTCTAAAGCCGAAAAAGAGAGAAAAATAAATTTTAATATTCAATAGATTCTTAATCTAGTCGGGGGTAATAAAAAATGAAGTTTATGATAATTTCTCGGAGATGAAATTTCGGATAAAAAATTTAAAGAAGCCATTTTGTAGAGTTTAAATGTGACAATGACAAAGTGCTATAAGTTTTGTAATATCTTTTAAAATAAATACAAAAATTGGAAAAATCCAAAATCCGAAAAATTGCATTTTTTTGGAAAATTTCGTAAACGATAAACAGTCATGAATTTCTGCGATCAACATGTAAACATACTCTGAATAGTGCAACTTTTTCCTAATTTAATCCACCCTGTATCTCTTGCCGTTTTCCCCCATGCTGCGCATTCTTATCTTGGACACGGTGTATGCTGCAATTTTGTTTACATCGATGGCAGACAAGATTTCATCTGTAATAAATAATGCCGTGGTACCACTTAGATTGAACCTGAAGAAACTATATTAATTATTGATGTCTTAACCTTGAATATACTGCCTTAACTGGATATCTACTACTTTTTTCAAAATTACACAAAAAAAAGTTTTAAATAATCGTAACCATGGATAATGGAAATCAATATGACAATATTGAAATTTATCCGAGCTTTGTTGTAAATTTTGCTCATATCTTAATGTCAGGTTATAGATTTAGAAGTACCCATGAGAAGTTATGGCTGATAAAGATTAAACAGGCAATTGTGTATTGACACCGTTGATACCATATTAGTGTTGATAAACGTATTTTAACTTATATTTCAAAAATAATAAATAAAAATTACCGACCATAAGTATTTCTAGTGAAAATGATTAAAGATTTAACATAAGACAATTTTAACTTTATGTTAATTTTATCCGAAGCTTTGTATATTCGTTTGAGTAGGTCATGGTGAAAAAAAGTGTGCTGTTGTAAATGTCTAACCGTTTTATGGTCATCGTGGATACAGAAATAGAACATTATTTGTCCGTGTTGCTTTTGCTGTACCAAACAAAGCAATTTGGCGTAATATCCGTTGTTACTCCTGTTACTCTATCCCGGTGGTTCCCAAACTTTTTCGAATCTCGGCGCCCCTGCTGTATCTAATTTTTTCTAAATAGCCCTATGTCCACAAGAACACTTTCTGCAATAACGAGTAATTGTGACATCACATTCAACAAAAAATGTAAATACAATTTTGTAATATTTGGAGAGGAAGCTACGGCTACCCAGGGCACCGTGTCCCTGCTCTAGCCCGTGTACTCGATTCTATGTAGTTACATATTTCGTACGATATATAGTTTCAGACTCAATTTTATTCTCTTAGAAATTGGGGGAAAATCAAGAATTTTTAAATATTTAAACTTAGAAAAATATGATTTGGTAGCTTTGTGTAAAATACATTCAACAACTTTTTAATTAGGAAAAGGTAATACAACACACAATAAAACAAATGCATACTAGTATATTTTAACATCTACAGAAATAATTCATCAGCAATTCGGCATTTAGCCAAGTAGTTTAATTAAGGCTTTTTCACTGTCATGTCCAAGTTAACGCAAAATATTACTTTGGCCATCATGTCTCTCATTGTTATAGTAACCATGAAACGACCATATGGATAATTTGGTAAATTTAACTCGGAACCGTCTATGATGGTAGGGAAGTTTTTAATTGAATGCACTGCCTGAAATATTTAGAAAATTCATATTATTCACCCAGTTGCTATGTTTGCATTATAAATATTGCACTACACGTGTTTCTAAATGTAGAAGTAAACCGCCGATAAGTTAAAATAATTACTGCTTTATAATTAATTAATCGTATTCTTGCAAGGGATATACCCATGTATACCCTTCCGATTTAAATCAAATTTGGTAGATTTGTAGAGGGGACTTAAATATTCGATACGTATTGTTTTTCTCTGCTAAAAAAACATGTTGGGGGAGGGGGTGAACACAACCCTCGAAAATCAGCCATATTTTTATTTTTCGGTAACTTCTGAACAAATCATGATGGTGGTAATTTGCGATGAATGTGACCAATAATAACACGCGCATAGTGTCGCAATTCTTTATGTACGGAATTAGTTCTAACGAATATAAATATCGCAGCAAATATACGCCTTAAATATCAATACTTTTTTTACAGTTCCAAAGTATCCAATAAAGACAAACATTTTTTTACGCCACTTTGAAATTGTGTACACTAACAAAATTACGCTATCATGATTTGTTTAGAAGTTATAGACGAAAAACAAAAATATTACTTCATCCCCTAAACATGTTTTTTAACCAACAAAAATTAATATTTTGGCATCCTTTATAGATCCACCAAATTTCATTGAAATCAAAGGATAACACATGGGTTATTTCCCTTGTTTGTGAGCAAATACTAAAAGATTGAGTTATTTACAAAAATCCAATATTATACCTATTGAAATACGATCAAATCTACTCCCAGATTGTTCGACAGAATCACTTTTATGTTAAATCCTCTTATTGAGAACCATGAATTCAACTTACTGCTTTCCATGGACATTTGGGTTCAAATTTTGGCGAAGAGCGGTCACCCAGTTTCTTTAATAACTCTGGTATTATTTCTCCTGCTTTCTTACAAGCCTGCCCCGTAATCTTTATAAAACCTTTTTGCCAAGTTCCGGACGACCATTTGTCCACATTGAAAAGAGCCTGAGCAAAAGCATTCATAGTATTATTATTTATGTTATTCATAGTATTCATTTAAAAATGGAGATGTCATAACCAGTGCTAGGTTAATTGCAAAAATGTATATTATAGGCACAGATAATGTTCATATGTATGATGAATCAGAATGAGAAGTACTTACGGTTACTTTATCGTCAATATCAACTGGATAATCTAAGGTCATATCAACAACTTTCTTATCTTTCGTCAAATCTTTAACTGTCATGGAGGTTTTTGAATTTTTATAATCCATCTTGCACGCCGTGGCTTCAGTTATGATGATTTTCCCTTTTTTCCCTGACTACAAAAACATGCTTTGTTAATTAGAAAATATATGATTGATTCAAAATATTTTCATAATCAGCTCTCAAATAAGTTCTTTAAAATTATCACCAATTATTCGAAAGGGTTGTTAGATGTACTTGTATTATTAATTTAAATATGATTTTAAAACCTAGTAAGTGTCTAATTTTTTACATTCAGACTGTAAGGGTTTAAAATGTTACTAAAGTATGTTCGTTTACTTTAATAAGATGCAGTTTTTAGTTTTCAGTTTTTTTTTTTTCGCCGTACGAAATCTAAAAATAGCTGAATTGGAAGTGTGAATGTGTACTCTGGCGGGAGAGGAACTGTATGGCCTCTGTGGTGCAACTGGTAGCATCCCAGACCGGAGATCTGGAGGTTGCAGGTTCGATGCCTGTCGGAGGCATGTTTACACTTTTGATTCAGCTATATATGGAGCAACTTCGATTATTATTTATTTATTTAATTATATTAATACTTCATAATTCGGGAAACTATCGAGTAATCTAAAATATGTTTGCATTTGATTGACAATAATTTCATAGCTTAAAAAAGTTCTCCTACAGATTTCTACAACCAACTTTATAAGGACTAACTGCTTAAGTACTGAATGTAAGCTTCTTAAGGCGCTAAGTTTACACTATTAATCTATTAAATACTATAATAAGTCATGTCATATTCCACCACTTATAATATTAAAATACTGCGATTATTTCTTTACCAAAGATTGGCTTGATTAAGTAGATGTGTGATGAAATGAATTTCGAAATACCTGGCAGGTATATGAGCATTTTTTTAACTATTTACTAGAATGAACTATCTATGAAATAATGTCGGCTCATGCATCATTCTGGAGTTTTAGACAGTGTCAAAATCGTGCAAAATTGCTACGAAAACACCGAAATTAACAATAGCTATTTACACAATAAGTTCATAATTAAGAACTTTGTGGATATAAAGCTTGGATATACAGGTAAATCACTATAAACCACTACCATAGAGGGTTCTTTTTAAATTAGTTATTTGTATTGTATTTATTGAATGTTCTGATCAAAATTAAAATTTATCATTTCTGACACTAACATAAGAGTCAGTTTTATTTTATAATTATTATCTACTAGTACGAACATGTAAGACATTTTTTTTTACTTAAAAACAAACGACCATAGTAACAATTTTTGTACAGTCGAACATAATAGCTATTTATGTAACAAGTCCACAATGTAGCACTTTCTTGGACGAGACGTTTTATGGCCGAGCGAGCGAAGCGATAGAGGCTAATAACGGAGGCGAGTCCATGAACTGCTATTGTGGACGAGTTACATACAAAGCTTTATGTTCGACTGCTTTTAGCATTTTTGGAATGCTTTTAAAATACAAGCTGTAGCAATTTATTTATATATATTTTAATCATAGTGTGCATTTGCTGCCACTCTAATGTCAGTCATTGTAAATTTCATAGAGAATGGATGATCAGGTTAAACAATCTAACTCGCACAATAAATGTCCAAACCTTGCAAACTTCTTCAGGAGTAAGTGTAATGAATAATAGTAAGTACTATCGCTATAAACCACCATCATATCATAGTTGATATGTTGATCTCTGTTTTGCATGAGTAATTTGAATTGTATTTATTAGGTGTTCTAACCAGAATTAAAATCTGTCATTTCTGACACTGACATAAGAATCCAATTTACTTTATCAATTATGGGAAATACGAAATGGCGTACATTTCGGCCCAAAAACAAACCGCCAAAGTTACTATTTTCGTATAGTCGAACATAAATATATTTACTTTGGTAATGTAATTATGCAAATACATATTTTAATAAAACTACTCACGCTAACATCATTCGCTGCAAATACTAATGCTACAAGAGCTAACAAGCAAACAAGTAAATTCTTCATAGTGAATATTGGCGGCATGCAAAATGTGCTCTTTATATATCTAATATTACATGTTTATTGATATTATCATGAACGCAATTAAACGGGAAAAAAATTTATATGATTAATTAGTAATTACACCGAAAAAAACTAAGCATCCTGTGATAAACAATTTCATAACTCTGATGCGTCGTGGTAGATGACCTCCTAATGACCTTAGTAGATAATGGTTAAAGTACGTTACAATCAACTCGGACAAAATTATGGTTGTACCTTTTACCAATCGTAAGAAGCTGAGCATCAAAGCTCCTACAATAAAAAGATAAGAAGTTGCGCTATCTGACAAAATGAAATATCTGTGCCTACGAGCCTTAACAACTATATATTGGGAGAAGCAGTTATTTTTTTTATAATATACCAGTCTGCTAAAATATTATGGCTGATGTTTATTAAATTTTATGGATGCATCCACCAATATTTATACAGGATGGCCCATCTATCGGTTGCTTTTTAAACTATCGATTATTTCGGCTTTGACAGCTCGAATGATTTTGCCAATGTGTCAAATATTTAGTAAAAGGTTTGCAGTTTACGAAATGGTTAAGTTTACGCTCGAAGAAAATTTTGAAATATTGAAAACTTACTTCTAAAATGGTGAGTCTTCAACTGAAACTGCAAGAAAAATGCGCACAAAATTCGGGAAAAATAAAGCGCCTTCCAGGCAGTTTGTGGATAAATTTGTGAAACGTGTGCGTGAAAGTGGCTCGTTAATGAACAAAGCAACGCGTTCCCGTGCTCGTCCAGTGCGCTCAATCGAAAATATTGCTGCTGTTGCCGAAAGTGTGAGTGACAATCCATCAAGATCAACTCGTCACCGCTCGCAGGAATTGAACATTTCTCGCACGTCCCTTCAAAGAGTTTTGACGAAAGACCTCGGTTTGAAGCCGTACAAAATTTAATTGCTGCAAGAGCTGAAGCCACACGACCATCCGATGGGATTTCGGTTCGCCCAATGGGCCGAAGAACGCTTGATGGAAGATGAGCATTTTTATCGAAAAATCATCTTTTCAGATGAAGCTCATTTCCATCTCGGTGGTTATGTCAATGAGGAAAACTGCCGCATTTGGGGCTCAGAAAATCTACACGTAATGATGGCAAAGTCACTGCACCCACAACGAGTGACTGTTTGGTGCGGTATGTCGTCCGGCGGCTTCATTGTTTCGTTTTTCTTCGAAAACGAAGCAGCAGCCGCCGTAACCGTCAATGGTGAGCGCTATCGCGGCATGTTGGAATTTTTTTTCTTTCCCCGAATGGAAGAGAAAGACATCGGCGGCATTTGGTTCCAGCAGGAAGGTGCCACGTGCCACACAGCCATCGTAACAGTCGAACTTTTACGCGGTACGTTCGAAAATCGCATAATTAGCCAAAAAGGCGATGTCAACTGGCCACCTCGCAGCAATGATTTGACCCCGTTGGACTATTTTTTGTGGAGAGCCGTCAAGAATGAGTGCTACGCCAACCATCCAGAAACGATTGACGACCTAAAGCACGAGATTGAAGTCGCCATTGCAGCCATTGAGGGCCACACCATCGAAAATGTCATGAAAAATTGGGTCGACAGAATGGGCTACTGCAAAGCCAGCCGGGGCAGCCATATGAATGAAGTGGTCTTCCACTATTAAACCGCAATGTTGGGGCTATTCAATTAAAAAAAAAATAATTGAAAAATATCCACAGGTCTTTTTTTAAAGCAATTTTAAAATGCAACTTTTTCGTGGGATACCCTAGTTTAGTTTAGTTCAGTTTAGTTTATTTATCTGTGTTAGTATTAACTTACAAAATAAGTATAAAATAATTTGCAAATACATATAAATTCATATACAAACAGTTATATATATATATTATATTTACAGATTTAGTATTCATAGAAGTATAAATCCTAACAGAATTATAGAATTTAAGCACATATTAAACTCACATATCTTTAATACATTCGATGTCAATAATCAATATTTGGAATTTGAATAATTTCTGGAGGATTTTATGTGGTGTTTTGACTTGACATTTAAAAGAAACAAACCTCTGTCTATAAAAAAACACCACTAAAATAATTTTTCCCAAACATTTGGTGGAAAAAATTCAACTTCTAAAAAATCTTAATTGGTTAAGAAAACAAATACATAGCAACAATACAACGAAAATAAAAGCCTAAAAAAATAAATTAATAATGAAATTATAAAAGAAAAGAAAAATAATTATAATCTTATAGTATACAACTCTGAAAATAAAACAAAGGCAAGTTGGAAGTTGATTAAAAAAATTCAGGGTAAAACAACTTCTTGTACTGATTACAAAATTAATTACAATAACGAAATAATCGATGAACCTAAAAAATGGTCGAGATATTTGGTGATTATTTTTCTAATGACATTATAAATAAGATGAATGAACATTTTAAAAATAATCTCACGTTTGATTGTACAACTTCCACTACTGAAAACAATACATTTTTCTTTGAACCCATAACAGAGGGGGAAGTTTTTAATGCAATCCATAGGTTGAATTAAAAAAAAAACTGCTGGCCTCGATGGAATATCATCTGACATTATTAAAGCATGTGCTGAAGAAATATCACCTATTTTAGCGAAAGTTTTTAATACATCCATCATAAACAGTACTACCAATTTATTTATAAGACATAAATATCATTTTTTCACAAACGGGAGAGAAATTCGAGTTCTCAGCTGTCGAAATCGTGAGAGAAATAAGATTTTTTCCCAAATGGGAGAGAAAGTCGATTTCTGAAGTTTGAAGTGTAGATTAGAAATATTAACGGCCCTAAGTTTGGAACCGTGTGGAACACATTTACTAATATATAGTCCTGCTGATTTGACTTTAACAATTCCTATTCAATAAGTAACTTTGAAAAAGGGAGACAGTGGAAGGAGCCACACCCATATTTTCTAGAATGGCTAAGAGAATTAAATGATTGACCTTACTGAAAGCTTTGCTATAGTCACGTAAGGTTAGTAGTATACACCGTGTCCAAGATAAGAATGCACAGCATGGGGATCTTGGAACTGTGAAAGATACAGGATGGCTTAAATCAGGGTTTGTTTACATGCCGATCACAGAAATTTCTTTACCGTTTTCGAAATTTTAGAAAAAATGCAATTTTTAGGATTTTTTATTTTTCCAATTTTTGTATTTATTTTAAAAGATATTAAAAACAAATGGCACTTTGTCGTTATCACTTTTTCAGCTCTGCAAAATGGCGTCTTCAAATTTTTTATCCGATGTTTCATCTCCGAGAAATCATCATCAACTTCATTTTCTTAAATGGCCACAAAAGTAGAAACACCTTAGCACGATAGCATTTTTATTACAAATTTAGCGATGTATTACAAATTGTGCTTCTAAAGCCAAAAAAAAACAGAGAAAAATAAATTTTAATATTTTGTAGGTTCCAATTGATCCAAGCTTTGTTGTGAATTTTGCTCATATCTAACGTCAGGTTATAGATTTAGAAGTACCCATGAGAAGTTATGCCTGATAAAAATTAAGCAGGCAATTATGTGTTAGTCGTATTGACACCGTTAATACTATATTAGTTGATAAACATATTTTAACACTAGAACCGCCGGACTTTGTTACCTACCTAGAACCATCCAGGGGACAAAAATGTCCCCTCTCATAGAACTGGCGTTTTGGTAAAAAAAGGTAGGATAAAATGGTATTATTTAGACACATGAGAGTTTTATTACTGAGAAAACTTTATTACTAGTTAAACAATTGTTTACAACCAATTCAATTAAGCGAAAAATAACTGAAAAAGACTGTGTTGTACAAACTAACTTTGATGAAACTACAGGTCTTTTCTAGATACATCCGCCTTGCAAGACACGCAAGTGTATATTACGTGACCAGTACACTTTTTGCAAACTGATTTTTTACATGTTACACATTTGTAAGCACTTTCTCCATTGTTACAAATTACGCAAACTTGATATTTTCGACGGGATTGACTGATTTTAGATGGATCATCGTGATCAGCTGCAGAACTCTTTCTATTAATGATTTATCTGGTAAATTCCTCTCCTAACGTGAGAAGGAAATCTCGCCTCGATATCTTCATTATACAACACCCAACTATTAATTCCTGCCAAGTCCAAAACATTACAAACGTATGTGCTTGATGCACTTTTCACAGAATACTTGCGAGGCATGGCGTCAACAACGTCTACCCCAGACTTTGTTTTGTTATAAAACGTGACGCTTTCGGATTTAGACTTGCGATCACTGCCTATTTGCACGTCAGGATGTAGCGAACTCAGCATAACCACATTTTTGTTTGTCTTTCCCTGATACACAGCGAGTGTTGTCATTGTTTTTTTAAAATCGTAGAATCGTAAAGATTCTCGCGCGCTGTCTTCACGCAGTGGGGAACTTATAGGAAAAGGAAATACAACACACAATAAAACAAACGCATACCAGTATATTTTTGCAACCATCTACAGAAATAATTCATCGGCAATTCGTCAAGTAGTTTATTTAAGGCTTTTTCACTGTAATGTCCAAGCTAAAGCAAAATATTACTTTAGCCATCATGTCTCTGAACGTCATAGTAATCATGAAACGACCATAAGCAAAATGTGGTAAATTTAACTCGGAACCGTTTATGATGGAAGGGAAGTTTTTAATTGAATGCACTGCCTAAAATATTTCGAAAATTCATATTATTCACCCAGTTGCTTTGTTTGCATTATAAATATTGCCCTACACGTGTTTTTAAACGCAGAAGTTAAAATAATTACTGCTCTATAATTTATTATTATTATTATTGCAAGAGATATACCCTTCCGATTTTAATAAAATTTGTGCAGATTTGTATAGGGGACTAAAATATTCGATAGGTATTCCTTTTGTCGGCTAAAAAACGGGTTTGGGGGGTGTACTCATCCCTCGAAAATCAGCCATATTTTTATTTTTCTGAACAAATCATAATACTGTTAATTTGCGATGAATGTGACCAATAATAACACGCGCATGGTGTCGCAATTCTTTATGTACGGAATTAGTTTTAACGAATATCAATATTGCAGAAAATATACGTCTTAAATATCAATACTTTTTTATAGTTCCAATAAAGACAAATATTTTTTTTTCACCACTTTGAAATTGTGTACACTGACAAAATTACGCTATCGTGATTTGTTCAGAAGTTATAGCCTGTAAAACAAAAATATTACTTCACCCCCTTAGCCGACAAAAATTAATATTTTGGCACCCTCTACAGATCCACCAAATTTCATTGAAATCAAAGGGGAACACATGGGTTACTTCCCTTGTTTGTGAGCAAATACTAAAAGATTGAGTTATTTACAAAAATCCAATATTATACCTATTGCAATACGATCAAATCTACTCCCAGATTGTTCGACAGAATCACTTTTATGTTGAATCCTCTTATTGAGAACCATGAATTCAACTTACTGTTTTCCATGGACATTTGGTTTCAAATTTTGGCGAAGAGAGGTCACTCAGTTCCTTTAATATCCCTGGTAATATTTCTGCTGCTTTCTTACACGCCTGCCCCGTAATCTTTATAAAACCTTTGTGCCAAATTCCGGACGACCATTTGTCCATATTGAAAAGAGACTGAGCAAAAGCATTCATAGTGTTATTATTTATGTTATTCATGGTATTCATTAAAAAATTGAGATGTCATAACCAGTACTAGGTTCATTGCAAAAATTTATATTATAGGCACAGATAATGATCATATGTATGATGAATCAGAATGAGAAGTACTTACGGTTATTTTATCGTCAATATCAACTGGAAAATCTAAGGTCATATCAACAACTTTCTTATCTTTCGTCAAATCTTTAACTGTCATGGAGGTTTTTGAATTTTTATAATCCATCTTGCACGCCGTGGCTTCAGTTATGATGATTTTCCCTTTTTTCCCTGACTACAAAAACATGCTTTGTTAATTAGAAAATATATGATTGATTCAAAATATTTTCATAATCAGATCTCAAATAGGTTCTTTAAAATTATCAACAATTATTCGAAAGGGTTGTTAGATGTACCTGTATTATTAATTTAAATATGATTTTAAAACCTAGTAAGTGTCTAAATTTTTTATATTCAGACTGTAAGGGTTTAAAACGTTACTAAAGTATGTTCGTTTACTTTAATAAGATGTAGTTTTTAGTTTTTAGTTTTTTTTTTCGCCGTACGAAATCTAAAAATAGCTGAATTGGAAGTGTGAATGAGTACTCTGGCGGGAGAGAAACTGTGTGGCCTCTGTGGTGCAACTGGTAGCATCCCAGACCGGAGATCTGGAGGTTGCAGGTTCGATTCCTGTCGGAGGCATGTTCACACTTTTGATTCAGCCATATACGGAGCAACTTCGATTATTATTTATTTATTTATTTATATTAATACTTCGTAATTCGGGAAACCATCGAATAATCTAAAACATGTTTGCATTTGATTGACAATAATTTCATAGCTTAAAAAAGTTGTACTACAGATTTCTACAACCAATTTTACAAGGACTAACTACTTAAATACTGAATGTAATCTTCTTAAGGCGCTAAGTTTACGCTATTAATTCATTAAATGCTATAATAAGTCATGTCATATTCCACTACTTATAATATTAAAATACTGCGATTATTTCTTTGCCAAAGATTGGCTTGATTAAGTAGATATATGATGAAATGAATTTCGAAATACCTGGCAGGTATATGAGTATTTTTTTAACTATTTACTAGAATGAACTATCTATGAAATAATGTCTGCTCATGCACCGTTCTAAAGTTTTAGACAGTGTCAAAATCGTACAAAATTGCTACGAAAACACCGATATTAATAATAGCTATTTACACAATAAGTTCATAATTTAGAACTTTCTGGATATAAAGCTTGGACATACACGTATATCGCTATAAACCACTACAATAGAGGGTTCTTTTTAATTAGTTATTTGTGTTGTATTTATTGAATGTTCTGATTAAAATTAAAATTTATCATTTCTGACACTAACGTAAGAGTCAGTTTTATTTTATAATTATTACCTACTAGTACGACATTTTTTTTAAACAAACGACCATAGTAACAATTTTTGTACAGTCGAACATAAATATATTTACTTTGGTAATTATGCAAATACATATTTTAGTAAAACTACTCACGCTAACATCATTCGCTGCAAATACTAATGCTACAAGAGCAAACAAGCAAACAAGTAAATTTTTCATAGTGAATGTTAGCGGCATGTAAAATGTGCTCTTTATATATCTAATATTACATGTTTATTGATATTATCATGAACGCAATTAAACGGGAAAAAAATTTATATGATTAATTAGTAATTATACCGAAAAAAACTAAGCATCCTGTGATAAACAATTTCATAACTCTGATGCGTCGTGGTAGATGATCTCCTAATGACCTTAGTAGAGAATGGTTAGAGTACGTCACAATCAACTCGGACCAAACTATGGTTGTACCTTTTACCAATCGTAGGAAGCTGAACATCAAAGCTCCCACATTTTTTTTTTTGTTTTGGCGTTTTGCCTGGCCTTGGTGCTATGACCATTAGCCATCATCTATGTTACATATTTAAGTTATAAATTAAATGAACAAATGAATATTGAAAGACGTATACAATCAACCACGGACCAGAACGAATACTTCTCGAAACCGAAAAGTCTTTCGTCCAAGGCTGGGAATCGAACCCACACGACCGCGGTGCAACCGGCACAAGCGCTCGCCTGTACCCACTACACCAGCGGGCCGCCCAGCTCCCACAATAAAAAGACAAGAAATTGCACTATCTGACAAAATTAAATATCTGTGGCTACGAGCACTAACAACAGCGGCGGCTCGTGGATGTTCGGCGATGAGGCAACGGAAGAAAATTTGACCGAAAGAGCAACGGATTATTTGCCTCACCAACGAAAATCCACGAGCCGCCGCTGCCTAACAACTATATATTGGGAAAAGCAGTTATTTTTTGCTAATATACGAGTCTGCGAAAATATTATGGCTGATGTTTATTAAATTTTATGGATGCATCTACCAATATTTACATATTCGGTGCCATTTTAATATAATTTTATGGCAAATTTATTTTTTTCTCTTTTATTGTAATATTAGTCATCTAGTGTTCAAATATACTGACAACTAAATGTTGGGGCAAGTATTATTGTATTTATTATAATTAATAAATATATATAATAAATATAATAATAATAAAATCAGAAATTGATAAGTAGATGTGGGTCAAGTCGATTAATATTGGTTTGAAACAGTTGCTTCTCTTGTCAGCCGTCAGAATTAGAAATAATCAGTACTTCGTGAATGTAATTGCTAGAATGGGACGAAAAAAACCTACCAATAGTAAAGTAGCCGAAATTATTATCCAACAGTACCATAAAGGTAAGAAAATGCCCAATATTGCGAGAGATTTCACCATAGCAAGGGCGAATATTTTGACTCTTTAAATTTCGACGTTCGTGGTAAAAGGACAAGGAGACTCAAAAAAGTGAAAGATTTGTGTAATTGTTGTCACCAATAAATATTCTATTCTATTCTAACCGTCTGAAAAAAATGTAAGACATTTGGTTAAAGTATTCCGGACGGAAAGAAGAAATACTCTACGAGAAATTACTTGATGATAGTATAAAGAAACTAGGTTTAACATTCCCCGAGAATGTTGTCAAAAATATATCCACAAATGTTGTCTAAGCTTTTATAAGGTAAGATTAATATTTTTTAGTGAGCATTATTTTATCTCTGTGTTGCACTGTAAAAAGATAGTCAAATTTCCAAATGGTATTATGATTTGGAGATGCACACCTGCTAACGGATTGGGAACTTTACAATTTATCAAGTATGACAAATTTACATCAAATTAGAGACTGCTTATTTCAGCAGGACGGTGCATTATGCCATACAGCAAAATCCCTTTGGGGATAATAATGTCAAGATATTGTCACATCCACCCATCCAGTAGCCCGAACCTAATAGAACCAGTGTAGCATGAAATGAAGCAACACTTACGAAATCATCCTTGGCGAAAGACTCGAATTTTGTTCTAAATTACAAGGATATTTGCCAAGATCTTGTCAATGCAATACCTGCTGGAATTCGAGTTGTTAGGGCTAGAGGCAATATTACGTCTTATTAAAATGTTTTTAATACAAAAAATCATTGTTCTAATATTTAGTTATCTTAAAAACAGATTCTTTTGTAGAAAACTGACTGCATTGATAATTATATTAAAAATAGCAATATTTGTCCCTACATTTAGTTGTCAGGATATTTCAAAACTAGACAACTATAGTAGATTGTGTGTCTAGTGGGAAAAATTCCCGGACGACTGTGAAGTTTGTTGGGCGAGGCGCTAGCCGAGTCCAACAATCACAGTAGTCCGGGAATGCATTTTTCCTACGTGACGCACACACTATTTTTTCGTCAATCGCTAAATCTACTGTCCGACAAAAATTTTCCCGGACTGTTATTTCATCGTAGCCTAGCAACCTCTCGGTGTACTGGAATTACCAATTTTCGATTAATGGTGTCAAGTCGGAAAGCCGTCACTTTCACGGCGGTTGACGAAAAAATATATTATAATAAAAGTAGACAAAATAAATTTGGAATAATATTATTTTTAAATGGCCCCAAATATGTTGGTGTGTGCAACCATTAAATTTGGAAAATATCAGCAAAAGCATTTTAGCTAACTGGTCTATTATTAAAAAAAATACGGTTTGTTCGAACAAATAGTTGTTAGGGCTCATAGTATTGAATAGAAAACATAACTGGCGCGCGTATCTGGAAAAAACGATCCCTAAAGCACTTTGAATATTCCGCACACTCATTCGAAAATCATGTGGTCCACTGATTGTATATTATGGTGGTAAGACCAATTATTACATATGGTGGAAGAAAAAAAAACAAGTAATGACACAAAAGAAACTTCAAAGTCTTCAAAGGTTGGCCTGTCTTGGCACTATTGAAGCTGTACGCACCACTCCCTCTGCAGCAATGAAAACTTTACTACAACACAGTCAGGATAGAAGGTCTAATGAGCGCTCAGGCACAGGACGCCCCACCACAGGCCATGGGAATTCTGGACCTTATTAAGGGGGTAAGTGCTGCTTCGAAAATCGATGCATTTTTGATGGTCAGCATATACATAATTCTGAAGTTAATATCAAATATTAAGTAATGATGCATATTTAGAGAAAAAGGATTAAACTATTCGTCTATAGAATTTGATTTTTTTTTTTAAATCATCAGGCAAACTTTATAATTTATCCTGAACATTACCAAAATTGGATGGTTATCTGGAGCTTTTCTCTGCAAAGAATTAAAAATGTAATGCTACAGAAAAATAGTTTATACCTTTGAAAACAATATGTACGTAATAAAATTGTCATTCGTTATCAAATAAAGTCGCAAAAAAGTAAGAGCTGCACCCCTGCAAGCACGAATTTGTTTCATTTTCGCCGCTATAATGAACGCCACCTGCATGAAACATATTACATCAACCCTGGAGACGTACACAAACAAATTTACCTTCTCGGTAAAATTTCGGGCCCAAGATAGTGACGATTGTCATTTTCTATTAAAACATTCTGGTCTAACTCTGGCGCGAGGCACTTTCCCCATTAAAGCAGAGTTCTTACAAACGCCATTGGATGTATTGCCGATCAAAATTGACTCGAATCGTGCTTTGAAGTAATTTGAACAATCAGAATCGAGTCAAAAAAAACAAAACCGAACCCTTCATTCTTATGTAGAGATACATCCAAAACAGAAGGGGTACCGGCATAGGCACACATTAGCCTATATATTAAGAATAAATTCCTCTCGGGCAAGGCCCTTCTGTTTTTACAGACTGAAACAATAGCCTTAGAGAGAAATGCCCAGTTGTGCAGGGAAAAGGGCTACAAAGGCGCACTCTATCTGATCTCGAAAAGCCAAGTTGCCCTTAAGAAACTAAACGCATACAGCTTTAATTACAAGGCTACATCAAGCTCTGAACCAAGTAGTCAAGGGAACATGCTCACTTTAATTTAGTGGATACTTGATAAATAACATGCCAATATGTTTGCAAAAGAAGGAGCTTCGACTACAATCATTGAACTGAATCCGTCGTGAGGTCTATCGATAGCCTGGTCCAAGAATAGGTGAAAAGGTGTAAAAACGCACCAGGTCAAAGACAACCTAAGATTGACCTAACCAAGGAAGTTGAATTCCTGAGAAACTACTAACAGTAGGGTATTATTACAAAATACTTGACCAGATCGCAGTGCTCTAAGGTTATCCGTAGCTAATCGGTATATCTAACCCAATCTAGTCGAATCCTCATTGACGGTGATAAGTAAGTATCAGTTTTACAGAATGTTTTTGCACACCCCAACATACGTAAATGCCTTCAACAGTACGAAGAAACGACTGGCGCTATGTATGGACAATTTTGATAAACTCACTTTGAACACTTTGAACAAATTTTTTCAACAGAAATGTAAACTTAACAGCCAGAAATATATGCCGAGGTCACCACTCTCTTGTATAAATTTAAAAAAATATACATAATTTCACTTTATTCTGGAGGATAAAAGTATTTGACTAAATAGTATATAATAATAATGATTCCCACTTTATATGAAAAATAATTATAATTTCAATTAATTAATTTGCAAATAATTTCGAAAATAAACGGATTAAAATTTGGATTTCCATATTAATTGATTGAAATTATATCGTGTGAGCCAGAAAATTTTGTTTCCGAATTGGCTGTGAGATAAATGAGGTACATCGCGTATTATCACATCTAGATATAATATCGTAATAAATAAGACCATTGAATGACATTTTTGTAATTTAATACAATCGTTAAGAAAGTAACAATACAAAAACAAGGTGACAACAAATAACAATAACTAAATAACTTAATTTGAATATAAAATGTAACATTTTTTACTGTGAACATAAATACACTTAAAAAATGTTTTCTTCTATTTATTTTTATTTCCTTGGATACAGACTTGACTGTGCCAATATGATTTTCTGCTTTGAGAAACTTCCATATCTAATGTTTTCATCTACACTCGTTCTCACCTGACCTTCGTGCCGCCAGGCGACACCATAAATACATATTCAGATCATTATTATTATCAAATAATATATGTACTCTTAAAAAAACCGGATGATATAATTGAAGTCATATTAAAACAAAAAAAATGTGATTTATAAATGTATCATTGCAGGAAACGAACAAGCAATAATTCAGATAATTAAATAACTCTAACATGCGCTAACTTTCTATTAATGTATTTTTTTCTTTTACCACGCAGATAATAAAAAGGCAAACATTCCTCCCCAACTTATCATTACCGATGATGATGGCGTTATTGAGGTTCATTTGTTTGCTATTCGTAGTGTCGGGGGTTTCATCCCTCTCTACACCAGTAAGTATTTATATTTTAAATTAAATTAATTTTATACATTCACAACTTTACGGAAATGTTGCAGTTCTTAGTATTTAAAGTTCCTCTAAAGTTTTAATGTACCTAATATATTATGTATTAATGGACACGAGATTACTGTCAAAGCTTTTTATAATTTTTTTGGAATGTTTGGTTGCCGGTGTGTTCTAACTAAACACTTTTGGCACTATCAATTTAATAGAATTGTGCAGCACATGATTTCTCCATTTATAAAAGGTAATTACAGAAATAATGATTCACCAAAAGTAATTTTGTAAAAGTATTTGCGTTTAAACGTGTATTATTCGTAAACGTGTTGTAACTATTTATTCGGCTAAACGTGTTGTAAATGTTTATTAAGCTAAACGTGTTTTATTCGTTACACATAAATAGTAAACGTTTACATGTTTAAAAATTTCGAGATACATCTCACTAAAAATCCTGCATATTTCTCCCTTAATATATAATCTCTAAAAAATCTAAAAAATCTAAAAAATCTAAAAAATATAAATCTTAAAAATCTAAAAAATCTAAAAAATATAAAAAATCTAAAAAATCTAAAAAATCTAAAAAAATTAAAAAATCTAAAAAATCTAAAAAATCTAAAAAATCTAAAAAATCTAAAAAATCTAAAAAATCTAAAAAATCTAAAAAATCTAAAAATCTAAAAAATCTAAAAAATCTAAAAAATCTAAAAAATCTAAAAAATCTAAAAAATCTAAAAAATCTAAACAATCTAAACAATCTAAAAAATCTAAGAAATTTAAAAAATTTAAAAAAATCAAAAAATCTAAAAAATCTAAGAAATCTAAAAAATCTAAAAAAACTAAAAAAATGTAAAAAATCTAAAAAATCTAAAAAATCTGCATTTTATTATTTTATTTTCGCGTATACTACACTAAAATACACAATTTTATTGTATCTTTTGCACTATAGAAAAACAATTACGGAGTTAACTTTCATCTGACTGAATTTGTTCTCGGTTGTCACTCCATCATGTCATACATATCATAATCCGTAAACAAACTTAAAACTATTTGCTTGAAGACTACTAATTGAGGACAACTTGATTATTGTCATAAGACAAACCTCTACAAAATTATTCGAGCATATTTTCACACCATGGGAGGTCGTTTATTAAATTTGGACACCAGTCGCGCGCCCTTGAGATAGCACATACGATTGTACCGTAATGTGACAAACAAAATTTTGGGCATAAAAAATATTACAAGGGTCTGCAAATTCTCAATATCATTTTTAAATGCACACAATCAGTGAAAGTATTTGCGCAAACATTATTCAAACATGTGTATATTTTCAGCCTGAAAAAATTGTCGTCACGGCTGTTACCGCATGCAAAATGGAATCAAAAACCACTTTTAAAGTTAACGGCGCAACCTTGGATATGGATTTTGATTTACCTGGTGCTTTTGATGATAAGCTACAGGTAAGCAACTGCAGTTCATCAGATAAAGTTATTATTTTATAGGGTTAAAACGTACTTAGATTTAGTTCAAAAAATTACACTAACAAATAAGCGCGAATCACTTATGTACAATAAATTCCCTTAGATGCACTTCAGCTGATTATACAAGGTGTTTCTAAATTGATGCGAGAGATTTTAAAGGGTGATTTTTCAGCAAAAACTAAGGGGGTCTTTCATATAATCTTTTTGTTCAAAAACCCTTCCTCTCCAAGTTACAGTCCTCTAAAGTTAAGCGAAAAAATTGTTTTTATTTCATATATTCACTCTGGAAGGATTTGGATGAGTGAAATTAGGCAGATAACTGTTCCTAATAAAATGGCACTTTTTGACGATGATGTCATGATTCATCTTCAATTTGGTAATGCGGTTATGCGTAGATTTGTTATCCCGTTCTCTGCGCAAACTTTGCCCCCAGGTATTACGACATTTTGGGACACCTCTGCCTTTCATTCATATTTCTATCCATCTGTTTCAAACACTTGTTAGGTGGTGCATCTCTGTACAAGATAATTCTTAACTTCCTACTATCTCGTTCACATTGGTGATTAAAAACCTGTAATGAATTGTCATTCCAGATTTTTAATATGTTTAATTCCTCTATTAAATAGTGTTTGTAGTCCAGACACTTTCATGATAAATTCTGTTCATATAAATTGGAACCATTTACTTTCACACTTCTTTCAGCTGCATCCGATCTCAAGCGTTTATTTACTTTACTTTATGTTTAGGCTAATGTTGAAATAGAGGCAGGTGGTGCAGGTAAATGGAAGAGCGTCCTGAAGTCAAATGGGGCTGCCTGTAAACTAACGACTCAATACATGTCACCTTTGTTGAAGAAAGTATCCAAGTCGTTTGATCCGGTCTTACCAACAAAATGTCCATGGCGAAAGGTAAGTCCCTATGAGCGAAAATAATTTTGACATCTAGTGGTTTTTTAAGGTTACTTAATAGTATATAGTGTATCAAGGGCCGAAAATGAGCTTTAGCAACCAGCCGCTTCGCTCGCTCGTGTTGCTATAAGTGAAGGGTTGCTAAAGCATTTCGGCATGAGTTACACTCGATATTTTTTCGCCTGCCTTAAGTAAAAGCAGTGTTTCAGGAAATTTTATATCGCGCACCATTGAACTGTCACTGTCAGATTTTTGCATAGCCTACTCATATTCCGCGGAAGGTTGTCTAGATTATGCATATTATTTTTACGGCCCTAGATACGCTAAATCGTAGTTTCAGCCCGATTTTTATGGCCGAAATTGGTTTCGGTAAAAAAATAGTTTTATGCGTTTTTATTTGCCGATTTTACCTATTTTAAACATCAGCTGTTAATTTTAGAACTGATTATCACTTTAAATAATACATTTAAGATTCATTATCTCGTTATTTTATGCCAAAATTCCCATTATTAGTGACGCCACAGAACTTCTGTTATTTACCTTAAGCTTTAAGCGCTGCCCACTATTTTAGCCATTTTGATCTCACGGTATTCCCATTTATACTTAGTAACTAGCAAATAAATTCATAAACCAACCACTATTTTAGTACAAAATTAATGAAATATATAATTATAAAATGTATAAGTTTCGTGATAAAATATAAAATATAGTAATAATAAGAAAAATTAATGCTTGGTTGTTATTTTTAATATTTAAGGGAATGTATCAAGTAAAAGGTTTGGACTCAACCTTCTCACGTAGCGATTTCAACGTGCCGTCCTTGGCACCAGGATTGTATAAGGCTACTGTCAGTGTCAAAAATGATAAAGGCAAGGTTGTTTTTTGTGCAGTCACAGAAGCCACTGTTAAATCGGTATAGTGCACAACACTCGAGGATTCTATTTTATGTTTTGCAATTGTATTTGATGTTACTGTGTTTCTTGCAATAAATTGATTATATAAGAAGATAATTGTGTTGTAATATTCCTTTTGATATATTGAAATAAAACGAAAGTTCTATAAGTAATACAACATATTGCTTCCTCAGCTAATGGCACCAAGAATAATGATTGATGTAAAAAAATGTGTAAGTAATACAAATGTTTAATTGCGTATTGCGTATACAAATGCGTATTACATATACTGCATTTGTATTTGGTTTTGCATTAGACATGGATGTTCACGAAAAAAACTAAATAAATAAAACAACCAATTGATGACTATACCCCCTATTTCAATTTCTTATTTTTTATGCTAGACGTCCACACTAGAGATGGACGGATGGACTCTTTTTTCTGAACGAATTTGAATTATGGGGATTAGTAAGTCGATGAATTCATTACTCTTAAGGGTTGGCATAGTCCAAATCAATTCAGGTAGGTAAAGAAAAATTCTTATCTATATAGTATTAAATGTTTTAGATTTGAACATAAGTTAAAAAGTACGAAACCTGTATATTTTTGTTTTGTTCAAAAAATTCCTGGTTCAAAAATGTAACCTTGGACGACGTAATTCACCCGATTTCCGGAAAAATTATTCTAAGCCTGGAATGGTTCAAGATATTTTGTTGCGGTTTTCATTTGAAAGATAATAGTTTTATGTTAAAATGATATCTGTTTGGAAATATGTATCCAAGTCCTGTTGCGGTAGCCAACTGATATTTCATCTAAAATAATATAATTAATTGAGGCAGAAAGAACTTTGGTCGATAGCCATTTGGCAGATTAACAAACTAACATCATTTTATCATATGCCTGTTAATGATATGTAGTATTGTTTGTGTCAATAAAAATGTATTACATATATTTAATGAATTGTTTTAATATTTACATATTCGAAGTAGTTCATATTCATATTTAAGTATTGTAATATGAAGCAGATATTAATTCTACAGAATACAAACTTTTGACTAGTTTCGCTTTATTTGGAATTTCAGGATGATTTTGAGATCGATTGTTTTAATTATTTTTAAAATGCCATAATAAGGCAAAACCAGTCGAGAATTTTAAATATTCCTTAAAAATTATACTACCTCTGTTCCATAATAAGTGAGTCATTATCGATTTTTATTTTTTCCATAATGATTGAGCCATTACCGATGTTTATTTTTTTACAAAATAAGTGAGCCGTTTTCATTTCTACGTACTATATATACCGAGTGTCTGGGATAAGGGACGAACATAGGAATTTAACACGTAAAATTAAATATGTGTAATTATTAGCTCCCGTATTCATTTTAGAGAAAACTCGTGAAGAAATATTTTTAAGAGAATTGAAAAATGGAAATGTAACATCCTTTTAATTTACGTTTGTACCAGAGTACACCTCAGCAATAATAAAAATAAGTTCAACAATGTACCATTTAATAAAAATTCTTGCCATGAGTTTGACAAGTTTCAGTAAAAACTGAATAATATCATTTTTGGTTGATTAAATTTGGTCTTCTCATCGTTTGAAACTTCCGGCGTTAGGAGATTTTCGCTTAAAAAATCGAATGTTAAGCTGTCGAATATTCTGACGTCCATGGCACATGTGATTAAGAATTTGGTATATATTAAGAATATCAAAATATAAATTAAAAAAATAACTTAGTGTCAATAAGTTTAAAAGAAAACCCAAATGGCTCACTTATTAGTGAAGAGATGCTGTATTTTTTCAAAAATGCGAAACCCAAAATATATGTGTTTTTGTCAGTATTGTATTCCCCTAAAAAAAAAGAACTTCCGCTTTTGAGTTTAACTGGTTTTGTAAACAATGTTTTAGATTTTGTGGCCAATTTATTTAATTACATTTTTTTCAAATTATTTTCCTAAAAAAACACCAAACTAGAAAATTCAGAGAATTTTACAGGAATTGTATATGTAAGGGCACTACATATTCTGAAAAGGCGAACACGCCACTCTGGTTATTTCATTAAATAATCCATTTTCAATTTGATGGAATAAAAATGATGAATAAACTGTAGAAATCTTCTGGATTTTCTTTACATAAAATCTTACATAGCATGCAAGGTCTTCTGGAACACCGTGGAAGCTTCCAAATAATTCCAGAATGTAATAGAACCTTCTAGAATAATCCGGAATCATCCAGAAAATTAGTACAAAATTTTTGGGATTAAAATTTAACATTTTTTTTTCTTTTTTCAAAACCATGGAAATTTAATACTTTTGCTTTCTAAAATATTTAGGCTCATACCGTTGCATTCACACGAAGCGCGAAGTAATGAAAAATATTTTTTTACAGATACTTAGTTTCATTACGGATATTACAAAAGGTTCGTCTCCGGCAAAGAGCAAGTAGGGGCTAGAAAAGTATCCCCGATATCGTTAACAAAAAGTGAAAATAAAATGGCCCCAGAGAGACTCGTGTGGAACCTCAAAGCAAATTGTTATAGGAAGAGAAGTAGAAGCACGAAATCTAACAACCTGAGTTCTATCTGAGAGATATGATTCAACCGTGACCAGACATATCCCCACAGGAAGACAGCTCACGCCAAAACTGCGCACACCGAAAACTCCGTACACGAAAACTTCTCACAAGGAATAATGCTCACACGGAAAACTCCGCACACAGAAAATAGCGCACAGTGATAATTGCGCTCACGAAAATTGCTCACACTGAAAAATGCTCACACAGAAAATAACTCACTTTTATCAATCCTCACAGGGTACCCACAGCAAATATTTTTACATTAATTTAAAAGCAACAATGTACTGTGTTTTTACTGTAATTTTTATAAATATGTTTATTTTATTTTTGAAAATTATTGTTTAAAAATAATGATATGATCCAAAACATCTACTTTCAGAATTAACTACGATTTTTGAAAACGTATCAATTTTTGCGTGAGTTATGAATTTGTGATATTTTTTCTAAGTTGTCGAATATTTGAACAAAGAAAAATAGAAAAATCATGTTACTTTCTCCGACTTGTTGGTATCATAGCCATTTATATTTACGTTTTCATGGTTTATTTTCATTTGAAATCATATTTTAAATGTACATCGAGCGTTGCGTAAACTCGGATGAAACTGACGTTTAAAACGTCAAAATTATGAAAGATTAAAAATTATACTTTAAATTAAATTCAAAAACTCGGTTTACGCAAAAACTAACGAGATTTCGGAAAAAAACTTATTCTTTCGAAGTTGTTCATTTTGCCATTCTCTACAATTATCATTCACGTAAATTTGCTGTAACTATTATCGTTTCATAATTATAAACCTAAATTTAAAAAAAATTCATACATTTTTGTCTCGAATAGCAATGATTTTGTGAAAAATATTTTCAAGCAAAAGATGTTAATTTGTTTGTTGTATTTAATGTTTGTTTAAATGTTTTTGTGATATTTTTCATATTTAAGAAAATATTGGTAAGGTAAACACCCACTTCCGGTGTACGAAATTTTACCAAAAGCTTTTCAGTTCTTCGGATTATCAAATAAGACGTATGTTCAAAGTTTAATATCAATTGCTCTATTCGTTTTTGAGATACAGCGCACACAGACAGACTGACACAAAAAAAAAATTCCAGAAAAGAAATCACGATCACAGTACTTTCTCGTACTTCGTAACGGAGAAAGTAAAAATACTGATATGATTCAATACCTTCAAAAAAACTCTTATGCAATTATAAAACATTTAAAATGTAAAAAATAACATTGATTTTTGAAATCGAGTCAATTTTTAAGTGAGTTATGAATTTTTGAAAATTAATATTTTAAGTTAAGCAATAAACTTTGTAAAATCCTAAGTGTAACGAATTTTAAATTCATTTAAACTTTGAAATTTGTACACTATGAGAAAAAAATCAGAAAAAAATATATTGAATTGCAGTAGAATTTCTAAAATTCTACAAGTGTAACGAGTTTTAAAATTCCAATCAAAATTAAATTTCTGCATCGGTTTAATCATTGAATTGATGAGCCGAATTTGCTTTAAAGGATTAAGATCTATAAACACAACAATACATTTCGGATTTTCCGTTAAAACAATTGCCAAATTATAGCTGAAACCAAATGACAACATTCTAAACATTGTCTGGGTAAAAGAAATATGCATTCTACGAATTTAAAAGTTGTAAAAATTCATTAAAACTTCAACGTAGTTCTATGTAGAAAAAATAAACATTTTTGATTTCTCCTCTTAGCTTAAAATAAAACAGCAAGTTTTCAAACTGAAAATGGGAAAACAAAAATTGCATAGAAGGATAGAAAAAAATAATTAAAGGAGAAATTCCTTTTAAGAGTTTCAAATTAATTGAAAATTATAGATTTCTGATTTCGAATAAAAATGTGTGTCAAATCCGAGATTGAAAAGAAACAGCAACACACCAAAATATTCAAAATATTCAATATTTTACATATTGACCAGATGGTCTCTACTATCGTTATTTGTGTTGAGAGATATTATTAAATCGCATTGAAAAATTCACAATAAATTATTCATTCAATAAAGTTTAATTAATTTCATTTAAACGTTTACCAACAGTAGGAACTATCTTCGTAACTGATAATCCATTTCCATTAATGTAATTTTTAATATCCTGCACACACTAAAACACACGAACAGTCACTCACTCGGTGTAAGGTATACTGCCGAATCGAACGGTTTTCAATGTCTTAAAAGAGATTTAATATGGAATGCGTTCATGCATCGTAGATAAGAATTGATAACAGACGACGGAAGAATGTGTTTTTGCCGGATATTAATTGCCTCCGGGGTAAAGGTCAAATGATTCGGCGGTTCACACCTGGCAAAATTTTCCAGTTCCACCGGTGAGTTGGTTCGGTGTATTAGATTTTAACAGCGCGAACGAGTGTTATTCTTGAATTTTAATTTTTGATCAGGCGGCGAAGTTGTGAAAATTTGTAACAAGTTCGCCGCCTCGAAAAAAAAAATAGAAAAATTATAGCCATCGACGTCATAGCCAAACTTTCTAGAATAACTAGAAATACATTCTAGATTATGATTTCGTGAAAATCCATTTACACCCCTTCACTGGATTTTAAAATACTTTCATTTGATCATTATTTTAAAACTAATAGTAAAAACATGCGAAAAACGAATTTTGAAATATTAGAGTAACCATCAACTTCAGATTTACATATATATGAAACGAAAGCTTACTTAATGAACTTTGAAATTATGAAATAATACATAGGGTGTTCCATTTGAAAAAAATAGAAATTGTGCAGTTTGCGAATGGCTATCACCCTGTATAATACGCCGAGTTGTGTTTTGGTTGATAGAGTAATTTTGAAGACTAAAGTTCAACTAAACTTTACCACTAAATTAGAATTAATTATCTTTATTAGTTTCAGGGGAGCACTTTATTAATTTTGTTCAAATTTTTGTATAATAATAATAATAATAATAATAATAATAATGTCTTTATTTTTTAATAGAGTACAACAAAAATAAAAATAAATATAAGAGTAGGCGAAGTTCAGTCAGGTAACACCTGTTACTGCTCTTCCACTTAATCTACAAGTAACTAAAAAGAATTATACGGAATCCAAAAATATAACATCGCACGAGATTAAATGTACATACGAACAAATATAAAAATAAAATATTCAAATCAACTTCGTCAACTTTAAAGCTCCTCTTGAATTAGCAATGCACGTATAGATAATTTGAATTTGTTTAATTTTAAAGATTTCAGGTTTAATGGTATTTTATTAAATAGTTTGTAGATGTTATATGAGAATGATCTTAAAAAAATGGCTGACTTGTGTTTTGGTGGCGAGATAAGTCCCCGAAATCTAACATTAATGTTGTGCACATCGGTACGGAATAAACAACTGAAAACGGCCCGGTTTCAATCCCCACAGCCTATGCATATTAATCTCCAAGTAACAAGGAATCCAAAAATGCTGAAATGTACAGGGTATTCCAATTAAAAAAAAAACATAAGTTTGGTATGTAACTTTGTTATGAGACACTCTGTATTCATTTAAATATTTTTTGCGCTACCGTTCTATATTGCTATGCTTACTGTGTGTGTATTTAGTCACGTTCGAATGGCTTTCCCGGACTAATTTCCGTTGCTAGGAAACTCACAAAATAACAAGCCTGTTCTGAGTCATGACAGTCCTAGTACCGTTATGGGCTAGATAAAAGAGCAGCGATTTTTAATTATAAAAGTTGTTTTGAACTATTTTTTTACTATTTTTATAACTATTTTAAATCGGTAGCGCAAAAAATACTATACAACACTCTGTTCGTTAAGTGCATTCAAACAAGTCTCGAAAATTACAAATACTCGGCCCTAGGGGCCTCGTATTTTTAAAATTTTCTCGACCTGTTAGAGAGCACTTACCGAACTTGTGTCGTAATATACTATTTAGGGCGTGCAGCTCATTATTCTGCACAACTTTTGCATTAAACGTTTTTCAAAATTTTGTCAAATAAGTACGTGATTGACCGTTCCCAGAGCTCTAAAACACCCTGTAAATTAGTCGATAACTACTTAGGGTTTTTGGGATTGAAAAATTCTTCGTAACTTCGATAGTAATTTCGATAGTTCAAATCTTCGCAATTCGAAAAATTCAAAAAGTTCGTTATTTGAAGTTCTCTTCCTTTCTTTAGATTCTTGCGAAGCTTCGAATTATTAGGACCTCTAATGTGCACGCATTGGCGGGATTTGGAACTGGATGTGAAATTAAAGTCCGGTTGTTTAAAAACATTGGTTGGCCGAAATTTGATAGTTGGTGGAACGTTGCTTTTATTAGTTCTATCACAATATACGCTTGCAATAGAGATTGTTGCAGATGTAATAATTGGTACAGCCTGTTCAATAATTGCTGAGCTTGTAGAACTCTTTTTCATGGTTATGTTTGAGTAGGTAGAATTATCCGGTATTTTAGCGGTCTGGCTAGTGAACGTTAGTGCCTGTATGGTAGTGATGCCACTCTCGTCCATCAGCATTGTTATCAAGTGCATTTTCTGCGTTATGGTTACTTTTCTATTATCTCATTCAATCGACTTAATGCATATTATTAATCCGCAGGGCGGTGTAGTGGGTACAGGCGAGCGATTGTGCCGGTTGCACCGCGTGCCGTGTGGGTTCGAGTCCCAGCCCGGCCGAAAGATTTCTCGGGGATCGAGAAGTATTCGGGCGGGTCCATGGTTCTTGTGTATACGTTTGACATTATTAATTTGTTCATTTGTTCATTTACTCATCCCAAATTAAATACATAAAATAATAATAACTTGGTCGTGACTGAATGGCTCATGCCCAAGTAAAAAAAAAATTAATCCGCAAGGAAAGTATTTATTTCATATAGAAAATGGGAACTATTTTAGAAATTCTCCCGTAACATAACAAATAACTGAATGTATATAGTCTATGTATTCGCAGATCTGAAAACTCATTATCCACTTCACGTAATAGTACTTGAAATTGTCGATGATATAAGCTTCTTACCAGTTTGTGTTTATGATCTCGATAACGAGTTCCGCCACTTTACAGGTATCAATAAGAAAGGTTTGTACACATAAATGTTATTGACGAATATTCAAGTGATGCTATAAGTTTAATGGACTAAATCACTGATAATTAATGCTTATAATGTTATTTATATTATTTGTAAATAAGATTCTCCGTATATATTTATTTACAAATAATGTAAATAACATTATATTTATAACTACGTAGGCGGAAATCATCGAATATAATTAATGTTTAGTTTATAATGCAAATACATAATACTTTGTTAATTTATAATTTATATATGTAATACTTTATTAATTCAAATGTATTTGTTTGTTTCCTGAAAACACTAATACTGCTTAGTTTAATATATAAAATAATAAACCCTTCATTCTATTATTGATTTAATAAATTTCTATTAAAAATATTATATTGCGTTTGTTATATTTTCCCAACCTGTCCAATATTTACTTTTATTTTGGCCCCACTCTACAAATCCACCAAATTTTATCAAAATCGAAGAGGAAAACTTGAGTTCGCTTGTGAGTCAGATCTAGTGAAGCAGATCACAAAAATGAGTTATTTTGCCTATCTCTATTCTATACACCCACAAACACATACAAAAAACAGAGTTTTAGCGAAAGTAAATAACAGAAGTATCTGTGTACCTGTGGCACAAGTATTTTTATTGTATCCTATTATTGCTGCTGTGAATAAGAGAGGACGGAACCGGGGTGAAGACACTGGCGAGGTTGGGGTGGGAAAAGGAGAGGAGAAGATGTATTTTATGCCAATAAAGGTCCTTTTTTTATTGCTGCTGTGGATTACAGAAAAATGTTATTATTAAAATATTTGCTGAATTTTGGAAATGAAACTGTCAAATGAACAACTTTTAGTAGCTGAGATTCATACTAATTTAGCCACGAAATTCTTTATTATACTTTATTCAGCAATTGCATAAATCGAGTTCGAATGAAGCTTTTTTTTACTATTGAACTAAAATTCCCATTAAAAAAATTCTGCATACGAGTACTAATCTCAAACGTTAAAACAGCTTTTTAAATTAAACCTTAAACTTAGGATGGCACACCAAAAGGCTGAAAAGCGTTGGGCAGTATTTTATAGAAAGGAAGTGGGTTTTTATCTTAATTTAACAAATGTTTGAGATAACAAAAGATTAAAATTAGTTTTTGCAAAAAAAAAAGTGGCGGGATCATTTTTTGTGGAGAGAGAGAGAGAGAGAGAGAGAAATATATATGTTTATACTCTAAAACAATCATATGAGGAAAGTTTCATATAAATCTTTAGTTATTCTTCGTTCGTAATATAAATTTTTGTGTAATTTTAATTAATTATTAATTTTTAAGAAATATGGGCTTAAATCTGAAAAATTTACATGATGCCCAAATCAATATTTTCTAATATGTATAATTCAAAGCACTGTAAAAGTTCAGTTGTCAATTAAGTCGAGATATGAAACTAATAATACCGTGAATATACGAGTAGTCAGATCCCACATAAAATTGTAACCAAAAGTGAACATTATTTTAAGAAAATGTACGTTTTAATCAAATTGTTCCCCAAAATCAATTAAACGGGATACAAATCTAGCCACGGTTGCAACTAGTCAAAAAAGAAGCATTATGCAATGAAAAGAAGGTCACAATTGCTACCCGATGATTTAATCGAAGCATAAACCTCGTTCTCTTTCAAATTACAACAATTTTTCGCCCATTGGTCAAAATGTTTAAACCGTTGCCGTTGATAATTTAGTAAAGACACCAAATCGCGAGCTATTTATTGTTGCGCAAAGAGGAGCTATATTTGGATGTGTCAAGTTGGCACCCCCAAAAATAGCGCCTCTCTGCGCAATTATAAATAGTTCGCGATATGAGTTAATGTCTTGTTGGTGTCTTTACTAAATTATCAATGGCAACGGTAGAGGCAATGTAGAGTTCTGATAGTTCTAAATAGATTTTGGTATACTATCAACTTTCAAAAAAGTTCTGTAAAATTTGGATGATGGAAATTTTTTGAAAAAGGGAGTGCCAACCGTACCCAACATTGTAATCGAATAGTTCTGAACTAACTTTAAGATGTGTTTTAACAGTCCCTGATACTTTTAGAAAAGAGTTCTGTTGAATTTCCAGAGATACAATTTTTAAGTTTAAAATTTGAAATATTCATTTAATCTTGGTTTAATCAAAATATTTTATAACCTTTATAGATACAACACTTAAAGAACTTCAAACTTCAAAAATGTTTATCTATGGAAATTTAAAAGATCTCCTTTTCCAAAGTATTGGAAACTATAGTACTAACCCAAATACATTTTAAAAATAGTTCAGAACTATTCGATTCCAATGTTTCGGTGCTTAATTTTATAGATTTTTTTTAAGTTGATAGTACAAGATACATATAAATAAATTGAAAACTCTATTCAGAACTATCGGCACCCCTGATAGTTCGGACACACCGAACTGACGAGGACGAATATTCTATGATAATTATTTAGGAAAAACCTAACAATTACTCACTGCGATTATTAGAACCGATTCAATGGTGCATGAAATTATACCTATGAAACATTTTTTGATGAAAAAACTCATGATCTTGAAAATTAATCACGTAAATTGTGAAAAATAATACAAAAAAACGCTGACGAAATTCAAATGTTTTTGAAATGTAACTGTCAATCCAAAACATCCGTTCGTAATTATTATAAATAAGTAGATGAAAAACAACTAATGTGTAAATAATATAATTAGTAAGAAAAAAAACCACGAGAGTATAAATTGACAAGCTGATCTAAAAATCTACAGTTCGATCATTAGAACTAGTGCATCATGGTTCTGATTTTAGTTCTGTTTATTGCTCTTGTAAACACATGTGGTGTCAATGGCGTTGTAAGTTATATTGTTTTTATTCTTTGACTTAACTTAATAATAATAATAATTTATCATGCGTATAAATAAGTTTCCGCCGTTTTTTATCAAAAATTGGGCATTTATTATGAAAGAACGGAAACTTATGTTTTATTTGAAGTATTGTTCATGGATTGCACCTGCTTTTTCCCATCTTTCTGACAGCAATGCAACATGCTAATAGTTATGGTACACTTTAGTGATGAGATAAACGGTTATTCTCCAGTAATGGTTGTAACAGTTACTGTTACTTCAAAATAACTAGTTATTTTAAATGTTATTTAGTAACCGTTATTTAAAGTAACCTCGGAGAACTTGATGTACATTTTTTGCATATATTTTAAGAAATATTTTTATTACACAAGTAACAAATTTGAATATGTTACATTTTAATTTTTTATAATTTGTATTTATTTAAAAATTCATCTTTAAACGAGATCATCTCTCTGATAATAATTGACCCGCTTTAGAAAAGAATCACATTTCTTGCCAATATTTATTGTTTATATTTCAGTAATCGTGTTATTAAAGCAACGGTTCCGATACGTCACATGTTATTTTCTACTGACGACTAAAAGAGTTAATTTTATTAATAAGTGATTCGTTATTTAATCTATTAAAAGTTATTGAAACAGTTATACGTTATTAAATGATTCGTTATTGAATCGGTTATAAGTTACTAAAAGGTGATTCATTATTGAATGAGTTATATGTTATTAAGAAGTGATTTGTTATTGAATCATTCAAAAGTTACTAAGAAGTGATTCGTTATTAAATCGTTCTCCTTTTATAATAAAACATATAAAGTACTTGAGAATTATTCTATATAAAACAAAAAATTCAGTATTAACAACTAACACTAAAAAGAAAGAAAATCCTTGAAATTAGTAAAAATATATTTATAAAATTAAAAAAAGATAACTTTAAATTTTGAAGACATTCATTTTTATTATTACAGAATATATCAATTCCATATTGTATTTTGTGATATATTTTTATCATCAAAAGCAAAAGTGAAAATAAATGGTGGGCCGTACGTCGTTTGTTGTAATTAAATGTTGAATTATTTCTACCGATTAAACTTAAACGTGGTATTGTAAAATTAATCAAGTTTTAAAGTATACTATTGCCCATATGATGATGAATAAGTTTATATAGTTCATGTATGAGCATTAATCTGACCCTGTCATGTATTATTGCTGACTTAAATTCAGTTAACGTAATAAAATTATTAAATAACCGTTTAGGAAAATCACCGTTAGTGGGAGTTTTCAATAACGGTTACTGTTATTATTTCACAGTTACGCTTACAAAGTAGCAGTTAGTGAAAATAACCCTCAACACTAGTACACTTTGCATATGTCAATTTACAGTGTTGGGTTATTATTAATTATTATTATTTTTCTTCGAAGATTCAAATCTTCATAGAAAATCTTCGAAGATTAAAATTTCGAAGATTCGAAGCTTGTATTTTTTAAGTTTCAAAGTTTAGTAAATTTGTATTAAACGATACTTTTTTAACAAATTTCTGTATAACTTTATTCAAAATGTAATATTGTATAATTTCGCGAATATTCACAAATCAAGAAAAATATATATGTAAAATTATATCAAAACTAATGAAAAACGATTAATTTTGCAAGATATGTTATTGTTTTTTACTTTACCGATACGTTAGTTTCATGTTAATTTTATATTACAGCAACCCAGCATGCGTATCTTAAGTTTGATCTTAGGTTTTCGAGGTAAAATTTGAAAATTACAGTTTAAAGTATAAATCTCGAACTCTTTAGGGTTTTGGGATTGAAAAATTCGAAAACTTCTAAACTTCACAACTTCGATTCTTCGAAAACTTTGAAATTTGAAACTTCGCAACTTCGATACTTCGCAACGTCGATTCTTCGAAAATTTCGAAAACTGATATTCGAAGTTCTCTTCATTTCTCCAGATTCTTCAAAGCCTCGCAGTTACGAAACCTCGCAGTATGACGTTTCATTCTTGATTTTCAACAATATAAAATAAAATCTTTGCAATAAATAAAATAGAAACAACCTTACTTATTGCAGAGAGTATTAAATAAATTCAAAAAACGAAATATAGCCTGAATATATAAATATTCAACCTGTTCGTAACTCTGCAAGCAAAATTAAGTCTTACTAAGACTATAAACAAATAACTTATTGAAACAACTACTTCCCTGGCTGATGCCACGCCGGATATTGAATGATACAAAAGAAATTTGCATGTTATTACTAGTACTACTAGTGAAATAACATTGGTTTAAGATCCCTTATTTCTACCCACAGGACTAACTTGAAAAATGAAACTAAAATGAATTTGAAAACTTTAAATTATAAAACTGACCCAAAACTATGTAAAAATTAAGTAAATAGCCATCTGCAGACGCGTTTCGAGATTTATCTCTCATCAGTGCAGCTTCGCATTTAAATTGAATGTTAAAGAATAAAATACACTTACGTGAAGGTGACCGTGACCGTGAAGGAGTCGTAAACAAATGAGGAGATTATAGAAGGGTTGGACTGATTTTATACCTGAATTTAGGTGATTAGTGAAAGTACAGATGTGAAGAAATAAATGATCAGTTTTATAATTTAAAGTTTTCAAATTCATTTTAGTTTCATTTTTCAAGTTAGTCCTGTGGGTAGAAATAAGGGATCTTAAACCAATGTTATTTCACTAGTAGTACTAGTAATAACATGCAAATTTCTTTTGTATCATTCAATATCCGGCGTGGCATCAGCCAGGGAAGTAGTTGTTTCAATAAGTTATTTGTTTATAGTCTTAGTAAGACTTAATTTTGCTTGCAGAGTTACGAACAGGTTGAATATTTATATATTCAGGCTATATTTCGTTTTTTGAATTTAAAATCTTTGCCTTGATTACGTGTAGAATTTCTAATCTGCAAATTTCAGTTTTGCTTTCTAGATTAGATTTTCATTATTTATCTTTACTCGCTATTTCTCTTCAAAGCTCATATTTACTTTTTACACTACTAATGCGAAAAACCTTTATGTTTAGTGATACTACGAGCACAGTTTATTTCGAAATTGTTCAAGAATATTTATAAATTATGCAGAAATGGTGCTTAATATATTTCCTATTGTAAAGGATTCTCAGATTTTTAAATACTTGATTTATTTTTACATTTCTAAGAAGAAATTGAGTCCTAAATAATTACCACAAATATTTTAAATAAAGACGAAATGATGGCGGACTAGCTACGTTTCGTCGTTATTTAATATTCAGCAACAAGTGAGGGTTTTCAATTTTTAACAAATAATTCAATCTTTCAGAAATTCTTCAGAAAACAAATGTTTGAGTAGCATTATTGGTTGTCCTCTTATAATTGATTAATTTGATCTTTACAGGGTGGACCGAAAGTGATAATTAAATTGAACGAGGGATCTGCTTGTAAAACGGATAACGATATAAAAAATACAATTGAAGTAAAGGACAAAACCAAGGATGAAGTGATAGTACAGGGCTTGGTTGAGTTTCCCGTTGATATAACGGATAAAACAATGGTATGAATACTCGAATTTTGTTCAGTAACTTTGTATCAAATTAACAATATTAAGAAATGCTGATGATGAATTCATAACAATGAATCTATATGACACGTTTACATAGTAATCTATAAAGGGTTTAACACGTTCGCTGTCACTACAATTGGGATTGTACATACGCAAGTATAAAGTCGGCGGCAGCGAACGTGTTAAAATTAAAAAGATCTGGAATTTAAAAAAATATTGAAAAAATAAGCTTATGGAATAGATAAATTATGGATGACGAAGTAGTAACTGTCGTAATCATTCTCATTAGTAAATTGCTTTACTAATCATCAATATGAACATCTAGATTAGCATTGTTGTGGACAAGTGGGAAAAGAGTGCTTGGCAGAAGGATTTTATAAAGATCAACGGAAAGGCATGCGAAAAAGTGAATCAGTTGGTACCAGGATTTTTGAGTAGATTATCTAAATTTACAAAACCTGCACTTTCCAAGGAATGTCCTTTCAAAAAGGTAAGAGGATTTTTGATTTGGTTTTAATGCTGTTTGGTAAATATAGCGGTGTTTTAGTGATTTTTAGAATGGAATAACTTTAAAACTGCTCGAGTTTCCTTTTTGAATTTTTTTACACATAATTAAATTACATTAAGAAAATGTTCAAATTAAAACAAAAATTTTCTACCAACGTTGAAAAAAGTTTACTAACGGTGTATGCTAAATCTGTGCACAATCGGCCAGTTGGTTGTCAAGATATCGTGGTTGCCAGTTTCGAGAAAAACGCGTTTATAGATTGTATATAGTTTGATCACTGGATCTTTGCGTGTGAGTCATTACCGAAGACCGAGTTTTTCGCCTTTGACGACATACGTACACATATGATAGCGTCTAACGTAAAGAGAGTAAACGCATGAAAATGTTATCGGAGCTAGTTCAGCTATCTATGACGATCCATTGATAAAGTTTAAATGGAATAATTGTAAATTATTGGTTAATCGGCCATCCCAGGACCATGCATTTAATTTTACAATTTTCCTGTGCTCGTTTATGCCTTTAGCCTTACCATATTTAAATTTATAACACTTTAAATTATTTTGCAGGGAAAGTACGCAATAAAAGACTTCTCAAATTTAATGGAAAGCAGTGAGGTAAAAGTCGATAGTATACCTTTGGGTAAATTTAGGCTCACTCTTCAATTCAAGAATGACAAGAAGGTGATCACTTGCATTAAATACGATTCCCTCGTAGTTGATCCAAAGTAAGTGAGACACCTGTTCAATTTGTGGCCAGCCAATAAATAGTTTTCAGCAATAATTATTATTAGTTTTACTAAACCCTCCTTCATGTCATTTGTTTGTTTACTAAATATACGAGATATTTCTTTCCTTCTAAGATACACATTTATAAGATACACCCAATAACTTCTAAAGTTTTCAAAACTTAAAAAAAACTTGGTTAGATTGAAAAGCACTATGGTGAAAGAAGCTTCTAAGAAGATTTTAAGCTAAACTACGTTTCATTTATGCTTTTAAAAAAGTAAAGTATTATAACCCTATTGATACGTTTTGACGGCTCGCGGAGTGACTATTGGTATACCCGAGGTAGCAACAGATAGGTCGGCGTGATCGCACCTATCTGTATTACCACCTCGGCTACCTCGGCCGTACCATGAGCCACCACGCAAGTAGTCACTGCTATAGGGACTAGCACACAGAAATTTTACTACATTTTAGCATTAGACTTTCAGTATTGCACAGAGTGCTGTTTTATTTTTAACTTTATTTAATAAGAATAATATTACTCGACTGTGATAAATATTTATTTTTATCCAATTATGGCATATTTTCTCTTATTGATAGAAATATAACTGGGGCCGTTGTCCAAAAACAGATAAGCCAATTTTTGCTACTTTTCCGGAGAGCAAAAACAGACTTCTATTTAACCTGAAAATCATTACTTAAGAAATTTCAGATTTGGTTTTGAAATTAAAATTTGTATAATTATCTGCCTTCCAAACCAACATTTTTTTAATTTTACAAAATGCAAAAAAAAAATGGTTTAGTGGACATATCTGCTTTTGGCAAACGGCTACATAA
This sequence comes from Ocypus olens, assembly GCA_910593695.2. Taxonomy (NCBI): domain Eukaryota; kingdom Metazoa; phylum Arthropoda; class Insecta; order Coleoptera; family Staphylinidae; genus Ocypus; species Ocypus olens. Next base: position 43,151,041 of record OU343052.1, read on the forward strand.
TTTGTCCCAGAGGGTGATGAGGTAACGATATATAGTATCACTTTATTAACTTGGAGTAGTTACTATAGTTTCGACAATTTCAGCATGTCATTTTCAAACTATGAATGTTTACATTACGATTGTACATTTATATATTTTTACAGAGCATTGAACAGGGGGGAGAATATTAGGTCGGTGTGGTCGTTAATGAGTGGGATGTCCGGATTACGCTTAACCTTGAAAACTTCGATGGACTCGAGTAAATCCATTTTTAATCCCTTCTCGGTAAAATGGATCACCTCGAGTACATCTCCTACAAAAAATACATTCCTTTGAAAAAGATGTACTCGAGGTGATCCATTTTACTGAGAAGGGATTAAAAATGGATATACTCGAGCCTATCGAAGTTTTCAAAGTTAAGCGTAATATTCTCCCCCCTGTTCAATGCTCTGTAAAAATATATAAATGTACAATCGTAATGTAAATATTCATAGTTTGAAAATGACAAGCTGAAATTGTCGAAACTATAGTAACTACTCCAAGTTAATAAAGTGATACCAACAAAGTTATTCGTTTTTACTTGAAATAAATTTACGTTTATTTTGTTTTCTAAACTGGAATGAGTCGGCCGTTGTCCAGAAGGAACCACAGAAAATCGCTTATAATGAGGATGTAGAAGATATGGAGTATGATTATCCAGTTGCAGGTAGTGATGAAAGCGGTGATTCAAATTATGAAGAATGGAACTACGAAGATTATTCTTCTGGCGAGGATGAATACAACTGGCACGGCGGACGTGGAGAATATGGATCCTACAGTGAAGAGGATGGCGATTATTACTCGTACTAATAAGAAATAAAATTGTACTAAAATAATCTACCTTATGCGTTTGATTGGTACAGAAGTGCAGACAATGTTATACCACAAATAAACATACCTTACTTGAAAATTTTAAATGTATTGTGTAACTAACGAGGGGCTTTTCAGAAATGGATATTGTTTACAAATTATAATCAAATAATTTATTCATGAAGATAAAAATTGTCTTGAAATATTAGAAAAAATAATATAAAAATTGCAAAGATGTCTACAGCTTGTTCAAGTTCATTGTAAAATGCTTGGCTAATATTCAGGAATGCCAAGGAGAAGAACTTGTTAGTTTGTAGATCTTGATAAAATTTCTTTGCAACTCTTTACTCTTGCTTAATCTTGTCAAAAACCAAATTGGTGGCTTTCTTCCTGTTAGAATTGATATTAGCTTAGAAAGTAGAATGTCCTCAAAAATACGTACAGTCAATGAATTACAAATTAATCAACTGTTAGTAATGTACAGTTGTTTCCAAAAATATATAGGACAACAGTTCTATTGCAAAATTGTATATGACAATTTTTTTGTTGTGTAAACTTATAGTTGGATAGGTCAAAATTGAATAATCCCTAGGCAATAAAGATCTTAAGTGCAAGGGTCGTTTTACGAAGTCTTCTAACTTTTCAATTTTCAATCGGTTAAAAACTGCCCCATTAACGTACCAGAACTATGCTTAAAATCTAAAACGTAAACCGATCCTTATACTTGGGATCTTTATTGCCCAGGGATTTTTTTTATTGTCCTGTCCAACTACATCAGATTTTTGATGTTTCAGTGTAATACATTTAGATGATTTGCTGTGGCTCGTAGTATCCATCCTTAACTCTCTTGACATCCAATTTAGCACCAAGGGAATTTGAATTAAAACTTTTAACTAATAAAACGCATATTTCAGAAACAATTAAAGGTAGCATAGACTACCCATTATGCTTAATTGTTTCAAAAAAATGCCTAAACTCATCATAGCATTAAACAGGATAGTTAGCATTTATATTTCTCTTCCTGGAATTCTTTTAAGATCCCTCCTGTAATACTTGGATTTACTTTTTGGAACTTCCATATGTTTGGTTGGCTCGCTGATTTGGAAAGAAAATTCTACTGACTCGTGGATGATTCCTACCTCTATTTCCGTGAACGTGCTTTTAAATGGTTCGGATACCTTTTTGTGATGTTTAGTAAATGCGTGTACTTCATTTAAAAGTATCCATTTTTACCTTCCTGCAGTGCGATGGAAAGACCCAAGATATGACTTATTTTTGCATTTTGAATTTAATCAATGTTTTTCATATAGTTTTGTAACTATTCATTCTTGAAGTCGGTGAGAAATTGTTAAAGCGCTTTTGTTATTTTGTAGAATATAGTTGTACTTGTTATTTTGCTAAACTATTTGAATGCAACTTTTTCTAAAATATTTTCTTGAATTAATAGTGGACGTCCTTTTCTGCTTCTTCGAATTTTTGTTGCAGGATAGCTTTCCACGTTTTAAGTTAACAATATAATTATAAACAGAAGCCTAAAGAAGATAAGAACTGCTCTGCTTTCTTCGACAATTAGATACTGTCGTGCGATTATTGATGTAAATCATCAAACTCTGATTAGAACTATTTATTTATTGTTTGTGTTTTCTTCATGTTCCATTTTATAAATGTAAAAATAAAACATTTAAATGAAGAAACAAATAATTTGATGTTTAACCACATAGCTATTACTTGGCATGGTTAATATGAAACTAAAAGCTTCAGCATTTCGCTCTTTAATCAAATTTTCAGAAGAGTCGGCCGACCGATTAGCGAGTTATGACGAAAAAATTATAAAGTGACCTTAAGAAAAGAACAATAACATTATTAATAATTTTGCGCTCTGATGGGAGGGATTTAAAGCTGGTTTAGTACAATTTTGATGTTTTATAGACGGCTGTTATTCAATTCTTGCCATGGTCATAACTAAAAAATGGTGATGGGGCCATCATGTTACTTTCTCCGACTTGTTGGTATGAGTTATATTTATGCTTTCATGGTTTATTTTCAATTTAAATCATATTTTAAATGTACATCGAGCGTTTTGTAGAATTCGATGAAACTGACGTTTAAAACGTCAAAATTATGAAAGATGTAAAAATTACCCTGCAAGTTCAAAAACTCAAAAACTAAAGTGATTTCGAAAAAAAACTTATTTTTTATAAATTTTTCATTTTGGCATTCTCTCTATTATTAACATAAATTTGCTGTAACTATTATCGTTTCATAATTATAAACCAGAAATGAAAAAAAAAAAATTTTTTTTCAAACAACAATGGATAAATACAAGAAAACGAAATGTAGCCTGAATATATGAATATTCAACCTGTTCGTTAATCTGCAAGCAAAAAATTAAGTCTTACTAAGACTTGCAGATTAACGAACAGGTTGAATTTTCAGGCTACATTTCGTTTTCTTGTATTTATCTAATGCTTTCTGCAACAAGTAAAGTTGTTTCTAATTTGTTCAAATAACAATGATTTTATGAAATATATTTTCAAACAAAAGTTGTTCATTTCTTTGTTGCCTTCAATATTTGTTTAAATATGTTGTAACGTGGGTTAACAACGTATTTACTTTAATTTTGGTTCGGTTAATCTGACACGGTTAATAATATTTAATAAGATGTGGACGGATTAAGGTTTAACTCAAGACTGCTTTATTTCTCTAAAAATCAATCAAAATATTATTAGCGCCACAACAATATGAATTTAAACATCTCTACAAAATGTTATTGTGATATTTTGCACATTCAAGAAGATATTGGAAAAAAAACAAAAAAACGGTTAAGGTAAACACCCACTTCCGGTGTACAAAATTTTATCAAAAGCTTTTCAGTTCTTCGAATTATCAAATAAGACTTATGTTCAAAGTTTGATATGAATTGCTCTATACAGCGCGCACAGACACACACACAGACACAACATTTTTTTTCCAGAAATTGTTGAAATGGCATCTAGGGACAAATGGGAAAATTTTTAAACGATCACAATACTTTCTCATACTTCGTAACGGAGAAAGTAAAAATAAAGACGTTTGACTTAAGAAATACGTGTACGATATGATGGCAAATAGAATTCAAAAACAACAAAACGATGAAATTTTTTTGGTAGTTTGAGCACTAGAATTCAGTTTTAACTTTAGTTAATTTAATTTAGCGCAAATCAGCGTTGTTCTATTGGCGCTATACAAATCGCTAAAAATGGCCGGTTATCAGTTCCAAGTACGAACGCAATTTGGATTTAAGGCTCATTGATAGTTCAAGGTAAGACGCGCTAAAATCACTCTGGTAAGCAGGGTTCCCGAAAACGTCGTTACCGCCACGGAAGTTCAAGTTGCACTGCAAGAAAAAATTAAAAGTTAAACTAAAGCTAAAATGATATTGGACCCATCTTAAACAACCTGACTGTCGATGCTCCTTAAACCCAATTCAAAAGACCCGGATTTTCTCAAATAGACCGGAGAAGAAATTTGATGCAGTAGAAATTTAACAAAAAAATAACTAACCGCTACCAACTTGTTTACACAACCGTCTTTCTTAACAATCAACAGTTAAACACTTTATTCAGAATAGAAGAAGTGCAATCAAATCACAGCAACTCTAGTTGAACATGTCACAAAGAGAAAATACAAAAATAAATTAATTACACTGGGCAACAAAATTTTTGCTGCATTGATAAAAAGACTTGTTCTAGCATAATTTGCGTATGCTAAATCCACATATGACGTTATTTTTTCCCCCCAAGCTACCGTTTTTATGCAATTCAACAATTAACATTTTTCAAAATTTTCATATTTATTATTCATATTACACGCATAACAAGTTATAAATCACATATGAGCGTAATAATATAGTCCAATTATGAGCCCAGAATGAAGATTGGCACCTTACGGTTCAGCTACGTTCTATTCTGGAAAAAAATTGCGATTGTAGCTCTTGCGTTTGTGCACTTGCTAAAGGCAATCTCGTTTTATAGTCCAGCAGTAGTCCGCCATTATATGCCCGTCCTATCACCCTTGATAGAGCTCTTCTATGATCATCAGGTCCTGGTGGAAGCATTCACCTTGTTCTTCACTTACATCCCCAAAGTTTTCTGGGAATTTATCAAGGTGACTGATAAATGGACCTTGATACAGTTAGCGGAAAACAACAACTTCCAGTAAACAAAAGCTTGTAGTTTACACACAAGTCACATGTCTGTTTTCCTCATGTTTCAAAGAGGGTGGGTATATGGGGTGGGAATACATATTTTTATGTATCATAACATTGCTAGGTAAATCGTGATTATCGCAGAAGTATCTAAAACCTGTCTTAAACAGTAGGTCGAATTTAATCATGATAGCAATTGATCGAAATATGAATACCAATTTAAATTGCCATCAATTACCAGCCCCACAAAATTCTTATCTCGAAAGTCTCATTATTCAAGTGAATATTTTCTGGTTTATTTTGTGTATTTTTTGTTTTAAATGTTAGTTTTGGATTTATTAACTAATAACTTATTCATTTCTATCCATTCTTAAGTGACGTTAAAAATATAATTGGTTTTCTGAAGTGTTTTAATTTTAGTCTTACCAGATAATAGGAGGTTAGTATCAGCATATGTTGTGATAAAGGTATTTTGCTGTTTAGTGCTTTTGGGTAAATAATTAATGTATACAACAAATAAAAAAGGACCTAAGTTGCTACCCTGAGGTATCCCTATGTTAATTGCTTTTAACTCTGATATGCAAGAGTCAATTTTTATTATATGCTTTCTATTTGTCAAGTTTATGTCCTAAACTTCTTATCAACAGTACCACAAAAATCAGGAAAGCAAACCTAATCACTTCCAGTATACTGCGATATATCGTCCCTACCATGTCAAACTATCGAATGTGAAAAGTCGTTTTTTTTATATTCAATAACCTGCTCTTGCATTGGGGACGATTCGCCTTGTGGCAAAACATTTCCAGCGTTTCTTTAGGGGCTACAGATTCTAGGTTTTGCCACAAGGCGAATCGTCCCCAATGCAAGAGCAGGGTATTGAATATGAAAAAAACTACTTTTTCACATTCGATAGTTTGACATGGTAGGGACGATATAAACAAGCTATGAAGACAGCCACAATGAAATTCCGTGATGTCAAGGCCAGTTCACTAACTCCGGAAAAAGAGGAATTATATGCTATACCTTCAAAGCCTCGAAACTGCCAACCATACTGGGAGAACGCCACATAGAGGAACTACAAAACCAGTTGGAAGAAGTGCTTCAACAGGAAATTATACAGCCATCGGATTCCTCTTGAACATCCTCAGTGGTCACGGTATTTAAAAAAATGGTGCCATACGCCTGAGTGGAAATTACCAGTCATTAAACCAAATCGGTTTGAATCGATGATCTACCACAGTACGAATGCAAAAAAAAATATTAGAAGTGCACTTTTAAACATATGTAACACCATTAAATATTTTTCCACCTGATACCCCCGAAAATACGGCGTTTTGTGATATTCTTCACAACTTCCAATTATTCCAATTCCGCAGAGTGGTCGTGAATTTGAGCGTTTTTAACTTTTAACCCGCAATTTCGCAACAAATTACAGCGCGGCGAAATGTGGGTTAGTGCACTTAAAAATCGCGCCGCGGCCTATCGGAATTATTGAATTTAATTGCGGGTCGAGAGGGTAGCTCAACCGCCCCCGACACTCGAGGGGCGTATCGAGCTCTTTAAATATTTCACGTGCCCCCGAGACATACTGAAAATTTCACGCGCCCTCCTTTTTTAATGTTCCTCCGGGCTGTTTTCAAGTTAGGGTCTCAAGTCTTTTATGGGAAGTGGATGAATATATTTATCCAATAACCGATTTAAATTTCAAAAGTGCTTTACTTTGTAAGGTTGGAGAAAGAAACCAAGCACGGAATTTGAATTAAGTGAGGCGTTTATAACAATCGTAGTAAAAATAAAACAAAACTGTATAATAAATTAATTCCTTCTAAAACCCGCGTATACGGTACTTGAACCGCAGAAATGAATATTAATGAGCAATTTCCACACAAGCAACAACGTTTACAGTTGCGCATAATAAAGTTTGGTGGAGTGGATTCAAGTGTTTTACAATGGAAACACAGCACTAGAACTTTAGGTTTATCGTCACCTTTATTAAAATTTCCAGCAAATAGATGGAACCCACGCCCCGCATATTTAATGACCTAATCAACTAACGACCTTAATTACTACCGTTTCGCCGAATTAATTCCATGCATGGACCAGCAATTAGAGGGCAGCTGCTCGTACTGATTCCAACAATTCTTGATGGTAATTCGAGGCGATTTCATGGGAGAAACTTTGCAAAAGATCGCATTCACGGATCACAATGGAATGGAGGATAATTACTTTCCAGGTTTTCAATACAGTAAAAACAATTACACACAACAAACGATATAATTAAACGCAATTTCTTCAAAATAGGCAATTAAAAAACTTCAATTACGTACTAACCTTCGGATGTATAAAATTCACACACTAATAATTTCTGATTATATTAATTACATAATTAAAAGAAGATTAATTAGGTGTATACAGTTATTTTTATAGTTTCTGTTTGGAATTAATTAGATTATGATTAATTCATGTGTGTTAGTTTTTGCTGTTTGTAAATTTCCATCAGTGTCCATGTTCACTTGTAAGTTAATTAATTATGTGCATTCCCCGGATAGGAATCTGAGTAGCTTGATAAGGTTCACGTTGCTGATTGGCAGATGCTTAACTCGCCTTGTCATTTGCATTCCGTGAGAATGATATCTCGACCACAGATAAGGAATCGGAATGTGATTGCAATGCAATTTTTGTTGTGCAAAAACTAGTCAGCAATGTTATTGCAGCTTATTTAAGACGATATAATTGAAAGAAATGCCTCTTAACTTACCGAATTCATAAATATCATTTTACTACGCCTGTTAAGTTGGCCATAAAATTTTCCAACAGTAAAACATGTTTTACATGAAATCTATCATATTAGAGGAATAAAAATTTGTCCATTTATAGTACAAGATTTTATCTTTCTATACAAGTGAAATGCGTTAAAATTTGATTTAAAGTTTCTGAATAAGTTGAAATAATTGATTCAATAATTTTAATTAAATGCGAGCTTATTATAAATTTAATTAACTGATTGTGGATAATTTCATGCGCTATCGAAATTTGTAAAAATTATGCATCGATAATAATTACTTTGAAAATGATCGACCAAAAATGACAAAACAATAGATTTATTAAAATGCACCGATTGAGCTGAATTTTGCATATAATAGGGTTTGGAACGCAAATATGTATATTTTTTTATCTGACAATAAAATTTTTCAATCCGTTACACGGGGGCCGCGGTGACCCAGTGAGTAGAGCTCCTGCTTATGGGCCTCGTGGTTGTGGGTTAGAATCCCACCCGCGCGGTCACTTTTTCGGAATGAAAAATGGACTTGCAGGTCCATGGATGTTTAGTGTATCCCTTTAGTGTCCCTTTCATCATTATAAATAATTATTATACAAATTATCGGTTGTGGCAGAATGCCCTAGTTGGCTACGTCAATTCCCAAAATCATCCGCGCTTCCTCAACCCGAATTCCTGTCAACCAAAAAAAAAAATAATCTGTTACACTAGATTACATTGTTTCTGATGTGCATTTGATTTGCGTACACAGAAACACCAATTAATCTCTTCTGAATGGAGTATTTACCGCTTATATATTAATGAACTACCACTACAGGTTTTCTTTAAAGGACAGAAAGGTCCTACACGTGTGTATCTTCGGTTTTCTATTGATTTACTTCTCTATGTAAAATAAAGATATTGTTATAAAACAATACCAATTTCTTAACATAAAATATAGAAATACATTTCAAAATACAATAAAGTTATATTCAGTTTATGATTACATACCAGCTGTATGCATAAGTGTTTTCCGGTGTAACTAAGAGATGGCGCATTTTTTAACTAAACAACTAATAGAAAAACACATACGTCATCATTTGAAATGATTTCCTTAAGAAACCACTTGTTCAATTCAGAGTTTCTACACGTCATGGTAAAGACCTTATAAGACGCACCAGAAAATGTAATTTTGTCAATTTGAAGCTCGTGGCGCATTCGCAAAGAAAGCTCGAAAATGGAAAAAATCCCCAAAATCAACTTTTTTTAATAATCATTAAAGTGTACATGCTTTTTCCTCAGATAAACGCGAAAAACCGTTTGCGTTTTAAACTTTCAGCTAGCTAATGTAGCAAAAGCGTTAACATTTTTTTTAAGATCATTATCTTCTTTAATGATTTGATCAAGTTGTTTGCTTATTTAAATATGAATTATAATTATAAATTGGAAAGACATATACTAGCTTGCTATTAACAATACAACATGATAATTATGAAGAACAACATTTTTTAAATTAAGCATGACTTGACATGAGAATACAATGTGAAGGCCGGCTTTGATTTCCATTAGCAGTTTCCGGTTGCGCGGATTCATTTATAAAAAGATAATAATAAAAGAAATAAAGCAATGCAACGCTTAATTAATCAATTTATATGTAAATCTGTTTCCTTTAATAGAACGCAACGGGTCGTAGTCGGCAATTTTTGCTCGAGTTAAAATGCGGAGTGAATTAATTACGATAGGGGGACCCGTAAAACTTCGTTGGGAAATTAATACGAATGAAATGTCCCCCCTACCAGAGCATCCCCCAAAGAGGTACGAATCAATTCCTGTACGTCCCGGCGCTCCAATTTTTTCCAATTTCTCCCGGCCCCAATATGTCCCTTGTATTCACAGTGTCACCCCATATTTTACGTGAATGAAAGAAGGGGGGGCGTTAATATGGATGTTGATGCGCCCGCCGGTATTATCAACCTGGGGGGACATTCTTCCCCCCTTGTCCCGGTGATTGAAGGAAGCGCACAATGGGCGCACCCCTTTGACTGGCGCGAAAATGAGAGTTATTGGGGGCCGTCCGCAGGAATTTGCGCGATATTAAAACGGGGCGCCCTTAAAATATTCACGAAGAATGAGAAAAAAAGGCGATCGCGTGTCCTGACGTGAGAATTTTCGTCGACTGCAATTTCCCTGTCTCATCGTCCGCGGGTAAGCGTCTCGGGAATTTCCGCGATGCTGAAATGAAAACCAACAGCGAACACTGACATCGTAATCAAATTTCGAATCGTCTGGGATTTTCTGTACATGAACTAAACGACTAAAACTTGAATTTATTTATAAATTCATGCTATAGAATCAATCTTCTAGTCACATTTAAATCGTTCATGCATTGAAGCTCATCTGTCTGTGAGACGCCTTTTTCCTCATTCAGCTAATGAGTCGTTAGAGTATGGCTACCAGGGTCCATCGGCATCTGCGAGTCAAGGGCTAGTCTCGCTGGCTGAGCCCCCATACAAAAGAAAGTGGGACGTGAATGGGTCGACACAGTGGAAACACTGAGGTAGTGAGCGCTTAAGTGGTATTAAGTATTTGGAAGAAAAAAGTACGAGGAATAATACAATATGCAGGGATAATCGTGAAGCAGTTTTGATTCGGATGCAGGCTAAAAACAGAAGAGACATGTTCTGCATGGAAACCCTTATCCGAGGGTGATATGGATATTGGGGAAGTCTTTATACAAAGAAGTTAGACTGTTAGCAGGTTTATATTGGAAACTGTCTGCAACAGTAAAAACAGGCATTAAGGGATGGGTTAAAAAATATCGATTTTTAAATCAGATTGAGAATATTTTCTGAAAGTTTCATTCAAATTGGCTTTAAAATGAGGAAGCTATGCTGTTTTGAGCGCACCCAGGGATGAAGGAAAATTGATGGAAAAAATGGTTGATCATTTATTATATACATGAAGAACGCGATATGGGTAAAATATTATCATGGGAGCTCTACAAAAAATATTGTTCTACAGTTGCAAAATAAAAGACTTTTCAGAAGATTTCGACGTATTACCGGTTGATGCTTTAAAGGCTCTAAAACCAGCTTGTAAAGATTTGAATAAGAAAAAATTATTGCTACAATGTCTGGGTGGATTTATATAAAGGGATAACGAAAGCTATAATCAACATGTTTGGAAAATCAGCCATAATATTATTCCAGAGGCTCCATAATTGTAGAAGCAGCGGATTATATAGGAGCCTTCACTTTTGTTGATGGCTCAATAGTTTTATTACAAATGATGGAATCGATAGGACCTGTGACCCGTACGCACCCGCATGTGCAGCTAAAAAAAGACGAGCGAATAAACATTACCGAGCCTGAAAAAATATAAGATAGGCCAGAATTCTTCACAAAAGAGCAAACTCGTATTTTAAATACTCTAAGAATAAAATAAGAAGTGCACTATGGGCCTGGCCTCCATAATTCAAACCTTTTCCGACTACCTGTTTTGAAAGTTCATTTTTAGCGCTAAATGAGGTATACTGGCTGCCTTCGTTTACCGACTAGATCAATTAATGAGAAAGCTAAATCCTTTAGAACTTCTTTTTATTGCAGATGGTCTAACTACGAGTTATCTTGCTATCACTTATCGCTACCGAAAAAGGTACATCTGGAAAATAGCTACGGTCGACATTTCTCTAGAATGTCTAAAAATAGAATATAGAATGAATAAATAAACCATTATTAGAAACTATAATAGATAATTGTTCAAATGAAAATACCTAGCCGTTTTTTATCCCAAAAAAATACGTTCTTTATTGCATTCTCTTAGCCATTAACTACGAATACATCTTTAGAATAAAGCTAGAATAACGTGTAGGAGTAAACATTGGTGTCAGTTCTGTTGATAATAAGGCAATAACGACTGAAATTGTCGAGTATCTGCAAGTTCTGAAAAGTTAAACATGGTGTAAAGAGGAAACTCAAGCATCTATAAATGCGATTCTGAGTGACAGGAACTGAAATTCCCCCGTTGTCCATTCGCTGCAAATTCGTGTTTTCTCCATGTATTGTATGTAAAGTTTAGATATATTGTTATGTTAGTTGAATATCAAGAAAGTTTAATAAAGATAAGATCCTAACATTAATTACAAAAAAATGGTTATAAACAAGCCAATACAGAGAGTAAATTACTTCAAGTACGTAGAGAACTGGATGAAGCAATCTTTGGATGTCAGTTGTTGAAAGCATCGTTCAATAATTGCAAATATTCGCCATTCATATTATTTTGAGTGCGTGCATGATGTCGGGCAGTGAATCAAAAGATAGTGTTCCTGTTAAGAGAAAGAAAGGAAACAAGAAGAAATACAACCGGAACTGATCTAGAAATCTAGAATCCATGGAAGGGCCTTTAAGTCATACTTACGTTAGCCAAATATCAAGAAACCTACCATTGTAAGTATGCTGAACATTATTATTCCAAGGCTTTAGAGGAAACCAGAATAGAATACTTTGAACTCACTAATAAACAAAAATTTTCAGTCTTGAGCTGCGAGGGCAAAAGCAGAAACGCTACAAGGATAATGAATCAAATGATATTTCCAATGATGCTCGAAAAACAAAACCCAAGCAAAAATGTTTTTCGTACAACTTGACAAGAATCTTTAAGGTGATAAGAGATAATGCGGAATCCGAGCGTAAATTATTTTCATTGAAATAAAAAAAAAATATAAAAAACAATTGCCACAACTAGGTAACTTTCAAAATATACTCAAAATGAATCATAATTTATAATTCTGATAAAATTTCCCTTCATTGGAATTAGGGATAACCCCCTGAAACACGAACGTATTATAATTTGAAGTTACGATTTTTTTCCCATGTCCTAAAAAAATATAAAAATAATTGCCACAACTACAAAATTTTTTAAATATAATCTAAATTGCTTGTACATTATAATTCTGATAAAATTTTAAAATATCCCTTCCCCAGAGTTTTAGATAATCACTTGGAAACCCGAGCGTATTCTTATTTGAAGTTTTTTATTTCCATTGGCATTAAAAATATAAAAACAATTGCCACAGCTACGTAACTTTCGAAATATACTCTAAATTGATTATAGATTAAAATTCTGATAGAATTTAAAAAATACCTTTTACTAGAGTTAGAGATAATGACCCGAATCCCGAGCGTATTGTAATTGAAAGTTATTTTTCCATTAGCCTAAAAAAATATTAAAAGAATTAGCACAACTATGTAACTTTCGAAATATACTCAAAATTGATTATATTTTATAATTTTGATAAAATTTGAAAACTTCCCTTCACCATAATTAGAGGTACCTACGCGAAACTCGAGCGAAATATAATTTGAAGTTATTTTTTTTTCCATGGACAAAAAAATATAAAAACAATTGCCACAACTGGGTAATTTTTTAAGTATACTCAAAATTGATCAAAATTAAAAAATGTATCTTTACTAAAGTTAGAGATAACCACACGAAAACCGAGCGTATTCTTATTAGAAGTTACCGTTGTGTTCCATTGCCCAAAAAAAAATATAAAAACAATTGCCACAACTGGGTAATTTTCTAAATATACTCAAAATTATCTGTACTTTGTAATTCTAAAAAAAATGAAAATTTCACTCCACTGGAGTTTGGGATAACCATCCAAAACCCGAGCGTATTTTCATTTGAAGTTACAATTTTGTTCCATTGACCTAAAAAAATGTAAAATCTATTGCCACAACCAGATAATTTTCCAAATATACTAAAAATTGATTATACGTTATAATTCCATCTGAATCTTAAAATATCCCTTCTCCAGATTTAGAACTAATCACTGGAAAACCGAGCTTATTATAATTAAAAATTTCAATTTTCTTTCACTGAAAAAAAGAATATAAAAACAATTGTCACAACTAGGTAACTTTCAAAATACACTCAAAATTGCTTATACTTTACAGTTCTGATAAAATTTGAAAATCTCCCTTTACTAGAATTAGAAATAATCACCCGAATCCCGAGCGAATTATAATTTGAAATTATTTTTTTCATGGCTCAAAAAAAAATATAAAAACAGTTGCCACAACTAGGTAACTTTCTAAATACACCCAAAATTGATGATACTTTATAATTTTAGCAAAATATTTGAATTTCTCGATACTAAAATTAGAGATAACCGAGGCATTTAACATTAGCCTAAAAAAGTTTAAAAACAATTGCCACAAATAAGTCTCTTTCGAAATACACTCATAATTGTACTTTATAATTCAGGCTAAATTTTGTAATTTTCCATCACTAGAGATAGAGACAATCACCCGAAACCCAAGCATATTATAATTTGAAGGTTTTTTCTTCCATTGACATAAAAAAATATAAAAAGAATTTCCATAACTGGGAGACTTTCTAAATATATTCACAATTGATTGTACTTTATAATTTTGGCAAAATTTCAAAATTCCCCCTTACTAGAATTAGAAATAATTGGCCGAAACCTAAGCGTATTATAATTTGAAGTTTTTTTCTATGTGCCAAAAAAATATAAAATCAATTACCGCAACACGGTACTCAAAATTAATAATAACTTATAATTCTGATAAAATGTGAAAATTTCCCTAGCCTATAGTTAGAGTATAGTATAAATATAAATAACTAGTATATTATCAAACCGGAGAAAGTAACATGATGGCCACATCACATTTTTTTTAATACCTTGGACGAGAAGGATGAGAAATTATGAAAAATATATTATAGATAGTTCTCTATCATGTAACTAATAGTTAGTTACTCGTGTGGCCAGATACCATATACAGGGTGTCCAATTTAAGTGAAGACATTGAAATATCTCGAAAACTACACATTGAATAAAAAAATTATAATTAAAATTTGTTCGCCTCGGAGGGGGACATCTAATGATATGAAACTCGACCCATTATCCTTAACCTCTTAGGGGGTAGGGGGTGAGAAATTGAAAAGTTAAATAGGAACCGCCATTTTTTTGTACGGATTTGAATGCTCCGGAAAGAAATAAGAAAGTTTTATCAGAATTTTTTTTTGTATTCGTGACAGACGACGCTACAATCTACAAAATTTAAAATTGGCAAAAATCGTTGAAAAATTGGGATTTCCTGAGATATGTGGATTCGTAAAATAAGGTTCCCTATGCTGCTGAGAAATAATGCGATGTGCTGGGAGAAATGTAAAACACTCTCTTACACTGTCAAATCTCCCTCTCTCTATTCCCACCTCTCGCGCTACGCTACATCGCTCAATACCGACCTAGCAGCCTTCGAAGATGGAGCTCTCTATCGCTGACCAGATGTGAAATTCGCGCTGTGATACGTTTTTTAAGTGCAAAACGGATTTCACCTATTCACATTCATCGACAATTAATCGAAGTTTATGAGGAAAATTGCATATCTGTTCAACATGTTCGCAAATAGTGCAGAGAATTCAGTGAAGGCCGCACGAAAATTCACGATGAAGGCAGGAGCGGAAGGCCTTCAGTTTCAGATGGAATTGTCGAAAAAGTTGAGAGAATATTGTTTGAAGATCGGAGGATCACCATTAACGAACTTGCTTTCCGTATTTCTGAGACTTCCAACACTAATTATTCCCAAAATTAAAGGAACACTTCGGTGGTTTACGCTTCAATACCGATGATGAAGTCAAGGAAGAGGTTAGTCGATTCCTCAATGGATTGCCGGCAGAATTCTATAACATCGGGATAGAAAAACTGGATCATCTGCAAAAGTGTTTGAACAGAAACGGCGATTATGTAGAAAAATAGCATAAGTTTTAAGCTTTAAAATGATATACAACACTAAGAACAAAAATATTTCTCAGCAGCAAAGTGAACCTTATTTTACGAATCCCCATTTCTCAGGAAATCCTCAATTTTCAACGATTTTTGCCAATTTTGAATTTTGTCGATTATAGCGTCGTCTGTCACGAATACAAAAAAAAATTCAGATAAAACTTTCTTATTTTTTCCCGGAGTATTTAAATCCGTACAAAAAAATAGGGGTTCCTATTTAACTTTTCTATTTCTCACCCCCTAACCCGTAGGAGGTTGAGAGTAGTGGGTCGAGTTAGATGTCCCCTTCCAAGGCGAACAAATTTTATTTATAATTTTTTTTTTCGATGCGTAGTTTTCGAGATATTTCAATGTCTTCCCTTAAATTGAATACCCTGTATACCAGAACCGAAGTGCGACCAACTTACCTAATGTTGAATTGTATGATTGAAGGGAAAAGATTTACAGGCTAAAAAATCTGGTAGGCTAATAAATTATTTATTTTGCCCAAAATTGTGAGATACGGGGCACTTGCCCAGAAATGAATATTGCCAACGCTTAATTTTAATTTAAAGATTGCACCAGAATACGAGGACGTTAAAATCAATGAATTTTGTATAAAAAGGTAAAATCTTTTAATAATAAATTCTGTAGTTAAATTATAATTATAAATTGATCGTCATTCATCCGCCATTCTATCTACCTTAAGATACGAGATAACTTTGCTAATTTGGGAAGTGTCAAAAGTTCGTCGTAAACCAGTGGGACGACTAAATAAATTTGCCGATTCACATGCATTACGCCGCGGTT
This sequence comes from Ocypus olens, assembly GCA_910593695.2. NCBI lineage: Eukaryota > Metazoa > Arthropoda > Insecta > Coleoptera > Staphylinidae > Ocypus > Ocypus olens. Next base: position 43,167,412 of record OU343052.1, read on the forward strand.
AAAATAGTAATCTAAATAAATTAGAGGAAACCATTAACAGAAATAGCCAAGAAAACGTTTTCGTAATTAATGAAGATACATATGAATAAGTAGATGTATGTAATTTTATAAATATTCACTTTGATTTAATTATAATTAAATTGAATTTATAATTAATTATTCAACGGTTTGTACACCTGCAAAGACTAAAAACTTATTGAAACAATTACTTCAATATTAATTAGAAGCTTGAAATGTCACTATTTGCACATACGTGTATGGGATATAGTTTAAATTCTGGACCCTTTTAATCCTTTCATTCCCGATTTTGTTTTCTGGCAAAATAGGGAGACATTTTTTTAATTTAAATTTCTTGGGTTAGAATATGGTAATAAATCAAGAATTTATCAAAAAAAATGTTTTATTTTCAAAAATTAATTTGCGAAAGAGAGGATTAATTAATATAACATGCTGTAGGAAGAGAAACTTGACGCTAACAATGAATAAATAAGTACCGATTAAGTGATTATATTGTAATTATTTCTTGCGGACCTAATTGTTATTTTCTTATTTTAACTAGAATGTAATAATAGTAACAAAAAGCACTTGGTTTGTGTTACAAATTATAAGTGTATTGCGACTAGTTTTGATGTGTGATATAATTTTCAAGGAATATAGAAGATATGTGGTAAGTAAAACACGTGTGTTGAGAATTTTCACAATTTTTTTTAATGTCGAAACACTGCGTCATATATTTCGCCACATAGTGGCTTCATCAGGCAGATGATTAATCATTATTATTGGAATTTCACCAAGTAACAGCCTCATCAATCCAATATAGAAGAATATAGAAGATTGTAATGTTATGAGGATTATTTATATATCTGTTGCTTTCAATACTATTCACAAGTTTATAATCAGCGATTTACAGTGAAGTAGAGGCTGAAAAGGAAAAAGCCTCGGGCGGCATAATTTTAGGCACTAGGCCGAAAAATATTATCGCTACTCGGCCTAAGCCTAAGAGCAACGTTACTTAGAATCCAAATTTAGATTAAACCTCAGGCTGATCCATTCAAAGACTATAAATTATTCAAAACATAGACCAGGCAGGAATGAATAATCTCCCCACCACACTTGTGTGCGATATAAGATTGAATTTTTGATGAGTTCTAATTGTGGTTTATTGTTAATTGATGGAAGGACGCATTTAACACGCTCCGCTCCCCATCTAGTGGGAATACCAGGTGGAACAATTAAAAGCAATTAAGGGGAAAGCACAACGACAACACAGGTAATTATACATTCGTGTGTCGCGGGGAATATTGACAGAGGGCACAGAAAATATACGGCGCAAGTTAAATACCTGCTTTTTTATAGTTTTTTACCACTAATTAAAAACAGGAAATCGAGCACTAAGGACACGAGTAATAACGCCACGCGTACGCACGACATATTTTTTTGTAGAACGAGTATAAAAACAGCCGAACACTTACCATCACGCAAATTTAGGGACGGTGCGGAATGTAAATTAGACGAATAATTAGTTATTATAAGTTTTATTATCCTGGTTGTAATACCAACACATCTACAAGCAAAATCTAAATTTGGATACAGGCATACAAGATGTATGGTAGATTTTGATGAATGCTTACTCAAAAATTGGATGATAAACCTTGCTGCTGTTTTTTCCCACAAAAGAACTCATCTTCCAGATTTTATCCAATTGGGATATCATAATGTAACAATTCGAAATGTAGGTTTATATCCAGAAAGAAAGCTCAGTTGGAAAGTTTTCTATCTAGATATGAACCTAGAAACTTTATTGTATTTCGAATTGGAGGGTTCATAATAATCGAAGACGTTTTGATAAACGCCCAAGATTATTAAAAATCTCAAATATTTGAGTTATATTCAAAGCTTTATCGCATCATTTACGATACCGACGCTAAATCAAATCAATCAATTCTGTCATAATATCTGACATATGAAAATAACAACCTCTAAAGTTTCACGTTCTTATTAACATCTGTTGATACTTCAGTTACGAATCAAAAAACTATTTATCGTATCATCAATGATATCTTAGTTACTCATAAGACTTACTTCTTATGAGTAACTAGTTTATTGATGATACGATAAATAGTATTATGGAATGATAATACTAGTATGATGCTCGCAATTGATGATACGATAAATAGTTTTTTCTACTTTGGTTTAACAATCGACCTTTTGTTAAATCAAAAATAGTTTAATAATGAGATTTTTTATTTTACAGTTTTGCTCATTATTAAAGTATTTGTGGTAACAGTTTAGTTATTGCGATTGGCAGTACTTAAACGTGATATATGTCGACATCAAAATGTAAAATTGCCGTTAATTCATAGGATAATTGGAACCGTCCAATGCGTTACACACTGAATATGTTCGAATGCATATTGGGGAGTTCGCCACCAGTAACACTAAGGTTAAAGAAAACGGAGGCGTTATATTGTTCACTTTTTATCCGCGTGAAAAACGTAGGAACTCGGTGACAATGGCCGGACGCATGAATTCACTTGGCTCTCGGTGACGACGTTTAGGCAACACAACATACACAAAAGAAAGCTTGTAATTTATTTATGTATTATCAAAACGAATATCACGGAAGAAACAGCGAGAGTATAATGCATGTTTCATTCGCGGCGAAAAAGAGCCGCTTGAGTCGGTGTCTTAATTCGGTATTATTTTATAAGCTTAAATTGGTTACAACTTTCGTGGAAATAGTTTGTTGGCAACCTCCCTAATTTTTGGAGGTGTGTAAGTAATATTCTTGATTTAATATGTTCTAAAATTAACTATTGAAAATAGGAGAAATACGTATGTCAAATATTAAATTCGTTCGAAAGGATCAAATGTTTTCAGTGCTGCCAAATGCCAAAAGATAAAATTCACTAGGTTTAAGTATATATTTTATTTTAGAAATAATTCCTTAACTATAACTAAAGTAGAAAAAATAGTATATTATACTTGTTTAATAAGAGGCATTGTGGGGCACTCGTTACACCAGTCCCACTCGTGCCACAATATACCCTCTTATTAAACTTATAACGTATAATAATGTACTATTTTGATTCATAAACGTATTATGGAATTATAATACTTATATGATGCTCATAATGCTTGATATAAAACAATACGATAAAGTAATAAAATCTTATCTCTTTAAAAGCAAAACTTAAGTTTCAAATAATCAATATTTTTCAATGAAAATCCTATGGGTGTTAGCATTATACTCTTCTCATATTTTAATTCAGCAAGGTTTCAAGATTTGCAACATTAATTATTTTTTTCGATTAAATTTCCTGTGGAAAACAATTTAATCTGGTGCTGGAGGTGGAAAGTGAGGACGGCGAGTATAATTAAATTTGTTCGAGGTGCGGAAAAATCTTTGGGGGCCGCAAATTGTTTCGCGGGGAGGACTCTTAATTTCCATTCGCGGTAAAAGCGTGCCGCCGCCGCTGTCTCGGCGGAAAAGCGAGAACGGAGAGGAAAGAGAAACGGGAAAAAGCCGCTCTCGGAATTAACGCGAGCTCTTTGCAGCACACGCACCTTTTCTTCTTACGGCTACACGCTCCTCATTAGCATCTCGTTCCCTTAATAGATCCCTAGCCTAGAGTAATAATATTCATTATGCCAGACTTATTTTCCAAGTTGTTTCTTTACGTGAGTTCCAAATAAGAAAACTTGGCGTGTCATTACCACGAAACTTTTTCTTGCTTCGCTTTAAAATTCCTCATTTCAATATAAACTATTGCTATAATTTAATCACACATAGAAAAGGTTATCATAAATTTTCAAGTAAAAACATCGCTATTTTTTATTTATAAAATCACATAACTGTCGAAATACCGAATGTTGTTTATTCGTACCTTCAAATCTACGTACATAAAAAAGACAGTTAGGTGATTTTCTAAATAAAACTTATTTTTGCTTGAAAAATGTATTCATTTACCATTTTGCATTAATTTTATGGGAAATCCTATAAACTTGTTCTTGAATTATTCTCTTGAAAACGAACTTTTGAAAATTACGGCTCTACTTCCCTTGCGCACAACTGCGGATGTCAAGGAATACATTGCTTAACCCGCCAATGGTGATCTACTGGTCTATGAGACCGGGTATGATAAAAAATTCGAATAACTTTATTCTCCGTTATTGTTTTTTGTTGCAATTTTGAGTAGCTGCCGCAATTGAAGAACTTAAATTTATTAAATATCTTTGTTTTATTGTCAAAGAGTATAAATTAAAAACAAAAACATGAACTATTACTAACACGTTTCGAAAAATATTCAGTTGAAAACCCCGGTGAGTGAAACCGGCGTCACCAAGTGAAATTTGCGTCATCAATGGCGGGTTAATAAATAATAAATAATAAATCTGCAAATTGTGATAAAAAGATTCCCTTTGGAGATAGTTTATTAGCATAAAATTCATTTGAGAAGGGGAGGCATCTTCTTTGTTTTTTTTTTTTTAATGCCAAGTTCATTTTTCATGTTAAACAGAGGCTAAGTATCAGTCCAAGCGAACATTCACTGATTTTGAAAATCAATCAAATCAATTGCTCTCTGCTCGCTATCGTAAATATGCTTTTATGTGGAGCAGCTATTGAAAGCAATGAAGTTGTTAACTCAACCATCTCTCACTATATCGCAGCTGCTTTCTTTTAATGTACAACAGCCAGGGCCGTATTATCCATAAGGTAATGTAGGCATTTGCTAGGAGCACCGACATTTTGGGGGGCGCCGGCGACGAACAAAAACAACAAATTTTCATTTTTGATACATATCAATAAAACATTTAAAAAACCATAAATATTATTTTATTCTGTCTGATAGATTTGGTCACAGATTCGGATCGAATATGTGATTTGGCTATCGAAATCGAGAGCCGATATTTTGTTGTTTTGTTAAACACAAGACTAACAATAAGTAGTGCCAAAGGGAGAAAAATAAAGAAAGAGAAAAAAGAAAAACTTAAACATGTATTACAAATTACAAAGAAAATAGTTTATCTCCATAAAGAAACGGTATATTATAAAAACTAAAAAAAAAAAACGAAGAAATCCTCCTAGACACCCTCCATTGAAGAACGGGCATCAACTTCAATCGCTAATACTAGTGGTACTGATAATAAAACGACAAATGTTATCATTCTTAATAAAGAGTCATGTTTATTATCATCGCAAAAGTTGCAAACTGCATTCTAAGAAGAAAATGGAGAAGAACAGGAAATTGCTACTGCTTCCACTTCTAAAACTGTGACATTGATGGTTGAAGATGAATTACAAATCAGTAAATCAATACTTCAATATGGGAAACGGCCCAGCAGAGTCGCATAAAGCCGATAAAAACTTAATTATTTATTTAATTATAAAAAATCCACCACAGCAGATTATTGATGAGTTAGGTTTGACCACTTTTACGCGAAATTAATCGTTACGCGAATAAACAAATATTTTTCTCGAATTGTTTCAGTGAAGTACGTCATGGGAGAGAATAGTTGTTATATTCTGAAATGACAGGAAAAGTATTTTTTCGAAAATGACTTTCTCATCACTCAATTTAAAGAGGAAAGTAAACGATTGCATCACTTATGAGTCAAATAAATATATTTCAGATTTTTAAATGAACTTATAATTATGAATGATGACATTGTACGAAATGGTTCAAATCATTTGGAAACTGAATATTCAAACGATTTGGATTAATGTTTTGCTGAAAAATGTATTGAATTTATATATTTTGTTGAAAATATAGAAAATATCGTTAATGTTAGTATTTATCAGAGGAAAACATGTCACAACCATGTTTCCTAATGTGGAAATTTAATGAAGAACTTTTCTTACTCTACCAATAACAAATAGCGCCAGGAGAAAAATCATATTCTACTTTGAATAATGGACAAATGCCATCAGTCAAGGAGTCAATAATTTATCTGTGCTATCAAAAAATCATAATTTAACTAGTGCGCTTGATTTTACTAACATTATAAATAGTTTCGCCACTAAGAACCCTACAAAACTTATATAGAAATGTTTATACCTGAATGTTAACTATCTCCGTTTATTTTTGTTTGTTTTTGTTTGTTTATGCTAAGTATACAGTATGTTTTTTTTTTATCGTGGGCCATAGGATTTTACATGCTAAAAGTTATACCTTGTTTAATGTATATTTTATCATTTAATTTTTAAGCGATTTTTTTCGAATTCGAAATTTCGATCTCGGCCATTTTTTTTTGATGTGGCATAACTTTGCGCAAGATTTATGGATCATTTTTTCGAAAATTCTGCTGATGCAAACGTTATTATTATATCAAACGAGATCGCTACAGAACAATTATTTTCGCTTTTGGGAGCATTCGCCGACAATGGCACATATGGTTTCAGCAAGATGGTGCTACAGTCCACGCTACGCTGCTTGTAAGACAATAAACTCGTTGCGTGAACAATTTCTCAATAGCATCTTTTAAAAAAATGGTGACTCGAGATAGCTCCTGCGATCTGGTACATATCAACAAACCATAGACTCTGCCGAAAGACAACAATTGAAAATAAATTGCCAGGATTAAAAAAAAAAATTGTGATGAATTTTCTACTGGGTTGTGGATTGCTTCATAATCAAAAGTTAGTCTTGGTCATTTAACGGCCAGCCCGCCGCCGCCCCTAAATTTGCTGCCCGCCTGTACGTTCCGCCGGCCCACCATTCAATGTATCATGACTATTTAAAAGAAATTATTCTTTGATTTTTCCTGTTTGATCATCATAACTATTCACGTTTGTTACTAATCCATCTCAAAGATATTTTTGAAGTAGAGATCGAGCCACCAGACGTATATCATACATTTTCTTCTGGACAGTTCGTGCTAAGAAAATCTAACAAACTCTTTTCAGCCACCAGCATAGATCAAGCGCAAGAGCAAAACAATGCTATAGTAAAAGGAGATGGAGGTGCAGTAGGGTTAACACAGAATGCGTTGGCACTAACACGTGGGATGGTAGCTGGACCGGAAAATTGTCACTTCATACAAGAGTTTTACCATAAGTTTTAGACAAAGGTCAAAGGAAGTAATAGACGAAATCACGATAAATTTGTCACTTAGTGCTTGAAACTCATTTTATGGCACTTTGAAAGAGTTCGCAAACCCATTTAAACCCAGAATTATTGTTGATAAGGATATACATCTGTACATTTAGCTAAGTCAACTAATATTACACGGTTTCATTGAAGAATACCTGGTCAAAAGTTCCTCAACACTATTTCAGCCTTTGAAAAAGAACAAAATATTCACTACTCTAACTAAAAAAAACAAGCAAGAAAAATGAAACTTTTAGGATTTTAAAAACAGACATCCAACTGTTTTTCAGGCTCCAGAAATGCAGGACTTTTTCAAAAACGAAAATCAGCCTTTTCCACCCTAGCTATAAATATGATCTAACACATATTTTAGAGGAAATTGTTAAAGAGTGAAACCTATGATGCTGTAATTTATGATGGTGAAGTTCTTGCTAACATTATAAAGCTTAATCAGTCTTTAAAGGTGTTTAATGTTTATTACATTAACACATTTCATCCTTACGACATTGAGAGTTTTGGCTGCCATAGGAGTGATTTGATTTGGGACAGATACGAGAGGAATTCGTAAAATAAGGTTCCCTATGCTGCTGAGAAATAATGCGACGTGCTGGGATAAATGTAAAACATTGTCTTACACTGTCAAATCTCCCTCTCTCTATTCCCACTTCTTCCGCCACGCTACATCGCTCAATGCCGGCCTAGCACCCTTCGAAGACGGAGCTCCCTATCACTGTTACTGCCAGATGCGAAATTCGCGCTGTGATACGTTTTTTAAGTGCAAAGCGGATTTCACCTATTGACATTCATCGTCAGTTAATCGAAGTTTATGGGGAAAATTGCATATCTGTTCAACATGTTCGCATATGGTGCAGAGAAGTCAGTGAAGGCAGCATGGAAATTCACGATCAAGACAGGAGCGGAAGGCCTTCAGTTTCCGATGGAATTGTCGAAAAAGTTGGGACAATATTGCTTGAAGATCGGAGGATCACCATTAAGGAACTTGCTTTCCGTATTTCTGAGACTTCCAACACTACAATTCATAAGATTTTAACCGAAAAATTAGTGTGTGCACGGTGGGTACCGCGAATGCTCACAGAAAACCACAAACAGCAACGTGTCGAGTGTTCCCAGCAGCTTCTGCAACAATGTGAAGACAACAAGGAAGAATTCTTGGATTCCATTATTACAGGCGACGAAACATGGACGTATCACTTTACCACCGAAACCAAGCAGCAATCACGTGAATGGCGTCCCTCAACTTCGCCAAAGCCGAAGAAGTTTAAACAAACACAGTCTGCTGGAACAATCATGGCAACCGTTTTCTGGGACAGGAAGGGCCTGCCTTTGATCGACTTTTTGCCTCATGGAACAACAGTAAACTCCGACAGATATTGCGACACATTAAGAAAACTGAAACGTGCGATCCAGAACCGCCGGAGAGGAAGATTGTCCATTAGGCTTCTCCATGATAACGCTTGATCTCATGTCTCACATCAAACTCAAGAACTGCCGAGAGATTTTGGTTGGACTGTTGTGCCCCACGCCCCCTACAGTCCTGACCTAGCCCGAAGTTATTATCACTTATTCCCAAAATTAAAGGAACACTTGGGTGGTTTACGATTCAATACCGATGATAAAGTCAAGGAAGAGGTTACTCGATTCCTCAAAGGATTGGCGGCAGAATTCTATAACATGAGGATAGAAAAGAGGATCGTCTGCAAAAGTTAAACAGAAACGGCGATTATGTAGAAAAATAGCATAAGCTTTAAGCTTTAAAATGATGTACAACACTAAGAACAAAAATATAGCTGTCTGTTATTAAAAATCATGGGAACCTAATTTTACGAATCCCCCTCGTATATTACTCCGAGCATTAAAAGTGAAACTTGACTGTACTGTACTAGACAAGTGCTACCTCATGCCAAATTACCTACAAATTGGCAAGAATTTTTAAGAAGTTCAAATAACAAAGAAGAACTATTTTCTCTACTTGGATCATTAGCAATGAATAACATAAACAAAACCGAAGTTATTACAGGTTCAGGTAATAAAGTTGGAGGAAATATCATTGTTGTAAGTTCTTTAATTGGAGTGACTTGTCCTGGCAATGAAGAAGCAGATTAAAGGATAATACATCTCATAGATATGGTAGAAAATGGATTGAAAAATACTGTTATCCGCTCTTTAGATACGGATGTATTGTTTTTAGCAACTGCATGCTTCTTTGAACTGCCAGATAATAGCCTGGAAACAGTTTGGGTTGCATTTGTATACAGGAAAGAAATATAGATTTATTCCCGTTCATGCTATAGCTGCATCAATTGGAAAAGGCTAATGCTTTACTTTGATTTCACGCTTTCATAGACTGTGAGCGCAATTCTGGTTTCAAGCGAAAATCAAAGAAGCCAACCTGGATGACATTATTTATCTTTAAAGACGGAATTTTTATTCATATCAAAACCGAAACATCAATTACAATATATTAAATATTTTAGAAAAAATTGTAGAATTGTTGTACTCTTCAGCAATTAACATCCAAAGTGTCAATGATGCCAGACAAGAACTGTTTATGATAAAAAATTGCCCTCTTGAAAATCTGCGCCCTACAAAGGGTGCACTACAACATGTTCTACGGAGTAATTTCCAAGCAGACCAGCGTGAAACAAGGACACCTTGTTCAAATGAATGGGGTTAGCAGTTGGATGATGTATCATAAAAAATAAAATGGTCAGAGTTACCAGAAATTGCAGATACTTGTAAAGATTTAATCAAACGGATGTGCAAAATCTGTAAAAATAATGTGGATGTGAAATATCTTGCACTTTGTTATGCAACTGCAAAAACGAGTGTGGCAAGTAATATGATGAAACCTGAAATTTATAAAATATGTAACTTTAAATGTAAGAGTCAATTTTTGTAAAATCTTGTAGGGATTAATAAAAACTGATCTTTGGTATTTATTCTTCTTTAATTTTACTTTTCTTTAATGTGACTTTGCGACTCTACAATAAATCTCCTATGTTAATTTTATCCATATCTCTGATATTACAAATGAAATTGTTAACCTAAAACCAAATAAATTGACACCAAACACACACCTTTGTGCCATGGATAGTAATAATATTGCAAACAATTCCAGAGTATAACGCCATTTTGATTTTGAGCCGCCATCTTGAATCCCAAAGACTTTTCGAGATTCCTCCTCTTCTTGAATGAAATATATAGTCATAAACTATATTTTTTCCAAAGGAAATATTCTTATCACAATTTGACCCATGTAGCACCACACCATAAGTGTGATCGGTCTTAAAATTAGTACATAGAGGTATTCCCAGTGTGTACCCAGGAAGATAAAAAATGGGGGTGGTACAAAGTATTAAATCCATGTGATATTTGTTCAATAATTAGGTAATGTTATTGTAGAATTTAAAATATTTTCTTTCAACATTCTTCATTCTACATAAATTCAATTTATCATAATCAGTTTTGCGTGAACATTAATTTCATACCAACTAAGCCAGTCAAGATGCGATAATCCAATTTTCAATAATTGCATCCAACGATAGCTTCAATTTAATAACAGGTTGGAATAAAAAGGGTAGTAAAAGCATATAATCTGCATTTATTTAGCTGATGCCGTTATCCAGTTACGAGCTGGGTAATCATTTTACAGTTTCCAGGTCGGATAGCATTCGTGCAATGGCGATAATAGAAGAAACGCTTGTCCGGGTTTTATGGCCGGCAATTAAAGTGGTAAATATGAAATAAAGACGACGCGCACGAGAGCGGCGGTTATCTTCCGTTTAATAACAACCTCTGAACGGTTTTTTTAGCAAGGATTATTTAGGGGGGAAATTGCAACGGTCTAGTTCTGGGCACAAGAAGTGCACTCCGCGTGCAGTCTGGACAGTAAATTATATAACCGACCAAAGTTGCTTTTATGTGAATGTTAGGGCTATAATTTGAAGGGAGTAAATCACCATGACCCGCGGCGAACAAGCTACCGGAACGTTTTAGAACGAGGATTTTAGTGCGGTTTCCCGTTATTTTTTTTTTTTGTTGCCCGCGTTGTATTTTGTGTTTGCGTGCGTGGTTTTATTTTTATTACTTGCCTGTTGTGGCGTCTCTGTTATGAAGGAGTGGCAGTATTGGAGGCTGAAGTGGCCCTTCGGTTCCCTCGCCAAAAAGCTGAAGAGCAGCTGCTGGGGATCACACGTGGCGTACGAGATGCGCCGGAGGGCGTGGGCCATATGCACTATCTGTAAAAAAAAAAATTCATTTAAAAAGTAATCTCGTAAAGTAATTACATTTCATACTCTATTTCCTTAGATAAGTTTATTTTCTATTATTTTTGTTAATCCGTGTCATCCACTTGAAAGCTATAAATAATTCAGCATTCTATACAGGGTGTATTTGAAATAACGAACAGGCTCGTAACCACAAAGAGGATTATATTATTTTTAAACAATATTCGCAATTATTTTGTTTATAACTGTAACAAAAAGCCCGCAATTAATTATTAAAGTTAATGAGTGAAAATACGCAACATGTTTGGGGGCAGTGGTAATGTGATCTAATTTTTAAACGGCATCGGCTTTAGATATCGAATTACAACAAGCGCGTAGGAAATATCTGAGTCCTGTTTAAGCGTCAATGAACTTGAGGACTGTTTATCTTTTACAAAAAAAAATCGTTGCGATAACATTTCGGAGGCAAGAAATCGTATCTCGCGTTTTAAATAAACAAACACACATTGCATGCAAACCTAATTAAATGAGAAAAGCATCGGTTCTCAAAATGTTTAAAAAACCTCAAAAAATTAGGAAAATTAAAAAAAAAAATTCGAATAAATTTTGACGGAAATGGGTTCACAAATATTTTGTGCATGTGCCCTTAAATGCCTGTTCATTATTTCAAATACACCCTGTATACTCACTTCTGTTCGTCTCTTATTCATTGCGCAATGTAATTGTCCAATTATTCACGTCCCAGATTTTATTTATTCAATGAAATCCGTATTATGTGTCTAACAAAAAAAAGAGCATATGTGATTCATTTATCATTAAAGTATAATAGAGAACCTTTCCGGCTGTGATAAAAACACGACTAGACAGCGGCTGACATTTTTATTGTGCGACCAGACATCCCTTAGTCCTCGTCCTCTTGTTAACTGTTGAATCGAGGGCGATTTGATTCGAAGTTAAAGAAAAGGGAGAGAGGCGCGCGGTGTGAACAAGAAGATAACAATCGCGCTCTGAGGCGCACCTGGCGCTCTCTGGCAAGAATCACCTGGCGCTGGAATAATTGCATCTCCGAGACTTGGATGTATTTAATTTGGAAAGAGGTTTTTCTGTAAGGGATGAGAAATTGTGGCCTATCAATCCCAATTACCCTCGTCCGTCGCAAATCCGACGTGTAACAAACAGGGACATGGCATGACGGAAGATGATGACCGACGTATAAATCACCCCCCTTGGAGTAAGCAGTGTAATCAAGGAGGGCTATTCAGCTTTCGCACTTTAATTAAGGCGCAAACACCTGGTTGGTTAGTTGGTTGGTCTTGGATGGCTGGTGATGAGGGTGGTTATTGAGGGCTATCTGCATCAGTCTAGCGTCGGTCGGCTGTTGTTGCTTGCGCCCCGTCGACGAATTCCTCGCCCACTTTATTACGAATTCCGGCATCCACCGACCGATTAATTTGACTGACAACTGTAGAAACCCCTCTCTGCGGAGTTTAAAAATATCCACGCAACAATGAGGAACGAATGGCGGAAAGAGCTATTGCAATATGTCAGATCGTGGCGCAATCTGAAATTTCAATGGGTAGAGGAAACAATGAGGGGTTTGATTGCCTTCGGGGAGACGATTTGCGGCGATTACACCTCAGGAGGGTAATAGGAAACCGCGGGTGCTTAGGGCTCGAAGGCAGAGAAACTGGGTCGGAAATTTCTTAAGGTCCACAAAGTGGAATGAAAACTCGGGGAAAATTAGAACTAGGGGCGACGTGTGAATGAATCGCGGATCAAAAACACAGAAATGTTGAAATTAAAAAACTTCAAGAGAGTCCGCAGACGTAAGAATTACAAACGGAAATCCACTCGAGTAGATAAAACCTTTGTAGTTATTTAAATTAAAACCTTAATTTCTATAACAAATGTGAGACAGTACGTTTTTAATGACGTTTGTAAAAAGTAATCAAAGAATTAAATTTATATAAAACATTTATCCGTTCTCCTAATTATACAAATCGTTTTCAATATTAAAATTTACCAAATCAAAAATATAACATTTTGTAAAAAGTGTGTTATTCAGACTAACTGAAACTAATCTACACTGGTGGAAAAAAATGAAACACTTGAAATTCGTGAAATTTCGACCATTTTCAAACCGCCATAACTCGGCGTATTTTCAATGGATTTTGATGAATCTTTGAGAGCGAGAAACTTTGAAGTGTCTTCTTTAAAGTCATGCATGTGGACTTAAGCGTAACCCCTTCCGCCCCTTCTAGCGCCCCTGTGGAAAAAAAGTTTTTTCTGGAAACCATGTCCAAATTTGACGATGTCTACGGAGTTGGAAAAATTTTGTCGACTCGATCCACCATAAAGGCATTAAAATTGGATCAATTCCCTGTGCAGGACTTAAAGAACGAAGTTTCTACGACGATTTGGCACCAAGTTAAGGGTATTTGAAAACAAAGTGTATTTTGAGGTTTTTCGCACATAACTCAGTGACGCTTCAGTTCGCATTTTCAGTTTCATTTTTTTTTCCTTCAGTATATTTAAGCTGTAAAAAAAATACAAATAGCCAAAAGATAATCGGACGATTTTAATTTTTTAAAACTTGAACCTCCTAAAACCCATCCTGAAAATGTGTGATATATAATGTTCAAAAAGTTCCACTTATTCATTCATCTGCATCAGAGTTTCTCAGTGTAGGCGATCGACATTTAATTTGGGCGATCATCTGACAACTAGCTTTTTGTGGGGCAATGGACTTTTTGCGCGAATGAATGTAACCTGCCTGGGGAGATATCTCAAATCGCCTAAAAATTTGCAGGCAAAAGTTGCCCTCAAAATTAAAACCAAAGAAAGTATGGAAGGATCACCAAACTTAAGATTATCATTAAATATTTAAATTAAAACAAACTGTAAAAATCGCACGTTTTTTAAGTTTGAAAATTTCAAGTTCGAGATTTTCCATAACATGGAAAATGCATTGTCAGGTTTTAATGGTTTTAACATGGAAAATTCAATACAATTTAGATACCAGTTAATAAATATCATGGTGAAATCAACGCAAAACGTCAAAATTGCACGTTTTCAAAGTCAGAAGATTTAAAATCGCAATTTTGATGTATTAAATTACACAACTGTCAAACGCTTTGCCTCGTTTGGAACGTCAACATTTGGAGAATTTAGTGTAATTTTTAAATAAAGTACTAAATGTTTTACTTTCACCCTATTTCTAAATTTCATGAAATCATTTTTTAACAGAGCGTAAAATTGTGGAACATAATTTTCGCGACTTTGAAACTTTGAAATAGTTGTTTTGAAATTTATTGTACCCTTAATATATTAGCATGAAACTTTGGGACTTTCTAATTTCCTCACAAATTTGGGCAGGAGTTTTCACTTTAAAATTCTTGTTACTTTGAAATAGTGGTTTTGGAAGATTTCCATGAAACTTAGGATAAATTCTCGAGATAAACAGCTATAAAATTACCAATCAATCAAAAAATATATCGTAGCCCGTTAAGCTAGAATTTCTACTTCAAAATTTTTAAACGCTTAAAAGTTTCTTTTTTGGTAATTTTTTCCAGTTAACAGAAATAGTTTTTTTTTATTAAACTTTAGAATAGCATTCTTAATACCCACAGCTGTATAATTACCATACTTAATCTAAAAGCCCATCACCAGATGCCTCAGAATTTGTACTTCAAAATTCTTAAAATTTGGAAGTGGTAGTTTTGGTAATTTCCAGGAAAACCTCTCGGTCGATTTCAATGCAACTTTGGAATGGCATTCTGAAAACCCACATCTATAAAATTATGAATGAATCCAAAATATATTGTAGCTATAGTTTAGCTAGAATTTTCATTACAAAATTTTTAAACGCTTTTGAAATGTTCGTTTTGGTAGATTTTTACACTTTATAGGAAGATCCCTAGTTGCTTTTTTATGAAACTTTAGAATAATATTCTTCGCATCCACAGCTATATAATTACCGTTAAATCTAAAAGTACATCATCACTAGATTCTTTAAAATTTCCACTTTAAATTTTAAGAATTTAGTAGATTCCAAAACAAATTCTCCGTCGATTTTAAGGCGACTTTTTGAATACCCTCAGCTATAAAATTATGAATTGACCAAGGTTACTTTCGCTAGAATGTTCATTTTTTGATAATTTTTTAAACGGTTAAAATGGCCGTTTTATTAAATTTTCCCTAACCTCCCCCATTTTTTTTATGAAACTTCAGGACAACATTCTAGATATCCATAAAATTAGAAATTGTAAATAAATAAAAAATTCGACTGGATAATTTCCACTAAAGTTTTCTCAGAAATTTCATTTGAAAGTTCTTGAAATTTTGAAATGGCGTTTTAGGTATATTTTTATAATTCACAGTGAAACCACACGATCAGTGTAGTTTTGGGATGGCATTCCTAATACCCAATGTTATAAAATTATGAATGAATCTAAAAATAAGTCAAATTTTTCATACTACTGGTGATAGTGATATTTGTTAGGCAATTTGCCGTATATATTTGTGTATTTGTGTATATGTGCTTGTGTTTCAGATCCCCCTGAAGGGGGAGACCCCACGAGCCCCCCCCCCCCCCATCGCTCTTAAGTGGTTCTATAATTCTGTTGTGTAGTTGTTATCAAAACTAAACTTTAGTTGAGTTGCCGAAACTGCGGTCAATGAATATTGAATAAAAAGGTTTGTTTCTTCAAAAATAAGTCCGTATCATTGGAAAGATCCTCCAAGAACTACCAAGGAAAGTATTACTGTACCTAAAATAAATATTAATTGCGAAGAGCATGGTTTTTCCCTATAGCATAAAAATAGGTGGATTCGAAGTCGAGGACCGATAGAATAGCCCGCAAGAGATTTGAATGCTCAGAATTAGCTTGGAAATATTCAAAATGTTCAAGAAGAATTTCTACATGTTCGAAAAAAAACGCGCCTAGTGTTGGGGATGCGCCGTCTTGCTGAAACCATATTGTATTATTTGGAAGGTCAAGATCATTGTTGTTTGGAAAAATTGCTACAAACTCTAAATTTCGGGTTCTCACCTTCAATTGTCATTTACTTGAAAAATTTCTTATGTAAGAGGCAACATTTTTATACTTCCAGTTCGACAATGAATAGATCTTTCACAATTGAGAACAAAAACAGGGGTTACTATTTAAAAACAAAATAGATGACGTTATTACTCAAAAACAAATAACGACTGAGAATCGACTTTTATGCTAAAATGTGTATTTTGTTAGAAAATCGACCTGTTCGAGGATTTTTTTTATTTTACTGAATATATTCCATACTTTAGGCGCGCACTGTATATGTATTAACGTTACGTTTCGAAACAAAAAACAGTAAGTCGATCAACATATGTTTATTTTAATTCTGAAATAGAAATTATCTTATCAAATGCACTCCAAGCAATGATAAATGCTTATCATTTTGACAAAAATAACCTCAGTTTTGTGCTTTAAGAAACACATTTTTGGTAATTTTTGTCAAAATAATCGCGTAAAAATAAATATAAATATTAATAGTGTCCTTGTTGCATTATAGCTAAAAATTATTTGCCGAACAAATTTAATTAACAATAAGCATTTGACTTAAAACAATCAATCAAAACAACTTTTAACTAAAAACAAATCCCATGGACCATTTTCACTTTGTTACGTTGCCATAGATACATTTTAAATTTGAAATTTAATTATTAAATTAATTCAAATGTCACAGTTTGGCTGTTTGTGCTGTCGAGAAAATTAAACAACCCATTAAGTTAACTATTATAAGAAATACTATTAATGGTAGAAAGTTTGCGTGGAAAGCGTTTGTAGACTTCTACAAATATGAATTATGTAGATGACCTTACGATGAAATAATTGGCATCGATGGCAGGATTAGACTGTAAATATGCGAAAAAACCGGAAGTGAATTTAAGGAAGCTAAGCTTAAAACTAGATGGAACGTAACGAGTAAGTTGATATAAGAAAAATGGTACAAGGAGTCCGAATTGACCTATTCAAGAGTGTTGAATTTAATTACAACAAGCAAGAGGACATCTCGCGATTTCAAAAGCCAATAATAGCAGGCAAAGTCATGTAAAAGAAAGCAACTTTCAGCAGCACTAAGTTGTAATTTTAAATAAATTATTGTTGCCAATTGTGTATGATTTTATTTGTTTAATATATTTATTTCTGAATCGATTGACAAATAATTTTCTATGCGAATAACCCTCGAACACTGATGAATACTCATATATTATGGTAATTCCTCAAGCAAGCTGTCATAACTAACAGACCTCCGCCTACACCATCGGTCTGTTACCGGGCAACTTACTTTTAGGGAATTATAAAATAATTTAGTAATTATAAATATTCTGATTATTTATTTAATCTATTCCTTATTTTAAATCTGTTTACACTCTTTTCGAGCAAAATCATATATTCAAGGTTTGAATAATAGATCAGTTTGGTACTTTGGTCAGAACGAACACCATTTTTATAGTATTTAATGGTATTACATTTATAAACAATGGCCATTATTATTACTGAGTCATAAAATATTGAATACTATTATTTTTTAGTATATACTGAATCACTTACAACTGTTACCCACATGATTTACTGCACCTTCACCAGGTGAGGCATTTTGTTTCATTCACAAATAGAACATCATCGTTGTTGCAGTTGTTTCTATGGTTACTGGCAGCAATAATAGGTGTTGCCGGGTGACACTAATCCATTGCCGTAATACAGTTCGTCGATAATTTAAAATCACCAAATATTCGCGATTGACAATAAATTTACATAAAAAAATTTGAAATCACTTTTTGTGGAACCGAATAAAATGTACGTGTTTATTTAATTAACTAGGATGAACTGATAGTTTTATGGTGGAGGTCGAAACAGTCCCCGTAAATGGGGTTGATGAGGGAAATCATTAATCCAGTTCGCGGGTGAATGCGCGCCGGCGAGGATTTAGTAAATGAAAACAATTTGAATGGGCGTTAATGTATTTATGGATTTGCGTGTATAATTTTTGGCCAGGAGATAATGCGGAATTAATCCCCCATTATTTCGGCATAAATTCATTATTCAAACTGGCTCGATGTTAATCTCCACCCCCGATCGAGTCTGGAAGCGAACGAGCCTTGGATTTTCAATTGATTTTTCGTTGTATAAATTATAATCATGATTATTTACGTCTTATATAATTTTAATTTTCGAGTGTTCCTGCGCCTCTCCTTTACACCAATGATTTACTTATTTGTATATGTATTTTTCTATAGCATTAATTGTGCCCAATTATTTATTTGTACACGATGGATTATTGACAAATAAACACAGAATTTGTAAGAATTTGTTTGCGACCGGACTTAAGGCCACTGAAGAAGAACTCAGCAATGTGTATAAGTAAGTGGAAGACAATTTGAACACATCTGATATTTTTTAACTATCATTTGAAATGCAAACTTTTAATACAAGTTAGCCATGGAAAATGGAAATTTAATAACTTTAATCCGATATTATCCAAAATGGGTACCAATAACAAAATTATGTTTCCTACAAAAGTTGCTTGTTATTTAAAAGCCTTTTAAACGATACCACTTTCGACCTATCGTGCCATTTAAAAATCTGGAGTTCTTGACAAGCTCTCAGGGATGCCAACCATTTTGGTTCTTAGAATTATTAAATAAAGCTTATATTTAAAGTTTCATTTGACAGTATATAGTAATTTTTGAGATCGAGACACACAGACATTTTCCATAAATGGTCGGAACCGTCTCGAGGGACCTCAAATAGGAAATTTCCGTTGAAAGGGTCCCTACAGTTAAGATAGTCAAAATGCCTCTATACCTAGATTTTTAAATTCACCCCATACGAGGGTGTTTTAAAATGTAAAAATAAGGTTCCCATGGTCAGTGGGCTTCTCTGGGGGTTTTAAATGTTTCTTTTTCGCCAGCCTCTACCGAAACCATTTATTTCGGCCATCAAAATCGGGCCGAAACTACGATTTAGCGTATCTAGGGCCGAAAAAATTATATGCATAATCTAGACAACCTTCCGCGGAATATGAGTGGGCTATGCAAAAATCTGACAGTGACAGTTTAATGGTGCGCGATATAAAATTTCCTGAAACACTATTTTTACTCAAGGCAGGCGAAAAAATATCGAGTGTAACTCATGCCGAAATGCTTTAGCAACCCTTCACTTTTAGCAACCCTCACTCGCTCGTGTTGCTAAAGCCTATTTTCGGCCCTTGATGCACTATATACTATTTAAACATTTTTTTTTACTGACGAATGAAAAAATGAAAAATTCTGAAAAAAAATCACGAAAATAGTCAACGCAATTACCCATTTGACCAATTTTTTCCAAGGCCATTTAAGGTCTTTAAGACAAAAAAAAATTTAACCTACTAGACAATTTTGTACCCGGTGTCATTCGCATATCCCGTAAAAATCTGCTAAAATATGCATCAAGACATTTATATCATCCGCCGGACGTGAATTGCCCTCAGGACAAAAGATGATTAGGCTGTTAGCACCTGACAAAATTTTCGAGTTCCGTTCGCGAGGTCGGTGTTAGTAGAGTTCAATAATGTGGTGGAGTGTTGTTTTTGGATTATCATTTTCGAGAAAAATTTTTGAAGGATGGATGAGGGACAGTTATCGTCTTATAGACATTATTTGATGAAGGTAAGTGCACAAAGCTGAGTAATTGGAAATGTTCTCAAACAATTAATAATCTCAAGTTTACTCAAAAACCAAAGAGATTAAGAAAAAAAACGTATTCTTTATAAGTTGTTTATTTCGACATTATCTATAATCATTATTTTACATATTATTTTAATTACTACAAATATGCGCTCTTGTGGTTATTCACCTCTATACTTCTATCAGATCAAAATTTATTCCATCATTTCCCGGTGCCTTTTCTACACATAGCTGTAAGGAATATGCCTATTCTCCATTTTCTAACCATGCGCCATTTCGGAAGTAGCTTTATGTTTACTATTAAGCATTCTGTACAACTGACATTTACTTATCACTACCAACATATGGTTATTAAAACAATAAGTCGATGGCCTTCTTCCACTTAAAAATTAATTAATTCAGGAGTTTTCCTATGTAAACATTACTAGGATTTAATATAATTTAATATTAAAATTAATTTTTGCCGCTCTATATTATTCAGAGATAGTAAATCTCATATTGTTTATTATTATTTAGTAAATACAATGCGATACGCGTTCAGCTTTTATTATCGGACAATACATTTTTCATTACAATAGGTTTTAATATTTACGATCCATTGTAAATAAACAAACATGCATTCCAAATTTTTACCTGTATGCCTATAGTCATGAAAATGTATGTGGACGGCAGATAAACGGAATTATATCTGAAAGAAGAAGAGAATCGAAGTAACTGATATCCGCAGATTCGGAACGCAAACAGTTTTCGAGGGTCATTTCGGCTAAAATATTCGTGCCGCCCTTCGCCGTGTGCCGTCAAACCCACACGCGAACAACAACGGCACAAAGAAATCATTCTCGAGGGAGAGAAGGCATCTAAAGAGCAAATAATAAGCCGCCGGTATCATTCTGTCGTTTTTTTCGCTTATCACCCGCACAATGGAAACGGTCTCCTCCTGAGGGCGGACTTGCTTTTTGGCCCATTAAAGGTAAATAAGGGGAAGGTAGATACCGATGATTTCTTCATCATAACTACAGCTCGAGGGGGAGACATCATCTTACACAGTTTAGTACTCAATAATGCGGAGAATTTATATTTTTTTCTTTGTACAGTCGTTTTATAAATTCCACAAATAAAATATTAATATGGCACATATGAAACGATGTTGGCGCATCCAGTTGCCACTCTTGGCCAACGATTGAGATAGTCAAGAGACGTTGGTTAAAGTTTGATACCATTCACCGTTGGGATACAATTAATTTAATTAAAATGGCGGGGCGATCCTCTGTATCAGTGGTGAGCAAACTATTTTCATTTCCAAACCCCTCATTTTGTGTAAACATTGTCGCGACCCCTGGATAGACATTTCTTGAAAGTCAACGTAGTTAAAATGAAATTATTGCAAGGATTTACGATTAGGTTTCTGATTACAAAGAAAAAAATTAAACAAAAGATATTCATTTCTTTGTTATCTTCAGTATTTGTTTAAATGTTTTGTAATATTTTCCATTTTAAAAACCTACTTTCGGTGACCGAAATTTTAGCAAAAGCTTTTCAGTTCAAAGTTGCATGACATTTCCCGAAACAGTTTTTGAGATAAAGCGCGCACAGGCTGAAAAGAAATTTGTATTTGCATCTCAAAAACTGATGAACCCTATCAGACCTGAATTAAATATAATCGATAAAAAAAAATTGCATTTATATAAGTTGCTACGGCATACTTGAGTATATTTTTGCATATTTGCAAACAATATTATTTATATAAAAAAAGGGGTTGTACATCATGATCATGTGGTCACCAAGTCCATATTAAAAAAAAGTTTCATAAAAATAAAAATATTATACCTTTTATTTGCTTTTGCCAACAGAACTAAACATTAAATATTAAAATAAATTATTATACATATAAAAAACTTTAAAAATTAAAAACAAAATTATATTTTCAAAATTTTCTATTTAGCAAAACAATTTCGATCTTTTGATAAACTCAAATATATATTACTTTTATCACAAAAAAAATGAGATCGGCCAGAACATGAATTGCCTTTGCAGCGCATTGCGACAGACCTTGAAGTCGAGAAAATCTCGCTGTTTATTGGGTCTCACGTTATTTTTTTTCAGTATTTTCGATATTCAAACCAACTGTTTGCCAATGCCAAATTCACTGCATGTATTATTAGGCGAAGCATCCATTTTCTACATTTTATATAAATTCTATATATAACACAATCATTTGATCTAAAATATACCGCCCATTGGTTTGTTGTATAATGCTATAATTTCTGGACGTTCGACTTCGACAAATTTGTTATTTTTCTTATCACATCTTTGAACTTTACAGTTTTTGCCAATTCCTACAAAACTGGATGCAAGAACAATAGATCTATTGTCCACCCATTTAACCAAAGAAATTTAATCTTTAGTTACAATTTCCTCTGAAAATCCTCTTCCTTTTCTCAATGCATCACTGACTGTGATTATATTAGTCTTACCACATTTATTCTAATTGTACCTACCGCAAGAATATGCTTTTTTGTTAGAACATGCAACAAATGGTAAGAGGAGAAACAATTGTCATAGAAGAATTTATGACCTTTCTTTCAATTCTTTTTGATAAGTGCAAAACTACTGCAGCTCCGAGTCCAAACTTTTTTAAACTATTTTTATTTAGTTCTGTTTTTGCTCCTGTTTTTGGTATATTATGAAGTCATATGCACATCCACTTTGACCACACAAAATGAATATTTTTATCCCCCATGGGCTTGGCTTACCAGTGATGTATTGTTTTATGTTCAAATTCCCTCTAAAAGCCACTATTTGCTCAACAATGCTGACATTTCTCTAGATTTAATTTTAAACATCGTTTTCGGATTGTTTCAAAGATTGGTCGAACTTTCAACAACTTGTCTTCACAATCGTTTGGTATATGGATGACGTCATTACTCAAAAACAAATGACGACTGAAAATCGACTTCAATGCAAAAATGTGCATTTTTTTAAAGAAAATCGATCTGTTCGGGAATTTTTTCCAAAATTAAAAATATTTTATTTCGGTTTTACTGAATATATTGAGGCAATGTTAATTTTTATATGTTTTTCCCTGTAATTAGATAATTGGATATCTGCTGGAAAATAAATAAATTATTATTATTATGAAGGGAGTGTGATCTTAGCCGCTCTTTATTTTTTTTTTCAATATTTTTTTAAATATGAAATATATTACAAAAACTTTTTTTGGTCTATAATTATGAAATGATATGTTATACAGGGTGTTTGGTCTGTAACTTTGTTATGAGACACCCTATATAAATTTAAATATTTTTAGGCCATGCAGCTCACTATTATACACAACTTTTGTATAAAACATTTTTCGAAATTTTGAAAAATAAGCCCGTGATTGACCGGTCCCAGAGCTCTGAAACACCCTGTATAAAATGTGCATAATATTATAAATAATTATAGAGAATGCTGAATTGAACTAAATCTAATGATTTTTTTTCAAAATATCATTAGATTTTGAGTAAACTAACGGCAGATTATTAGAATTTGAAGTATAATTTGCCATTTTCAACTTTTTTATTTTAGGCTAAATTTTCGGTTTATAGGTTGTAATTTTCGATTTTTTTTAGGCTGCATTTTTAATTTTTTAGCCTGAATTTTCGATTTTTGGTTTAAATTTTTCTTTTTTGGCCTATGTTTTAGATTTTGTAACCTGAGTTATTAATTTTTATACACGAATGAAGAATCTACATACTTTATATATTGAGACCTGAGACTTTTTAATTTTCTACAACATTTCTATTCTAATATTAGATTTATTTACTTGATTTTATATTACTTATTTTAATTTAGACGTTCAATTTTTAGTTCAAGTTAAAATTTAACATTTACTTAAAAGATATAGTTGTGTGGGAATATTTTTTTAAATAATTTTTTGGCCTATTTTTTTAATTTTCGACCTAGATTTTGTATTTTGGCCTATATTTTAGATCTTTGGCATGTATTTTTAATTTCTTTGCTCCAATTATTTTTATTTTTGGATTTTTGGATTTTTCGTCTGAATTTTCAATTTTTTGGCCTATATCTCAGATTTTGTCTACACCATCAAATTGGAGAAAGTAATATGATGGCCACATCACCATTTTTTATTGAGGGATCGTATTCTACGGGAAAAAATACAAACTTTTTGTAGGGAACGTTTTTTTTTAATACTGTGTCATAAGAAAGTGCCTCTGTTTTTTTTATAACCAGTAATAAAGCCGTAAAAAATAAAAACCAAAATAATTTTTTTTCGGTTTTTTTTTCGACCATCTCTGTAAGTAGTCGGAATATTTTATTTTGACCTTCACAATTACGACTACCTTAATCGACTAAACAACATGAACAGGACTATTTTAAATTTCTTTATAAATTATTAAAATGTGCCTCTTGTTAACCAACTCTCTATCTCTTACAGTTACCTAGAGAGCAATACTGATGCATCGAATTTGTAACACCCTGTAGAAACCACCGTTGCAATGATTGAAGCTCAATCTTAATTGAGAACACATCCGTAACGAACGTTATATAATTAAGGCCTACTATAATACAACACACAAATAATATAAATTATAAATTTATACAACACGTGTTCGACCCATTCACGTTATTGTACATTATTGTAAATAATATTATGTCAATTATATTCACCATATTGCAATTGAAAAAAAAATGGGTTCAGTCAGTATTTTTATAGTTGCCGTATGTATTTGTACGTGTATGTGTATTTCGCATTCTTTAAATTTTGTAATAATTACTGTGTATATTGTGCATTACAAATTAGAACACTCTGTATATTTATTGTTGAAAACCTTGTATTTTGTTTCTGTATATTTTTGCACAAATCATTACTGAGTATAATTGCACGAAATAGCTTGGAACACCCTGTACATTTATTGTTGTTTCGTTTGTTCACACTTTTGCGTAGATCCTCACTGTGTTTATTGCTACTTTGAATAATGTGTATAATTAATTTTGCGATTAATTTATTACCCTTGTTGTCTGTGTGTGCGTATTTGTTTGTGTGTTTGTGTGTTTGTGTGTTGTGTGTTTGTACACATCACTTCTTCTTATGATTATAAACACGATTACTAACCAATTATTATTACACATTGTGTTGTATTGTAATCAAAAGTACTAACCTTTGCATATGTCCGGTGCATTTCGTTTCCTAATATTTGCCCGTTTTCGCTCCCTGTCGACGAACATCCGACGCCACAACTATTATTTACGATTTCTTCACTTTGCAATGTATAATCAGCGGCAATTTTTACACCGTACTCTTCTTCCGTATTTACACTACACGTTCACCTAATACACTCACGATTATATCCAAAAAATACTCGAAATTCATTGAAAATAGCGAGAGGCCACCGCGTTACAAAATGACGATGATTACTGTCGAGTGGCGGAGGGCCAGCGATACGTTTTTGTTTTCTTCGCTCTCGCCAAACTGAACAGCGGGCGTGCAAGTCGGCGGCGCGGCGGCCTGCTGCTAGTCCTCAAAACATTTGTTTATTTCTTGGTTTAATTGTAACGCTGGAGTAATTATTACGGGTGTTAATTATTGTAAATATATCGAGTGATTAACAGTGCAAGTAATGTTTGTGAATGTGGAACCGTGCTGATACTATGGACACAGATTTCACTGTTGGAAGCTGCATTTGGAAGTTTTAAGGTTAGTTGTGTTTCTTAATAATTCTCTTATTATCGCAAATTGTTCTTGACGTGTTTCCATGTTTGTGCCGTACCAACTGATTGTATTATTGTATGCTTAATGGTTACTTTTCGTACATTGGAAATAAACGGTATTATTGTTACGATGTCGCCGCTATATCTGAAATGAATTTATGTGATTAATTAATTTTAAAAATGTACGATTCGATAATTTTTCCTTATACAGTTAATCGAAAAATTAACCCTTTTGTTGCGCGAACTGGATGTATTACGCACCTTATATGCGGGGCACAGAAATACATTAAGCATGCAGGGGCGGACCGTGAAGTTTGGGGGCCCTGGGCTAACCTTAATAACCAATCCGGCTGATATTTTCTCAAAAAGAACTGCGAAATGGTTTTAATAGAAAAAAATGTCCACGTTACTTTCTCCGGTTTCATGGTTTTAAAATAATTTTATATCGTTTTTTTTTAACTAAAGGGATCTCGAAAAAGTTGTTCATTTTAGCATTTTCTACGATTCTTATTCATTCATAGGATGTTGAATTGTAACACGGGCCACAGGGATTTACATTCCATTTTTTTTGGTAATTATTTACCTATGGGGAGCACCTTCTAAGGACCCTTTAAATAGACTCATTCGACGCATTTTTGCAAGACAAACAACTTTTTCCTTAGGCAAAATCAGCACTCATTGTTTGTTAAAAAGTTATTAACAAAACAGGTTTTACCTGTTTTTCCACTGATTTTTAAAAATATTGATTTTAGAGAGAAATGTTTCAGACAAAAACCGAAGCTCCCGAAAAGCTCTATCTAACCGAACAAAACCAAACCTAACCCAACCTAACCTAATTTATTTTTAACTTGATTCTCATTGATCATATGATGAAACATGATTTAATATTTAAAAAACGATTAAATTTTAAAAAATCACTTGATATGTTTCACTTATTAAATTATTTATTCCGACTAGTTTCGGCACATTCCTTGAAAATGGCTTGCAGCAAATTACGCAAAGGGCCTGTCCCCTAGAAACATTTTCTAGTTACGAACATGTATGGATAATCAACAAATAATCATTACCTTTATGTTACATTAATATGTTGCTATTTTAATATAAATTAATTGGTAAACGTAAAAATAATAATTTGAAAAGGCAATGAAATTATCAAGTAATAAAATGGTGCTGTCGTAAAATTGTAGGTCGAGTATCAATTAGGGCGTGTAATGACCTTTTTTTCTCTGAAGCAGACGTCCAAACAAATTCGTAAATAATTGGCCCCGAGTCTCTGGGCTCTTTTTGTCATTTCGGATCGAGACCGCAATTCCTTTTAAGGGCACATAATATCCCCATTATTAGAAACCCAAGCGCAAGTCGTTAATAAATTTAATCTTGGAATTATGGAATTTATTTTCTAAATATTATGGAAACAAATGCGTGAATGCACTCAACTAGAAAGCTTTTATTTAATATGAGTATTACTTACTTTTTCATTCAAACGTAATATTTTTTTTTTACTTTCTTCATTACGAAGTACAGGAGAGATTTTTTTTAACAGAAATATTCGTTTTGAGATCCCTGGAGGAGATATCAATTTCTGGATGGTTAATGCATATCATATTGGTGTAATAATAATTGCCAAGACAAGCGGGAAGTGTTAACGGATAATGAAATTTGTATATGGTTTCAGTGACGGTTCGCGGGGTTTTTTCTGGTACGGCCGAGGAACAAGAGGTGGTAATACAGATAGGTGCGGTCACGCAGCCAGCCGTCTCTGCAACTGACCTTACCTATCTGTATTACCACCTCTTGTTCCTCGGCCATACCAGAAAAAAACCCGCGAACCGTCACTGTTGAGAACCATATATGGCAATTTGTCTAAGCCAGTGATTCTCAACGTCGGCGATATCGCAGCCTGGTGGGCGATCGACATTTAAAATTGGGCGATTATCTGAGAATCCGGTTTTGGGGAGCGATGATTATTTTACGTGGGCGCATGCATTTTGAATACCCACCTATGGAGATGGCTCAAATCACCTAAAAAATTGCGGATAAGGTGACTTAGGACTACATCTCGTGAAATTAAAACCAAATTTTATTAAACTATGCGAAGATTAAGAAACATCAAGTTTCTCATCCAAACTTTAAATTTCATGTAGGTTATTATTCGTACGTTATGTTGAAATTTTATTAAAGTTCAATGGAATTATAAATAGTATAATCAAATTTTGCACAGGGCAGAAAGACCTCAGGTCAATAGGCCGGACAGACTAACCCCTCTAGCCTCATACTGTACAAATGTTAAATTAAAGTTATGTAAGTTATGTAAGTGTCTGAATAAAGATGTTTTCTCTCTCTCAAATTTTGCAATAAGATATGTTGCAAACTACACCCACCACGTTCAATTAATTTTGCAAAATTAAAAATTATTGTTAGAGCAAAAATTTCTCAACAAATGCATGGTTTTCGAACTGCCAGTTTTGAAAAATAAGGAGCAAATAACTCGATATATCAAATCAAATTGTTGTAAAATTTGATTATATCATTTTTTCAAAAGCGTTAATTACTTGAAAATAATGCCTAAAGCAGTTTTTTCATTATTATGGTTTACAATTTCAATTCTCTTGTGTAAATTTAGAAACACGACATTCAAGAATATTATTGTGTAAATTTCAGGCATTCAGTGGATAGAAATGCGGAATTTATAGAGCAAATTCTTGAGAAACTGTATTCTTGACAATAAAATCTTGTTTCTAACACAGCCATTTTTTTAAACGTTCAGATTATTTTCTTTAGAAAATTGTAAAAACACGGCATTCAAGGTTGATTTTTGAAACTTCAAGTATATATCGAAAGAAATGTGAAAAATGTTTGCGTATCCAAATGTGTTTTTTGGCGCAGCCATTTCTGTCACTATAAATTTCGCATTCCTTTTTTTAAGTAATTACGTTATTTAAGTTTGATCTGTTAATATTTAAAACTTTTAGTTGAAGAAATGTTTACAAAGGAATTTTTGGAGAAAAAAATTCAAATTTGCCATCTAGGATGGCTATTATTGCAACTGCAATATTCGGTTTAAAGACACGTTATTTGAAATTTATGTGTCAAAATTCAAAGTATATTTCGAAAAAAATTTGGAACTTATAGAGTAATTACTTGAATAAGTGCATTTTTGGGAAACAACATTTGTTTTCTAGCACAACAATATTTAGTATTGCAAAGTTAAGATTATTTTCTTTCGACAGTTGTCAAGACAGGTTATTTAAGATTTAAACATCAAATTTTCAAGCATCTGTCAAAAAATTCTCAGAGCATATTGCATTTTTGGGCATTCAAATTAGTTTTTAGCGCGGCTATTTTCGTAACTGCTAACCTAGGGTGAATTCTTCAAAATAATTTGAAGGACACGTTATTCATTCATGGTTATACCTATCTGCTAATATTTCAGCTATCAGAAGAAGTCTAAGAGAGAAGTTTCTAAAAAGTGTATTTTTACCAAGATCACATATTTTTTTTCTGGGTAAACACATTGTTTAAGGTAATTTTGTTAAAGTTTTAAGCTTTTATGCAAAAAAAATTGCAGAGTAATTACTGGAATAACTGCATTTATAATTATAAAAATTGGTGTTCTAGGGTATTTAAGTTTGTAACTGCAAAGTTTATATATTATTCTTTCGATATTTTAAATCCAGGTTATTCAAGATGCACCTTTCAAAATTTGAAACATATCTTATACAAGAAATGAGGAAGTTATAGAACAGTTTCTGAAAAAATTGAAATATTGGGCCTCAACATTTGTCTTATAGCGCAGCCATATACACTGTGTACATAAAGTAAGGAATAAATTCGATTAAAATTCAGAGCATTTTCTTTCAGAAAAATGCTCGGACACATGTATTATTTATTTTAACCGCGCATTTTTTGAGATATAATTCAAATGTACAGGGTGTCCCAAAATTGAGATACGATCCCTAAGTTGAAATGTTCAAATGTGAACCCCCATTTTTTGTTGCATTTTTAGATTCGACGTAAAACTCTGAGTATTCCTGAGTGTCCAAGCATTTCTCTGAAAGAAAATGCCCTGAATTCTAATCTAATTTATTCGTTACTTTATGCACACAGTATATATTACTATCAAGTTTGGATGATTTTCCAGCCAATTGTAAAGTCATGTTATTAAAAGTGTATTTATCTAAATTTAAAGCATGTATTATCTAAAGAAATTTGCAATTTCCAAAGAAATTTCAAGAATGTGCATTTTTGTTATCCAAATTTGCCTTTTTATATGTTTTTTTTGTAACGGTTTTCACATGCTAATTAAGATTAATATTTTAAAATTTCAAATGTAGAATTACTAAATAATTTCTGGAGTAGCTGAATGTTTGGTCATCAAAATTTTGCTTCCAGCGCTGAGGGTTGGGATACACTTTTTTAAGTAATCATGAAGACATGTACTCAAGGTATAAGCTATGTAAAATTCTTTGAAATTTATTGAGAAATTCGAAAATTGTACTCATCGAAGTTTGTTTTCTAGTCCAACAATTTTTTAACTGTGAAGGATTTATAATCTATCGATTGTAAGGATTGTAAAATTTACAAAACAATTTCTAGGGAAACTTCATTTTCAGTTATCATAATTTATCTTTTAAAGCAGCTATTTCTTGCTGCAAAATTTAAATAATTTTGTTTAGCTAATTATAAAGATGTTATACAGGGTCGCTACAAAGTATGTAAACCCGGTTCTCACGTGAAAACGGCTAAGAGCAGAACCATCAAAATTTGGATATTTCAATTGGATAATTTTTCGAAAAAATTACGTAAAAAATCAGAAATTATTTCCACACGGACGCCATCTTGAATTTTTTTAAATGGAATTCGATTTTTTTTATTTAATAACTTTTATAGACCTTATAATTCTGATTACAACCATATACATTTTTTTGAAAATACTTGTATACTTGTTTTTCTATCGATAAACCGGACTTTTGAAAAGTATGTAAACAGCTAACCGAGTACTTTTTCTAAATTCTGCAATACCGCACATGCATGTTCTGTTTTTAAACAAAACTTAAAAAAAATATTAAACAAACAAAAAATAAAATATTAAACAATAAATTATTTTTTATTTTGCAACATATGTTCAAAGTGCTCTCCATTAGCTTCTTGGCAGTAATGAAAACGCTGGACAAAGTTTTGCAATGAACTAGTTAAAATATTAGG
Organism: Ocypus olens; assembly: GCA_910593695.2. NCBI lineage: Eukaryota > Metazoa > Arthropoda > Insecta > Coleoptera > Staphylinidae > Ocypus > Ocypus olens. Next base: position 43,198,377 of record OU343052.1, read on the forward strand.
ACGAATACTTGCAGTTTCGGTTCTTATGCGTTCTTCTAATTCTTGTATATTGTGTGGCCTGTTGTTGTAAACTCGATTTTTCAAATTTCCACACAGGAAGAAAATTGGTTCTCTCCTCCCTATCCATTTGCCGGGAAAAGTTACGTCTAAATATTCACGTACTATTAGTCCGAAATGAGCTGGTACTCCGTCTTGCTGAAACCATATGTTTTTAGCAGGAATAGCCTGATTTTCAAGTCTGGGAACAACCTGTCGTTGTAAAAGCTGTAGATATGTTTCAGATGTCAAATTGCCATTATTTACAAAAGTGCCGATAATATGCTGTCCAATTATACCACACCAAACATTATTTTTTTGTGGACGCTGCGTATGAATCTGCTCCATCCAATGAGGAGTTCTGTTTGACCAGTATCTACAGTTATGGCCGTTAACTTGTCCTTTTAAGCAGAAAGTTGATTCATCAGAAAAGAGCACATGGTTAATAAAATTGGCGTCCTGGTTTATCCCATTCATTACTGTTTCGCAAAATTCAATTCTGCGATCAAAGTCATCTTCATTCAATTCTTGCAGCAACTGAATTTTTAGGGATGATACTTTTCAATTTTCATTATTTTATGAACTGATCTCCTGCTCAGGTTGTTGTTACCAGCCAATTGCTTCACCGAAGTTTTTTAATTTTAAACTACATTTATCATAAGATTAAGTGAATTTTCTTCATTTGTAACAGTTTTTGGTCGTCCAACTTTTGGACGATTTTTAACAGTTCCAGTTTCATTAAACCTATTCTATGTTTTAAATGCAACTGACCTGGAAATAGGTGCTTGATCTGGATGATTTACGTTGAAAAGATTCGGCATAGCATCTTTTTAAAAATCTAACACTCAACCTATCGTGCCATTAAAAAAATCAAGTTACCTTTGTATTAAAAAAAAAAACAAATGAATATTAAAAAATGCAAGTAGTAGGCCTTAACGCACCCTAAACTTTTTTCAGGATATTCTGATAAACCGTTCTCAAAATATAACGCTGTTTCCATACTTTTTCAGCCCGGTTTGTCGATAAAAAGGCAAGTATTAAAAAAAAAAGTATATGGTTGTAATCAGAATTATAAGGTATATAAAAGTAGTTAAATAAAAAAAAATCGAATTCCATTTAAAAAAATTCAAGATAGCGTCCTTGTGGGAAAATCCTTAGAATAATTTTTGATTTTTTCACGCCAAATTTTTCGAGAAATTACCCCATTCAGAAATCCCAATTTTGGTGGTTCTGTTCTTAGCCGTTTTCACGTGAGAGCCGTGTTTCCATACTTTGTAGCGACCCTGTATTTATAATTCATTTGTTTCAATCAATTTTAAGGATTTGTCCAAATAAATATGAAATAAAAAAACTGCATTTTAATCGCAATAATTTGCTTCTAGCAGCTGCTAAGAAGATCGGATGCTAATTGTAAAGACACGTTTTATAAGAATAATCTTTTAAAATTTGAGCATCTCTTGAAAGAAATGGTTATCAAAATTAATTTGTTTTCTGGCGCACATATTGTTGAATTGGAGAGTTCTAATACATTTCCTAAGATAATTTGAAGCGTCTGTCGAAAGAAATGTGGAATTTCGAGCACCATTTCTGGATTATGTACAGGCCGCCATAAGTAAAAGAACACCAAGAATTTGTCGTTCAATTTTTATGAAAATTTCAGAAAATAAGTAAATAATCCACACTAAGAAATTATTAAAATTTCAACAAAAAATCATGGTAACTTTTTCTCTAATTTCAATAATGAGTTGCTCCTCCACGACTTCTTCAGCACTCAGCAACTCACCTGTGCATACTAGAAATCAAATTGAGAATATCAGCCTGAGGGATTGCATCTCAAGCTTCTTGAATTCGCATCCTAATATCAGGTAAAGTGAGTGGGGGTGGCTGGAGATGACCCAGTCTTCTGCCAATTGTATCCCACACGTGTTCAATAGGTGATAGGTCTCGAGAACGAGAAGGCCATGGAAGTAAATCAAAATTACCTAGTTCCAGGAATTCCATAGTTACCCTAGCTGTATACGGCTTTGCATTAACCTGTTGGAAAATGGGGTTTTCCAACCTTCTCAGATAGGGCATTAATGTTGGTTCTAGAACTGTGTTAATGTGGCGATTTTCGTTTAATGTTCCTGGAATGAACACAAGAGGAGACTTGTTTCCATATTTGATCGCCACTCATACCATCACTCCGCGTAAAAGAGCTATATGGCGTCCCACTGCAAACTGTAAATTTTCTCGTTCTCCTCGGCGAAGTCTAACCATTTTACGACCATCGTGGGAACACAAATAAAATCTCGATTCATCGTTAAAGATAACCTGCCTCCAATGATGGGCCCATTGTAGTCTCTCATTGCACCATACCAAAAACTAAAGTGGGCGAATAAAGAAGCGGACCTGAGAAAGTGGGCATTACATCCAAAAAGGTTGAGAAACACAGGTCTAAGCTAATGAATATTTTGGTTTAAAATTAATGATTCACCAGATATTGCAATATGGCTTTTTTGTTGTTAGCAGTTTTTCAATAAATATTTTGTTTTTGCTACAGCTCCCATCGTGATAAGTCTTTGCATATAAGAAACACAACTATAGCCCGTTCTCCGGAATCTGGCGGCTGTTGTCGTAAAAAATGGTCGGAGCTCGGTAAGTAGGGGACGTCATATATTGGACGTCGGTTGAGAAGTATTGGTGTAAAAGTGCGTATACCAATAGAAACGAAGGACAGTAGTAAATGTATGGGATGCAATTAGACGAACCACCAATACGTTTTCTTCGAGGGTGCGTCGATTCTCAGGGCGGACCGACCGTTTACGACCTTAGCCGCCAAATTCCACCGAATAGACTATAGTCAGACAGATAGAGAGAGGAAACATATTTATTCAGGCACTAACATATCTTTAAATTAAGATTTATACAATATTAGTCTGTCCGGGCTATCACCTGAGGTCTTTCTGTCAGACAGATATTATTGCCATTTTTACCCATACATTATTCGATACTCGTTAAAAATCTAAAATTGAAAGTTTTATGATTCGAAAATAATACCAGGAATTAATCTAGCGATTTTAACAGTCATATTTAAAGTTCATTGTATTTTATACACAAAAATATATTGGAAAATAATTTATTGTAAATTTAATTTAAAAGAAATATTCACCACAAACAATTTCAATTATATTAATTGTTCCACTCCAAATTATTAAATTTTCATGCATTTCACTGCAAAGCACATAAACAATTTATTCATTAAAATGAGAAACAAACAGTCCTAAATTTTGAGCGCGTTTATTCCACCACTTGTTATTTTATAATATTTAAATTAAACTACAATCACACAAACCGATGTTGCCCAAATATATTCTATATCAATTTTAATTAATTATTTAAAATCTATTTAAAACTCAGTATACTTCCGTTGGTGTGAATAGAAATCCAAAGTCCTTATTATCCACAATAAATCAGTAGCACAGGGTACTGTATCGCACGTGCCGGGTTTTCCGGCATTTCCACCGGCTGTAAACAATATTTTATATATAAACGGGGTCGCGGGGAGGAAATGGGAGTTATTGCTCTTCTACTACTTAACGACCGCGTAAAACGTGCTCGCAATAACTGCAATAAAATTAATAATTAGTTAATGGAGGAAAGTGGGAAAACGAGATGGAGAAGAAAAAATGTGGCCATCATGTTACTTTCTCCGATTTAATAGTATAATAATTATTTATATTTTCCTTTTCTTAGATATTCGAAATTTCTAGTTTTTCAATATTTCAGAAAAATAACTCCAGTGAAAATTACATTTCTATACAGTGCGCGCCTAAAGTATGGAATATATTCAGTAAAACTGAAATAAAATATTTTTTGAAAAAATCCTCGAACAGGTCGATTTTCGTTTATAAAAATACAAAATTTTGCATGAAAGTAGATTTTTACTCGTCATTTGTTTTTGAGTTATGACCTCCGCCATTTTGTTTTTAAATGGTAACCCCCTATTTTTGTTTTTGATTTTGAGAGATGTTTTCTTTGTCGAAGTGGCAGTATAAAAATGTTGCCATCTTACATTAGAAATTTTTCGAGTAAATGACAATTAAAGGTGAGAACTAGATATTTGGAGTTTTTGCAAAATGACCTTGTTCCAGCGCTTTTTTCCAAACAAAAATGATCTTAACCTTCCATATAATCATATAATACAATACGGTTTCAGCAAGACGGCGCAGGATTTTTTCCAAAAATATTTTATTTCGGTTTTACTGCATATATTCCATACTTTAAGCGCGCACTGTTATTTAAAGCTGCAGATTACAGAAATATATATTAGATTATAAAATTAATATTATATTTCTCGTAATTCTTTTTTCTGATTAAAAAAAATATTATAAATTATAGTAGTATTTTTTTTAAAGAAGCTATTTATTATTATTGGTTATTAATATTATTGTTAATGTAAATTTGATTTGTAACGTTTAAGATTACAGAAAAAAACCATTCACATTTTCAGTTTAATTTTTTTTTTCAAATATCAAAAAGTTTACTGCAAACATTTACAAACAGAAGATGCCCACTTTTTCGTTGCCATCAATATTTGTTTTTCTAATATTCCTCATGTTTAAAAAAATATCAGAAAATAAAAAAATATTAATAATAATAGGTGTTAATATTAACAATAATTTATTCATGCCAGAACTTTAAATTTTTTTATACAAGTCATAAAAGAAGACACTGAGAATTGTATATACAGGGTGTTTCAGAGCTCTGGGAACGGTGAATCACGTGCTTATTTTTCAAAATTTCAAAAAATGTTATATACAAAAGTTGTGTATAATAGTGAGAGGCTCGCCCTAAAAATATTTAAATTTATACAGGGTGTCTCATAACAAAGTTACAGACCAAACTTATGTTTTTTAAATGGAACACCCTGTATTTTTTGTTATTTTTGAATTATATGGAGCAAATAAAGGTGAGTTACTTCAATACTCCCTATACCTATTGTTTGCCGTTTTCGAAATATTTGAAGATTTGTTGAAATGCATGGTCTGGGTGAAATTTTATTTTTGCCCCAGTGATTGACGTTGAACGATTCAAATCATTTTAATTATTTGCTTGAAGGTTCGAACTATAGAGCCAACCATGATTTCATACAAAAAATTATACAGGGTGATAAAAAACCCAACTTATAAAGTTGAATAACTTCATTTTTTCAAATGGCACACCCTGTATTTAGTAACGTATTCTTAAGTAGAATCCAATTATCCAATTATTTTTGGGATTGTCAAATAAGGTTTGTATTCAATGTTTCATTTAACAATATTTAGTGGTTTTTAAGATAAAGCGCCCACAGCAGCCACAGAAACACACACACACACACATGTACAAATACGATTTTTTTTTAAATATTGTTGACAGACAGATACAGATACACAGACACCAAATTTCTTTTTCCAAAAATTGTGTAAATTGCCTCCAGGGATCTCAAAACGGAGATTTCCGTTAAATATTGTCAAGTTCACAAATACTGGTCGAGAGAAAGTAAAAATAGTAAAAAGTTACATGGTGCTTGCGTTTAAATTCATATGAAGTACGGGAAAGTATTGTGATCGTGAACATTTTATTTAACAAAATTGTCCATTTTAACAAAATAAATTAATTTTCAAATAATTATTAATAAACCTAAATGACCTTCAACGACCTTGAAAAAATTCACCCTATTTGGCATATGATTCAAAGATACATGTGATTTTTTCAGACTTTAAAACAATTTTTGGTTGTTAAAAAAAAATCAAATTATACTTTTTAAAGGGTTTCAAGGTCATATCTTGGCAAAAATTGGGTTATACATATATAACTCAAATAAAAATGATTATTACTGAAATATTTACAATAATTTCACAAAATGTTGCTGGTCAATTGTTCATTGTTATATAAAAAATGTTAAAATCTCTTAAAAATATGATACTTTCGGATTTTTAAAAACATTAGAAGATGAAAAAATCGCGTATATAGTATTTACTTACGGTAATCATATGACCAAATAAAATTTTCCACCGCTCTAAACCTTGGGGGCAAAAATATAATTTTTCAGTTTTAAACAAAAATATTACCCTAAGTAAAATTCAATGACCATGAAAAAATCACCCAATTTGGTATTTGACTCAAAAATATATGTGATTTTTTTTTTAGATTTTTTAATTAATTCTTTAATGATTGAAAACATATTTTTTGCAAAAAAAACCCTCTTTTAGGTTTTTTGGGCCGTATAGATTTTTTTATATCAGACTTACGGTTGTCTTCGTTTAAGGGCACAAATACTGATGTTTTCATATTTATTTGAAAATCCGTTTTGGGATACCCTTTAAGATGCGAAACCGACCATGGAAATCTAATTAAAAAAAATGTTTATACGGTCAACATAATTCGACTTGAATTAACCTGTTTTACAGGTTTTAAAACACTAACCTGTTCGTTCTTCCTTAGCGCCGATGTTTGCTTGTTGGAAACACATTCACACTTGGCGCACAATTTTCACACCGATACAATTGTTAAAATGTTAAAAATAAATGAAGAGCAAAACACAATAACGCGCGGTTGAATTTAACGAAGACATGGCGTCGAACTTAAAACAACTGCGCACTCACTGCCTACATAAGGCCGCGCGTGTGCATATGCACAGATGTAAACATCCAGTGCGCATGATCTTTGACCTAGATTTTTCCTAGAGCGAGGAATGAGCGAGCAAAACAAAATTACGCGCGGTTAAATTGAACGAAGAGAGCCACGACCTTAAAATGACCGCCACACACAGCCTACAGACGCCGCGAGTGTGCATGCACCGGTGTAAACGACATCACGTGATTGCCCGATCGCCTTTTGGGAACGATGTGTGCGCCTTGATGGTGACCTCAAACCGCGCAGTGCACTCTCAGAGTTAACGAAGGTGCTCGCGCTTTGTTTTGCTGTGCAAATGTTACACAATTTCTACCAATGTTTCAGTAGTTTTTAATCGAATCGGTGTGGAAATATAGTGAGGAGGTGATGAAATTAAACCATCGGTGCAAGCAATTGTTTTTCTGGGAGTTAAACATGGAGAACGGAAAAGGTTAGTGTTTTATAATAACCGCACCATCCGACAATAGAAGAAAATGTGTTTGAGAGTTATGCTGTTTAAAAATCCAAAATCACGATTTGGAAATCTTCCAACTTAAAAAAAGTGCTACTTTTGTATGATAATTTGTGTTAACCCCTTTCTGCTTAACGTGCCATATATGGAACAAAGCAGTTTGCATATATTTTTAGCTTTATTTAACGGCTAGTGGTAAAAATTTGTATTTATATATGAGGAGGTCGCGTGCAAAACCGGTTATATCCATTTTTCTAAGTTTTACAGGAGAGGACAAAAACGTATAACTCTTTGACCCTTAACAATAATTCAAAATTGTAAAAATAAATATATTTTAGTCAATGTTGTTATTGGAATGCAAATATTAACTTTACATTATGTGCAAAGGCTTTGAATTTATTGAATAAAATAAAAGGGATTTAACCGGTTTTGCTCACAAATGAATAAAAATTTAACTGAAAATAATTTTAATTAATAAAAAACAATGTGAAAAAGTTGTGAAATAAATAAAATATATTATTTATAATAAATATTAGAAAAAACAAAATATAATAAAAAAATTCTCAAATTCAATATGTGAATATGAGATATGAAGAGTTTCTTCTTCTGTTAGATAATCACAAAAAAATTTAAATCCCAAACTTTTAGATATGAGTAAGTTACTGGATATATCCGCTTTTGCACCAAAATATGGGTATAAATTTGGTCCAAAACACGCTGTTTAAATGGTGATTTATGAAGGATTTAACTGATTTTGGTGCCTAAAAAGTTCAAAAAAAACGATAGAGCTCACGAAAATTAGTAAGACAACATGTGCCGCACATTTTTTTGTAAAATATGGATATAACCGGTTTTTCACACGACCTCCTCATATATTTTAGAGACTAATAGAGTTGCCTAAAGAAAAACACAACCTATATTTTTGTAAAAAATAAATATTACATTTTTAAATATTTTTCCCAATTACTGTATCACTAAAGGTATTCATAATTATTTTTGTTTCATAAATATAAAAAATCATGCAGTAAGAGGTTAATTTCCCGAAAAAGAAAATTTTCCACATTTTAATGTAATTTTTTAATCATCAAACTCAGACAAAGCATTTGATAGTGCAATTAAAAAAAAATCAAAATCGCAATTTTAAATCTTTGCACTTTGAAAACGTGAAATTTTGACGTTTTGCATTGATTTCACGAACATATTTATTAAACCGTTTTTAAATTGCACTGAATTTTTCATTTTTTGACGTTAGAATGATCAAAATTAGGCAATGCTTTTAGCAGTTATGTTGTTTCAAAAACCAAAATCACGATTTTGAAATCTTCGAACTTTGAAAAGTGCGAATTTTGCAGTTTGTATTAAATTCGCGAAAAGAAATTGTAATCAGTTTTAAAATGTTACAAAATTTTCCGCATTTTGATATTTGAATCATCAAAATCGGACAAAGCATTTGAAAATTTAATTAAAAAAAAAAAATTAAAATTGCTTCGGACTTTGAAAACGTTCAATTTTGACGTTTTGCATTGATTTCACGAAAATACTTATTTAACCGTTTTTGAATTGCACTAAATTTTCTATTTTTTGACTTGAGAATTATCAAAATAGGACAATGCGTCTGGCGGTTATGTAGTTCAAAAACCAAAATCACGATTTTGAAATCTCCGAAGTTTTATTTGTTTTCTGTAACCACACATGTCCAACTTTTGTTTTTTTTTGTACCTTGTATCTTTTCTAAAAGTGATACGCTATTACTACTTACATAAAAAAAATATAGAAACATAATATACCTATGGAGGGACAGTATGAGGTTTTACTTCTTCTAAAAAATACGATTTTTAGACAAATGCTGTTTTTCCTAAACCCTTCAAATGAATTGTACAATTAAACTTTTGACAAATACTGAATCTTATCAATATCTAGATACGACTGGATGACGAGTTGAATTTATTTTTGACTACTAGAGATATGTGATTTCACATACCAGGTGACCCAGAAATCTGTAAAAGCCCCATAACTTATTTGCTATTTGAGATATCGACTTCTAGTTTTCTTGAACTGGTACCCACACATAGTCTACATATTTTAAAAATATGTATGTTTTTGTACAGGGTGTCCCAATATACATAACAGAACAAAGTTATGTTTTTTTTTAATGGAACACCCTATATTTTATACATTATTTTTAGAACTCTTCAGAAGCTGATAAAAATAGTATAAGATAGTATGGGTCTATTATAGACGGTTGGTTAGTTATGGGCAAATTTGTGGCAAAAACATGTACATATTGAAAACATTATTTATACACTAGAAAATTTTCCACATCATAAAGAATAATACACATCGGCTTTGGTTCTCTTTTATTGGTAATGCTATACAGGGTGTCAACATACGCAAAACAATGGATAACTTTTTTTTTTCAAATGGAACACCCTATATAAGTTGCCACCAATCTATGGCATTTTTAATTTTTTTAATATGGCATTTTCCAATGATATGCACGCATTATTGGAAAAGTCGAAAGACCTATATCGATCGAAAATTTTCCGCTCTACAACATTGGTCTCTTATTATTTTTTTAGAAAATGCATAGTTTTGGCTGAAAATCCAAAAATGAGCAGGAGGTGACAAAAGAAAAATGTTTTTTGGGATAAATCTAAAGAATCCTTAATATTTCATAATACAAATTGTATATTATTGGAAAGCTTATTAAAAATCCCATGCATTGGTGGCAAGATATATAGGGTGTTCCATTTGAAAAAAAATAGTTATCCATTATTTTGCGTATGTTGACACCCTGCATAGCAGTATGAACAAAAAAGAACCAAAGCCGATGATGTGGAAAATTCTTTAGTGTATAAAAAATGACGCTAGCATTACTATGAGCGCTTCTCCAACTTTTTCAATGTGTCCTTGTTTTTGCCACAAATTTGCCCATAACTAACCAATCGTCCATAATATACCCATATTATCTCATACTATTTTTATCAGCTTCTCAAGAGGGTTGAAAATAAAGTATAAAATACAGGGTGTTCCATTTAAAAAAAAAACATAACTTTGGTCTGTTATGTATATTGGGACACCCTGTACAAAAACATATTTTTAAAATATGTAGAATAAGTGTCGGTACCAGTTCAGGAAAACTAGAAGTCGAATCTCAAATAGCAAATAAGTTATGGGGCCCCCTGGGTCACCCGGTATATAATATTAAAATAATTTCAGTCCCAGTATCCTCGTAGGGTATCCAGCTACGGCGTACATTCATAATCTGTGTCGGTACATAAACCAAACATTTCAAGAATTTGTATTTAAAGTTGTAAGTGTTTTACTGTTATTGTATCCTCCATAGAAAATACAAATTAGAAGCAGAAGAAACATCAACTAAATGTTGTGTGGAAACAACAATTGCGTTTCATTAAAAGAACAAGTGTATGTAATTCAACTGTTGCGATTCCGAATAAGTGTAATACGGAAAGACATTTAATCACCACTCACAAAAACCTACAAAAAAACATATTCTGAGCAAAGAATTAATTTAATTAAACAGCAGAGTTTATTTACCAGAACAATTTCCCAATTAAGAAAAGCCACTTCCGTCTTATTCAAAATTGCGCACTTCACGGCAAAGAAAATTAAACCATTTGTAGAAGGTGAGAGTATTGAAAAAGCCATGTTGATAACTACCGAAACACTTTATGATGACTAAAAAAAAAAAAAACGAGAGCGATACCAGTAACTCAAAGGATCGAAATGATGGCTACTGACATTGGTTCATTGGTTCACAGTAGTATACCGATATTAAAAAAGTGTATTCTTTACATTGCAAGTAGACGAGTCCATCCACTCGTCTCAATTAGATATTAATGCAAAGATTTTTCTGAAAGAAAAAAATTCTGAAAATTCTACTTTTAAAAGAATAAAGTACAATAGGCAACGATATTTATCGAACTTTTAAAAAGTATCTGGGGGTCAATAAAATAACTTCAGAAAGCCATGTTTTTAACTGGAAAAACACTGTTTGATCACTATAAAAAAACGAAGTACGAGAGCGAGAACAATAACTCAAAGAATCGAAATGATGGCCACTGAAATTGAATCACAGTACACAGTTGTATACCGATATCAAAAAAGTGGATTCTTTGCATTGCAAGTAGATGAGTCCATCCACGTGTGGGGCACTTCTCAATTAGGTATTATTGGAAAGATGGTTTTGACGACTTCTCTGCGAAAGACAAATTTCTGAAAATTCTACTTTCAAAAGAAGGTAGTATAAGAGGTAATGATATTTATTCAACTTTTAAAAAGTATCTGGGGAAAAATAATTTAACTTCAGCAATGAAAGAAAGAAATAATATTTCAACTTGTAAAAGACCCGATATTTCCAAAATTTCCATCCTATCATTGCATTATTCACTAGAAAATGTTATTAATATCAACAGTATTGAAGTGAAAGAGTGAAAAAATCAATAATAATTCTACATCATCAACTAACTGAAAATTATTAACCGCCCCACAATATTACATCCATCTTCAGAAATAATTTTGTCCTGCTGATCAATACATATAAAACATATTTTTGCTCTTGTGTGGCTAAAGTAAATGGATTAATAGTAGAAGTGAAGTTTTGTTAAAATGTAGCAATTTCTCTCAACCGAAGTGATCCATCACGCCAAAGAAAAATTAATTCATTTAAGAGGGCAGTAAAAGTTAAACCGCGCCCGAACGACGAGCGTTTCTCATCTCGTAGAAAGCTCTAAAGGGTGTCGGGATTTTCTGTGTGGTTTGGGCACATTTATTCATAGGCGCGAACCGCATTTGTGCGTCTGGGGGGCGATCCGATCAATTCAATCTCCCTTTCGCCATCTCGTCGCATTAGCATAGCCCAATTTTACTGCGCGACGCCGCAATTTTTTTAAGTGTCCGCGGAGGGCACTCGCGAATATTAAAATTTCCATTCCACGCGCTTAATCACGAGAAGCGCTTAATTCGCATCTCTCTAGTGTTAAACAGCGCGTAACGTTACACGTTTTTGCGCCTCGGCACCTCCATCAATCACCACCGATGCTTTATAATTTTTTTTTTAGCCCGTTTCAAACAGAACGATCCGTGTAAAAGTGCAACAGATTTTTATGTTTGTTTGCACTCTATTATTTGATCGGCTCCATTTGATTCGCCCGCTGATCACAGGCCGCCCTCCAATTACTTCCCAACTGAATTTGGGATTAAATTTAATCCGGGCTCTCGTGTTTATTTATTTACTCCCGCTGGTTGGTTAATTCGATTTCTTCGATTTTTTTTTGTAATTCATTTCGCCGGACGGGGACTTCTCCGATTGCTGTGATTGATGGCGTTTGGAGAGGGTGGCCTAACCAGGAGTAATTTCCTGACGGCTGACTCGGATCCTTCCTATCGCATTTACAAATTTAACAGACACACTGGCGTGTAACAAAAGTTTCAGGATGTGGGGCGAATCCTCCCGGCGCTGTTGGAGCCATTACTGTTGAAGAGAGACTTGGTGGTCTTATTTAGTAAGGTCGGAACTTTTTCGGATTAAGTTAGGTTCCTTCATTACGCTAAATTCTACATAATTTTTCATGAACAATAACCATGTACTTAATTGTAATAGTACCTTTGAGAGCAAATAATCAAGCCTAACAGTCACAAATTCTCTACCACACGCGTGAATCTTACTCTATATTGTATGAGTTATTTAAACAAGAAAATATATGTTTTTTTTTAAGTTTTTACATTAACACGCTCGCTGCCACTGACGCGCTGGTGCGTCCAACTTTATACTTGTGTATGTGCAATCCCAATTGTAGTGGCAGCGAACGTGTTAAATGGATAAACGGAATAAGGCAAAAATGAATTTTTTATAAACAATTTTTATGTAAAAAAACCTAAATGGGTACATTATCATGCATTATGTGGTATGGAAATATTTAAAACAATTATTTTGTTTATTGAGGCTTAACTGCATTTACCGCATACTATGAGTGATTTTCCATTGCAGTTGGGTTTTGTGCACCTCTCCCTGTGTCTGTGTCTATGTAGGACGGCCAATGACCAATACGGTCTGATGTGATAGGTTTGGATGGGGTTCCAAGCACCTTCCTTTTGGAGTTTTAGGAATCGGGGGGTTTGAGGGGTGTTGATACAAGGCCGCCTCCTTTTTCTGTCTATTGTTTTGCCAGACCAACACAGATGTGAAGTGAAATTTTGAAGTCTAAGACAGAGGTATGTTCCATCATTACCTAGAATTTGCCGGGGAAGTAGCCATGCATTAACAATCACCACATCTATTATCTGACTATATCTGGAGATTCTATGTTTTTTTGCAAATTTCAAAAAACGAAAAATCGTTGTAGCTTACTTACCGTAGTCAAGGGCTCTGTTCTGGAAAATGTCCATATCAACGAAACAACTCGGTCATTATTCCATTGAATAGCATAAATAATACAACTACTTATATTACATTTTTTCAATAAATGAAAATTCATCCCTTTTTCTGGTTATATTACTCAATTAGATCGTACTGTTGCCACACTCGAGTCCCAACTTTTCTAACAAGGGGAGTATCAGATGCATAGGTCACCAATTTGATACGTCTTTGAAACACGTATGGGTCATGACAAGGGATGTAACAGGTGTAAGTAATAAGTCACGCTTCTCGGCCGTTTTTGAGGTTTTTTTTTAATATCAATGCGTTTATTTACGAGTATCTTTCACGTCAAAGAAAAGACACAGAGCGCTTGGTAGAGCGGTAAGTAGAGCGGTAATCGCGAGGTCGCTGGACCGAGTCCCGTCGGTGAAGTTTTGTTTCATTTTTTAATATTTTTTTACAAATGCATCAGTATTTAAATATGTTAATTTTAGAATTAATTATAAAAAAAATCTCGAAAACAGCTGAGAAGCGTGCCTTATAACTTTCATCTGTTATACTCATAGTGGTGAACCATGCATCTTATTCTTACTTTGTAAGTAACATAGTAGGTTTTAACTGGAGAAGTAATTATCAACAGTAATATAACGAGTGCCTATGATTTTGCTGGCAATTATTAGCGGCAGGATCACGATTGCTTGTTGCGACGAAAATCGTGATTTTCTAGAAGCTATGATCCAGACGCTAATAATTGCCTAGGAAAAATCAGTCACGAGTTAGATTCGAAAAGACTATTGGCCGAACAGAAAGTTCACATTTCATAATTTGAAAAGTTAAATTTAGTGACACCAAGTGTCAGACGTGTAATAATCTGCGCCACAATAATTGTAGTAAAAATGAGCTTACCAAGATTTTGAGAAATGCCTATGAATACCATCATTGATGAAAGCACTAATACTTCACCCGAAAATACAAACAGATCGAATTCATGAGCAAACTGCTTAAAAGTCCGGCAATAACTGACGTTGTATATGTTAAAGAAAATGATCTAACGCGTTGCTAGGCAATACCAACATGAGGGATTATCTGATTAGATACCACCCAGGGTGAATTGCCATGCATAATATGCAACGTGGTCTGTTACGCATCGTAATTAGAATTTTATTGGATCATCTGATCAACGTTATTCGATTTCATTGGTTAGTAAGTAAATGAGGGCAATTGTCGAGGTATATCTTACGGTTAACATCTGGAACTGGGTCGACATAATCGAACAATTACTCGCTGCCCAAGATCAAGTTCACCTGGCATTCAGCTTTACTGCTACAAAGTTCAAAATTTGAATAGAAACCATTTACTCCTCGCTAGAGGTGGGTGAAATTACTTTTTTTTGGTGAGTTGCCTCAGCGAAGAGAGTTCAGACTCAGTCCGGGAGTCGGTTCACGACACTCCTGTAGAAAGTAAAAAAAGTCTTCACCTTCAAAAACGAGCAAAAAAAAGTCGTTACTTTATAAAAACTTTCTGATTTAAATTGATTTCCGAATTTGCATAGGGATCACATGACTCTGCGACTCACTTCGAAGAGTTGCCTGAGTCGACTCAAACATATATTTTCTGTCCTTGAAGGAGATGATTTGTTCATCACAAGATAGGTTATCCTCAAAAGGTACTCTTTGGCAGACATTTTCTATTTGGTTCAGTACTGGCACAATCAGTATTTTTGGTAGCAAGAGATATGAAAAGAGATAGCGCTGCAGTATATGCTTGTGGAATGTTGTGTGATGAGAGACATCAAAACCAAAATTCCTATGAATTGCTCCATTTTCTTAGAGTTTCTTAGTTAGTTGTAATTGGTTTGTTTAGACAATTTTCTATGAGCTGTACAAACATGTTTGCTCACTTATGATAAATCTATGAATTCAGAATTTAGAGGGGACTTAAATTATGTAAACATATACAGGGTGTTCCATCTGAAATAGAAAAGTTAAGGTAAAGTACACATATAGACATATTTTATTCTTTAAAAACACTGTACTAAATTTCATAAAGATATATGCAAAAATGCAAATGATATATGGGGCCCATCATTTGCATTTTTTACATATACCCTTTATACCGGGTGTGGCACTTAAGACGCCTCGGACCATAGCTCCTTTACGATAAAAGTTATCGAAAAAAATCTAAGAACAAAGTGGTGCATAGTTACCGTCGCTATATTTTAAAAATATTTCTAATCATCAGTGGCGTGCCGTACTCCAGTGGCGTATCAAACTTATGTTTTTTTAAATGGAATGCCCTATTTTTTATTGCAGATTTGGAAAGTGCTCGACGAGTACTTATTTTTTTATCTAACATGTTATACCCTTCACTTTAGCGGTTTCGCTGTTATAACCCCTTCTTTCAAAATTGCGCCCCATTTTTGAGATTTTTTTGTAGAGAAACTAATTGACGCCGGCGCCTAAATTTTGAATTGAGATACAGGTTAAGACCTCGTACACCTTCACATAATTTTTCTTCGGGTAATTTATGGAAAAAAAATAATTTTTGATTGATCTTCGTATGTTGTCATTTTTTTCGAAAATTTCAAATGGCACCCCCCTAAAAAAATTACGGCGTTGTACAGCCAAAACTCTAAATTTTTCATTGGTGTAAAAAAAATTACACATTGCATAACAAAATTTCGGAGAAAAAAGGAATTTCATCGCAAATGTCGGGAAACGTTTTCCGTTCCCAAGTGTGCCATGAGAAAACAAAAGATTGGTAATTGTCAAAGTAAATTATTAGACGTCAGTAGCAGCCATAAGTCATTTTTGATAAACGTTCTAAAAATGTTCCGAACTCAAGAGGAAATGGTTGACATGATATTTATTCTTGGAGAATGTAACAAGAATTTTTTTCGATAGCTTTTATTGTGAAGGAGCTATGGTCCGAGGCGTCTTAAGTGCCACACCCGGTATATATTTTTAATAAAAATTCCACTTCCGGTTTAACCGGAAATGACCTTAACTTTTCTATTTTAAATGAAACACCCTATATATTTCTACACAATTTAATTTGTCTTTAAATTCTGAGTTTAGAGATGTATAATAAGTTACCTTTTTATTGTGAGTTTTTTTTAAATTTAAATTTAATTTAAATTTAGACGAAAAATTAAAAACCAAAGGGTCACTTTTGATACATTTATGAACTCAAAATTTAGAGAGAAATTAAATTGTGTACAAATATACAGGGTGTTCCATTTGAAATAGACAATTTAAGGTAATTTCCGGTTAAACCGGAAATAGAATTTTTATTATAATTCCACTTGCCGACCCACATTATTCTCTTAAAATGCCATACTAAATTTCAAAAAGATATATTTAAAAATAAAAAAGATATTCGGGGTCGACCAGAATTCAGTTACACCCGGTATATTTATTTACAATACTTTGAGGTAAACACTTGGACGCCACTGTCTATAGAGCGGCACATGTCCGTAAGTTTAAAGAAGCAGGCAGTCACCTATTTCCGATTGTTCTGTATTATATGCGCCATTCAATGAGTAGTCTGAAAGATTAAGTTTCCCCAAAAATAAATTTTGTAGAGGATCTCTTACAGTTTTCGAATCTTTCCATGTTATAATCCTATGTACTGACTCATTTTGAGTCATGAAATTTGAAAATGATTTTTTGCTCATCACTTTTTTCAGACATACTTTCTTTTAAAAGCGTCACTTCAAAAATCGACTCTCTTAGTCGACTCTTAATATTGAGACGACTCACAAAACAACCTCTACTCCAAACTCTTTTTCGAAA
Organism: Ocypus olens; assembly: GCA_910593695.2. Lineage (NCBI taxonomy): Eukaryota > Metazoa > Arthropoda > Insecta > Coleoptera > Staphylinidae > Ocypus > Ocypus olens. The sequence continues at coordinate 43,215,694 of OU343052.1, forward strand.
GTCGACTCGTGAAAAAGAGTTATGTGGGTTTTCGCCTACAACATTTTATATTTCACCTACTGCAAACCTTCTTTGTTCACTTGCAAAGAGTCGACTCACTTTCCCTAAAAATGTTAAACAGGCATTTCAACAAAAAATATCTCGAACAACATTAATTTCATTTCAACCATGGGTCACTTGACTACTCGACTCATTTCTATTAGTCGACTCTTGGAATCGACTCACTCATAAGTTACCTATCTCTACTCCACACTATTCCGGAAAAAATAATTTCATCAGCAAAAAATGCAAAAAATATATAAAAGAAATATTTTCTCAGATACTAATATTTTTGGTTTTTAACTCCATCTTCGTCATCTGACAGTTCAAAATCTTCACTTTCTGAATTCGTAAAATATCAGCACTTTGCGTAGCAAAAATTGTTATGTTGCCATTTGGGAACCGTGTGCAATAGAGAGTTAAAAAGTGAAAATTAAAATAGCACAACCAATGCGCGTTAATTATTAGACAGGAAATAAGACAGAGAAGGTTATTTATTAATTAAAACAAAACGGTGAAGCTATTAATTGAATCGTTCAGTTTTAAAAGATGACAAATCGCAAAATGTCAATTATTCACCAGAAAGAAAAAACTTTGGTATGGAATTGGAAGTTTTCAATTTCTGCAAATTGTTTCAAATTATACGTATCCATTAAATTTCATGCATTGAGTATGTTTACCCCTATTTGTTGGTGTATAATATTAAAAAAATCGATTTATACATGTCATGTTTTGAAACGAAATTGAAAAGAAATTATAGTTATGGAGTTATCTACACGATTCGTATTATTTACTTAATAACTAATATAATATAAAGATGGATGGTTTGTGTAGTGGGTACAGATGAGCGCTTGTGCCGGTTGCACCGCGGCCGTGTGGGTTCGATTCTCGGCCCGGACGAAAGACTTTTCTGTTTCGAGAAGTATTCGTTCGGATCCGTGGTTGTTTGTATACGTCTTTCATTACTCTAATTACTAATTTATAACTTAAAAATACATATATAAAAATTGATGATGGCTAATGGTCATAGCATCAAGGCCAGCCATAACGCCGAAAACAAAACAAAAAAATATATATAAAGATACTGAATAATCTTAGCTGTAAAATTATTAATATTATATTAATATTTTATTACCTGATAACAGCAAATTAACAAGTACAACGGTGGATTTCACAAAGGTGATAATAAAAATAATTCTGGCTTAAATGACATAACACTAGTATTATATTTTCGCCTGTGTAAACGATCTTTCAAATGGTAAATGGAATGCATAATTTGAGGACAAGTTCTACGATTACATTACACATATTTTAATTAATATTTACTCTTCTACATCGTTTGTTAAGAAACTCTTTTCCATTTCGATGTAGTTTTACCTAAAATCCTCTTCTGAGGATCTGTTTCTAATTTAAACAATAACGATTCAAAAATGTATTCGCTGACTCACAGTGACAGACAATGGAAAGAGAGTTTACACAGATGAAAATATAATACAGGCTTTCGAAAAATCTTTGTGAAATCCACCGTAAGTGTTCTACGTTTCCTGGCATACGAATAAATTGTTCTCAATCGACTGGTAGTGGCAGTCTTCTAAGAAAGTTTAGTACAGTGGTATTGGCAAAACTCCTGTGGTACGTACTCCAGGATTTTTTTACTTTCTCCGTAGGAAGCACGAGAAAATATTATGATTATGATTCTCTTCCAATTACTTGACAATCCGGAGAACTTAAAAGCTTTTGATAAAACTTTGAAGGACGTAGGTGTTTAGCTAAACCATTTAGTATATTTTTCAAACAAAATAAATATAAAAAATATTACAAAAATCTTGGTATAAACGTCCAAGATCACTTCAAAAATCCACTGTCTTAGTCGACTCTTAATAATGAGGCGACTCACAAAAAGATGTCTTTCGCCCACCTCTACTCCACACTCTTTTTCGAGAGTCGACTCGTGAAAAAGAGTTATATGTCAACTCATCACTCTTTGTAAGAAGTAAAAAATTTCTGGATAAAGTCATGAGCAAAAAAAGGTTTTCGCCTACAACATTTTATATTTCACCTACTGCAAACCTTCTTTTTCACTTGCAAAGAGTCGACTCTCTTCCCCTTAAAACTGTTGAATGAGCAAAGCAAAAAAAGGTCCTTACCAGACAAAATTTTACATTTCAACAAAAAATATCACGAACAACATTCATGACTTATTTTCAGTCAGTAATTTCAACCATGAGTCACTTGACTACTCGACTCAAACAAAATAAATATAAAAAATATTACAAAAAAACTGCACATCTTTTGTTAATAAATCCATTTCATAATAGAGATGGGCAAAGTGAGTCTATTTTGTGAACAGCTTCACAAGGTCTGACTCTCTGAAAAGAATCGTCTCGGAGAGTCAGATTTTGACTCCACTGAATAAATGACATAAAAATGTACTTTGAAAAAATAAAAAGTACCTGTAAAAAAGGTCGTCACTTTCAAAAATGTCCAATATATTATAAGTGGAGAGCTAGAAAGAAAGAAAAAAGGTCATCACTTTAAAATTTTCGATAATATTACAAAGAGTTGTCTCATCGTCAAAATATCTGTGACATGGATTGAAGGCATAGAAATAGTTCCTCGCTTTCAAAATTTCCCCCAAATAATAGATACGAATATTTTGGAAATATTTCAAACAATACACTCTGCACTGAGTCATGACTCAAACAGACCTTCATATTTTCAACTTTACCACCCGACTCACTTTACTAGTCGATTCACTCAACAGTTACCCATCTCTATAACAAAACAATATAAAAAGTTTTAATAGTTTTAGTCTATAGTTAGGAAATGATAACAGAGAAAACTTATTTAATAAGGAACAATCTCAGATTTACATAATAGGTCACCTTCGATATTTTTGCACATTATTTTCGTTATTTAAAATTGTAAATATTACATATTTTTTGAGTTGCAATTGAGATGAGTCAATGCAAAAAAAAAACACATTCACCTGATGAATATTCGAAACTAACCGTTGTGGCTGAATCAAATAAAAATATTTAAAACTAGACTAACTTCAGCAGTTCTTGACGCTAGAGATGACATGGCGGTAAAATTTTTAATGGACCAAGATATTATTTATATTTAGCATGCATTACTGCATTCCCTATTACTCAGTTCAGTTGTACATGCGAGCTGCTCTAGTATCCCTAGCTTCGTTCGTTTCTGCATTCGTGGCTTCTATTTCGTTGTTGAGGCAAGTGGTCGTTATTTTTATTCATGTCATGGTTTTAGATTCGTCGCCAGTATTTCTATTCATTGGACAAATAAATTTCTACGTCAATCTTTCTTATAATTTAAGTAGTAGGAGGATATCTATTTCCCGTATGATCTGTGTGGATTTTTCGTGACCGCTCCTCAGTAAAGGGTTTATTAGTATCTTGGTTAATACCGGATATCGCAGCCGCACCACTCATATTTTAACACGCGATAGTGATTTTCACCGGTATCGCCAGTTTTGTTAAAGATTTGAAAGGATAACTCAATAAGTAATCGATCAACGTACATATAATTACGTAGAGCGGTTTTTTTTACAGAAAGTATTAAGGGAAAAAAATTCACGATCATAATACTTAATAATTTTGCATTTTTTGCAGATGCAATTATTTTTTTCCGGAATAGTGTGGAGTAGAGATGGGTAACTTATGAGTGAGTCGATTCCAAAAGTCGACTTTTTTCATTTTTTGAGTAAGTAGTAGGAGAGATAGTTTCTAAGTTTACATAATTTTATGTGTCTTTTGAAACCCAACTAGTACGCAGTTGCTTCCATTTGTCTTTTCCATTTTTACATCATCATTTAATTTAAGAAATAAATCTAAAGATTTGTCGACTTCTGGTCCAGCTCATTCAATAAATTTAGTTTGTATTAGTTTTGTAGATTTTTAATTGGGAATTTTTAAATAAATAATTGATTAATTTGGTAGGGTTCATAATTTTAATTTTTTGTATCCTTCCAGTTTCCTTTTCATGTAATCTATCACATAGCTTGATGAAGAGATTGTGGAGAGATTTCCGATTGTCGTATGTGTATAAAAAAAAAAACAACGAGATTAATGGGACACGGTGAATCCGGGGGCATAGCCTATCAATCATTCCAGCCGCGATGTGACAAACGAATTTCACGCATTATTGGCGACGGGAAGATGAAAAACATTATTCACCGTGTATCCGATGTAGCGCGACTCCCATAACATCCCCCTAACAGGCTGGTAGAGGAAATGGGGGAACAGAGAGTAATTACGTTTTAATTTCTGTAATAAGCACACAAAAGATCTTTCATCTGATCACAAATACTTCCCGATCCTCGAGTTATGAAAAATTCCGAAGTAGAATTTACTTAATCCAATTACACATACTGCTCGAGAGCAAAGGGAGAATTTTTCCGTTTCCATCGCTCTTTGCCGTGTTCCGGGTCATTGTTGTTGTTGGTTATTAACGGAGCTAACGGAGCGCGTCTCGGGGGATGCAGGGGGTGGGTACGTACGGGCACCTTTTAGCATCCCTTTTAACACGCTTTCAGAATTATGGGGAGAGAGGAGCGCGGATTCACGAGGTCAATAGGGGAAAGTCGTGGTTAGGTCGGGACTCTCTCATTATTAAAAGCGCTCACGGACGGGGAATGAGGGAACTGTGCGTAGAGGGATTAAAGTCGCTCCATATCAATCTTTGGTAAAAAATCATCAATAGGTTGCTTACAATCTTAATATTTAAGCAGCAGTAGTGCATGTATGGGTCAAATTGATCGTAATTGATTAAAACAATATCTGGAGCCAGAGGGTATTAATTCCATCTTTTTTTTTAAATATGATGTTATCATTCGTTTTAATATATTTCTTCGCGTTTTTTTCAGTGCTGCCAAGTATTAAGTCATACCTCCATTATTAAATATATGTGTAAAGGATGTTTTAACATCCATATAGTTCGGTTTATCCCAATAATGGCTGCAATAATTATGCTCGAAAATGATAAACACAAATGGAAATTTAATGCGTCCTCCACTAAGTCCTGCGATATTTTGAAAAATATTATAGATTCATTTATTAAAACTAGCAACAATGATAGAATTCGCCACGGCGATTTTTAAGTTTTACATTCTTCCTGTTTATGATCTCTGAAGCTATTGAATCGTTTTCTCCTTATCTAGCAACAGAAGTCTAATAGAATACCTTTCGATGAGACAAAATTATATAGTTTTAAAATTGGTTAATGGCCTTGATGGGCACTTACACCCAGATGAAATCTTTCATGTTAGTAATATATAATAAAAATGTGTAGTGATTTGAATATGACGGCAGTATATCGTCCTATTCCGCTGGGGCTGGTTCTTGTGATGTCGGGCTGCAAACATTCATCACCGTTCATCTAGACATGATAACTGTCATCGGAGAGGCGCACCATTATTTATGCTTAACTGAGTCATCAATCATGACCTGTATTTATGTAATGCTCGAATTCGGACGGGATAAAAGCGAATTCCGCGATAACAACGCCATCCGCCTGCATTCGCCCCACGATTATCTCAATTTTGCTGCATCGGAATGTCGCCATCGATCATCGTAAGATCCGCGACATATAAATATTCACTGATTTCATACTAAAAGCAAGATTAGGTTCTCCATTATCGTTTTTGCAAAATTTTAATACATCCTGAGCGCTACGAATATGTCATGGATGGCAAAACTTACAATACAGTGGTCTTGACGAAGATATATCACATGTGTGCAACTGAAGAATACATATAACTTTATTTAAAATTTACAAACGCGTTTTGTAAAAATCAACAATTATTGAATTAATTTTCATCCAGACGAAAAATAGCCTGAATATATGAAATCAACTTTTTAACTTCAAGTTTTTATTAACCCTTGATAGTCACACCTCCGAAAAATGACGCAATAGTCATTCGGGGTGTGGTACACCCCATTCCTTTGAACTTCGGTCAATTAATGTTAAATTGACAAAAAACAAAAAATAACAATTTTGGATATATTTTGAACCTCTAGTTACAAGAATATGTGAATAGTTTTCGAAATCAAAAGCAAAAAGAATTCCGCAAAATATGAGTTTTTTTTGCAAAAAATACGGTAGTAATTTCAATTTTCAGCTAAAAAATAAAATAGTTTGAACCTGAAAACCTGAAATAGTATCATTCCAAGTGGAATTAATAAATTTTGCGACCTTTCCAAAAAGTATATTTATTTTCATATTCGAAGGTGGGATTTTTTACGAAAAATGGTGATGTGGCCATCATATTACTTGCACCGATTTTGATTGCATAATAGTTATTTATATTTATACTAACATGGTTTATTTTCATAGATCAGATGATACTGACGTTTAGAACGTCAAAGTTATGAATAACAAATTATACTTCCAATTCAAATACAAATACAAATACAAAATACAAAGTATATTCGAAACCTAAAAAAAAAACTAATAAATTCTTGAAAAAAGTCCTAAAAATAAGTCTTGATAAATCCTGAAAAAAATCCTGAAAAAGATTTCTGAAAAAGCCCTGGAAGAGTCCTGGTTGTAAAGTTCTAAAGAGAATACCCGAAAAACGTCTTGAATAAAACAGTCCTGAAAAAACCTGATAAAAAAAGTCGTTATAAAAAGTCCAGAAAAAGAGTCTGGAAAAAAGTGCTCTTGCAAAGAAATGTCTAGAAAAACAGGTGATTGAAAAAGTCCAGAAAACAGAGTCGTCACAAAAAAGAGGTCCTGGAAAAAGACCTGATAAAAAAGCCTGTAGAAAAGTACTGAAAAAAAAAGTTCGAAAAAAGGCCTTAAAAAGTACTGAAAGAAAGCTTGAAGAACAGTCTAGAAAAAAGTCCTAAAAAAAGCCTGCAAAGAGTCCTTACAAAGATCCTAGAAAGACCCGAAAAAAGTCGAGAAAATAGTGCTAGCAGAAATCATGAAAAAAGCCTTGATAAAAGGTATTAAAAAAATCTTGAAGAATTAATCATGGAAAACGTCTTGAAAAAATAATCTTGATGAAAAATTCTTGAACATAAGGTCCTAGGAAAAGTCGTGATAAAAAGGCCAGAAGAAAAGCTACAAAAAAGTTTGAATAAAGACCTTAAAAAGTCCTGTATAAAGCCTGTGAAATAGTCCCGAAAAAAAGTCATAAAAAAGAGTCCTGAAAGATATTTCTGAAAAATGTCCTGCAAAGAATCCTTAAGAAGGTCTTAAAAAGACCCAGAAAATAGTCGTTAAAAAAAGGCGTTAAAAGTCTTGAAAAAATAACCCTGATAAAAAATGCCTAAAAAGGTCCTGAACATAATAGTTTTTAAATAGTCTTGAAAAAAAAGGCCCCAAAAAAATTCGAAAACGAAAGGTTCTGCAACAAAAGTCCTGAGAAAAGGCCTCAAAAAAGAGTTCTGATAATAAAGTCTTGAAAAAAGTTCTGAAAAAAGCTGTAACAAAAGTTTTGAAAAAATCCCAAAAAGAGTCTTGCAAAACGCCTAAGAAAAGTCCTGAAAGTCCAAAAAAAAAATCCATATTAAAAATCCTGAAAAAAAGTCCCAAGAAAGGCCCCAAACAAAAACTTTTTAAAATAAAGTCTTGTAAAAAGAGCCCTGGAAAAAAATTCTGCAAAAGAAAAGTTCTGAAAAAACGTCGTTAAGAAAGAGCCCTGGAAATAAAGTCTTGAAAAAAGTTCTGAAAAACTCTTAACAAAAGTTTTGAAAAAATTATCCTGCAAGAAAAATCCCAGGAGTCATGGAAAAGTCATTAAAAAACGCTTGAAAAATAATCCTGAAAAAAGTCTCAAAAAGGTCCTGAACAAAAAGTTTTTAGAATAAAGTCTTGAAAAAGAGTCCTCGAAAAAAATTCTGAAAAGAAAAGTCCTGAAAAAACATCGTTAAAGAAGAGTCCTGAAAATATAGTCTTGAAGAAAAGTCCTTCAAAAGAAGTCCTAGAAAAAAGTTCTTAAAAAAGACCTAAATATTCCGGAAAACTTGTCTTACAAAAAAGATCTGAAAAATCAATCCTGAAAAAAAGTCGTGAAAAAAGTGCTGAAATTTTGATTTATACTTTCACGATATTTTTTCAATTTAAATCATATTTTAAATGTACATTGAACGTGTTGCAGTATTGGATGATTCTGACGTTTAAAACGTCAAAATTATGAAAATTATACTTCAAATTCATAAACTCAGTTTATTCAAAAACTAAAGAGATTTCGAAAAAAACTTATTCTTTATAAGTTGTTCATTTTAGCATTCTCTACAATTATTATTAACATAAATTTGATGTAACTATTATCGTTTTATAATTATAAACTAAAAATTGAAAAAAAAAAAAATTTCTTTTAGAATAAAAATGATTTTATGAAAAATGTTTTCAAGCAAAAGATGTTCGTTTCTTTGTTGTCTTCAAAGTTTGTTTAAATGTTTTTGTGATATTTTTCATATTTAAGAAAATATTGGCAAAAAACAAAAAACAGTTAAGGTAAACGCCCACTTCCGGTGTACGAAATTTTACCAAAAGCTGTTCAGTTCTTCAGATTATCAAATAAGACGGATGTTCAAAGTTTCATATCAATTGCTCTATTAGTTTTTAAGATACAGCGCGCACAGACAGACACTTACACACACACACACACAATTTTTTTTTTTCCAGAAATTGCCGAAATAGCATCTAGGGACCCCAAAACGGATATTTCCGTAAACATTTTTTTTGAAAAAAAATCACTATCACAATACTTTCTCGTACTTCGTAACGGAGAAAGTAAAAAATTATATTAGTATTTTTCTAATATAAAGTCAATTTAATGTTAAATATGAATATGAAAATATTTTTAAAACTATTATTATGAAGAAGAAAGGATATTATAATGTAAAAGACAATTATTCGATCCCAAAAGAACATTCGACGAACATAAAAATATGTGCGATGTATGTCGCACATCGAGCTCTCGCAACTGCGACATAGCATGTGGGACTTTTTGTCGCTTCTTCTGGAATAAATATCGCAGCGCTTTTGATTCGGCAATCTCGGAATAATCCACAGAGAAGAAAATGCTCAGTTTTTTTTTTCTGGCACAATGATCACACTGGGTGTCGTACACGCCATAATTTTTCACGAGTCGACAAACAGGTACCACATTAACACTGACGCGTGAGCTCAAATAATACCTATTGTGGTCCACAATAGAAGGTTCCAACTATCTGTAGATGGAGTAACATGTCCCGTTTACTTTCAATTTCAGGGCCTTATTCAAAGTCGAAAAAAGGCTGGGGTGTATCACAGCCCTAGTGACTATTAAAGGTTAAAATTAATCAACTCTTCAAAAGAAAGTCTTTATTAGAATTATTCAACTCTACAAAAGAAAGTCTTTATTAAAATGATTGAATGTAACAGATTCTAAAAAATTGATTAAATCCATTAACAATATCATAATTTTCAATTTTGTATTCTCAAATACATAATTAAAACGAAGACTTAAGTAACGCTTGAAAAAACATTTAGGTGATGAGAGAAAACCTAACATTAAGCAATTATATCGTGTTCAGCATATCTTCGCAAATTCATCTGGTTGAGGCTATCAGATGAATTCGTTACGTTGATGAAAACATCCCGCAGAATAACATTCCCTCGCATTCGCGTCATCCCCAAAACCAGGAATCGACACGTTTATGCATGCCTGACGTTTCAATCGGCATCCAATCAGCCATCTTTGTCGAGGTCTGAATGCAGTCGCCCGTAATTAACACCGTACCAACCTGTGTTTGTGCCCTCCAAAATACACAGAATAGCGAGAAATTAGCTGATAAGCTCGAAAACGTCCGCACAGGTGGTAATTACTAACTACTTTTGGGGTGTAAATAAGCTCCAGATACGATCTCTCCGAAAGGTGCGTTCCAATACTGGGCTCGGTCGGAAATGTTTATTTTTCGGGGCGATAACGAGATGTAAATTAATGGACGCTGATGTATTTGCGTTTGTAATGAGTTTTGAAAGAATTTAAATTGTTGATGTGTTGGCGTGTTGATTGTATCAATTTCTATTTCTGCTATTAATTACCAGAAAGTGTAGGAACTCTTGATGTGGTTTCTTCAAATTATATATTACAGTTATGGTGGTGTGTGGTAACGCTTATGTAAACGTTGTGGTATTTTGAGATTGATGACGACGGATGTTTGTTTCCTCTATACATATCTGATTCCCAATAATATAAGCGATCAATGTGTAAAAATTACAGCACTTTTCGGATTATAATATATGTACAAATATTTATAATATCTAATCTAATCAACACATCCGGAGGTAGAAAAATTCTTCGTGGGATAAAAACAAGCAGCGCACAGTGGCCGATTGAGCAAAACGCGGCCATCCTCGGGGAGGGAGGGTCGTTTTTCAACTTGAATTATTTAAAAAAACTAAGTACAGCATCAAGTTCCTCATACTATAGAACCTCGAAAAAAAATTGATCATTTTTGTGGTAATAACAAATATTTTGCTGCCGCGCGAATATCTTTCAGCCCAGTCAACTTATTGCCCCGCGCGGTTGACGATTTGGCCCGCCTCGCGACATTAAAAAATCATTTTCTCACGGAGTTGGTTCGATATTTGAAAAATATTGATTTCCTCTTGTAAACAAAACTTGGGGCTACATTTTAGTGGTAATTATAGGTTGGACAAGTTTGAAATACGTTTTTGCGAGTTTCGCAAAGTAAAAATTTATATTTTAAAATTATGTGAATTCATAAATTTAAAACTCATTAAATAATAATGATAATCAGTTGGTTCTTTATTTATCTGAAGCAGAAATCATTTAACTTTTACAGAAAAAAGCAATAAATACATATTTTAAACCATTACGAAAATATGTTTATTTAAACGCGCATCATTTTCGTTCAAAATTCACTTCTTGAAATTACCCATGTTTGTGAATTAATTACCCGTTAATCATAAATACCACTTCTAGACTTCGAGGTTCTAAAGTATGAGGAACTTGATGCTGTACTTAGTTCTTTAAATAATTCGCGTTTTGTCCAATCGGCCACACTGTTCGGCGTTGACTCGAAGAGAGAGAAAAAAATAAGTTCTCTTTTTCCGAATTAATATTCACAGTATTAACAATTTATTGTCCGAAATACATTCAAAAATAATTTTTTATAAATAATACCATAAGTAGTCACTTTGATTAAGAGTGGTATTCGAGAGACTATTCAATAAACCAAATCAATCAAAACAATGTAATAGACCTCTGTCTTTAAATGTCAAAAATGACAGTGACATTTAAATGTCAAATTTAAAAGTATTGCTTTTTACACAAACCGACACACTATGTATGCAGGGTTCGTCAAAATGATGATTCCCACAAAAAATTCTTGGAATCAATCATGGAAATAAAAAATGTAAAAATATACAGGGTGTTCTATTTGAAAAAGGAATGATTGCTAAATTTCCGTAATAAAATTAACAGTTTACATTTTAAAAATATATTCAAACAATAACTTGATTTCTTCTAAGAAACGTTTTTTTCTTTATTTAAAGGAAAGACGTGGATAGAACTGCGGGTTAAGGAGAGTGAATGATTAGGGAATTTTTGGCGTCGGCTACTAGGCCATCTGCCACCACCGTTGTATATATATAGTCAGAAATTAAATGAACAAAATGAATAATGATGACAACCACAACGACCATGGTCCCGAACGAATATTCCGCGGCCCCGAAATCTTTCACCCGGGCTGGGATTCGAACCCATACGGCACGCGGTGCTACCGGTACAAGCGCTTGCCTGTACCCACTAAACCAACGGGCCGGGCCGCCTTCTAAGAAACTTTTGTTTGATTTTTTTAAATTAAGGCTGGAGAATTATTTAGGTGTTCCGGTAATTTTGACGATCTCTCTATATCTCGCAGGTTGTTTAAGGATTTTGACTAATAAAATAATTATATGCGTTCGACCCGATCGTATGATAATGTAAAGTAATAAACTGAAAAATGTCATCGAAGAACTAAAATCTAAAGGTCACCCAAACTAACCATTTCACTATTATTCATTAGGGGTCCTAATAATTCAAAGAATTCAAAGAAACGAAGAAAACTTTTCGAAGTAACGAAGTTTTTGAAAATTCTCAGTTCTAAAGTTTCGAAGTTTTCGTATTTTTTAATTTAAAAACCATAAACAGTTAGGGATTTAATTTTCGAAACTTCGATCTTCGAACATTTTCTATGAATCTTCGAATCTTCTAAGGTTCGAACCTTCAACAATGAAAATCTTCGAAGAAAAATTCTAGCCCCATTATTCACCTAAGATTATCTCAAAATCTGATTCTTAAAGAAACAGAGCCATGATTAGTCCATTTTTTTACCAAAATGCCAGAGGTTCAAGCACTGTAAAAAGTACTTTTTTTTAATAGCGTAACTACGATATATTTCTAATAACTGAAGCATGTATAAAAAATCTGTTTCTAATTCAGGATTATTCCCTGATTGTAGTAATGCTTATCGATGTGACAGGCATGGCAGTGAAAGGAGAGGAGGCGTTTTAATTGCTACTAAAAAATACTTTACTAAACAAATTCAAATTCATTATCGTGGACCGCCCCGGGCGGCACATATTTTGACGTGGAATTTTTTTACTATTTCTGGCTACTTTTTACATTTTTATTATATAATTTATAATAGTAATTTAATTATAGCAGAAAAACTAAAAATACAAGTGCTTTGAGAGTGAATATTTCAATTGTTCCAAACTTATGGCTCAAAAACTGAAAAAAATTGCGACTCGAACTAATTATTTATTGCAGTGCTTTCAAAAAGAGTTGAGTAAGATGGTGATCGAATTTACGAAATATCTTAAATTTTTTTAAACTTAAAGCTGAAAAATCGAAAAACAATCGAGACTCGAATTTACTTTTTTCGCTGTAATAAAATGAGCTTGAAGAGTAGAATAAAATGGCGAGCGACTATTTGAAATTTCTTCACTAATAATGGCAGAAAAACTGAAAAAGAGTTGCTACTGGAAATATTTTTCTAGCTGTGATTACAAGAGCTTGAAGAGTAAAGTAACATGGTGGAAATTGTTCAAAACTGATGGCCCAAAAACTGAAAAACAATTGCGACTCGAATTCTTTTCTTTGCAATGCTTTCAAAAATCTATAGTGTTATAAAGTAAAAAGTAAAAAGGTGAACGAATTTTCGAAATATCTTTAATTTTGCATTCAAATTCGCATTTTCGCCATAATAAAAAGAACTTGAAGATCAGAGTAAAATCGCGAGCAAAGGGCATAGCCTTATAAGATGGTGAAAAGTCCCCCGTCCGGGATTTTGACTGGACTTAGAGCATTCGATTCGGTATCAAAAAAGACTAAGCCTCCTAAATTTTCAGCCCGTCTCTAGCGGCCACTAGCTCAGAAGAATAACTCGAGCAGGAAGTAATATTTTTACATGCAGGTTGCGGCGTTCGTAAGCACATTTATTTGCCTCAGTGTGGTATTTTTTCGGCTCGATAACCGAAAACTGTCGGCCATTTCAATTTTTGTAACGTGATTTTCAGCACGTTTCTTTTTCGCGACGGAAAATCCAAAAAGTTTTTTGGCATTTTTCATTATCTTAAACATTTTTCAAGTGCCAAAAGATACAGTCTTTGGATTTTCCGTCGCGAAAAAAAAACGTGCTGAAAATCATGATACAAATATTTAAATGGCCGCCAGTTTTCGGTTATCGAGCCGAAAGTCTGAAAAAAATACCACAACGAGGCAGATAAATCTGCTTTTCAATGCCGCAACCCGCATATAAAACTATTATTTCCAGTTTGAGTTATTCCAAAAATACTGCAAAACCGTTTTTTTTTTTGAGCTAGTGGCCGCTATAGACGGGCTGAAAATTTTGGAGGCTTAGTCTTTTTTGATACCGAATCGAATGCTCCAAGTCCGGTCTAAATTTCGGACGGTGGACTTTTCACTATCTTATAGGGCTATTTAATTTTTCAGGAGAAACACTGTAATGTAAATTGAATTAAATATTTAATTTAATTTAATTTAAAATTAATAAAAAAAAAAAATAAACACGTTTACATTTTATCATTATGTGTGCGATCTGTTTAGACAATTCTTTTTATTTATGTTCAGAAATTGTTAATAATCACTGTTGAATTTTATCAATGAAAACAATAAGTGTAATCGTATCTTATCTCTTTGGTCGTAGCAAATTGTTGAATATAAGCGTGTAAGATCTTTCAGCTTCGTCGACCTATTCATTTTAACATTTGTAAATGATGTGAGCAGCTCTATTAACTCATCGGTATTACTTTTTGCTGATGATTTATTCATTTATTAATTTAACAATTGTCATAATGTTAAATGTAATACTACATAGTATAAAAATGAAACTAAATGAATATTTAAATATGCTATACTATCACATAGCAAAATTTCATCTAACATCTAAAACGTAAATATTTTAATTAAATGTTTTTAAAGAAATACGCTATAATTTAACAGCTACATTTTCGCTTTACATAAAGTGACGGACATAGTAATTAGAAAAGAAGGATAATTATTTAACAGAATATTTCCAATTATATACTGAAGGAAAAAAAATGAAACACTTGAAATTCGTGAAATTTCGACCATTTTCAACCCGCCATAACTCGACGTATTGTCAATCGATTTTGATGAATCTTTGAGGGCGAAAAACTTTGAAGTATCTTCTTTAAAGTCATGCATCCGAAAATAAGCGTAACCCCTTCCGCCCCCTCCAGCGCCCCTGTGAATTTTTTTTTTCTGGAAACCATGTCCAACTTTGACGGTGTCTACGGAGTTGGACACATTTTTTCGGCTCGATCCACCATAAAGGCATTAAAATTTGATCAATTCCCTATTCAGGACTTAAAGAACGAAATTCCTACGACGATTTGGCACCAAGTTATGGATGTTTAAAAAAAGTGCATTTTGAGGTTTATCGCAGGTAACTCAGTGACTTTTCAACCAAATTTGATGATTCTTTCGGGAAAAAATCCCATTTTGGCTCTACTTTAAGTGAGTAAACTCAGATTGGAATGATCCCTCTTCGAACCCTTCAACCCCTGAACAAAAAAAAAACACGTTTTTAGAAAAAAACGCCCAAATTTAGCAACGTGTACAGAGTTGAAAAAAATTTGTCGACTCGATCCACCAAAAGGGCATTGAAATGTGTTCAATTACCTGCGCAGAACTCAAATAACGAAGTTCCTACGACGATTTAGCACAAAGTTCTAGGTCAAAGTTGGACATGGTTTCCTGAAAAAACATTTTTTTTCATAGGGGTCCTAGAGAGGCGTGGAAGGGGTTACGCTTAAGTTCGAATGCATGACTTTAAAGAAGATACTTCAAAGTTTTTCGCTCATAAAGATTCATCAAAATCGATTGAAAATACGCCAAGTTATGGCGGTTTGAAAATGGTCGAAATTTCACGAATATCAAGTTTTCCATTTTTTTCTTCCATGAGTGTATATTAATTATGTTATATCCTTTAAGTTTTTTTTTTTAATATTTGATGCTATCCTAACTTTCTGTTGGGTAACAATTATTATTATTATTTGAAGTCGAAACGGGACGACAAGGCTTCATGTTATTTGCGTTCAATACAAGGAGGGAAATGCAAACTGCTGCAAGCATATCCTGAGAGATGACAGATGAATTGACTTATAAATGTATTTACTTGATATCTTGAATCAAGGTACTTTAAGGTATACTCGCGAGAATTTTTTTGATTAGCCGTCAAAACGGGATATGATGGGTTTCTTGAAATGCTCGATGTCACGTGAATTACGTAGGCTGTGCAATGTAATATAAACACGACTTCTCAAACAATTGTAATTTATCGTGGAATCGACGAAGGATTTTAAAATGTATGTTGTGTTATCAGTTCTCAATGCTATTTTGTCATATATATGAGGTGGACATTTTGACATTTCTTAGCTACAAGCAGAATTAATGTTACGTCTATTTTGAATACTGATCCAGTTTGCCTTGTGTAGCTTAGCATTTTTGGATTCCGTATTAAAGACAGAAGTTTTTCATTACTATGAATCTGCTCTACAACAGCTTGATTTAAAAAGCTTCTTCATATAGCATCACAATAGTTCGGTCGGTCCACCTTCATTCATAACGTAATATTGGATAGCATTATCCAAATGGAAAATGATTCTTAAACTTCTCATATTCATATTTAATGAATGGTTGATTCATTCTCTTACTATAAAAAATATGGAGTGAGAATAAAAAATAAATTGAGGTATATATTATGTTATTATAAAAATTGTTCGTGCTGTAATGCTTTCATGATATATTGGTGTGCATGTGACATGTTTGTGTATCGAAAAATATATAAAATCAGTTCCATTAGATTTTTAACGAAAATGATTTCCCATCTGGAGGAGTCGATAGCACTGAAGGCACCCCTTATGTACACATGCACACAGCGTTTCCGTAAATAACGGGGAGGCGAGCCCATGTCACCAATAACTTATCGATTCCAGCTACGAACCCCGCAGCCTGCACACCTCCTTCGAGCGCCACTTTATTATTTATAAAAGAGTGTGTTTTCTGTGCAAACATTTTCCTCCAGGAATTAACAGCGGAAATACATTTACCCAGCCATGACAAACATACGTGATACCTATTTTATATAGAAAACATAGCTGTGTTTATTGGCATGATGGTTCCATAAAACTACGTACATTCTGGTGCAGCACTTCTAACGAAGAATAGCGAGAATAAATCTTGACCGTCATTTCTGTGGTACCGTTGACAAATCTCTTTTTAGTAACCGAACATGGCCATGGCTACGAAATAAAAGTTGGCAATACCGATAAAAATATAAGTTGGCAATAGTGTAGCTAATCACGAAGCATGAATCAACAAGTCCCTGCTCGGGCGCGCCAAAATTGTAACAAGAGAGACATCTTCGGATCTTCTATTTCTATCATTATTGGAGGCTATCAAGTTTTCCTAGATTATAAATTGATTTTAAATCCTGAAAATCCAGAAAGGTAAATTTAGCGCGAAACTGAGTAAACGCAATGTTTTTTCTTTAAAAGAATGTACATCACGGCGAGAGTTAGATCAAGATACTATAACTAGCTTACAGGTTGCAAAGATGAAGAGGTTTATTTTAACTTTATTTTTAATTCTCTTTTCTAAAATTAGGGAAAGATATTCGATCCCCGTAACAAACGTATTTTTGACATGGAAAAATTAGGCTTGGAGTTGTTGATGGTTGCACACGTAATTTTTTGTTAGAAGAACATAGCATAAAAGTGTGGAAGTTAGCTTATGAAGATGATGTGGTAGTATTTGCGATAACAGTTAATGAGATGAGAGATGTTAAAGAACGACTGGAGAGAAATAAAAAAAAGATGGTAGACTGTGAATTCAAGTAAAACGAAATGATTGATATGCAAGAAGAAAAAGATTGGAAGAAGTGCTGATCTTGGATGTGTATTTAACAAAACATTGAACGTTTGCAGAAAACATGAGTATTAGATGAGAATGTGAGTATGCAAATTGTGTGGTAGGATGCATGTGTGAGGTCAATAATTTTATATTATGCGGAAGTGTCGGGGGTGACTAAGCACTACGTGGTTTTGAGGTTTGGAGGAGTGTTAAACTATATTATTGGAGAGGGCGGTGGCAAAAAGGCTCGTGAAGTTTGAGAGAAAGGAGGTGTTCGGTGAGCATGAGAAATGGTGAGGGAATTAGGTAGGTGAACGAGAAAAACAAGCTGTATGTGAGCAATCGATGGTCGGTAGAGTTATTTAAGGATCAAGAAGCTCGTAGGGTAAAAATAAAGAAGGAAGTAGCGTATAGGCTTCGAGAGGTTGCAGGTGATGCGAGATCTAGGGGGCTTCTAAGGGGGAAGGGAGTCAACTCATATTCAAAAAAATTTAATGAAAAATAGAATAACACAAAATTAACATTTACTTTTTAAATGCTACTACTGACATTTTTGTAAAGTTGACGGCAGATTAAAAAAATCTATTATATTAATATTAAATTAAAGGAAGGTGAACCTGGCTGAAAATGGTCGGAAGACAGAGAATTTGTGTTTCTTTTTTGAGTTAAAAGAAAATTCTGTTTCATAATTTCAACATCTCCATGACGAAGAGGTGCGGACGGTAGCTTTAATTAACGAAAAATTACCTTATATATTACTACATTGGTCCTGTCTGAATGCCCTAGCTGGCTACGCTAACTCCCATAATTCGCGTTCCCCAGCCCGAATTCTTATCAACAAACCTTCCCTTAAATTAAAAAGAAAAAAATAATAATAATCTGTTGTTGCAGAATGGCCATGTGGCCGACGGTAATTGTTCCATTAATATACTCCCTTTAACCCGAAATTTCTTTCAACATCCTTCCAGTATTAAAAGATCTATCGCACATATATACAGGGTTGGGCAGCCAAACGGCACTATTTAAAGGTATTCAAAAAAGCAGTCGGAAACATTTTTGTTTTCATATATTCCAACGTATCTTAAGAACATAAATGGAAATTATTGTACCAGCCAAAAAACGATTCTCCAGTAAGATGTACACATTTTCTGAGTCTCATACTGAAATTCTCACTGGCATGTCGTAGTACCGTCGGTGTTATTGCACATACTTCTTCTTCAATCCGCACTTTTAAGTCCTGTATTGTTGCTAAACTAGTCTCAAAAAACTTCGATATACTTCCCATAAAAAAAAAATCACAAAAGCTCAGGTCTGGCGATCGTGGCGGCCACTAAATATCCCTCTAATGAGTTGTTTAGGGAAAAGGTCTTTAAGAAAGTCCATGCCACCCTTGTTGTATGAATAGTTGCTCCATCTTGTTGGAAATAAAGGTTGTTATTTACAGAAAATCGTTGAAGTTTTGGAATGAGGATCATTTTCATTTCAATTCGAATTCGAGGAGATCACACACCAGACTTTGCACTCAGTTTGGCCGTATGGAGAGGCCATGAAGTTCTTAAGGATTGGCAGCACCTTAAACGAAAATTATGTTTATTTACATATATACTGAGGTGGAAATGTGCCTCGTCGCTAATCCATAGGTTATGGATGACCTGTGTGCTCAGAGAAGCTAAGAGAAGCTAAAGCGAATAGGATAATCTCTAGGGTTCAAAGCTTGCACTAATTGAATTTTATATGGATGCATGTGTAATTCATCATGCAAAATTCTTCTTACTATTTGAGTTGAAAGTCCTAGAGTAAAGCTGTGCTACTTGGTAGATCTTCGAGAGCTTCCTGTAATCGCTACTCGTACAGATCTCTCATTTTCGGGTGTCCGAACAGTTCTTATACTACCACCTCTTCTTCTTCTTTGTCCCGCTGTTATTAAGTTGTTTGCCCAAACATAAATGGATTTCCTGCTTGGAACATAAGCACAAGGTGGAGGATGGAAGGAACTTGCGTTGTACATCATAAAAAAAATTGTGGGACTTCCAGGAACCGATACGCAAAATGACTTTTTTCGTAAATAGTGCTTAAATCGACTGGAAACGCCTAAAAAACGATTGAATTTAATTCGCAGATACGCAAAATGACTTTAGTCGTGGAAATGGAAAACGCCTAAATAACGATTAAATTTTTTTTTCTTCAAAAAATGTTTCCTATTTTTTTCAATTCCGAACACTATTTGTCTATAAAAAAAAATGGAAAAATTGGTTGGCTACTTTGTCCAATGGATCTAAATATTTTTCACAAATATAACACTCAACCTCAGAATTAAATAAATAACCTAGACTTAGGGTAACAACACACTACTCGCGATCCGCAATGGTTGGCGGTTGGGCGGCTATCAATTTGTGTACAAATATATAAGAGACACCGTTGTTACCCTTAATTTTGACATTGAAATGATCGGTTCAATAGTATATTATATACGGAGTCGGAAAAAACTGCATTACGGCCGAGGGCATAGATTGCAAACTACTTATTATCTTAATACGCAGTAACAGCGAGATCTCGCTGTTCACCAGGCCAACCATTCATTTTTAAAAACTTCCAAATGTGTATAACGTTAAATTCACTCTCTACTTCCTCCACCATATCCGCACACACTATTTAAACTTTGTTAAATAGTGCGGTTTGACTGCCCAACCTTGTTTATTACAAGTAGTTGGTATGGTATCAATCTGAATTAAGTATCTGATTGTGAGTGCATTGCCTTATAAAGTAAACTGAACTATTGATCTCAAATCAGTTTTCGAACCATCAGAACTGTAAACTGATTAATGAGGCACTGATGTGAAAATTTATATTTTAATTTAGTTAAGTTATTTATTATTCGCCTTTTTAAATATACATTCAAAATTTTACTAAGATAATTATATAGACTTTAAATGCTGTTTGAAGTTAACTAAGGTACTACCAACAAAGTTGAAATTCGGAAGATGTTTCAAACAGTTACAAAAGTCTATATATCTATATTGTGTGAGCCAAAAAATTTTGTTTCAGAGTTGGCTGTGAGATAAATGAGGTATGTTCCATATTATTACGTTATGAGACTACTCAGCCATGGCCAACCCCGCAACAAAATTATGTGGCTCACACCTTATAATGGGCTATTACTAACGCCCTTAACAACCCTTAATATTACTAACGCTGTAATTAGTCCTATCCCACGGTAACCGAAATAGAAGAATAATTCTAGTGGTGACCGTAGCACGATAAACATAAAAAAATCAAAAACTATCAATATGCTTATACTTGAAATAATTTTGTATTACAAAATGGGGTCACTTTAGACTTGTAAGCACGTGTTTTGTAATTTCAATATATAGAATATATATTAACATGCGTGGTGAGACAATTGTAGCCAAAGCAAACTAAATTTGAAAATCAAATATACGTTATTATTATTATATATTCTTAAATAGTAGAAACCCATCCCAGGTTTACGTTTACGTTGATTCTCTAGTGCTTCTTAAATATCTATTATTGGGAAAATTGATAAATTTGTAACATTTCTATACTTTCCAAATTTCTGAAAAAGCGTAATATAAAGCTAGATTGGGAGATGAAACAGAATTTTATTTAATAAAAATGCCCTTTGTTTTCCAGACTGTATTATTTAATAGTTAATTGCATTTTTTTCTTTACAACCAATCTAATCTTACAGGTAAATAAAATTGAAAATCTGTTGCAGAGGCATTAAGTAAATTAAATAAAGACAAAAAGTAGCCTGAATATTTGAATATTCAATCAGTTCCTAACGCTGCAAAATTAAATCTAAGTCTTAGTAAAAGTTAATTTTGCGGAGTTACGAACAGGTTGAATATTCGTATATTTAGGCTACTTTTCGTCTTTATTTAATTTAATCTTATAGACTTTGTGTAAGTTGATGTTTTTGAATATTAAGGCTACGTGTAGAGAGATTAATTATGATTATATGTTAATAGATTTCACCTAACATCAGTGGCATGCCAGTATAATTTGAACAAGTTGTGATAACAAAATTGTTTAACCACCTGTGATATAAAAGGTATCTCGAGGGTTCCAAAAATATCTCTCATTGACATACGGGAGAGTACGGCTGCTCCTAATTACTCGTATTCTAGGGGAAAACAAGTATCAACAGGGTGCACCCTCTATAAGAACGGCTGTCCAAATCACGACATAATAATTCGCGTCACGTACGGCGCACGTAATTTATAAGTTTTCTCCAAATATATTTGCAAAGAATGTAATGTAATACTCAAATAGGGTGACCACATCGACGCCGTTATAACTCGGGACATGGCGAACTGAACATCGAGAAAGTCGAAAGAAAAATTGCTATTTAAGTACACATATTTTTTACACATGCTACACATCTTATGAATAAATATTAATTTAAAATAATATTAATTACATTATCACTTTACAAATTTTGAAGCAAATTCTTTCCGGTAAATAACCTCAACAACTATTGATTTTTGATTTCGCTTGTATTTCTGAATAGTATTTACAGGCTGCAATAACTTAAGTTTCTCCTTCTATACAATAAGACAGTTTTACACATACCCATATTAAAATTGTATGAAATTATTGCATTTATACTGTAAGAATAGGATAAAAATTTAAATGATACATTTTTACAATTCGAGATGCGACGTTTGCAAAAATGCGTTTTGGGGCATGCGGACATCGAACTAAGAATGACGACAAATTTCGAAAAAATCTGTATCCTCATAACACCAAACCAACTATTAAATTAAGTAGTCGTGTATTGCCCGAAACTCGTTAATTATTTTGTGTTATTTTGCAATCTATTGTTGAATCTCATTAATTGGTAGCGTTTTAATCCCGAAGATTAATTTTAAATTAAATTTCGCCGAAAATCGAAATATCAATTTTAAATCCGACTTTTATTACTTAAGTTTTTATCAGATTGTGCCCTGGAAGCCCACTCTCCATCCGTTAGGAGAAGTTAATTAATATCAACTTAAATCCGGACCGGGGGGATAAAATATGGGAGAAATCGATCTTGAAAAGTTCCCATATTAATCACGCCCCATTGTTCCGTTCCAGATACCTTAATACGAGTTTAATTAAAATTTCCAGGCAGTGGAAATTGCCAACTCGCCCTCCACACTCACTCAAATATGAAATCGCAGCGTTTAATATACTCATTATCTAATGGGAATCATTACGTTCCCTCCATTCCTTGGGGGCGATTGCGTTACGACGACGTCCTTATTAATTAGGCCCTCGTAACTAGTAAATCATGCGGATTTCATTGTGATAGGGGAGAAAACGGGGGCGTTTTAGGGCACTGGGTGCTCATTCTTAATCCTGGTGGATGGTATGCAGGTATGCCGAGGGGCCGCCGCCCCCATTGTGTCGCGTCGATAATTCAGGCGACGCACGGTGAAATACAGCGGAGCCGCTTGAAATATGCTTTCGGGAGTAACAGGTGTCTGCGGCGCGACGTGCCGCCCCCATGAATCACGATTATTACATTCATCATCATAATCTTATTACAACAATCGGACAGTGGAGCGCTAATAAATTCATTTACGCAGGAGCCGCCGCCGCTCCTCATTTTTATTTTAAACGCTCGCCGCTTATCGGACACCAAGTCGTTTCGGGCGAGCGCGTCGCGACGCCAGTTTATCTCTTTACACGTTTGCATGTTGGATAAAATGAATGGTGTACTTGAAATAATCATAAATTTATTACGCTACATCCAAAGTTAAAATAATTCAACTAATCAAATGACTGGTATCTGCTTATTCAAGATGGTAAATCAATAATACTATTTTAAATATTGTTTCAACGCATAAATATTTCGCGCTTTCCCCAACTTATATAAGATCTCATAAACCCACATTTTACGGATTAATATGTTTCACATTGCAAATATTTAAATATTTAAATGCTCTGGTTTTAGAATACAAATGCGACAAATTTTCGGATGAGTTAGGGGGCACAAAGACGATTCGGAGTCATAACAGCAGGGTCGGAAATACCTTCTTTGTGCGGTAGAGGGCGTTGTATGGGAGCAGGACAGCACAATGTTCCTGCAGGAAACCAGCATTTGAGAACCGAGTGCAGGGGTTGTAGGATGGCCGAATACAGAAACGGTGAATTGGTCAAAAGCAAAAGTGTATGAGACCCCTGTTGAATCAGTTGAACACCTTCTCGCTCGCATCTATGTAGCCACTGATGAGGGTTTTGATGAAGTACAGATTTGAAGCCTGTGTAAGAGTTTATGGTCAATTTCGAACACATTCTGTAGCATGTGTTCATGAAACAGTGGATTTTCACCTGCTGTTTGTATAAGGTGCCGTGGGTTCAAGGTCCACACTCAGCAGAGGCTTTTATAAACGAAAATTGCCCTCATTTCCTATTTTAACCAATGGAATCGAATAATGTTGATGACATTATCCAATAAAATTATAATTACGATGCGTAACAGACCACGGTGAATTTTATGCATGGCAATTCACCCTGGGTGGCAGTGCCGGCGCCAAGGTTTACGCCGCTACAGGCGAAATGTATTTTTTTCGCATCTTATTAAATAATATAAATGTTTTTAAATTGTTTTTGATTGAGAAAGTTGTCCATTATTCGGCCGAATCATTTTATTCACAGGTGACGTCCAATCAAATGATAGCATTTTCATTACCCAACAGGTGGCGTCCAATCAAATGATAGCGGTTTCATTGCCCAACAGTTTAGTTGTTACTATGGTTACGATACGTTTTTTGTCAGCAAACTGCCAAATAGAAAAATTATTCGTTATAATTTAATACAAACGGAAAAATGTTTAGGTAATTACTTAATATGATGCGAAAAAGTATAGTATTAAACTCGTGACAAGTTGGTATTGCTTATATTGCCACTCGGGTGAATTGCAAACTTCACCCTCGTGGCAATGGCCAACTTTCTCACTCGTTTAATAATATACTATTCCGCCCTAACCTAAACAAAGTTTTGCGAAATAGTATATAGTGAATCAAGGGCCGAAAATAGGCTTTAGCAACCCGCCGCTTTTACCAACACAAGCGAAGCGCGCGAGGGTTGCTAAAAGTGAAGGGTTCGCTGAACACGAATTTGAGGTCAGATTTAAATAATTCAAAATGGCAGATCCAATATGGCGAATCAAAAAAGTGAAATATTTATCACTTGTATTGAAACTTTGAAAACAAGGGTTTTTGGGGTCGCTGAACACAAATTTGGGATCAAATTTGAAAACTTCAAAATGGCGGATCCAATATGGCGGCAAAAAAGTGATCTTAATCAATTTTTATGAAACTTTGAATATAGTGGTTTTTAAGCCCGTTGACGTGCTTACCAAGTCCGAATCAGTTTCGGAAGTGTATTAATTTCCTTTGAACTGTGGTCTGTTTGTCCTCCGGGGACGTCTACTGCCCTCTCGGCCACATTTTTTTCGGTGCCATTTCACTCCGAAACACGACCGTTTTTTGAACACGGACTACTCCGCTTTCACGGGGACATCATTAAATTTGTAAGTTAGAGCATGCCGGCAACTTGAAAACTCAGCAGTAAATACTACTGCCATCTATAGGAAGAATGTGGACTACTAGAATTACCATATGTGGGTACAGTGACTCGTTCTGGAACGCGCGGCGAACTTGCTACCTGAGCAGCCCTACGCGCTCGAGACACGGTCCGTTCAAAGCCGTGTAGCGACGAAACTAATTCAGGGATCGGAAAATAATTTTACCCACATATTCTAGACACTTGCAGCATTCCATTCATGCAATAAAAAAATCGATTTTTTGAAAAAAGAAAATGAAACCCGATGCACCCACAAAGAGCCAACGTTTGATGTGCATTGTGGGTTTAAGGTGTAAGAGCGTCATTTCCGAATGAGTCTGGTCAAGCGTGAACTGTAAATGGAGTAAGATATCATAGATAGACAGATATTTATTGCGTTCGGTCATATGCACAGACACATAAAAGCGATAAATACGGAAATGAATACTAAATAATTTAACAAATTTAAAATAATAGGTGGTGAAACGTACAACAATTTAAAATATAAAAATTTAAAATAGGTGAAATGGATAAAAAAGACATGCGTAATGAATAAAATAGTGAAAATGCATAGCTACAATAAATAATAAAAACATTCATAACTGGCAAAAACATAAGAAATTTGATATAAAAACTGTAAGATTTCAAAAATAAAGGCAGAAGAACATGCCGAAATCAAAATATTTGTAAAGGTTGAAGCCACAGTTTATACATATTAATTTAATTTCATGTTCGTTTTGCACGGATTCATTAAAATGGTGTTTGGGAAAGATTACAAAGCCAACCTCCCAATTTGTCACAGCAGAGGATACGGCAAAAGAGGTATAGTCAGAAGGAAGATTAAAGATGAGTTTGAAAGAGAAGAATACACAGATGATCCATGCGTTGATTTCTAAATTGTGAAAAATATAAAATTTGTTTTTGCTTCGTTTCCCAAACAAACCGCACATGAGAATTCACAATTAATAATTATGTGTAGTATGTGTTATTCTCTATCTAAATTGCTATTACGCTAATTAAAAAAAAAAAAATTAAAACACTTCCAGTTATTATAAAAACATTGGTGGGAAAAAGATCGAATAGATTTTTAAAAAGTCAAAGTGCAGCACTCTCCTTAAGTCGTTTTGTTCAACTAGGATTAACTGTGCCATGTATTACATATTTTAAACTACTTCTTCCAGAATGCACACAATTTTGACGGATTCTTTATGTCTAGAATGTCCGCCATGTTTATATAAACAAATTAATCGTCAGGGTTAAATAGCAATCTGTTAACAGTTCAGTAAACACAATAACAATGGAATTAAACCAATTACCACATATCAATTCAGGTGAAGGATTAGTGAGTATGCTATTGATAATTATTGAAAGCACCATTAATTTGCGCCTGACTAATTTCCACACAAACCAAACATTTGCTTAAAGTTGTTAAATAATCTGACCCGACGATATATTCTTATTATTTGAGATCGATTGCAGATCGTGTCGCACGTGCGGACTTGATCTCTTCGGGATGGCGGATGAAGGAAAAGCGGAGGATGAAAAAGCAAAGCCCCGACCCACTGTGTATCGATGTTTTTTAACGTATCTGATCCCTTTGTGATCCCCGGACGCGTACACCTTTTCACCGGGTAAATAATATTTTTATAGCCGGACTGTCCTGAAAAATCCAATCAGTGATATGGGACATGAATCCTGAGTCGTCCCTTTCATCTCCTTTACTGTAATACCGGCCAGCATGGGTAGGAATCGCGTAATCCTATCGAAATATTGTATGTTGTTTTCGATAAACATCAAGAATACTACAAAAAATAGAATGGAATAAAAAAAAATATTTTGGTCAAGGAACCGGCTAATAGATCTAAGAGAAATTCATTGATAAAATGTGTATGAACCATTGAAAAGGTGTCAAGACATTGTTTATTTTCTCAAGCATTGAACTGAAATTGGACACTTTACACTAAAATATATAGTTATGAGGTATATTTGTGTAATCATACCAATTTATTACGTGGAACAAACTAAGATTACAAATGGGGGACCTTAATAAATTAATCCCAGCACTAAAATCGAATTATTACTAGCGTATTATAATGATTCATGTCTTTGTTGGGGATAACATTGAAACACCCTCCCGTTCTCTTAGGGTGTTCTTCAGCACAGAAGAAATTAGTTAATGAAACATTCATGAAAGATACTAAATCCTGTTAGACAGCACCACCAAATCGAAAGTATTTAATTAGTGCGATTTACCAACATCTCCAAGTATCGATTGTCCTGCCTGCAAATGTGGGGTGTGAAAGTGGAAAAAGTGGAACTCTCCACGGGGTATCCGTGATATATCGCGCTTACACCCTCTCTTAACTTATGAAAAAGTGTGTTCATTTTGTAAAACGTCTCCTCATTTGAATATGAAAAACATTTACGAATAATGCATAACTCGAAAGTGTCACTCAACTCCTCCAGCAATGGTTTATTCCCGAGGCCTTCCTTTGAAATATGATGTACCATATAATATATAGGCCATCAGTTAATGTACAAAGCGGGCTCCATCAGGAAATAATTCATCCTTTCACCTGTAATTGGTTATCGGAGCGTCGTTCGCGGCGGAAAGTTTGGGGTCGCGACGGACCGCAATCCGTGTTATCCATCCTATAATTTAATAATTCAACGGCGGCGCGAAGTTTCCCCCGGATACATTTTTACAACGTCGGACATAATCAGGTTTTGCTCCACGGAACACGAATTAAATCTCGTTAATCCCGACTTAAAAGGCGTAAAACTTTCCGTTCCTCCCGCACTCTTTTGTTTAATAGAAAACCGTCGCGCTTAAATGGAAACCAAGGGGGTGAAACTGAGGGCTGGTAATAAAGGGAAAGCGAAACCTCGATCGGGTTTATATACGCACGCACAACGTGAGTGCATCACGTTGCTTTAAGTGTGTCCCAATTTTACGGACGCTTGATCTTTTTCTCTTCGGGAAAAACTCTTGGAACAGGATTGTGTGTGTGTTCTATACATGCATGTGCACGTGTGTATATTCCATATGTATGTGTGTGAGTGTGTTTGGGTCTACCCCTCGTCTAACAGTTGTTCGGTTACACGCCACTCGAATATAGCCACTGTGAAAATCCCTGAAAGTGGGGAGTAATAATATCGGGGATTTATAGGGGCCGTTGCATTGTTTTGGATAAGGGAATTTTCTTATCGGCGCTTTGGACTTTTAACTATTCACTCGCCCCGACAGAATTGTTGGGGGAGAGGGAATGCGGCTCAATACAAATCCCTACACGTGTCAAAATATTAACTATACAACAACCCTTCAATAACTGACATGGTTGTTTGAAATGGCATTTATAAATTACTAGACATGGAATAGAAATCAGTGATGGCATAACGAACCATTAGGGGTATTAAAATATTATCAAGACCAGCGTATTTCAGTCTTTTTTGACATGTTTGCAAACATTTGTATAAATATTTATTAATTTAAGGTAAATAATTTTATCAAGATTAAATTTACATATGGTAAATTTAAATTAAATTACATTAGGAATAATTGTATTATTGTATACTACAGGGTGGCAAATAAGTTCGATCGCCTTAAAAAAAAGTACTGGTAATTTAGTTAATTTTCAAAGTTTTTTAATAAACTCAGTACTGTTATAGACATCAAACATTAATAGCCAAATTAAACGGAAACAGTTTCAAAAATTCCTTCGCGTGCGCTAATGAAGACGCGAAGTCTGTTCTTAAAATTATCTATTTTAAAACACTTCGTCAGGTGGTCCTTAAGGAACGCTTCGGGTCTTCAACATTGGCATGTCGTTTTGCACAAGACGCTGTCTCTAGAATAGCCCATATAGCGCAACCCATTGGATTCAAGTCTAGCTATAACGAAGCCAATCTTCAGGTTTCAGATTTCAAGACTGAAAAATGTTTACCAAGCAATTGCGGCATTCGCAGTCTTGCTAGAAAGTCCATCGACGATCTCTAAAATGTTGACGTGCCTTTGGTTCTGCCACGGCCTCCAACGCGTCCCTCCGATACATTTCTGCGGTCATCCTAATGCGCTTGTCGATAAACACCAAAGTTGTTTTTACATCCGCAGTAATTCTTGCCCAGGCCATTACTAACGAACTTAAAAACAAGCCTGCCCTTATCAGTGGCATCTTCAATAGTACGATAATTATTCAAGAATGTTGTTTATTAAACTATTCATGTGTAATAAAACACTTCTCATCTCTAAATGAGACCGAATTGTGCTCATCTCCAACAACGCGCCGTAGTAATTTCTTGCACATTGTTACCCGTTAGCTGCTGCATTTGTAGGCAGTAAATAGGCTTTCTGTCTTTTATAAACATTCATTTTATGCTTCTTTTTAACAATAGTCCGAACATTCCCTCTGCTTATTCCAAGTTCCATAGCCATCTTTTGCATCGATCGTCTTTGATTTCCTCGAACTATGTCCTTGATATTACTCATCTTTTGACGTGTAACAACAGATCGCGGTACTCTGCATCTTATACGGTCACTCAAGTTCCCCAGCGATTTGTAACGAGAAATTACTGTTTGGACTGTGTTTTCATGAAAAGTGAATACACGAACAATGTCACAAACAAGATTTTCGCTCTCATAAGTGTGGCATGTCGCTTTTAGCTATCTATATCTTACTAAATGTTTTACGAAAAATCAACAGCTAAGGCCTACTTGTTAAATACATTTCAGGTAACAAAATATTAAAATTCTAAAGCAAAGGGTTTAGCACAGGGTGTTCAGGGCGGTTACAAAAATTGGCGACCGAACTTAATTATCACCCTGTATTTAACCAATTAATGGTTTAATGAAACAAATAAAAATTATGAAAAATTAATCGCTTTGATTAATTTAAATTTTACGATATGGACTTGAATTGTACTATACAATTTATAAATAATTTAATTTAAAATGAAACATTTCTAGCTTTAAGGTTTTAAAACGTAAATAATGGTTTTAATGTAAAATAAATAAATATAACAAAAATTATAAATATACGTAACACGTTGAGTAAAAGGAGCTGGACAAAGCGTAACAAACTTAAAAATAATATAAATTAAAGGAAATGAAAATAAACGAATGACATCAATTAGTTTAATTCGACATAATGGGCTTTTAAAAATAACGAAAAGTTCATATTAAAGTGATTTTTTTTTACCCAACATTAGGTAGACCGTTAAACGGTTTGTAACTTTGTAACGGTTGCAACCAGAAATGGGTAAGTCTTGAGTGAGCCGACTAAAAGAGTCGAGTCAGTGAAATGAGTAAGGAAAATATGAAGGTCATTTTGGGTAATTTGGGTGCAAAATGTAGGGTTTGAAAGCAAAGACATTTTTTTTGGCTCTTCGCCACTTTTTGTCCGAGTTTGTATCGTACAAAAAACACCTGCCACTAATTGTGTAATTTTTTTGATGAGCTAGATATTGTTGTATTTAAACTTATATCAGAGTTAACCTGTTTGTATCTACTTGGTGATTTAAATATAAACTTGTTAAACAAAAACTCTGCACCCTCGAGTCATTTTGGAAGTCTCGTAGATTGATATTGTTAACTCAGTTGATTACGACTCCAACTAGAGTGGGTATGTATAGCACCACAATCCTATATGTAATTGCAACAAACCATATAGTATATATGTAGTATATCAAGGGCCGAAAATAGGCTTTTGCAACCCGCCGCTTTTAGCAGCTCGAGCGAGCGAAGCGATATTTTTTTGCCTGCCTTAAGTAAAAGCAGTGTTTCAGGAAATTTTATATCGCGCACCATTGAATTCAAAGTGAACTGTCACTGTCTGAGGAAGAATGATATGAAAAACTGGCTGACTGAAAATAAAAGCGAGCATCCGAAATCTACTACACTTCGGCACGGTGTGGGCTCTTTTTATAGTCGCAGTGTGGCGAGCTTCCATGTGGTATAGCAATTTTTGTTCTAAGAGAATAATTTAATTGTCATTTTTCACGACAAATTTTCACTTATAATATGTGGAAAAAATATCTTTCTGCGAAGTTTACCTTCAAAGAAAATCAGTGACTTTTGTTACACATATTTTTATTAATCTGAATTAGAAACACATTTGAGATAAATGTTTATATTAAAAAAAATAGTCATGAAAACTCTCTTCTGTGAGGGAATGGATGTCAGTTTCTGTAGACAATTTCTACCTAAATTTTTTTAATGAAATTGAAAAGTACACGTATTTATTTTCAATTGCGGTTGATTTCTTTTTAAATACAAAATATTACAAAGCACATTTAAACAAATGTTGAAGATATAAATATCTTATGTAAATAAGTGTTTTTCATAAACTTGATTTTTGGTCCATAGATATTAATTGATAACAGTTACATAAAATCTACATTTACAATAATTGTGAGGAATGCAAAAGAAGAATTTCATTAGCTTTTAAAAAATATCGGTAAATATCAAAAAGACCATCAAAACGAAGACCACATCGACATTACCTTCTGTCAAAAAAAAATGCTCAAAACTGATAATAAATAAATACCAAACTTCTAACGCATCAATCAGGGTGACGACATGTAAAGCTTTAATTACAACAATATGTTTAAATAGGTTAAGTCGAACCGAACGAGGAAATTAAAGTGCATCTATCTATTTTGGCGTCAGCGCAATATTCGCTGGTGGCCGTATAAGCCGGGGGGGTGGGGCCGCGCCCCCTTTCCGATGTAATATCCGGACATCGGCCGACTTGACATTTGAATTAAATTCGAGCCCCTCGTACGGTATGCCGGGACAAAACCACACACACACACATACACATGCATAGGACATAGAGATAGGGGTTGGTTTCTGGGGGTGTATAAGGGGGTTTATATCAAATATACGGCCGCAGAGACAACGGACCATATTATTAAAGTGCCCACCCGGGGGGCAAGGGTGGCGCCACTGCCGCAGAAAGTCCGAAGACTGAAGACCTCTCTCTATCCGCGAAACGAACTTTGCCGTACACAACTTTACAATTAAAAAAGTTTCACGGTGAAACAGCGAGTCGGTAACATCGGAGCCATCGGCGTAATTAAAAATGTCCCTCTGCCTACACTCACCTTCATTTATTTAATGCTCTCTAATTGAATTTCATTTTATTTCGAAACAAAACAACTAAGTGAATTACTCTTTAGTACTTAGTAAGTAATTTAGGTGGCGGTTAAGTGAAGGACATCCTTTATACTAGGTCTTTGTACCAGTACGAATACAGGAAATTATAAGTAGAACAAACCTATCTCACACGAATAACATTAATTATCAGAGAGCTCTTTCAGTTTTTTCTAACAATTTTATCAGGTGTATGTTTTACGAGATTTCGTTTAGTTTTTTACTGTTGTCGCTTGTTGTTGTTTGTTTTGTAGTTAAGTTAGAGGTTGTGATGCCCAGAGTGCTCCAATGTGGAAATTACCGCGAATTAAGTAAATTCTAGAGGTCGTATTGTTGGTTTGCGCGAAGGTGATTTTTCGTTCAGAGAAATTGCAAATCGCTTAAACCGGAACCAATTCACCATCATCCGCTGCTATCAGGCATGGACTAGGGAGACTCAGGAACGTTGCCGAAGAGGAAACGGGCGGCGAAGAAGAACAAATGAGCTGCAGGACCGCCATCTTCGACTTATGGCAACAAGAAACCGATTCTCCAGTACCAGATCAATAACCGATGAATGGTTAGGTAACGAAGGCCGTCCTGAAAGTCTTCTAACGGTTTACCATAGAATCCGTGCTTGTAGTTTGCAATTCTATCGACCACATTTGGTGTTACCACTAACGGATCAACACAGATGGCAACGTTTGGAGTGGTATAGGTTGCGACTTCACTGGAACCCAGAGTGGTACAGGGTGGTGTTTAGTGATTAATCCCGATTCTGTTTGGGGATGCACGATGGTCGTATGAGGGTTAGACGAAGAAGTGCTGAACGTCACAATATTGCAATATTGAATTTTCTATTGTGAGGCCTGTCCACCAAACTGTGGGAATTATGGTATGGGGTGCTATAACTTATGGAAGTAGGTGTCATTTTGTATTTATTCGAGGCGATATGGACGTCCTGCGATATATGGATGAGGTGGTAGAACCCCAGATTCTTCCATATCTTCAGCAATTGGAACACCCACTTTTCCAGCAGGATAATGCCCGTCCCGATGTTGCAAGATGTTCTATGGACCAATTTTCAGAGAATAATGTTAATCTCTTGCCATGGCCAGCCCTATCACCCGATCTTTCGCCTATCGCATGTTTGGGATATTATGGAGAAAAGATTGACAACATGCTGCATCCTCCGCAGATGCTTCTCTGGTTGTTAGGGACACAATACCTCCAGAGGAAATTGATCATCTGCTAAAATCGATGCCACGAAGAGTGGGAGAGTGTGTAACCAATAGGGGGGACCAACCCATTATCAATTAAAAAATTATGTTTACATTTTGTTCTTTTGTTATTTTTCTTTAAAATTTTAATCAATTGATAACTTTTAATAGTTAAATGTTTGTGGCAAGTTTGGTCAAAAAATTCCTACTCCTTCTTGGTGTTGCGATTTCTATGTCAGTGAGTATATTTGCCCTACTATTCTCCTGCTTGACCCAGATTTAAAACTCTCTGTTAGATATTGAATGAAAACGGGATCAGCAGATACGCAAATATACACTATTCTACTCTGACCCTTTATATAATTTGCCCGTACACTTCACTAATCCAGCTCATTAGCTGCTTTTTTTTTCAAACTGTCAATCATGTCCACCGAATAATTTGCAGCCTTTAAATCTAAAATAAATCAAATTCAGTTTAGCCATCTGCTCAAATGTGGACTTTTATTTTTTTGAGCCTACTTACATTTCCAGTAAAAATCTTTTACCATTTGTCTCGATCTCCAGCTTCTACGACATACAAATACGATGTCATGAAAATGTTAGGAACCTCTGCTCAAAAGTATGTATTCGATGTATCTATATATGATTTATCTGCTACTATATCCCCGCTCCATACTTTGTGTAGCTCTACAACAGTTTTGTTTCTTTAAATAGCTAACTATATATTTTCTCTCCACTACTTGTCTTTCTCACTGTCACATTTCATCTTATATGTAAATTTACCATCTTTATTCTCATATAGCTCTTTAGGTTTCACTCTTCCCAAATTGCTCTCCCAACGAGATGGTTCTAAAGTTTACTTCCTAAATTTGAACAGTTTTCGTCCTCTCAATATAGCACCACCTCTCCTGCTCTCTATTTACTGGTTCTTCTTACTTCACAATTACCATTAGCTTCACTGTTATGAAGAAATGACCCGAGCTATACTCGTCTTCTATCGTAAGTTCTTTCACGTCGTTTATAATATTACCAAATATTACCATCCCCAGGTTTTCTCTTGCTCGTTTTAATTAGTCTATCCCACATAAAATGTTCTTGTTTCTAATATGATTAACCAATTATTGAGTATACGATAGCCCTCCAAACCCCCAGATACTCTCTTTCTTATTTTAACTAGTCTATCTCAGACATTAGTTTATCCTTCTCCTGGTGAAATATTGTGATGGTTCTCCAATTGCAATTTCGTTTAGAAAAGGACCACCCTACTGCCCTTTCCATCTTTTCATTTTTTACGACCTATTCCAACACACCCAGTTCCATCTGTATCTCCGAATCAAATAACTTCTCGTAGCCCCAAGATATTCCCTTCCAAAACCCACTGGCATTTTCTCTTTTACTCCTTCCTGGTTAAATTTATATCGTAAAGTTGGCGTAAAGCTGCACTTGTATTCTCCCACTTCGGGACCCGAATGCCCACATAAGGCATCAAAAAAGTCTTCGCTGACATCGATGGATGAGACCTATAATATATCATTGAATTAAGACAGAGGGGAAGAACATTAATCAGTTAACATTGTGCGTTCGAAGGTTATCTAAAAGATTAATAGATTTGTTCACTTGGAAATTTTTGGAAGTACGATGAATAATAATAATAATAAAAATAATAGTATTTATAATATGGTTGAGATAATTAAAATTTTTGCATGCGTTGATTAGATTTAAAAGAAAGCAAATAAAGAACAAATGAATAATACTCATATATAATTCAAAACTGTTCAAACAGGCATATTAAACAAAAAGAAAAACTGTAAAAATTAAACTCGTTATTTTTACGCCACGAGAAGATATTTTTTGGGGTTGGTGATATTATATGTGTACTGTATTGGTGAATTAATACTGCATCGCAAAACAAACACAAAATTACAAATACAAAACGGTTAAAAAATTACCGCATAAGAGTGGAAAACAGCAGTTTGTTACTGACGCTTAAATACTCATATCTCTGATTAGGCATTCGTATTCCAGACAGTTAACGTCAAAAATGTGCAAAAATTCGTTAATCAGAGACATGCGCATTTTAATTCATATGCAATTACGATTATTTGCTTTTTGAAACATCGTACTACGTATTAAAAAAATATCATGGCATTTTGAGGAAACCAGGAATCTGAATTACTGAGATTTACCTTAATTTTCTTTTAGTCCAAAATTGACCCGTACTTTGTAGTTAACGTAAAATAATAATGGTTGAATTGTTATAGTTTTTCAAACAATTGAAGTCTCGACAGTCAGACCGGACAACAGATAGTGGGGAGCAAACAAACAGCTGCGAAGCTTGGAAGCTAGAGACGAGATGGCGGTGAAACGAAAATTGCCAAACTTTATTATTAGTTAATTTTCAAATATTAGTCAGCATTTATAATGTGGGATTAAACCACAAGTAAACATGAATAACGTAAAGATAAAAAGAAAATTAAACATATTTTTGACGAAGCAAGACGTTTGTTACACAACATTTTTTCTACACGAAATGAATACTGGATGAGTAATATTCCTGCACGTATAATTTTTTCTTGAGTATATTTTTTTATTGTATTTTTTCTGTATATTGTAAACACGAGTAAAAAAGGAATGATTTATAGCATTTAGAAAATATTTTGACGGATTTTTCCCGGAGGCGTAATTTCTGGTTGGATGTCGTGGGAAAAAAGAGAGAAATGTTCGTGGAGGAGCATCAGCTCTAAGGGATGTAAAGATTTTATACTATATATATATATATATATATATATATATATATATATATATATATATAGTATAGAGAGGGGATGACTTTGATTGATCATCCCGTAATGATGATAGTTTAGCGGTTGCATTTCAGCGTGTATCGTACAGAAAGGGTCGGATATTAAGGGTCTATACCTGTTTCATTGCAACGACCCTCTGGACGCAGCGACGCATGAGTCAGGAGCCAGTAATTTCCAACGCAATCTGTGATAACGGTGGCTGAACACAACCGCTAATTACTACCCCCCTTAATACAGTCTCGAGATTATGTACAATTCGTGTAAGTTTGCCGGATGCTCTTTTTAGGCCTCTCTCCCCTCTGTAAATATTTGTCGCGGGATTGATTAAAAAGAAATGCTGGCTGGAGGGTGGAGCGCGATGCCGGCCTTATCTATTCAATGGAGCTGAGGGCGGCGAGATAACGGGGATGCTCATCATTGCGGAAACTCTGCCGATAACGCTTATTTCGTTTGTGCATATTGTCGTCGATTGATTAATCCAGGTGACCCGTAAATTCAGGTGCTCGTACATTCACCCCTTAAAGACCGCCTAAACCCGCACTCGCATATATTACACTCTCTTCGCAAACTTTGTTATCCGCATGCACACCGAATTCCATTTGACACACACTCACTGGTGTAAATTTTAAGTAACTGCCAAGACGGAAATTAAACTTCTGGTGGATGCGCCGGGCTACAACTTCAACACGTGAATTAAATTAATAAGATCCCGTGCCTCGTGTAACGGAATTTATTACATTCAGCTAATTAACTGTACTCGGTACTTCAGAACATTCGTTTTTATTAAAATCACTCATTTAACTAATTTGCATTTGCATACCTAAGATGATGCAGAAATCTCATTTATAAAACACAGTGCCATGTTTCATTTTTCGCTACATTAACTCGATTATTTACGACTTGTTGGATATTTCTGTTTGTCACGTTTCAATCAGTCGGACCCTCACGCAATAAATTTTCGATATGGCATTCAATGGGGTAGACGATATCCCAAATACTGATATCCGAATCGCCCTTAAACATGCACGTTATGGGACGCGTGTCATTTTCACAAAGATAATGGTGCATGAGGGCTATAAAGTGAATCACCAGAAAAATTGCAAACACTGAGATGTAATTATGATCCTTAAGCAAAATATTATGCTCTTTATAAATAATGAAAGTTTTAGGCTTTCTTCTTCATTTAGGGTAAGCATTTTAATATTGTCTAATAATACAAATATTTGTGTAACGATGAGTTACAGATATTTTACATTGATAAGCTAACAAAATGATTTTATGTCGATTTTGAATACTCTACATGATATTTCACTAAAATTTGTAAATGTAATATTTTTGTAATCAATGAAATTTAATTAGAAATAGCAAGGTAACGTTATTTGAGGCCACATCAAACGAGTCTGTGTGTGTTGTTTGTTGCAGCCGCAGGTAATTTGATAATATTTTAATGCATTTTACCGTATTTTATTTTCAAGAGCAAATCAACATTTCACATTTCACAGCTCATTTTGCGAGTTTTATATTCCAACAAGCTTTCAGCCGGAATTTGTATTTACGACAACTTTTGCAGTCTATTTTGTATTACAGTAGAATAAAAATCCATACATACCTGGTGGGTTTGGCACATCTAAATATTTTTTACAAATAAAATTATTCAGTTATACGTAATAACAGATTTAATAAGCGTTTCACAAATATGCGATAGATAAACTTGGACCATTTTGTTATATGCCTGCGAGTGTCCATAAAATTTTGATTTAAGGAGACATAATAAAAACAGCAATTTTACCAATTGGCATCATTTCTGAGGAAGCGTTAGTTGCTCGTAACAAGGATCTAAGAAGATATCGAGAGCACCATTCAAGGAAGTTTTCTAGCTTGCAAATAATAACCGACCTGTTTCGTACCCTTTTGTACTCATCTGATTCATATATATACAGTGCATGCCTAAACTATGGAATAACTTCAGTAAAACCGAAATAAAATATTTTGGGAAAAAATCAGGTCGATTTTCTTTGATACACATGTTGCTATTTTTTATATTAGTCCCTACCCTTCATCGTTTTTTTATATAACCCTTACTAAAGTTAAAATTTATTGTAAAAGAATATTGTGCATTTTTTGCGCACATTTCGATTTCTGAAATTGTTCAACTTTAAACATTAATTGCAAAGAAGGGAAAAATATGAAAAACTTTATGCGGTGGGGTTTGAAGTATCTACATTATAATGGTGTAGTTTTTTTTTGGTAAATTTTGCATTTTACTTTTACTTTTCGCCACTACACGTGGTGCAAAACACACTGTGCATCGCCAGTTGGACCCAGAAAAAATAACCTTCCTGATACCTTTTAAATTTAATTTTTAAAAATCATTTCAAATCGTAATTTTTTTATTCGAATGAAAATCGAATCGAAAAAAAAATATAACATAGATATAACCAAGTCCGTAAATAACTTATTGAATTTTCTTGTCGAGCTAGAGTAGCGTATTGTAACAATCTGCATCTTTAAAATATTGTTGCATTTTTTTAAAAGATTGTCTTATTTGTAAATAACGGTGAAAAATACTACTGGTATTATTAAACGCGACCCCCCAATTCTCTATCACTACTTTCGTATGAGGATATGTAGGGGTGCCGTGTCACGTCGGGGACTTTCAATCTTGATAACCATTGGAATTAATGCGATGGAGCGCACCCGCTGATACACGACTGTATTTTAGATAGCGGCTTGACCTTTGTGGTATCGGGTACATACATCCTCGCCAGAGCAAATTTTTTATTGCCGCCAGAAACAAACAGTCGTTATCTACCGCCCCTCCGGGTCGATTACACCCCA
This sequence comes from Ocypus olens, assembly GCA_910593695.2. Lineage (NCBI taxonomy): Eukaryota > Metazoa > Arthropoda > Insecta > Coleoptera > Staphylinidae > Ocypus > Ocypus olens. The sequence goes on from OU343052.1 coordinate 43,254,724, forward strand.
CAATCCAACCCCATCGAATATCCGCACTGGCCCGATCTTGGAAGTCTCCTTTCTTGGGATGAGGGTTAATTCCGCAGTGGAATATGCTAATTCTGCCTACTAATGGCGCGGGCCTGGGGGCGGAGGGCGGTTAGTAACGACTTCATATTTAGGATGCACCATTTAGTTTGTTGTGGATAACGCCGTTTAAGTAATGCTATTATCGTCTTTATCCCTAGTTGAAAGAAACGGCTTTCTCCTCCGGTTAACTATTCCGCCTCGTGCTCTTTCTTGCTACTGCTTTTATGGCTCATATCGGCCTGGAAATTAATTTTCTGCCAAGTTAGGAATCATATATCACAACATTATTAGAACATATTTAATCTGTTTGGATAGCATTTCTTCTACACAGAGAGTTAACCAGCGTATAATATTATCTACTCTATCTTGCAATTGAATAATGGCTGACCCTGACATAAGTTAGTAAATATTCGATAATATTAACAATCAGGCAATACAAATAAAGCTTTGATATTTAAGTATTGCTAGTTTGCACTGTAAAGATTGGTAATATGAAACCTAAAAAAACAAGGACCGACGAGAAGTTAACCATGAATTTCCAGCCACGGGTTTTCCCGGCGCATCCACCAGACAGACGACATGCATTTTTTATTTGATTTATGCAGTACCTTGTGGGACGTTTATTTAACAGATTCAAACTGTAAAAGAATGTGCAAATGTTAAAAAAAAAACATAACGTCTAAAAATTCTAGATTATGAACTATTTCTACTTGAAAAGCAACATTGTAATTTGACTCCTGTTATGTCCAATTCTCTTGACCGATTATTTTAAAATTGCTTGGAATATTAGTCAATTTACCTTAATTAGTCAAAAACGGATCCAGAGATTTACGATTTACGATTTTCTGAGTTATTTTGACTTGAATCTGCGTTTGCTGGATTAAATTTCAAAATTTCAATTTGAGTCCGATCATGTCAAATTTCCTTAACAGACGATTATTAATTATTTACTTTACGTTATCAATCGAAAACTAAAAACATTAATTTAGTAGTGTTTGAGGTATTTCGACTTGAATTTTCATTTGATGGACTTGAAAATCATAATTACAATTTGAGTACAATTGTGTCAATTTTCTTCAATGGATCGTTGTCAAATTTTGCAATTATAAACAAATAGTGTTAAGAATGAGCTATTAAACCCGTTTGACATGATGTATAATTTTATATAAAATTGACATGTCAATTTGTTGATAAATTCACTGGTAAATTTGCACCGTAAATAATGCAGAGAAATTATTTTCCTGTTTGTCACTTCTGCATATTTTGTTGTAAAATTCACCTCAAGCGCATGCGTATTAATAAACGTTTTAGGGAAATTTACAACTGCCAATCTCATCACTTCATTTCATCTTTCCTTTTGCGGTATTTCCTTTCAACTTTAACCCATCCTTACATCCTGTCATGTATTTTCTAATTTCCGTTCTCTCGGAGGTCTGCGAGAAGAGGAAAAAGAAGAATTTTTATGCAACTCGTGCGGCATTTCACGCAGATTTACCTCCGAATTAGAACCAGTTCTAAATCATTTACACGAAAATTCACAAGAAAATTTACTGCACAATTCTCTGTGTGCAACTGTGTTTAAAATTCTTGTGAGAACCAACATGTGAATTTTGTATAAAATAAGGCATCATGTCAAACGGGCTTTTAAATTGAAAAAGACAACAAACATTTTTGAAGAAAAATTTAATTCAATCATTTTTAGGTGTTTCCAGTCGATTTAAGCACTATTTACGAAAAATTTCATTTTGCGTATCTCGATTCCTGGAAGTCCCATAATTTTTTTTTTACAGATAAATTGTGTTTAGAATAAGCTCTCAGACTTGAGAAAAAAAAATAAACAAATTGTTTGAAGAAATTAGTCACTTTACAATATAACTAAGAAATAATTTTCTCATGGTTGTTAGAAGATACATTGAGTTGTAGTTTGGTTGTAGTAGCAACCCTCGACAATTTGATATTTTTAAAATTAGCCTCACATAAGTTACATTTTGTCTGAATTACATTGTTACTTACTCAAATAATTATAATCATTATTCTGAAGGGTAGTTTTTGTAAATGTCATTATATTATATGATATATAGCTGAATGAAACTTCTAGAAACCCTGCGAAAATAGCTTTTTTTAATTTTAATTTACTTTAGAAGGTAGACTTTTTCAAGCACTGAATTTAGAAACAAATATATAAAACAGAATTAAAACGCACCAATCGAGAAATAATTTTCACAGAGTTTCTAGAAGATACATTGAGCTGTATTTTGGTTGTAGTTACAACCCTTCGCAGTTTAATATTTTCAATATTAGCCTTACTAAAGTTAACTTTTATTTAAACGAAATTGTTAATTAGGAATACTTATAATTAGAGATAGGATTTTATGCACCATACAATACTGAAATATGTGCATATATATGCATTTGAAACCTGGAAAATATGCAACAAATATACATTATTATATTGAAATATGTAAATAAAAAAAGTTTGTTTCTATACATTTTTAATAAAAATAAAATTTTGCAAAAATTTAATTTTCTTCAGTGCTGCGTAATTTGAGTTTTTCTTTCTAATGTGACTGAAAAATTCAATTTTGAAATCGAATACAAATTTAAAAATACTGTGTCTAATAGATTTCATTATAAACTTGGAACGTTTTTCATGTTGTTTAAAACATCTTATTTTCTAACAAACACAATTTAGAAGATGAATCAAAGAGAAAAACAGAACAGCATTATGTCTATGTTTAATCCATTGTTTTCTACCGATAACACCCTCGTTTAATGATACAGTGATTGCTGTGTAGGATAGAGCCCGCCCACCGCCCTTCGATTCACTAACAAGTTGACTGAAAACCCTGTTTTTCGTAATCGTTAAACTTCGAACATTACACATGAATTTACGTAGAAATTTAATTCATTCAAACAGAGTTTTGTATGTTAAGTTAAAGTGGATATGAAGGGCGGTGGGTGGTCCCTATCCTACAATCCAACCAGTTAAATTAGACCCAGGGTGTCTACGATTAAATTTATCAATTAAAGAAAAAAGCAGAATGACATTACTTTTATGTTTAATCCATTGTTTTCCATCAATAAAACCCTCGTTCGTATTACAGTGGTTAGAGAGTAGGATAGGGCCCACCCACTCCCTATCGTTTCTCTAACAACTTGACTAAAAACCCTGTTTTTCGTAATCGTTAAACTTCCAACATCACACATGAATTTACGTAGAAATTTAATTCATTAAAACAGAGTTTTGTAGGTTAAGGTAAAGTGAATACGAAGGGCGGTGGGTGGCCCCTATCCTACAATCCAACCAGTTAAATTTAAACCAGGGTGTCTACGATTAAATTTATCAATTAAAGAAAAAACAGAATGACATTACTTCTATGTTTAATCCATTTTTTTCCATCAATAAAACTCTCGTTCTTATTAGTGGTTGGAGGGTAGGATAGAGACCACACCGCCCTTCGTTTCACTAATAACTTGACTAAAAACCCTGGTTTTCGTAATCGTTAAACTTCCAACATTACACATGAATTTATGTAGAAATTTAGTTCATTAAAACAGAGTTTTGTAAGTTAAGTTAAAGTGGATACGAAGGGCGATGGGTGGGTGCTATCGTACAATCCAACGAGTTGAATTAAGCCCAGGGTGTCTATGATTAAATTTATCAATTCAAAAAAAACAGAATGGCATTACTTCTTTATTTAATTCATTGTTTTTCATCAATAAAACCCTCATTCATGTTACAGCGGTTGGAGGGTAGGACCCACCACCCTTCGTTTCACTAGCAACTTGACTAAAAACCCTGTTTTTCGTAATCGTTAAACTTCCAACATTACACATGAATTTACGTAGAAAGTTAATTCATTAAAACAGAGTTTTGTAAGTTAAGTTAAAGTGGATACGAAGGGCGATGGGTGGGTGCTATCCTACAATCCAACGAGTTGAATTAAGCCCAGGGTGTCTATGATTAAATTTATCAATTAAAAAAAAACAGAATGGCATTACTTCTATATTTAATTCATTCTCTTCCATCAATAAAACCCTCGTTCATGTTACAGTGGCTGGAGGGTAGGATAGGGCCCGCCCACCACCCTTCGTTTCACTAACAACTTGACTAAAAACCCTGTTTTACGTAATCGTTAAACTTCCAACATAACACATGAATTTACGTAGAAATTTAATTCATTAAAACAGAGTTCTGTACGTTAAGGTAAAGTGGATACGAAAGGCGGTGGGTGGGCCCTATTCTACAATCCAACCAGTTGAATTAAGCCCAGGGTGTCTACGATTAAATTCATCAATTAAAAAAAAACAGAATGACATTACTTCAATGTTTAATCCATTGTTTTCCATCAATAAAACCCTCGTTCGTATTACTGTGGTTAGAGAGTAGGATAGCGCCCACCCACCGCCCTTTATTTCACTAACAACTTGACTAAAAACCCTGTTTTTCGTAATCGTTAAACTTCCAACATTACACATGAATTTACGTAGAAATTTAATTAATTAAAACATAATTTTGTAGGTTAAGCTAATGTGGATACGAAGGGCGGTGGGTGGGCCCTATCCTACAATCCAACGAGTTGAATTGAGCCCAGGGTTTTTACGATTAAATTTATCAACTAAAGAGAGAAACAGAATGAGATTTTTTTATGTTTAATCCATTGTTTTCCATCAATAATAATCGTTCGTGTTACAGTGGTTGGAGAGTAGGATAGGGCTCAGCCACCGCTCTTCGTGTCACTAACAACTTAACTAAAATGGTTTTCGTAACCGTTATTCCTACATTACACGTGAATTTACGTAGAAATTTAATTAATTACAACATAGTTTTGTGGGTTAAGTTAAAGTGGATACGAAGGGCGATGGGTGGGCCCGGTCCTACAATGCAAACAGTTTAATTAAGCCCAGGGTTTTCACGAATAAATTAATGAACCAAAGAGAAAAATAGAACGGCGTTCTTTCTATGTTGAATCCATTGTTTTCTACTAATAAAACCCTCGTTCGTGTTACAGTGATTGGAGGGTGAGATAGGGCCCATCCCTCGCCCTACCTACCGCCCATCGTTTCACCAACAACTTGACTTCCAACATCACAAATGAATTTACGTAAAAATGTAATTCATTAAAACAGAGTTTTGTGGGTTAAGTTAAAGTGGATACAAAGGGCGGTGGGTGGTCCCTATCCTACAATCCAACCAGTTGAACTAAGCCCAGGGTGTCTACGATTAAATTGATGAACCAAAGAGAAAAACAAAACGGCATTATTTTTTTATGATTAATCCATTGTTCTCGACCAATAAAACCCCTGTTTGTGTTACAGTGATTGGAGGGTAGGATAGGGCTCACCCACCGTTCTTCGTTCCACCAACAACTTAACTAAAACCCTGTTTTTCGTAATCGTTAAACTTGCAACATTACACATGAATTTACGTAAAAATTTAATTCATTAAAACAGAGTTTTGTGGGTTAAGAGGATATGAAGGGTGGTGGGTGGACCGCAAGTCTAATACAATAGTCTAAATTGATTATAGTCTTTATACATCATGTCAGCATTTAGATTTCAGGTATTGATCCATTCCATGTATTTATTTAATCGGTATTTCCATACTTAATATTGAGTGATTTTTTTCCTTCGGCATCTTAATGTTAGAAAACTTCAAAATTGATTTAAACGTGTTGCGTTTAGTCGTGAGACAAAATCTTAAATATTACCATTATATGTTAAAATATGCATTATATGAGTAAATATGCAAAATATGAAATATATGCAAAATATCCAAAAATATGCATTTTACATAAAATCCTCTCTCTACTTCTGTAAAGGTCATTATATTATAATGGGTTACCATTTTAACAAATAAAAACGTTTCAATATAAAGGGCTTTTATTTTAACACTGAACATACTATTATTAACGCCTATGTTCCATCGTAAAATAATCACATCAACACATGGCATTTTGTTGAAATTGTATGCCACCAAAGGTGACACTGACACAACTTAACACATTACGAATGCAGTTGATTATTTAAATTAAATACGGTTTCACAGAATTCCGTTCGTTTGCCTTTGTCTTCATTTGATAATTGCTGATGATTTGAAAACTTGTAAGCATTTTATTTAAATTCTTTTAATGTCCTACAAACGAAAGCTGAATTTATTTGAAACAGTGCTGCAATAACTCTTAAAGATGATATGGGGTTCTGTTCTACGTAAAATAAAATGTTGAGTTTAATCTCTCTTTTAAAATGTGACTTCTTTTAAGCCCTTTACTGTAAAAATTAATCACGCAGCTAGTATTGTCAAAATTATGGACAATATTTTTTTTTTATGGAAGTTGTCTGCGAAGGTATGCAACCAAAAGTAAATCTCCAATACCTCGAATGCTCCTCCCAATTTTATACCGATTAATGATTTGTATTCTTTCTTCGGTGGTGTAAAATTACACAATTTTTATAATTAAATAAAACTGAGTATGGTTGCGTTGATGTGATTATTTTACGGTTGAACATAACAACCATATGTTCAAAGTTAAAATAAAAGCCCTGTATAAGTTAGTACATTATTATAACTATATTATACATATCCAGCAGACCTCACCGGCCGCGTTCTGAAGTAGAGAGTGGAGCTGCAGCGCCGAATAAAAAGAATTAAAAGCACTAAAAAACGCACCGACGAAGATACGATTTTTTCAATTCAGCTAAAGTATATATTGAACTATTTTGTGATAGTAGTGAATTACCCTCTGCAGTTTGTTATTTTCTATATAGGCCTCAAATAAATTAATTTAATTTTTTGAGTAATTATATATATCGTTCTGAAAGGTCTATTGGTTTAAATATTACACTATATTATAGAGAAATGTGTTTTAAATAATCGATAAAAAATATGTTATTGATACTGCACCTAAGCGCGATACAATAAATTAATGAATATTGTACACATTTCGATTTCTGAAATTGTTGAACATTAACTGCAAAGAAGGGAAGTGGATAAAAAATATGAAAAACTCTATGCAGTGAGGTTTGAAGAATCTATAATATAATAGTGTAGTTTTCTTTTGGTAAATTTTGTATTTTACTTTTGCCTTCCTTCTCTACGCATGGTGCGTTTCTCAGCGACGAAATTTTGAGTATATGTGATAATTGGCTTAATTGGCATAATCGGTAGTGTCGATGCACTTGTTTTGTTAACAGATTTTAATTAATTGATTAGATGAAGAAGATAACACAAACAAATTCAATAAAACGAAATGTAGCCTGAATATATGAATATTCAACCTGTTCGTAACTCTGCTTGAGTTACTGCCACTTGAAGATGTGATCACCATCTTGGAACGGAAGTGCTTTTTTGTTGAAGAAGCAACGAGGTGACTATATTTGTGTCGTCTTCTACATCTAATCAAGTAATTAAAATCTGTTAACATCATACTTTTGTTCATCACCAATTATGTTTATTTTAATTAAATAAGTGCGTCGACAATACCCATTATGTCGATTAAGCCAATTATCATATATACTCAAAATTAGTTAGTAGCACCACATTGTTTTTGGGTTACTGTTGTAAGTTTTGCCCTTTTTCAATAAAAATTGTAGTTGATCCCTGATGAAGCTGTCGAGGACAGCGAAATATTGGAGACAGAAATACTAGGAGTATTTATTCAAGTCGCCCTCTTGCCATTCCAACTCAATTAACAATTGTTTATACTTACCAACTTGACTGTATTACATCAAATTACAATCTATATGTTATTATTTATCCACTGATAACTGGATATTAGCTTTGGATAAAACGGAATAAATACGGTTGCTGGTTATTTCCTCTTTTAAACAAACTTATAATGGTCTCATTGTATATTGTAACGAGATAATGCCCGGCGCATCCACCAATAATTATTTAATTTCCGTGCGGGTTTTGTGTCTCGTTTAAATTGCACAGTTTAATATAAATTTAAATCAATGCACCACCCTTATCTGCCGAATATTTCATTATTCCACCGGCGCGATCGATGATTCCTCGGGGGTAATTAAGGGCGAGGAATAAATGAAACGGAGAGCCGGAGAATAAGTAATAATAGGAGGCTGGAGGCATTATCGGGAATTTCGAGGATTTTCGGGGATTTTATTAAAACCGTTATGCACATTCAGAACCTTTTAAACCCATTCATTATTCGTGTTAATTAGTCATTATTAAAAATTAACACTAATACTTTTTATTGCTAAGTTGGAAGGAAATGGAACGAAAAAATAAATCGGATGACGATAAAACCTAGTAGACATTTTATTTTCTGTACTCTAAAGGATATTAATATGTTTGCTCTTTGTTCGCTTGCATAGATAAATACACCCAACTTCAACGGCAACTTGGGAAATAATCTACTTATACATTGGACATTGTTAACGAGTAATTAGCAAAATTATTTAACAGAGTAACATTATGGCGTAATAAATAAAAATACAAAGCAAAACGTACTTAGCTGCAGCATCGTAAGGAACGATTGCCAAACTTAAATTAGTACCATTTGAATACTAATGGCAACTAAAAGTTACTTAGGCGATATTCTGAAGTAATCGAGAGGTTACACACGTAACATATGACACATTTAGATGGTGAAGAGATGCTCGAGAGCCAGTAAGGCAAATACTCTACTTATTACTACTTATACTACCAGATAAAAACAAAGAATTAATCCAAAAACCTTAAATATGTTATTTGAATGAACAAAGCAACTGAATTTTAATGGTCGTCGTTAGACGATTTTGAGGAGTATAATTTGGCACCAAGAGGGAAATGAAGATTCGGAATGTTTAAAGTAGATTTTAGTAGATTTTAGTTTGTTCAAATGGGAGGAGATGACTCGGCGTATTTTTTTATCATGCGAGCATTAACTGAACTGGTGAAGAGTCAGGGGCAAATCTAAAGGTTGAAAAGTTAAAAAGTATTTTAAGTTTGAAAATGATCATCTTATGATCGAAACTCGAGTCGCTAAAAAATAAAGTGTGATATTAACAAAGAAATTCTTTTATTTAAAGTTCCAAAATGTATCACGAAGTTAACGCCTCAACCATCAATCAAATAAAAAGTATGCTTGGAAAAAGTGGCGAGCAAAAAGTCCTCACTTCGAAAATTTTGCAATTTCCTAAATACATAGTGAAGAGCCAAAAAGTCTTTCTGAGAGTCAATCACTCATAAGTTACCTACCTGTAATGTAATGAAGTATATCAAATTTCTAAATATTAAAATTTTTGGAGGGGATGCTTTACCCTGAGCAACAAGGCTGAGAAAAAGTAGAATTAAGGACAAAGTTTGTCTTTATTTCCAGTAGTAAATCTTAACATAACCCTGTTGGTACATCACTAAGGCATCATGTTGGTCGTCATTAGGGGTAATTGAGCAACTCTTGTTATTATGTCAATCGCTGCCTGGCCGCAATAGGAGTCCAAACTAATTAGACCTAGTTCGAATAGAAGTAATTTGAGGCCAATTACTAGTAGTGGCTACTTTCTCGAAAACTTTTTAAACCGCACATTAGATCACGTTTCTTATATTTCCTTTCTCATTATTCAGCACATAATGAAAATAAACCAGGTGTAATAATTTCGTTGCCCGTTATGGCTTGTTAAAGTTAGAGTATTGTCGTTTTAGTTTTGCGAAGAAAATCCGTAAACTAGGAGCGCAGTTCCCTGCTTGTCGTCGGATCGTTGCCGATTTTTTTTCCATTTTTTTTTGGACTGGAAGTCCCTCAACTATTTATCGATTCGGGCGGTGAAAAGCGGCGGGGAATACTGAAAAATAAAAGAAAAAAAAATGCAAGGGAAGAGGACCAAAGGGACGCAGAATAATGGGAAATTAGAGCCGATGCAAACGAAATAATTATCATGGAGGAAATTGTCAGTGTCTCGAGCACGTCGTAATTTTTTTTTCCAGGCGTGTTTCATTAAGTCGGCCCCGAGTTATATTTGCTCTCCGGGACGTAATTGCCTTCGTTCCAAGTAAAACACATCAATACACAAACTTAACAGTCTATTATGGGGTGGGTGATGAGGGGTGGACGCCCTTCGGGCGCTCTCCTACACATCGGTTCGTAATGAGGATGTCCCCGGCTCGTTTCGGAAAGTATTTAAATTATTCCACCGCTCTGAATGGGAAATCAGTAAATTGCTTTCTTTTATCGAATGAGATTGGATATATACATATATGTATATTATGTACGGCTATTCATAAGCTTAATACATTTCCTGATGAATATTGCCGGTTACCTACCGAACTATATAAAAGCAATATTTTTGTAATTTACAGTATATGCTGCAACCCATTAGTGAATCAGCAACATATTTATGTGTTTCGAATATCTTATCATTATGATTGTACAATAAATTTTAAACCGTATCTTCTACTTGCCGATGATGATAATGGCTCCGGGTTTTAATAAAATGCCCATTAAGTTATATCTGCAAAATTAAGCTGACATTTTACTTGGCATATACGATCTATTTTAAAAATGGTGGCACAACAGCAGATACTGATAATTTTAAATGTGGGACTATGACAAATACAATAAGTTTTCCTATTTATGAATAATAATCGTCCTCAGATACACCTAGAAGATTTGTCATAATATCAACCAATATATCGGGTGTGTATAAATTAGCGGATAATCTACACATGGCGATGTTCTTCCTAAAATTCTGAATAGAAAAGGTCGATGAAAAAATGTTCTACCATGCCTCATAGGCCAACAGGAGCCATTTAAAAGAAATGTACATTTGGCAACATAGCATTCACGAGCTGCCCTGTTTATCAATAATCTCATGGTTCAGAGTAGAAGGTAATAGATAGATAGAGCGGGGTTTATTTACAGATGCAAGGTAAAACAGTTTATGACTAAATAGTAAAATCCATTGTAATTAAACAAAACAAAACGAAAATAACACAAAAAACACAAATACACTGAAGCGCGGGCGCTAATACAAACTGATAATAATGGGAAAAGCACAATTGGCACACACTAGCATGTTTGAATGAATTATTTGTGTCAAAGTGACATAAGCGGGTGTCACGTTGCCGAACGTATTTTTTATTAAAATAAGCTTATTAAGAAGTGTTTAAAATACAAGTTTGAGATAGAAACATAGCACACACTGACAAATAATTTTCAAACTAGTCATACTATCGAAATTGCAAGGCTTTCTGTAAATTAATAACGAATAATAACGCATATTTCACGACTGGATGTTCAAACTTTGAGGACCTCGTGAAGACCCAGGAAGCATGGTATAACATTGTAGAATTAAGATAGGATGCTTAGAATTTTTGAAAGAATATCGTCACGTGTAGATTATCCGCCAATTTATACACACCCGATATATTATTTTAAGTCAATCAAATGTAATAAATAATACTATGTTTTTTCTACTGAAATATGGCAAAATATTCCCTATTTGAAAATTTTAGAATTCATCACTAACGGATACATCGATGAGGAGGTCCATGGGACGATTACGATCGGTTTTGAAGAATGTCTGTAGATGTGTTATAAAGAGTTTGACTGAAAGTAAGGTTTTTACTTTTTTTAATAATCACAGTTAGAAGTATCTTTTCCTTCTAAGAAGAAGATTGATTCCAATTCAAAGTTTTAGATGTTTATATAATTTTATCCGTTTCTACCGTTTTGCCAAGCAAAGTACAGTTATAAGTATATTTTCTCTCTAGAAAGAAGATTGATTACTATTCACTGTTTTCAATTTTCATATATTTTTATCCTTTCCCACTCAATCAATCAATCAATCATCTTTATTATGTTATTTCTATACACTTTATAGATACATTCGTCAATTTCGATAAAATAATAAATCAGACTTAAGTATTAAAATAGTGCCTGACTTATAATATAATAAATAAATAATAAAATATACAATATATAAAACACATTAAAAATAGGTTGTGTCATATACACAATAAATTATTTTCATTAATAAAAACTAAACACATAAAATAAAAATACAACATATAAAATAAAATAGCTACCATTTGTGTAACAGATCAACAAATTCTGTGACAGAGTAAATTGCATTTGTTATTAGCAGAGTTTTAATCTTAGTTTTAAAAGTTGTAATATCGAGCGATTTGATGTTTCCGGGTAGTTTATTATATAAGGTGATACCTGCATGCATTGGAGACTTTTTGTGCTGTTCGTGACTAAATTTATTTATAATGATATCAGATGAGTTTCGTGTATTATGAGTATGTATATTGTTATGGCGTATGAGTGAATCTTTCGTATTATGGATGTGTCTGAGCAATTTGTAAATGTATATTGAGGCCATGGTCATGATTTTTTTGCACTTAAATGTTGGTCTACATGACTCGCTGTATTTTAAATTAAAAATTAATCTTATTATGCGCTTCTGCACTATAAACACCTTATTCGCTGCTGTAGACTGCCCCCAGAGCACAATGCCATAGTTTAGCAGTGAATGTACTATTCCAAAGTATGCGGTTTTTAGGCCGTGTTCGTCCAATATACACTTTAGTTGAGACAGCGCGAAGTAGGATTTATTTAATTTGCCAACTAGTATGTGAATATGGTTTTTCCATGATAAGTTGTTATCAACTTGTATGCCTAAAAATGAGGTGTTTTCGCTGATTGGGATGGAGTCATTTCCAATATTGATTGAATAGTCAGAAGGCTGAGTGTGTATATTGTGAAATTCAATACATACTGTTTTTGAAAAGTTTATCATTAGATTATTTGCTGTACACCATGTTACGAATTCATTGATCATTGAATTAAGTTGAGTGTTGCATGTGTCGGCGTCTGGCCCACTCACTACAATAGACGTGTCGTCTGCGTACATACACACATGTGCGTCCGATATATTCTGAGGAAGATCATTTATGAACAATATAAATAACAGTGGTCCCGCTACGCTTCCCTGAGGTACCCCCAAAGTTACATCATGGGCCTCCGATAGTATGTCATCCAGTTTGATTATTATTTTCCTGTTTTCCAGGTAAGATCCGAACCAGTCATTTACTGGGCCACGGATTCCTAGATGGTGTAATTTTTGCAAAATAAAGTTGAAATCTAAACTATCAAAGGCTTTAGATAGATCAAAAAATGCACCCACTATTTTGTTGTTTTTATCCATTTTATCGTAGATATGTTGGATAAAGTTTGTAGTAGCCGTTTCGGTTGAGTGATTTCTTCGAAAGCCGTGTTGCGCGTCGGTAAGTATATTGAATTTATCAATAAATGACATGATTCTTTGACAAACAATTTTCTCGATAATTTTTGAGATTGTACATAGCAGGGATATGGGCCTGTAATTGTCTATGTTTTGTGGATTCCCCTTTTTTAATATTGGTATTACAGTTGCCAGTTTTAAGAAATTTGGAAACTGTCCTAGTTTTATTGACTGATTAATAATGTTGGCAAGTGCAGGTGCTAATTCCACGCTGCATTTTTTTATTAACGAGATTGGTACATCATCATGGCCAGTTGACTTTTTATTTTTAAATTCGTGTATTGTACGGACAACCTCGTCTACCGTCACAGGTTTAAAATACATGGACTGGTTAATTAAGTTATTTGGGTTTAAAGTGCAGGAATTTGCAAGGGTTCCATTAAAGTACTTATTCTTTTCTGTTGTGGCATTTGTCGAAAAATGTTTTCCGAACGCGTTTGATATTTGATTAGTGTCTGTGATTTCCCTATCATTTACACTTATTTTATTAATGCTATTAACGTGATTTGTTTTTTCTTTTTTATTTTTATTGTATTTGTTTACTATGTTCCATGTTGTTTTTACTATATTTGAAGATTTAGATATCATATTGGCATAGTATTGCTTTTTTGAATAAGTAATCAGCCTGCGATGGTCAGCCTTAAGATTTATATAGTTACGGTTAATCATTTCCGAATTGGCTATTTTACGTAACCAATTTAGGTCTTTCAATTTATTTGATTGGTTTTTGATTTCATTTGTGTACCATGGTAATAGCTTTTTAGGTTTCAGATCACTTTTAATATTTGTTTTTTTAATGGGAAAACACTTTTCGAAACAGCTTGAAAAACAGTTCCAGAATTGTTTGTACATATCATTAATATCAGTAAAGTGAGTGTTATAAAAATTTTGTACAGTTGTACAATATAGAATTTTAAATGTCTCTATATCTACATCCCGAAAAGCTCTACGTTTCACGATGGTGTTTCGTTTAACATCAGGTTTACCAAAAATGCTTTTACACGTTAGAAATTGAGCCGTATGATCTGATACATTTGGTTCTATTATTTTAAATGTTACGTCGTCTATTATTGTAGTTACAATATAGTCGATTTCACTACTGCATCCATTATCACCGTAATTAGAGATTCTAGTTGGTTCATTTCTTACATTATATGAGACAAGGTTAAAACAATCAAAAATGTTTTGTAGCGTATTTGATTCATAGGATTTTTTTAAGTTATTTACATTAAGATCCCCACATAAGACTATTGATGAGTATTTTTGGGATAATGAGTTTAGTAGTTTAGTGAGTTCGTTTATAAAAATTTCGAAATCACCATTAGGTGATCTGTACATGGATATGACGCAAGCAATATTCTCACCGTTGCTAATGGATATTACCGAAGTTTCAAAATGTAAGTCCATTGAAGATTTTTGTATTGATTTACAGTATATCGACATGTTTTGCTTAACGAATATTGCCGTTCCACCATGTATAGTCTCATTTCGGCAAGACGATGAAATCAGACAATATCCATAAATATTACAATTTCTTATCTGCTCCTCAGACATCCAGTGCTCACCAATACAAAACACCTCTGGTGAGTGGCTATGTAAAAATAATTCAATTTGGTTTATTTTGTTGGTTAGGCACTGGACGTTTAAGTGAGCTATCTTACATGTAGAAGAGTTTAATGTTTTTTCGGAAATTAGGTTTCCTTGTTTGTAATTTCCTGGCTCGGTTCTTGTTTACCTTCTTGCCATACATAGTACAGTTACCCAATCATCGTAACAAATGCCTTATTATTTGTCTTTATTTTGCATTATTAAAATTATTAAACGAGATAATTCAAAAGTGCAACATCTAGTACAGAAAAGTAGAGCTGCGAACCGGATTAATATTATTACCTGATTGTGGTACATCGACGTCACCGTTGCACCACCGCCAAGTGCAAGAGGCACGCAAACTAGGGTAGGGTATGTAGAGCGGAGTTAGATGTGGATGGTATAAAGCCTGAAGGATTCCTCCATGGGTTGTCAGTTGTCTGCCACCAGAATACCTGATCGGTGCAATGAAGTCTAAAGCTACGCGCACACTTGTCGGACTTGTCGGAATCAGACGGATGGCACGCATCGGCTAAAATTGCTTAACACAGTTGTAAACGAGTCAACGCACATTTATCGGTATGGCATGGAACAGATAAATGTGCTTTGACTCGTTTACAACTGTGTTAAGCAATTTTAGCCAATGCGTGCCGTCCATCCAATTCCGACAAGTGTGCGCGTAGCTTTACACGTACTACGACCTGGACACCCAGTACAAATACCTTTGTTATTGAGACATACTTGACCGGTCCACGCCTTTGCCTACCTTGTCGTCATCGTAATATTTTCATTCATATCATTTGAATGCTTTTTGTTTCCTTTCGTTCTGGTCTGTAGTAAAAACTTTGTTCTTGTATCTTGTTGTTGAATATATTCACATTTAATTTGTTTATCCGTAATATTTTTTGTATTAATTCTTACCCCTCTCTGCATGTTATAAACAGCCTTCAGGTACCAGGCAATTTGATCCGGAAACAAGCGTAAGGTCAAAGTTGTTCAAGGTCTCGTTAACGCCGCTCAGCATTGAAAAGCGTTGTTTTCGTGAAAATTCGAAATTTCATCAGAAAAATCCATTAGTCTATTTGTGGGCAATGGATCTCGAAAACTAAGGTACAAATGAAACTTAAGGTATATATGATAATATGAATACGAAGTGAAAAGAATTTGGTAAAATGTATAGTGGATTTATTGGTATAATACGGATCTATGATCATATTCGAACAATTTTTTTTAATGGTTAAAAAAAATCGTTAAATATGAAAGATTCCTCATAAATCCGTATTGTACCAATAAATCAAACTATTCAGTTTCACCAACTTTGAAAAAAACATTAATTAAATGAGTTTATTTTGACGTTATCTACAATTATTTTTATACATTTCAAGTAACACTTATAATCTTATAATTATCAGCATAAATTACAGTTTGTTTGAAAAACAGGAAATTTATAAAGCGTATTAAAAGTGTTCACTTTTTCATTATCTTTAACATTTATTTAAAGGTTATTGCAGTGGCGGCTCGTGGAACATGTTGATGGAAGAGCCACTTATACAATATCCCGCCTCCTTTTTTGAAGAAACAAAGAACCATTTATCTTCCTAGACCAATCGAATATTTTTGCCAAAAAATCAAAAATTTGGAACAAAACAGCCGAAGATCTAAAATATCGGCCAAAAAATCAAAAATCCTGGTTTAAAAATAAAAATGCAGACGAAAAAATTGAAAATACAAGCCGAAGAAAAATAATTTGCCATTTTCAGTCCCAAAAATAATCTTTTTAGCTCAAAATAAGTTCCAACGAGAAATTCGAAAATAATAGCAAAAATAAAAATTAAAAAAAATCGCAAGAAAATCTAAAATATGGGACAAAAAATAAAAAAATAAGTATTGTTTATGCTGGAGGCATTCTACTTCGTTATCCATTTAAAAAAAATTAAGCTAAAAATCTAAAATTCGTACCCAAAAATCAAAGCGGTTGACCAAAAAATCAAAATTTTTAACAAACGAATCGAAAATTTAAGTCGAAGTAAAGAAAATTTCGGCCAAAAGACCAAAAATCGAAACCAAAATAATCGAAAATGCAAAATATAGGCCAGAAAAATAAATATCTACAATAGGGCCTAAAAACGTGCAAATTTAGACAAAACATCGAAAATTCCAAAATTTCTACAAACCAATCGAATTTTTTCGTCAAAATAAAGATATTGAGACCAAAAAACAAAAAAAATCTACAATTTAGTCTAAAACGGTGAAAATTTAGACAAAACATCGAAAACGAGCGCAAAGATAGAAATTGCAGACAAAAAAACCAAAACTTCGAATACAAACCAATCGAATATTTTGGTCAAAATAAAGAAAAATAAAAAAAATTGGAAATCTAAAATATGGAACAAAGAATGCATGAATCGCAGCCTGGATTCATCTGAGATTATAAACAACATGACGGACAAAATTCGTAAAAAAACTCTTAAAAATGCATTAAAAAAAAAACGTTTCCTTGAAAAAGTTTGTATTTTTTCCCGAGAATAGCATCCCGCAATAAAAAATATGGAGTTGAAAATTACCTCCAAGGTCATTTTCAAGGTTAACAGAATATATCCCCCTCCAAACCCTACAACTTTCATCCAAAAAATGTTTTGCCATGTTGCTCAGGTTTCGAGATTTTTGGGGTGGCAATTTAAAATGGACACCCTGTATAACATGGTTTTGTGTCTTAACGTAAAGTTAATACAAAGGGTGGCGTGTGGGTACTATCCCACAATCAAAATAGTTGAAAATCAAAGAAAGGTTTCACAGGTGTAGAGCGATAACAGAAACATAAAGATGTTTTTAAGAAATTTGTTTCTGTTAAGTTAGATTACTTCTAATTAGACTGTGCTTTAGTTACCGGGTTGGATTGTGAAATATTGTTACCTCTCTAATTTTTTTGTAAAGATGTTTTATAATATTACCTTCGATATTTATAAGAAGATGTTTGTATTTTCTTATAAATGTCAAAGATAATGAAGATCTAAACATTGTTAAGGAGTGCATCTAAAACCTCCTGGATTTATTATTTTACCATCTCTGTTACATAGTTATCGTAAATTTTTTTTCAATTTCTTTTTTACAAAAATATACGTTTTGTGGTTCCTAGAAGCGATTTCAACGATATCTGAAGAAAATGTGTATTTGTGTAAATGTGAATATGTCTCTGTGGGTGCTATATCTTAAAAACGAATTTCAAATGGACATTATACTTCAAATATAAGCCTTATTTGACAATCCGAAAAATTGAAAAGGTTTTGATAAAATTTTCAGAAGTGAGTATTTACTTAACCGTTTTCTTGTTTGCAATAATTTTTGAAATATGAAAAATTTGAAAATATTCTAGGTAAAATCATTTTTTTGTTTTCATTTTTGGTTTATAACTATGAAAAGATAACGGATACATAGAATTTATTTTAATAATAATTGTAGAAAATGCCAAAATGAACAATCTATAAAGAATAAGTTTTTTTCTAAATCTCTTCAGTTTTTAAGTAAACTGACTATTAGAATTTGAAGTATTTCATTCAATCCTGCAAAACGCTCGATGACCATCTAAAATATCATCCATCTAAATTGAAAATATACCATTAAAGTGTAAATATAAATAACTATTGTACCATCATATCGGAGAAAATAATATGATGGCCATCATTTTTAATTAATATCGAGAAAATTTGTCAGATTTGGTCTATTGTCATAAAATGATTAGAGTTGCAAATGACAATATTAACCACATATGAAGAATAAGTGGTTTTCCACAACCCACTATTTTTTTGAAAAAATAATCAATTAATACACACACATACAGACACAGACACGCACGAAAAAAAATCTTGTACAATACAATTGGCGAAAGTTGCATGATGGCTACATTCATAATTTTATTTTTTCCGATATATACGAGGGTAGGCTGATAAGTAAAACCTACACTTTTAAACCATCTCAACAAATGGTGGCACTGTAATGCAGATTCTGGACTGATCTACAGACTCTCCTTTACCACTTCAGTTGAAGAGAAGTACGCACAGTTTATTGGAAAACAAAGCATTCAACATGGAAATAATACCGTTCTGTTTTTCTCTCTGGTTCATCAATTTAATCCTGGGCTTAATTCAACTGGTTGGATTTTAGAATAGTGCCCACCCATCGCCCAATACAGTGTGTATCAGCCAAATGGAATAAATTCGATAATACATAAATGGGGGCGTGTTCGAAAAAACGCTCGGATACGTCGATTAGTATTTTTAGTTGCGCATTTTTTCCAACAAAATCTTTTTATACAGGGTGTGTCATGTAACAGTGGCCAATACCAACTTTCTTATTGTAAATGCAACACGATGTATATTTTCAATTTTTGGATTGTTCAGAAAATTCTAGACATATTTCATGTACCATGTTCTATACCTATCTTCAACTGTTTAGGAAACAAACACACACACACACACACACAGACACATTTTTTTCCCAGAAATTGTTGAAATGGCATCTAGGGACCCTAAAACGGATATTTCCGTAAAAAAAAATTGAAAAATGTTTCACGGTCACAATAGTTTCTCGCACTTCGTAACGGAGAAAGTAAAAAAGAATATTATTTGATTACAGAAATTTGCTACAATACACTCAAAAACTAATAAGTAAAAAAACAGTTGAAGATATGTTAAACATCTACATGGTACATAAAATATGTATAGAATTTTCTGAACAATCCAAAAATTGAATAAAATATAGGGTGTTGCATTTAAAATAAGAAAATTGATTAGAAATACTAATCGACGTATCTTAGCATTTTGTCGAACACGCCCCCATTTATTTATTATCGAATTTATTCCATTTGGCTGATACACACTGTATATCCACTTTTAATGAATTTTTTTGCTTAATTAAATTTTTGTTTTAATGAATTAAATTTCTTTGTAAATTCAGAATGTATTAAATTTTTGGTTAAGTTGTTACTACTAAGGCGGTGGGTGGGCCCTAGGCGGTGGGTGGGCCCTATCCCACTCTCCAATCACTATAACACGAACGAGGGTTTTATTAGTGGAAAATAAAGGATTCAACATGAAAATAATACCGTTCTGTTTTTCTCTCTGGTTCATCAAGTTAATCGTAGGAAGTAGGAAGCCTGGGCTTAATTCAACTGGTTGGATTGTAGAATAGTGGCCTACCCACGGCCCTATATATACTTTAAGTGAACTGACAAAACTTTGTTTTAATGAATTAAATTTCTTCGTAAATTCAAAATGTTTTAAATTTTTGGTTAAGTTGTTATGGCAACGAAGGGCGGTGCGTGTTCCCTATCCCACCCTCCAATCACTATAACACAAACGAGGGTTTTATAAACAATGGATTAAACATAGAAATTATGCGGTTGTGTTTTTTCTTCGGTTCATCAATTTAGTTTGGATTGTTGCCATTTTGCTTCCACTTAGGAAATGACGATTGTTTTTATGTGGAATCAAATATTTATTTTATTTTTGTTGATTTTTAGGTTTTGAAGAAATTTATTTTACAATTTTTCAAATCTTCGAATGCAATTTTAATGTTCCCAGTTCAAGTTTAGATTGTTTGTCTCCTTGTTTCCACCGAGAAAATTGCAATTATTTTTATGTGAAATATATACCGGATGTTTCAGACCACCCGTACACCCCTCCCCCCTGGGGCGGGGTAGGGGTAACTTTGAAATTTTAAATAGGTAACCCTATTTTTTATTGCAGATTTGACTTTTGCTTTAAAATATATTACGTTTTTATTCGAAACATTTTTTTCGATTAGCAAAAAAAAATTAATTTTTTTAAATATATTTTCTACGATTTTTTTTCCAAAGAATTTTTTTGTTGCTTATTTCTGACATAAATTTATGGATGACTTCAATCCACGCCTTATTTAAGAGATGACTACGTAAAAAAGTTGTAATATATCATTTGATGCGAGAAATAAATATAATTCAATAAATGTTTTTGCCGAATATAGCGCCATCTGTCGCTCATCGATTTTTTTTTTTTCGGACATAAACCTAATATTTTTTAGCATAGAATCCAAATCTGCAATAAAAAATAGGGGTTCCCATTTAAGATATCAAAGTTAACCCCCTCCCCGACCCAGGGGATATTTTTTAGCATAGAATCCAAATCTGCAATAAAAAATAGGGGTTCTCATTTAAGATTTAAAAGTTACCCCCCTCCCCGACCCAGGGGGGAGGGGGGCGGTTCACATTTCACACCACATGATAGGTCTCAAAAAACATTTTTGGGCATTTTTTTTTATCTCAATCCGATTCGTATTTCAGGAGATATTTGGGGTGTACGGGTGGTCTGAAACACCCTTTATATCATACCTTTATTAACAGTTCCATAGTTAATAGTATGTAACTAAATTAATGGTATTATTGTTTGGCCTGTTAAATGGCCATCAACCAAAGCGTAGATTTGTCAGTGTGAGAATTTATTTATTATGGACTTTATTTAATTTGCTCAAAGATAATTGTTTACCGAAATTAAAGAATGATTTTCGATTATTTTCGTCATCATTTGGTGGATACGGTGGAACGATTTAATTTTTTGTTTTTTTTTACAGATTTTTTCCGACCACCTGCACATTTCGAAACGGACGTTGCAAGATAATTACACATTCATCAAATTTCAATTGCCAATCGCCGCAGAGTTTTTAAACTGGAAAGCGCGTGGAGCCTCGTGATTGGCGATTAGACGCCCGAAGGCAAGTTTTTTTTGTGCGTTTTCGAATTCTTATCGGTTCGTCTTGCGCGGGCCCGACTGATAACACCAGTATGCACATCGCCGCCGCGAAGAATGTGCAAATCGCGATCAATTATTTTTCCGAAAACCGTTTCTTCGACATTTCAGCCGTGGAAAAGCCCGGGGGGTTTCGTCGCGAGCGCGTGTTGCTTCCCTTAAAACGTGTGAACAGTTTGTGCAAGACTAATAGTGATGGGTTTACAGGATTTAATACCGTTTTCTTTTCGGTATTAAACCCCGCAAACTCCCTTGGATTGCAGTGCTAGTGTGGGATTTTCCTTTCCATTCCATCCATCCATCCTGAGAGGGACAAGATGGGACGATATGGATTTCATATGACATCTTTAGCAAGTTAAGAAGAGGTAAGGTAGGTCCGAGAGTAAGCTGTTGGACGCCGTAATGATTTTCTGTGAGTGACTTTTCTTTGGTTAATTCGCGCGTCGGGTTCGAGTTTCTCTTGCAGGTTGTTCCCCTCGGTGTTACCGTTTTCCGTTGAAAAGGTGCCACCCGCTCCTCCTTCAGAAGGGCCGTTACCGGACGGTAGAGCAAAATGGGTCGGACCTTATAGGGCTATAGGTAGGGAAACAGAGGGGGACTGATAACAACGAGATCTCAACATGGATCTTAACACTGGACCGCTTGTTCGATCCAGTATTAAAATCTGCAGACCAAAAAATTATACATCTATATTCAATTGTCTCGCTTATGATTTTAGGGCACCGAGAGTTTCAACACCTACGGCTTTTATTGAAACAATAGGTGGTGCGGTGCGCATCATACAATTTAATCAGTTTGGTATAAAACGAGATTTTCTCACAGTCCCAGAATAACTATAATAATGCCCATCTCACCACTCTTTGTTTTTATGTTCACTCAAGTTACAAACCATGTTTTCGGTTTTTGGTAATTTAATTACAACAAGAGTTAATTCAACACAAACGATTACATAAACAGTGTTTGTAGCTTAAGTAACGATTAAAACCACCACCGAGAAGATCAGCTTCAACCCTCTGTAAAGAGAACCCAAGCAACCAATTTTCCAGGTGAGGTGCAGAAAATTCCAGCGGAACTACACACTAATTAATTTACTCGTAATTCTAGAAAATTGAGAAGATGACGTGGAACACCAATTGGCAATTTTTTAAATAAATTGAATTTATCCATTTGTTTGGATAAATTAAATTTATTTAAAAAATTGATCCAAGTAATCCAAACGCAAGCATTGAAGGTGACGAATGTTCCTCTGAAGCAGAAGATTGCTGATCTGAGTATTGTGCCAAATATCTTCATTTTCTCCAGAACAAAAATAATTTTGCAGGTACGAATTATTTTTCTTATTATACATGATTTTCTGAATGTTCTTTAATTTAGCGAGTGATTCAATACATAAAATTCTATTACTTAGTGAAATTTAAAAATTGTTTAATACATTTTTTCGTGAAATTAATGTAAAACGCCAAAATCGCACCTTTTTTAAATATTCTTTTCAAAAAATAAAGCCGCCTTTATATTTTTTCGATATTTGAACATTCAATGACTAATTTTTTTGAACATTCATGACTCCCTAAGAAATTGAAACATTTTCAAAAACGAAAACGATTTTCAAAAAGTAAGCCGTTTTCGTGAATTTGGCGTTTCATATGTTTTCTTTTTATTTCTTTAATTTCCTGTTGCGCAATTCAAATAATTTTCTTTTAAACATTTATAACTCCCTTAAATATTGAATTATTTTCAAAAACCAAAATGATTTCGTTAAAATAAAGCCTTTTCGGTTGTTTACGCGTATCTTTTCTTTCGATATTTTCAATTTTTTTTTACTCAACTGAAATAGATTTTAGAAACATTCGCAACTTACTTAAAAATTGAAACATTTTCAAAAACCAAAATATGTTTATTTGTGTCTTTTGATATTTCCAATCTTCGCTTCCACAACCAACATAATTTGTTTTAATATAACTATTAAAAAAGTGACAACAATCCAAAGTTAAACCGGGATAACGAAAAATGCGTTCAAAGATTGGAAAATTTGTAAAAAATAACCCATCGAGAAATTAACCTTAAATGATAAGGGAAATCGTTTTTAATTTTCTATTAAAATAATTACTATATTTTAGACAGCAACAAAGTGATAACAATCTAAAGTTGAAACTGGAAAACAAAAAATGCGTTCAAGGAATGAAAAATTTGTAAAAAAATTATCCACCCAGAAATTAGCCTTAAAAGCTCAACACCTGTGAAAAACAATTTATTTTTAATTTTCTGAAAAAATATTTGACATTTTAGACAACTACAAAGTGACAAAAATCCGAAGTTTTTAAATCCTCCATAAAATAATTTCTACATTTTAGATAGCAATAAAGTGACAACAATCAAAAGTTGAACTTGGAGAAACGAAAAATGCGTTCAATCATTTGAAAATTAAGAAAAAAATAATCCATGAAGGAATTTGCTTCCAAAGCTCAAAATCTAATTAAAACTAACACGTTTTTGATTTGTTTTATTCTAAACGACAACAAATTAACAACAATCTAAACTTGTACCTGGAATTCTTGTTTTCATTGAAAGATTTTTAAAGATTATCCATTAAAACAATTACTGTATTTAGACAGTAACAAAATGACAACAATCAAAAATTAACTTGGAAAAATGAAAAATATGTAACAAAAATAATCCATAGAAGGATTTACGTTCATAGCTCAGAATCAGTAAAAAAAGTAACACGGTTTCGATTTTCCATAAAAAAATTTGGCATATCCTAGTTGACAACAACATGGCAACAATCCAAACTTGAACTGGAAAAAATACTTTTAGAGATTGAAAATTCTCATTTGTTTCGATTTTTATATTTGAAATTGTTCAACTGCCGAACGCGTTATCCGATTTTAAAAATTCTAACGTCAAAATGTAGAAAATTTAGTGTTATTTTAAAATTAATTACATTTTTTTTCTTGAAATGTTCACACTGCAAAAATATCGTTTTTTTTTTTAAGTTGCGAGATTTTAAAATTGCGATTTTTATATTTAAAATTGGACAACTGCCGAACACGTTATCCGATTTTGAAAATACTAACGTCAAAATGTAGAAAATTTCGTGTAATTTTAAAATTAATTACATTTTTTCTCGTGAAATGTTCACACTGCAAAAATCTATTTTTTTTAAAGTTGCAAGATTTTAAAATTGTGATTTTTATATTTAAAATTGCACAACTGCCGAACGCGTTATCCGATTTTTTAAATTCTAACGTCAAACTTTTTTTTTTCTAGAAACGAACACAATGTAAAAATCGCATTTTTTAACGTTCGAAGATTTTAAATCATGATTTGATTTTTGAAATTATACAACTGCCAAACGCGTTGTTTGATTTTGAAGATTCAAATGTTAAAATATTCAAAATTTTAGTGTTATTTTAAAATTGTTAACTTTTTCTTTGTAAAATTAACACAAAATGCAAAAATCTCACTTTTTGATGTTCAAAGATTTTAAAATTGCCATTTCGATTTTTGAAATTGCATAAATGCTAAACACGTTGTTCGATTGAAAATATTCAAAATTTTAATGGTATTTTAAAATGGTTAACTTTTTTTTCAAAATTAACAGAAAATGCAAAAATCTCACTTTTTAATGTTCAAAGATTTTAAAATTGCCATTTTGATTTTTGAAATTGCACAACTGCTGAACGCATCGCTCGATTTTGAAGTTTCAGACGTCAAAATGTTTAAAATTTTAGTGTTATTTTAAAGTTGTCAACTTTTTTTGTAAAATTAACACAAAAGGAAAAAAGCTCACTTTTTGATATTCAAAGATTTTAAAATTGCCTTTTCGATTTTAGAAATTACACAACTTCTGAACGCGTTGTATAATTTTTATGATTCAAATGTTAAAATATTGCAAATTTATTATATATTTAAAGTGGATTACGAAATTTTCTCGAAAAATGTCAGTAGTGGTTTAAAAAAAATGGTTCATTTTGTATTATTATTTTGATGAAAAATGTTCATTATTATCTTGCAGGCTCGGCTCCTCGTTTCTACAGATATTTCTAATTAGTAAAGAGAAGACCATCTTTCATGAAACTTGAAATTGTATATCTTCAGAATATTTCTCATCCCCATTTCACGATGCATAAGAAAATTAACTGAGCAGGAGGAAGAGGTTAACATTTAAAATTTCAGCAATTCTTAACTGCTTCACTAAATCGAATTCTAATTTCAAGTTTGCAAAGAGAAGGCCATCTTTCATGAAACTGGAAATTATACATCTTTAGCCTATTTCTCACCCCCATTTCACGATGCAGAAGAAAATTAACTGAGCAGGAGGAAGAGGTTAACATTTAAAATTTTAACAATTCTTAACTGCTTCACTAAATCAAATTCTGATTTCTTGTTTGCAAAGAGAAGACCATCTTTCGTGAAGCTGGAAATAAAAATACAGTGCGCACCTAAAGTATGGAATATATTCAGTAAAACCGAAATATTTTTTTTTTTTAAATCCTCGAACAGGTCGATTTTCTTTTATAAAAATACACATTTTTGCGTGAAAGTCGATTTTTAGTCGTCATTTGTTTTTGAGTTATGACGTCCGCCATTTTGTTTTAAAATGGCAATCCCCTATTTTTGTTCTTGATTTTGAGAGATATTTTCATTGCCGAACTGGCAATATAAAAATAGTGTCATCTTACATAATACATTTTCCGAGTAAATGACAATTGAAGGTGACAACTTCATATTTAGAGTTTTTGCAAAATGACCTTGTTCCAGCGCTTGTGTAGCAATTTTTTCCAAACAAAATTGATCTTGACCTTCCAATATGGTTTCAGCAAGACGGCGCACCCACCCCCGCACTGCGCGCGTTTATTGACAATTGCTTTACGAATAGGTGGATTGGCAGATGAGGACCGATATAATAGCCCGCGAGAGAGATGAATGCGCAGAATTAGCCTGGAAAATATAATATTAATATTAGAAACTAATTCATAATTCTGCAGCTTCAAATAGCAAAGACATTTCTATAACCGTGAGAAGTATTTATTTTTTGATTTTCAGTCATACTATTAATATTCATGATTCTGTAATGTCTATAAATTTTGATTGCTTGATTTGTGAATGAAGTACTAGATGGCAGCACTAAACTGATTATTATAATATTTGAAATTTGAAGCACCTAAATTCGAAAATGCACGAAGTGAAGAAAAATTCACCTTCTCACAAATAATTTAGAGAAGAAGGGTTAAATAAAAATTTCAATTATGTATGACAAAATATAACGAACACAGATTACTTTGCAAGGAAGAGTTTAATTTTAATGCCATGCTAACACAATTTATAAAATTCTCTAGAAAATGCCACAATATTGCGAAAATAGAATTTTAAACATTCAGATTTTATTTGGTAGAATAATATTTCATATTACCTTTGTTACTAATAAGATCTACGTAAATATTAGGACAATTGAAATTTATTTCTGCAATAGAGCACTCATTTTTTGATATATTTGCATTTTATTTTGGTGTCTTTATCACTTTGCCTTAAGGTAATAATTTTTATCATGAGATTATTCAAATATTCAAATTTTTATTTTTAAAAATCCAATAGGCCGGCTCTTACCTTATTTATGGTTTTGATATTATTAGAATTTATTTTTAGATGAAAAACAAGATATATGTGTCATCGAAACTGCAAGAGAACCAATATTAAAACGACTGTCAGATCTGAATTAAAGCACTCTTTATAATCCTCCCATTTATTTGAGCTTTGTATATTTAAAATAGTTATAAATACACATATAAATTAATTAACTATATCAACCCTCCGCAAAATATTAATTTGAGTAGAATTATAGAAGTCTCCGAAAAAAATGTTTACTGACAAGCGTAGAATGAAGTGACATTGACTAAATGTGGCAATTGTAAAAAACATGTAAAACACATTTATGTCACTCTAGTATGTAGGGAATATACATATACAACGACATAGGTTTAATGGATTCATCTCCTGTGCGAACATAAACTTGTTATGAAATCGTCGGCAGGTATCCCCCGAGGGGTCGATTTGTTCCTCTCAGGTGAACAGTCGGTCAAAATTGAATTGAAATCCGGATGGGGCCCCGAGCCGAGGCCCATCAATCCGACGCTGCCAGACGCACACTTTGCCCTGTTATTCTCCCATAACCGAGTGGTTTGTTTCAGTTTGTGGACGTCGCGTATAAATGCGGAGGACCCTTTTTACAAATGGCCCCATAAATTTCCACCGCAAGTTGCCGTTATAATGCGACACTAGTGGGATAGGAGAGCATTTGTATTGCGAGGAGTGAATGTGTCGACTCCTGCAGCTGGGTAAGCTCTACAAATCGTCGCGCGTGCACCTGGGGGACGTGAAGCTGCCCCCCGGGGGAGCACTCCGCATATTCATTAACCGCCTAAGAGATTAATGCTTATAAAAATGCTGACATGCATCATAGATTATCCCAGTGTATAAGTGTGTGCGCAGACTGACTTCTCTAGCTACAATTAGTTCTAATGACAAATTCGCGTATACACATGATTAATTCGACGACGTGCGAATGCTGGCTGACAATGCCATTTCTCAACCAGAATCAATTTGGGAATGTCCTCGTTACATCCCGGAATGGAATATGAGTGGCGGATGAGTAAGCCGTCCGTGATGAGGGTCGGCTGCGCCTGACTAATTACCCCCTGTGTTTTGTTTGTCATATTCTGCGGCAGCTTTTCCCATCTCATCCTGCCCACCCCACAAGAAACAGACAGACACTAAGAACTGATATCCGCGTCTTGGCGGTTCATTATACTGTTTGAAGCGTAGAGTCGAATCACAAATTGGTCTAAATTAAAATTTTAGCGGGCCCTTTTATCCTATTTACCTTTTCCTTGAACGTCGCTTACATACATCCTACTAATTAGGAACGAAGAATTCGCCCTGTTTATTTATACAAACGGGTCTCTCACGGAAACCGAAACAGTGTACGCCAATCGATCCGCCCCTTGTAAATTGCCTCAGCTTTTAATTAAACGGCTTAACTACGTACCTGTTGGTTACATCCCCTTGTTCGCATTATGCTAACATGTATTGTTATTTTATTGCCAACAATGTAGACCGATAATAATAAACAACCATTGTAGAGGATATTCGATAATCACAGCGCTGCCTACACTTTTACCCATGGTATGTTTGTTTTCATCTCTTAACTTTCATAATGAAATAAATAAAAGTAAACATTACCAACGAAAAAAAAAACAGTGAATGTGTTGGTGGTTGGAACAATAATTATCAAGTAGGAAGATTTTGTAAGTAAATAATAACAATTATAAATCACTGACAAAATTTCAGTAACTGAGTTTCACCGTATGAAGTACTTATTTAAACACAACACAAATATATTAATTCATTTAGTTATGTGATATCTGTGAAATTACAAAGTGTTTATAATCATCAATTATATTCATTTTTTGCTAAACATATCGCATAATATTATTGCTATATTAATAGCTATAATATTCATTATATTTCGCCAAGTGTTCAACGAGAATTCAATCAAACGTATAAGACTACTGTGATCGTGATTTAATTCGAATTCGAAATTTCAACGGAAATACATTTTTAAATCTCCCGAGACGAAAATTCGACCATTTTTGAAACATATCTGCATGTCTTGTCAAAGTGAAATTAAACATTGAGCATAACTTAATAATCCGAAGAACTGAAAGGGTTTTGGTAAAATGTCGTGTACCGGAAGAGGACCGTTTAAAAATTCTAAAAAAATATGTTGGAATTTGCTACTACATTTCAAAATCCATTCAGAATTTCTTAACATACTACTAAATAAATTAACAGACAAAACAGAGCTGGAAACAAAATGACAACAATCAACTTTTTATATTTAATATAAGATTTTTACAAATCGTCTAATAATTTCTTAAAGATGATGATTACAACAAAAGTTCGAGTCTAAAATTATCAACATTCTACACAGGAAAAATTCTATAAAAAATCATCCTCAATCTCCGAAGTATCGCTTATTCAAAATCAATTTGTTTTTTGTAAATTGAAGAATTTTCAATAAAGATTTGGATTTTGGATCATTTTTATTTTAATTTTTTGAGCAGCGGAACACAAACATCGCACAAAAAAATATAAAAAACGCAGGAAACATTCCATAAAAAAATATCCTCAATGTCCGAAATATCGCTTATTCAAAATCAATTTCGTTTTTGTAAATTGGACAATTTTCAATAGAATTATGGATTTTAAAAAAAAAAAATTTTCATCCTCAATGTCTGAAGTATCGCTTATTCAAAATTA
Source organism: Ocypus olens (assembly GCA_910593695.2). Lineage (NCBI taxonomy): Eukaryota > Metazoa > Arthropoda > Insecta > Coleoptera > Staphylinidae > Ocypus > Ocypus olens. The sequence goes on from OU343052.1 coordinate 43,284,714, forward strand.
ATTTGTTTTTTGTAAATTCAACAATTTTCAATAGAGATATAGATCATTTTTATTTTAGGTTTTTGAGCACCTGAACACAAACATCACAGAAAAGAATATAAAAAACTCAGGAAAAATTCCGTAAAAAATCATCCTCTATGCCCGAAGTATTGCTTATTCGATATCAATTTTGTCTTTGTAAATTCAACAATTTTCAATACAGATATGGGTTTTTGATCATTTTTATTTTAATTTTTTGAGCACCGGAACACAAACATCGCAGAAAAAAATATAAAAAACGCAGGAAACATTCCATAAAAAATTATGCTTAATGTCCGAAATATCGTTTATTCAAAATCAATTTCGCTTTTGTAAATTCGACAATTTTCAATAGAATTATGGATTTTTAAAAATATTCGTTTTAATTTTTTGAGCACTTTAATAAAAACATCGCAGAAAAAAATATAAAAAACGCAAGAAATTTTTTTTATAAAAAAATCATCTTCAATGTCTGAAATATGGCTTATTCAAAATTAATTTGTTTTTTGTAAATTCAACAATTTTCAATAGAGATATAGATCATTTTTATTTTAATTTTTTGAGCACCTGAACACAAACATCACAGAAAAAAATATAAAAAACTCAGGAAAAATTCCGTAAAAAATCATCCTCAATGTCCGAAGTATCGCTTATTCAAAATCAATTTCGTTTTCGTAAATTCAACAATTTTCAATAGAGATGTGGATTTTTGATCATTTTTATTTTAATTTTTTGAGCACCTGAACACAAAACATCGCAGAATAAAATATAAAAAACGCAGGAAAAAATTCATAAAACATCATTCTCAATGTCCGAAGTATCGCTTATTTAAAATAAATTTTGTTTTTGTTAATTCAACAATTTTTAATAGAATTATGGATTTTTGAAAATTTTCGTTTTAATTTTTTGAGCACTTTAACAAAAACATCGCAGAAAAAAATATAAAAAAACGCAGGAAAAATTTAATCAAAAATCATCCTCAATGTCCAAAGTATCGCTTATTCAAAATCAATTTGTTTTTTGTAAGTTCAACAATTTTCAATAGAGGTATAAATCATTTTAATTTTAATTTTTTGAGTACCTGAACACAAACATCACAGAAAAAAATATAAAAAAACTCAGGAAAAATTCCATAAAACATCATCCTCAATGTCCGAAGTATCGCTTATTCAAAATCAATTTCGTTTTTGTAAATTCAACAATTTTCAATAGAATTATGGATTTTTAAAAATTTTCGTTTTAATTTTTTTAGCACTTTAATAAAAATATCGCAGAAAAAAATATAAAAAACGCAGGAAAATTTTTATAAAAAATCATCCTCAGTGTCCAAAGTATCGCTTATACAAAATCAATTTGTTTTTTGTAAATTCAACAATTTTCAATAGAGATATAGATCATTTTTATTTTTATTTTTTGAGCACCTGAACACAAACATCATAGAAAAAAATGGAAAAAACGCAGGAAAAATTCCGTAAAAAATCATCCTCGATGTCCGAAGTATCGCTTATTCGAAATCAATTTCGTTTTTATAAATTCAACAAATTTTAATGGAGATATGGATTTTTGAACATTTTCGTTTTAATTTTTTGAGCACTAACAAAAACATCGCAGAAAAAAATATTAAAAACGCTGGAGAAATTCCATAAAAAATCATCCCCAATGTCCGAAATATCGCTCATTCAAAATCAATTTCGTTTTTGTAAATTCAACAATTTTCAATAGAATTATGGATTTTTAAAAATTTTCGTTTTAATTTTTTGAGCACTTTAATAAAAACATCGCAGAAAAAAATATAAACAACGCAGGAATTTTTTTAATCAAAAATCATCCTCAATGTCCGAAGTATCACTTATTCAAAATCAATTTGTTTTTTGTGTATTCAACAATTTTCAATAGAGATATAGATCATTTTTATTTTAATTTTTTGAGCACCTGAACACAAACATCACAGAAAAAAATATAAAAAACTCAGGAAAAATTCCGTAAAAAATCATCCTCAATGTCCGAAGTATCGCTTATTCAAAATAGATTTCGTTTTCGTAAATTCAACAATTTTCAATAGAGATGTGGATTTTTGATCATTTTAATTTTAATTTTTTGAGCACCAAACACCTCGAAGGACAAAAGTCTGCTGTATTATTCATAGATATACAAAAAGCTTTTGACACAGTTTGGCATGTTGGACTCCTGTATAAATGTTTTCTATTAAAAATCCCACGCCATCTTATAATCCTAATACACAATTTCCTCTCCAATAGATCCTGCCAAGTAAGAATTCGACAAATACTTTCCCATCCGTTCCCAATCTTACAAGTCGTTCCTCAAGGTTCTCCCTTATCACCTCTCCTATATAACATATTTTGCCATGACCTACACAACCCCGACCCTACATATTTTAACCCATCACAATATACCTTGCTTTTCGCCGATGACACCGCTCTTATTACTCATGCACCCACCCTTTCAATTGCTCACCAATCCCTCCAATCCTCCTTTGACTCCATCCAAGCTTGGTGCTCCAAATGGCGCATCAAAATTAATCCCTCCAAATCCAAATTATTCTTATTCTTATTCTTTTATTTTGTCCATTAAGCCATCAAATTACATGGATTGGGTACGTCAAAAAAATACATAATATAAGTATACACAAATATAAATAAATAAGTAAATATTTTAAAATCACATAGACACTAAGACCGATGCCCCTTTAGTTCCGATCGCAGTGTGACAATCAAAGTACATATAAGTTGTAACGAGAAACGGGCACTTCCCGTCGTTATTATTAGAATTAACACAGAGTGTTTTGGAAATCAGCAATTGTATAAAAACTTCCATTAATGAGAATTTCTTTAAGTTTTGCCTTAAATTTGTTAATTGGAAAAATTTTAATCGAGTCTGGTAATAAATTATAATTTACTAGTCCAGAATGAACTGGTGATTTTTCATGATAAGTATGATTAAATTTTTCAATGTAGAAGTTAGAATTATGTCTTGTTGAGTGTGAATGTATATCAGAAAGCTTTTTAAATTTTGATTTATTGGAGTGAATATAAGTTAATAATTTTAATAAATAAATGCTTGTTAAAGTTAATATTTTATTAGTTTTGAATGTGTGTTTGCAGGAATCACTTTGTTTCATATTAAAAAGTAACCTAATTATACGTTTCTGTGCGAGAAAAACTCTAGTGATATTTCTACATTTACCCCACGACACAATATTATAAGATAAGTGCGGATATACGTAAGCATAATAAATATTTAGAAGACAGTTTATATTTAACGAGTTTTTTAACGTTAATATTGCAAAGTATGCTTTATTTAATTTGGAACACAGTTCACTGATTTGATTATCCCAATTTATGTCTTTGTCAAGGTGAGATCCTAGAAATTTAGTAGTGTTGCTGACTTCTAAGGTAGCGTTGTTAAAATATATATTGTCTTGTATTAAATTTGTTTTATTTGGGCCGGTAAATTCTAAGCAGACTGTTTTATTTAAATTTACAATTAGTTTATTATTTTCGCACCAGTGGTGGAATTCTGAGATTACATTATTTACTTTATTTGATAGCTCATATTTATCTTTAGAATGGCACAAGATGGTCGTATCGTCTGCATATATGAATACTGTGCCACCGCTTATGAATTTGGGCAAATCATTTATGAATAAGAGGAATATGAGAGGACCAAGCACACTTCCCTGAGGTGTGCCTAAATCGACATCAAATTCCTTTGAGAATGCGTCTTCCACTTTAACAATTAGTCGGCGGTTTCTTACGAAAGAAATTATCCAATCATTTATAACACCTCTTATACCCATGTTGTTCATTTTCTTAGATAAAATAGTAGCATCAATAGTATCGAACGCCTTAGAGAGGTCAAAGAAAACCCCAACGACAGATCCCCCGCCATCCATTTTGTCATAAATAAACTGAGTAAGATCCGTCGTCGCAGTTTCAGTTGACCTCCCTTTCCGAAAGCCATGTTGGCAATTTGATAATAAATTGTTATGTTCTAGGAATGATGTTAGTCGGTTGTATATGGCTTTTTCAAATATTTTAGAAAATAGGCTAAGAGTTGCTATAGGCCGATAATTTTCTATCAATTCTGGATCGCCTTTTTTATAGACAGGCACAGTTTTTGAAATTTTCAGGAAACTAGGAAATTTTCCACATGTAATTGATAAATTTATTAATACTGTTAGATATGAGCTTATTTCAATAGCGCATTCCTTTATTAACTTCGTTGGAATTTCATCAATGCCTGTTGATTGTTTATTCTTTAATGATTTTATTATATTAATTATTTCTTTTTCTGTAAAAGGTTTCAGAAACATTGAAGTTACATGATTGGAAGGTAGTGTGCATCCATTGTTAGAATTTGCAAAATGTAGACTGATAAAATTTTTTACCGAAGTTGAGAAATGGTTGCCAAATATATTCGCTATTTCCTCATTGTTATTTATAACATTATTATCTGTTTTTAAAGTTATTTTGTTAGATTTATTAGATTTATTTAGCTTAGAATTTACAAGTTGCCATATTTTTTTCGTTTTATTATCAGAACTATTTATAATATTAGAAAAGAATTCTTTCCGCTCTGTTGCTTGTTTATTATGTAATTCTTTTTTAAGTTCTTTATATCTATTTTGAATGTCTGGATCACATGTTTGCTTTCTTAGCCAGTTTAGTTTTTTCAAATTATTTGAAAGATGTAAAATATGTTTCGATGGTCTATATTTGAATTTATCGGAATTATATTTATTACTACATTTTTTTATTTTTAATGGATGAGATAAACGGAAGCAGTATTCAAAATGATTCCAGAATAGAGAGAATGCGGAATCGATATCATCTATACCCACTAGATCTATCTTTTCCCTATTGAAATGCAACTTAAATTCATTATTATTATTTATTATTTATTATTTATCCCTTACCACAAAATCACACCACAATCCCCCACCATCATATCCAGTAACGTCACAATCCATCCCTCCCATACCTGTAAATACCTAGGCATCCTATTTGACTCCAAACTATCCTTTAAAACTCATGCCCAATCCATTAAAACTAAAATCAAGACCAGGGCCCGGCATTTCAGATCCTTAACATTTAAACAACAAGGCATATCAACAGAAACAGCTGTTAATATTTACAAATCGATATGCCGGCCCTTGTTAGACTACGGTGCAATCCTTTTTACCCAAATCCGACCATCCATCCTATACCACTTCCAAGTTGCTGAACGATCAGCCCTAAGAACCCTAACCAAATTAAGACACCCGACTAATCCACTCCATAATCCCTCAAATGACCTATTATATGAAACCACCCACGTCACACCTATCTCCCAGCGTATACTTAGCCTTAGCGTTAAATTTGCAAACAAGCCTTTTAATCAACAACTTCTATCCAAATTCTGTATTTCCCGAAACCCGAATATCCCTTCTAAATATCAGCATCCTCCCATCACAATACATCAATTCATTTGCGCGAATCATCAGGACAATTCAGCTAGCTAGCAAAGTATTATATGTTTTCACCAGTAGAATCAAGACAGGGCAGAAAGACCGCAGGTCGATAGCCCAGACGGACTAACACCCTTTTTGTTTTTTGTATATTTTGTATATTAATCCAACCTATTGTATAGTCTGAATAAAGATGATGATGTATGTTTTTTGAGCACCTGAACACAAACATCACAGAAAAAAATATAAAATACGCTGGAAAAATTCCATTAAAAAACATACTCAATGTCCGAAGTATCGCTTATTTAAAATCAATTTTGTTTTTGTAAATTCAACAATTTTTAATAGAATTATTAATTTTTGAAAATTTTCGCTTTAATTTTTTGAGCACTTTAACAAAAACATCGCAGAAAAAATATAAAAAACGCAGGAAAAATTCCATAAAAATCATCCTCAATGTCCGAAGTATCGCTTATTCAATATCAATTCGGTTTTTGTAAATTCTTCAATTTTCAGATATGGATTTTTGAAAAATTTTGTTTGAATTTTTTGAGCACCTGCACAAGGAGGAGCGTTTGGAGATTTTCGTAGTTTGGTAAATTGTTTTTTTTCAGTTCATGAAGTTTGCAATTTCAAAATTGGTTTCGTGGTTTTATTTCAAAATGTATGTTCAGATATTCGCACGATCTGCCAACTATTAATACCAATTGATAAATCGCTTTTCAGTATCATCTATAATAGTTCTGTATTAAGCCTTAAACATTTTGAATGGCCCTCGTATTGTTATTCGGAAATGCATTGCACAATAACAATTTTCGAATTATATCCATATTTCCGATGGAAAAATAAATCCTCGGGCCACTTTTTGAATTCCCTTTCCCGAACTACAATGGCCACTTTTTCTATAAGCCTGTCAACTTCAGGATATTTAAAATGCGAAGTGGAGCCGTATTGTTTTTCCCTTCAGAAAAATCGCATTGTTAGTCACATGCACAGTTTGTAACTGTTTTACAGCGGAAATAATTCCCAAGTCGCAATAAAAAGGATCATAAAACCCGGACAAGAACCGTTATCTCTCTGGGCTTTGGGAAAATTTAAAGCTCGCGGCAATTATAAACCCTAAATACCGGTGTCAGTGTAATGTACGGTTAGTGTCGTGGCATCTGCATACGTCCGATATATACAGGGCCGTGGATGTGTCTCCCTACCCAAGACATTAATCCACCCGCTTAACGAGACGCACACATAGACCCTCGACGATAACCCCAGCAGTTATTTTCAGGAATAGTTGATACGTATGGTTCATTTTAAAAGATATACTTCTGCGTATAATTAAAATATTAGACTGTGGATTAGAGCGATCAAATGCAAAATTAACGAGCACACGTAAATTTAATAGATCTCCTAATTATTTGTTGTGTCCAAGAAAGATATATACCAGAGACGGTGAAACGTTTTATATAGTATAAAATGTTTGTGTGCGAAATTTGCTTGAAAAACTTTCAATGCAAGTTGTCAGTCTTGACTTAACTCAATGTTAGGTAAATTATGTAGCTGTGATGATTTCTTTTTTAGGCCTCTATTTTAGCAAAGTTCACAATTTCCTAAGTGACGTATACATTTAGATAAACGTAATTGAAAGCATTGAATCTGCGCAGTTAATTAAATGATATCAAATAAAATGATACTTAGATCTAGTGTTAGTAATGCGACTTTGATTTTACATTATTGCAGCAATTATTTTCTTGATAAATACAGCGCATAACTGAATTGTTGTTGGTCATGTAGTCCAGCTGCTAAGGATATAGGTACCAAAACAGAATATCAAAATGTTAGTTTTTATTCTTAATTATTTCCTAATGTTTTTTTTTTTGGCATGGGTACATTCTGCCAGAGGCATTATTATTTGTATTGATTTCTGAATATTTATTTATATATAATCATTAATTATATAATGAATGGGGGGGGGGACATACACTGGACATGCATGGACCCGAAAGGCCACTTCTTCATTCCTAAAAAGTGACCGTCCGGATGGGATTCGAACCCACGACCACTAGGCCCGTGAGCAGGAGCTCTACTCACCAGACCACCGCGGCCCCTTCCAAGTGTTAATGTACGGTTTTACAACGGAAATACTTGAATACTGAATACATACAGTACAACCTTGAAGTATTTCAATTATCAATTTTTTTAGCATATGGTCGCTGAAATTGATTTGGTATTTGCGAAGCGAGCATATATACGATGTAAACAAAATCAGTAAAACTTTTCCTTGATTTTAGTTAAGTGGATATATACGGGCGTATGTAAAATACTTCGAATAGTACTAAGGGCCCGCATTATAGTTTTGTTTGAGAAATGTAGAGGATGTGAACTTACCGTTCCGTCCGGTCTGCATACTTTTATTCCAGCAAGGGTCACCACCAAGAGAACTTTCTTTGTCCTGTGTCCGACCTGAAACTAATCGAAAAGTGTTATTACGTCCTCGCATGGAAGTCAAACATGAAAGTTGTGCATGCTTCCGTTTATTTCAAACAAAGAAATTACATTTCCAGAAAATCCAATATACTATATTATAATAATTTCTAATATTTTGTGCAATATAAAAGTAAATATTAATCAGAAACTTGCTATTTGATATTAAATTATAGTTTTTGCAGTACTCAATTGTATTTATATTTTTGCTTATAATTTCGTCTTAAGCAACTACTCGCGTTAAACCATTTAATTAAAAATATTTTTCTTGTATGGAATACATGGCCGGTTATAAATCGATGTGCTACAGTAAGATTTTAGATTAAAAGTAAATATCCGCCGTTATGATATCATGGCAAACTTTTGTTTATAATTCAAAATAACTATAAGATTTTTAGAAATCATCTTGGTAAACTCTCTAAATTAAATATAATAAATGAATAAGTATGTAAGTACTTATTTTACTTACAAAATTGTAATACAAATCACCGTCTAAGATCACCTGTTTATACAATGTGTCATTACGTAAATATCTATTGCTATGACTTAGACTTAGAGTATTCGGAGAGAGTGTGTTTATGGTTTATTTCTTAATTTGTACGGATTTATTTATTATTTATATTCTATTTGATCTTTAGTTATTTTAGTTATTTTAATTTAAAGGTTTTTCTATTTTACTTTAACATGCCGTTTAATTTGGTATTTAAGTATTGTTGTATTTTTCCCTGTAATTAGATATTAAAATCTGTTGGGAAATAAAGTATCATTCTTATTATTATTATTATTAATACGTTTTTAGAAATCCCTGAAGTATGAAATTTTTAGGAAAAACCGAAATAATTCAAAACTTGATGGTCGCCAGTATCCCACAGCTACCCCATTAAGCTCCGACCCTCTATTTTACACCCACCCCCATGCGTGAATTTTTGAAAATCCCTTTGCAGATGTTCGAGCTACCCCGCAATTCTCCAACTTCCGTTACTCCACGGAAACAGAGTAAAAACTAAATCACTCGATCACTTTACAATTCCAGGTATCTGAGAACCCTTCTCTATGTTGCCCCTGGCGATTAGAGATGTTTTACGCCGCCAAAGATTTCTCTAAGGTTTCAAATACATCTGGCGCAACCGTTTTGTCTAATACTACGGTGATTTTAATGTATCCTGCAAGAAAAGTTCTTTTTCTTAAAGATTGTTTATGATAATAACTCTAACTCTTACCCTTACAAAGTTATAAAGAGAGAGAACCACTCCATTTTGCTCATATGAACTTCTGGTACGGTGATAATCAGCCAAAGAGAAGGCCTAACAAGAAAAGGTATCTAAAATTACGTCTTCTGTCAAATTGGTATCGGATATTTTTTTGTGTGACTGTTTTTAATCGGAGATCGGAGTGCATTTCTTCTAAATCTGAATCAGCTTGAATATTTTGACCTCAAAAAACTTATTCAAATTTTGATTAATGGAGAATTAGTCGACGCCGCAGTTTCACAATTGATACGTTAAATTTAAGAGATCATCGAAAAAATTCAGCAAAACCGCAAATTATTTCATAAAACATGTTGAATTTTTTTAGATTCCAAAATAGAAACTATTTTTAAGACACAAAATATTACATCTTCAAAAAATTCAGGTAACCATTGTTTTTATTTTATAAAATATGCTGAATTATAAATAGAAACTATTTTACATCTTCAAAAAATTCAGGTAACCAATATTTTTATTCCATAAAATATGCTATTTTTTTAGATTGCAAAATAAAAACAATTTTTAAGACAGAAAATATTACATCTTAAAAACTTCAGGTACCATTATTTCTATTTCATCACATCAACTCAAAAACCAAATGTGATGCAGTATTTCATCATAGTTTTAAAACAAAATGTGAACAGGGAAAATACCGGAGAAAATCAATGAATTTTGAAACATACACTTTCTAATTTCATGACTCAAAAACTAAATGTGATATGTAGAAATAGGATGCATCAAAGAAATAACCACATAAACAACTTAAAAAATGGAATTTTGCAAATTCAACCAAAATATTTTTGGTATTTATTTAAGTATTGACCTCAAAAATCTGATTTAAATTTTATTACTTCAAAGGGTATAGCGGAATAAGATGGTCAAAAGTGCCCCCAAATTAAATGAGCTGGGAGGTTAAAAATAATGTTTAGGATCATAAAAAAGTTGGATTCGACAAAAAAATTAGCCCCCCACCCCCTCCCATCCCTCGCTATAGTCAAAAACGTTTTTTTTTTGTTTTTAATTTTCCTGTGCATCCAACTAACTTTTGACTTTCGGTAGGTATTAGTACCTTAAGATAACAATATTATTTAATGTACTTTTATAAAACGAAAATTTTTGGCCGGAAATTCGAATTTTGGCAATATAAAATATTACTAAATAGCGATTATTTCAGAGACGTTAAAAGGCGTACCTCTAGAAAAAATATATAATGGGTGTCTGTTATTTCTCAATATGTGTGATTTTTTTCAGAATTTTCCGAGTGGTAGAGCATTTCCAAAATAATTAAAAATCGCATTTCTGATTAATTTTAACTTTATTTATTACTTTCAAACATTGTAAAACTTTTTATTTACACATTTTAGGTCATTTTTTGTATTGGCGTATGCTACATAATTCTGTTGTGCTCATTTAGTGGGAAACTCCCTGAAACTAAAAGAAAAATCATTCAAAATTACTTTTTTCGTTAAAATCGAAAGCTGCTACTGCCGAATTAATATAAAATATTGAGTAAGTAATTTTCACGCAAAATAAATGGTACTAATAGATAAGTTTATTTCTGAAAACACATGCCATAAAATGAAAGTGATAAATAAGGTTAAAATTAGTCAAAAATGCGGTTTTTAATAATTTTAACCTTGTTCTACCACTCGGAAAATTCTGAAAAAAATCAAACATATTAAGAAACAATAGACACCTATTATATATCTTTTATAGAGGTGCACATTTTAACGCCTCTGAAATAATAGATATTTTGTGATATTTTATGTTGTCAAAATTCGAATTTCCCGCCAAAAATTCACGTTTTATAAAAATACTTAAGATAATATTATTATCTTAAGGTACCAATACCTACCGAAAGTCAAAAGTTAGTTGGATGCACAGGAAAATTAAAACCAAAAAAACACGTTTTTGACTATAGTAAAGGATGAGAGAAGGGTGGGGGTTACTTTTCTGGCGAATCTGACTTTTTATGATCCTAAACATTATTTTTAACCTTCCAGCTCATTTCGTTTGGGGGCACTTTTAACCATATTATTCGGCTATATCCTTTATCTAAAGAATTTTTATTTAATAAAACGAAATATAGCCTGAATATGTGATTAACCTGTTCGTAACTCTGCAATGTTTTTCAGAGTTACGAACAGGTTGAATATTCACATATTCAGGCTATATTTCGTTTTATTAAATTTATTTTATGCTTCTGCTACAAGTGAGGTGAGGTTGCCTCAAATTGATTTATTATCTAAAGAATTGTGATCATTCTTACCTCAAACGAAATATCTAATCAAGTTCCGTAAGAGAGAGATTTTTTTGGATTTCCTGAAGCTATTTCTAACGATTTTCCTTTAAAAATGTAAAATATTTCGTTTCGATGATCAAAGTTTTGGTCTTAAATTTAGTATTTTTAACTTTAAGTTTTTGAACGTTTGACCTAAATTCATGGATTTTGGGCTCTATATTTTGTATTTTTGGTCCTAAAATTTGGAATCATTTTTTATTCAAGAACGGTGTAAAAAATGCAAAATGCAGAGGCCAAAATTCGCAAATTTAGGTAAAATTTACAAAAATACGAAATTTGGAATCCAAAATTTAAAAATAGTAACTCTATATTCACAGTTTACTGAATTTTTACTAATTTAGTTTAGAACCAAAAATGAAAATGTAGAGCCCAAAATCCATAAATTTAGGTCAAATATACAACAATTTTAGTTAAAATATACGAAATTTAGAACTCAAAATTTCAGAACCGGAGCAAAAAATCCTTAGTTTAGTACCAAATATACAAACATTTTGGGTCAAAAATAAGAAATTTAGAACCCAAAATTTAAAAATTGGAACTAAATATTCACAGTTTACTGGATTTTTGCTAAACATGCAAAATGTAAAGCAAAAATCCAAAAACATTGCTCGGACATGAAAATTCGGACCAAATACCCTAAAATTACAGACAAAAATCTAGAAAAATCTGCAGAAGCAATAAATAAATAAATTAAAGTTAGGACTAAGCTATAAAATCGAGGCTTAAAACTAAAAGGATAATCTAGTTTTTCCACTAATTAACGTTACGTCTATTTTCTTCTCTAAATTGAGTGATGAAAATGTTATTTTCAAATATTTTCCGCATGTGATGACTGACCGCCATGCCTTCGTTCTTGTAATTCCTTGGAATCAGTGGTTTTTGTTAAAGTATATGATCTAATTTTTATGGTTTTTTTTGTTAATGAAAAATCGCATTTTAGGCCCAGAATTTCAAAACCGGAGCAAAAAATGCAAAATGCAGAGGCCAAAATTCGCAAATTTAGGTAAAATTTATAAAAATACGAAATTTGGAATCCAAAATTTAAAAATAGGAACTCTATATTCACAGTTTACTGAATTTGTACTAATCATGGACAATGTAAAGCAAAAATTTAGAAATGTTGATTTAAGAGATAAAAACTTGAATTTTTAAATTGTATGTTTTAGTTTATAAGCACAAAATTGACGCGCACATTCACCGAAATTGTTAATTCACTTGTGGCATACGTGACAATAAATATGTTATTATTATTAATAATTGCTAAAAACTAATGCCTAAAATTTAGACCAAATACCCTAAAATTGAAGAAAAAAATCTAAAAGTCTCCTTATGGAGAGAAGTAATTATTTCTATCCCTTGAGCGAGAGATGTTATTTCTCTCACGATTTTGATAGCTAAGAACTCGACTGTCTCTCCTGTTTGAGAAAAAGAAAATCATTAAACTCATATTTTCAACTTTCTTGACCAAAGCCAAAAAATGACAATGCTATCGCTTTCGCATACAAATAAAATTAAAAATTAATTGTTTTAATAATGTTAGAGTATTAAGGATAGTAATATAAAATAGATATTAGTAGATATTACAAATTAAAAAAAACTGTTTAGTCGCTTCTGTCTTTCTTTCTTTCTTTCTTTCTTTCTTTCTTTCTTTCTTGCTTTCTTTCTTTCTTTCTTTCTTTCTTGCTTTCTTTCTTTCTTTCTTTCTTTCTTGCTTTCTTTCTTTCTTTCTTTCTTTCTTTCTTGCTTTCTTTCTTTCTTTCTTTCTTTTTCCCCTTCCATTTGTCCTTTCGAGCATTATATTTGGGTTTTCTATGAGTTTTCGTTCACCCATCTTTTCCATTTCTTGTAATTATCTTCTTGAATGAACTTCTATCCTTTCAGGAATTCGTACTGGACATGGTTCTTTCTCTCTTTCTTTCTTTCTTTTTCCTGTTCCATTCGTCCTTTCGAGCGTTGTAATGTAATGTTTATTAGTGTTTGTAACAATTGTTTTACACACGTCAAATAGAACAAAATAAATAATTTAAAAATAAGACATATTACATAAATAAATATACTTAATTTACTATCTAAATTACAAAGCTATGTAATCGATACAGAAAATTAAATATATAGACACATTTACAAATAATGGTTCAGTTTAAGAAAATAATATAAAAGCATTTGCACAGAAATAAAAGTCAATTAAAGTTTTCGTTCACCCATATTTTCCATTCTTCTCTATTTCTTGTCATTATCTTCTTGAATGAACTTATCCTTTCTGGAATTCGTACTGGACATGGTCTACCACTTAATTGTTTGCGATTATTGTTACTCTAAGTTGTGAGTTTAATTATTAATGACTGAATACTTGTAACTGACCAACCCTTTTAAGGGTATTGTTCAAAATCGTTGTGCAGATAAATTGTTATATTAAAACAAATGTTTAATGAATATCGTATCTTCTTTATTTAGGCAAACTATTTTTGTCACAACAATTGAAATGACTGATAGAAGTGACAGCTAATGTCTGAGATTCATTAGAAAACAAAAACAGAAATCATGGCTTACTAATTTTGATACCTAAAAATGGGACGCGGCGGTGCATTATAAACTCCCATTTTTCCTCCATATCCTCGATAAAAAAAACTTTAAGAAAATGCAATTAATCATTTTTGCAATCTACAAAATGTACGTATTTTGTTTTTAAAGCAATATTTAATGCAATAATTATTATTGAAAATATGAATATTTAAACTTTGTACCGTTTTTTTGGCCCACTGTCTATATGTGTGTATATGTCGTCATTCATCTGTCTTCCTGGTCTTCACCTAATTTCTTTTCGACAACTAGTAGTAGTCTTTTTTTATTATTCCAGTGTATACTTTAAAGGACACTGATGGCAAGCATATCGCTCTGTAATTTTTGCAGTTTAGTTATTCACCATTTTTGTATATTGGCGCTATTTAGACTCTGAATGTTTAAAATTAGTCACTAGTTTCGCCTCAGGATATGCTTGCATCTGTAAAAATGTGAAAGATTATTGGTATAATAATTTATTGTGTGTCAAAGCTTGCTTTTATTTTTAATTCCAATTATGTATAGATTAATTTTTTTTGCAATTGCTTACTGTAACAATAACTCAATTGCTATTCGAACCAAGCGTATTATGACGATTTATTAATTTTCCGTCGGCTATGCACCAACACACAAAATCCATTACGCAAATTTCCCGAGCATTAAAACTTTTTCGCATTCTGCGACCGTACTTTCGCTCTAATTAAATTTCTCTCCATGTGTGTTTGCGTGTCGTGTCGCCGGTTTTGTCGCGGCGAGAGAAGAGCTAATGCGCCGATAAATCAGGCCGCGCCGGCGGCGGAGGCGAGCACTAAGTGTGGTCCGTGAGATATGGCCCCCCGAACGCCCCATTTTGGGCCCCCGCGGCTGTTTATTCGTCGGAAAAATCTGTTATTGTCATGTTTACATCCTGGCTGGATCTATAAAGTGCATTCCGCGAAATCTGCACGTCGGGATTTTTCTCATAACATATTCACATGCTCGAAAATGAAGAGAAAAAAAATATCCACCGAATTCCGAACTTAACCGTGCGTGCACTTGCGCGAAACGGAAGCTGCCAATAAATTTGAGGATATTTCGGTAGAGTGGAGTTCGCGAAAACATGCAAAGCTGCTTATAAATGAAATGATGCCACGGGCTCGTGTGTTGTAACAGCGAGGTGGAAATGGTGAATGCGCCGGGAGGCATTGCCACAACAGCTCATTATACGTTGGAATTAATGAATATTATCCTCAAACTAGCAAATTACCGTTGTCAAAATATTTTGAAGTAATTTAAAAGTTAAATTTCCAGTAACAACAAGTGCGTTGCCCGTATGAATAAATGACTCATTAAAAAGTATTTTTGTAATAAAATTACCATTATCAGCAGAAAATAAGTAAAATAGAACACGTATTTATGTTAAAGATCTAAACATTAATTTAATCCAACTTTTATTTAATATTAATAATAATAATGTTTATTTTCACAGATTAATATAATCCGATCTTCAGTACTTCCATATTACAAAGTGATCTGATTTCAACTGATTATAATTTACAATGTTTTTTATCTCTATTGGATGGTGATTACAAATTTTATGGAATGCGTAAAAACAACCTTTTTCAAAAATGTTAATGTTGTGATGAGGAAGATTATATAATTGACACCTGCATGCGTTGTGACGAGTGGGAAATTATACCTCGTTAAACAGCCTTCTATGTTTCCATGCATAAGATGGGTGTGTCTGCCCCCGCGCGATTTGAGTTGCAAATGTAGAAACCCTGTTTTCAGTATTAAAAAAAAAAGATATTTGCATGCTCATTAACTGTCATTTTCGACTTCTACCACTGTAAAATTATGTGTATTTTTTCCGGTCAGTTGTGTGATCGGATTTCATTGAATAAATTCAATAAAACGAAATATAGCCTGAATATATGAATATTTAACCTGTTCGTAACTCTGCAAGCAAAATTAAGTCTTATTTAGACTATAAACAAATAACTTATTAAAACAACTACTTTCATGGCTAGTGCCACGCCGGATATTGAATGATAACAAAAGAAATTTGCATGTTATTGCTAGTGCTACTAGCTAAAGAACATTGGCTTAAGATCGTTTATTTCTACCCACAGGACTAACTTGAAAATTAAACTAAATTGAATTTGAAAACTTTAAACTGTAAAATTGAACCCTAAAATATGAAAAAAGTAAGTAAATAGCCATCTGCAGACGTTTTCGAGATTTATCCCTCATCAGTGCAGCTTCGCATTTAAATTGCATGTTAAAGAATTAAATACATTTACGTGAAGGTGATCGTGAATGTGAAGGAGTCGTAAACAACTGAAGAGATTATAGAAGGTTTGAACGAGTTTTATACCTGAATTGTAGGTTGTTTCTAATTTATTTAGGATTTCATTGATTTAATTAATTAACTTAGAGGGTGATTTCTCGAAATTAAGTCGTTGAATCACTAAATTTGGCATACAAACTGAGAAATGAATGTTCTTTGAAAATCAATCGAAATCCAAAAATATGAGTTATTTTGACGGAATCGTAAAAGTGATGATTTTATATAAAAAATTAACTCATTTCTTTTTGTGAAACATCAAATTTAGCACGATGATTGTGAATTTAATTTTTTTTTAATTATTCAAAATTCAAAAATATGTCTTTCCAAGTTTTAAAGTTATTTGACGTAATCATGATTTTACATCAAATATTAATTTCGAGGACGATTACTTGAAATTCCCTCACTGGGACATTTTTAAAGGACAATATTAAAATACGTCGTATTTTTACCAATGGGAAAAACCAGTTTAATATGTATCCGTAACGCCTATGGATGAACCAAGGTAGACCGCGTTAAAGTCTGGGGAAATTTTTTGAGGTTCTATCAAAGATTTTTTGTAGCTGATAATTGCTATTTTTGACACTTAAAAATGGACATTGTTGGCAGTTAAAAATGTTCATTTGTTACAGTTGAAAATAGTCATTTTCGACAGTTACCAATGGTCATCTCTAGCAGTTGAAAATTATCATTTTTGACAGTTACAAATTGTAGTTTTTTTGGAAAGGTAAAGTTACACCGCGTTAAAGTCTGGGGAAATTTTTTGAAGTTCTATCAAAGATTATTTTGCGGCTGATAATAAGTATTTTTGACACTTAAAAATGGCCATCGTTGGCAGTTAAAAATGTTCATTTGTTACAGTTGAAAATGGTTATTTTCGGCAGTTACAAATGGTCATCTCTAGCAGTTGAAAATTATCATTTTTGACAGTTAGAAATTGTAGTTTTTTGGAAAGGTAAAGTTAGACCGCGTTAAAGTCTGGGGAAATTTTTTGAGGTTCTATCAAGATTATTTTGCAGCAGATAATTATTATTTTTGACACTTAAAAATGGCCATCATTGGCAGTTAAAAATGTTCATTTGTTACAATTGAAAATGGTAATTTTCGACAGTTACAAATGGTCATCTTTAGCAGTTGAAAATTATCATTTTTGATAGTTAGAAATTGTAGTTTTTTGGAAAGGTAAAGTTAGACCGCGTTAAAGTCTGGGGAAACTTTTTGAGGTTCTATCAAAGATTTTTTTGTAGCTGATAATTATTATGTTTGACACTTAAAAATGCCCATCGTTGGTGGTTAAAAATTTTCATTTGTTACAGTTGAAAATAGTCATTTTCGACAGTTACAAATGGTCATCTTTAGCAGTTGAAAATTATCATTTTTGACAGTTAGAAATTGTAGTCTTTTGGAAATTAAAATTGTCATTTTTGGCCGTAGAAAATCGTCATTTTTGGTGGTTGAAAATTTACTTTTTTTGGCTTCTGAACACCGTCAATCTTGGCAGTTTAAAACTGTGGTTTTTGACAGTTAAAAATTCTCAATTTGGTAGCTGAAAATCATTCTTTCTGGTCATCGTTGGCAATTAAAACCAACAATCATCAACTGCTAAAAACTACACTTTTAAACTGCCAAAAACTGGGAAAAATTTTCAGAAGCCAAGAAAGTAAATTTTACCAAAAATAACAATTTTCAACTGTCAGAATCTGTCAAAAGTGACAGTTTTTAATGTCATTTTCATGATTTGAAAAGAAATGTTTGCCTGTTGAAAATTTTGGCATTTTAAAAATATCATTTCCGGCGGTTGCAAATGATCATCGTTAGTAGTTAATAATTGCATTTTCTGCCATCGTTAGCAGTTGCATTTTTTTTATTTTTGACAGTTGGGAATTGCAGTTTTAGGTAGTTGAAAATTGTCATTTTTGTCAGTTTAAAATTGAAGTGTTTGGTTGCCGAAAATTATCAATTTTCGCAATTCAAAATTGTAGTTTTTGGAGGTTGAAAATTGTCATTATTGGTAGCTAAAAATTATTATTTTTGAGAGATTTTAATGTCATTTTCATGGTTTGAAAATTGAAATTATTGCCTGATGAAAATTTTTGCATTTAAAATTGTCATTTCCGGCAGTTGCGAATGATCATCGTTAGTAGTTAATAATTGCATTTTCGGCTATCGTTAGCAGTTGAATTTTTTTATTTTTGACAATTGGAAATTGCACTTTTTGGCAGTTAAAAATTTCCATTTTTGCCAGTTTAAAATTAAAGTTTTTGGTTGCTGAAAATGATCAATTTTCGCATTTCAAAATTGTAGTTTTTGGAGGTTGAACATTGTCATTATTGGTAGCTAAAAATTATTATTTTTGAGAGATTTTATTCTCATTTTCATGGTTTGAAAATTGAAATTTTTGCCTGATGAAAATTTTGGCATTTTAAAATTGTCGTTTCCAGCAGTTGCGAATGATCATCGTTAGTAGTTAATAATTGCATTTTCGGCTATCGTTAACAGTTGAATTTTTTATTTTTGACAATTGGAAATTGCAGTTTTTGGCAGTTAAAAATTTCCATTTTTGCCAGTTTAAAATTGAAGTTTTTGGTTGCTGAAAATGATCAATATTAGCATTTCAAAATTGTAGTTTTTGGAGGTTGAAAATTATCATTATTGGTAGCTGAAAATGATTATTTTTGACAGTTGAAAAAGGTCATTGTTATCAGTTAAAAAAATCATTTTTGATAGTTGAAAACTAGTTTTTGGCAATTGAAGATTGTCATTTTTGCCAGTTGCAGATGGTCTTTGTAAGCAGATAAAAAATGCAATTTTTGACAGTTAAAATAGCCATTGTTAGCAGTTGAAAATTATCATTTTTGACAATTGGAAATTGTGGTATTTGGCAGTTGAAACTAAATATAAAAATTGTTTTAGATAAAAGTTAAACGGTTTGGAGGGAAACATACAGTCGTGACATAATGACCCTGGTTTGACCTTGCGAAATCTACTAACGTCAGGTAAAAATCAAAGTGCGCGCTGTATCTCAAAAACTATAAAGCTTTTGGTAAAATTTCTTACACCGGAAGTGGATTTTTACCTTAACCGTTTCTTTCTAAAATTTTTTAAATATGAAGAATATTACAAAAACATTTAGACAGATGTTAAAAATAACAAAGAAATTAACATCTTTTGGTAGAAAATATTTTTCATAAAATAATTTTTTTTTTTCGGAAAATAAAATAAAATTCAGAAAAAAATTTTTTTATGAAAAATATTTTTAAACAAAATTTGTCCATTTCTTTTTGTCTTTAATATCCGTTTAAATGTTTTTGCCTGTTGAAAATTTTGGCCTTTCAAATTGTCATTTTGGGCAGTTGCAAATGATCATCGTTAGTAGTTAATAATTGCATTTTCTGTAATCGTTAGCAGTTGCAATTTTTTTTATTTTTGACAGTTGGGAATTACAGTTTTTGGCAGTTGAAAATTGTCATTTTTGGCAGTTTAAAATTGAAGTTTTTGGTTGCCGAAAATTATTAATTTTCGCATCTCAAAATTGTAGTTTTTGGAGGTTGAAAATTGTCATTATTGGTAGCTAAAAATTATTATTTTTGAGAATTAAAAAAAATCATCGTTGGCTGTTAGAAAGAGTAATTTTTGACAGTTGAAAACTAGTTTTTGGCAATTGAAGATTGTCATTTTTGCCAGTTGAAAATTGTCATTTTCGCACGTTGCAGATGGTCATTGTAAGCAGATAAAAACTGCAATTTTTGACAGTTAAAATGGCCATTGTTAGCAGTTGAAAAGTGTAATTTTTGACAATTGTGGTATTTGGCAGTTGAAAATAGATTTAAAAATTGTTTTAGATAAAAGTAAAACAGTTTGGAGGGGAACATACAGTAGTGACATAATGACCCTGGTTTGACCTTGAGGCAGATGAAAATAAAAGTGCGCACTGTATCTCAAAAACTATAAAGCTTTTGGTAAAATTTCGTACACCCGAAGTGGATGTTTACCTTAACCGTTTCTTTCCAATAATTTTTAAATATGAAGAATATTACAAAAACATTTATACAGGTGTTAAAAATAAAAAAGAAATTAACATCTTTTGGTTGAAAATATTTTCCATAATTTTTTTTTTCGAAAAATAAAATAAAATTTGGAATAATTTTTTTTTATGAAAAATATTTTTAAACAAATTATGTTCATTTCTTTGTTGTCTTTAAAATCTGTTTACATTTTTTTGTAAGATTCTTCATATTTAAAAAATTATCGGAAAGAAACAAAAGACGGTTAAGGTAAACACCTACTTTCAGCTTACGAAATCTTACCAAACGTTTTTTTTTATTATTATTGGGATTGTCAAATAACATGTATGTTCAAAGTTTCATGTTAATTTCTGTATTAGTTTTTGAGATACAGCGCGCACTTTGATTTTCACCTGACCTTAGTAGATTTCGCAAGGTCAAATCAAGGTCATTACTGCATGTTTACCTCTAAACCTTTTAATTTTTCACTGCTATTTAAAATCACTGCTGCTTAAACTGTGATTGCTACCTAAAAAGTGATTGCTACTTAAAATCACTGATATTTAAACTGTGACTGACACTTAAACTATGATTGTTGCTTAAAACGTGATTGCTCCTTAAGATCACAACTGTTACCTAAACAGTGATGCTACGTAAACTGTGACTTATTGAAAACGTGATTGTAAGAAGATAATACAAGGTGGTATTTCTAAATAATAATAAACGTTTTTTGTACTTACTAAATACATAATAAATACAATGGCCATCGACCGGAGTCCTTCAGCCATATTTCTAAATATTATTTAATATTCATTACTTTACTCTCCAATTTATACAGGGTATTGTATACAAATTAAGCACCCGTCTGCTAGATCCTAAGTCTCCTGCTTTCGATTCCCCGCCCGGGAGGAACATTTTTCTGCACGAGAAATATACGCTCAGATCCGTGGACGATGTATATTTGTCTTTCATTATTCGTTTATTCATTTAATTTCAAATATTATAATACATCAGTCGTGGCTGAATACCCAAGCTGGATTAACCAATTTCTAATCATCCATATTCCCTAACCCAAATTCCTATCATAAATCCAACCTTCTTTTAATAAAGAAAACGAAAAAAAATTAAAACTGATTTTGATATAAATATTTTTTTTTTAATTAATCAGGATAAATGTTGGTATAAAATCAAGTTAACTTTCCAATCGATAAGAGTGCATGGATGTGGTGAAAGTTTTCCTGTGGCGGTGTTTTTCGGTGCTAGTCGCCACTTATAAAAAAAATCAGTGTGGGAAAGCGCACAGATGTCGTAAACGGCGCCAATAATGTGACGTCTGGAAATTATAAATTCGACTTTTCATTCGGCGATAAGGCTGCGACAGATTCCTCCGCAGAAGAGAAAACATGCCGAACAGGGGAGTAGGAGAGAGGCGTTTTCAGAATCAATCGACCGGAATTTATCCGGCGAGTTCTCCACACCGGAAAAGCTCCGGCGTGAGAGGGATGCCACCGCAAGATACAGGTATTTTCTAGTAGGAAAAAGGGAATTGTCTGTTGTGCGTTGGCGGGTTTAGTGGAAGAGATAAGTTAGGAATTAATGCGTTCAATAAGTTTTTCTGTTATTTCCATTGTAGGAGAAAGCATGTGATAGATTATAACATATAGTATTACCAAAAATAAACGGTACGATTTTAGTAAATATATTTTCAGGAATTTCAGCAGGAGTTGCTTACAGATTTTATATTAAAATTGATTATTTGTAATACATATTAACTTTCAAAATATTATTTATAAACATAGTAAACCAGGTATTTTCAGAAAGGCAAGAAAAATGACTTTAGATATCTATCAAAATATACTGGGTGTTGCATTTAAAAAAAAATTCTTTACATTTAGCGAAGGTCTTCTTATTTCATAAAAATAGCATTCAATTACTTACTAAAAACCTAACATATCTATGGTTATAAAACGCTTCGATAATTTAAAAATATCAACTTATTATTATTTTTCTGTGACTGTTCAAATATTAAATAAAATAAAAACCCCCAGAGTTCTTCTAGAAAAATGAAATGAAATGAGAAATAGAATACTTTTAGTATTCAATTTAAGAGTCTCTAAGAGACTACGATTTGTTAATTGTAGTCTCTTAGAGACTTGAAATTCCTGAAAATATATATACTGTGTACATAAAGTAAGGAATAAATTTGATTAAAATTCAGGGCATTTTCTTTCAGAAAAATTCTCGGACACATATATTATTATTTTTTATATATATTCAAATGTACAGGGTGTCCCAAAATCGAGATACGACCCCTAAGTTAAAATTTTCAAATGTGAACCCCCATTTTTTGTTGCATTTATGGATTCTACGTAAAATTCTGAGTATTTTTCATGTAGCATACCCCACGTTGATTTTCATTTATTTTCGAAGAAATGGCGTTCAAAAAAGTACAACTACTATTTTATTTCTGGTAAAAGATAACATGGTTTTATCGAAACATTGGAATTAATAAGAAAAAATCACTTTATTAAGTAAGTCTCTCTTAGAGACTTTTAAATTGCAGAAGACGAAAAATATCGTATTTCTCATTTTATGTTCAAATATTGCTTGTTTTTGGCATAAAAACCGAAATAACTCAGAAACAGTTAAATTTTTCCCAATAAAAGTTATTGCCAGTCTAATTAGTATTAAAAACTACGCATAAAAATGGAAGTGTTCTATTTAAAAAAAAAAAACATAAGTTTGTGTTGGCTCTGCGTTGTGGGGTACCCTGTATACATAAAAAAAAATCCGACATTAGAAAGTCGATTTTATTTAAAGCATATTTTTCTATCTTAAGCATTTAAGGCCAAAACTTACTTTGATGCTTTAGCGAGACACCCGATATAAAAGAAGTAATTGTTTCAATACGTTATTAATTCTTAGTCTTTCTAAGACTTTTAGTTGCAAACAAGTTAAATATTTATACATTCAGGCCACTCTTCGTCCTTATCTAATTTGTTTGAACAGGATCCAAAATGTGTTTATCTAATTAGAAACAAAGATCATTTTCTTACAATTCCTTCTGCAAATAACAGAAGGAAAAGAAAACATTTCCATTTTCGTTTAGCAGCGTTAATTGTGTAATTCATCAGTGAGAATTCTCCGAAAGTCCCGAGGGAATGAATTGGTAGAGTTCTAATTTTTGCCCTAACGTAATTATCTTCTCCGGTTTCATCGAGGACAATCGAACAAGCACTCGATAATCCTTGGCGCGATCATTCCGGTTCGCCGCGCCGTTTCCGGTAATTCCGGACTGTTTGCTTTATCATCACCAGTGTTTTAATAAGGTTAACTAAACGACAAAGGAAAATATTATTCGAACGTTTTATGCCTAATAATAGATACACTATAAATTATTTATTAAAAAATTTGACTTTGAAGACGATTCCCACTTGACGATATAATTATTCAGCACAGATTTCGAAATAAATTATTAACAATTTGGTTTATGTTTACTTATCCGATGTTTTATTGCAACCTAATTGCTCTTCGAGTGTTATTTGCTTACTCAAAATTAATTTAGATGCAAATTTCTTCCTCTCTGAGGAATACTTTTAAACATGCATTGGTATTTTCTTTTCTTTTATTTGAACATTTATCTCGTTGAATTGTTTCATATGTATGAAATAATTTTGTAAAATGTTTTATTATGTTTAGTTTAGATTGAGTTTATAAATTATATGATAATAATTGAAATAATTTTATATTATTTTCCATGACTGTGCAGTTTTTGAGACCTAAACAATGTTCCCTATCAGCGATTCTATTGCACTGATGAGGAATGAGTCCGAAACCGGTGTTTGGTTTGTCGTCTGTTGGGAAAATTATAATTAATTGCTAAAAAAATGTGTTTGAGTAAATTTGTATAATATAAAATAAAGTATTTTTTCGTGTGATTGCAAACAACGATCGATGAAGAATTAGAGGCCAAAAACGGTATTTAGTTTGTCGTCTGATGGGGAAATAAGATTTGATTAAAAAATTGTGATGTGGCCATCATGTTACTTTCTCCGACTGGATGGTATCATAGCCATTTATAATTACGTTTTCATGGTTTATTTTCAATTAAAATCATATTTTAAATGTACATCAATGTACATCGAGCGTTGCATAAACTCGGATGAAACTGACTAGAGATTGGAAAAACTGCTACTTTTGAATCACGTTGCTACCTGTGATTGCTACTTTTTAATATCAGTGATTTTAAACTGTGACTGCAACCACAAAAACATTGCAGACAAAAATATAAAAAAAATTCCATAAAAAATGATCCTCAATGGTCGAAGTATCACTTATTCAGAATCAATTTGGTTTTTGTAAATTCAACAACTTTCAATAGAGATATGGATTTTTGAAAATTTTTGTTCTGTTTTTTTGAGCAGAAAAAAATATAAAAAAACGCAGAAAAAATTCCATTAAAAATCATCCTCAATGGCCGAAGTATCGCTTATTCAAAATCAATTTGGTTTTTGTAAATTCAACAATTTTCAACAGAGATATGGATTTTTGAAAATTGTTATTTTAATTTTTTGAGCACCTAAACAAAAACATCGCAGAAAAAAATATAAAAAACGCAGGAAAAATTCCATAAAAAATCATCCTCAATGGCCGAAGTATTGCTTATTCAGAATCAATTTGGTTTTTGTAAATTCAACAATTATCAACAGTGATATGAATTTAAAAAAAAAATATTTTAATTTTTTGAGCACCTAAACAAAAATATCGCAGAAAAACTATAAAAAAAGCAGGAAAAATTCCATAAAAAATCATCCTCAATGGCCGAAGTATCGCTTATTCAAAATCAATTTGGTTTTTGTAAATTCAGTAATCTTCAATAGAGTTATGGATTTTTGAAAATTTTTGTTTTATTTTTTTGAGCACCTGAAAAAAACATCGCAGAAAAAAATATAAAAAACGCAGGAAAAATTTAAAAAAAAATCATCCTCAATGGTAAAAGTACCGCTTATTCAAAATCAATTTGGTTTTTGTAAGTTCAATAATTTTCAACAGAGATATGGATTTTTGAAAATCTTTGTTTTAATTTTTTGAACACCGGAACAAAAACAACGCAGAAAAAATTCCAGAAAAAATCATCCTCAGTGGCCGAAGTATCGCTTATTAAAAATCAATTTAGTTTTTGTAAATTCAATAATTTTCAATAGAGATACGGATTTTTGAAAAAAAAAATTAATTTTCTGAGCACCTGATCTAAAATATCGCAGAAAAAAATATAAAAAACGCAGGAAAAATTCCATAAAAAATCATCCTAAATGGCCGAAGTATCGCTTATTCAGAATCAATTTGGTTTTTGTAAATTCAACAATTATCAACAGAGATATGGATTTTTGAAAATTTTAATTTTAATTTTTTGAGCACCTAAACAAAAACGTCGCAGAAAAAAATATAAAAAAACGCAGGAAAAATTCCATAAGAAATCATCCTGAATGGCCGAAGTATCGCTTATTCAAAATCAATTTGGTTTTTGTAAATTCAATAATCTTCAATAGAGATATGGATTTTTGAAAATTTTTGTTCTAATTTTTTGAGCACCTGAACAAAAACATCGCAGAAAAAAATACAAAAAACGCAGGAAAAATTCCAAAAAAAATCATCCTCAATGGCCGAAGTATCGCTTATTCAAAAATAATTTGGGTTTTGTAAATTCAACAATTTTCAATAGAGATATGGATTTTTGAAAAATTTTGTTTTAATTTTTTGAGCACCTGAACAAAAACAACGCAGGAAAAATTCCATAAAAAATCATCCTTAATGGCCAAAGTATCGCTTATTCAGAATCAATTTGGTTTTTGTAAATTCAACAATTTTCAACAGAGAAAATTGTTATTTTATTTTTTTGAGCACCTAAACAAAATCATCGCAGAAAAAAATATAAAAAACGCAGAAAAAATTCCATAAAAAATTATCCTTAATGGCCGAAGTATCGCTTATTCAGAATAAATTTGGTTTTTGTAAATTCAACAATTTTCAACAGAGATATGAATTTTTGAAAAATTTTATTTTAATTTTTTGAGCACCTAAACGAAAACATCGCAGAAAAAAATATAAAAAACGCAGGAAACATTCCATAAAAAATCATCCTCAATGGCCAAAGTATCGCTTATTCAAAATCAATTCGGTTTTTGTAAATTCAATAATCTTCAATAGAGATGTGGATTTTTGAAAATTTTTGTTCTAATTTTTTGAGCACCTGAACACAAACATCGCAGAAAAAATATAATAAACGCGGAAAAAATTCCATAAAAAAATCATCCTCAATGGCCGAAGTATCGTTTATTCAAAATCAAACTGGTTTTTGTAAATTCAATAATTTCCAATAGAGATATGGATTTTTGAAATGTTTTGTTTTAATTTTCTGAGCACCTGAACAAAAACATCGCAGAGAGAAATATAAAAAACGCAGGAAAAATTCCATAAAAAATCATCCTCACTGGCCGAAGTATCGCTTATTCAAAATCAAATTGGTTTTTGTAAATTCAATAATTTTCAATAGAGATATGGACTTTTGAAAATTTTTGTTTTAATTTTTTGAGCACCTAAACAAAAACATCGCAGAAAAAAATATAAAAACCGCAGGAAAAATTCCATCAGAAATCATCATCAATGATCAAAGAACCACATATTAAAAATCAATTTGGTTTTTGTAAATTCAACGATTTTCAATAGAGATATGGATTTTTGAAGATTTTTGTTTTAATTTTTTGAGCACCTGAACAAGGAGGAGCATTTGGAGATTTTCGCAGTTGTTTTTATTTTTAATTTTCAGTTAATGAAGTTTGAGATTTAAAAATTGATTTCGTGGTATTATTTCAAAATGCATGTTTAGATATTTGCACTGAACCTTAAATTAAAATGAATTTAGAGTCATTTTGGGTTTACCATTTGTAGAAATTATTTTTGTTTATTTGTTTTTCAGTTGATGAAAATCGTAATTTGAACATGAGCATAAGAGTAAATGGGAGTAAACAGTATTGAATATAAAATAATATCTAGAAATGCTATTCTCCATTGTCTTCTTACAATCACGTTTTTAGGTAGCAGTTGTGATTTTAAGGAGCAATCACAGTTTAAGTCACAGTTTAAATAGCAGTGATTTTAAGTAGCAGTGATTTTAAGTAGCAGTGAAATTCGCCTATTAGTAACAGTAACGACCTGTGATTTTTTAATACTAGTGAAAAATCACAGGTGTTGAAATATCGTCCATCCCTAAAACTGACGTTTAAAACGTCAAAATTATGAAAGATGGAAAAATTATACTTCAAATTCAAAAACTCGGTTTACTCAAAAACTAACGTGATTTCGACAAAACCTTATTCTTTAAAAGTTGTTCATTTTGGCATTCTCTACAATTATTATTCATATAAATTTGCTGTAACTATTATCGTTTTATAATTATAAACCAAAAATTAAAAAATAATAATATTTTTTTTTAGAATAGCAATGATTTTATGAAAAATACCCACTTCCGATGCATGAAATTTTACCAAAAGCTTTTCAGTTCTTCGGATTATCAAATAAGACATATGTTCAAAGTTTCATATCAATTGCTTTATTAATTTTTAAGATACAGCGCACACAGACAGACAGACACACATTTTTTTTTTCCAGAAATTGTTGAAATTGCCAAAACAGATATTTCCGTAAAAAAAATTTTGAAAAAAATCACGATCACAATACTTTCTCGTACTTCGTAACGGAGAAAGTAAAAATTGTGTATAAAATTTAAAGTATTTTTTTTAATAAAATGAATTTTTTATTAATGGCAATAACCAATGATGAGAAATAAGAGGCCAAAACACCGGTATTTAGTTTGTCGTCTGACGGGGAAATAATATTTGATTAAAACATTGTGTTGTAATTTTTTTAGACAATAAAATAATGCATATTCTCATGTTGACGCTAACACCGAGCCTGATTATAAAAATTTGTAAATATTCGCCATAAAAATTAAAGAAATAAAAATCACATTTAACATTGTAAAGATACGCCGAATGTCTTCGGGATTACAGAAAGCCATTCCGTGTGAATGCTTCCCGCTTACTCACCCCATTTCCCCGGGCCTATAAATCTCACCGGCAATAACACCCACATAAGATATTCAAAAGTGCCCCACAAGGGGGACTCCATGAATGGAACAATATTCAATCTGGGACCATAAAGCCACCTCCAACCCTAAAGCGCGATGATTTAACAATTTAATCAATCCGACAATAACCGGACCTACCCTCGCCCATAAAACCGAATTTATGCACTAACCCGTCGCGTTTTTTCTAAACGTATTACCCTCCGGCTTAATAACATTCACATATTCAAAATTAATATCCTGAAGTATAAATTTTGAGAGGAGGGAAATTAGAAAAAGAATGATGGAATTAATTTTTTTTTACATGACAAAAATGAAGGCATGTAAACCGTAATAACTGTCTTAAGAATATGTAAAAAAACATATTCTTATTTAATATAATGCAATATTTTTTAAATGAGTTAGAAATAATAATACTTCTATATAAATAAATAACTAGTAAGTAAGCATTTGATTATACGAGTAAATAAAGCATACGCCCCATCATTCGCTCATTCCTACTCATTGATCACTAAATACCTGGCAGAAAAACCCTCGGTCGATAGCCAATTGACAAGAAAACTCCATGTATTTATTTGTTTATGTATTTATGATAATTTGTAGCCACTTTGTCAATAAAGATTTTGTATATATATAAAGCATACAATAATGGAATGTTTTGTATGATCTAGTTTCCAAATTATTTTTATCGAAATTTTATTAATATCCCAAATCTGTATTCCAAAGCTTCCTCATTTGCCTTTATTTTTTAATAATCAGAAACTGTATTACTGTACAGGGTGTTTGATTAAGGATACCCACCAGCTATATCTCGAAAACTACTGGACATAGAAATTCAAGAAAAAAAATTGTATACTAAAGTAGCCGCAAACAATCCTAGATATAATTTTTAACTTTCGCATTTCGCCGCAAGGGGCGCAATCGATAGAGTAAATTAGAGATGGGAAAAACGGTTCACTGTCGGGAACGGTTCCGAACCGGTTCCTTCGAGCGGTTCGCGGGTTTTTTCTACAGTTATCTACCAAATTGTTAGAAATGAGTTCCAGGCTTCCAATGAATTAAAAAATATATAATAGCGATATTCATAGTGTGGCCACAACTGCAATATATAAGTTAGCCAAAAAAATTCCAGCCATACATTTCTCAGTGCATCTACCAAAATGGAGTGCGATTTCTAAATTTTATTCATGCAGTCCCTTTCTGCGGGTGTATTTAGCAAACACAAACTGTTAAAAAGCCACGAAAATAAAAAATAAAAACATCTAACAGCTCATTAATCCACGGGTGGTGTTTAAAAAAATCGTAACTCAAAAAGGGCATTGCAAAAAAATATGTTATTTTCCCAAGGCCTTCCTGCAATTACAGTTAACAATTACAAGCTGTCAAGAAGCCGATTTTTTCTTATATTATTATTTAACATTTAACGGAAATTAACTGGCCCATAAAATAAGGGCATTGCAAACAAAAATAATGTCGAAATTTGCCTTAAAGTTAATAAACATAAAAAAAACGACTAATTTTGTAATTTTTGTAATTTGTAACAATGTCAAATTTAATTCTTTATGAGTAATTAATGTCGAAATTTAACCTAACGTCAACAAGCTTTAAGAAAAAAATACTAATTTTGACTTAAAGCCATTAAGTCTCTAGAAAAAATGACAAATTGAATTCAAGTTAAAAAAACCTTATGACAAATTAATGACAAGTGTCAAAATATAGACTAATTTTAACTTAAAGGCGTTAAGCCTCTGAAAAAATGTCAAATTTGGGTAGAGTTAAGAGACTTTATGTGCAAATTAATGTCGATATTTGACTTAAAGTCGATAAGCGTCAAAAAAAGACTAATTTTGACGCCAAATTTGGGTAAAGTTAAGAGACTTTATGTCCAAATTACTATCGAAATTTGACTTAAAGTTGAAAAGCGTTAAGAAAGCAAGACTAATTTTGACATAAACCCTTAAGCTTCTAGAAAAAAATGTCATTTGGGTAGAATTAAGAGACGTTATGTGCAAATTAATGTCCAAATTTGACTTCAACAAACTTCAAGAAAAACGACTAATTTTGACTTAAAGTGGTTAAGTTTCTAGAAACAATGTAAAATTTGATTCAAATTAAAAACAACTTTATTAGTAATTAATGTCGAAATTTGACTTAACGTCAACAAGCGTTAAGAAAACATTACTAATTTTGACTTAAAGCCAGCCTCTAGAAAAAATGACAAATGTAATTCAAGTTAAAAAAAACCTTAAGACAAATTAATGACAAGTGTCAAAATATAGACTTATTTTGACTTAAACTCGTTAAGCCTCTAGAAAAATGTCAAATTTGGGTCGAGTTAAGAGACTTATGCTCATGAAATTAATGTCGAAATTAGACTTAAAGTCGATAAGCATAAAAAAAGACTAATTTTGACTTTAAATGCGTTAAGTCTCTCTCATTTATTCAGGCTATTTTTCGTCTTTACTATTTGTATTTAATAAATCTGCAATAAGTGAAGTCGTCTCAAGATAATTTTGAAGCCTCTAGGAAAAATGTTAAATTTAATTAAAATTAAGAGACTCTATGTCCAAATTACTGTCGAAATTTGACTTAAAGTTGAGAAGCGTTAAGATAACAAGACTAATTTTGACTTAAACCCTTAAGCCTCTAGAAAAAATGTCAAATTTGGGTAGAATTAAGAGACTTTTAAATTTGAGTTAGTCAATAAACATCAAGTAAAACGGCTAATCTTGACTTAAAGTCGTTGAGTTTCTAGAAGTTTCTCTAAAGTTAAACGACATTATGTCCAAATTAATGTATAAATTTGATATAAAGTCAAC
The DNA here is from genome assembly GCA_910593695.2 of Ocypus olens. Taxonomy (NCBI): domain Eukaryota; kingdom Metazoa; phylum Arthropoda; class Insecta; order Coleoptera; family Staphylinidae; genus Ocypus; species Ocypus olens. The sequence continues at coordinate 43,316,077 of OU343052.1, forward strand.
AAGCGTTAAGAAAAAATATTAATTTTGATTTAAAGCCATTAAGCCTCTAAAAAAGTGTTAAATTTAATTAAAGTTAAAAGACCTTATGTCCAAATTAATGTGTAAATTTGACTTTGTCAGTAAACGTCAAGAGAAAAGTCTAATTTTGATTTAAAGTCGTTAAGCTTCTAGAAAATATGCCAAATTGGTACAAGACTTTATGTACAAACTAATGTCGAAATTTGACTTGAAATCGTCAAACGTCAAAAAATGACTAATTTTGACTTAAAGTCGCTAAGTTTATAAAGACAATGTCAAATTTAATGAAAGTTAAAAGACTTAATGACTAATGAATGTCAAAATTTGACTTGGTGACAACATAAAAAAAACTCATTTTGACTTACAGCCGTTAAGACCCTGAAAAAAATGTTGAATTTGATTAAACGTTACCACATTTTTATTTAAAATTAAAAATTTAATTCTGGACTAAAAAAAATTCACGAGACCCGCATGAAGTTTCCGCAGATAACTTCAAGTTCTCAACGGGAACGCCACCTGCACGAACTTCATGCGGTTCCTGTTATGAACCGCATGAAGTTACCGCGGAAACTCCATGCGTTTCGAGGTGTGAACCTCTTGAAGTTATCTACCGAAACTTCATACGGTTCATACCAGGAACCGCATGAAGCTCGTGCAGATAGTGGAGTGAACCGCATGAAATTTTCGCAGTTAACTTCTCTTGGAACCGCATGAAGATTCCGCAGGTGACTATATGCAGTTCTACAGGTAGGGGTACGGGTCCAGTTTTCACTATTGAAGAAAAAGCCAATTATATATTAAAGAGCAGAGGAACCGCGGTTCCTTTTATGCGAACCCGTTCCTGAGCACTCTTTGCTAAGAACCGGTTCATTGAACCGGTTCCTGAACTGTCTGCTCACCTCTAGAGTAAATCATAAAATTATAGATTACTCCGAAAATTCTCATATTAAGCTTTAACTTTAAAAACATCATTAGAAAGCTTGAAAAATCCCGCATAATTTCTGTCTGAGGCTCATTGGCGTACCGATATTAATAAGAGTGGGGGACGCTCCTGAATATCTAATTATTTAAATCGTTGTATCTTCTAAACGGCTTATATGATTTTAGCAAACTCAGGCTTGTTTGAAAGAGAAATGTATCTTCAGATGTCATGTCTAGTATCAAACGATAGTTCTGTATAAAATTGCTAGGGGGCACAATTTGCGATAATAACATTTTTTTTTATTTTACCACGAAAACTTATTTAACCGAAAAATCAACCGGAAACGAGATGTTCTGCAAAAACCGCATTCCACCCCCTAAAAAACAAGATGGCAGCTTATCCCGACCTTTTTTTTAATAGATCGGGTTCTTGGCTAGGGATGTCATATTTATAACATATCCAAAATTCATTACTACCCCAACAAATGTTTTTTTTTCTCTATAATGACTTGACTATGCCTGCGATATCGCAATTCTCAATCGCCCGGCATAGACGCGAAATGCACAAAAACCGAAACATATTTGGTTTGTAACAGCCGTTGTCAAGGGGCAAGGCTGAACTACAGCACATAATAAAGCCAATTTTATTAAACTATGGTCCAAAGAGCGCATTTTTAATTTAGTTTGATTATGGATTACCAAGTACTAACGCTCATAATCGACCTGTGATTACTTGCATTATTCTAATAGTTGTCCATATTTTTAAAATAATGGAACGAATCAACAGGTCAATTGCTACCGTTAGTACTGTACTGGGTAATCCATAATAATTAAATTGCATGAAAAATTGCATGTTTAAACCGTAGGTTAGAAAGTTGGCTTTATTATATACTGAAAGAAAAAAAAAATTAAATACATCGTCAAAGTTGGACATGGTTTCCTGAAAAAACATTTTTTTCACAGGGGCGCTGGAGGGGTACGAAAGAGGTTACGCTCAAGTTTGCATGACTTTAAAGAAGACACAGTTTTTCGCCCTCAAAGATTCATCAAAATCGATTGAAAATACGCCGAGTTATAGCGGTTTGAAAATGGTCGAAATTTCAAGTGTTTCATTTTTTTTCCACCAGTTTATTATGCTCTGGTTCAATTACTTTACGGCTTCGGCATCATCTGCTTATCGTCATTCTTCATCATTTATACCGTGAAATGAGAAATTGTGCAAAATTCAAATAAACAGTTTTTTGCAGAATCAAATGTTCCAGCAATAAGTTACCATTAGATTTCAAATGTTATAAATAACATATTTTATTTTGCGGCAATATTTCGATATTGACACCTTTGGTGGGATATCCCTCGCCGGCCGCATTCTTAAAGGGGCGTTTGTATCCATAAGGCATCGGCAGATATTTTCCCGCGGCTGTAAAGGTTCATTTTTCACCCTCTTGGAGGTGTATTTTCCCCTTTTGTTTATTTATATCGGGACATGGATAGATCCGAGAAATAGTTTACCCGGCGCCGCCGCCAATAAAATTACAGATATTTTACGACGTCGCCGACACGGGGAATTTGAGTATTTTACCGTTTTACATGCTTTTCTAACAGAAAGTAATAAAGTGTTTGGTTTATGTGGCATAATTCTTATTTTTACAGCAGAACATTCAAACACAGCGTGTTTTTTTTTTCTAAAGAAGGATGGGGTTAGGGCTGGTAAATTATGAATAATGAATAATGAGATATTGGCTTATACAACGTGGTCACATCCACCATTTAATAGTATATTGTACAATGAGCATATAATGATGGCTATTAATCACGAGAACGATGTTTGCGGAACGAGTCGTAGGCGAGTGGAGCAAATCGTTTGAGTGATTAATAGTCATTATATACGAGTTGTACACTATACTTTGTTCACGAAAATAAAAATAAAAATAAAAAGAAAATAAAAATAAAAAATAAAAATCAAAATTAAAATCGAAATTAAAGTTCTGATTACAATTACAATTGAAAAAAAAAATAAAATCAGTATTAAACAGGGTAAACAAAATATTATCATAAATCGCGTTCTGTGAATTAAAGCAGCAATTAGCGTGTTTAATGACCATATTAAACACGGAAATGCGTGTGCGTGTTTAATAAGCATATTAAACACGCAAATGCGTGTTTAAGAAATTGAGTGTTAACCCTTTGGCCTACTTTCCTTACGTCCGAATGCGTGCACTTTTAATAGCGCTCCAGTTGCGACGTACGTGGACCGATTCAACCCATGCAGACGCGACGGAATATCAGCAGAAACAAGTGCCACTGAGGCATGCCCAATTGTTTGGGCACAAATTCATGCTTTTTCATGGCACAACTGAAAACGTAAAATATTGGCTTCAAAAAATTCTGTTTAGCAAGAAAATGCATTCATTGTGCAGCACTACTAACGCAAGCGCTGCGCCACGAGTTGAGCTCGTGCTCGATGTGATTGGCCCAAGCGGCGCGCCACGAGATATGCTCGTGGTCGTTGTGTTTGGCCCGAACATTTAAACACGAGGAGTACTCGTGGTTGTAGGTCAAAGGGTTAAATGCACCCCATTAATGCTGCCCATAGAATTAATGCGCACATTATAACATTTTCGTGAACAATAGTATATTGTACAACGAGCATATAATGAACGATTTGCTCCACTCGCCTACGGCTCGTTCCGCAAACATCGTTCTCGTGATTAATAGCCATTATATGCGAGTTGTACACTACTTTGTTAACGAAAATTAAAATTATAATCAAAATTACATTTAAAATTACAATTATGTTAAAAATTAAAATCAAAATCAAAATGAAAGTTGTAATTACAATTACACTTGAAAAAAATTAAAAATCAAAGTTAAAATCAGTATTAAATAGGGTAAACAAAATATTATCATAAATCGCGTTCTGTAAATAAAAGCGCGAATTAGCGTGTTCAATAGCCTTATTACGCATTTGCGTGTTTAATAACCATATTAAACACGCAAATGCCTGTTTAATGAAATGAGTGTTAAATGTACCCTATTCATGCTGCCCGTACAATTAAATAATGCGCACATTATAACATTTTCGTGAACAAAAATATTTAAAATATTAATATGAGAGGATTAACACTATATAGGGTGGAAACTTTAACTGGAACAAATTCGGCATTTATGAAATGAGAAGTTTCAGAAAAAAATCCTCGGACACGATTTTTGTTATTAATTGCGCACTTTTTAGCGTCTTTACAAATAGTATGACGTCACTAGTTTTTCCCGTATGACTAAATTTGAAGTCTTTTTTATTCTCTTTACAACTGTGTAAAAATATTTTGTTTTTTTTTGCTTTTTTATTTAAGAAATTGAAAAAAAAATGTTTTCTTATAATAAACTTATTTTATGTATCAAAATTCATAATTAGCACCGTTCCTCTCTTGACAAAAAAGCCAATCGGTGATAAAACACATCCCTTACATTTTGAAACATTTCTGGTGGAATTTGAACATTTGATACATTAAGTTTAAAAAAAAAATAATTTCTGAAGAAAAAAAAAACAAAAAAAAATTACGCAGTCGTAAAGAGAATAAAAAGGTCTACAAATTCAGTAAAATAAAAAAAAAATGGTTTCAATTTAAAAAAAATATCTATGACGTCATACGTGAAAGACTAGTGACGTCATACTATTTTTAAAGACACTGAAAAGTGCGCAATAAAAACAAAAATCGCGACTCCCAGGATTTTTTTCTCGAACTTCTCATTTCATAAATACCGAATTTGTTCCAGTTAAAGTTTCCATCCTGTATATCAATTCATCAGCACAGCTATATTTCGTTAAGAAAAATTACCAAGAGGCAGGAGCTTAACCCACTAAGTAACCGGAGTACTAGGCATTAAAATCAATAAATGCAGTAAATTTAAAACATTGAAATATACATATCATATACAGGGTGTCCCATTTTAAATTGCCATTCCAAATATCTCGAAACCTGAGTAACATGGTCAAAAATGTTTCAGATAAAAGTTGTAGGGTTCGGAGGGGGACATATGCAGGTGCCTTGAAAGTGACCTTGTGGTTAATTTTCAAGGTGAAACGAAGGTCAACTTTGATTTTTCAAATAGAATCCGCTATTTTTATTGTGGGATCGTATTCTACGGGAAAAAATACAAACTTTTTGTAGGAAACGTTTTCTTATTAATGCTTTTTTAAGAGTTTTTTTTACGAATTGTTGTTTGAAATCTCAGATGAATCCAGGCTGTGATTCATGCATTAACCTCGGCATTAAATTATCAAAGGTGCGGGAGCAGAGCAACATGACGAACGGTCAGGTGTTCCGCGCGACGTCTGACGGCATTAAGTGTCATCAATATTCAAACTTTTCAATGAATTCGTACAACAGTGCAGAACATGAAGCAGAGGATTACGGCTGCACTTCGAGCAATTTGCAATTTCCATCGAAATGTTCAAGAAAACTTTCGCCAGCGGGTACAGAAGTGCACTGTCGAGGATGGACACTTGATCGAGCATTTGATCTAAGAACGAGATTGAACTTCCAGCCATTGAAACCATCGGCCCTTTTCAGGGTCAATGTTCGGGATTCAAACAAAGGATCTTTGAATTTGCCGCGTTTTGTATTTTGTTTTTGAATCGCGCTGTGCAGCCAATTTTGGGGACTTGCCCATACGCGACGATTGATGCAAAAAAGTCCTCTTCCTTTTTCTTCCTTGTAGACGTAGTCCTTGTACAGTTTCAGTCCTCGTCCTCGACCGCGGCAAAGAAGCCCGACCCGTGAGACTCAAGGTAAGTGCCCCATTTTTGCTGCACGGCCCAACCGTCAATATGAAAAAATTCAGTCCACTATCATAAGCCTTCCACTGCACAGGTGGATTGCCATCAGTCAATGATGTGCAAAATCCCAACAACAACCTCCACGTGGTGCACATCGGGTGACGCTAATGCCGAGGATAATGCATGAATAACAGCGTGGATTCATCTGAGATTTCAAACATGACGGACAAAATTCGTGAAAAAACTCTTAAAAAAAGCATATTAAAAAACGTTTCGTACAAAAAAATTGTATTTTTTCCATAGAATACGATCTCCTAATAAAAAATAGGGGCTTCTATTTAAAAAAATCAAAGTTGACCTTCGTTTTACCTTGAAAATTAACGCCAAGGTCATTTTCAGGGTCACCAGCATATGCCCCCCTCCGAACCCTACAACTTTTATCTGAAAGATTTTTTGCTCAGGTATCAAGATATTTGGGGTGGCAATTTAAAATGGGACACCCTGTATAGAATGAAAAAATTGTAGAAATATGCTGGTAATGACAAAACTAGCCTTATCTTTCTGGAGGGTTCGTTCGGAATGGGCCTACATAAAAGGAAGTGGCACAAGTGACGCAACATAAAAAGAAATAATGGGGGCAAGTGTGAGCAGGTGCTGAAAATACAATGGAAACATATCCGGGTTTCTTATGTTACTCGAAGAATAGAGATGAGCATCAATTATAAAATTACAATCAATATGACTAAACAATATAATAAATAAAGCCGCGGAAAGCTACGCCGATTACATAAATTACTGTCTGAAAAATCGTTTCTTGTAAAAATAATTATGTGTTCTGGTATAAATACAGACCATTGCATTTAAGGATGTCTAAATTCGCTGTAAATTTTAGCGGAGTGGTGTCTAAGCCTACGGAGAAAACTAAACGTCTATTATCGGTAACACAGCAACTAATTAGCAACAAAATCGTAGTTCATTGTTAGTCTTTGTTTCTTTATTTTTATTGTTTTTTTTGCTTGTATTGCCGTGCCAACTTTAACTGCAGCTAGCAAAAGCCATTGTTTTTTTTTTCGAAAACGGCTGAAGCACAAAAGCGGTAATACAGCAACTAATTAGCAACAAAATCGTAGTTCAAAAATATATCTTTGTTTTTTGTTTTTATTGTTTTTTTTCGTATGGCTGTGCTAACTTTAACTTAAGCTAGCACAAACATTTTTTTCGAAAACGGCTGGAGCCACAAAATCGGGAATACGGCAACTAATTAGCAACAAAATAGCACAGTGGCTGTGCCAGCTTAACAGACGTGAAAACTAAGCCGTAAGTGGGCATATTTATGATGAAAAGAAAAATATATCTGCAGACGGGAATTGAACCTGTGACTCTCCGGTTGCCGGGCGGATGCTCGTACCACTAAGATACAACATACCTGCAGGTTAATTATCGCATACACCGATTCTCGGCCGAATTCACCGTCGACAGTCCGAAAAGTCCTCACTACCAAAACTTCCCAATTTACCCCCAATATCAAAGTGGAAACCAAAAAAATGTCTTCGCACACAATTTATCATGACATTTCCAAAACTGAATTTCTCGTGTTCACATTGATTAATCCAAAAAAAAAACATCTAAAGAAAAATTAAACATCTTAAATTCGTGAAATTTCGACCATTTTCAAACCGCCATAACTCGGCGTATTTTCAATCGAATTTGATGAATCTTTGAGGGCAAAAAACTTTGAAGAGTCGTCTTTAAAGTCATGCATTCGAACTTAAGGGCCCATCTCTAGCGACGCTGTGAAAAAAAGATTTTCTGGAAACCATGTCCAACTTTGACGATGTCTACGGTGTTGTAAAAATTTTGTCGACTCGATCCACCATAAAGGCATTAAAATTTGATTCATTCCCTATGCAGGACTCAAAGAACGAGATTCCAACGACGAATTGGCACCAAGTTATGGGTGTTTTAAAAAAGAACATTTGGTGGTCTTTTTATTTTTTCGTTTGGAGGGACGTAGAGCCCTCTCTTTGAGTGGGGGTTAAACCATCTCAAAGAGGACACAATACTTTTTAGACCTGATGAAACAGTATGAAAAGTCTTTGAAATGGCATTAATTTCAAGGCGTTTTATTAATTTTGTTATTTATTATAAACCCATAAATATGCTCAAATTTAAATTTTATTTTTAACGTTGGAAGGGCTGCAATCTATTACATCAAAAAGTTCAGCGCTGAAACGTTTACCAATTGATAGCCACAAGTATCCTCTATCTTACCATATTCAATTCAAAGCATTTTCATCCCATTTCATCAGATCTAAAAATTATTTGAAGAGCTGTGTTGGAATTCACTGAATATACTATTTAACGTGTTCCAACTTTCGCTTGAAATTCATCTTTATAGCCCAATTACGCCATAACAGTTTAACATAGATTTAGGGGTTTTCAAGTTTTGCGAACAAGAATCCGCTATTATAAAAAAAAAATAGCAACTTTACTTTTGGCTTCCCCCATTCACGCTTGGCCAGTTTTCTTGCGATTCCATACACTGTGCGCCGTGAAAGAATTTAATGGTGAATGCGCCGGGTTACAAACGTGGTTTTAATTGTAATGTAATGAGAACAGTCTGATATATAAATGCCCAACAGTTAATTAAAGTGACATATTTAATAAGCTTCGATTTAGGACTATATTGCATAGATATATTTGGAATTAGGTGCTACTAGATTGCGTCAAAGAATATTCTATGGTGACATATTGATAATAGACAAATGCCCAGTTGCGCTAACATTTCACGTTAATTTAGTTAACTGAAGTTGTTTATCTCATTAAAATTCAATCTGAATTAAATTCATGAGATTTGCACTAATGGTATTAATAAATAAATTAGAGACAACGTCACTTGTTGCAGAAGCATTAAATAAATTTAATAAAGACGGAATATAGCCTGAATATGTGATATTTAACCTGTTTGTGACTCTGTGAAATTAAGTCTTATTAAGACTATAAACAAATAACTTATTGAAACAACTATTTCCCTGGCTAGTGCCACGCCGGATATTGAATAATACAAACGAAAATTTAAAACGATATCACTTCGACCTATCGCGCCATTTAAAAATCTGGAGTTCTCGGGGATGCCAACCGTTTTTGGAAATAACCATATCATTTGATTCTTCAATACGGCTGTTGTATTCTTTTTTTGTACCAGCTCTCAACAACTAGCTGTTTTCTAAAAAATGCCTGATATGAGTGGTTTGGCACACCCTGTATATGTTACATCTTTATTTGCAGAAGTAACCAAAATACAATAGACCAAAGAATACAGGTATAAACAATATACATTTTCTTCTGATTAGCCCGAGGTCTTTCAGCCTTATAATAATTTATAATTTAGTTTTGTTCACGAAAATGTTATAATGTGCGTATTATTTAATTCTATGGGCAGCATTAAATGGAGTGTTAAATGTACCCCTTTAACACTCCATTTCTTAAACACGCATTTGCGTGTTTAATAAGCATATTGCGTGTTTTATAGGGTTAATAAACACGGTAATTCGCGCTTTAATCCACAGAACGCGAACCATGATAATGTTTTGTTTACCCTCTTTAATACTGATTTTATTTTTTTCAATTTTAATTGTAATCACAACTTTAATTTAGATTTTAATTTTGATTTTTATTTTTTTTTTATTTTTTTTGCTTTTGATTTTGATTTTTATTTTCGTGAACAAAGTATAGTGTACAAACAATATACTTTTAATTAATTGCTTGTTAACTTTTGTGTTTAATTTTGTCCTATGATTGGTTATCTATCGGGCAAATAAAGAATTTATTATTATTGATAAGACTTTTAGCTGGTAAATTATAAAACCAATCTAAAACATAATACTTAAGAAAAGAAAAGAAATATTTAGGATCGTTATTGATTCCCTGTTATTTTATATAAAACTGAAAGAATGTGATATAAGATTGTGTTTGTGTGTATGGAATTCCCTTGTGGGCGAAAGGCAATTCCGAAACAATAATCTGCAATTATTAATTCAATGAACAGGGGAGATGCCTTCTGCCCTCTTAGCGCATCGTTTCTTTTACTTGAAACCACCTGGATTTTCCCGTCGTGCACTTCAGTCGATTAAGTTCATTGCACTAGTGACGTTATGATTAAGTTTTGAGAAAGCACTTAGTCTTTATATAGTGGAATGCATCAAAACTTATTAAAGTGAGCTTCGAGATTATAACGAAATGGCTTTGACATCACCTCTCTTGCTCTCGATGTATATTAAACAAATATTTTGCTTCTTTTACTAGTATCTTCAATTTAGTTATACACTCGGCGTCAAAAAAAGCGCCATTCGAAAAATCGCGAAAAAACTCGATTTTTCAAACCGTCGTAACTTGGTTCAATTTGGTCGAAAATCGATTAATCTTTCAGTTTGTAATTTTTTTTCAAAAATTCATAACTTTGCTCTAAATCATCGAAACCCCTCGAATTTTTAAGGCATTTGAAGAAAATTGATTACATTTTTCTGCCATTGTGGTGAAATTTCCTGCCGATTTTTTTTGCGTACGTCAAAACTGGACAATTTTTTACATAAAAAACATTTTTTTTCCATCGCGTTGTTACGGGGGGTGGGTTCTTGGGGTCAAAATCAACTACACATTCTTAAAGATAAAACTTGAATCTTTCCCAAACTGAAGTATTCATGGATTTTCGACCAAATTGAACCAAGTTATGACGGTTTGAAAAATAGAGTTTTTTCGCGATTTTTTGAGTGGCGCTTTTTTTTGACGCCGAGTGTATCATCACGACTATTGCTACTGCAAGCAATTTCAAATTGAAAAATGAATCTTATTTAAAGTAATCAAAGTCCGATCTCACTTGTGTGATTTATCACCCGCCGACGTAATAGCTTAATCGGTGGTAGTTCATTTTCAATAATGCTTAATCAGCACAGTTTTATAAAACTGCTTCAGTGCAAATGAAGACATACAGGGTGATGAATAATATACATTTGTGAACATGGTAATCGTATTTCGACTCGATGTAGTAACTTGAATTCATTGCCGCCCCCGCGTTCTCTGTATCATTTCTCCACCTCCGCACTTGCCATATCACAAAATTGATCTGTCGGTTGGAGGCGAGGCGAGGATGTGCGAATATTTCAAATGACAATTACTCCCTCACACCACTCAAAGATGAATGCTGAAGTCTGCCTGTGTTGATAAACTCTACAAAACTTGTGTAATAATAATAACTAAAGTAAATGTATATTAAGATAATTAAAAAAATATAAAACAACAGTAATGAAAATAATAAAAGAACATTAGATTGCGTTAATTTATTCTTTAATTTATTTTTAGGACATTACTTTTAAAATAAACGTAGAACAATACGAAAGCAGGAAATGATTATTTTTTGCTGAAGGAAACTAATTATTACTGAACCGTTAGTGCAGTGGAGCACAAACTATTTTCATTTCCGACCCTCCATTTTGTGTAAAATTTTGTCCCGATACTTGGGTAGACATTTCTTAAAAGTCATCATAGTTATTGCAAGGATTTGCATTTATCAAATCAAAGTATTCGTTCGGGTCCGTGGTTGTTGTATACGTCTTTCATTATTCATTTGTTCATTTATTTATTTAATGTTATATATCTATTAAACATTTGATTATAGTTAATGGTCGTAGAACCAAGGCCAGGCGTAACGCCGAAAAAAAAACATTTTACATAAGTTTCTTTGTTAATATCACACTTTATTTTTCAGTGACTCGAGTTTCGATCATAAGCTTATCATTTTCATACTTTTTCTGACTCGAATCACTGAAAAATAAAGTGTGATATTAACAAAGAAATTGTTTACTTAAAAGGATTAATGAACAGGTACTTCCTGATACAATTTTATTTTTATTGTCTGAACTAGTTTCGGTTAATTTTATTGAACCATAATCAGCAGATAAACGTCAAAGTAAAGAAAATTTGTGGAGTGTTGATTGGCACATGTTATTTTATAGGTTATATCTGTATGTTTATGGTGAATTGTTGTTTTATTTAAATATATTGGCTGCAGTATGACTCGTTGGAAAATTTTAGTAGTGCAAGGTTAATTTCTGTGCCAAAATTGTCACAGAAATTAACCTTGCACTACTAAAATTTTCCAAGTTCACGAACAAGGTCACGTTTTTGATTTTGAGAAATTGCTTAAATTCAGAACGCGTTACTTGATTTTGATGATTTAAATGTCAAAATGTAGCAATTTTAGCGTGTCTTAAAAAAATATCAAGAAATATACACATCGTACAAAGAAAGTTGTCAAAATATGTAGTTGTCCAATTTCAAAATCGACAAAATCGCATTTTAGATTTTTAAAAGTTGGTGAGGTGTTGAAAATTTAGAGAACTGAATGTGATTTAAAATTAAATTAAGAAATATCCATGTCGCGTCAATGAGAATTGCCAAAACCTGAAATTTTCCAAGTTCAAAGTCATCAAAATCGCGTTTCTGAATAAAAATGTTATCTTCAGTATTTGTTTAAATATTTTTAATATTTTTCATATAACAACCCACTTTTGGTGACCGAAATTTTAGCGAAAGCTATTCAGTTCTCTGGATTGTTTAATAAGGCTTATGTTCAAAGTTACAAGTTATTTCTTTGATATAATTTTTTTTTACTTTCTCCGGTTCGAAGTATTGAGACCATGAATATTTTTTAAATTTTTTTTTTAACGGAAATATTTCTATTCCTCGTGGTGATTCCAACGATTTCTGAAAAAAATGTATCTGCATCTCAAAAACTGATACAGCTATTACCATGAAACTTTTAACATTACATTTTGGTAAAATTTTGGTACCCCTAACCGCCTTTTGTGCATTTTTCATTTTTAAGCTCGAATTTTGAATTTTTGTTCTAATTTTTTTTTTTTGGTCCATGTTTTAGATTTTTTGACCTGAATTATGGATTTTTATGCGCGAGTTTTTGACATTTTGACAGTATTCTCGAATTTTTCTTTAAAGAACCTGCTGTTTTTATATTGAAACCAGAACTCTTAATTTTAAGGACTTTATTTTCTACAGGATTATTATTTTAATTTTAGATTATTTACTTGATTTTATATTTTTAATTTTAATTTAGGCGTTCAATATTCATTTCAAGTTAAAATTTACCATCTACTCAAAAGTTATAGTCCTAAGAGAATTATTTTAACCTACTACTTAATTGCGTTTATTTTTGTACCTGAATTTTTTATTTTTAGACCTAGATTTTTGATTTTGACATATGGCATTTATTTTAAATTGCTTTACTCTGTTTCTATTTAATTAGATTTTTGGTCTCAATTTATGATTTTTTGGCCCAACCTGAATTATTCATTTTCATAGGCAATTTATTTTTGATTTTTTTGATAAAATTTTTATTTATAGACCTTAATTTTAAATTTTGCAACCTACATGTTTTATATTTAGTCCAGATTTTTTTTATTTTCTGGCCTGTATTTTCCGCTTGCTTTTTATTTTAATTTTAGGTTATTTATTTAATTTTAAACTTTAATCTCAGGTTATTTAGTCCATTATATATTTTTTAGGCGTTGATTTGATTCAAGTTAAAATTTGATATTTACTCAAAAAAATAAAGGCGTGAGAAAATTATTTTAACCAATTCTTAATTTAAGATTTTTTGCATGAATTTTTTAATTTTTATACCGGGATATTTGATTAAGGCCTGTATTTTAGATGTTTAGTATGTATTTTCAATTCAAAATTTTTGTTTTTGGGTTTAAATATTCTTTATTTGGTCCAAAATTTTGTGAAATTTTCAATTATTGGTATGATTTAATTTTTATTTTTAGGCAGAAGTTTTCGATTTTTGGTACAAATTTTCGATTTTTTTAGCCTATATTTCAGATTTTTTAACCTGAATTATTGATTTTGGTGAGCATTTTTTTCATTATTTTTGATAGGGGCTAAAATTAACATTTTAAATTTTTCTTAACTAACTTTGTTTTTGGCCCACTCTTATTTTTCCTCCCTTCGGACGAAGTTCGAGAAAGTACTATAATCGTAATATTTTTCGAAAGCGGAATTTCAACGAAAATTTCCCTTTTGAGTTCCCTAAAGACGATTCCGACCTTTTTGGAAAATGTCTGTGTGCCTGTACTGTATCTCAAAAACTACTAAGTATTTCCAAATGAATGTTTTATATTTAGTCCTTAATATTTTCATTTTCTGGTCTATATTTTCTAAAAGGATTTTATTTTAATTTTATATTCTTTACATAATTTTACATTTTAATTTTAGGTTATTTATTTAAGTTCACATTTCTGATTTTAATTTAAGCGTTGATTTATTTAGAAACATTTAGGCGTGAGGAAATTATTTTAACCAATTATTTAATTTTTGATTTTTTTGCCTGAATTTTTTATTTTTAGTCGAGTATAATTGATTTTGACCTATATTTTAGACGTTTGGTCTATATTCTCAATTCTTGGTGCAAATTTTTATTTTAGGATCTAAATATTCTTTATCTTGGCGAAAATTTTCTTGTTGAAGTTTTGAAAGTTTTTGATTTTTGGTCTAAATTTTAAATTTTTTGGCCTATATTCCAGATTCTTTAACCTGAATGATTGATTTTTATGGGTGAATTTTGGATTTTTTTGGCTGGAGGCTAAAATTAAAATTTTCGATATTACTTCTGTATTTGGTCTACTCTTATTATTTGTACTCTACTCTGCCCGTACGAAGCTTGAGAAAGTATAATAATTCTGATATTTTTTTAATGCGAAATTTTAACGGAAATTTTCGTTTTGAGGTCCCTCGGGACGATTCCGATCATTTTTGAAAAGTGTCTGTGTGTCTGTATCTCAAGAACTAATGAATAGTTTCAAATGAAACTTTAAATATAAGTTTTATTTAATAATTCGAAGAACCAAAAAGAATTTGTTGAAATTTCGTGCACCCGAAGTTGATCTTACCTTCTGTTATTTCTTGTTTTTTTTTCTTATTTTTTTAAATATAATAATATACAAGGTGTCCCCGAATGGTCTGTACAACGCTCTACTGAAACAAAATAAGACGATTTAACTAAACTTATCTCTATCCAAAAGTGGTTCCTAAGCCATCTACGAGGCCTCAAAGATATTATTTTTTTTCATTATTTTTCAAATATTTTTATTTTGGACTTAGGTAAGAAAACCTAATTTGGCACATTTAATTACATTGATACCATGCACTTTTTGCGATATGTTTCTTTATCCTACGTTTAAAGTAAGTGGTCAAACTGGGACCATCGACTTCTTAAGATAGAAAATATTATAAAAGCACCGAACATTATTTGTTAATTTTTATAATAAATCACTTGATTTTCGAAAAAAAAAAACTGAATAAGGTAGAAACGCCAAAGTGGCGGAATCTATTGCCTGAATTTGTAGTAAACTCAATCCGAGTGACAAATTCTGGCTGATATAGGAATATGCCAACGGCGGCAAATATAACAATAATAATGTAAAAATTAAATATTGTTTCCCCATCAGAACACCTACGTTGCACTGAAAGGTCGAAACCAGTCTGTAGGTGTTCTGATGGGGAAACAATATTTATTGTTTATAAACTGATTAATTTCGATATTTTCGGTTTATAATAGTTCCATGAAATTTACATTAACAATAATTACAGAGCATCCTTAAATGAACAATTTTTCCTAGTTTAGGTGTAGTTATAGATTTATTTCTAAAATAAAAAAAACTGACCAACTCCCACTTAAAGATAGATTTATAGTATTTGTTCCCGGCGCATCCACCATAAACACTAACCGGATCTTTCGATCTTATTCCAATATAAACGTTCCTGTGAATTCGCTTTGTAACTACTTAAGAATCAGTGGATGTTCTGGCTTAATGGAAGCCGCCTCCTATCCGTGTTAAATGGTCCCGTCGTGAAGACATCCCTCGTTTTTCAGAGAGAGGAGGCGTAACGCTAATCGAGCTCAACGCTTAACACGACCAGCGAGGAGACATGTAGCACGTTCGTTAAATATTCAGGGGGTTATCGCGGGGGCGAAATCGATGGCCGACGTGCATTTTCATAATCAAATTTCGTGCCACGTTTCAGCACTCAACGACCGTTCTGAGATGAGTTTGCCGCTTACAATTCGAAATTGATACCCACTCTCACAATAACCTACTTATTCTATTCGATTCCTACAGGAAAATGTATTATGTTGTTTCCTCGTTTTTACATTGTGCTTGAGAATCAATTTTGATAATTAAAATATTTTATCAATTATTTGTTACATGATAATTATTTGATAGAACTGAAACTTATTATTTTTATTTAAAATCTATCTTGTATTTTTAATTAATTAATTTGAATTATAATTCGATTTTATTCGATAAGGTATAATTCATAAAATTGATTTGCTTCGTGAATTTAATAACATGTTTTCTACGATTTTACTTTAATAATAACAATGACAGTTTAAAGTTTTCAGCTTTAATTTAAAATAAATTCCAAGTTAATCGTTGTACGTAGAAGTAAACGATCTTGAACCAATGTTATTTCAATAGTAATCGATTCCCATCCCGGGCGGAAGATTTTTCGGCGATCGAGAAGTATTCGCTCGGGTCCGTAGTTGTATATGTCTTACATTATTCATTTCTTCATTTATTCACATTTTTTCATACAAAATAAAAATACAAAAATAACAGCCGTGTGTGACTGAATGGCTCAGCCTAAGTAAAAAAAATAGTAAAACCATTAATAACATGCAAATTCTTTGGTATTAATCAATGTCCGGCACTACATTAGCCAGGGAATTGGTGGTTTCAATGAGTTATTTGTTTTTAGTCTTTGTAAGACTTAAACTAAACTAAACTAAGTTTAATGTTCATATATTCAGGCTAATTTTCGTCTTTATTTAATTTAATTTATTTTAAATATTGCGGAGCATTGGTTCACTAATCAAAGGTTATTCACTCTTGGCCAAAGCCAAGAAAATTTGTTCATAATGCGTTTTATACCCTACAATATTTAGTTCATTAAAATGCAAGTTGGCTGAAATTAAAGAATACATGCAAAAAAATGTACGTCCAGACTTCATAAGCATCAGCAGAAATAAAAATTAACGCCTCTTTATAGCCGCCCATAAAAAATAACTCGCCCCTTCTGTCTGAAACCGCGGCGTAATTACGATTAAAAATTGGGAAGATAATGGGTCTGCCGGAAGGGTGATCAATCAACCCCCGTTTCGCGGGGTGGGTCTCGCCCGCACGAAAAACGATGAGTCGACTTGACGGGTTTTTCCCGCCGCGGAAACGCTAAATGTCGACGATAATTGGACCAAAAACGTTCAGCACTTCATCGCGAACAATTAAACAGTTTTTTTTTTCGATGTGTGCTTGTATGTGTTCGGGATTGGGGAAAAGCGTGTTATTTGTTGTGTGAAATGTGCGCAGCAACAGGTTATAAAGATTATGGAGTGGCGCAAGAAAGTTTTTGATTTGATTGTGTTTGGGCGTGAATTAGTTTTCCGCGTGAATTGCCTTCTTTATATGTGGGAAAGAAGGAAAATTACCAGATTATTTTCTTGACAAATCTGCTTTACACACACATTTGTAATTTAATCCATTTTTTATGTCTACAACGATTGCAAATGATTATGATTAAGCGATGCGCTATTTTTAAACAGAATCTAGTCGAGAATTTTAAACATTCAGAATTTAAACCGAGTTTTTATTTGCTAGAATTAATAACTACTTCAAATTACTATCCTCAGAAACAATTACTTCAATAACTTCAACTACTAAATATTATTTCTTAACATTCGGGGAGCTTATCTAAATTTATTCAGTAAGTCTAATTATACACTACTATGCATTCTCCGCGATCGATTAATAATATATTGCAGCAATAGAAAATATAAATTCATTACACCGTGGGGATAAGGATACAATCAAATTACACCTTGCTGCTAACATTTTTCAAAACAGCACACGTAATACACCTAAATTATCCTAAATTAAACGCACGTCGCCCTCGAAACACCCGCCAATCCAACAGGCAACATAACAAATGGCCGAAATTATAAAGTGAAAAATTGTTATAATTTTATAAGACGCATTTCCCCTTAATTATTTTCTCACGTGTCAACACGTAATATCCTTCCAACAGTATTTTCCGGGAAAAAAAACGTTAAACGGTCTGCTGTGAATAGCGAGGGAATTTATCACCCACGTAAAATATGCATAGGAACGACAATAGAATATGAAAAATTAAGGAAAATAACCGAGTCACTCCTTTTAATGATGAATCGTGTGCATGAAATGAGAAAATCGAATTAATCACTTTTTGGGGTTGTATGTGGCGGTGTCGGACCAGTTCCAAGACGTTATTAATGTGTTTGATTTATTTTTATATCATGTTTATTCATTAGGCTCAGTTTTTGTTAATTATTCATGAAGCAAGTAAATTAATTGAATATGATAATTGCGACCGTTACTATGGGGTAACTGTGTGTTTGAGTTAGAGATGGGCAGAGAGTTCCGGAACCGATGCAATGAACCGGTTCTTAGTAAAGAGCGCTCAGGAACCGATTCGGACAAAAGGAACCGCGGTTCCTCTGCTCTTTAACATGTACTTGGCTTTTTCTTCAATAGTGAAAATCAGATGCGTACCCCTACCTGTAGAAAAACCGCATGAAGTCACCTGCGTAAACTTCATGCGGTTCCAACAGATGCGCATAAAGTTAACTGCGAAAATTTTATGCGGTTTACTCCACTATCTGCATGTTTCCGTAGATAACTTCAAGCGGTTCACACCTCGAAACGCATATAGTTTCCACGGTAACGTTATGAGGTTCATACCAGGATCCGCATGAAGTTCGTGCAAGTAGCGTTCTCGTTGTAAACCGCTTGAACTTATCCGCCGAAATTTCATGCCGTTTTCGTGAATTTTTTTTAGTCCAGACTAATTTTAACTTTTGAAGTTTTATACTTGGAATTTTAAATAAAAATGTGAAAACGTTTAATTAAAGTCAACTTTTTTTTAGGGTCCTAACTGCTTTAAGTCAAAATTAGTCTTTTTTTCTTGACGCTTGTAACTTTTTGGCCTTCATCTTTTAACTTTTATTAAGTATGACATTTTTTAAAAGCTTAACGGGCTTAAATCAAAATTAGACGTTAGTTTTTTTACGTTTGACGATTTTAAGTCAAATTTCGACAATAATTTGCACACAAAGTCTTTTAACTTTAATTCAATTTGGCATATTTTCTAGAGGCTTAACGACTTTAAGTCAAAATTAGTCTTTTCTCTTGACGCTTGTTGACCTTAAGTCAAATTTACACATTAATTTGGACATAAAGTCTTTTAACTTTAATTATATTTGACATTTTTTTAGAGGCTTTAGGTTTTAAGTAAAATTAATCTTTTTTTTCTTAACTCTCTTCGACTTTAAGTCAAATTTCGACATTAATTTGTTATAAAGTCTTTTAACGTTAATTCAATTTGACAAATTTTCTGGAGGCTTAACTAATTTAAGCCATGATTAGACTTTTTTCCTAACACTTGTCGACTTTTAAGTCAAATTTCTATTATACATTAAGTTGCCATAAAGTCTTTGAACTTTAAGCAAATTTAACATTTTTTCCAGAGGCTTAACGAGTTTAAGTCAAAATTAATCTTTTGACGCTTGTCATTAGTTTGTCATAAAGTGTTTAAAAATAAATACGTGTGTAATTTAATTTACTTCAATTTTGAAAATGATCAGCTAATGATCGAAACTCGAGGCACTGAAAAATAAAGTGTGATATTAAAAAGAAACTATTTTATTTAAGGTCTTTTAACTTAAATTAAATTTGACATTTTTTCTAGAAACTCAACTATTTTAAGTCAAAATTAGTTGTTTTTCTTGCAGTTTGTTGACTTTAAATCAAATTTCGACGTTAATTTGCACATAATTCTACCCAAACTTTTTTTTTAGGGTCCTAACTGCTTTAAGTCAAAATTAGTCTTTTTTTCTTGACGCTTGTAACTTTTTGGCCTTCATCTTTTAACTTTTATTAAGTATGACATTTTTTAAAAGCTTAACGGGCTTAAATCAAAATTAGTCGTTAGTTTTTTTACGTTTGACGATTTTAAGTCAAATTTCGACAATAATTTGCACACAAAGTCTTTTAACTTTAATTCAATTTGGCATATTTTCTAGAGGCTTAACGACTTTAAGTCAAAATTAGTCTTTTCTCTTGATGCTTGTTGACCTTAAGTCAAATTTACACATTAATTTGGACTTAAAGTCTTTTAACTTTAATTATATTTGACATTTTTTTAGAGGCTTTAGGTTTTAAGTAAAATTAATCTTTTTTTTCTTAACTCTCTTCGACTTTAAGTCAAATTTTGACATTAATTTGTTATAAAGTCTTTTAACGTTAATTCAATTTGACAAATTTTCTGGAGGCTTAACTAATTTAAGCCATAATTAGACTTTTTTCCTAACACTTGTCGACTTTTAAGTCAAATTTCTATTATACATTAAGTTGCCATAAAGTCTTTGAACTTTAAGCAAATTTAACATTTTTTCCAGAGGCTTAACGAGTTTAAGTCAAAATTAATCTTTTGACGCTTGTCATTAGTTTGTCATAAAGTGTTTAAAAATAAATACGTGTGTAATTTAATTTACTTCAATTTTGAAAATGATCAGCTAATGATCGAAACTCGAGGCACTGAAAAATAAAGTGTGATATTAAAAAGAAACTATTTTATTTAAGGTCTTTTAACTTAAATTAAATTTGACATTTTTTCTAGAAACTCAACTATTTTAAGTCAAAATTAGTTGTTTTTCTTGCAGTTTGTTGACTTTAAATCAAATTTCGACGTTAATTTGCACATAATTCTACCCAAACTTGACATTTTTTTCTAGAGAATTAAGGGTTTAAATCAAAATTGGTCTTGCTTTCTTAACGCTTTTCAACTTTAAGCCAAATTTTAACAGTAATTTGGACTTAAAGTTTCTTTACTTTAATTAAATTTGATATTTTGTCTATAAGCTTAACGCCTTTAAAGTCGAAATTAGTCTTTTTTGACGGGTATCGACTTTAAGTCAAATTTAGATGTTCGTTTGCACATAAAGCTTCTTAAGTCTACACAAATTTGACATTTATCTGAAGGTTAAGTTAAAATTAGCCTTTTTTTCTGGAGGTTTAACGTCTTTAAGTTAAAATTAATCTTAACATGCAAATTTCTTTTGTATCATCCAATATCCGGCGTGGCACTAGCCAGGGAAGTAGTTGTTTCAATAAGTTATTTGTTTATAGTCTTAGTATGACTTAATTTTTTGCTTGCAGATTAACGAACAGGTTGAATATTCATATATTCAGGCTACATTTCGTTTTCTTGTATTTAAAATGAATCTTTTTTTCTGGACGTTTTTCGACTTTAAGTTAAATTTTGACATTAATTTGGACTTGATTTAACTCAAATTTGACATTTTTTCTAGAGGCTTAATGGTTTAAGTCAAAATTAGTCTTGCTTTCTTAACGCTTGTCGAATTTAAGTCAAATTTTAACATTAATTTGGACATAGTCTTTTGTCTTTAATTAAATTTGACATTTTTTTAGAGGCTTTAAAGTTAAAATCAGTCTTTTTTTTGTCACTTATCGACTTTAAGTCAAATTTCGACATTAATTTGCACAAAAAGTTTCTCAACTCTATACAAATTTGACATTTTGCTCGAAGCTTAACGTCTTTAAGTTAAAAGTAATCTTTTTTCTTAAAGATTTTCGACTTTAAGTCAAATTTTGACATTAAATCTATTAAATTAACTCAAATTTAACTATATTAAGTAAAAATTAGTTGTTTTTCTTGCTGTTTGTTGACTTTAAATCAAAATTCGACGTTAATTTGCACATAATTCTACCCAAACTTGACATTTTTTTCCAGAGAATTAAGGGTTTAAGTCAAAATTGGTCTTGCTTTCTTAACGCTTCTCAACTTTAAGTCAAATTTAGACAGTAATTTGGACTTAAAGTCTCTTCACTTTAATTAAATTTGACATTTTGTCTAGAAGCTTAAAGCCTGTAAAGTCGAAATTCGTCTGTTTTTGACGCGTATCGACTTTAAGTCAAATTTCGGCGTTAGTTTCCACATAAAGCTTCTTAAATCTACACAAATTTGACATTTTTCTGGAGGTTAAGTTAAAATTAGCCTTTTTTCTGGAGGTTTAACGTCTTTAAGTTAAAATTAATCTTTTTTCTGGACGTTTTTCGACTTAATTAATTAATTCAATTTTCACCTTAATTTGGACTTGATTTAACGCAAATTTGACATTTTTTGTAGAGGCTTAATGGTTTAAGTCAAAATTAGTCTTGATTTCGTAACGCTTGTCGAATTTAAGTCAAATTTCAACATTAATTTGGACATAGTCTTTTGCCTTTAATTAAATTTGACATTTTGTTTAGAGTCTTTTTTTGACACTTATCGACTTTAAGTCAAATTTCGACATTAATTTGCACATAAAGTTTCTATATACAAATTTGACATTTTTCTGGAGGTTAAAAGTAATCTTTTTTCTTGAAGACTTTTAACTTTAAGTCAAATTTTGACATTAAATCTATTAATTAAACTTAAATTTGACATTTTTCCAGGTGTTTAAGTCAAAATTAGTTTTACTTTCTTAATGCTTGTCGAATTTAAGTCAAATTTCTGCATTAATTTATCATAAAGTCTTTTATCTTTAGTTAAATTTGAAATTTATTTCAGATGCTTAATAAATAAATAAATGAAAAATAAATTAACCCACAGCATAAAAAACATAAAATAATATTTTATACTTTTATAATAAAGAAATTATACCATTTTGAAATGATTTATTTCATTCAAAAAATTAAGAAGAGTGTGATATACTGGGTGTGCATTTTACTGCTCTCCCGATTATTTTTGAAAATCTACCAGATTTGATTTATATTTACTATCGATGTGCTACCAGAGAGGTGAAAATGTGAAAATTATATTATAATGTTAAAATAGCAGAAGCCAGATATTATGCATTTAAATTTTTTTCAACGTCATCCCTGTATATTATATCCTTATAATATGGCGAGCCCGGCGGCACAATTTTGCCGTTCTAGAGTAATACAGGGTGTCTCGTTTCTAGTGTGCCAAACGAAAACAGGACGTAGATAATGTTATTCTGAACAGAAAAGTCTAAATAAACATATGCCCGACTTCTTACCGTTATCCAGATAAATAATCTTTAAGATTTTGGATCATAAAAAAAATTATATAAATTTTCAGTAAAAATTTATTAAATTGCCACAAATTTGAATAAAAATATATGAGCAGGTTCATGTTTTTTTGACTTTTTTATACAAAAATAACACATCTACCTGTCAGTTACACCAAGTAAAATGACAGTAATTTTTACCTTTTTCCACTGCTAATAATATGAATGCAAGAATCAATAATCAATTTAATTTTATTAAGACATGAACAAACGTAATTCAAATGGAAAGAAAAAACAGCATAAAAGTAAATGTTCAAATTGCTCAAATTGCACTAATACATTTACATCGCCAGCTAAAGGAACGATACGTTTTTGCTATTATGTCAAGATCATTTCTAATTTCCTCATCCGCTCTTGTAATTGTTCCTTTGGATTATTGGAACGCTATAAAATTTTCGTTTCATGTGCCCCCAGAAATAATAGCCCATAGGTGCAAGATCTGGAGACCGTGGTGGGCAGGGAAAAGTCAATTTAAAAATTATTTTTTCCATGATAAAATATTATTCTTGAGAATAAAGAACTTAAATAATTAAAGACAGTTATATTCCTTACTTCACTCGTTCATTTATAACACTACACACACGCAACTTCACATAACTCACAAATACATAATAACAAAGAACTTAAGCTAACAATACTTTAAATGTTTACATTACTAAAGTCAAAATAGTCTCTTGTCACTTTGTTAAATTTTATTGTCAATAAATTGTTTTTCAAAGCCACCTTCGATTTTTATTTAGTAAAATGGCTATTGAATCTTCACATAACATTTAATGCGTTAGGATTTGGGAGAGGGTTGTTATTACGAAAAATTGTTGTTTTTTAATTCTGCATGGAATGACATAAAAATATACAGGGGATCCAATTTAAAATAAGAAAAATAAAGTGCTTTAAAGTTTGAAATGTTTGACACTAAATTTTGGACACCCTGTATAATTCATATCGATCAAACCTAGTTAACGGGACTATCAGACCTTATTTAGTAAGTACCTTGAATGATTTTATTAACCAGGCACTATTTTTATTTTTTATTCATTTTTTAAAACAATAGTGCAAAACTGATTTTTTTTTAGATTTAATTTTTTTTGCTGATATCCCTGAATCGATTCAAATAAAATTATAGAAGTATATAGGCAACCATAAAAGGTACCCAAATAAGCAATAAAATACATGGCATGTAATTTAAAAATATATATATCATCATGACGTCACGCTTTTTTGGGACATCCTGTATAATCAAAAATATTTTCCTTTTATACATCACAGGATACAAATATATTCTACAAAATATCTAAGTCCTAACTTAATTAGTAACTGAGCTATGTATAAGACGGGAAGTGAGATGCTTCATTCAGTTTTATTATTTAATTTAATTTTCACTGACCACAAGTTATTTAACATTTTATAATGTATAAAACACCGAAATGAAAAATTCAAATCAACTCGAAACGCATCGAGAACGTCGATCCGGGGGGGGGGGGGGGGGGTGTAAAAAGTCGACTCTAATGCGTTCCCATTTAAAGCGTTACATTACGCGACAAGGACGCGTTGAAGTGCGCACTGAAAACGGATCATATTTTATAAGTCGTGAAAAGGACATTAACACTTCCAGGTTGTATAAGTCATCCTTGATTATACCTTTTAACGGGCACCCCTTTCCACCCTTTTATCGGCAGCAGACTTTGAATGGAAATCGCCGCCGGCGGGAGAAATCGCGAACGCTTCTGTCGGAATCTCTCCAGTGTTTCCAGCAGGTGCACACCATGTACCTCGGGGGTGGAATTAAGAATTTTGGTAATTGGAGAAAACATTGTTTTCACAAAAAACAAACCGCTTATGATGAAGGGGAGAATAATTGTTTTTTTAAGATCGTATGTCTGTTAATGATGAATTTCATAATTATGTAATTACGTAATTTACATTCTTTAAATGTTAAATGGCAATGTGAAATTATTTTCTTAAATAAATAAAAATTGTCTTAATAATAAATAAATCTAATGTTTAGTTTTGATGACTTATAAAAGGTTTTCCAATAAGAGTGATATGATTTCTAAAAAAAAACACACTTATTATTAAGGAAATTCAAATGTTTTTTTAATTTAATGTTAAGTACAATCGATACAATTACGTTCTAAATAAAACGTCATTCAAATGGCCTCCACGACTTCTTCTGCAGGAACGAATTCGATGAACCCAATTTTCGAGCACTTTTTCCACTAAATGAAGTCGTATGTCATGAATGTGCCGTTCAATATTGACTTGTAAAGCTTGAAGAGAGTCTGGTTTATTTCGAAAGACCAATGACTTCAAATAACCCCACAAGTAATAGTCTAATGGTGTTAAATCACATCTTCTTGGAGGCCATTCAATATCACAATTTCTTGAAATAATAGAATCTCCAAACTTTTCTCGCAATAATTCAATTGTTGCATTTGCTGTGTGGCACGTAGCCCTATCTTGTTGGAACCAAATGTTGTCAAGATCAACTTCTTCCAATTTCGGCCATAAAAAGTTGGTTAGCATCGATCTATACCGCTCTCCATTGACAGTAACGGTGTTACCAGCTTCATTTCGAAAGAAGTACGGACCGATGATTCCACCAGACCAAAACCACACTAAACTGTCAATTTAGGTGAATGTAATGGTTTTTCTTGAATAATTTGTGGATTTTCTTCGCACCAAAATCGACAGTTTTGTTTATTTACCGCACCACTCAGATGAAAGTGAGCCTCATCGGAGAAGATAATTTTCTTAAAAAAATTCGTTATCGTCTTCAAGTTGTTCCAAGGCAAAATCAGCAAATTCACTACGTTTACGGTGGTCCAATGGCTTCAGTTCTTGAGTGAGAACAATTTTATATAAACAAGTTAGAAACAACAATTTTATATGGATGCAAACCCAAATCCTTTTTCAAAATCCGCCAGGTTGTGGTTTGAGACAGTCCCAATTGTTGAGAACGTCTTGGAATCGACAAATTCCGGTCTTCAGCAACACTTGCCTGAACGGCAGCAATATTTGCATTACTTCGAGCGGTTCTTTTTATCTTATTGGCACTTTTACATTATGTAAAGAAAATGTACGCTCAAAATTCGACGAATAGCGAGCACACTTGGACGATTATTACGATATTATTTTGATAATAAAACTGAATAATTTGTAAACGATGTTCTTGCGTATATCTCTCCATGATGAAATTGTAAACAGACAGATCATGACATATTACAAATGGCCGAAACGTCACTTCAAAATCATATGATCCCTATTCGAAAACCTTTTATATATAAAATAAGGTAATTATTTCTTGAAATAGGTTGTAGTGCTTTTTATCACTATTATTATATAAGGTAGTTATGTTTCATCATGAACACAATAAAATATCGAATATTCAATTTACTATGTTCATTATAAAATATTAAACAAACAAGCAATTAAAAAAAAAACAAAGTCTGAGATCTCAGCACATTTTATCTTGAGATAGGAAGTTGGCCGTACAAGATTAAGGACTAAATCGGACACTTTATTATAAAGTGTAGGATCGAAAAATATTGCAGCTAAATTACATTCGCGACGTTAAGATTAATTGGATCTACAGCATCTATTAAATCAAAACTCTCGAGTATGAATGAAAATGTAGTGAAATTTAAAAATATTAATTCGGAATAATTATGATACAATAGTACAATTTAGAATACAGCCCTTTTTCAACGTCAGTAATTTGTGTTAATCCGATTTAATACCATGCCCATTAAGTGTTAAATAGAGCAGTGTACTTTTAACTTAATTTCCGGCTCGTTTGGGAATTGCAAGGGCCGACGAGGACTTTTTCCGAGCAGAGTTTCCGTTACAGTCGCTTTTATATTTAATCCACTAACTTCATCCCAGACATTGTGTAAGTGAAGGTGAGCAGATTATCTCGGATAGGTAGGGCGAGCGAGGGCGGAATGGAAGAAGAAGAAAAAACTAATTTATATAACTCAAAAGAGCGACGTCGGCGCTTGGGAAATAGCGAAGGGAAGGCATGTTTTCCCGGCGACTTCCCGTGTTGCGCCGTAAATAAGATAAGGCAAATACATATCTGGCAAATTTGTGATTAATTTTTAATATCCTACAAAGGGGAAGGTAATCAGGTATCGATGGTTGCCTAGGCGACGTTCCCCGTCGTAGATGAGACCTTCGAGATTAATATTTTCCCTGGGTCGATGAAGAAGCATTGATCTCACCATTTAATTAAAACTTACCTTAGGCTTTACAAACTAGTTAACTTTATATGGCTAAAGCATATAAATATATCCCAAATATTGTTGAATGTATGAAGTTACTTCTAAGGCCGTTCCAATACCTACGTACCAGCCGACAAAATTGCAAATAAATAATGAGTTATTTAAAAGTTATAAACCCTACACTCTTCATTTATATGCCAAAAATTTATCAATTGTGAATTGACTTATTGTTAGTGTGTTTGCACCTAGTCAGGGCAGGCTCACCGAACGTATCTGTAAAATGGAATTATCAGGGAGATATCACAAGCAGTTTTCTTAGTTTATGTTTATGGTGTGTTGTGTGTAGGTGTTGTTGAAAAAATATCTGTTAACTTTTTTATGAAACTGGAAGTATTTTACAATTTGTACGAAGTAGTGGTAGCCCTTTTGGATAGCTATTATTTAATTAGTTTGAGTTGTCATTCTTTAGAAATTAACAGCGTTCTTGAAAATGTACGTCTTTTAATGATTTTAATTTAATTTTGAAAACAAAGTTATTGTAGAAAAAAATGTACAGCAATAGCAAAAATCTGCAGACAATATCCTTCCCATAAGAAAATTCTTTAAGTGCCAGGAAATGATTATGACTATTTTTAGATATCGTAGACGATGGTCGAGGGCGATACTAAGCGCTAACCTCCCATGTCCGAATCGCTGTTTTTGGGAATTAATTCGTCTTCAGCGTTTTAAGAATATTCGATGATTTCCCGTTTGCGAAGTTATAAATATAATGGTATTTACATTATTTGTAAATAAATAATGGAAAAGATTCTCCGTATATATTAGGAGTAGTTGGATTGGAAGCGTTAATATGTACCCTGACTGGAACGAAAATGTGTGGCCTCTATGGTGAAAATGGCAGCATCCCAGACCGGAGATCTGGAGGTTGCAGGTTCGATCCCTGTCAGAGGCATGTTCATACTTTTGATCCAGCTAAATACGGAGAATCTTCTCCATTATATTTTACCTCGTAAAAGGGAAATCATCGAATATAATTAATTAAAGATCTTCGCAGAATCATTCTCACCCTAAAAATGTTCCTCAAAAGTTCCATTGTGAGTACAGCCGTAAGACAAATGGCTCCATCTTGCTGAAACCACATATTGAGTCTGGCCTCTATTGCAAGACCGTCACTGTGTTGTCAGTGTTATTTTCGAAGAAGTAAGGTCCGAGGATATTCTATAAGATACACCAGACCGAATATTTGAGGGAAGCAATTAGAAAAGTACAGCCAAGCAACGAATCATTGCTGCTAAGGGGGTAACTATGACATTAAAATATCGACGATATTTTAGTTGCATTTCAATACTTGAATGTTAATTTTCAAAATAAAATTCTAAAATTGTTGTAAATCTACTACACTTCCTAAAGAGAATAAAGACAAAAATTAATAATCAAAAAGTTATTAGCATTTTAAACCTCTCTGTGATTTATGGGCCACCCTGTAGAAAAATCTTATTCGGATTGATTGTCAATGATTGACTGTTTGTAATATTCAAACAGAAACGTATGCCACGGATAACTTTTGAAATAAAATCTTAAGCGATTTAAAAGAAACGAAAACTCCACAAAAAGTAGGGAACGAAAATATATGTATTCACTGTTTTGCACTGATACTTAAACTAAGCTTCTGTATATACTTTGTGGCATCGCAGTAGGTATAGTAATGGACCTTTCTCAATAGGAATACTAAAACCTAATCGAGCATTATTCTTAGGCAATGTTTGTAGGACTTTGGCTGTTTGTCTAAACAATGACAAATTAGTTCTGAAGAAATAATAATAATAATAATAATAATAATAATAATAATGGACTTTATTCTCACATGGCGTTACACACATATATACAATGAAAAATTACAAAAATAAATTACAGAGAATCGTAAGGTGGGATTCAGCTTTGGGTAACAACCCAGCCGTTCTTCCATCCAAACCTTCAGCATATAAAGAAAACTAAAAATGGAGATTTGAACAAAACAAATAATAATAATGATGTTGAACTAACACAAAAGTTTCTAGAGAAACAATTTAGTTAAGCATAATGCTTTCTTAAAATGGTACAATAAAAATCTTTTGTAATTGGATATAATTTTCTTCGTATTGTCCAGGAATATTACTGCTCAAGATGAATAGATGAATGCGTTTTGGGTTTGAGGACAATCGCGCCGCAGTTATTAAAATTGAGAACGTGTAAATTGCGTTTAGACATGTGCTAATAACTAGTCATGGTTTTGATTTTGTGGCTTTCTTTACTGCCGTTTATCTTTTTGTTTCTGTCTGTGTTCGCATGGGACGCCGTATCAGCGTCCATTAATGGCTCTAGGATAATGTCATCTGACCTACAAAAGAAGCTCGCGACGGTGACTTATTGTGTTTTGGTTTATTTTATTCTTGATGATACGTAGATGATTCCTTTGAAGGTTTACTGTTGATTCTTGATTAGACGTAGTTGATTCCTTTGAAGGTTTACTGTTACGGCAGGTAGATGATGATTTATGTTTATTTTTAAATTCTATTTCGTTTTCTTAAGTCACATTCAAAGGCAATGGTCGATATTTTCATAGTAGAGATGACTGAAATAGCTCGCTTGGGTATTGTAAGCTTAGTGTGTTTCTGTTTAGCCTCTCCGTACGAAATTCCATCTTGAACGCGAATCTTCTATACGGCGAATTTTGCGCTGGAAAGATGTACAATCGCTGAATCGTGATGAATGCTGTTAAGAATAGTTTGCATATTTAAAGTTAGCAAGGCAATTGCTACCTTTATGAGGGTGATTGCTATACTGCGTACAAACTAAGTGCTTCTGGAGAGTACAGGGTACATGTTCAAACCGCTGGCAGTTAAAGCACCGGAGTGGGTTTGGAACGTGTGGTCAAACTTTGAAGTGCATAGGAAGTTTAAAAGCGCTAAAGGGTAGGATGAAAAGTTGGACATGGTTTCCAGAAAAAAAAATCACAGGGGCGCTAGAGGGGGCGGAAGGTGTTACGCTTAAGTTCGCATACATGACTTTACAGAAGACACTTCAAAGTTTTTCGCCTTCAAAGATTTATCAAAATCGATTGAAAAAACGTCGAGTTTGAAAAAGGTAGAAATTTCACGAAATTTCAATTCTTCCATTTTTTTTCCTTCAGTATTTAATCTCTTAACTTTAATTATATTATGAGGTTTAAGTTCGTGGAGAATGTTATCATCTGTACAATGCATGAGGTTAAAGTAATAGATCATCCTCTCAGACACGCTAAGAGATCTGTGGGGTGCAACAGACACCCTATAATATCCCATATGCCCCGTTTTGAGAAAAATATTAACGTGCTTCTCACTTACAGTTTTCAGCATGCGTGTGTCATCTCTTAGATTTTGTTATGTTATCTACTGTTCTAATATCTCAGACAATTTTGGAAATTAGAGATGGTGTGGCTTTTTTTAAACGAGTCGATATTTCTTCTAATTACAAGACGGAGAACTATCAATGAAAAGCTTAATGCTCAGAGTCGGTCCCTACGCACCCCACCCTCCATGGAGCTTACGATGAAACGTCCTAATAGAAACTACCAGAATCGTTAGAGGTACAAAAAGACTATGGCCGTCATGATATAAACCGCATGTAGCCTAAACTTGCCCCCAAAAGACTCGCCCCATGTTCCTAGCATGCCCCAGAGACTGGAGACGGTGCCTAGCCGATTGACCCTCACTGGGCGGCAAGGATCTCCTATTTAGAGGAATACAAGGCCAAAGTGTTGTATTGGTAGATACTTCTGCAGATCATGACATTCCTCAACCACCAGGATCCTTTTCTTCCCCGACACGAGTTAATGCAGGTGGGTTATGTCTACTGTAGTGATCACAAGACAAAACAAAGACATACAGTACCCATAAAGAGAGGACAGGCCACTTATCAAAACGAGGAACACACAATGACAAGGACACTTGTGGCCATGAAGTTAACACCCAGCTGGTATCCAAGAAAGCCGGTAATCACAGGTAGCTTCTACTTACTGAGTGAGTAGATGTATTCGAACCCCTACCCGTAGGGAGAGGCAAAGATAGAAATAGACCAGAAAGGAGTGTAAAGGGTGGTTTATTTTTAAAAATAAAAAAAAAACGATGAAAACCCAATTTTTCTTTGTATATTATTGTTTTTTTTTTAAGAGTAAACATTCCCATTATTTATGTAACATGATTTCTTTCATGTGGCTGGCTCGGCTGGCTTTGCAATTGCGCATCCTGTCAACCCAATTTTCCAAAACCTTGGTGACGGTCTCTGGCTCTACCTCACTAATGGCTTGCTCGCTATTCGCCTTAAGGGCCTGGATGGTTATTGGATTGCTCGCATAACATTGGTCCTTCTAGAAGCGTCATATCGCAGCTCCGAGGTGGCCAATTGACATCGCCGAGACGGCTGATAACACGATTATCGAAGGCGCAAAAGATCGATTGTGACATGGGCTGTGTTGCATGGCGCGCCATTCTGCTGAAACCAAGGATCGTCCAAGTCCATGTCTTCAATTTCCGACCACAAAAATCGTTTATTATGCCTCTGTAGCGCTCAGCGTTTCCAGCAGCATTTTCAAAGAAAAATGGACCAATGATGCCACCACTTCAAAATATGCACAAAACTGTCACTCTCTAAAGATGCACTAGCTTCTCGATGATCACGTGAGGCTTCTCCGATCCGCAGATGCGGCAGTTTTGCTTGTTAACATAGCCGACGAAATTTCGGCCAAAACTTCTTTTCAATTTGGGCTACGCATTGACTTTGGAAATAAGTTTGCATTATTTCCCAACGTTGTTTAAGCGTAAAGCGATTAATTTCGTTCCGCGGAGATATGATACTGACTTTCTGTCAAGATTTCGAGCGGGAAAGAGCCGTTACTGTCAAAATAACTGACAGTAACATTTTACATTTTAAAAAGAAACCACTATTTGGCCCACCCGTTATACAAGTTCCAAGGTCGGAGGCAATAGATCGTACGTTAGGTCACGGAAGTGAACCGTATAGCATACAGTCTAATACTCTCAAAACATTTTCCTAAGCGAGGCAAACCTTTCACTAATTCCGATTCTCCGGGCCTCATAAAAGGAAAAAATATTGTATTGAGGCTAGACCCGTGAAGGAATGACAATACGAAGGTTACAATCATCTTTCAGAGATCGACAATCGACAACAGAAAAAAAAACTCATGGCGTAAAGAGGAAAGTCTGAAAGTTAAAATCTTATGTAGTTTTACTAATTGTAAGATTCACTTATATTAAGGTAAACATGGTATTTAAAAGTTTCATTCTGTATAAGCATTTTGCGTGTAATTCGTTTTCCATAAACTTGTTCCTTAGATGTTCCTCTATATTTTTACTTTTGACTATGGTGCGCTGACTAGAGAGGGGGGTGTTATTTTTAGTGAGTACACTCTATATCCACCGCACCATAAATAAATATCATTTTTGAGTTAACTCCTGTATAGAGTACGTTTTATTTTTATCAATGCACCTTAAAAATTTTATGTTCCGTGGTGTTGTTCTTGCAAATACCATTATTTTATCTAGACTTTAAATTTACACTTCTCTGACTACCTTCGAATAGTTTTTATTATTAAAAATGTCGAAAATAATTAAGAAATTATTAATGTATGTATGAACAGTTCCCTATCATGATCGCCCAAACATTAAACTTTTCAGACCATTGTGTGAGTTTGATGAAATATATACTGAAGGAAAAAAAATGAAACACTTGAAATTGGTGAAATTTCGACCATTTTAAAACCGCCATAACTCGGCGTATTTTCAATCGATTTTGATGAATCTTTGAGGGCGAAAAACTTTGAAGTGTCTTCTTTAAACTCAAGCATGCGAAATTAAGCGTAACCTCTTCCGCCCCCTCTAGCGCCCCTGTGCAAAAAAAGTTTTTTTCTTAAAACCATGTCCAACTTTGATGATGTCTTCGGAGTTAGTTGGGAAAATTTTGTCGTCTCGATCCACCATAAAGGCATTAAAATTTCAATCAATTCTCTATGCAAGACTCAAAGAACGAAGTTCCTACGGCACCAAGTTATGGGTGTTCGAAAAAAAGTGCATTTTGAGGTTTTTCGCACATAACTCAGTGACTTTTCAACCGAATTTGATGATTCTTTCGGGAAAAAATTTGGCTCTACTTTAAGGGAGTAAACTCAAATTGGAATGATCCCTTTTCGAACCCTTCAACCCCCGAACAAAAAAAAACACGTTTTTGGGCAAAAAACGCCCAACTTTGGCAATGTGTACCGAGTTGAAAAAATATGTCGACTCGATCCACCAAAAGGGCATTGAAATGTGTTTAATTACCAGCGCAGGAATCAAATAACGAGTTATGGGTGTTTGAAAAAAAGCGAATTTTGTGGTTTTTGACTCATAATTCCGAAGTTTTTCGACGAAATTGTTTTCGTTTTCACAAATTTATAAAAATTTAGGTAATTTTCAAATGGCCATAACTCGGCTTCTATCCAACCGATTTCGACGATATTTTGAGAAATCAAAAGCAAAATGTGTTCTCTTTGAGAGAGTTTATTCCATACTGAAAGAGAGGGCTATACGAAAAATAAAAAGACCACAAAATGCACTTTTTTAAACAGCCATAACTTTGTGCCAAATCGCCGTGGGAACTTCGTTTTTGAGTCCTGCACAGGTAATTGAACACTTTTCAATGCCCTTTTGGTGGATCGAGTCGACATTTTATCCAACTCCGTACACGTTGCCAAAGTTGGACGTTTTTTGCCCAAAAACGTGTTTTCTTTGTTCGGGGGTTGAAGGGTTCGGAAACGGATTATTTCAATCTGAGTTTACCCCCTTAAAGTAGGGCCAAAATAAGATTGTTTTCTCGAAAGAATCATCAAATTTGGTTGAAAAGTCACTGAGTTATGTGCGAAAAATCTCAAAATGCACTTTTTTCACCCATAACTCGGTGCCAAATCCTCGTAGGAACTTCGTTCTGCGAGTCTTGCATAGGGAATCGATTAAATTTTTAATGCCTTTATGGTAGATCGAGTCGACAAATTTTTTCCAATTCCATAGACATCGTCAAAGTAGGACAAGGTTTCCTAAAAAAACATTTTTTCTTCACAGGGATGCTAGAGAGGGGTGGAAGGGGTTACGCTTTAGTTCGCATGCATGACTTTAAAGAAGACTCTTCAAAGTTTTTCGCCTCTAAAGATTTGTCAAAATCGATTGAAAATATATCGAGTTATGGCGGTTTGAAAATGGTCGAAATTTCCACCAGTGTATATGGATTAATTACAATACGTTTACAAATTTGTAAGTCGTAAAACTGACACATAAACTGGACGTCACAAAAATGTTCAATTTTACCATTATTTCAAAAACCTGTCTTAATTGACGGTATGCGATGGGAGTTCGAACTTGATTCACGCTCCCATGGACTTCGTGACATAATTTAAATCATCCTTTTGATGGATTTAAAAATATTTAAATTACACAAACACTATGTATAATAAAGCTGAGTGCTTATCATTTAAATACGAAAATTAAACTAAAACAAATCCCAAAATACTTTATATAGAATATTATAAATTAATATTTTTGGAAGCAATTACTGATAGATTTTACACAAAATACAATATAATAATTATTAGAGAGGCAACGTAAATAAGTTCACGTGTTTGTTACTTGATTTGCTTTCGCGATATTTTGTGCTTCATTTGACAGTGTATATAGTTTGTGTAAATATATTTGAAAGTGTATTTTCTGCTCTGCAAATTTATTATCACTTATCACGCCTAAGCCAAGAATGGAAAGAGAGATCCACCCCAGGAAGGCAATGATGAGCGCCTGGTCTGGTGCACTGGGAAATCCTTTAGAAGAATATGACAGTTAACAAGGAACTCTATGTAGCCCTGTCACTGAGTGAACGTGGCTATTTATATTAAAAAGATTTGATCGACATAGCCAAGTCTTCTTGCTTCAAGACAACGCACGGCCACACTCAGCAAATGTTGTCAAAACATACCTCCAATAGTTCTAATGGTAGGTTCTTCGGGATCTGCCGTACTTTCCTCACCTGGCGCTTACCTACTATCACCTAACCAAATGAGGTGTAACGTTCAACAACGAAGAGGACCTCAAAAACTGGTCCAATAATTTGAGACGCGGCCCGGCGATTTCTGCCGTAATGGCATCAATAAATTGGTCGAGAGGTAGGAAGTAGGTCACGAGCAATGAAGACTTTATAATTGATTAATTTGTCATTATAATTGTTGGTATTTCAATAATAGTAATTAAGGTATCTAGGGCGGTATGAGTGCAATAACGCCCCAGGTCGACGGTGTACAGCCCGAGGCCCCCCGGCCCGTGGGCGTTTTTCTCATAACGCCCGTGGTGCTTTCATCGTTTTATGTCACACTTGCAGTTTAAATTTATCGAAGATTTTCTTATGCTATTTTCTGACAGATTGTCGCGTCGAAAACCGCGTCGCGCTGATGTCTATGGCGTTCGCACGCTTGATTTGCATTTGGCGAATTGTTGACAGTCGATCTGTTGCTGGTCGGGTTTTCCATATCGGTACAAAGGTTGCGCTTGTTTGGACGGTGGCAAGGCATCGAGACATGCAAACATGCAACTTTCATCGCAGTGGAGTGTGCGCAGGAATTAATGGGAACGGCTGGGTTCCATAAGCGGGCGTTATGGAAATAACGCCCTAGAGCGTTATTTGTCATTTAATATACGTTGTTTCCATGCCATTATGATTTCAATAATTAAAAAAAAAAACACGTTCTCGACGTAGTGGTATTTCGTCAACCTGTTGCTGGGTCATATTTTTTCTGCATATCAC
This sequence comes from Ocypus olens, assembly GCA_910593695.2. NCBI lineage: Eukaryota > Metazoa > Arthropoda > Insecta > Coleoptera > Staphylinidae > Ocypus > Ocypus olens. The sequence goes on from OU343052.1 coordinate 43,352,126, forward strand.
CAGTATTATAATAGTGCTAAAGCATAAATCTTCAATTCAGATACGAACTACATTGTTACAATTTAAACACAGTTGATACAGATATATTTTAGGATATTTCCAATAATATCTGTATCAACTCTGTTGTAAATGATCTTATTTAAATTGTAACAATGTAGTTCTTATTGGAACTGAAGATGATGAAGACAATTTTAAACGTTTGTGATAACACAGCAACAGCAACTTTGCTTAGAAATACTGAATTGGAAGTGGGCGGGGCTTAAAGTGCCAAATCTAATCTAATGTTTAGGCTATGAACTTCAGTGCGAAATTTAATTTTATCACAAGGCTAGTGACTCGTTAATTAGTATTGAATAGTAAGCACTATAAGAACATCTTTGATTCTCATGTTCAGCCAATCATTCCAACAGTTTATGATTAATTCTCTCACGTTTTCTATTTCCAAAATCACATTATGCTAAAATTGCATGGGATGTTAGAATGCTGTAGGGAAATTATTTCTTTCTTGCGTTATTTCTTCATCCAGCTGCAGAGTAAATAAAGCATCGCGCCTTCACCAATAAAGCAGCGGCCTTCAGGTAGCGTTTACCATCCGAAGAACATGCTCCGAATGCAAACGAGCTTGGAAGCCCACTTTGCTCCACATGGCGCGAGTATACAGTTCCGCATTTAATGAAAACCTGTGATGTTTCTACAAACACGAAACACGTTAAAATGGGTGGTTCGGATGTGCTAGATGTGCTAAATGTGATGGTGATTATATCGTATCCCCAGAAGAATAATGTCGTAACTTCCAAATCAACATTGAAATTTTCAAATACTGCTGTACGGTATATTTATTTATTTATTTACGGGAATTTTCCTTATATACGACAGCATTTTATAAAGTTTAGTAAATTTATTGACGTCGTAATGTCTATTTTAACGGAATGCTTTGAGGATGCAATTATGACAGTTTTACAGTTGAAAATAGAACAAAAAAAAAACAATGAAAAATTATGTGATCTATTTTTGGAAGTTATGGCAGTATATTTCTGGGGTTGCGATATTTCAAACATAATCGATTCTGTAGAATATGTTTACCTTACTATAGTTTGAGCAATGGATCTTTGCGTGTGCGTCATTACCGAAGACCGAGTTTTCTCGCCTTGGACGACATCCGTACACACATGATTGCGTCTAATTTAACTTAGTAGAGAAAGTAAACGCATGAAAATATTGTCGGAGCTAGGGTCAGCTATCCATGACGTGCACGCAAAGATCCATAGATCAAAGTATAATTACTTTTATTAACTTCGTGTCATAAAAATTGTATATAAGCCACATTAGTTATCAACACTAAATTTAATTAACTCATAATCTATAAATAAATAAAATAATCATTTTTTTTTGTAAAAATAATATATCTATTTTAAAATAGAATTATTATCCTTTAAATATTTTCAAAATTAAAAATTTATTTTAAAATAGAATTATTATACTATTGATATTTTCAAAATAAATTCTGTTTGCAATATTAACTCATTACATTCAAACTTTTATTTATTAAGTTTTATATTATATTTAAAGAGCATTTTACAACAGGTATACCACTCAAAAAAAGAGCAATTACTGACCCATTTAAACCCTCTTGACTCCAGAAAAAAAAAAAATAATTGGAAACTCGACTCGACCTAATTCACCCCTTGGGACCGAACGTGTTGTCGCCGCGGCGTCACTTAATTAACTCGTGCAATTAAACTCTCATTAGTGCCGTGATTTCCTGACACAGGAATATGCAGATTAAGTTCCACGAACCGCAGACAAGTCACAGAAGAAGAATCATTAGGAAGTTTCACCCCGAGAAGTCCGAGGCCATTCAATAATCGATAGTCGGGGAAGAAAAGGTTTGAATATGCAACGGGGAATAAATTACGTTACAGACACGGCGGCTTAATTAGATTATGGGAAATTGATTCGGGAACTTTTTAATTATTTAAATATTAAAATCGAGTTACGGACGGATGAGACGCGTAATTAATTGAATCGAATTTGAATTTATGCAAACGTTAAATTAAAAATAAATTAATGATTTTTCCGTAGTCTTATATGCAGTACTTGTAGTAGTGGGAGTATTTTATTGATATCTGACATTAATGTCTTAAACAGGTCGGCATTTTATAAAGAAAAAAACGTTTTATAAAGTTATGAAATAATTAAGGCAATTTGGTTAATTAAAACACTTGGTTTCGTTTCACTGCTTTTATTTGTCTCTCCGACTAGTTTTGACCTTAGGTCATTCTCAAGCAGATATGTACAAAATTAACAGGGACTGGTATTTATACAGGAATTATTACATTTCAAATCAGGTAATAAGGGCCGTCGAAATGGGGGAGTTCCAGATCTCTTCGATGTTATTAAGCGTGGAAAACTTGGAAGAGTGTTAAAAATTCGTTGCATTAGCATTACTATCTTCGTCCACAATGTAATTTTCTGTTATCAAATGCAACATTACATATTAAAAATTTAAAAATATTCGATAATAGTAATATTGTTCCAATTACAATTTTATTGGAAGATGTTTGGCAAATATAAGGATTTTCCTTTGTCGCTTTAGTGTAAAACCCTAACAGTTTAGCGGTTAGATAGGACGTCCGGTTTACGCGCTGACGTCACGAGAGATATCCTTATCCGGATTACCTTAATAGTAAATCGATGGACCGATAGGGGTTTTATATACCTGCCGCCCCCGCGTCTGCAAAAACCCACCGGGCCCTATCGATCTGAATCTACTTGATTTACACCGAACGAACGCCACTGAATTTAATGGTTTTTATTAACCCAAGGGATACACTATTTTGCTTGCTCTGGATTTATACAAGCAAGAAGAAGGTGAGGCCATTAGTTACTGATATAAAGTGTGTCTGCAATATTTTAGACTTTTCTTAATGAATCGACTTACAATGCCATTTATGTATAATTGGATATAACTCTCGAATCAGTGTTTATCGACATTTTTAGACCAAACGCTCACTTTGTTAGATCGGGTTCTTAATTCGGCCACTCTAATTTTGAACCATCTTGAAACCGGGTCATTCTAGCCAGGGACAGTCAAACCGAAGAGCAGCCATGTCACCGATTTGGCTGAAACTTTTTCTATAAATACTAATATACAGGGTTGGGATAAAATATGGAACCAAGTAAATATCTTTAAACAAAAAGGGCCAAATTTATGAAACTTTGCAGGCAAGTATAATAACACATAACGCATCTGATGTCATATTTTTTGTTACTACTGTACTTCCGGTTTCACCGGAAATACCCTCAACTTTTTTAGTTTAAATGGGACACCCTGTATATTTTTACATTTTCAAATAGTCACCTTTTCAACAATTTCAATGATATAGGATTTGGACTTGAGTTTTTTTAAATAATAAATAAAATAATAAATAAACGAAATTTGTACATTTCATAACAATTTTGTTCAACCCTTCAAAATTTTGATTTATAAATATTAGAATTGCTCTCAGGGAATGTTGTATTACAAATATTGCACGCATCTTGTGGAGATCTCTATGAATCTCCAAAAGTAACCATCATTAACAAAGTAATTTTTTCAAGTTCAGTTAGTTCACCCAAAATTGAACAGCAATGTTAATATTTCATATGGATACTATCTGTCAGTTACAGAAAACGTAAAAAACACGAAATTGTTTTATCAGAAAACAGTGTAAAAAGATGTAAAAAGCCAGCTCGATGTAGAATTATTTTATTTAATATTTAAAAAACCACAAGTCGCACACCCCCACCGAACCATACATCATTGTAATTGTTGGAAAAGTATATATTCGAAAATGTAAAAATATACAAGGTGTCCCATTTAAATTAAAATACCGGAAGTACAGTAGTAACAAATAATATGGCATCAGATGCGTTATGTGTCATTATACTTACCTGCAAAGTTTCATAAATTTAGCCCTTTTTGTTTTAAAGATATTTACTTGGTTCCATACTTTATCTCAACCCTGTATAATAGAAGGTGTTCCTTCAAAGGACCGATTTTTCAAAAAAATATTTATGTAATGAAACAAATTTTTGAAAAAAAACATACATTTTGAGGGTATCTTTAATAACTTTTTTGTTTTTTTAACCGATTTAAACAATTCTTTGGCGCATGAAGCCTTAAAACTATTGAATGATGTACTCGTTTGTCAAATTAATATTAACTGTTGACAAGAATAAGGGTTCGAAAAATGAGCAAAATTGTTGAAAAAAACAGTTTTTTTGTGACCTACACTTGACCAATAGCAACGTATTAAGTTTGCTTCTGATTTGAAATCTTCAGAACGATCCAAATAATGTTGACAGAAGATTCATTCCTATGTAGATGCTATTTAACATACTACTACTACGGTTTGAAAATTGGAGAAAACGGTGGTTTTCGTAAAAACTTTGAAACGTTATAGCAAAAATATGTATTTTTTTAGATTTTTGTAAATTTAGTCACAGATTCTACGTTTCAAGAGCTTTATTTTGACCAAGTTTCATCTTGCTTTTTTGAGTTTTGTCCAAGATATGATTTTTTTTTGTCCGCGATGTTTTTGGCAAAATCCAAAAGATTTCGTCCAATCGCAAGTTTTCTTAGAATCAGACAGTTCATCATCCAATTCGATGTGATAAGCTCTTTCGATATCCTTTTTAAAAACATCTCTTACTTGATTTATTGCGCGCGTTGCTGTAGTTTTAAATTTGTCATCACTTTATTTGACACGTTTCAAAGGAGGTTGACCGAGCAGCTCTAACTTGCCATCACGCAGATCAGGACTATCGTGATACGAAAACAGAGAAGACTCTTGTATCACAAATTCTTGGATGTCGGGTTGCACGACAATAAAATCTTTAATTATGTCGAGCACACTCTGGTTGCAGTTGTAATAAAGCTTTTTCCCAGGTGTCAACCGACAGTTAGCTTTCATCGCAATTTTTGATGTTTCAACGGATATGATCCGTAATGCAGACGGAACCACTTTCAGGTGTTTATTCCAAGGATCACAACATTTCTTTTGATTATATTCGTAGAACTTTACGTATTTGGCAAAATGGTGTGCGCAAATATTTGTCAGCTTATCGACGTCGCAAAATCAAGTCGAGAGTGAACTAAATATTTCTGATCGTTTTCCAGAAAGCTCAACTCCACATGTAAATCGTCCGAACTTGTTGACTGACTTTAATGGCATTGCTCTTCTAAAATTATTCCTACGGAGCAATTCATACTTGCGGCACATTATCTACATTGGACTTCTTAACCTCTCAAACATTGACAGATGACATCCAACTATGAAAATGCAACTCCACATTGACTGCTGTCGGTAAAAGAATAACAGCGCCACCTGTTGACGGGTGAGCGGCGTATGGCGCCATTTCAAATGAATGCTAGTGTAGTAAACATAATTTGAAATTATAATAATATCATTGACATTCAAATGCACCTAATAATTACTCTAATATGCATTTCTAAAATAGTTTATTAATATAGACTTTTTTGTGACCATTATTGCATTGAATTCAACCAATTATGAATTTTACCAAAAACATCGCGGACAAAAAAAATCATATCTTGGACAAAACTCAAAAAAGCAAGATGAAACGGCCAAAATGAAGCTCTTGAAACGTAGAATCTGTGCCTAAATTTACAAAGATCTAAAAAAACATACATTTTTGCTATAACATTTCAAAGTTTGCTGTTTTTACGAAAAAATACCGTTTTTTTTTCCAATTTTCAAATCGAAGTAGTAGTATGTTAAGTAGCTTCTAAATGGAAATGAAGCTTCTGTCAACATTATTTGGATCATTCTGAAGATTTAAAACCAAAAGCAAACTTAATACGTGGCTGTTGGGCGAGTGTAGGTCACATTGAAAAAGCTGTTTTTTCAACAATTTCACTCATTTTTCGAACCCTTATTCTTGTCAACAGTTAATATGAATTGGATAAACGACTACATTATTCGATAGGTTGTAGTTTAAGGCTTCATGCACCAAATAATTATTTAAATCGGTTAAAAACAAAAAAGTTATTATTTGTTATTCGTTTTTTAGGAACATTTTCTTTAAAAAATTTGTTTCATTACATAAATATTTTTAAAAAATCGGTCCTTTGAGGGAACACCTTCTATTATACCGGGTGTTTCAGACCACCCATACACCCCAAATATCTCGCGAAATACAAATCGGATTGACATAAAAAAAATACGTCTAATTTTTTTTTTTTGAGCTTGACGCATCTCGATCATATTTGAGAGATGTGGCCAGCAGCTTAAATATCACGCATTTTTTTTATAGGGCCACGTCGCTCATATATGAGAGACACAAAAATACTACAAAAAAATAACCAAAAACTACAAAAAAAAAACAAAAGTGTAAAAAAACCTTTATTTTAGTTATTACACAAAAATGTGGTTTGGCCCCTGGGACTGTTTTCCTGATTACAGCGTGGCACGCAATGTGTTAAAGGTAGAAACGCCAAAGTGGCGGAATCTATTGCCTGAATGCTATACTGAATCAAATTCGGGTGGCTTTAACACAAGACAAGATATTAACATTGCCAGCGGCGACAAATATAACAATAATAATGTAAACATTAAATATTGTTCCCCCATCAGAGCACCTACAGATCGGTTTCGAGCTTTCAGGTCTCATCAGTGTAAAAGCCACCCGGATTTGGTTCAGTACAGCATTCATCCAATAGATACCGTCACTTTGGCGTTTCTACCTTTAAAAAGGTATTTTGTAAAAAAAACATTTCAATAAAGAAGGTAGTGTCCAATGAGTAGATTCTTGTCTTTGGCAATAATCAGCAATCATTTCTGCATCGGTCTGACCATTCTTTTGTCGTACAAGCTTACTCATCGCATTAGATTTAATACAATAAGGATTTACAATACTATCAAAATGTCCAGTATTGTGTAGAAACTCAGCTAAAGATTTACTATAACAGCCAGTAGATTCCATGCAAGCTTTCATCTGCCCTACGATATGTTTTCGCAGAAAGCTCAACAGACCTTGAAACACATGATCATTGTTCTTAAAGCTCGTTTTCCTAGTTTCACGCTATACTTTTTTACTTATGAATGAAAGAAAAACATCTAACGGATATTTTGATACAAATCCCAACCCCGCAAGTTGTTGAGCATACACCATATAACCCCATACGTTACCATTTTAAATGAAAAGTAAAATCAACCGAGTACTCATACATTCAAAACTTTTAAATAACTCGGATTTTCAAAAAATCAAAAAACAGTAAAATTGTGAACACCCCCTTCGGGTGTACAAAATTTTACCAAAAACCTTTTAGTTTCGGCTTATGTTTAAAGATTCATGTTGATTGCTGCATTCATTTTTGAGATACAGCGCACACTTACCGATAAAGATATGATTTATGAATAATAGTGGTTGCTCTGACGAACATCTATTATTCATCCACATACGCCTAAAGTAAGGAATCAATTCAGTAAAACCGAAATAAGACATTTTTTTGAAAAAATCCTCGAACAGGTTGATTTTCTTTGATACACATTTTTGTATGAAAGTCGATTTTTATCCGTTATTTGTTTTTGAGTAATGACGTCAACCATTTTGTTTTTAAATGATAACCCCCTCTTTTTATTCTTGATTTTGAGAGATCTTTTCATTGTCGAACTTGTTGCCATCTTATATTAGAAATTTTTAGAGTGAATTTTTATATTTTTTCAATAACAAAGGGTGGATCGAAGATTGCCTTCTCCGGGAATGTTTTAGGTTTTGTCGTAATAACCGCTCTAGTTGATTTTTTATAACATCAATATTTTGAAAAAAAAACAAATCCACTAACCCTCTGTTGCATGATTTATTTAAACAAACATTTAAGTTTTTACATTAAATGGTTAAAGCAATAAGGCAAAATTATATTTTTTATAAAATTTGTTTGGTTTAGTACTGATGTAATTTTATCAGTATTTTTGGCAGCAACACAATTATCAGAGAAATGAAGAAAGCATTCAAAGTTCTTCAAACTTGTTTAGAGGCATAACAGAGGCGTAATTTGAACCATTCTGGTTTTAGTGGTCCAATACCTGCTTAAGGAAAGTTGTCTGATGAGAGACATCCAAATCAATATTCCTAAGAATTACTCCATTTCCTTAGAGTTTCTTTGTACTTGGTTTGTTTAATTTTTTTCTGTGCGCTGTACGAACATGTTTGCTTTACCATTTGAGAAATAAAAAATAAAATAAAGGTCTTCTGAAAGATTTCATCAAAAATAATTTTTTTTGAGGATCTTTTACAATTTTTGAATCTATTTTATTTATTTTAGTAATTATTTATTTCGTAAGATTGCAGAACTTTGCTTAACAAAAATTATGTTCCCATTTGGGAACAGTATTCAATAGAGGGTTAAGACCATTTTAAATGGAGTAAAAAAAGTGATAATCCGATGGTGCCAATTCAGGACTACCTGGAGGGTGCCGCAAAACATCCCCAAAAAAATCCAGTAATTTTGAGCGAGTGCTCAAAGCTGTATGAGGTCAAGCGTTATCATTGTGGAGAGTTACACCCCTTCTATTGGCCAATTCAGGACTCTTCTAATTAAAATTTTCTTGTAGTTAATTGCTACAATGACATCAATGGTTCAATTCCTGGGAGAAGCTCATAATAAATCACTCCTTTAAAATCCCACCAAATGTACAGCATTACTTTTTTGGAGTGAAGTCCTGCTTTTGACGTTTTAGAGCAGCTATGTTTAGATCCTCAGGATCTCTGACGCTTAGCGTTGTTATCCATTTTTCATCTCCAGTAACAATAGTTCGAAGAACTGGATGTTTTCTATTTTTTCCAAAGCAATAAATCGCAAGCATCTGAGCGTTGTTGCAGGTTTGTACCATTAAGTTGATGTGGCAACCACACATCCGCTCTGCTCACATAGCCAATGTCTTGTGTCTCGTGACACACAAAGCATGTCTCTAATCTCGCCGATCTTCAGATGCAGGTTTGCATTCACCACGGTTTTAAATTGATTGGCATTAACCGTAAAAGGCCGGCCCGATTGCTTCGAAACTTTAACCTCAAATTTCCAACACGGAAACGGTCTACCGGTTCTTTAAGGGCATCTGACCCGCACCTGAACATGTTCTATGAGATGTTTCCTTAAAATTGAAGCCTTGATGATGGCAAAGCATTACGTGTTGATAATGCTCTGCTGTAGAACCCATGACAAAACCATTTTGAAAATGATTATATTGGGTTTTTCAATAAGAACTTATGGAACTCGACTTCCGTCACATGTCCATCAAGGGCATGATTCGTTGAAGCCAATTTTCGATGACTCGGCCACACAATTCGACGGAAATGACCGCTATTTCTCGTTCGATGTTGGCTGTTAGGTCCTCTAACGCCGCCGGATTGTTGGCATAGACCTTCGATTTAACGTAGCCCCATAGAAAAAAGTCTAGAGGTATTAAATCACAAGATCTCGGCGGCCAATCGACAGGACCTCTTCTCGATATAACACGTTCACTGAACTTGGACTTCAATAAGTCGATTGTTTCTCCAGTTGTGTGGGATGTGGCACCGTCTTGCTGAAACTACATATCACTGATGTCCATCCCGTGCAATTGATTGAAGAAATAACGCTGCAACATGTCTCTGTAGCGTTCACCATTAACTGTAACGTGACGGTCATTTTCATCAACGAAGAAAAATGGCCCAATGATGCCACCGGCAAGGAAACCGCATCATACCTTCACTTTTTGTGGATGAAGTGATGTTTCATGAAGCACGTGAGGTCATTTTCGGCTAACATCTCTAGAGCCCATTCTGAGAACGTGCGTCGCTTCATATGGTCAAGTGGCTTTAGTTCTTGAGTTAACTTGATCTTGTAAGGGTGCAGGCCAAGATTCTTTCGCAAAATACGCCATAGTGTGGTCTGACATACCCAATTCCTAAGAACGCCGTGGAATCGACTGATTGGATTGTTTCCGATGACGCACAGTGGTTCAGAATTCGAAAAAGCTGGCCAAAAGTCTAAATCTTGATAAATTTTGACAATGGGTACTAATCGCAGATTATGAATTTGATGTCAAAATATAAAAATTAAAAATGGCGGATCCAATATGGCGGACATAAGTGATAAAATTATTATTGTCCGCACTGGAGAAATCCAATATTTTAGAATAACAATGATCCCCGCTGTCCTATGATTATTTTATAATTTAGTCAGGGTGTGTAGAAGATCTTTTTATACCATAAAATGGTATAAATTTCGAGTAAGTCGGCAGCAATTGTTTTAATATTTTTTTGGCAGCACTGAAGTAATGTGCAATCTTAGTAATACAATTAACTTAGTTTTCGGGTGATTATTTTGAAATTTATCAAAGATGTGTTTGAGATTATTTTTAAACCATAAAGAAGAATCAATTTTTACTAAATTCTGAAAATTTAAAGTTTGCATTTATTTGACTACATTTGAGAAATTGGCAACTTCAGTATAACAATCGGTTATCACATGATTATTTCCAAAGTTAGTGAAGGGACTTGTTAGATTTTTCTTAAATCATAAAGCAGAATCAATTTGAGCACATTTTAAAAATTTCAAGTTGATCACAATTGTTTTTACATTTATTTGGCACCACTAAAGAAATTCGCAACTTTAACAACAATTTAATGATTATTTTCAAAATTATTAAAAAAATCGCCCTCGGCTTCGGGTCGGTGAGCACTCTCCATCCTCGGACCAAAACCATAGCCATAACTTATACTATACAGGGTGTGTACAAATTGACGGGAAACCATTGTGATCCTTAAAAATTTCCAATCATTGAAATATGAATTTCGTCGATTTCGACAATTTTTGTTAAAAAATGTATGTCTGTCTATCAAATTAATTTTTTACTTTCTCCGTACAAACCAAGGGAAAGTATTGTGATTGGAAATAAATTACAAATATTTTTTTGCGGAAATATCAATTTCTTCGATTCTGACAATTTTTGTAAAAATATGTATGTCTACCTTTGTGTCTCTCTGTCTGTCATATTTAGTTTCTAGTTTCTCCGTACAAACTATGCCTGGCCTTGGTATCCATTACCATTGGCCATCAGGAAGATATTGTGATCGTAAAAAAAATCAATTTTTTGCGGAACAGCCGTTTCGTTGATTCTGGCAATTTTTGTGAAAAAGAAAATGTCTGCCTGTCCGCTTTTGTGTCTGTCTGTCTGTCATATTTATTTTGTATTTTCTCCTTACAAACTAAGGGAAAATATTGTGATCATAACAAATTTCCAAATATTTTTTTTGTGGAAATATCCATTTCGTTAATAAATAGCCATTTCGTCAATTCCAACAATTTTTGTGAAAAAAATGTGTCTGTGTGTCTGCCTTTGTGTCTGTCTGTCATATTTATTTTTACTTTCTCCTTACAAACTAAGGGAAAATATTGTGATTATAAAAAAATTCCAAATATTTTTTTTTTGCAAAAATATCCATTTCGTCGATTCAGACAATTTTTGTAAAAAAAATGTGTGTCTACCTTTGTATCTGTCTGTCTGTCACATTTATTTTTTACTTTCTCCGTACAAACTTCTTCTAAATTCCTTATTTCTTCTTTTTTTACTAATTTGAGTGGGAGGAGATCTTTCCTCTACAACCATCAGGGAAGATAATATTTCAATATAAAAAAATTAACATTGAAAATCCTTTCCGTTTTGTTCATCTACACCCTGTATACATATATATATATATCATAAATACAAGATATTGAATAAAATATAAAATTGAATTTTTCAACGATATTGCACATCAGCAATAAAAATAATCCTACACTGAGGAATGCAAGTGAATGCATTCTCATTGTTGTTCATCACGTTAACGTGATGAACAACAATTAGGACACTAAAATAAATATTTTTATTCCTCTTGGAACACAGGCATACACAGGCAAAAAAATATTTCCATGAATACTTAAAATGTACCTACCTATTTTTAACGCAAATTCCTATAATTGTTAACAAAAATTTTGTATGCATATTAAATGTAATAGCCATTAATTTACCTTCAGGAAAATCCATAATAACAAGAAAAAAAATCCCAACACATAAAGATATATTTATAGTGAAAAACCGACGCCAAACTTTCATCTCGTCCGAACGTCTCCCACGTGTCTAACAAAGTAACAAGTTTGAACGCGGATTACGAGGCATTTTGTAGTGGATACAATCATATTCTTCCTTTGTGGCATCCAGTGGAGCCCTCTGGACACGACTATGTTGTACCAAACTCAAAATATTGACTTTCATTTTTTTACTTTTGGCCAGCTTTTTCGAATTCTGAACCACTGTGTGACGCTTCAACGGCAGCAATATTCTCGGCGCTGCGCCCGCTGCGTTGTCTTACTGGCACGGGAACATTCAACAGTGAATATGTTGACTCAAATTTTCTCACCAAATTGTGAACTGCTTGTTTACTCGACAGAGAATGACGACCCAAAATTGGCGTAAACGGTCTTAAAGTTGCAATCACTGACCTAGAATTTCCGCAGTAATTTTTAATTACTTGTAAACGTTCTTCGTTCGTAAGTCTTTGCATGATGAAAATGTTTGAGTTACTGCGTATTTTGACAGTGACAGCGCACTAATTTATTGAAGGGTGCGTTCACAATAAGAAAACAAAAGTGTCAAGTTGCTATTGAAAAACCCTTTATTACACTTGAACAAATTCTAGAATAAACTGTGTGTTCCTAAAGGATCACCAAGCAAATAAACAAACAATTTACTAAAAAGAAAGTCTTTCAATTTATGAAGACGGATAGTCAAAATAGAAGCTATAAAAAGCGGCACGGGCCTTCTAACTGACCCGATACTTTTAAGAATTTCTTGGAGTGTGAATTTGAATATTCAATAAAATTGGGCAAACGCGATACTTATTGTCTCTCATGTTTGGTAATACAATGTCATGATAAGGGATTTTCTTTACAGCATGCACAGTAATTCCTCCACCTGGATTACATAAAAGCTCGGCATGGATGGAAATTGCTCGGGACATTTATAATCCCAATAAAAATATTTTGTATTATCGGCTCACTTTTATAACTCGGCAGTTAAATCCGACCGCGTCCGGATATTGAATATTCTTAAACTAAAATTTACTGCCGGCCGTTACTGAAACGGCGCGCGAATCCGCCACGCCTTTACGACCCCCATATGAAAATGTTAATTTAATTTTTTACATCACGTTTTATCCACCCCCGATCCCTCGTTCCCCCGGAAACACTTAAAACAGTTCCGTCTTACGCCTGGGTAAATCTTATAATTATCACAACAGACTCGGAATTATAATTAGTGTACGTCTACTGCAGCGTGCTTTACAAGTTCATCTAGAAAAGTTATATGGTGTAGCTAATTGGATGAATTTACTTCAATTAACTGCAGGCAGCGGATATTTACTTAGCGCATTCGCGTTTATAACTTCTTCACTTCCAGCGGCAGCCAGCCATTCGGAAAACTTAAATAAAACAAAAATTCCCCCAACTTCGCCCACCTGAAAGTCCACTTGGAGCAATAATGATATTCCTGCGAATTAAATACGGCGCGTAATTAAAGGAGGGATCGACGCGGAGGGAATGTTAAACAAAAAAGGGGCACACACGGAATATCAAATTTCTATTTCGAATCTTGAAACAGTCTGTTCTTGTTACGACGGCGTCGCGGCGATGAAGCGTTGTCCCCGAGGCGATAAGTGGATGATTGATGGAATTGGGTAATGAATTAAAGTTTCGCCACATCGGGTTCTTATTGAATTCATTGGTGATCCATCACTTCTCTGGATGAGAATCAACATAATAATAATCTCATAATGAATTATTCATTCATTTTACTACAATTATTCTTTTTAGCTTTAGAAAATATTGTGTGACATTCATATTCGTATATAGCATATCAAATTAGAAATATTATACTAAAGACTTTTGATAAACACACATTTATTCCTAGATATTATTTATTGATTTGTAAAAGATTAATATATTTAAATCTTTGAAACAAGCTGTTTTCTTTAGTAGGATGACATTTTTCATGAGAATTAATTCAGATTGAGGCATTTGTGAGCCCGCAGTGGGCTATCCTGATACATTTCCATCGAGTGTCGTCGTTATTCATTCTCTACGTGGCATTGTCAGTGAGAAATTTCCATGGGAACAGAAAAAAAAAACGGGGAAAATGAATCGAAAATCGGGCCGACGATGGAGCTGGATGATATAAAAATTATGAGGGGTCGTCCATCATACATGAAAATGGGAGCGTAAAAGAGGGGAGGGAAACGGATGGAATTTAATTATTCATGCCGTTCCAAAGAAATTATTTTAGTTCGCATAATGTCAAGGAATGGGAATTTAATTACTCCCACTTTAACCCTTCGACGGGCGCAATGCAAAATGGCAGGAGTTCAGACGTAATGCATCTAACAGATTAAGAGAGTAAAATGAACCATTGGCAGTGGAAAAAGCTAACAAATTAACTTAACTGATTTTTAACTTAACTGATTTTTACCATCTCCGTTACAAAGTACGAGAATTGGATAGTGAAATATCCGTCTGAGGTCCCTACATTTCAACGATTTTTGACAATTATGTCCGTGTGTGTTTTTGGAAATTGTGTCTGTATGTATTTTCATCTATGCGCATTGTATCTCAAAAACTAATCCGAGAACTAACATAAAACTTTAAAGAAATTTGAGGTATATTTGACAATTCGAAAAGCTGAAAAAATTGGTCCAACGTGTAAGCGTTTATTTTTTTTCCAACAATTTTTTTAAATATGAGAAATAATTGAACAAATATTGGAGATAACAAAGAAAGAGCATCTGTTGTTCTAAAATATTTTTCATTGAAACATTATTTTTGGAGGAAAAAATTAATTCGAATTATTTGTCATTTTTGGTCTATAATTATGAAAATTATGAAACAAAACAATTGTCATTGTTTATAATAACAATAATTGTAAATAATGCCGAAATGACCAACTTTTAAATTCTTTGCATAACCCTCAACGGACACTGTGGGTTCAATAGACCTGGACGCACATTTTACCTCAAATTTTCGGCGCGAAGAAATTTTTTCTGTTCTCCCCCCCATATATATTAGCTGTGTACACCTCAAGTCTATCGGCTCTTTAGTTTTCTCGTGATAATAAAAATAAACGGACGTCTAATTTTGTGGGACTAATAGACCCAAGAGTGCCCGATACGTAATTTTTTCAAAAAAAAATCAAAAATAAAATTGGTTTTTTTTTCGTATTTTGGTGAATAAATACGTAAGTAAAACATTTATCTAGCACTTTAAATAAAACAGTTTCTTTGTTAATATCACACTTTATTTTTTAGTTCCAAAAATGTGTCACGAAGTTAACGCTTCAACCATCAATCAATTTATCTAGAAATTCATTTTTCATTACAATACGTAAATTGTGTTTTTTATGTATTTTTTTTTACTAAACTATAATTTTCAGAGCTAAATTTTTTGAACGATGACCTATAATTTGCGGTTGCGTCAAAATATCGATCGAGAACTTCTTCAGGACGATATTCCCCGCTATCGAGAATCTGATTCAAGTGATGGTTCGGATGGTGCAATCGAAGACTACATTTCCTCATTTTTTTATAAAAAAAAATTATTACTAGATATGATTCCCTCTAAAAAATTTAAAGAAATTTTTTTGTGCTTGCCTCATTTCAAACTTAAAAATTAATCTAGTCTTTGCAGCGAAGATTTTTTTTTACTTGAAAGTGCCATATTTCAGCAAGATGAAAATGCGCGCCATTGAAAACAAAATATATTTTCAAAAATTCATAACTCGACTAAAAATTGCTACACATTCAAAAACCAAAATGATTTTTGAAGATCGACGTCTTATGAAGTCAATTGAATTTTTGTAGGATTTTATCCTTACGTTTCATATTAATTTTTAATTTTTTGCACTCGGGTGTTGGTAATTAAAAAAAAAACATTTTCAAAAATTCATAACTCGACTGAAAATTGCTACACATTCTAAAACCAAAATGATTTTTGAAGATCGACGTCTTATAAAGTGAATTGAATTTTTGTAGGATTTTATCCTCATGTTTCATATTGATTTTTATTTTTTTGCACTCGAGTGTTGGTCATTTAAAAAAAAAACATTTTCAAAAATTCATAACTCGACTGAAAATTGCTACACATTCAAAAACCAAAATTATTTTTAAAGATTGACGTCTTGTGAAGTGAATTGATTTTTTTTAGAATTTTATTCCTGCGTTTCAAATTAATTTTTAACTTTTTGCGATCGATACACTGATAAAGGGATATTTTCAAAAATTCGTAACCCGTTTGAAAATTTGTTGCATACTCAAAATCCAAAATTATTTCGAAAGAGCGACGTCTTGTGAAGTGATCTGAATTTTTGTAGGATTTTATCCCAGCGTTTCATATTGATTTTTAAATTTTTGCACTCGAGTGTTGGTCATTAAAAAAAAAAAAACATTTTCAAAAATTCATAACTCGTCTGAAAATTGCTACACATTCAAAAAATAAAATTATTTTCAAAGATTGACGTCTTGTGAAGTGAATTGATTTTTTTTTAGAATTTTATTCCTGCTTTTCACATTATTTGAGACCAATAATCCTAAATTCTGACATTAAAATGGGCCAAGGAAAGAAAAATTTTAACAGACAAATAAAAAAAAAGAAAAATTTAAGGCAAAAGATTTTAAAAAATCCACAATGTTGGTCAAAAACTCGAAAATTTAGTCAAAACATCGAAAACTCGGCCCTAAAGATAATAAATGCAGACTAAACGAAAAATCCAAAATAAGGGGCCAAAAAATCGAAAATTTTAACAATAAAATCGAAAAGTTAGGTCAAAATAAATAAAAATTTAGGTCAAAAGATTTAAAAAAATAATAAAAATCTGTAATGTTGGCAATAAAGTCAAAAATTTAGACAGTACATCGAAAACTTCGGCCTAAAGATAATAAATGCAGACTAAAAAATCGAAAATTTCAATAAACAAAACTCGAAAATACCGGAAAAATTATAAAATAATATCAGAAATAAATCAATAATTCAGGTTATAGATATTTTAACCAAAATCAAATCAAAAATTTGGAACTAGAATTAAAAATTCGGCCTGAAAAATAAAAAATGCAGACCAAAATTTTTAACAATTAAATCGAACATTTGTCAAATTAAAGAATATTTAGTGCAAAAGATCAAAAATCTATAATACACGTCAAAAATCTAATAAAGAAAAATTCGGCTCGAAAAATCAAAAATACGGACCAAAAAAAAATCAAAATTCATCAAAATTTTTAACAATTAAATCGAACATTTATATTTATGTCAAATTAAAGAATATTTAGTGTGAAAGAACAAAAATCTATAATACAGGTCAAAAATCTAATAAATAAAAATTCGGCTCGAAAAATCAAAAATACGGACAAAATAAAAACGAAAATAAATAAATAAACGGAAGTAAATAGAAAATTTATGTCATAATAAAGAATATTTAGGTTAACAGATCTAAAATTTAGACCCAAAAGAATTAAAAATACAGGTCAAAAATTTAAAAATTAAAAATTCGGCGGGAAAAAAGCGGGCCAAAAAGTAGAAGATTTAAACAAATACATCGCAAATTTAGGTCAAAATAAAGGATATTTAGGCCAAAAGTTAAAATATTTTGAGCAAAAATATCAAAAATACAGGTCAAAAATAATTTAAAAACTAAAATTTCGTCGGGAAAAATAAAACATGCGGACCAAATAGTCGAAAATTTTAACAATGAAATCGAAAATTTAGGTCAAAATAAAGAAAATCTATACAAACAAAAATCGAAAATACAGTCATAATAATAAAAAATGCAGAATATTCTAGTAAGAAAATGGTTTAAATTAGTCTCAAAAATCACTCTATTGTTCAAAATAATTTTCCAATTTTTTTTTTAAAGTTGTCGAAACTGCCGGCACAAAAGGTGAATCCAAATAAAGTGAATGGTTTTATTTTAATTCTTTTTCAAATTAGTTTCACGCTTAACCACTTCGCGCCCATGCTACTTTGATTGGATTATAGCATAATCCAGGGTTCATTAAAAAATGTGTTGTTGTTACGGTTTTCTACGAAATATTATTCCACTGTCATAAACTCATATTTGCAAAAAAATATGAAAAAAATTTCCATAGTTGCGCTAAAGCGGTATTTTTTTTAAATTTGTAAAATATATATTTTTTGCTTGTCGCCACATGTGGCGAACCTGGACGTGAAGAGGTTAATTAAAGCGAAAATAAAGAAAAAACTAATTTGAAAAAGAATTCAAATAAAACTATTCACTTTGTTGGGATTCACCTTTTGTGCCGGCAGTTTCGACAACTTTAGATTTACTAGATACATTTTAAATAATTCAAATAAAACAATTCACTTGGTTAGTATGACTCTCAGTAGCGGCTCGGGTTGATGGTACATTTACAATATATAATACTCTTATAATTTTTTGACGAAGGAAATAACGATTAATTTTCATCATCCAAGATTAGTTTGAGTTGTAAAGGTTCATAATTTTAAACAGCCGAATTCAAACAAGCTGAAAACATGATTTATGTGTACTTTCGATTTATCGTGCGATTACATTTTGTACCAGACATGCACTAAATCTGCAACACACTGCATTCAAAAAGAATTTTAAGAATTAAAAAAAAACTTCTTGCTGAGCTCAAAACTAGAGGTAATGTCATGGCTCCTTGGCTCTATATGACGAGCCGCCCCTGATATGCGTACCAAACTTTGGCATTAAGAATTGAGAAAAATCCTTATTCATTTGGCTTTAAGGGGATGTACTGTCTGAGTTAACATTTCCCTTCATAGGCGGACAGCATATCGTTTTACATTTTGACTTAGTGAATAACTTTCTTTTACAACTGTCAACAAACATCGTAAAGATTTCGCGAATAGCGGTGAGCTCGTCAAGTTTCTTATAGCTTCACATATGTGTAATGTAATCGCAGAACCCAACCTCACATTATGTCTTTCGTTTACTATTTGAGAGATTGTTTACACAGCCGAAAATATAATACCAATGTTATGTCAATTATAAGCCAGAGACATATTTATTACCACCTTTGTGAAATCCATTCTCAGAGTCTAAACAGTCACTTAATATAGGGCATTCCGCCAGAGATTTTTTTTCGAAGTGGAAGTTGGCCTCCTGACTACGTTAGAATGTTCGTCTACTTGTCCCTAAACACCTTGAATTTTTTCAGATTTTTTTTTCGCCCGCGTTCCCGAGATATCCACGATTCAATATAGCAAAATCCAGGTTTTTGTTCATTTCTCTCAAAGGTTCATGTGAAAATAACTTTGAATGGACGCGTTTTCATGAAAAATTCAAAAGGTCAAAGTTGCTCGGCTTGGATAGGGCAATAAGAATTTTTTTTGGGGCGAAAACATAACTTAAAAATGGCGTTTATTTCGGAAAATTCGGTAAAACCTATTTTCACCCATTCGAAAATGGCTCATCTTGGTTCGAAAACTAAATGTGTCAGGAATAACCTGACAAATTTTCAGAGTAGTTCTCCACAAGCATCAGACGTAATATCAAAAATACGTGGATAAATTCCACTTTTACTTTAATTTGTTTTCAAACTAATTTATTTAAGATCAATCAGCGCTCCATTGTGTGTAATCATCCCTTTTTGATGGTGCAGGTACGGCTCTCTCCCATCAAACGCCATTCGAAACGTATGGATTTTTTTCAGAAACAATCGCACACGTAATTTACATGAAGGAAATTAAATCGGAGTGAACAATGCGTCCGCCGGTAACAATGCCTGTTCGGTAAATCAAATCTGGTGGTCATAATGGGGAGGTAGCTTCAGTCTATTATATTCCCTCTAGCTACTACATCGATGTGTGTTTTGCCCTCAACACATATATCTATACACATACACATACTTCTGTTCCTGCAATCCAGTGTGTTATGGGGGGCGCACACCCCCCGCTATTTATATACTTCTCCAGCGATATAATTCTGCCTCCAACAAAACCCGTCTGGGCGGACTTTTCCATTCCCACGTGAAATATTGTTCATGTTGTACAATAAAAATCGGCACGGAATCCGAAAGGTAGAACAAATTCGTTGGAATTTCAAACTGCAATAAAAATGATTATTATTTCCACGAATACACACCATGTCCAGCTGTAAAGCATGGATGGTCAAGCGATATGTTTTAATTAGTTATACAATGGATAATAGTTAATGGTCCTACTAGAAACCCCTAATTAGAAATTTCTGATAATAATTGTTTATTTATGTAAATAACAAAATATACGTAAAACGGAATAATGTAGCAAAGCAATGTCAATCTTATGAAATTATTAATGATTTATTTCAGATTAAACTAAGTTTCAAACATAAAATGGAATAGATAGGCAAACCCTCTAAAATTTTAATGGCAATTATTGTAATAGTTACGAACCAAGTATGCAAAAAACAATAATTCCCGTAAGAGAAGGCAGCGGTTTTCCAATGCTTTTTGGGCAAGCCATGACGTAAGTTCCCGGCGCATCCACCATAATAGTAAATTTGATCTCATTTAAGTGTAATGTGATGTGTATGAACTAGCTCGTTAGCTGAGGTTTAATAAACATTTATCTTTTCATGTAACGCTCGCCTCGGGATTAAATTCATGTAGCACTATTTGCTGTAACCGCAACGTCGTCGGATGGGGAACATTTTGAACATTTTTTAATCATACAAACGCTAACACAGCAAATTTTACAAAAACTTTACAAATGGCTATTCTTATTGACAACTATTACTATGGTAACTTACAGATTTAAGTATCAACGAAACTACGGTTTCTATTCTTTAAATTTAAATTAATAATCAACTAAAGTTGCATCATGAATAAAATGGTGGTTGCTGAGATATGCGCCAAAATCTATTATTTTAGGCCCTTGATACATAAATAACTTTTATAGTTTAAAAACCGAATAATGTAAATCATACAAAATTAAAGAAGATGATAATTGAAACGATTTATAATTACCAATTTTTATTTATAAAGTTATTACGTGAATAAATTAAAAAGTGGTAATGAAACATTAAAAGTTTTGTTATTTAATAGAATTTTAATATACAGGGCTTTTATTTTAACGCTGAACATTATTAACGCCTATGTTCAATCGTAAAATGATCACATCAACGCATAGCATTTAATTAAAATTGTATGCAACCAAGTACAGAAAGGTGACAGTGACGCAGCCTAATGCATTACGAATAAAGTTAGGTTAATTAAATTAAATACGGTTTCACAGAATTCCGCTTTCTCCTCATTTGATAATTGCTGATGACTTTAAAATTTGTAAGTATTGTATTTAAAATATTTTAATGTCTTATCAATGGAAGCTAAACTTATTTGAAACTGTGCTGCAATAACTCTTGAAGATGATATGGGATTCTATTTTACATAACATACAATGTTGAGTTTCATCTCTTCCGTTAAAATTTGACTTCTATTACCCCATTTACTACGTAAATGATTCACGCAACCAGTATTGCCAAATTATGAACAATATTAAGAAAATGTTCCGATGGATGGAAGTTGTCTACTCGGGTATGCAACCGAAAACAAATCTCTAACACAACGAGTGTTGTTCCCGCTCTTAGCCAATTAATTATTTCTATTATTTCTTTGGTGGTGTAATACATTTTTATTGACACAATTTTTACATTAAATAAAACTGAGTAAGTATTAATCCGTTGATGTGATTATTTTACGACTGAACATATGCATTAACAAACATCCCTAGTAGCACAAAATATTTCTTAAATATTAAAAAACACATATTTCTATGATACTGATTATCACAGATTTTTCTATGATTTAGCAATATTTGCATAAAATGTTAAGGAAATATTACTAAACCGGGTGTAACTGAATTCTGGTAGACCCCGAATATCTTTTTTATCTTTACATATATCTTTTTGAAATTTAGTCTGGTGTTTTAAGAGAATCATTTGGGTTAGCAAGTGGAATTTTAAAAAATATATATATTTCCGGTTTAACCGGAAATGACCTTAACTTTTCTAATTTAAATAAAATAACCTATATATTTTTACAAAATTTAATTCGTCTTTGAATTCTGAGTTCATAGATGTATCATAAGTGACCTTTTGGTTGTCAGTTTTTTGTTTAAATTTAATTCAAGTTTGTTATTTTTTGTAACTTTAATTTAAATTTAAACAAAAAACTAACACCCAAAAGGTAACTTATCATACATATTTCTAAACTCAGAATTCAAAGACGAAATACATTATGTAAAAATATATAGGGTGTTCCATTTAAAATATAAAAGTTAAGGTCATTTCCAGTTAAACCAGAAGTGAATTTTTTCTTAAAAATCCACATGTAGACACACTTTATTCCCTAAAAACACTAAACTAAGTTTCATAAGGATATATGTAAAAATGCAAATGATAGGCTCCAAATATCATTTGCATTTTTGCATATATCTTTATGAAATTTAGTATAGTGTTTTTTAGAAATAAAATATGTCAATATGTAAACTTTTAATACAAATTCCTCTTCCGGTTTAACCGGAAATGACCTTAACTTTCCTATTTCAAATAGAACACCCTGTATATTTTTAGAAAATAATGAAATGGAATTTGACAATCAAATTCATTTTTGTTCGTTTTTACGATTTTTTTTTACAAACCAGATATCGTACACGAAAACTTATCGATGACATAAAATTACGACTTGGCTTTAACGAACGCCTTATTTAAAAGGTGTCTAAGAAAAAAAGGGCATAATCTGTCATTTAATGCTAGAAATAAATTAAATTCAATAAATGTTTTTGTCGAGTATAGCGCCATCTGTCGCTAATTGAATTTTTTTTCTGTCTGAAACACCCTATATATATTTTGCGGATTTGCGTTATCACAAAACATGAGATTGTGGTGCGGAGACAGTACAGTGTTGCCTTTTTCTGTCATCCATATATTTTTTTGGAAATATTTATAAAATGCTATTATGCTATATAGAACATGTTTATAAAATATGTTTATACTATCCTACAATTCAATCAGTAGAACATCAACTACACTGTTCAACTGATTGGATTGTGGGATAGGGACCACCCTATGATTACGCGAACATGATTTTGTAGCTTAAGTTAAGGTTAAATTTATGAGTGGTGGGTGGGCAATATTCAACAATCCAACCAGTTAAACATTAACGAAGGTTGCACAGGTGCAGAACAAAAGCGAAAATGCAGCAGTGTTATTTTTATTAGTCTCTGTAAATTAATTTATTTGCAGCAAACTGTGTTATGGTCAACTGATTAGATTGTAGGATAGAGACCACCCACCACCCTTCGCATCAACTTTATTTCAACAAGCAAAACGTTTTCCAGTTAAGAATTTTCTTTAGCAATTCGTTGAGAAGTTTGAAGTTTGAAAATAATACGAAATGCGATTTCCTGGGATAAATAAAAAAACAAGGGGAGATGGGCGGGCCCTATTCCACTCTCCAATTCATGGATCATAAACAGGAGTTTACAAGTAGAAATCAATACTTAAGTGGACTTAAGTTTCCTTAATAACCTTATTTATTGGAGAAAACTTTGGCGCGGGAGCAATGGATTGGATTATAGGACAGGGCCCACCCACCACCATTTGGATTAACTTTTACTTCAATTTAAAACCCTGTTTCAGCTATTGTTAAACCTACAACTTCACCAATGAATTTACAAAGAATTTTCATTACACGAACATGGTTTTGTAGCTTAAGTTAAGGTTTATATAAAGGGTGGTGGGTGGGCACTATCCTATACTCCAAACAGTTGAACATCAACAAGGGTTGCACAGGTGTAGAGCAATAACGAAAACGTCGGAATGTCATTTAATAATTTATTTCTGTAAATTAAATCATTTGCAGCAACACTTTGCTCTGGTCAACTGATTGGATTGTAGGATAGAGACCACCCACCACCCTTCGTATCAACTTTATTTCAACAAGAAAATCACTGTCGAGTTTAAGAATTTTCTTTATAAATTCGTTAGAGTAGTTGAACGTTTAAAAATAATTCGAAACGCGATTTTCTGGCGTAAATAAGAGGTGAAACAAGGGTTGGTGGGTGGGCCCTATCTCACCCTCCAATTCATGGATGTTAAACGAGAGTTTACAATTAGAAGTCAATATATAAGAATAAGATAAACACGAAAGGTTTTGAATCATAAGAATAAGATAAACACGAAAGGTTTTGAATTTCTTTAATAAACTTATTTATTTGGAGGAAAACTTCGCGCGGGAGCAACAGATTGGATTGTAGGAAAGGGCCCACCCACCCCCCTTCGTATTAACTTTATTTCAACAAGGAAAATTGTCCAGTTAAGAATTTTTTTAGCAATTTGTTGGAGAAGTTGTATGTTTAAAAACAATACGAAACGCAATTTTCTAGCGTAAATAGGGGTGAAACGAGAGGTGGTGGTGGATAGTTTAGAAGTAGAAATCAATACATAAGTATAATAAAAAAAAACACGAAAGAACTTAATAATTCTTAATAAACTTATTTATTGGAGGAAAATAATAATTCTTAATAAACTTATTTATTGGAGGAAACCTTGGCGCGGAAGCAACGGATTAGATTATAGGATAGGGACCACCCACCACTCTTCGGATTTACTTTTACTTCAATTAAAAACCCTGTTTCGGCTGCTGTTAAACCTCCAACATCACAAATGACTTTACAATGAAATTTGATTACACGAACATGGTTTTGTAGCTTGAGTTAAGGTTTATGTAAAGGGTGGTGGGTGGGCATTATCCTACAATCCAACCAGTTGAATTCCAACTAGAATTACACACGTGTAGAAAAATATCTAAAACAAAGCAACGTTATTTCTTTTATTTGTTTCTGTAAATTAATTCATTTGCAACAAATATTTCCATAGACTTATAATATAAATATTTGCTTTGGCCTTTTAATATTTTATGTAAAATCAATATTTACAAAATATTTCCGACACATATTGTGCTACCAGGGATATGTTCAGAATTAAAATAAAAGCCCTGTATACGGGCAAGTAACGGATGATCTAGCATTTGCCGGCTTGAATTTTGATATCATGAAGTTTCACCCTGAAAGTTTCAAATCCCAATCAGTTTACTAGACCATGAAAAGCCGATGTCTAGTTTTCAGTATTTCAGGTTCAATTAGCGGCTGAATGGACGCACCGGATGCAGTTTCTTGTACGTGAGGGGCTGGTGAATGCCCACCTGCCATTCGTCATTCCCTCGATTTCTAATCGAGTTTCGGTTTCTCGATGTAATCGTCTCTCGTCTCTAGTGTGTCTCGTGCATGTGGCCAGATTTAATTTAGATACAAAACAACTGTTTGCTGTAGCGGGGGTTTACGACCCGATCGCCCGGTTCGGATGTCTTGTGGGTAATTTATGGGGAGAACGTGCGCGTGACTGGCTCCCCAAATTATAAATAGTTGATCGTACAATGTCGAACGTTAAAGCTCACGACCGTGCTATTAAAGCCAACATCAATGGGAAACTTTAACAATCACGTAAATTCACTTTTAATTTCTAATTTATGAAGGTAGTTTTTTACCGAGTGTAGCACTTTGTATAGATTTCTTTTTTTATTTGTACGCTTCAAACTATAGTACCAATATTTTTTTTTAAATTTCATTTTAATAATCTTTGTTAGCGATTGCTTATAAAATAAGTATAAAACAATTTGCAAATACATGTAAATTCATATACACACAATTTAGATCGCAAGCCTAACGGGCGGAGTTTTTTTTTTTACTTAGGCATGAACCATTCAGTCACATCGAATATTGTAATTTTGAATTTTTGTATTTTTGGGATGAATGACCCGACCGAATACTTCTCGATCCCCGAAAAATCTTTCGGCCGAGCTGGGATTCAAACCCACACGGCACGCGGACGGGTGGAGTTCACTTTTAGGAATGGCATTCCACTCGGACCCAATTTTCATTGGCTGTGACTTGATAATTTGTCTCAGCTTCTGTATATATTATATTTAGGTATATGTGGTAAGTAAAACACGTGTGTTTGAGAATTTTCACAAATTTTTAATGTCGAACACTGCGACATATGTTTCGCCACACAGTGGCTTCATCAGGCAGATGATCAATGATCATTGATCATCTGCCTGTGAAATTTTGTGAAAATTCTCAAACACACGTGTTTTACTTACCACATACATTATGGAATTTCACCAAGTAACAGCCTCATCAATCCAATATTTAGGTATCTTTTGCCTGTATGGCATATTTGGAATACTCTTTGGTGTAATTCTTTGTTTATTTATTTAAAAAATTAATAACGTAGAATGAACATTTCATAAGCTGGCATGATCACACGAATATTAAAGATAATGACTCTGTCTGGAATATTTGGTACCAGTAAACTTCGGCCACAATTCTTGAAATCTATGTTATTGTTTGTTTGAAATGATTAAATTTTCTAAGTAAGAAGACTAAATTACCTCTTCAGCGGTTTTATGTACTAATAATATTTATTGTATGAATATGACCGAGTGAATACTTCTTTTCACTTCCTATGAATAACTCCTATCGATGTCTTGAACTACAAGCTGGATGATGCACATTATTCGTCGACCCAATTTAACATGCGGTGTACATTTCCGAGTCAACACAGAGGTTTCAGTGTTACGAAGAGAGTGCGCCCCTTGTGTATTCCTCCGAGTCGCTCTAACTTTTGTGTTGTTTTTATTAATCTGCGAAAGACACATTTTAAGCTGGAACATATAAATGCAATCATCTATGTTTACTGGTATTAGACGCGCCTGTTGCAACGGATTGATGCCATGCATGTATTAAGCATTTTAACAGCTTTTTCAATTTCGACAGATCTACAGGGTGTTAAAAATAGAGAATACAATATTTAAGGTGGTAGTAGTATGAACCAAAATAATCAAAAAAGTTTTGTTATCGGCGCATAGCTTATCTACGCGTCTTAACAAATGTGTAATTATCTTAATTTGTATTTTATGAGCTAACCATTGCTCCTTTTCAATATTAACTAAAATTCCGCATTATTAAAATTTTCAAACGAGATAATTTTCGAAGAATACAGCTAATAACTACACAATGAAGATGAGCCTCTACCCGCTGTGCGCCGATTTACCGAGGGACATCGTTAGAACATTTCGCAGACAATTAGTGAAAATGTGCAGCTGCTGGTGCAACACAATGGGCTGTCTATCCGCCTCCTGATGCCTACGTGACAAAATCGATTCGAACCCAAATTGTTCTTGGAAGAGAAATTTGCCGGTTAGAACACGTGCGCCGACTTTGACGCTCCCGTCACACCCTACCACCACCACCACCCGCAACCCGGAGAAGAGTAGGGCGTGGACCCCGTAAAAGGCTCCCCAGACAATCAGATAAAACACAAACATTCAGTTCATCATTCATCATAACACTAAGTCGCCGCAACGCTGAGCCAAGACGCCGTCGATCCACCGACACTACCGCAGCCGCCGACATCGCTATAGCCGCAGCCGCCGCTTCCATCGCCGCCGTCGCTGCCACTGCTATCAACGCCGCCGCTTCAAATGCCGCCGCTGCCATCGCCGCCGTAACCACCTTCGCCGCTGCCGTTGCCGCCGGACATCCATCCGCGATCTCGTCGGCCTCTCTTGCCTCTCGTGAACATGTGAACATTAAGTGAAGTGTTGGTGACTATTTTACTTTTTCGTGACTCTTTCTTTCTGTGACTATTTCTTGACATTTTCTGTGTACATATTTTATGTTTTTTTTTTTAACTTTGAACATTTTTTTTTCTGAGATATAGAGTGTTATTCTTTTTACCTCCTTTTTTTATTCTTCAAAAACATGCATCTTATTATGATTTTTCAGGCTTTTTTTCGGCTGATTTTTTGTGAAATAAACATTCAGTATTTAACAGTTATTGTCAGTGCACAAGTGGCTGATTACTTTAATGTAGAATAAGCCGCCGTGCATTTCATGTATGGTCGTGCTAATGAGATTGCCATCGAAAGCGCGATGTCTTTATGTAGAAAATCATCAAAATCGTAAGAGTGTGTGATACTGGTTCATTTCGCAAACAGTGATGTCTATCCAGCAGACCAGGGTCGGTATCTGCTCCTAGAGCAGAACAAGATATTCTAGCACGGATAGAGCAACACATGTGGTGCCTGCATGATGCTGCTCCAGCTCATTTTTTAGCGAACATTTAGACCGAACTTTTCCACGTAGATGGGTAGCAAAGGGCCTGAAGGATCACCTGATTTAAACCCTCTAGATTTCTTTCTTTGGGTATATTTGAAAACATTAATCTATGGTGATGATGGTTTGTAAGGGCGACCAAATGGTCGCAGCACTTAGACCATTCGTTGGTCCTTTATGCCACCTCCTGAGCCCTACTCCTCAAGCCAACCCAAACTTCTTGTGAAGTCAAATAGTTGACCATGAGTCAAGTAGTTGGCGGTGAGTCAAGTAGTTGGCCGTTAATCTATGGTAGTCCTGTTAATAGCCTGGAGGAGCTGCAGCTAAGAATTAATTAAAACTGCCAGCAAATCCGATCCAATGAGGCGTTTTAGAAAGAATTCGAATATCATTGAGTCAAAGATGTCGTGCTTGCTTGGAAATGGAAGGAGGACACTTCGAACATCCTCTGTAACTTCGTTCTTTATTTTTGCTAGATGTTCCTCTTGTTTATTTGCACATAAACAATAACTAATAAATAATTGCAAAATAAATCTTTCAAACAAGAATAATTTCCATATCTCCGAAACCGTTACTTTGAGGATCCATGTTTATTAAGACTTTTTTTGTTTAGTTTGGTTCATAGTTCATAGTACTACCCCTGTAGAGTTATTGTCTCGATTTATCCGATTTGGGATGTACAGGGTGGGGCATATTGGAGGGGCGTTTTTAGGGCGGCTAGTATACGCGAACGGGTGGGGGTATAGGGCCACGGTAGACATCGTTAGATTCACGAAAGCTTACCGTTTGTTAGTCACAAAGGTTATATGGACAAGAGAGCATCGTGCGTCCGTTATTGTTGTGCAGCGGCGTTTCCGACAACGCTTCAATATCGGTCGTAACGGTTCAGTTCCTAAACGTGACACAATCAACAGGTGGGTACAGAATTTTAGAACGACGGCATCAGCAATTTATCCAAAACCTAGAGGCCGTCCCCGAAGTGTAAGGACACCAACTGCCGTAGAAAGGGTGAGACAAGCAGTCATTCTAAGTCCACAGCGTTCTGCCCGAAAACGGGCTGCAGCAGTTCGAATGAGTAGTCGAATACTTCGCAGGATTTTACACCAAGACCTTAACTTTCACCCCTATAAGCTCATGGTTGCCCAGCAACTGAATGAAGGAGATTTTGCTCAACGCCAGCTATTCGCTGAAAGAATGCAAATGATTTTTGCTGATGAAAATGAACCTGTAATAATGATGAGCGATGAGGCTCACTTTCATTTGAGCGGTTCTGTTAACAAGCAGAACTGCCGACATTGGGCAGCAGAAAACTGCATCAATGCCCACTTCACAGTGAAAAAGTCACCGTTTGGTGTGTCCTGAGCCGTCTTGGAGTAATCGGCCCTTATTTCTTCGAGGATGCACAAGGAGCAACCGCAACTGTAAACTCCGAGCGATATGTTTTTATGTTAGAAAACTTTTTCATGCCAGAATTGCGACGACGAAGAATCGATACAAGAAATGTTTGGTTCCAACAAGACGGTGCCACGGCACATACGGCCAGAGCCTCGATGGGAGTTGTGCATCGAATTTTCCCTAGACACGTAATCTCCCGCTTCGATGATGTGCCATGCCCCCCTCGTTCCCCAGATGTTTCAGCTGCTGATTATTTTTTATGGGGATTCCTAAAAGCAAAAGCCTCGAAATCTGCAAGAGTTGAAAGAAGCAATCAGAGCACAAATTAGGACAAATGACATCGACTTGTGTACGAGGGTGATGCGGAACTTTGAGGAACGACTACAGCAGTGCATTACCGAAAACGGTCGTCATCTGCCTGACATTATTTTCAAAACATAATTTCACATCTTGGTTGTTAAATGGTAATATGTAAACTTAATTTTATTAATAAATATTTTTTTTCAGTTAAAAAACAGCGGTGTTATTGTTATTTCAAATATGCCCCTCCATTATGCCCCACCCTGTATAAGAGGCTTACGATCATACATCTAGGATGGTATTTCATCTAAACAGTGGAATATATAAAGGTATTCTGCAGGTTCCGTGTAGTTGCTTCGAGTTATAACATAATACAATGAGCGAAATTAATCGCAGTCGTCTATGAAATAAAATGCGCATGTTTCACCAATCGATCAAACAGTTAACGTCAAAAATGTTGATCATTATGTAAAAAAAAGAAGATTCTCATTTCAAAAATTTTGCTAGAAAGAGCTAGAAAAAGGGTCCTCACTTCGAAAATTTTCAATATATCCACCATTTCTCTAATTTCATGATTCAAAATTAGTCAGCAAAACTCAGGAGTCACTTGACTCTCGACTGATTTCTAGGAGTCCACTTTTTTTAATCGATTCACTCATGAGTTACCCATCTCTACCAGCTACAGGAAGATTGATCCACGTCACCTTTTCGCCCTTGCCCGGCCATCATTGATACCCAAACAGCATCTTTATTCGTCGCTGAAGACTACCTTTTTCAATTTCTGGTTCCACTGTAACCGTCCTCTGTGCCACTTCAGTCAGTTTCGTCGATGCTCAGAGTTGATGGGTAAGATAAGATGAACGAAAAGAAAACTGCATCGAAATAAGTTGAAAAAAGCCGAAAGTCCGCTATTCTATTTCTTGACATCCAAAAGGCGTTCGACTCGGTTTGGCATCGAGGTTTACTGTTCAAATTCAATTCCCTAAAAATCGCAGCACATCTCGTATACCTAATTGATAATTTCCTTAACGATAGGCTCCTCAATGTTCGCGTCCGAAATTCCCTTTCACACTCATTCTCACCACAACAAGGTCTGCCACAAGGTTCTCCCCTATCCCTACTCCTATACAAAATCTTTCTGCATGACATGTATAACCCTGATCCTCAATATTTTAACCCTTCAGCCTATTGTTTACTGTTTGCTGATGATACAGCATTAATTGCACAATCATCCACAATCCCTAAAGCTCTGAATACACTATAGGGGCTAATCGATTCAATTCAGCTTTGGTTCGCCAAGTGGAGAATTACCATCAATTCAAACAAATCCCATCTCCTAATACCTTTCCACCGCGTAACAAACTCTCCTTTCTCAATATCCTTGAATAATACCCTTATCCCACCGTCGGCCACCTGCTAATATCTTTGATCCCAAACTCACCTTCAAATCGCATATCCAAATCATCAAACAAAAAATCATGAAAAGGGCCCGGTATTTCAGATCACTTACATACAAAAACAAAGGTATTTCCACCAAAACTGCAGTACACATATATAAGATGATATGCCGGCCCTTACTTGATTATGCCTCTATCCTCTTCCATAATCCACGCCCGGCCGTACTAAGGAATTTGCAGGTGGGTGAGAGATCGGCTCTCAGAACGTTAACAGAAATCAGATACCCCAACAATCGACTACACAATCCTTCAAATACCTTTCTCTATCAAAAATCCCAAATAACTCCAATTGACCAACGCTTTATCCACCTATCCTCTAAAATTACCACTAATCTTCATATCTTGCACATCTTAAATCATCTTTGTTTACCACGTAACCCCAATATCATTCCTAAAATTAAACATCCAGATACCACCATATTTCAATTCATTTCATCTTTTCATCACATTAATCATAATTGACAAAGACGTACAGACTGAAGAAGACTGGCCGAAAGACCTCCGGTCGATAGCCAATTAAGAATTGAGGAAAAACATAAATTTATATGTATGTGATATATAATTGTATCAATTCTTAAATAAAGATGTTTTTATATAAGATGGAAGGCATGTTGGATCCTTTTTGCAAATATACCAGATAAAAATCTGAAAGAAGTAGTTTTGTATTTTTTTGATATATCAACCCCAAAAAACAATTTGATATTTTAATTATTTAAAAAAGTGGTTTGCGGTGGTCTGGTGCATACAGCTTCTACTTCTGCCAGGAAGTCAAATCATGCAAATACCTCATTTGCTCTTCATATTTTAAATTAGTTTTGGCAGAGTATCTTAGATAGCTACTACCAATTTCTTCCAGTTTTTCCTTTTAAAATAAATGATTTAATAAGCAATTGACCCAATTTGATTGATACATAAAATCAAGGGACTTATCAAGGTATCTCAGATAAAATTCCGAAGAAAGATTAAAATCGAAATATAGGTCAACAGGACGTTGCTGAAAAGAAATTATGAACCCCAAACATTAGAAAAACGGAATGATTATTTCCTCAAAATTGACAAAGAAATTAATTAATTCAAGAAATGAACTTCATTATTTTGTTTGGTTCTATTTATAAGACACCAAATTATCTTAAATTAATATATCAGATTGAGCTTTAAAATTTACTACTTTTAAGGATGGATTTAAATTTCTTTTTTTTTCGATTGTTCGTCCTAAAAAAATAGTCAAAATCGGGAATTCGATTAATCGACAATTGATGGCTTAATCAAATAAATTATGATCACTACGTAATAAGGTTCATCTATTAATTGTTGTGAAACTTTCCAATTCATTCTTATTTTAAATAGAATTAACATCAATAGTCATTCCTTAGCCGAGTAATAATGCAAAATAGAAATCCTTAACTGCCCACAGATGCAAATTTATTGAACATTAAAGTTAGTCTAAGATAAAAAAAATAGTGTATTGAATAAGTGATTTGTGCTAAAAATGTCATAATAATTTCAAGTATCTTGTAGCTAAAAAGTTTAGAATAATCAGTTAGTGTTACTCCCTTCATGTTGAATTATTTTACCTTGAATTTATGTAACAAGCTTAAATATTTAATAATCAAATGAATGGATACTCAATGATGTGCCCTTTCATATTGACCAAAAAAAGGTCTGGTGTGCATGAATATCAGTAACCGGCGAGTCGCTTTCGGCGGGAACGTTCGTTTATCTTTAATGGGGAGCAGAAGTGGAGTATTTTAAAAATGGGGAGAAATTACTATCGCGTCGTAATTTATTCATTCCTTGTAAAATTTTCCGAGGGTTAAGTTAATTTCGGGACGGCGAAAGGTGGCCGTACTTCACGATTATAAAATATTAAGAGCGCCATGAATTATGTAGCAGCAGCGGCAGCAGGAGCGGAGGCACTGAAAATAAGGAGCGGTAATTGGCCGCGCGCGCATTTATAACTATTTTTTATTTCTTGCTGACGATGCAAAGACTTTCCTGCAGGTACAACCGGCCTTTATTACGGCGACGAGTTGGAGCAAGTTGAGACGAAGCGCGCGCGGTGCGCGCTCCTCTCTCCCCCACGAATGATTTGGGATTGAGTGAGCGTTCCTGTTACCTGGCAGGAGGCATCAGGAAGCTTCAGGCGGTCGCTAGGACAACGAGCGACGCTCTTTATTCCCGCCGACGGGGGAAAAAAGCGCTTGCCGGGGAAACATAATGAAATCTAATTTAATACATTGGATGTATATTCGGGATTCCGTGTCTGGCGCAGGGCCTTATTAATATTTCGAATATAATAGAGGGAGGGCGAGGGCGTAATTAAAAGGTGGGCCACCTTCATCCCCCTTATAACCTCCTGCTGATCGGGACTATTAATAGCTCCTGCGAAAAGCAGATGCCCGCGTGAATCACTTCTGCAATAATCGGCGGCGTCCATCCGACCCGTGAATATACGGGCAGACCCTTTGTGTTAGCACCCAATCTACGCCCTCTCACTCACTCTCACCACTCATGTATGTGTGTAAATGTAAACACATTACCCTAATTAGGGTCTCTCGGGTTGGGTATTTATTGTTTGGAATACATGACGTGCCTCGATTGTGTAACCCCGTCCAGTTTTGTGTGTTACACTTTTTCCTCATTGTGACACAGTCATCAAAGCACATCCACAATGGTCTACCCAAATTAAATGGATGAGCAAAAAATGTTTACAATAGTAATTAACTTCACTGACAACTTAATTTAACATAAAAGGGTACATCTCCAGGAAAATTTATGATTAAAATGAGCCATGTTGTTTAGTCGATTAGGGTTGTTTATATAAAATATGGGTGGGAATATGTAATTCCTTAATTAAAAAATGTATATTGTTATTGGTTTCGGCTGTTAGCCATTTTCAGGTAAAACTAATATAGCTTTAATGAAATAAATAATAAACAAAGATTCTCCGTATATAGCTGAATCAAAAGTGTAAACATGCCTCCGACAGGGATCGAACCTGCAACCTCCAGATCTCCGGTCGGTAGAGAAACTGTGTGGCCTCTGTGGTGCAACTGGTAGCATCCCAGACGGGAGATCTGGAGGTTGCAGGTTCGATCCCTGTCGGAGGCATGTTCACACTTTTGATTCAGCTATATACGGAGAATCTTCGTTTATTATTTATTTAATTATATTAATACTCCGTAATTCGAGAAATCATCGAATAATATAGCTTTGTTCTATATTTTTAGTTTTATAATGTTTATGTTAATTAATTAATTGTAAACGGTAGAAATGCCAAAGTTGCCTGAACATTGTACTGAACCCAATCTGAGTTGCCTAACCACCGACTTTGTTTGGAATAGTTATATTCCAATAGTAATTTCCATTTTCCCATCAGCAACTAACTACACTGATGAGACCTGAAAGGTCGAAACCGGTCTGTAGGTGTTCTGAAAAAGATCACCTACAAACTGGGGAAACAATATTTAATGTTTAGTTAATTGTACTTATACGAATGTTCGTGTTGTAGTTTTGCCTGAAGATGGCCGGCGAAATCGGTAGCTTTACATATTATTTATTTCCACTCAAATAAAAAAAAAAAAAAATTATTTACTTTCATTGACTTTTTAAAAGCGATTTTTCAAAACGCATAATATTGTATTAAATATAAACAAGGTAATAACATGATCTGCTATGAAAGCGACTTGGGTCATTTATCTGTTTGATTCGCTCGCGTATTTTAGACATTTAAATCCTCCGTAACATTTTTCTATTGTTTTGAAGGGGGTATGACTTTATTTCGATATTAATAATCACAATTTCTATACTATCTTTACTTCTTATTAATGTTACAATTGGTATATATTTCTTGCACTTAAATTAATCTCTGCTGTTAGATGTTCAGGAGACAGGACAACTTCTTACGGTCGACTCACCTTTCATCTGCCACTGTGCCTTGTACTGGCAATCTGATCAATTGATATTTAGGGCCCTAACGATCAGATCGAGGGATCTACGCCTTTGTAATATATTAAATTTTATATAAATTTAATTCAATTAATTAAAGACCCACAAAGAAATCTTCTTTGATTATCTAAACATATCCCCAGAATACAAAGAGTTCAAAGTCATGACCAGAGAGAGGATTTTATGCAAAATGCAGATATACTTTGATCAATGAATCTTTGCATGCACGTCATAGATAGCTGAATCTAGCTCCGACAACAGTTTGATGCGTTTACTCTCTCTCTCTCTCTCTGCGATAAGTTAAATTAGATTCAATCATGTGTGTACGTTGTGTGTGTGTCGTTCAAGGCGAGAAAACTCGGCCATCGGTAGATCCATTGATCAAACTATATAATGAATATTTTGTCTTTTAATGCATATTTTAACATATAATGGTAATATTTAATATTTTGTCAAATTTTGGCAAATTGCAACACTAGCAATTTTCAGTTTTGGGGATGAACCAACATCTGGTCATTCAAGGAAATACCGCCCAGATGTTATCAAATTAATCGCCCATTCGTCTTACGATAAACAGTAATTTATGCGTTCACATTTTTTTTGTAGGTTTACTTTGAAATACATGAAATATGCGCATAAAAAGAAATTTGAAGAATTGAAGAAAACTAAATTTTTGCAAAATATGATTTGCGTTTTTTGTATAATTCAATATTCGTCGTGGCATTAGCCAGGAAAGTAGATGCTTCAAAAAGTAATTTGTTAATTGTGTTAATTTGTTGTATATCAACAAACTTTCTTTTGACATATTTCAATTTATTACTTGCATATTTCAATATAGTAATGCATATTTTCGAGGTTTTCAATGCATATATTTCAGCATTTTATAATGCATAAAATCCTCCTATAGTCATGGTTGTATTTAAAATATTGTACAGTTGATCACAAAAATCTTTAGGAAAATATGTTTATTGTAATATGAGAATTTTGTTGTTGTATAAACCTACCTCGCATTTGATATGTTTCAATTTGTATAGACATTTTTATTAAATTTACATTTAGATGTTTTACTGTGGCTCATATTGTCCATCCTTCCTCCAGTAACCCGATAATACCAGCTCTTAATATCAAATTTAAGGCCACAGGCATTGGAATGAAATTACCAGGAACACAAATTAATAGCATACACGGAAAAGTCTAGGGATATTTTTCTACGTGTAGGTATTTTGGTTAAAAAATTTATTTCTAAATATATTTATACCTAAAAATATAGACTTACTAATCTTTATTGCCAATGTTACAAAATAAGGTAAAAATTTCTTTTCAAGAACTAGTCATTTCCAAGAAATAACAAAATTAACAATATATAACTTTTTAACTATACGGAATATTCTTGAGGAAGCATTTGAATACAGCGTATGACCTCCAGGCTGGTTAATCACGGCTCTGCATCTATTATTCATAGACAAAATAACGTTGTCAATATCTTCTTGGGGTAAAAGTGCTCATTCTGCAGTCAAAAGCTCCCTGAATCTAAAGGTATTATGAATGTTGACCATATGCGGATTGATTCTTTTTTGCAGCATGTCCCACACATGCTCAATAGGGTTTAGGTCCGGAGATTGTGCTGGCCATGGCAATACTTGTATTGTCTCGTCGGTCAACCAGTTCATCACAATACGTCGAGCATTATCATGCATGACATGGAAGTTTTCCCCAACAGCACCGGGAAATGGACGCACAATATTGTCCAAATATTGCTGAGCTCTCAGAAAACCATTTGGGAAAATAAGCTCCGTTCTACCGCCCAGAATTATTCCGCCCAATACCATTACAGTACCACATCTGTAAGTGTATACCTCCTGGACGTGTCTCAAACGTTCCTCATTTCCGGATCGCCTCCAAACTCTTATTCAACGAGAATCTGGATGAAATCCAAATCTAGACTCATCAGTAGCCAACACGTTCGCCCAATCATGTTCATCACAATTGTGAAAATCTCGACACCAGTCTAATCTTGTTCCGCGATTGCCTCTAGACAGAGGTGGATTTCTGAGAGGCCGTCTAGAATGAAGATTGGCTTCATGAAGACGATTTATTACAGTATCTCTACCCACGATTACGTTATCTACCCTCTGTAACTCGGTAACCAATTCAGGTGCCGTGATAGTCGGATGTCTTCTAGCTGTTAAAACCAGATATCTGTCCTAAGCTGGTGTTGTAGTACGTCCACATCCTGGATGTTGTTCGGCCGGACTTCCTGTTTCCCTAAAACGCCGCCATAACCGACTGATGTCACTTTGGGAAACACTTATCCTCTCAGCCACTTCTATTTGTTTTATGCCAGCTTGAAGAAGGCCTCCCGATCGATTCATCACTTCTAAACTAAAATGGTGTCGTTCCATTCCGAAACACAGTATTTTCGACGTAGTGAGTAATCAAAGCATCGTAGAACGACTAAAATCGAAGAATTGATTTGTTTTTTGTTTGTTTTGTTTATTTGTTTTTGTTTCTTTTTCAGGTGTTCAAAGAAATAGTCTGCCTTGAATATTCTAACTAATAATTGCGTTAAATGTACAATATAAACAATATACAGTTCATTTTAATAGTTTTATTAAAATATCCCTAGACTTTTCCGATGTGTGTATAATCTTGTATGTAAAATTTAAAAAAAGAATAAAGATCCTTTAGTAGTATTAAGTAATAAATAAAGAACACATATTCGTCATTTTTGTTTAAATATTTCTTTTTATATGGCCAATTAAAAAAAAATCAAAAGTCATTGTTGGGTTTAAATGTTTTAACGGGCTTTGTTAATAATATCAAGTAATAAAACAAGAAATATATTTTTCATTTTCGTTTAAATATTTTTTTAATTCGCACTATTTGGTAGTGTGGTCAATTTTCAAAAAATCAAAAGTTTGTTAGGCCTAGTTTAGGTTTGATATTTTTCGTCACAAACATTGTGGCTTTGTTAATAATATTAAGTAATAAAAAGAGTACACACAGTTTCAATTTTCGTTTAAATAATTATTTACCATGGCACTATTAGGAAATATGGTAAAATTTACAAAAAAAAAACAAAAATCATTATTGGGCGTAGTTTAGGTTTAATATTTTTGGCCACAAATGTTCTAACGTGAAAATAGCCAAAATGATATTCCATCTTTATTATGTAAGGATGGCGGTAATTGAAATAGAGGCAATATTCTTTTTGGAGTTTCAACAATGTCACAGTAATACAATTTATAGGCTTCCTAACCACGGATCCAGAAGCATCCATATACAAATTTGGGAGCCATTTTCACTTGAGTATTTTAAAAAATTAAAGCTGCTCCTTACCATAAATACCTGGAATGGCACAATTATTTTTTTGAACGATCAATTAATCCACATGTTTGAGACTTCATTTCCTGATAAACGGATTGAGACTTAATTTTACCGAAATTTTGTGTAGATCGTAATAATTCCATAGGATATTTGAACTAATTTAATGGAGTTGTTTGCTGAAACTTTTAACCGAAAAACTGTCTATCCAGACCTCTTACATGGCCTGAATATAGTTGCCTATGTGAAAAGTTTATGCCATGGAATTACTAGTAAAAAAAAATTAATTCAATTTTTCTGAGATCATATCATTTTCAACTAGATCCCTTCATTTTGCCGAAAACCTTTCGATGAATTTCAACAAAAATTTTAGGAAATATTCTAAACATATGTAGCCATCCGCAATTTTCGGAATTTACTTTAAAAAATCGCCAATCTGAAAAACGCCCACCTGACGTCCATTGATAATAATAATTTTTACTTAATAATTCCAGAAATTCTAAAATTTGTTGAATTTAACAAAGGGATTCTAATTAGCTATTGTAAGGGGTATTAAAACGATAAAACGTGTGACCACCATTTTGGTTTTTATAACTTCATTAACATTTTTAAGTCATTTTTCACTCGAATGGTTTTCATTAATTTAATTTCGATATTCATGTTCACTATATCTGCGCTAAACATGACACCAGCTTAATTAAAAACTCAATAAGTCTGCAAGTATAACTTATTATTATTATTATTATTATAAATAGAGTCGCCGAAATATTGAATATTAAGGGGTACCAGTTTTATACCGTATCCTTCCAGCTCTGTAATTAAGTTTGACACAAGAACGTAGATGAAATTTTAAGACAAAAATGTCTTATGTCTTTTTGTTTAAACATTTCATTTGCACACAATATCAAAATAGCTTTGGTTTTATAATAGAACGTATTTAAAAAAAATACAAGCATTATTGTTTATGCTTAAAATGTCCTTCACATTCTTCAAAGAGAAAATATGTAACCAATTGGTGCAGAGTAGAGATGGATAAATCATGAGTGATTCGATATTTTTATGATAAATTGTAAAATTTTGGGGACCTATTCTTTCAAGGGGAAATTTACTTTTCGGGGAGTCTCAAAAATAGTAATTTCGCCCATATCTGATGCAGAGTATAAAATAGAACAAATAATATTGATTGTAATGTTTATTTCAATGGGAAAATCAATTATTAAACATTAAAATTATGGCATTTTAAAATACCAATTGTACATAATGTTGACAAGTATTTCTGCAAAAAATTGATGTACCCACTCGGCGCACCGAATCGGTGGTATTATGGGTTTGCGTGATTTTCGCGTGATGTTCGCTGATTGGTCAGCGTATGCGTATGTCACGCAGCCGAAATTTTTAATCACCCCTGTTGTATGCCATATGTTCTCTCGTTTATCTGTCTTATTTAAATGTAGTGATTACGTTCTATCCTTAAATCAGACTTTTTCAATTAATTAGGAAGTGGTAAATAGTTAGATTTTGTGGGTTGAAGTAGAAAAATTTATATTTCCGACACAGAACTGAAATGTGGCAAGGCTGTGTTAATCAGGCTTTTCATAACGTCTCGACGAACTATCACGAGGACGCGGGGTAAACGCAACGTGACCATACCACCTATTCGGTGCGGCGAGTAAAAGTATAAGTAATTCATGTTTTGCAGATTTGAAGTAATGAAATAATTTACACTTAAATCTTCACATATACACATATTCACAATTTATTAAATTATTTTTTCCATACTGACAAAGTAATCCTGGACAACGTACCATTGAGTTAATGTTAATATATAAATTGTATTCCCTTATTTCGTTCCAAATTGAATTTAATTTAAATTTTGGGATTGTCCCTTTTCATCTCTCCCCATCTATCTATTTCAAAATGTGATGCAATTATTCAGATTCTTTTTCTGCGGATGAGAGGGCGGAGAAATTGAATATTCCAAAAAAGCCCATAATCGGATTGATTTCATCACGTTGTCAGAAAGAAAGTGCCCTGACTTTAATTACATTACTGCGGAAAAAAACGCAAAGCCGGAAACGTAATTACTCAGAAAAATGCAGACGTGCTTTAACATAAACGCGGCTTGTGTTCATAATTTATATAGAATTATTTATACTGAAAATAAAACTGCTTTTCATTTTAAGAGACAAGAGGGTTTCAATTTGTAACGTACTTTCAACGATTTAATATTGTTAATGCTGGAGGATTCTACTTCGTTATGCATTTTGAATACTATAATAAAATACTTTTAACTTGGTTTTGTATAACTTGGATATTTATTTTTGTGACCTAAGTTTCGGTAAGTACGCTTACCATTACCACTTCACGTTTGAAAATGGTAAGCGGACTTACCGAAACTTAAGTTACAAAAATAAATATCCAAGTTATACAAAACAAAGTTAAAAGTGTTTTATTATAGTATTTTTAATAAACGTATCTGGTGCGCAATTTAAACGAAAAGCTGTATATTCATTTCGTATGAATGGAGGGGAGATCATGTGATAGTAAATTGTGACAGTCTGTTGTCCTACAACTAAATTCAAAGGTGCAAGGTATGAATTAAAATTTAACGAAAAACCTGTGACATCATTTATGGAAGCCGCCTAGGAGAGTGAGTGATGGGAAATTTGCGTCGACTAGACGGCCATTATGCCTCTACCGAATGTTTGTAATTTAAATTTTTAGTTTGAATGAAAACAGGATATCCCCTAAACATCCATTGACTCAAAGATTACACACTTTCGTGAGATCTACCGTCGAGCTTGAGGATCGAACGCATAAAGATCTGTACAAGTTTTAAGTGTAATTATAAATAAGCTACTCTCAAGAACTGTGGACAATCTTTATTTGAAACATAGCTAAATAAAGTTATAAATGTTATACTTTGTAAAGGTCTCTGGAAGTAGTCTATGATCTCTGTGATTGAAAAAATCAGAGATTTAGTTACGGAAATAAAAATATTAGGCATCGGAAAGACCAGTATCTGAGCGGCAATAGATATTAACTTTACGTATCTGTGACAGTCATAAAAATCGATGTTCGCCGTGTATCCGAGCAAAGTCCCCCGGAGAATTTGCTGTATAATAAATCACTTCAATTTTTAAAAGGCGACATGTACTCCCAAAAAAATATATTAATGATTCATGGCAACAGTTTTCTTGCACACAATAGATAATACACACTGTATATAAATTATCCTTCATAGGTATGTATACAAAGATGATGAACTGTATTTCTAAAGAATATCGACGTACTAAAAACGATTTAGGTCAAAGAAAAATCCGAATTGACAACGACGACGTCGCCGTTCCTTATTAAGACGCCCTGCGGGCCACCGAAAAAATCATAAATCATCCCTTGCGGCACGCAACAAAAAGACCGACCTCCAGGACTTAATTACGACCCCGTTCATGGCTTAGACCGAGGTGGAAACAAACACACCACCTGTGCGCCCCCCCTCAAATATCCCAATGATATTAAAAGGGCTTATTGTTAATACCTGTGTAGTTATGTTTGTTCTGCGTATATTATGTTGTAATTTAGCCTGTGGAATAATGGCTTGCGGGGGCTTTTGTATTCGTATTAGCGACTGATTTATGGCGACGAGGAATAATTAAGTCTTTGGTGCAAGGGGGGCGCGCGCACTAGTTCACATTTCGCGGCGTGATTTTTCGCCCTTTTTGTTCCCTTGGCTTCTGGGGGCCTTCTGATTTATGTTAGAGAAATGATAAACCGGAAAGGCACGCACCAGAATTCCGGTTTGGCTTCGACATGCAAATACTGCTTTCTAGGGGGTGATCCTTATTTATAACACACATAAGCGTATATATAATCTTTTTTATTAAACGCTACATAGTTTTTTTTTTGTATACAAACAAGAAAACCGCATCAAAAAGCAGGATTTACGTATTGTTGATGCGACAAAACTCATTTTGTTTTTGTGCTTTTATATAAATTTAAAAAATAATATATTGCAGTGTAAATAAATTGTATACTATTATTTAGCGGCACATGCCACGTTTAGGAGTTTAAGAACACAATGTTTTGTTGTTAATTAATAGTTAATTTCTGCAACATGTGAGTAAAGTAATACTTTTTTTCAGGGGCGGCTCGTTATATAGAGCCAAGGAACCGTGGCACTACCTGCAAGTTTCAAGCTCAGCAAGAATTTTGAATTAAATCTTAAAACATTTTTTCGCCAATTACTTTGGTCTAGGAAGATAAATCGTTCTTTCTTTTTTTCAAAAAAGAAGGGGGTGTATTGTATAAGGGGCTCCACCATCAACATGTTCCACGAGTCGCCACTGCTTTTATCCAAAAGCAGGAAAGTTTAACCGTACGAGCTGAAGGCGAGTACGGCAATTCCTACGAGTGGAAAAAGTTGCTTTACTCACAGGTTTCATACAACATTTTTTCTGCGTCCGCTGATTTAAATAAATTTGAAAATTTAATAGCTTATCGACGGAATTGAATGACATGAGCGAAGCGCTCATGCACACTTTGCACAAACAATTTTATAGTTGCATTAAAAAAAGAAATGATACGACGTTTTTTTAATGCAAAAGCGTGAAAAAATTAACCGCTAGGGCATTTTTGTTGCTTCAAAAATCATATATTTTATGAACCCAAATTAATTAAAAAAACGTAGAAAAATATCTTGTTAAATAACCCTAAAATCATAGCAAACGACACTGAAAAAACGCTGATTTATTTTCGATGCTTTAGAAGAGCAAAAATGTTGCGTTTACTCGTAATTGGGAGTATTGTTAAAAATATGTAAAAAAAAGTTGATTTTAATGATGGCATTGTCTGTAAACCCCCCGTAATGGTATAACAATCAAGAAAAGCTCAAGAAACTGTGGAAGAAGCTTCGTAAATAATTTGTTTGACTACATCGCCGTATTAAGAAAACCTGAACTTTTTTAGAGATAAAAAAAAAACGTAAAGCCCACGAATCCTTGGTTCGATCTTTTCGATCTTGAAAACAATCTTTGAAATGGATGATAAACTAATTCAATTTCAAAAACTTTATTACGAAGTGAAATACAATTTCCCAGAGATTTATTTTATTCTTACAATTTGAATTGTTTTGTGTGCGGGAATAACAAAACACTTTTTACTTTGTTTGTAAAATGTGAGCCACAAGATTTTTATTTCGAGTTGGCTGTAAGATAAATTAGGAATGTCGAATATAGGCTATTGGAACTAATATCTACGAAAAAAAGGGTTGGAGAAAATAAAAAAAATTGTAAGATGGGCTGTATGCCTACCATTTTCACGAAAGCCATTATTTAATAACACAAATCATCTCGGCTTTTTAGTTTGATTTTGTAATGTTTGAATATATTTTTCCGCTTAATATATTTATTGGTGTAATTGCACATGTGCGCATATCCGTTGGGGTGCGCAGGTACAACCAATCTTAAGAACATTTTAGTATTAAATTGACGTTATTAGCAGCACATGTGCATTATTAAAAATTTATTAAAAAACCCTTCCTCGCCTAACAAGAGACATTACAGATTTTAATTTGATAATTCAACTCATGTATAAAAAGGTGCATTTAAAACGGCGGACAAACAAAATTTGCAAATGGTTAAAAATTTATTTACCTTCACCATGTTCTTTATATTAACGATTTTTGTAAACAGCTTACTTCAGTTGAACAGTGGCCGTTCGTGTCAGTTCTGAATACCTCTGCGGTGAAATATAATTGAAATCCGTTTCGGACACGTTTCTGCGTGAAAAATTTTTCACAATTGTCATTCCGACCCATGTGCCAGGGAGGTAGATATTGTCTTTTCACTAATTATAGATTTAGTTTCGTACATTCGATATTAAAGGCGGTGATACTGACAGAACTGCATTTCGTACTTCGACCGCGAGATGTCGCAAGCGTGCGATTAGCGCTGATGCGATGCGGGAATATAATTAATATAAATTGGTAATATAAATATAGTTCTTATTAATTAAATTATCTCAACAAATACCACTCACGGTTATAATTTCGGCAGGATAAATTGTATTTTAAGCACTCGTCATTTCGCAAATTTCTTGAATGAATTG
Organism: Ocypus olens; assembly: GCA_910593695.2. NCBI lineage: Eukaryota > Metazoa > Arthropoda > Insecta > Coleoptera > Staphylinidae > Ocypus > Ocypus olens. The sequence goes on from OU343052.1 coordinate 43,396,937, forward strand.
AGATTAGGCAAAATACATTTTCTCATCTCAATTCATTCTCGAAATTTGTGTCGATTCAAAGGGTCGTGCAAACAAATAAAATTTATCCGGCCAAATTAAACCTCTTGTGGTATTACCCCCGACAATTCACGTCATGGAAGACTAGATTATTTCAGTTGAATTCAAAATAGAAATCTCAGATATAACTGCTATCTTTCTCTCTATCATGCATGGCCATCTCATCAGCTAAATTCAGTGGCTCACACCTTATAACACATCTGTTTATTCGTTCACTACAGTTTTGGCTACTCAACTTGCCATTAATAAAAGTTTAAGTTTACTTTTGGTTTTGAATTACATAAACTTATTCTATTCTTGACGAATAGAAATACAAAATTTGGAAATAAATTTGTTCGGTCACTATAGTGATCTAATGATGGTTGAAAAATGATTTCTAGTACTGGCCCTTGCGTAATAATTGTAGCCGACATAACGTTCGTACAGTAAATTCTAAATTAATTGCCTTTTATACGTTTTCTGAAGTTGGTTTGAATCGTGAATTTAAATAAATTTTTAAGATGACACTGTGCATATAGCTTCCACTAGTGCATATAGTTTCCACTAGAGATGGACAAAATGTTTTCTTTTTGTAAACTACGTCACTGACTCAGTGAAAAGAGTCGATTTGGCGAGCCACGTCATGACTAGGCTGAGTAAATTATTTGAAAAAGTAAGAAGTATGTGTAATATAAAGTGAAGAGCTTAAGTTCTTTTTCCAATTTCTTCCGTACACAAAGTGGGGAGCTAAAAAAATATCCTCACTTTCAATATGTCGCCATTATGCGACTGTACAAGGAGTCAACTCATCGTCAAAAGCAAAATTAAAATATCTGAGTGACATAAGTGAAGAGCCCAAAAAAGTCCTCGCTTTCAAAATCGCTCCAATATGCATCTGTACATGTAAAAAAAGATCCCTACTTTCACAATTTCACCTTTCACACCATAAATTTTGCACTGAGCAATGGCTTAAAATAACCTTCATATTTTCAACCGACTCACTTCACTGATTCGACTCTTTCAGTCGGCTGACTCAAGAGTTATCCATCTCTACTTTCGACTAAAAGATAAAAATTATCAAACTAAGAGTAACTTAAATTATGAACAATTTCGCATGCATTAAGTCTGTCAGATCATTCAAAATAAAAATTCCCAGTTCAGTATTTGCTTTGCAGATTTCTGCGGCTTTCAATAAGCTTATTTTATTTTACGACCATTATCCCTAAAATAAATTACCGAGAGCTTTTCCGAAATTATGCATTTTGCTTCTATTTTTTTTTTTACTTAGGCATGAGCCATTCAATCACTACCAGGTTATTATTTATGTATTCAATTTGGGATGAGTAAATGAACAAATGAACAAATTAATAATGTCAGACGTATACAATAACCATGGACCCGAGCGAATACTTCTCGATCCCCGAAAAATCTTTCGCCTGGGCTGGGATTCGAGCCCACACGGCACGCGGTGCAACCGGCACAAGCGGTCGCCTGTACCCACTACACCAACGGGCCGACATATTTTGTTTTGCTTCTATTAAATTGTTGGAAATGCAAATGGACTTCTTAATGTAACGCTTTGACTTTTTGAACAAGGTAACTTGCGTATCCTAGATTTTGGCATTTGATCACATTTGATCATTATCTTTTTTTCAATAAATTTTTAATTTTAAGGCTTTCATTCTAATAAAAGTTTGATTTTCTGATGTTCTTTGTTTCGCATCTAATATTTACGGAATTGTTTGAAAATTATCGAGTAGGTTTCATTGAGTTATACTGACAATGTCAGTCATTTTTCTGAAATGTACATTTCATCGTTTTCAGAATGCGTTTATTTTACTAATATCGAGTATTAAAGTTAAAGGTAAAGCTGTAGTAAAGAGCAGCAATTTTTTTAAACTTGTGGATTTTAAGTTAACAAAAGATGGAAAATCTTTTACCGGAATTAACGTTCGAAAGAAGTCCATGCTGTGTCCAACTGGTGTCCAAAAAAGAAAAAAAAAACATTTTAAAATATCATTTTATCACGAACTATTACTAATATGCGAATATCACCGTGACTGTAACTATTATTGCAACTGTTACTTAAACCGTGATTGTTATTTAAAATCTCAACTGTTATCCATACTGTGACTGCTAATTAATAATTCCAGAAAATGTTGTGATGATTACTAACCGTGATCACAGTCACAGTTTAAAATAACTGATATTAAAAAGTAGTAGTATCACAGGTGGTAACGTTATTCAAAAGTAGCAGTTTTTCCCATTACCAATTACGAGTACTGTTTATTAGTGTTTCTTTGTATATATTATTGGCAGCGATGCGTTTAATTGTACTGATTTCATCTTTGAATAATTATGGAGTTAATAAGAATTTGAATGAATATTTATTGTGGAATTAAAGCTATAGTTAATCTGATTTTCAGGATAGGTATCGCCAGTTTTGCCAGGAGTAATTTTTAATTTTCCCCAAATATTTCATAAAAACCCCCAAAATTACCCCTCGCATTAAATATCCACCCCAAAAAATACCCCATCGATTGAAGTTTTTTTTACTCCCATTTTAGGGAAAACCCACCAATCTGGCAATACTGGTATTAGAGAAGGCGCGTTGATAAGTTTTCGGAATTTGCACAAAAAAAAGTTTTATAACTCCGTTTTTTTCGAAAATATGTAGGTAGTACAAAAAGGCCATTTAAAAAATTTGAAAAATATTTAATCGTGCTGTGGCACCCTCCAAATAATTAAAATATTTCTTTATTTTTTCCAAACGCCTCGCAAATTAACTACTTAAAATAGTTCGCATTTTTTTTTCATAATTTCCAAACAGTTCCAGTTATACCGGGTGATCAGCTTCATTTCGGGCCAAAGTATTATATTTAACAATTACTAAAAAAACTAAATTGGCATCAAATTTTTTTTTTTTTGATTTAAAAATTTTCGAAAAAAAAATCAAAAATCGAATCGAAATATTTAAAAATTTAGTAATTCCTCAAACACAAATCGCGCAGGCTGTATTTTCTGGCTAAAGATCCAAGTACATTAGTTTTATCTTAAAACATCCACTATAATTAAACTAAAAACATTTAAAAAAATCAAATATAACCAAAAATTAATACAAAAACCAAGTACAAGCTAAAAATATCAAAAATTCAATCCAAATTATAGGGCAAAACAAAAAACAAAAACTTAAAAAATCAGCCAAAAATTCGCTCATAAAAATCAACAATTCATTTAAATCTAAAGTAAAGACCAATAAAAATACGCTCATTCATTAAAATTAAAAATTAAGGTAACAGAACTAAAAACATTGGTAAAAAATTGAAAAAAGAGATCTAAATATTCGAAAATTTTGGGATAGAAGCCAAAAACATCTCAAATATAGGCCAAAAAAATCAAAAACCCTGGTCTAAAAAATTAAAATGCAGACTAAAAATTGAAAATTCAAGCAGAAGAAAAATTATTTGCCAGTTTCAGCCCCAAAAATAAATCTTTACCTCAAAGTAAATTGCCGAAACTCTAAACACAAAAGTAATTAAAAAAAAATCGCCGATAAAAACAATAATTCAGCTTAAAACATCTAATATGAACGTAAAAAAATTAAAAATTTGGTCAAAAAAACCCGAAAATACCAGCTAAAAGTTCGCATACAAAAATCAACAATTCAGGTGAAAAATCTAAAGTATAAACCAATAAAAAATTCGCTCGTTAAAATTAATAATTAAGGTAAAAAAAACTAAGAATATAGGCAAAAAATCTAAAATTTAGATTCTCGGTAAATGATGTAAAAAAAAATAAAAAATGCAGACTGAAAAATTGAAAATTCAAGCAAAAAGAAAAGTGCCATTTTCTGCCCCAAAAATTACTTTATCCCAAAATAAATTGCCGGAACTCTAAACTCGAAAGTAATTTAAAAAAATCACCCAGAGAAACAATAATTCAGGTTAAAAAAATCTAAAATGAACGGCAAACAATCAGAAACTTTGTACGAAAACTCGAAAATACCCAAAAAACAAAACAAAATAGAGTGTAGACCAATAAAAAATTCACTCGTTCAAATTAATGATTAAGATAAAAGAAAACTAAAAAAAATCGAAAAATGTAGACAAACAAACCAAAAATTTCAAAAGACCATTAAAAAAAAAATTGACCAAAATCAAAATATTTTGGCCAAAAAATTGGAACAAAGAATTTAAAAATGCAGACCAAATATCTAAAATATAAGCAAAAAAATAAAATAAATTCCTGGCCTAAAAAAAAATAATTCAGGTTGAAATATAGGGCAAAAAATGAACAATTCGGGCCCAAAAATCAAAAATGCCGACCAAAATTCGAAAATTTTAACAAACAAATCGAAAATTTAGAACAAAATGAAGAAAAATTAGTTCAAAAGATTAGAAATTTATAACAAAAAAAAAACGAAACTGCAGGTCAAAAGTCAAAAATATAGGTTAAAAAAATCAAAATCCAGGCCTAAGAACAAAAAGATTGAATATTTAATATAATAATAATTTATTTACGGGCAACGAGTGCTAGTAGTAATTTTTCATTTTCCCCAAATATTTAATAAAAATCTCCTAAAATTACGTTGCTGTCCCTTTCCAAAATAATAAAATTTGAAAATAAAACGTAAATACAGTGGGAATTTATTGGAAACACATACAAAATTAAAATTTATTATTCATCTTCATCCGCAATATTTTCATCTCGTTTTCGGCACATACATATTTTTTAAATGAAAGTGCAGCATCTCATTAGGGGTCACAAAATTACGAAAACGGCAATAATAGAATCCTTAAGACAACTTCCATAAATGATGTCACAAGTTTTTCCTCATCGCTGAGGAAAATTACTGACTTCGATATGGTTGTGCGCTATTAGTAATGATGATTTCTAGCAAATGTAATAACATTAATAATTCATTAATTTCCCCAAAAATACCCCTCGTATAAAATTCTTATCCCAAAAAGTACCCCATTGATTAAAATTCCCCAAAATATACCCCAAAAAAATAATTTACCCCCATTTTGGGGAAAAACCCCCCAATCTGGCAACACTGGGTATCATCAACAATTAAGATTACTGACTTATGTATGTGGAAATGGAAAGATAAAGGAAGTTTATTGTTTTGATTGTTTCTGATTCTACCGTGAAAGTTACTGAATCGTGAATTTATTTATTGTAAGAGTTACTCAAAATTCTATTTAACAATAATTTTAGGCAATGCCTAATTAACAATTTATAAGGAATAAGCCACAATATTTTTTTGATTTCCAAAACAAATTATTGCTTAACATTATCTTAATAAGGTGAGGGACAGCTTATTTCGTTTTCATCTTTTTGTCTGATTTTGGAACAAGAATTATCTATCCGTGTCCAGTCATGAAATTCAACATTAAGATGTTTTTGATGACGCTCTACAATTTTTCCTGAATAATTAACGTAGATTTTATTGGTTTAAAGATACAAAAGATGACAAAGTATAAAGTGCTTGTTGTGATAAGAGTGGGGTAAGTTTTTTCCTCAAGTATATATTATTTTTGATATCGGATGTTTTTTAAGATCCATACAATGACGTAGTTGCCATTGAAGATATTATGACAATTATTTGCAAATTATTTACAAATCATGCACGACACAGTTTTGTCATGACCAAGCCCTAGCTACATTAATTATAAGAAGTTTTCCATCCCATACGCATTTCAAATTAGATTGTAACTCATTAGAACCGTATGTAATCAAATTTAACATTCTAATTTAGTCCGGTAATTTAATTTCAATCTCCATTGATACGTTTTAAAAGTGAAACTTGCCACGGCTAGCTTTACTCGTCTGCGTTGACTTAATCGAGTTTGCAGCTCATCACCAACAATTATCCCTCGGCTTAATTAAATTCTTTTTTATCGCCCGAGTTTGCTTAATAAAAATTTCAAGTTTGTCGCCCGCCTCGAAATTTCGTTGCACGGCGGTAATTAGCAGGCGAATTTCATTATTAAAATTTTGGGCTAATCAATTTATCAACGAGGAATTTTATCCGCGGCCACTTTGAGGCAAACACTGAAATTTCGAGATAAACAAGTATTTTAATTAATGAAGAGGGGGAAGTTTGTTTGAGTTAATAAGGATAAGTGAAATTAATACGCTGAATCGTATTATGTTTCAGAAACCTTAAATATATACAATTTATTAGTATTGTTGTGAATATTAACTCCAATCTGGGTATATCAATTTCTTAAGCATGTTTAACGTTTAGATTACTAGAGCTATTGCGCACATATACAGCTTTAATTATATCGCGGTTGCCCTGAACATACCCTTAACAGTCTGCAAAATTCAGTGGATATGAGTGAAAGACGATTTAACTTATTCTGACTTAAATAGTTTATTTTACTAATGACTAATTGAAAATGATTAGAAATCTCTTCATCGTTATTTAATTATAAATCAATTGAAGAGATAATATACGATAATAACTATATGATGATATCGTGTGAGCTACAAAATTTTGTTTCAGGGTTGGCTGTGAGATAAATGAGGTATGTCGCATATTATTACATCATGAGACTAGATTAGTTCAATTGAATTAGATTAAAAACAATGAATTAATCTCTTGTTTCTCTCTCTCTTTCAACTCTGAAACAAAATTCTGTGGCTCACACCTTATAAGAGCAACGTCAATTTATTTATTTAATAATCTAATTTTGCTTTCATGGTCAGGATATTAAAAATATTTAGAGGTGTTAAAAAAAAAGTTTTTGATTTTTTAGTAATAATTGAAATTAAAATTTAAAAAAAAGTTTGTAATATGTTTAATTACATGTATCCCGACTAAATTCATTTTATTAATTATGCTGGAAACTTCTACTTATTTGGAAAATATATGAAATTACTAATATTTAATTAATATAAATATTTAGTACCAGAAACTCATATTCTCATTATCAACGTTAATGTTTGAATAAATGATTATGTTTTACTAGATATTCGTGTTTTAATGCGCCATTGGCTTTGCTATATATACAATTTAATTATAAAATAAGTGTGAAGGAAATAGCACTTACACTTGATATAATTATAAAATAAGTGTAAAGGAAATAAATGTTGTTATATACGTTAGTTAATTAAATATCTTTCATAAGCAAAAATTAACATTTTTACATGAAATGTAAAAAAATATATTGTTATTACCAGTACACAATGAAATTAATTTAAAAATGAACAATACACATTTTATCTAAATGATTTCTTAGAAATAATTCATCTTAACCATGGTGCTGGTTGCGACCGTTACTACGTGGTAATTCATTATAGAAACACTGAATTATTCAGTGTTTCTAATTCACCTTAACATTTTTTTTTATAATAATAAATATGCATCAAATTAAAATATAAATTACTTACTACTTTTCTCTTTATTTATTCAGGTGTATTTCTTCTGTTATTAAACATACAAAAAAAAATTCTACAATCGTCACGCGTGTCCTCATGCTTTACGGCGGAGTTCAAGAGAACGAACGTCGCGACGTCCGCGTCGCGATCAACTGAGCGCCGATCGGCGTCGCGACGTGGAGCACGTGTACTGCCGTCATGCGCCCTGCAGTCATTCGAAACATTTTAACCGAAACCCAAGAAGGAATCGCAAATCGAATCAATCAGCCCCCAATCCGACAATTTCGAAAATCGTAGGTCGTGCACGTCCAATTTCCGCATCCCAACATACACGCACGCCCCTGCAATTAAGCATATAGGTCAGAGCGTAGTGTGAGAAATAAAATGGGGGCACATGAATATATTCAAAGATTAATTATCATACATTCTAAGTAAAATAATTTTCTGAAATGTACATTTCATTGTTTTCAGAGTAAGTAAATTTTGTTAATATGGAGTATTTAAGTCACAGGTAAAGCTGCATTGATGAGAGAAACATCTGGAACCGAAATTTATGGTGTGTTTACTTTTACAACTATGAATTAAATTTAGTTAAAGTTTCTAATTTAAGTTATCAAGGCTCGCTATTTGGTAGTCAAATTTCAAATATTATAATTATACAGGGTTCCCCATAATAGACTACCCATTTTATTTTATTAATTAATTCCCTACGAGATAACTAAATAAGTTTATCTCTGTGGGATTATGTTCAGTAGTCTTTGGGATTTAAGTTAATTATTGATCAAGTAGGCACCTGTCACAAGTAAGTTTTATATTAATAATTTTGTGGAACGTTATTTTTCTACGAGAAGTTTGTTAGTTTTCATCATAATTATTTAACTTTTATGGATTACTCAGTCCAACAACGTGTGTTTTGTGTAGAAACTTACATAAGAAGCAATTCGATACAAGAAGTTAGGCGTGCATTCCGGCGTCAGTTTAATAACAACAATAGAGGTCACGCGCCAAATCGTAAAACTGTTAATTTATGGGTTCGTCATTGGCGTGAAAATGGTTCTGTACAAAATTTGAAGAAGCCTGGACGTCGAAGAACAGTTCGTACGCCAGAAAATATTGAACGAGTCAGAATTGCGTTTACGAGAAGTCCTAAAAGGTCTGCTAATCGACAAACCCTTATCCTAGGAATATCAAAGGGAAGCTTAGATCGAATTCTTCAAAGAGATTTAAACTTTCATCCCTATAAATACCAAATGGCACAGCAACTTATAAATCAAGATAAAGAAGCAAGGTTAGCATTTTGTCAAGAATTTTTGAATTTACATGAAGGAGCAATTCACAGTCTCTTAATGAGCGACGAAGCCAATTTTTATTTGAACGGCATGGTTAATAAACATAATTTTAGATACTAGTCAAGTGAAAATCCTCGTGAAATCTTTACACAGAATCTCCATAATCCAAAAGTTGTTGTGTGGTGTGGAGTAGGATCTTTTGGTATTATTGGTCCATATTTTTTTGAGGATGAAAATAACCGCGCTGTAACAGTAACATCCGAGCGCTACGTAAACATGCTAGAGACATTCCTCATTCCAGAATTAAATAGACGAGGATTACTAAACAATACCTTACTATTCCAACAAGATGGGGCAACAGCTGATACCGCCAGAAACTCAATGCGGGTTCTGCGAGAAACGTTTAATGGCCGACTCATTTCACGATTCGGAAATTTGCCTTGGCCTTCTAGGTCCCCCGATTTTTTCCTGTGGGGATATTTAAAAGCCAAAGTGTTTGCGAGTCGTCCAGGTACAATCGAGGAACTCAAAGTCAAAATTCGTGAAGAAGTTGAAGGAATAGATAAAGGTTTGCTACGCCGTGTAATGAACAACTTTTTATCTAATATTGAAAAATGTGTTGAAGTTGGTGGAGGTCATTTAGAAGACGTGATTTTTTAAAGCTAGAATTAAATTAGCCAAATATTTATGTTATCATAAATCCCAAAGAGTTCGCTGTAATTTAGTATAATAAAAAGTTTGATTTGTTAACTGAAAACAAAATTAATTCAAATATTAAAATGGGTAACCTATTATGGGGAACCCAGTATATAATAAGTCCTGGAGGTAGTGTCACTAATAATCAAGTAATTTTATGCCCGCTGGATTTTATACCATTGGTAGTTCCTATTTTGTTCATAAGGTATCCGACCGTCAGACCCTCCACCAGCGGTGTGGTAGGCTGCAGAACTTGTCAAGAAAAGTTTTCCGATTAGTTATTTTATGCATGCTGAAAATTGTTGAGGTAAATATTTACCTGGGGGTGGAATCTGCGTCAGTTACGCGGTAAACTGTGAAAATGAAGTCATAGTATTCAGGTTGAAATTCATTCAGGTGACAATTTGTGGTTCACATACCATGAAAATAATCGTCAGAAGTCACCAGAGTAGTGGAAAGACCGCCAGTTGGGCCTTCGAAGTGAAGAGCAGCATTGAGCGCGCGGCATCTTTTGCGGTCCAGCTGACGAACCACTCTGATGCCGACTGACGATTATTGTCATGTCGAATAAACTACAAACTTGATTATTTTCATGACGGACACCCAAGATGCATGAACCACAGCCTGGATTCATCTGAAATTGGAAACAACATTCGTTAAAAAAACTCTTAAAAAAAGCATTTTCAAAAAAACGTTTTTCACAAAAAGTTGGTATTTTTTCCTGTAGAATACGATCCTGTAATAAAAACTAGGATATTCTATTAAAAAAATGAAAGTTGACTTTAGTTTGATCTTGAAAATTAACGCCAAGGTCATTTTCAAGGTCACTAGAATATGACCCCCTTCAAACCCTACAACTTTTATCTAAAAATTTTATTTGCCATGTTGCTCAGGTTTCAAGATATTTGGGGTGGCAATTTAAAATGGGACACCCTGTATGACTAGAGATGCGCGAAATGACTATTTTTTATGAGCTGCTTCAGCAAAAAGTGTCAGTGGAAAGGAGTCGAATCAGGGAGTAGGTTTAGGTCCTCACTTCCAAATTCCAAACAATGTTTCATGACTGCAAATTTTCAATTGACTTCGCGACTCACTTCTCAGAGTTGATTTTTTGAGTCGACTCACTCATGAGTTACACATCTTTACTCTCGATATCTACCTTTGTTATTGGCGCGTACTGAAATTAAAGCAAAATCAAAATCCAAATCTATATTTTCTTCAAAATTTCATCATCTGTAATTTTGTAAAAGCTATTCCTTTTTTCATCTACAGAGAACCAAATATTATTATTTTAAACAATAGTTTGAATATCTGAAAAGATTTTTATAAACAGGCCCAATATAATTCTTACGAAGAGTACTCTCTGATGGTATTTCTGTTACAATATTTAAAAAAAAAATCGATTTTTGGATTTTGACGCTTTCAGTACCAATATTTGGAGAATATTCCCTGAAAAGTTGGAGTTAGTCCGATTAAAATTGACAGAGTTACGGGCATTCGAAATACGCTCCATTCGCATGGTTGAGCAGAGTATCGAAATTTAAACGCGTTTTGCACAAAACCGCATTTTCAAATCGGTGACCACGAGCTCACGAAAACTATTGCACCGTTTTTTTTTTTCAAAATTGGCACGTTTATTTGACATATAATAGGCCGGTGATTGAACGAAGGCTTTTTTTTCGACGTATAGTTTTTTTTTCTTGACGAAAAACGAGCGAAATTTTCATGCAAAATCTTGTCCCAGATCAATATTTCGACAAAAAGTTCGTTCAATCGCTAGATACCAAGATATATTGAACAAATCGTCTTTTGGTTTTGATTTCTGATAATCCAAATCCAAGTAGCAGTGGTCACCGCAAAACCTTTTTCTTTCAACGGCCATCAGAAGGATGATCGTTTTTTTAAGACTAATAATTTTTCTTATAAAATGTATGTTACATTCATGAAAATACAGGTTACCAGATAGATGGATCAACTCAATTTTAAACAATTTTTATATTTTATGCTAAAAAGAAAATTACAAAATCCACCTATTTTTCGGCTTCCTGACTAGACATGGCCCCTTAAATAAAACAAAGACGAACTTTTTTTTTTATTGAGTGTGGGGTTTCAATTTGAATGGATTAGAAATAATAAAGCTTTACTGGTAAATTAATTCTACCCGTTTATATTTGCATATACACTTACCAGCAATTTGATTTTTAAAATCTATCTATCCACCTGCACACATTTTAAAAATATTAATTGTTGCTTAGTGCTCATTAAGCACAGATTTTTGTGAGGTTCTAGTTGATGCATGGAGTAAAAAATATTAAAATGCACATGTGAATTTGAAAGATTGAAGCTTATTTTACACATTTCAGTATACAAAACTAAAAGATATTGAAACCTATAAAAATAGCAGGCGTTCAAAAAAATACACGCGCATCTTTGCGGTAGTCACGATTTCTCTAGACTCAATCATCTGAAATGAAAAAAGTTTAGTGCATCTTAAAATAGATACTCGAATGAAGGTATTGACGGAGTGAAATTAAAAAAAAAATCGCATGGCATTTACAAAAAAAATAACATTTTTACCAACAAATTCAGTCTTTGATTTTTAATAATAAATGCAATTTTGATTTTTTCGGATTTTTGCCCATATTTACGTTTCAAGTTTAAAAGTTATTTATTTATCTGTATTACAGTTTCCATGGTACAATATACATTATATATTTTAGCACTGGTACATGCATATGCCTCTTCAACGAATTGCTGTACAGTATTGTTTACATAAAAAGATAAAAAGTCGGTTTTACTTGCATTGGTGTATGTGAAATGTACAAAAATATAAAGTTGAAAAATATGTACAAATCCTTAAATTTATATTGAAAAAAAAACTTTTCCGGAATTTTTTAAATGCAGAGTCTATCCACTATATCTTCAACATCTGCCGTTTCATCAGCCTAACGTGCACGCAATTATTTAGTTTAAAATTCTTCTGAAAATGTGACAATAAGGTATATTTTAAACATTCAGAATATAAGCTGGGTTTTTATTAAGTATAATTAATAACTATTTTATATTACTGTCCTTGATGATAAAAATTTATAATTTTGTCCAATAGTGTCACCTTGCATCATCCCCCGAGGGGTTGTTTTGTTTTGGAAAACCCCCATGTAATATTTCATTCAGCATATCTCATATCATATCATATTTTCAGATGTTGTAAACTATCTGTCATACGTAACGTGTAAAAGTGCAGTCATGCAGTTGTAAAGACATCCTGAAATGAAAAGATAGATAAATCACCCCTACTAAAAAGTATGTCGGTTTTGTTCGCGTATGAATGTTACGTATAGCGTATAATTTATGGTCGATGCGTCCGAACCACTCGTTATTTAATGGACTATTTTTTCGCAAGAAGTAAACATTAAAAATATGTTTTTCATTCTTCGATTCATCCGCCGTTATGTGGTCCTGGGACCCGCATAAAACACACACGCTTGAATTGTAAATGCTCGCATTTTAAAAATTGTTTACTTCCATGAATCATCCTCCTTCCTTCTTATGTGTTTCCCATGTAAATTTTAGCGGGATGACTGCGTATTATGTAGATGTACACATGTAGGGTTTGCCATGCACATTATGCGATTAATACGTCGATGGGATGCTATTATTATTATTAAGTAAATTGTTGGTTCGACAATTCCATGGGCAAACTTCTCACCGACTAGCATTATCTGGAGTATACGGTCTTATACACATAGGTAAACACGAAGTTCAGCTGGAGGCTTAAAAGGTGTTACGCAAGGAGAACAACAATGAGCTTAACTTTGGCCTAATACAACAAAGAGCGTGGCCTCGTCGTCGACAATGCTTCGAATGGGGATTACTGGCGCGGCCGCCCCCCGTCCTGAAATATATTGGGCACTTTGGGGGCGCCCCCCAGGGGCGGAGGATTGGACGCTCTTTGTCCGCCTCCTAATGGACTCTTGCCTTTCACCGCCGCAGGCACTTTATTTAGCGGGGCCCGTGATTCGAATTCTTTAACTAAGACAACTTTATTTACCAGAATCTTAAACTGCATGACATACATATTTAAAAATACTGGGGGAAAATTTTTTCGATTAAAGTAACTCGAAAAATATTAAATAATTTTAATAATTTGCTTTTTATACAACATATGTTTGAAAATGTAATAACGAATAACTGTAAGAAAAATATTTTATTTTATCCTATAATGTTAACATGCCAATAACTCTTCAGTAACGTGTAACGTATCTTTAACAGCACTAGTGTTGTTATATTTTTCTTAATGCTACTCGTTGCTATAGAGATATTGCAAAAAAAACAACATGATTTCGCTTTTTGACGGTTTTCATTAAACATTTTTTTAAATAAAAAACTAGAAATGGGATAAAATAAACCGTGTTACGACACACGTAACGTTATTTGCTTTTACATTACTCGAGAATTTAAAACTTCAACCTTTTCTCTCGTAATGTAAAAACCTCCATAACGTTATTTGTATCGCAAATTACTATTAGTAGTTGTTTTTTGGATGAATGTTTTAAAATAAAAAAGCGAATTTCTATAAATGACGTGACTGGTTTTTCGTTAAATTTTAACCTCCCCAATTCACAATGTGTCACACTATGCACATTGGAATATTTAGTTTTAAGAAAACAGATTGTCACAATTTCTCAATTCCACAGATGACACTTCATTCTGTGTATTTTGCCTTATGCCAGCTGCATATTTCATACTGTTTATTAGTATGGAGTCACTCTAGTATTAGCGAAATAATATTCGGGCTTCAAAGGAGATCAGTTAGACCTACATATAATTTATCATTTAGAGAAAACTATAAATCGACATTTACTTCATTAAAATCTTTAACATTCCCGTGCATGTTTGCCTTTGAATATTTATTATAAAAAAAAAAAGAATATGAATAGAGACAAAATGCATGCACAAATTCATGACTAGAACCTGTAATTTAAAGCAAATTTGGTTTTTATGTAATTGATAGCACTAGGGCGCCGCTTTAAAATGGATTTATTTAACGTCCACGTTGTTTTGCTTTCTTTGAATATTTTAGGCGTTTTTCCAGGTATTGCTTTTTTTAAATGTATATTACTCCTTTCTTAAACGATTTCAAATATTTTTCACTTTCACCGAACGGAAGTTAGTGAAAGTTTTGTGACTGTAATTTTTTCAATTTTTTTATTAAGGGGTCTTTCTCGTAAAAGTGTTTTTAAAATCGTTTTTTTCTTTATTTTCATAAATGGGTAAGTAATAGTCTCAGGAATGAGTGTTCAAATTTAACATAAATATCTAAAATAGAACTCGAGCTATAGCGTATTTAGTAACGGTGCCTTGGAAATTAAGAATCTAAAAAAAAACACGACCACTGGCTTTTTTTATTGAATTCTGTTATTGTTGCTACAATTGCTGCAAAGAAACCATTTGTTCGATCAGTCTGAAATTTTAACTGTATATTCTTGAAAGTGTTCCTCCTACTGCCAATCAGAAATGTTTCATAAAAGTTGAAAATTGGCCGTTTATCGCGATTTTTAAATTTAAAAAAAAAACTGTTTTTATTTATTGTACGGTACAGTTTACTTTCTTATAACAAAAAATGGATAAAGATCAAATAGGATGTTAGCAGAATCATGTGTGTCGTTCGACCAGTAGGCAAAGAAAATTTAAAAATTTAATGGAAATCAACATGCCATAGATGGTGAAGACGAAAATCTGAGTATATCAGCAGATCGGCCAAAAAAGTATTGTTCCACTTTGGGAATGATTTCAACATTTCTGTCAGAGAAAATTTAACTTAATGTATAATTGCGTTTGAGATTTTTTTTCTACGGTGAAGTTTTCTGCGAAGTGTATGTGTGATAGTGCAAGGAAGAGTGGCAGCGGCGGCTCGCGGATGTTCGGCGGAAGAAAATTTGACCGAAACAGCAACAAAATATTTGCTTCCTCTATAAGAGTAAGTAGTGCAGCACGAGCGACATCTTTGTATTTGCCCTCCCTACGGAAATACACGAGCCGCCGCTGAAGAGTGGTGCAAATATTTGAAAGCGAAGACAGATAGTACCGAATTCAAACACAAGCTAGCACTTAATCCAGAAATTACCTTATCTGGAACCAGTTTTTATAACTTTGACTTTGAATTGACTAGAATTACTAAAATAGTGCCTTGAAAGAAACACACAGAACATCAACGAGTGTTTCAATAACACCATTTGGTCACTAGCGCCAAAACAAAATTTTTCCGGAAATAACGTGGTTGATTTGCCGACTGTTATTGCAACCTAAAGATTCAATGAAGATCATGAAAACCATGGGTATCGACATAGATTACCAAGCAATCGAATTTATTACATCTCTAAACGCTAATGGCATCGAGGTGTCGGAGAAACGTAACAGAGAAACTTCAAAAGACGCACGCATCGCCCGAAAAATGGCCCTTGAGGAGTAAGATGAGGTTTATGAGGCGACGTATGGGTTTCTATATGGTCCTGGGATAGATGACTAATAAATGGTAAGCTGATATCTTATTAAAGAAATTTTATCCTGTGAATTATAGTACTGAAAACTTTACACGCGTTTTTCTCAAAACTGAATTTTTCAAACTGGCTACAATTGCTGTAAATAAACCATTTGTTCGATCGGCCTGAAAGTGTTCCTCCCATGGCCAACTAGAAATGTTTCAGAAAAGTTGAAAATTGGCCGTCTAGCGCAATTTTTAAATTGAAAAAAAAATCTGTTTTTCGTACCTCTTTCTGAAAATCTTTAAAATTCTTGTCGGAATGTTTTTTTTGTTGGTTCACCGTGGAACGACAAGTCTCTAGTTTAACGTGTTTTTTTATATCTTTACCATGGACGGACCTACAACTGTAGTTATATGGGCGTTCAAAAAAAAGGACCCAGATTGGCGCCTCGCCGTAACGCGCATTTTCACTCGTTAAAAACAAAAAAAAAAACAAAATTTCATATAGCTGAAGACGTGTGCTCGCTTTTCTCAAATTTATGAGAAAGACCTCTTAACCTAAATATCCGTTTTGAGGTCTCTGGATAACCTCTAGACCAGTGATGGCCAACCTTTTGAGCTCGGTGTGTCAAAATTTTGAAAAATCGAAACATAATTTTCGTCATCACAAAATAAAGACTAAAAAAAATAGAAATATTTGTAATTTTTGTAAGTTAATTATTCGTTTAATTAATTAAATTAATATTATTAACGTAAGTAATAATATTATTATTAATAACCAACTCTGGCCGTTATGAAAGACAAATATTTGAATTTATGAAAGTTTTTATCTTTGAAGATGCTTGTCACCAAAAATGAGCTCGCGTTTCAGCACTGACACGCGTGTCATCACTGCTCTAAACCATTTTTTCAGGATCACAGCTTTCGTTCGGTGAAAGTAAAAAATATTCTAAATAACTTAAATGATTTTTTTTAATAAGCAAAATTTGAGACACGCGTTTTACTCTTTCGAATAACAATTATATTGTCATGTCATGTCATGACCTGACTCTCTCTGGTCGACTCTTTTCACTGAGTCGGACCTTCTAAAAGAGATCAGAAAAATTAGTCATTTTGCCCATATTTACTGTAAAGCCATGATTAGTGCAAACATGCCTTTGCACAAATTGGAAAACGATTAATTAAAAAATGTTTTTCTTAATTTCTGACAAGGCACCTCTTCATTCTAATACAATTTGAATTATTCAACAAAATCCGGTATAAAATGAATAACGAGCTTATATGAAATGATAGAATGAGGAACAACAAAGGCAAATTCAGTTCTCAACCAGCTGCTTTTTTTTTCTCATAATTCTCCAAAGGGTTTTCCACTACTTATGGGTGTAAAGTAAGAGACAATTAATAATTTCCATGTGAAATCATGTTATTAGGCATCGTAACCAGTCAGATGAATTCTTGAAAAACTAATCCCAATAAAGTTAAGATAATTGTTAGCAGATGCAATAAAAACACAGGCAGTTGATTTAATCAATTTGAGAACACGAGTATACTTGTCAAACTTCACACTCGTTCGAATTTTGGATCAAAACTCACCTTAAGAATTATCATAAAAGTTCGGTCAACTTTGTTCGTCGGGCGGGGTTTAAGCTTTTGTAAAATTTGTTCTTAGATTTTTTCGTATTTTCAATTTTTTAAGGATCTAAGAACATATAAAATAAATCAAACCCTCAAAACTATAGAACACAACAAAAACATGAAAGAGGAAAACAAAACATCTTTAAAAATTAAAAACCAACACGGAAATCTTATATCCAACAGATCAGAAGTTGCAAAAATGATTAAGAAATTCTTGGAAAAACTCTATATATTATCCATACCCAGCCACGGACGTCCATCCAAGACTATCCTGAATGCAGTACTTACCAAAAATTATATCATCCGAAATAAAACATGCTCTTGGACAGGGGTTTCTAAACGTTTTCAGTTAGCGGCGCAGTATTTTGTCACGGCACCCTCAGTGGAAATATACGTGCAGACGTGTACCAGAAAGTGTTGCACATGTGCAATGTATCAAGTACGTGCTTTACAACGTAACTCAAACTCTGCCTTACGATAACAGGAGTCCTTCGCGGCGCCCCTGTTTACTCTTCACACATGGCGCACACTTTCGGAATCACTGCCCCAGGACAAATAAAAAACAAAAAGGCGCCAGGCGAAGACCAAATAACCACCAACATGCTAAAACTAGATAGACGCAGTCTTGAAAAAATGCTGAAATTATTACCAAACAGATGCATTCTGGAAGAGAAAATACCCAAATCATGGAAAAACGCAGAGTTGGTACACAAAAAGCCTGTTGTTACATCAATATAAACTTTACAAAAATTATAAGAAATCTGCTAACAGAGAAACTGGACCTATTTCAACCAGTGGACCAGGCATGCTTTTGAATTATCTACAAACACTAA
Source organism: Ocypus olens (assembly GCA_910593695.2). Classification (NCBI taxonomy): domain Eukaryota; kingdom Metazoa; phylum Arthropoda; class Insecta; order Coleoptera; family Staphylinidae; genus Ocypus; species Ocypus olens. The sequence continues at coordinate 43,415,299 of OU343052.1, forward strand.
GAATACCACAATAGAAAATAATACACCGATACACCCGGTATCTATAGATTACCACTAAGCTTTCGACTGCATAGAAACCTGGGCCTTTCCATCTGCAATGAATGATACTAGAATCGATTCTAGATACTCCACATTCATAAAAGATCTAAACGCCACCTTTCACATGAAAATCAATGAAGAACTTTAGACCGAAAAAATACCCTTTGGCAAAGGTGTAAGACAAGGGGATACCATATTGCCAAAATTATTTACATCGGTGCTGGTAAAGGTTTTGAAAACTCAATTCTGGGACGAGACAGATCTTGAGATGGACGGTATGTATAAAAATTACCTGAGATTTGCGCACATTATAGTGTTAAGTACCGATAGTCAAGAAAATAGAACGATCCGAAAAATCGAAACAGGACTAAAAATGAACCTAAATAAAACCAAGATAGTGCTCCGGTCCAAATAATATTTCCATCGATAACAAAATAACAGAAAATGTGACAAATTACAGCTATCTTGGGCACATCATCAAAATTGCGAAAGAAAACCAGACCGCAGAAGTCACACATAAAATCCAACTAAAAAAAGATCTTTATTGGCATAAACATTTCTTTCGCTTTACATTTTTCTACATTTTTATTCCTTTTCCCCCACCCCTTCTGCTTTCCATATCCCACCCCAGTCTGACCAGTATCTTTACCCCGGCTCCGTTTTCTTCCGTTTTCTCTCATCCATTCATTCTGCTTTTTTTTCTTTCTTCCTCCGACCCATCCCTCAGACACGCCCTCGGACTCCTCCGCCAAATGTCTCCATGTATCCTTCCCCCCTCGCATAATACACATTCCCCATGTCTTTCCCCCATCCACTTTTCCTCCCTCTATCTCCTGTCCGGTCTTATCCGAACCGCCCTGAGCTGGCCATATGGACGTGCATCCGAGGTCAAAAAAAAATCTCCTGTCCGCACCTCGCTCTCGCTTAGGTTACAATTTCCTCTCACTCAAGTACTTTGATAACCTCCATGCACCTGCCATCTCTCAAACATATCATTATACACCATTTCTTCCCCTTGTCGATCTGTATCTCTTTTTATTGGCAAATGATCCGATCCCATAGCTTCTTCCACCTCCATTCTTCTCACTTCTTTTCTCAAGATTGTTATATAGTCAATCACTGACGATTCCCTTCCCAATCCCCTTCTGTGCATCCCTTTAATATCTCCTATCCCTCCTCCATCAGCCACTCCTTCATCCTCTTCTCCTCCCCATTTACCCGTTTATTCTGGGATCTCCTCTCGATCACTGTGCCATCATCGTTAATCCCGCTCCCCAAATTCCCCCAATATCTCACTGAAATTGGCCCCGACCACCCATCTTCCTCCTTCACCTGTCTATGCTCTATTTCCCTTCTTATTTCATTCCAGTTTTTATTCACGTATACCATCACCACATTTATCCAATAAACTCCTTGTTGGTATTTCACCCATTACAGTCCTTCGCCGCTCTCCGCACATTCCATTCTGCCTCCCTTTATATTCTCTCTCATTACCACTACTATCCCCCTTCGCCCTACCCTTCGTTGCGCACATTTTTGCCTCTTTCATTGACCACTTGAATCCCCCTCGTAGCCATCCTTCTATTTCCTTTGACTTTTCCCTCATCAACCACGTTTCCACTAAACCCATTATATCCTTTCCGATTAACCAATTATCAAAATCATCCAGCTATGTTCCAAAGCCCTATCGTTATGATCCCTTCTTTCCCCATCCTTTTATTTACTGCAGTTCCTATTTCCTTCCTCTGTTGCCTTCCTTTCTATTTGTTTTCCTTTCTTGACTGTCGTCTCAACTACGCCATCGCACTACTCTCTATTCTGTTATTAATTCTTGCATCCGCCTGTTATTAATCCTTTTGCTATCATCTCTCTCCTCGTCTTCCAAACCCAATTTCTCTCGTCTCCTCATTTCTTCTAGTTTTTTTTTTTGTTTAGGCTCTCCTTTTTCTAATGTGTCCTTTATCACCTTCCAAAACCACCAATTATCCTCAATGTACAGCTTTTAATATCGCACTAGTACTCTCTTCCCCTTACTACATTCCTCCCTCGCTTTCCTTTTGAGCTTCATCTATATCTTCCTCTCCTTTCGCGTTAACCCTTTCGGGACGGCTGCCGTACATGTACGTTTTACATTCTCCACATTGCCGGCCGAGCGCCGTACTTTTGCTCTCCAATTCTCAACGTTTTTGTTTTTTTATGGATGATTTATTTACTTATTTTATGAATAAAGTTCACAAAAAGGATCATTTCGCCCACCTTTAGTTTTCACACTGCATTCCCACACTCGGCCAGGCGCTGTAATCATTCATATCGGCGCTCATCCCAAAAATAATAATTCTTCATCTATGTATATGGTGATTTCTTTGGCTCTTAACGTAACTTTTTTCCCAAGCATATTCTTCTTGTCTTCTCAATTGTAACATTTAATCAGAACCGGACGCTTCGTCCCTTCCATTTTCTTCTCCAGAGTCACCGCCTCCACTATTTCAGTTGTTATTTTTAGCGATGCAGCTAAATTGGCGACCATCGTACCTACTTCCCCTTCCTCTTTTAGGCCATGAATTATAATGTTATTTCTTCTTTTTTTCTTTTTCTCTATTATCTTCCACTTGTTCACTTTGGTAATTTTTTCCTCTTCCCATTTTGCTCCTTATTTTTTAGTTCCTCCTTTAATTCTTGCATATTTGTTTCCACCTTTTCTATTTTGCTAAGAATTTTATCTATTTTTTTTAGGAAATGATGAGATTCGAAACAGGACGAAGATAACAAATGCCATATTGCGTATTACGAGTAAAAAATGGAAATGTCTGGAGACGTAGCAAGGCAGCGCAAAGTGGTCACATACAACAATATAAAGGAGGCCAAGAAGAACCCAAGGAAGTAAAAAAAGATCACTAATGGGGTGGGCGTATATCAAGAAACTAGCCCGAAGGGAATGGACAAGAAAATCCCAAGGACATCATACGTGGAAGGAACTAGAACCGGACCGCGTCCAGCATTGGATGCTACAAGTTTGAAAAAAAAGAAATATTTGCACACCAGCAATTAATCTTTGATATTTAATCAAATTCGAAAATGAGTCAAACTTTATGGAAATTTTAAAAATATTTTTTTATGGCTTTTAAAAATGGTGAAATTTAAAACAATTGTTAATCATCAGTATGGTTACGATGATTACTACGTTGTAATCCATATAGATACATACAAAAAAACTATTTGTAGTAAAAACATAATAGGCGTTTTATTTTTTGTACAATATTAAAGTAAATGATGAGTAAATTTATAAAACTTCGCCCCCTTCTTGTATATATTTCTCTTGATGTCCAAGATGACAGCGACAAACTGCTATATTTTATGTTTAACTCAACTCTAATAATTATTTACAAATGTTATGCTTGTGTACCAGTAAATGTTTACTGTACTTCTACGTATATTCAACTAATTAACTTCAAACGATTATTTATTAAATGAATATTGATTTATTTTATATATTTGCTTAGTAAAACAGCAGCAGGATTGTATTTAACATTCAGATTTTTCCTATTGGAATTTGCGGTCTTGTTGGTGCAAAAAGGATATTGAAAGAGCCGCACAATCCCGGCATCCCGCATTTATGAATTCAATTTGTTCCCTCTTAAACGGCTGATTGGTAGCGATGTCTCAATCGGACGACCCGTGACCTCTGACCCTCCCACAGATTAGATCTCCGGAGTCGGAATTGAACTCCCGACGTTCTGTAAATGAGGCAAAAAAGGTAAAGCAATACGTAACTCTTTATGACGTGCAATTTTCAATCGGGCCAGACGATATGTTTGTAGTTTATCAGAATGTGGGGAGACATCCATCGGGTTTAATCCGACCGTTAGCGCTCGTCCCATTTTTAAGCTCCCCTATATTTGCGGCGGTCGGAATGGCCCCAGCTACCCTGTATATATTCCGGGAACTCACGTTATCTACTCTTCACACTTAATTAAACTTCCCAACTTCTCGCATCATACGTCTGTCCAATTACACGCCGAACGGATAAAGGTGACACACATACATACACATGCCAAAAGGATGGTAAACGTGGTGTGCCCAGAATCAAACAGAGACCCTTATGGAGCAGTTGTAAATTATCATTGCGGGTCGTCGGGATTTAAATAAACGGGGGGTGGAAGTGTGAAGATGTTCGCAAATTGGAGATGTTTTAATAAGGAATCCCTCGAAAGTTGCGCCGAAGTGTAAACTCTAGCAGTTTCCAACATTAAATTAGGACAAACGTTAATGAACGAGTTTCAATGTATACACTTCCTCGCGGCTTGCCTTAAATAAGCGAATTTTATGCAAGTACAATATTTTTTTTGTGCTGATGTATCAATATTTATGCTGGAATTGTAAATTGTTTCATGCTTAAGTTGGTTAATAACAGTTATTATATCTATTAATTCAATTCTAAAGGGGTTGTTGATTCAATGTTCCTTTATTGTATGTGAAAAGTTCACCATGAAGTTGAATTTGTTACTTAATACATTCACTGCTGACAACGTGGGATTGGTTTTAACGCATGAGCCGACCACGCACATGGTGCGTGATAGGTTCTTTAACATTAAACCTTACAGTCGAGCGCCGGTTTGACTGGCAATCAGTATATCTGACACAGGCAATTTTAGTACTAGTACCGGCTAATATTGTTTGATTGTATTGTACTGATTCTTATCAATCGAACATGTATGTTATTCTTTCTTTTTTTCTAACAATAATATTCTGATATCTCATGTATGTTATTGTTATTGTCCTGACTTGTGTAACATCTTTTTGTATGAATAGCACCAATAAAATTGATTGATTCATTGATTCAGTTTGATTGACAATCAGACGAAAACTTTGTACTCGGTTCGACAACAGGTATCAAAAATTTCAATGCAAAAGCATTGCAACTAGCCAAAAAAAAATCTTTAAGCATTGATCTTGATTACTTTGAACAAATTTTAATACATAGCAGCATCATGCACGAAAACACCTAGAAACTACAATTTTAGAATACATTGAAGACTGCACACGGGGGCATAACATAACTTATAATCTATTATTATTACAAACTACAGCTTTAAGTATACAGAGAGCACAAAATGAATAATTGTTCTATTTGATGTTTTAAAAAAAAATCGCTCGGGCAGATCGATTTTTGTTCATTATTGTGCACTTTTTTTATTGTGACATCACTAGTGTTTCTCGTGTGACGTTATCGGCAATTTTATAATTATTTTCTTTGGCAACTTTTGTAAAGCTCTTAATTATCTTTACAATCAGTATATTTTTTGCAAAAATGCTTATAAATTCTTTTAAAAAAGTGATTTTTTGAAAAGGATTTTATATTAACCCTTTGGCCTACATTCCTTACGTCCGAATGTGTGCACTTTTAATAGCGCTCCAGTCGCGACGCACGTGTACCGATTCAACAAATGCAGACGCGACGGAATATCAGCAGAAACCAGTCCGACTGAGGCGTGCCCAATTGTATGCGCACAAATTCAAGCTGTTTCATGGCAAAACTGAAAACGTAAAATATGGACTTAAAAAAATTCTGTTTCGCAATAAAATGCATTTATTGTACAGCACTACTAACGCAAGCGCTGGTCTCGTGGTCGTTGTGTTTGACCCGAACATTTAAACACGAGGAGTACTCGTGGTTGTAGGTCAAAGGGTTAATTAAGGTCAATTTACCCATTACTACAAATTTGCTATCAGTTTTAAGGAATTAACTCAGGTCCCCGAAATAAACTGATTTAAAATGGCATACTATTTATTTAAATAGAGACGGCTTTATTTTATCTAAACAGTAACATTAATAAAGAAAATTGCTATTAAATTTCGCATATTCAAACAAACTGAGGTCTTTAGAAATATTAGATCACAATGTTCTAATATGAGTAAAGATTTGCATAGATTGTATACCAACGACATAGAAAATAAAATTAATTCCAATTGTAAGCATTTCTGGTCATTTGTAAAATCTCAACAGCTAACTAATAGCTTTCCCAATGTAATGTATCTTAATGATAAAGTCAGCAAAAATGGCCAGGAATGTGCTGACCTTTTTGCGGAATATTTCGCTGGTGTATATGATAACACCCCACCGATTCCAGTAACATTTCCCTATATTTATAAAAACCTTGTGGATCTAAATAAATTTACAGTATCAAGTGCTGACATCTTTAATGTAATCCAGGATTTACCAGATGATTGTAAATGCGGCCCTGATAATATACCCAACTATTTTATCAAACAATGCTCTTTCTCCTTTGCCGAAGCATTAAATATATTATTTAACAAGTCTCTGGTTTCCGGCATATTTCCGTCTATTTGGAAAGAATCATTCATTATTCCATTATAAAAATCTGGTAATCGGAATCTGGTTGATAATTACAGAGGCATCTCTATTCAATCACAAATCCCTAAAATGTTTGATAGTATTGTATCCGAGCAAATTATGTGGCATTGTAAAAACATTATCTGCACTCAGCAGCACGGTTTTATGGAAGGTCGATCTACTGTAAGCAATTTATTAATTTACCAAAGTTATATACGATCATCATTAGAGAAAGGAATCCAAGTTGACTCTGTCTACACTGACTTTTCCAAGGCCTTTGATCGAGTCAACCATACAATTTTGGTACAGAAGTTAGAGGCCTTGGGATTCGGGGAGATGGTATTATCTTGGTTAAAAAGTTTTTTGATGCATCGTAGGCAATTTGTGAAAATTTCAAACTACCGTTCACGTTCGGTTGAGGTCACTTCGGGGGTGCCTCAAGGTTCGCATTGTGGTCCTATTCTTTTTCTTTTATTTGTAAACGACCTTGGGGCATATTTAACCCATTGTAATTTTCTCCTATTTGCGGATGATTTAAAATTATTCACTTCCATAAAATCTCAAAATGATGTATCGCATTTGCAGACAGATCTTAATAATTTGCTTCACTGGTGCAATATTAACAAGTTATTTTTAAACTATAATAAATGTTTATTTATCTCATTTAATCGCGGTAGAGTAATTTCTAATAATTATTTCTTTGATGGTTTCAAATTAATCAATGTTAGCGAAGTTAAAGATCTTGGGATCCTACATGATTCTCGTTTAACATTTCATAACCATGTCAATAAAATACGCAATAAGGCGCTCCAAGTTCTTGGCTTCGTATTCAGATTCTCTCAAAATTTCAGTATTAATACATTAAAACTATTATACGTAGGCTTAGTTAGGCCTCATTTAGAATACGCTAGTCAGATTTGGTCTCCATTCTATAACAATTCATCAATTAAATTAGAAAGCGTCCAAAGAAAATTTTGTCAAATGGTTTCCTGCAGGCGCGGCATTTCAAGGGAACATTATAGTTATTCGGACTCCTTAAATTTTTTAAAGTTACAAAATTTAAAGCAAAGAATATTTCTAGATTTATGTTTTGGTTTCAAACTTATTAATGGCCTTTTGGACTGCCCTGATTTGCTTGAAACCATTGATTTCAAGGCCCCGTCCGGAATAACTACACGATCAAAACATTTATTTCGCCAAAAATTTCATTCAACCAACTTTGGCCTATGCAATCCCCTATGTAGAATACTACGATTTCTTAATATTCTGCTGGATAAATATAATCATATTGTTATATTCAACATTCATCTATCATCTTTTAAATGTCAACTGAGACGCGTTAACTTGTAAATATGTGATCCCTGATGTTGTACCAAACTGTTATTCATGTATCGCTATTGCAGTCTCTTTAATCTAGCTTTAGTTCTATGATTTGTTTTTGTCCTTCATTGTAATTAAAATAAGATTAATGTTCAGTGTAAATGGAGTTATCCGTTAATAAACAAATAAATAAATAAATAAATAAAAAACTACACTTCTCAAAGAAAATTATTTTCACCAAAAAAATATGTAACTGGAAAGAGAATTAAGAGCTCTTCAAAAGTTGCCAAAGTAAGTTTGCCTGGGGTCGTTTGCAGAAATAAAATACAATTTGATGCAAATATTTACTCCAACAAATATAGCAAGAGTTCAGTTATTCATTTGCCATACCGTGAGATCAACTTTTAAATACCTCTGTCGTAGAAGTCCACCGCCTAGGATTGGAATCACTGTTCCGGACAGGAACTTCTTAAGGTGTAGGAAAAGACTTCCTGGCCAGAGGTGAGACGGTGAATGCTGAGCGTTAGTGTAAAACACTACAGAAATTGCGATGGGCCATTCAGAACAAACGACGTGGGGCCAGTATTGTCTTCCTGCACAATAACGCTAGGCTATGGCTCGTCGCATAGCAAGTCTCCAGCAGAAGTTCAACTGCGACGTGTTTAGTCATCCACCCTACAACCCGGATTTCTATCTTTTGCTACACCTCAAGAAGTTCCTGTCCGGAACAGTGGTTCCAATCCCAGACGGCAGATTTCTACGAGATGGGTATTTTAAGTTGGTCCCACGGTATGAAAATTGTCTCAATTCCGGCGGCGAAAGTGTTGAAAAATAGCTCAATACTTACTATACCTGTTGCAATAAATATTTCTATGAAATTGTGTTTTATAGTTTTTTTCACGAATTCTGGCGTTCACGTCATCAATTCCAAAGTTATTTTTATGAAACAACTACACTGGTAGAAAAAAATGAAACACTTGAAATTCGTGAAATTTCGACCATTTTCAAACCGCCACAACTCGGCGTATTTTTAAGAGATTTTGATGAATCTTTCATGGCAAAAAACTTTGAAGTGTCTTCTTTTAATGCATGAAATGCGAACTTAAGCGTAACCCGTTCCGTTCCCTCTAGCACCCCTGTGAAAAAAAAAAATTTTTGGACGATGTCTATGGACTTGGAAAATTTTTGTCGACTCGATCTACCATTCAAGCATTAAAATTTGATCAATTCCCTGTGCAGAACTCGAAGAACGATGTTCCTACGACGATTTAGCACAAAGTTATGGGCGTTTCAAAAAAGTGCATTTTGTGGCCTTTTTATATGTTTGTTTGGAGGGGCGTAGAGCGCTCTCTTTGAGTCCTCTCAAAGAGGACACATTTTGCTTTTGATTTCTCGAAAGATCGTCGAAATCGGTTAGATAGAAGTCGAGTTATGGCCATTTGAAAATTACCTAAATTTTTACAAATGTCAAGTGTTTCATTTTTTTCCGTCAGTGTAATTTGTTGGTTTTTATTGGAAAAATTGATAAATAGATGAATGGTGGTATGTTAGGCCCACATTTTCTTCCGACCCTACAGAGATTGTTAAAGTGAGCCTTTTTTGACCTAAAATAAAGTATTTTGTTAATGGAGTTATAAGGTACAAAATGCGATATTCGTGATTTCGGGCAAACAATGAATTAATTTTCGTGATTACCTTAAAGAACATGCAAAGAAAATTTCATTCGTGAAAACGAAAAGAATTTCATCGAAAAACTTCGGACTTATGAGTCAAAAAACCACAAAACACCCATAACTTTGTGTTCAACAAAGTGTTGTGTTCAAAGTGTGTGTAGAACTTCATTATTTGAATCCTGAGCAGGTAATTGAACATATTTCAGTGCCCTTTTGGTGGAAGTCGATACATTTTTTCCAATTCGGTACACGTTGCCAAAATTGGACGTTCTTTTGCCCAAAAACGTGTTTTTTTTATTCGGGGGTTGAAGGGTTCAAAAAGGGATCATTCCAATCTGAGTTTATTCCCTTAAAGTAGAACCAAAATTTAATTTTTTTCCGAAAGAATCATCAAATTTGGTTAAAAGTCACTGAGTTATGTACGAAAAACTTTAAAATGTACTTTTCTTTCAAACACCCATAACTTGATGCCAAATTGTCGGAGGAATTTTGTTCATCGAGTCCTGCATAGGGAATTGATCAAATTTTAATGCTTTTATGGTGGATAGGGTCGGCAAAAAATTTTCAACTCCGTAGACATTGTCAAAGTTGGACATGGTTTCCAGAAAAACTTTTTTTTCACAGGGGCGCTAGAGGGGGCTTAATTTCGCATGCATGTCTTTAAAGAAGACATTTTAAAGTTTTTCGCCCCCAAAGATTCATCATAATCGATTGAAAACGCCGAGTTATGGCGGTTTGAAAATGGTCGAAATTTAATAATAATAATAATAAACAACTTTATTTCCTTCTTTCTATACGAATTTCAAGTGTTTAATTTTTTTCCTTCAGTATATTATTCGCAATCATCTAATCCGAATTCCATTAAAAAATCATATATTCCTAGCAAAACACGGAGACGGTCCTGGCTACAGCACGAGCAGGAATCCGATTTTCACGCCTCGCAGGACGCTAAGGAGCCGCGCGAATAAACTAAATTCCCCGTTTTACGCCACTTTCCTCCACTAAATTAAAAGTTTTTACCGTACTTTAAACACTTTTAACAGAGTAAGTTTTCTATAAATTTATACGACACTTCCCTAATAGCACTGAATTTTTACAGCGCACGACGTCTAAAATGGGAAAAGTGGATGGCAACAGGATGAATACCTCATAAATGCACTTTATACTCACCACTACGAACCTCAGATAAATATAAATCGTTTCGTTTTAAGCTTTAATCATATAAGTAATGCTTATAAATATACATCGTATATTTTTCAATAGCAGTACTTGCATTTTTTTTTTGCATAATTCAATATCCAGCGTGGCACTTGCCAGAAAAGTAGTTGTTTTAATAAGCTATTGGTTATTGGCAAGGGGTTGATTATTTATATATTCGGACTACTTTTTGACTTTATTTAATGAACAACTGCTTATCCGCCATAATTGGAACACGAAACTCCATCGAACAGAAATGATTAACTCTTCCTGATAACTCGCAAACAATTAATTACCCCGATAACTCAATAGCTCAAATGTCATTGTCTAATCTAATCGCGCCCGTGATTATCATAAATTGTGCAATTAGTGGCCCACTGAATGGAAACTCTTGTCCAGGATCATTCCGCCGTTCCATATTCAATTCCATCAGAGCAATGCCGGTTTAATTGTGTTATTAATGAATAAACCCCCGCCATTCCTAGAACTATTAACAAGGGATGAAAGACGATTCTCAAGGTATCTTTTATATTACACTATGTTTAAATCTATTATTTTAGAATAAAACATACCTCGATGACAGATTTGAAAAATAATTATGATATTGGATTGATGAGGCTGTTACTTGGTGAAATTCCATAATATATGTGGTAAGTAAAACACGTGTGTTGAGAATTTTCACAAAATGTAGGTAATTTAAATAATATATAAAGTGAACCCATTTATGATATGACCTTATGGTGCATGCGCCGGGCAAACATATTTTATTGTCGCAAATATGGTGATAATCATCAGGTAAGGGTTAAATTAGGATGTGAAAGTTATCATTGTGCACAGCGCTTAGTAGTATTCTTATTTGTTAGCCAATTTGCCTAACTGCCCATTGATCGCCACCGATTAGCCGTGTATGGTTGTATCACCGATGTGAAGATAGCCACGGATTTTTCAGCCACGGATTTCCCGGCGCCTCCACCACCAAATAAAAATTTCTTCAATTTTAATGATTTATAATAAATCAAACGCTGAGAATGTAATTAACATTAGCCTATGGATGTACAGTCAATCCACAATTTCAATTATTTTTTCTCGACTCCACGAGAACTCTCTTTTTAAAATGACAAGAATTCAAAGTCCAATATGGCACTGTTTGACGCGTTTTAAATTTAATTTTTTAACAACAATGTGTAGATAAGAGCCTACTTAAACGATTTAAAGCATAAAATTTTGGGTAAAATTGTTTATAACTTTTTTATGAATTTTTTTTCTCGGGTCCGCCCAAACCATACATATAATATAGCAAACTTTCAAAGTCCAATATGGCACTGTTTGACGCGTTTTAAATTGAAATTTTTAACAACAACGTGTAGATAAGAGCCTACTTAAACGATTTAAAGCATTAAATTTTGGGTAAAATTGTTTATAACTTTTTTATGATTTTTTTTCTCGGGTCCACCTGAACTGTACATATAATTTAGCAAACTTTCAAAGTCCAAAATGGCACTGTTTGACGCGTTTTAAATTTAATTTTTTAACAACAATGTGTAGCTAAGAGTCTACTTAGGCGATTTAAAGCATTAAATTTTGGGTAAAATTGTTTATAACTTTTTTATGATTTTTTTTTCTCGCGTCCACCCGAACCTTACATATAATATAGCAAACTTTCAAAGTCCAATATGGCACTGTTTGACGCGTTTTAAATTTAATTTTTTAACAACAATGTGTAGATAAGAGTCTACTTAGGCGATTTAAAGCATTAAATTTTGGGTAAAATTGTTTATAACTTTTTATGAATTTTTTTTCTCGGGTCCACCGAAACCATACAGATAATATAGCAAACTTTCAAAGTCCAATATGGCACTGTTTGACGCGTTTTAAATTGAAATTTTTAACAACAACGTGTAGATAAGAGCCTACTTAAACGATTTAAAGCATTAAATTTTGGGTAAAATTGTTTATAACTTTTTTATGATTTTTTTTCTCGGGTCCACCTGAACTGTACATATAATTTAGCAAACTTTCAAAGTCCAAAATGGCACTGTTTGACGCGTTTTAAATTTAATTTTTTAACAACAATGTGTAGATAAGAGTCTACTTAGGCGATTTAAAGCATTAAATTTTGGGTAAAATTGTTTATAACTTTTTTATGAATTTTTTTTCTCGGGTCCACCCGAACTATATATATAATATAGCAAACTTTCAAAGTCCAATATGGCACTGTTTGACGCGTTTTAAATTGAAATTTTTAACAACAACGTGTAGATAAGAGCCTACTTAAACGATTTAAAGCATTAAATTTTGGGTAAAATTGTTTATAACTTTTTTATGAATTTTTATTCTCGGGTCCACCCGAACCATACATATAATATAGCAAATTTTCTAAGTCCAATATGGCACTGTTTGACGCGTTTTAAATTTAATTTTTTAACAACAATATGTAGATAAGAGTCTACTTAGGCGATTTAAAGCATTAAATTTTGGGTAAAATTGTTTGTAACATTTTTATGAATTTTTTTTCTCGGGTCCACCGTAACCATACAGATAATATAGCAAACTTTCAAAGTCCAAAATGGCACTGTTTGACGCGTTTTAAATTCAATTTTTTAACAACAATGTGTAGATAAGAGTCTACTTGGGCGATTTAAACCATTAAATTTTGGGTAAAATTGTTTATAACATTTTTATGAATTTTTTTTCTCGGGTCCACCGAAACCATACAGATAATATAGCAAACTTTCAAAGTCCAAAATGGCACTGTTTGACGCGTTTTAAATTTAATTTTTTAACAACAATGTGTGGATAAGAGTCTACTTAGGCGATTTAAAGCATTAAATTTTGGGTAAAATTGTTTATAACTTTTTTATGATTTTTTTTTCTCGGGTCCACCCAAACCATACATATAATATAGCAAACTTTCAAAATCCAATATGGCACTGTTTGACGCGTTTTAAATTTAATTTTTTAACAACAATGTGTCGATAAGAGTCTACTTAGGCGATTTAAAGCATTAAATTTTGGGTAAAATTGTTTATAACTTTTTTATGAATTTGTTTTCTCGGGTCCACCGAAACCATACAGATAATATAGCAAACTTTCAAAATCCAATATGGCACTGTTTGACGCGTTTTAAATTTAATTTTTTAACAACAATGTGTCGATAAGAGTCTACTTAGGCGATTTAAAGCATTAAATTTTGGGTAAAATTGTTTATAACTTTTTTATGAATTTTTTTTCTCGGGTCCACCGAAACCATACAGATAATATAGCAAACTTTCAAAGTCCAAAATGGCACTGTTTGACGCGTTTTAAATTTAATTTTTTAACAACAATGTGTAGATAAGAGTCTACTTAAACGATTTAAAGCATTAAATTTTGGGTAAAATTGTTTATAACTTTTTTATGATTTTTTTTTCTCTGGTCCACCCAAACCATACATATAATATAGCAAACTTTCAAAGTCCAATATGGCACTGTTTGACGCGTTTTAAATTTAATTTTTTAACAACAATGTGTGGATAAGAGTCTACTTAGGCGATTTAAAGCATTACATTTTGGGTAAAATTGTTTATAACTTTTTTATGATTTTTTTTTCTCGGGTCCACCCAAACCATACATATAATATAGCAAACTTTCAAAGTCCAATATGGCACTGTTTGACGCGTTTTAAATTTAATTTTTTAACAACAATGTGTAGATAAGAGTCTACTTAGGCGATTTAAAGCATTAAATTTTGGGTAAAATTGTTTATAACTTTTTATGAATTTTTTTTCTCGGGTCCACCGAAACCATACAGATAATATAGCAAACTTTCAAAGTCCAATATGGCACTGTTTGACGCGTTTTAAATTGAAATTTTTAACAAATACTGGTATTGTGGCTTTTTGTCAGTCGAAATAGCGTGACTCATATCTTCGACCGATTCTACGTTGTTTTGAAAATCCGTAATACAGGCGAAATTTTTCATGATTTTTCCGGTCAGTTCAGTAGTTTTTGGCTCATTTGCAGTGGACTTTTTTTTGCCGGAGCTTTCGATAAACCAGCCCTTTTCAATTTTTCTTCTTCTTTTCTTTGATCTTGTTGAATTTTTTTTGACGTTCAAATGTCTAAACATTCTCTTTCCCACATGTAAAACACACTCAAGTTTCGTCACCTAGTAATCATATCCGTATGGATTATTGTCCAAAATATTTTTAAAGGTTTTACTATCACCGTCGCCTACGTAAGACATGTATCTGGAGTCGTGAAGTTTCATAGATCTTTTTAATAATTCCACCATACAGTCGTCTTTGTGCTCTGCTTCGAACCAGATATAAGATTACGGCTCATAGTTTTTTATGAGTATCGCACACTTTACACGTTTTACACGATACGTACGTATCTAATGCTTTTCCAGTTTCCTTTCCTACGATAGAGCTGACTCCTACAAGAGATGAAAAACCCCTTTTGGACCACGTGCCATCGCTAGAAACGGTTAAAACGTTTTGCGGCAAATCGCGCGCTTTGTAGGCTTCATTTTCTTCTTTGCCACATTTTTTTATAACTGTATCACTAAATGATAATTTAAGTTTTTATTTGTTTGGTAAATTAGTTTAGTCATTATTATAGTATTTGTGTAATGTTTTGTAAACCGTTAATATATAAATAAATATATAAAAACATTACCATATATAGCTACAAGTGGGGTTCCTCAGGGTTCTAACTTGGGGCCACTCTTGTTTTTATTATTTATTAATTCTGTGACAACCGAATTAAAATGTGATTATCTCATGTATGCGGATGATATCAAGTTGTATAAAACTATTTATTCAGAATATGATTGCCTGGAATTGCAAAACAACATTGATAAATTAGTTACCTGGTGTCACAAAAATGGCCTCGACATCAATGTCGCTAAATGTAATATAGTTTCTTACCATCGTAAAACCTCTTTATTTATGATTACTCTGTTAACAATGCCCGCATCAATAGAAAAACTCAAGTGACTGATTTGGGTGTTACCTTCGACCACCAGTTGACATTCTTTCCACATATAAATAGCTTAGCTCAATTTTGTATACGACTCCTAGGATTTATTATAAGAAATACTAAACATTTCAAGACGTTAAACAGTGTCATAACTCTGTATAATGCATTTATTTTAAGTAAGTTGAACTATTGTGCAGTGATTTGGACCCCGAACTATATTACTTACATGCATATTCTGTAGAAGGTACAGAAATTTTTTTTGAAATATTTATATTAATTCAAATATCATATTTATCCATCTACTGAAATAAGCTATGAAATGCTCCTCCAGGAATTCAATATGTCATCAATTCAACAGAGGCACAAATTTATATTGATAAAGACCTTATATAAGCATGTGCATTATTTGTTAGATAATCCATATGTAGTGGATCAGCTTCATTTCCATATCCCTAGAGTTAATCTACGCAATTCTCTTACATTTTATAGTGATAAATGTAACACGGTGCACTTTAAAAATTCGCCACTACATAAAATGATAGACAGTTTTCATGAGATTCAGTGTTTTATTGATATATTTGGCCACAATATTATTTCTTTTTCTAAAAGTCTTGAAAACTGTATTAGTATTTCTTAATTTAATCTTGATTAATTTAATTTCGAGTATTGTATAAAGTTTATTTTAATTTTAGTTTTTAGTTATTATGTACCTTATTTCGACATAATTTCATAATTTTTCTTTTTACTGTTTAATTAGTTTTAATTTGATTTTTCCCTGTAACTGGATGTTTTTTCTGTTGGGAAATAAATAAATAAATAAATATTAAAAAAAAAACGATTTAAATAGAACAATGGAGCGCACGACGTCGGACAGCCAATGGGCGTGTTTTTGAGATTCTTTATTTCTGAGGCACCGTTACTAAATACACTATAACACACATTCCTGAGACAATTACTAGGCCACTTATGAAAAAACAAAATTTAACTACGAGAAAGACCCTTTAATCCAATAAATTCCACTGATATATTACTGCCATATCGGACATATTTGCTATATTATCTTTATAGTTTGGGTGGACCCGAGAAAAAAAATCATAAAAAAGTTATAAACAATTTTACCCAAAATTTAATGCTTTAAATCGCCTAAGTAGACTCTTATCTACACATTGTTGTTAAAAAATTAAATTTAAAACGCGTCAAACAGTGCCATATTGGACTTTGAAAGTTTGCTATATTATATGTATGGTTTGGGTGGACCCGAGAAAAAAAAATCATAAAAAAGTTATAAACAATTTTACCCAAAATTTAATGCTTTAAATCGCCTAAGTAGACTCTTATCCACACATTGTTGTTAAAAAATTAAATTTAAAACGCGTCAAACAGTGCCATATTGGACTTTGAAAGTTTGCTATATTATATGTATGGTTTGGGTGGACCCGAGAAAAAAAAAACATAAAAAAGTTATAAACAATTTTACCCAAAATTTAATGCTTTAAATCGCCTAATTAGACTCTTATCCACACATTGTTGTTAAAAAATTAAATTTAAAACGCGTCAAACAGTGCCATATTGGACTTTGAAAGTTTGCTATATTATCTGTATGGTTTCGGTGGACCCGAGAAAAAAAATTCATAAAAATGTTATAAACAATTTTACCCAAAATTTAATGCTTTAAATCGTTTAAGTAGACTCTTATCTACACATTGTTGTTAAAAAATTAAATTTAAAACGCGTCAAACAGTGCCATTTTGGACTTTGAAAGTTTGCTATATTATCTGTATGGTTTCGGTGGACCCGAGAAAAAAAATTCATAAAAAAGTTATAAACAATTTTACCCAAAATTTAATGCTTTAAATCGCCTAAGTAGACTCTTATCGACACATTGTTGTTAAAAAATTAAATTTAAAACGCGTCAAACAGTGCCATATTGGATTTTGAAAGTTTGCTATATTATATGTATGGTTTGGGTGGACCCGAGAAAAAAAATTCATAAAAAAGTTATAAACAATTTTACCCAAAATTTAATGCTTTAAATCGTTTAAGTAGGCTCTTATCTACCCGTTGTTGTTAAAAATTTCAATTTAAAACGCGTCAAACAGTGCCATATTGGACTTTGAAAGTTTGCTATATTATCTGTATGGTTTCGGTGGACCCGAGAAAAAAAATTCATAAAAATGTTATAAACAATTTTACCCAAAATTTAATGCTTTAAATCGTTTAAGTAGACTCTTATCTACACATTGTTGTTAAAAAATTAAATTTAAAACGCGTCAAACAGTGCCATTTTGGACTTTGAAAGTTTGCTATATTATCTGTATGGTTTCGGTGGACCCGAGAAAAAAAATTCATAAAAAAGTTATAAACAATTTTACCCAAAATTTAATGCTTTAAATCGTTTAAGTAGGCTCTTATCGACACATTGTTGTTAAAAAATTAAATTTAAAACGCGTCAAACAGTGCCATATTGGATTTTGAAAGTTTGCTATATTATCTGTATGGTTTCGGTGGACCCGAGAAAAAAAATTCATAAAAAAGTTATAAACAATTTTACCCAAAATTTAATGCTTTAAATCGCCTAAGTAGACTCTTATCGACACATTGTTGTTAAAAAATTAAATTTAAAACGCGTCAAACAGTGCCATATTGGATTTTGAAAGTTTGCTATATTATATGTATGGTTTCGGTGGACCCGAGAAAAAAAATTCATAAAAAAGTTATAAACAATTTTACCCAAAATTTAATGCTTTAAATCGCCTAAGTAGACTCTTATCCACACATTGTTGTTAAAAAATTAAATTTAAAACGCGTCAAACAGTGCCATATTGGACTTTGAAAGTTTGATATATTATCTGTATGGTTTCGGTGGACCCGAGAAAAAAAATTCATAAAAAAGTTATAAACAATTTTACCCAAAATTTAATGCTTTAAATCGCCTAAGTAGACTCTTATCGACACATTGTTGTTAAAAAATTAAATTTAAAACGCGTCAAACAGTGCCATATTGGATTTTGAAAGTTTGCTATATTATCTGTATGGTTTCGGTGGACCCGAGAAAAAAAATTCATAAAAAAGTTATAAACAATTTTACCCAAAATTTAATGCTTTAAATCGCCTAAGTAGACTCTTATCTACACATTGTTGTTAAAAAATTAAATTTAAAACGCGTCAAACAGTGCCATATTGGACTTTGAAAGTTTGCTATATTATATGTATGGTTTGGGTGGACCCGAGAAAAAAAAATCATAAAAAAGTTATAAACAATTTTACCCAAAATTTAATGCTTTAAATCGCCTAAGTAGACTCTTATCCACACATTGTTGTTAAAAAATTAAATTTAAAACGCGTCAAACAGTGCCATATTGGACTTTGAAAGTTTGCTATATTATCTGTATGGTTTCGGTGGACCCGAGAAAAAAAATTCATAAAAAAGTTATAAACAATTTTACCCAAAATTTAATGCTTTAAATCGCCTAAGTAGACTCTTATCCACACATTGTTGTTAAAAAATTAAATTTAAAACGCGTCAAACAGTGCCATATTGGATTTTGAAAGTTTGCTATATTATCTGTATGGTTTCGGTGGACCCGAGAAAAAAAATTCATAAAAAAGTTATAAACAATTTTACCCAAAATTTAATGCTTTAAATCGCCTAAGTAGACTCTTATCGACACATTGTTGTTAAAAAATTAAATTTAAAACGCGTCAAACAGTGCCATATTGGATTTTGAAAGTTTGCTATATTATCTGTATGGTTTCGGTGGACCCGAGAAAAAAAATTCATAAAAAAGTTATAAACAATTTTACCCAAAATTTAATGCTTTAAATCGTTTAAGTAGGCTCTTATCTACACGTTGTTGTTAAAAATTTCAATTTAAAACGCGTCAAACAGTGCCATTTTGGACTTTGAAAGTTTGCTATATTATCTGTATGGTTTCGGTGGACCCGAGAAAAAAAATTCATAAAAAAGTTATAAACAATTTTACCCAAAATTTAATGCTTTAAATCGTCTAAGTAGACTCTTATCTACACATTGTTGTTAAAAAATTAAATTTAAAACGCGTCAAACAGTGCCATATTGGACTTTGAAAGTTTGCTATATTATATGTATGGTTTGGGTGGACCCGAGAAAAAAAAAATCATAAAAAAGTTATAAACAATTTTACCCAAAATTTAATGCTTTAAATCGCCTAAGTAGACTCTTATCCACACATTGTTGTTAAAAAATTAAATTTAAAACGCGTCAAACAGTGCCATATTGGACTTTGAAAGTTTGCTATATTATATGTATGGTTTGGGTGGACCCGAGAAAAAAAATTCATAAAAAAGTTATAAACAATTTTACCCAAAATTTAATGCTTTAAATCGTTTAAGTAGGCTCTTATCTACACGTTGTTGTTAAAAATTTCAATTTAAGACGCGTCAAACAGTGCCATATTGGACTTTGAAAGTTTGCTATATTATATGTATGGTTTGGGTGGACCCGAGAAAAAAAATTCATAAAAAAGTTATAAACAATTTTACCCAAAATTTAATGCTTTAAATCGTTTAAGTAGGCTCTTATCTACACGTTGTTATTAAAAATTTCAATTTAAAACGCGTCAAACAGTGCCATTTTGGACTTTGAATGTTTGCTATATTATCTGTATGGTTTCGGTGGACCCGAGAAAAAAAATTCATAAAAAAGTTATAAACAATTTTACCCAAAATTTAATGCTTTAAATCGCCTAAGTAGACTCTTATCTACACATTGTTGTTAAAAAATTAAATTTAAAACGCGTCAAACAGTGCCATATTGGACTTTGAAAGTTTGCTATATTATATGTATGGTTTGGGTGGACCCGAGAAAAAAAAAATCATAAAAAAGTTATAAACAATTTTACCCAAAATTTAATGCTTTAAATCGTTTAAGTACGCTCTTATCTACACGTTGTTGTTAAAAATTTCAATTTAAAACGCGTCAAACAGTGCCATTTTGGACTTTGAATGTTTGCTATATTATCTGTATGGTTTCGGTGGACCCGAGAAAAAAAATTCATAAAAAAGTTATAAACAATTTTACCCAAAATTTAATCCTTTAAATCGCCTAAGTAGACTCTTATCTACACATTGTTGTTAAAAAATTAAATTTAAAACGCGTCAAACAGTGCCATTTTGGACTTTGAAAGTTTGCTATATTATATGTATGGTTTGGGTGGACCCGAGAAAAAAAATCATAAAAAAGTTATAAACAATTTTACCCAAAATTTAATGCTTTAAATCGTTTAAGTAGGCTCTTATCTACACGTTGTTGTTAGAAATTTCAATTTAAAACGCGTCAAACAGTGCCATATTGGACTTTGAAAGTTTGCTATATTATATGTATGGTTTGGGTGGACCCGAGAAAAAAAATTCATAAAAAAGTTATAAACAATTTTACCCAAAATTTAATGCTTTAAATCGCCTAAGTAGACTCTTATCCACACATTGTTGTTAAAAAATTAAATTTAAAACGCGTCAAACAGTGCCATATTGGACTTTGAAAGTTTGCTATATTATATGTATGGTTTGGGTGGACCCGAGAAAAAAAATTCATAAAAAAGTTATAAACAATTTTACCCAAAATTTAATCCTTTAAATCGCCTAAGTAGACTCTTATCTACACATTGTTGTTAAAAAATTAAATTTAAAACGCGTCAAACAGTGCCATATTGGACTTTGAAAGTTTGCTATATTATATGTATGGTTTGGGTGGACCCGAGAAAAAAAATTCATAAAAAAGTTATAAACAATTTTACCCAAAATTTAATGCTTTAAATCGCCTAAGTAGACTCTTATCTACACATTGTTGTTAAAAAATTAAATTTAAAACGCGTCAAACAGTGCCATATTGGACTTTGAAAGTTTGCTATATTATATGTATGGTTTGGGTGGACCCGAGAAAAAAAATTCATAAAAAAGTTATAAACAATTTTACCCAAAATTTAATGCTTTAAATCGCCTAAGTAGACTCTTATCTACACATTGTTGTTAAAAATTTCAATTTAAAACGCGTCAAACAGTGCCATATTGGACTTTGAAAGTTTGCTATATTATATGTATGGTTTGGGTGGACCCGAGAAAAAAAATTCATAAAAAAGTTATAAACAATTTTACCCAAAATTTAATGCTTTAAATCGTTTAAGTAGGCTCTTATCTACACGTTGTTGTTAAAAATTTCAATTTAAAACGCGTCAAACAGTGCCATTTTGGACTTTGAAAGTTTGCTATATTATCTGTATGGTTTCGGTGGACCCGAGAAAAAAAATTCATAAAAAAGTTATAAACAATTTTACCCAAAATTTAATGCTTTAAATCGTCTAAGTAGACTCTTATCTACACATTGTTGTTAAAAAATTAAATTTAAAACGCGTCAAACAGTGCCATATTGGACTTTGAAAGTTTGCTATATTATATGTATGGTTTGGGTGGACCCGAGAAAAAAAAAATCATAAAAAAGTTATAAACAATTTTACCCAAAATTTAATGCTTTAAATCGCCTAAGTAGACTCTTATCCACACATTGTTGTTAAAAAATTAAATTTAAAACGCGTCAAACAGTGCCATATTGGACTTTGAAAGTTTGCTATATTATATGTATGGTTTGGGTGGACCCGAGAAAAAAAATTCATAAAAAAGTTATAAACAATTTTACCCAAAATTTAATGCTTTAAATCGTTTAAGTAGGCTCTTATCTACACGTTGTTGTTAAAAATTTCAATTTAAGACGCGTCAAACAGTGCCATATTGGACTTTGAAAGTTTGCTATATTATATGTATGGTTTGGGTGGACCCG
Organism: Ocypus olens; assembly: GCA_910593695.2. Classification (NCBI taxonomy): domain Eukaryota; kingdom Metazoa; phylum Arthropoda; class Insecta; order Coleoptera; family Staphylinidae; genus Ocypus; species Ocypus olens. The sequence goes on from OU343052.1 coordinate 43,437,653, forward strand.
AGAAAAAAAATTCATAAAAAAGTTATAAACAATTTTACCCAAAATTTAATACTTTAAATCGTTTAAGTAGGCTCTTATCTACACGTTGTTTATAAAAATTTCAATTTAAAACGCGTCAAACAGTGCCATTTTGGACTTTGAAAGTTTGCTATATTATCTGTATGGTTTCGGTGGACCCGAGAAAAAAAAATCATAAAAAAGTTATAAACAATTTTACCCAAAATTTAATGCTTTAAATCGCCTAAGTAGACTCTTAGCTACACATTGTTGTTAAAAAATTAAATTTAAAACGCGTCAAACAGTGCCATTTTGGACTTTGAAAGTTTGCTAAATTATATGTACAGTTCAGGTGGACCCGAGAAAAAAAATCATAAAAAAGTTATAAACAATTTTACCCAAAATTTAATGCTTTAAATCGTTTAAGTAGGCTCTTATCTACACGTTGTTGTTAAAAATTTCAATTTAAAACGCGTCAAACAGTGCCATATTGGACTTTGAAAGTTTGCTATATTATATGTATGGTTTGGGCGGACCCGAGAAAAAAAATTCATAAAAAAGTTATAAACAATTTTACCCAAAATTTTATGCTTTAAATCGTTTAAGTAGGCTCTTATCTACACATTGTTGTTAAAAAATTAAATTTAAAACGCGTCAAACAGTGCCATATTGGACTTTGAATTCTTGTCATTTTAAAAAGAGAGTTCTCGTGGAGTCGAGAAAAAATAATTGAAATTGTGGATTGACTGTACATCCATAGGCTAATGTTAATTACATTCTCAGCGTTTGATTTATTATAAATCATTAAAATTGAAGTAATTTTTATTTGGTGGTGGAGGCGCCGGGAAATCCGTGGCTGAAAAATCCGTGGCTATCTTCACATCGGTGGTTGTATCTTATTATAACTGATTTTCACATTCCAAATATTATGTTTTTCATTACCTCTAGGTAATCTGATAGTATTATCCATTTAGATATACTATACTTGTGTTTGTGGGCGGATGAAATTTAATGCCCACAGCGGCCGAAGGAGGAAATTATTAGGAAATAGAGATGCGCAGTACGCGGTCATGTTTATATGAAAGTTTTGTTTGTGCGTCCCGTGATGGAAACTGCAGGGGTGGAAATTGATGCATTGTACTGGAGATTGCAGTTTTTTTTAGAACCATATTACAATCGTTCGGTTTAATTTTGTTTTCAATATTTCTGTGAATTAACCGCACGCCGCGAATGATAAAAATAATGCTGGAGTACTGGAGTACATTTTTGTTGAGATACAGATTGTAGTAGTGGAAGTAATTAATTGGCAGTAAAACATAAATTTGTTTATTAGTATTTGTGTACCTGAGCTTTTTCTGTAGAGGAAGGTCCCGGCCACTCTGAAGTGTCAATAAATTTATCCCAATAGCAAATGTTACCGATCCCCAATCCAAATACAGACTCGGACCAACGTTGCTGATCGCAGGTCTGGTACTGTTGACGAATTCGTTAACTACTGGCGTTTATACAAATCGTTTCTTCTCTAACATAGCATATCCTTTATTTGATTAATTATGCAACCTTGATAACCTTCTTTCTCTAAAACTACAGTTCTTGTAACAAAAAAATATCAATGATAAAGAACCAAGAGTGGGTTTGCCATTATTAAAATGAAGCCGTTTTAATTATTGCAAACTTATTTTTCTATTGGGATACAAACCACAAAATCATAAATTCTAAGTTATATTATACCGGGTCTTCATTTCAAAATGAGCCACCCTGAATAACTTTAGATCTGAAGTAGTTACGGTTTTAAGAAAAAAATACGTCAATTTTGTTTTCGAGGAGGAAAAAAACACTGTTTTTAGAATTTTATCTTTTACCCCCTCATCCCCAGCCACCCCATCTTTATAATTTCAAATGGCACCCCCTATTGTGCGATACCTCATTTTAAAGGGCATCAAAAATACTATGCAGGAAAGCAAAAATAATTGAAATTAGTTCATTTGTTTTAGAGAGAGAGGGTATTCATTTCAAAATAAGACACCCTGAATAACTCTGGTTCTGAAGTAGTCACGGTTACAGGAAAAAATACTTCAATTTTGTTTTTAGGGGGAACTTGAAAAACACTGTTTTTAGAATTTTATCTTTCACCCCCTCACCCCCAGCCACCCCATCTTTACAATTTCAAATGGTACCCCCTATTGTGCGATACCTCATTTTAAAGGGCATACAAAATACTATTATTTAGAGTGGCTCCTTTTGTAATAAAGACCCTGTATAATACAGCTAAGGTTGCAATAATCAGAACAAGGTTATCTTGCAGTTCGATTAATTCCATTTGTAAAGAAAGTGGAGCAAGTTCGACATCAACATCAAATGCAGAAGAGACACTTTATAAGTTTGCTTCGTGGTTTCTAAAATCACGGAATCTAGTGTTAAAATCACGACTTAAAAATTCCCACTCATCCGCAGATGATTCCAAATGAAAATCATTGTTGTGGTTCATAAGTGTGGGAAAATGGTAAGTGTTACCTTCTTTTAATTGGCTTTACCAGAATCAAAGATTATTCTAAAATGATCTAATGTGTCTATAAAGCTCCTGAATCAACTGTTCCCGAGTTTATAACTTATTGTTTGTATTGAGTTCACTAAGATGAGTTGTAACGTCGACAAGAAATGCAAGATAACAATGAAAGAGTTTGCTTTCTAGCTCCCGAATAGGTTTCCCTTTCATACCCGTCAATACCTCATTCCTCATTTTTCAAATCATAAATCACATAAAATGTGAGATCTTCATGATCGGAATGGACGTCATCCAGACATTCCTGAAATTGACGGTGGTTTAGCGTCCTCGACTTTATGAAATTTATGCAAGATCCTCATCACATGTAGAAAGATTGATTTTGCACAGAAATTTTGTTGGTATATAATCCAGTAAAATATAGACAAACCTTTGGTATCACGGTTGTAGAGGGGTAAGCGCCATATAAAGCACAACACGAGGCACCAGCCGCACCATACGTTTGGAAATATCTCACCCTAGTATGAGATCATGTGTCACCAGAAAAGACAAGTACAAACAAACCTCGACAGTAAGGTTAATAGGCCAGATTCAACGATTTTTGGAAAATTCGTTGCGGGCCTTACAAAATCAGGATGCGGGCCGGTTTTAGTCTTCGGGCCATAGGTTGAACATGCCTGCTCTACATACTTTGTTGATGCAAGGACCTGCGGTCTTTCTTTTTCAGGTTTCCATTCTTACGACTACAGCACCATCTATCACAAATTTAAAACAATTTCTCGGTTAAAACCTACATAATTTTTGGCGTAGAACCCGAATCTTCAATAAAAAAATGAGATTTTCAATTCAAGATTTTGTTGCCACCTTCCTCAACCCCTGGGATGTGGGAGCGGAAAAAAATCGTAGGATGGGATGGCCCCTTAAAACCATTAAAATTTGTTCGATGCATATTTATCGAGATATTCTGGTGGATAAATTAAAATGGGTCACCGGTATTAGTATGAGATATAACACGTAAAGAATTTATTTTGGTTTTGTGTATTTTTTCATAACGCTAATGCAAGGCATATTTTCAGTAGGATCCAAAATCCTAATTATTTTTTTTATCAAGTATTTTGGAATGAAGTTAGAATTTATTGAACACTGGTTGATTTCACTGGTAAATAAAGTTCGTGTTTCTCGAACGTTTGTGTTTTGTTGCTAATTCTGAAACAATCGTCAAAAATCATTTATCAAGCACCAGTTTTCCACAATTGCGTTTTCCATTATGGCGCACCTTGCACCTCGCATGATGGTAAGCCTAGGCAGGGAGGTAAGAATAGAAATGAGTTAGTGTACTTCCGGACGCCATTGCTGCTAATCGTGCTATTTTATCTAAACGCTTGCTATTGTCCACTTGGTTGCCTTTCAGCTCAGATTTCGTGTCTTCAGGTGATCTTGTTTCTGAAAATGCCTCGCAGTGTTCGAATCATCCTCACCATTTCCATTATGTTTGTAGAGACCTCCTCACTTTTAAATCGCAAAAAAAGCAAATTACACCATTGATTTGCAAAAGTGACGAATTAAGTTTTGGGCTCCACGTATATGTTTTGGGTCCTGTGTTGCTTTGCTTGAAAGTTGATTAAAAAAAGAAGCCACGACACATGGCCTTCGCTGTTCCCATGATATGAAGAGAGACAAACGATTACTCCGACAGCTATTTCAGCATTATCGATATATCAAGTTGGAAAAAAAAATATCGCCGTATTGCTTACGTTATTCCCATAATATGTTAAGAGCCTAAGGATCATTTGCCTGATTGCTTTTTCTGCATTTCAAAAATCCCTGGAGTTTCAAGTAAGTTGAAAAACTTTGTACAGCATTCCAACACACCCTTAGCCACAAAGCTAAGAGCCACTAATTCCAGTAGCGCCAGAAACATGAAATCTGGACACGGTGGAGGAGGATATGCTCGATAATGACAACAACCCAAACTTCGCAGAAAGCTCCTCAGAACCACACATATTGAGCCAGGCATACCTTAATGGTATAGTTCTTGACCTGAACCTGCCAAAATCCCAATCAAAGCTTCTATCATCAAGGTTTAAAGGTTGGAACTTGTAAGTAGAAAAAAAAAATAGAATCTATTGATACCGACAGCGACAAAAATAATTTGAAGAATTTCTCTGTACATTGTATTGGGATAAGCATAATCCACTTGAGTGGAGGTTACTAATTAATTCTTCTAAATCCAGCGTAAAAGCAGAATTTTTGCAAAATGGTTGCAAAAACTCCACGATTACCATTGCTTATGGGGCGTCGCATGAAAGTGACAACATGAAAACATTAATTAATTTTAATTAATTTGTATTACATTTTGTAATGTATTTTGTGATGTATTTTGTATATTGGTCCTATAAGTGGACTCGCAGTCTGTTAGGTTTAAATGAAATAAATAAATAAATTAATTAATTAAAGTGCATGTCTAGCACTTTTGCGAAAGTTTAACAGAAATTGCCCTTGTACTCGGTTTTCAACTGGATATACCAAATTCTGCTATTTCTTGTGCGAATGGGACATCAGAGATATATACCACCATTATGTAAAAAAAAAAACAAGAGCCATCAAGAGGCAGCTGTCGTCCGTCTGGTGGATCTACAGAAAATCCAGAGGTCCCCTCTACACATTAAACGGTGATTGACAAAAAAAAAATAATTAAAGGAATGGATGGAAACTTCTATGATTTTAGTTTTAGTTTTCTAAAAGGCAAATATCAGGAAAGACATATTCATTGACCCTTGGAAGTCATTCAACTAAATAGTCCAGAACTTTCTTGGAAATAACAAGATTTATTAATTATTTCAAAACTACACAGCTCTTGTTGCAATATGTCACTAAAGATATATTTTCTTCATTAAATATTGTTCCCCCATCAGAACACCTACAGGCCGGTTTCGACCTTTCAAGTCTCATCAGTGTAGTTAGGTGCTGATGGAGAAACGGAGATTACTATTGGAATATAAGTATTAATCATCGTTTCCCCATCAGGAACTAACTACACTGATGAGACCTGAAAGGTCGAAACTGGTCTGTAGGTGTTCGGATGGGGAACAATATTTAATGTTTACATTATTATTGTTATATTTGCCGCCGCTGGCAATATCCATATCTTGTCGGTGGTTAAGCCACCCGGATTTGGTTCAGTACAGCATTTAGGCAATAGATTCCGCCACTTTGGCATTTCTACCTATATATTTGCTTCATTCATATTTAGATTTTATCCCCAAAAACCTAGATTACATCAGCGACGAGTAATATGAGCAATTCCACCAGAACATATCCTTCATGCAATCGCATTATCGAGTTAAGTGCAGTCCAAACATACTGGCCGATTATTAGAGGACATAAGAAAGAGATATTTCGGCTACAAATAACAGAAGAAAATCAAGTAAAAATACCTTTTGAACTGCCATTAATATTAGAATTCAAGCTATTTTAAAATGTAAGCAAATGCTAACAAATAGATATAAGTTTTCAAAATATAAAACGCGTGTTACTCAAAACAATTTATTGCCCGCTGCCCCATAAAACATTAAAATAGCTGTTCATAAAAAAGAGGCAATTGATGCCATAGATAAACTTAAATCTTAAATAGATAGGTGACTCTATGCACACCACATTTATCGCATTTTTCGCTTAGCCCCAGGGCCAGCGGTAAGTTATGTCGCAATCGGTGGGTTACGGGATAAAGGGGGTGCGGGGTGCGCGGAATGTGAATTGCACTTGCAATTTTCTCACTGGTACCCGTAGGGTAAAGTGGTGCATATAACTATTTTTTTTTTAGTTTTTGAACCTTGTCACCATTTGTCACAAAATCATCTCTGCAACCGACTCTACCTATCCGTATTGCCACCTCTGCTCCCCGGCCGTACCAAAAGAAACCCCACGCACCATCACTATTTATTTATTTATTTATTAGCTTTACATATTCTGTTAATATAATATGTGCAAAATAATATATAAATAAAGTTAATCACCCAACAAATTTAGGACACAGGATTTGCAAGCGGAGTTCACAATGTGTTCTTCCACTCAAACCCATTATTCTCTACCACATGATGGTATGCCCGATCGGCTTCAAATTATTACCATTATGGTATTATTTTGGCCGTTTCTGGCTTATTTATAGCCATTTAATATGGAACTATTTTGTTGCAACATTTTGTGTCAGCGTGACATTATTATTATTATTCAGACAGACCAGATTTTCCAACTAAATTAGCAGGTTGTACCCTCTAGCGTCAATTTATGTAACAATTTTCCGCCTGTTTTTAAACTGTGTGATACTAGCGCCATCCGGTGGTCCTGGGGCGAAAGCTTTAATGCGAACAATTTAATTCGTACGGAGTGCGCAGAGCACGATTGATGCTATTGATTTTTCAAACGTTAAAATAATACATGCATCAGTGAATTTGCTATTTACTAATATATAATAAGGCACGAGCAAGTCATCCAACCAGAAATCCAATCCAACATCGTAGGATTCAAAATAGTTTATCAGATTTTCATTTAAATTAATAATAAACAGCATTCCTATGGAACAAGTTTCCATGGAAACGATAAAAATGTCGTACAATGCTATTGTCACTTTTGACCGTTCCCATTTTGACAAGTATATTCTTCACGGTACATACGGCAGAATTCAAAAAGCATGTTCAAAATTCTGTGTATCCTTTCGACGTTGAAACGCCCACCTACAACATCGAACCCTGGGCTAAGCAGCTTCACCTTCAGCAATGCGCCTTCGTCGAAGTCGGTGACAGGCATTACGCAGTAAGTCAAAAGTCAACTACTTCCAAAATGTATTGCGTGCGTATTGTGAGGCGTGCAAATTCATTTCGATTTTCTGAAGAAATATAATATTAGTTTGTCAAATTGTTATGGTAATAGTACTGCAGTTACTTAGCCATAGCATAGAGTTGAAGGACGGAGAAATATTTAATTTGTTTTTAAAGTACTATACATGCCAATATTCTTTACAATTAAGGTATAAATAAATAACTTTATATTGCCTTGAAAATTACCTAATCAGCAAAGTAAGTGTTAATAATTAATCTATAAATCATCGTTTTATATAATTATTATTTTTTTAAATTACTCTAAAACGGTATAAAGAATTAGTAACTATAACTCATCAACGTTCCCATGTTCTATGGTTTGTGCTTTCCATAACGTTTTTACAGGAAATATAACCGGTTACAAAGTAACAACTCTGACGTAACAACCTCAGTTAATACTTCGTATAAATACACAAACTTTCACAGTGAAAGGAGCTCGTGATTAGAAGCTAGTTATGCAAAGTCTAAAACATATTATTGCTATTAAGTATATAATCACTTTTCTAGAATAACTGAAGTAGACCAATATTTAACCGTTTGAGTCCCAGGAGACATGGTCGCAATAACACTCGTCTTCATCGATTGTGAAGAGACCCGACAAAAAATCTCAACAGGTCGATTGCGTTTCTTGAGACTCAAACGGTTAAGAATTTACGTCAATTTTGTAAGTAATTGGGTTAAGTTGAGTAGTATTGATTCAACAACGCTGTTTATTTGAGATGAATATAAGGTTTTATAGGTTTAAAAATTAAAATTCACTTGGTTTGTTTCACGATTGAAACAGACCAAGTGAATTTTAATTTTTAAACCTATAATAACATAATGTTTCACCAAGTGATCAATGAGAAACAAGTATATGGAATATAAGTTTAACATAAACATTTCTTCAGATTTTTGTTGAGACCAGACCGCGTCGTTACGACACTGAAAAGGAAATTCGCGAATACTTTCTTGGCATATGTGACGACGACACTGTATCCAAATGGTCACTATGCTCTCCAAATCTCTTTCAAAAACGTCCAGAGGATTGCACCTTCCATAACAACAATATGTACGGAGCCAGAGTTCATAGACGATTCTGCGATGTGTCTTTGATATCGCAAGAGGGAGTGCAGTGCAATTGTAATTCTGATCTTTCAGATTCAAAACTGTTTAAAGTCACAGGTGAGTCAAAATTTAAATATAAAATGCAGGTACAGTAAGCTGATGATCAAATTTAACAGGTTTTCCTACGTGTTTCAAGGCGCCGCTTCCTGATAGCCTATGTGGGGATAATAATGTGTGTGGGTTGGCATCGTGTAAACCGGAGGTTATTAACAAGAAGATTTACTCGGCGCAGTGTGATAGGAAATGTCTCCATCAACAACCAGTAAGTCCGTATTGTGTATACTTACTATACCAGTAAGTCCGTATGATACATTTTTTGTGAGTTGTTGATAGTACAGGGTGTCTCCTGATAAACCTAGCAATGAAGGAAAGCAATTGAATGCAATGTAATATTTTATTTCTTTATGTATTTATGAAATTAATTCAATTAACCCCTTTAAAACATTTTTTTGTTGAGTCTGCAAAATATCCTTTAGATATCTCCCCTCTACGTCGCTCATGCTTTCAAACTTTCCTCTCGTAATGTAAAAACCTTCATAACGTTACTTGTATCGTAAATTATTATTACTTTATTATTTTACATAATAACCATTTTATAGTTAGCTGTAAAAATGGTTGGTCTCTCTGCTCGCAATATGTATTTTTCAACAAAAAGTTTGCTGTGTTTAATTATGATTATTTAATGTTTATTAGTACTAATGCAAATAATTTTTTTTTAATTCAGTTCTGCGAACAGCCAGATTTTTCCACCTCTCGGCCACGTTCTTTAAAATCATTCTGGACCGATTGGAGTAATCCCTATTGTACTGACAGCAGTTGTGTGTCGCAGTTCGATGAAGCCACTTGCATCAATAAAGAAACGTCGGTAAATTACAAAATAGCAAATTACATCTAAGAGTTACATATTGTCTATTTTTAGAGGTCGCGGTGATATCGATTGCTTGGGTCCTGGAACTAGTTGGTAAATACAATTTTTAATTAATAATTGTTTGCTTCGACCTTATTACGCCCTAATTGTATCAACCAACTTTTCTTATTTCAAGAGGCATGCAAGAAATATTTTAGTTTTGTTCAATTTTAATACACATTGAAATCGCAGATATAGAATAATATATTTTTTAAGAAAAAATTGTTTTCAGTACTGCCATATATTATAATCAAAACTGGCTAAAACAATTATTTTGATTTTAAAAACAATTTTATATGCTTAGATATGCATACAGTAGAAAACTGTTATTTTTTGTATACAAGTAGGCAAGGTTAGGTATTGCCTCACCGAGCGAAAAGATTGTCCTACTTGGCTACCAGGGCCAGACTAATTTACTTTTATCAATATAAATCTATTTAGTAATTACTATAATAAAACCATGCAGCGAGCATGCAACAAAAATCGACGACGAGTTAGCGTTGGAAATCTCGAGTCATGTCTACACTAACAAGGGAACCAATCCAAGTGCTCCCCTCTGATTTAAATGAAATTTTGTGGATTTGTAGAGGAGGTCTAAATATTGGATACGTATTTTTCTGTTTCGGCTAAGAAACATGTTTAGGGGCTAAACCTGCCCCTTGAAAATAAGCCATATTTTTGTTTTTTGGCTCTAACTTCTGAACAAATATTGACATCATAATTTCGTAAAAAACATTTCCACTGCAGTGGATAGGATTTGAAATTTTCTACAAAAATAGCCAAAAAACAAAAACATTTTTGAGGGGCGAGTTCAGCTAAACATGTTTTTTAGCCGAAACCAAAAAATACGCAAAATATATTTTGGCCCATTCTACAAATCCACAAAATTTTATTAAAAACGGAGGGATACACTTGGGTAAGTTTCCTTGTAAGATCACATGCGTGAAAAGCTGATTGCAGTTAAACGGTGACATGCCAGATACTATAATTAGGGGTTATTGACATCTGACATGTCAACATGATAACCAGTACTTTACGTGTGCGCGTGTGACAGACATGACTTTAGATTTCCACCGGCAACTTCGTCGTCAATTTTTCTGGTAAGCTCGATATTTGGAGATAACGGGTGTCCGAAAAGGTTTTTACTATTTAAAAAAATTATAACTCATTCAGTTTTAAATTGCATTAGCATTTTTTATTTTTAACAGACACAGATTTCTTGTGGAATTGCTCGAATTTCATCGCGAATTCTTTGCTTCAACTGATTTAGATTTGCAGGAATGTCAGTGTAAACCTTTGATTAAAGGAACCCCCACAAAAAAAAATCCATGATAGTTAAATTGGGACTTCTGGGAGGATAATTGATATCGCCATTTTTTGATATGACCTTTCCTGGAAACATCTTTCATACGACCTGCATGGTAAGATTCGCAGTGTGAGCAGTCGCCCTATCCTGCTGAAACCAAGTGACTTGGTCGAAGCCATCAAAATTGTTTTCTTATTGAACGACGAAGTGTTCGCCTTACTGCTGCACGAACACGCTCGTTGTTTTCCCTACTCCTACCGGCTCTGGGCCGGCCTATATGATTGTTAATCACTGTTGTGCCTTCTGCTTTGAATTTTGTAACCCAATATCGGATTAAAGGACGCGTAGGAGCTTGATTTATGTCGTGTAAATTAAAATGTGCACGATAAAGGCGACGAACTTGAACGTAAGTATTATTGTTTTGATAAAATGCTTTTACACAAAAAGCGAGCCTAACAGTTCTCGTGAAATATGACCTTGAATTAGTAAAAACCTTTTCGGACACCCTTTATATCGTCTTTAAAACTTCTGCATAATGGATGGAGAAATTACAAAAGTCGATGGCATTTCATTTGAAATAAAGTGTTTTATAAATATTACATTTCAGTTGTACTCCAGATATCCAAAACTGCAGGTGCCATGTTTACGAAGAGGGTGGTACAGCTAAAGTTTTTAGGACGTTCTCAATGCCTCAACCTGAATTAGGTATTTTTAGTTTAATTCATATTTGTTATATTTTGCATTTATTTTAATTTTATTATTCTAAATTTAGTAACATTTTTTTTTTTTGGCGTCGACTGCGAGGTCATTTAGTAACTTAATATGTACTAATTAACTGTGCTTCTCGACTCCATATTTAATTATCTCTTTTCTCTTAATCTTTTCTAAAATATAAATATGTATTTTATTGGCAATGCTGCAGTACAATTCAAACTAACTGTGACAAGATATCTTAAAGAATATTGAACAGCCAGATCATCTTATTAGTCAAATACTTCATGAGATGACATTTCAGGGAATTTTTTTATCGTTCCGCCTTAGATCGACATTACTGGTAGGGGTTCTAATAATTCGAAGTTTCCAAACGACGAAGCTTCGAAGAATCTGAAGAGAACGAATATCGAAGTTTTTGATTTTTTTTTGAGGATTACAAGAATCGAAGTTGCGAAGTTTCGAAATTTAAGAATTTTTCGAAGATTCGAAGAATCGAAGTTGCGAAGTTTTCGAATTTTTCGAAGAATAGAAGTTGTGTGAAGTTTCGAAGCTTTCAAAGATTTCAATACCAAAACCCTAGTTGAGGATTAAAACTTTTATGTAATTTCAAAACGTTTACCTCGAAAACCCAAGACGAAACTTAAGGTGCGCATACCGAGTTGTAATAATGAATTAATATCAAACTAATGTATTTGCAAGGTAAAAAACAATAACATATCTTGCAAAATTGATCGTTTTCATTAGTTTTGAAATAATTTGATATAAAGTAACATTTTCATTCGCAAAGTAACTTTTAAAAAGTCCATTCTGGAAATCTAAGCCTCCGTAGTCCCTGACTAGCGAAGGGCTATTTATGGCAGGCAGAAGATGAGCACAATAAAGAACGTAATCACAAAAATAAAATTGAATATAGAAGAAATTAAGAGGAAACAGCAAAAACCGAAGCCATACAAGCAGCCATCAGTGTTGGAGGAAAAGCCTGATGATTTTCAATTAGTAGTCTATTCATTTCCATGGACACCTACCTTGGTGATGACGGCGAAGGTGATACATTAACAGGGGATGATTCATTTCATAGAGCTTTGCTTCGATGAGAGATTTTTGTTGAATGCAAAGGAATATTTTATTCATCGAATCCCGTAGCGCTATACCCTCAAAAATATATTTTGGCAGGTCTCCAAAAAACTCCTACACAGTTTCTTTCAGCTCCTCATCAGAGGAAAAACGTCTTCGCAAATGTTTTCTGAAGTTTGGAAATAAGCTCGATTTCCGTGCTAAAATAGTGGATTAATTCTTTCCACTTTTCGAGCTTCATGAAGCAGCATAATCTTTTGTTCATGGTTATTCGGCCTTTTTAACGGTATAACTGCTTTTAAATGTTTAATTTAAATCTGCTGTAAATACAGTTCCTTTCTTCATATATTCTATCAAAATGATTCTTTCCGCGTCCCAAAATATTGTAGCCATCAGGGAGGTTTTGCATCCTAGCCTTCTTTGGTGATGAAAATCTCTTCCACTGTATATTCTTGCCGGGTTGGTGAATTCCAATAATATACCCACGTCTCATCACCAGTTACAATTTAAAAAAAAATCCTTGTCATCTGCTAAATCACAAAGGAAATTGGCTTGCGGTGAAATTGACCAAATTTTGGATATGTTGTTCCTTTCGGTGTTCAGATCAAAAGTCTCGATGGGCACAAAGCTCGAAAATCTTCCCTGCGAGCAGCACCCAGCTCCGAAGGTTAAAATTCGTACACCGGAAGTGAGTGTTTACCTAAACCGTTTTTTGTTTCTTCACGATAATTTCTTAAATATGAAAACTATTACAAAAATATTTGAACAAATCTCAAAGGAAACAAAGAAATTACCATCTTTTGTTAGAAGCACCATCTTGCCAGGTATTTGGAAAATTACCGTGCCCCCGCCCCCCCGGCCATGTGGCGGCCGGATGAAAAACGGATTTCAGGTTAACTTTGTCAAAAATCGTATTGAAAATTAAATTAATTTAATTAATTATTATTGAAGAAATGAGACAAATTCCACCAGAAATATTTCAAAATATAAGGGATGGGTTTTATCACCGATTGGCTTTTTGCCAAGAGAGGAACAGTGCGCATTTTAAACATTTGATACATTAAATAAGTTTAAAAAAAAAAAAATTTTTTTTCAATTTCTGAAATAAAAAAAAAACAAAATATTTTTACGCAATCGTAAAGAGAATAAAAAGTACTACAAAGGACCGAAAATGCAAGGGGAGAGGTAAAATCAGCGAAAATTGGGGATTACCGGTCTCTAACCTTCGGAGTTGGGAAGATGCTCGCAGGGAAGATTTTCGAGTTTTGTGCCCGTAGAGACTTTTGATCTGGACTCTGAAAGGAACAACATGTCCAAAATTTGGTCAATTTCACCGAAAGCCAATTTCTATTTGTTTTGTGAGGGGTCCTTTCTAGGCTAAAACAAGTTTTCCTCTGGAATAAGCAATTTTGGAATCCAATGTGACAAGACTTTATGTCCAAATCTTTAAACAAAATGTTTAAGGTTTTTACCTCTCACATTCTTTCTTTATTGGTAATTGTTGAAACCTCCACCCTTCAATCTATCGAAACTAAATCTTTTTGATATTTTCCTTGGTTCGTGTTTCAAACCGCCATCTGTATATTGGATTTATACTATGCCCTATCGGAATTGCTTATACCAAAATTTTATTGTAAAATAAGTTGGCTTATCTTCACTTATGATCCATTCTGTTATTAAGAATTTTACAATGCTTATATGTCTTTATAGGCAATTGTTGAATCCTTCACCCTTCAATCATATCAAAATTTTACTGTAAAATAAGAATTGTACAACGCTTATATGTCCAAGCTTCACCAATTTTCTTGCATTTGCCATGATTTGCACGAAACCTGGTAAGTAAATTGACACAGTAAGTTGACGATGGCTATTGCTGTTTTCGTAGCTGGACAGATTACGTAAAACTCTTCCCTCTTGGATTTCAGGAAGGCAGCCTTTTTTAAATATCTCAAGCTATAAAAGTTGCTAGTAACAATAAGGTATATGTGTTAATTTCTTCTCGGGATGTAATGCAATTTTAGAACCAAACTGTTTAACTTTGAAGTACATTTGTTAGCTTCAACATTTTAAGACGTTGAGATTCTCTGACTACTTTCCTGAAACTGCTTCTTAATCATTCACTGAGCTAACCGATCAGAGGTATGTTTTAGAATATTACTTTAAAACATCTCAATTACTTCTTATAATTTAGAGGTTAGCCAAAATTATTTTTAAAGCTTATAATGCACTAATTTTCAGTTAATTTAGTCATAGATGTTTTTGTGCCATCTGATTTAGTCATAGCAGAGGTGGCAATACAGATTGGTATGGTCGGTTGCAGCAACATCTGGCGGCGTGACCATACCTATCTATATTACCACCTCTCCTACCTCGGCAATACCATGAATCACCCCGCGAGCCGTCACTGAAATATGCCCATGTTGTTTGAGTTCCTCCTATTTAGACGAACATAGCTATATATATACACGGCGTCGCAAAATATGCAGCCCCAAGCCATGAATAAATTCTTTAAGGCGCGAATTATGTGGATACTTGATGCATTCAAATATCCAAAAACACATTACTTACAAACGTTACAATAATTATTTTGAAAAAGATCTATAATCAATTTTGATATAATTTACAAAATGTCAAATTAATTTATCAGTTCAGAGAACCAAACCACCAATTCTTTTTGTGTTTACAGTTGAGTACATGAGCGAAGAAGACTTCATAAATAGTATTCCATTGCGGTATCTCAATAATGAAGAGTTTCACAAGTATTCCGAACAACAGAATGCCATTTCAAGACCTATAAAATCGATATCTGCAGCAAATCAAAATTCTGCGAGAAAAACTATCAAACTTAAATTTCCGGATGTAGTTTTTGATAATGAAAACAAGAATCAATTCATCGTTTCTTCCGAACTGAACGATAAAGCGATAAATCCTGTATCGGAATTATTCGAATTAAGCTCGCTACATCATGCAGATTCCCAGAACGAGAAATTGTTTTCTGGGAATTCAAAAGAAGGTACGTTAATTTACTTGTAAACTGTGATATCAAGTTTGCAGCAGATATTTTTCTATGCGGATATGAAGGGCGAACTCAATATTGGGTGAAATGTTTTTTGTATCACATTTCAGTTACTGAATAACGGTGGACACTTTTATTTATTTGAGACATTTTTAACTATAAGTGGGGCTGACAGTAGCTCTACTATATTTATTGCACTTAAATGCGTTTTTCTGGAAAGAAGCATTTGTTGAGTTCGCCCTTCGTATTCGCAACGTCTCATATTTTCTTCCCTATTAAAACTATTATTTTTTGCTTGAAGCAAATTTGCTAATAATAATAAGCCATTAATAATTTATATATCTTTAAGATACATAAGTTATTAACCAAGATACAGAGAATTGAGTTTATATGTTTGCTATAATTTAGATAATTCGGTGACGAGACCATTAAGATCAGTTTCCCTCGGATCAGCATTTAAGAAAACTGTCTATGACATCTACGACAGGAGACCTATAAAATTTGGAAATATACACAGACTTCAAAGACATCCCTTAAAGAATTTGAAAAGTGTTATTCTTCGTCGCTTCAAAAATTCCAATGATCGTCAAAACACAAAACGTGTCGCTAGAGAAAAAATGAGACCTAGGAGAACAGGAGTAATAGGATATGAACCCTTCATAAAACATGAATCTGGCAGAGGCGCTATAGTTTCATCAATGAATGTAATAAATAATCAAGTAAATTCAAATCAAGTTAGGTCTCCAAGAGCGAGCCAACTATATCCCACTGGCTTACGTAATTATCAAGACACCTCCATTGAAGTTGCGCCTGTGAGATCAAATAAACCTAAAGCAAATAATTATAAGTATTCATTTATTAAAGAAACCAACCGCAATCCCACATTTTCAAAAGTAGCTAGATTAAAAAGAAATAGTCCAGAAATTCTAATACAAGTGGACAATGCTGGACCACTAAAAGAAAAAACTAAGAACATTAAATCCTTAAAACTAAAACGAGCTTCAGAACAGAGTAAAGAGACTGAAAATAAAGATGAAGATACCACGGCTGAAACTGAAAATCCAAACGAGATTAAAGTAACTTTGGTTATCAGAAGAGAAAGAGCTTCCCGAGTAAATATATTAGGAAGAAATGATTTTTACAATGAGTTAAATGTAGAAAGAAATTCAAGAGTCGATAGCAAAGGTTCTAAAATAGATGGCGAATTAGGTCATCCCCAAAATTCCCTAGAAAACTCATATACAGAGAAGAGGGCTTCAGGGGCAATAAAAGCAGCACATGAACGACCAGTAATTGATAATAACATATTTTTCCTAAATACTGAAATTGGGCCAGTCTCATTGGAAGATATTCTAAAAAATGCGAATGAGTTGGTTTCGTATGCAGAAGAAGAGTCCAGTCAAGCAATAACCGAAAGATATGCAACTTCTGCAAATGAAGCAAGTTTATCTGCATCGATAAAATCACGAAGGTCAGCAACTAGTAAGTTTACTAAAGAAAATAAACTTATACAACACGATTATGCATCAACAGTGAAAGAAAGTCCTACATTAAAATCCGAAGATGCAGCAAAAGCAAAAAAAAATCTTAGTTCCAAACGAGAAGAGATATCACCAACGTTTAAAGTTATTAAGAGCGATAAGCGCAGATTGGATACTGCAGGCAATATCAAAATCAAGCATTCTGAAAAACAAACAAAAACTGAGCCAGCATTTGATAAAATGAAAATTAATCATTTAACAATGACGCCAGAAATTAAATTTGTTAAAAGAAAACCTAAAAGTATATCTTTTGAAGAAAAAATGGACAATAAAAAAGACACAGTGTTTGAATATCTCTTAAATCCTGATGGGGGCGAATCTTATTTAATTTCAAATGTTGGGAACGATCCGAGTGATAATTTAAGAACGAACAATGGCAAATCAGCTGAAGGTCAGAAAAAGCGGGCTGTTAAAATCGTCGACTTAAGACCATCTACTACAGAACAAGTCACCACCGAAACATCGGACAGAGTAATTAATATCTCCGATTTCCGGTCCTCTGAAGAAGAAACGTTTTCAACAGAGACAGCAGAAATGCAGCGAAAAAACCCCTTAAAAAATCTCTTTGAGTTTCTCGGCAAAGAATTCAACAAACGTGATTGGAATAATGAAACGAATATTATAAATATACACGTACAAACAGAAAAACCCGATAGGGCTAAATTTGAAGTGAATGAAGGTTCCGAAGAACCTTTGGAAATAAAGATAGATGTTAAAAGAAACGCTGAAATTTTAAAATTCAAACAGTTTTATAAAAGAGGAGATGAGTCGAAGGTAAAAGATTTTCAAGAACAATCCTTACGAAGAAATGCAAAATTATTAAATGACGGAAAAAAACTAAATCGAAATGCAGAAAAATTCAAATTGAAAGGTGTCAGTGATCAAGGACATGGACCAAAAAGAAAAGTTGATATCCAAAACACCAAACGTTTTCATAACCAAATGAATTCTTCAGAACTACAGAACTCAAAGTCTGATCGAGAAATAAATGAAAAAGGTTTACAGAAAAAAGAAATAAATAGAAAATTGGAACATAAATACGGAAGAAATCGCCGTGAATTTAAGAAAGACATCTTGAAATCAAAATTAATAAACCACGATTTCAAGCAAAATAATTTAAATTCTCAATTTATACCTGAACGAGTTTTTAATGAAACACTTTCAACCAAAAAGAGAAATAGGAAAATTGAAGATATAACAAACATTTTAAAATCGAAAAATAAAATGAATTCAAATTCCCGTCAGCTTTATGCGCGTGAAGATATGACCCAGTATTCTACTATCAATCCAAAAATGATAAATATTTTACAATCAAATAAACGTGCACCTAGAAAATTATTTAATATAATGAAGTTTCCGAAATCTATTGACAAAAAAACTAGGACAATTAATGAGACAAAATTCCATGAAAGTGTTGATTCCCTTAGAGAAGAAATTAAAGAACTCCAAGAACAGCAAGAAACAACAACTGATGCAATGTGTTCGACAACTGGCAAAAAGAGGAAAAAAATTGATATTCCGGAAAAGGTCACGAAGTCGAACAAGTATGGAAAAAAATTTCTAAAAAAAAATGATGCTCTCAAATATCAACTAGATAAACTCCAGAAAATGCGAGAAGGCAAAACTAGAGATATAAAAGATTTTCCAAACAGGGAATCTAATGACGCTGAAATAAATATCAATCGCCTCAAAAAAGAAATCAACAAGTTTCAAGAATTACATGACAGTAAAAATGCTGATTTTCAAAATAATATTAAAAATCTCAAATATGAGCTGAAGAAACTTGAAGACTACAAAGAAAGTAAAAATCCAATTTATAAACGCGAATCAATATTAAGGAGGGGGAAAAATCTATGTAAAAATTTGCCAAAAAAGCGAATCCATAAAAAATACAAACTTCTTTTATTGAAGAAAAAAAGGAAGAAAAAATCTAGATGTAATCAATGTAATATACTGGAGTATAGTAAGAAATTAAGACACCATAAAAGGAATGTAGGCAACGGTGATGAAGTTCAAATAAATAAATTAAACATTGTTGTTGATCAGAGCACCCACCAAGAATCCACAGGTAGGACGCTGAACCATAACAACTTAAAAAAAATTCGAAACAAACCTCAGATCATTGAATCAAAAAATAAGGAAAATGGCGATAAAACTGAAAATTCTGATTTAGATACAGATGATAACATTTATAAAAATAACAAAGGGGGCACAGTATTTGTAGCGGCAGCAATTAAAATTTCAGAATCTAAACAAAGATCTAAAAATAGAATGGATATTACCAAGGAAGAATTTAATCAAAATGAAGGTACCCATGTTACAGAATTAAGTTTCCATGCTGAAATAGAACCTAAAAAAAGAAAATCCAGCACAAATTTTATGGCAAGTAATGCAGCAGGTCAGAATATAGAAAGCAATTTAGGCAAAAACCAAGAAAATGAATTAAAATTCACTACGCATGAAAATAGAAATTATAATACCTTCTCAGACATTCATAAATATCCCAACTATAACAAGGTTAAAAATGGAGAAGGGATTTCTGAAATTGACCGAGATCCAAGTAATGGTAGAGCAAATATAAAAAAAGTAACTGATGAAAACGACAGTGTATCCCAATCAATGGAACGTGCTCTGCTAGAGAATTCTGGAAATAGGGAAGACACCCTAGTTACAGCTTTTGAACATCTACGAATAGTTCCAGATAATGTTGGTGGTCTAACAACAGAACTCAATTTTGAAACAAGTCCAACAGAGAAAAGTCCAGATAAAGTTCAAGTTAATGTCAATAAGAGCTCTAAAATGAAATATTTGATCAATAATTTAATTAAAAAGAGCAAGATCAAAAGATCAAATTACAATAGCCAAGAGATAATATATAACCAAAATACAGATTACAGTAAATTTGGTGACTTTTCAGATGAGATAACATTTAAAGCAGCAACTGCTGAAGTTGAAAATATTTTGAGTCACGACAATAATCTGAAAAGCATGGGCAATACAAAATCCTATTCTTACAATCCTTCAACTACTCAATCTGGTGTTAAAAGTCAAAAACTGAGAATTAGTGAAAATAAAAATCGCGGTTTCAAAAAAGTTTACAAAAATCATGACAATTTACATAAAAGCAAAGTGGGATTGAAAATTCACAAAAACATTCCGGCAAATATTATGACTAAAGATAACCAAGTCGGCAAAATATATAACTCTCGATTGGGTAACTCTACTCTCCTCAGACATAATCAAGAAGGACGTAAAAATTCACCGAAAAAGAAAAATTCTGCAAGTATCACAAGGAATTTCAGTATACCAAATTATTTGGATATAGGGATACGCAAAAATAATGTGGGGTTTGTTTCCCATAAAGAGATAGTTAATGAAGCTAAACATGATATTGCAGATATTAATCAACTAAAATCTACCGAAGAGAAAGCATCTGATGGACCACTCGGATGTGAAGAAGCACATGAGAAGATTCAAATTGGGAGGATAACATCTTACACATTTAAGAAAAAAATGCGCACAAACGACAATGGTAGTTTGACAGAAAACCTTAATAGAAAAGAAAACATCAAAGAATATGATATTAACGAAAAAAGATATTCCGAAGAGGGGCAAAATAAATATTCCCGAAATCGGCCGAACAATTATTTAGAAGATCTGTTGTACTATATTAAAGAGCCACAACTTAATTCCGAAGAAAAACTCAACATTCGCCATATTAGAGATTTGAACTCCAGTTATCAAAACCTGAATATTTTACTGAAAAGAAATGGGGATCCTCGACTTCTTAAAAAAATCTTGAAGAAGAAACCTATTTCGAAGAAAGATTTTATAGACTACATGACTAAGGTCCATATGTTCGAAGAAAAAAAACCTCTAACAAATCAAGGCAATTTAACAAGACTTTCGGGAAAGCAAGACGATGATGATATCGAAGAAATCCTAAACAATCAGGCGTCCGTTGATGATCAACATTACCGTCGATCTTATATCGAGTCTACAAGTGTGGATCCAGAAGACAATCAATTAAAGAATATCGGCGATACTATGGACCTAAATAGTATAAATAATATTTTTGAATTAACAACTAAAATTACTAATCTAGGAGTTGTTTTAAGTGATCAAATGAACAATGATGATAATAGTTCTCCCGATCTGCAGAAAGATAGCAATAAGATAGTTCAAGATTCCGAAAATAGAAGGAAATCTGACGATAATTACGATCACCAAATTGAAGGGAATTCAGATTATAATCCACAAAATAATTTACAAAAACTGAACAATGATGATAATAGCTCTCCCGATCTGCAGAAAGATGAGAATAAGATAGTTCAAGATTCTGAAAACAGATGGAAATCTGACAATAATTACGATCATCAAATTGAAGGAAATACAGACTATTATCCACTAAGTTATTTACAAACAGAAACAGTAGAAGAAGATGGAGCTCCGGACAGCGATTTTAATAGTGACATGCATTATAATAAAAACCTACATACACCATTAAAATTTATTTTAAAGTCTGATTCAAACATCAGAAATTTAGATCTCGAAACAGAATTAGGCAGGTCTAGAAGCGCGGATAATACGAATCAAGAGCCCAATGACGCCGATGGATTTATTGCGCAAGATACAACCTATTTTATACCGATGGAAACATTTACTCCCAGTGATGAGACTATTTCTTTTTTAAATGATGTTGCAATTCCAGTTGAATATGCCATTGAAGATGTTTTTCCAACAACGTTTGTACAGCACAGTGATCTTAGAAAAGTCAATGGAGATGATTTGTTATATACTGGAATGGAAGCGTTGGGCAGCTTGAAAGATGAGTCCATGACCAGTAGGTTTGAGGATGTGGCACCAAATATTGATCACTCGGCAGATGAAAACAAAATGCTCAATAATAAAGTTAATGGTTTCGTTCTTCTTAGTGGAGTAGCCAAGTCAAATCCTCCTGAAGCTAGTACTGATCTTATGACTGGTGACGGAGGGAAAAGTCAAATAACGGATACATTTGTTAGTAGTGTACCAATGGGTAATTATACAATACAAAATGGAATATCAAATGATTTACATAGATCTAATTTAATTAACGAAAATCCAAGTCCAAGTCAAAATGTAACCGACGTTGGAAAGACTAAAGAAAATAAAGCCAGTGGTAATAGTGGAGCTACGCAAAACCTAACTGAAAATCGTGAACTTTCTACAAATTCTACAAATCAAAATAGTCAAACTAAAAATCAGACAGAAAAAACAGATTCTCATATCAAAGCTCAAGAGATCAATAATCAAACCGTAAGTAGTTCTAACAACAATTCTACTACACCAGCTAACCCAAAACAAAATGAAGCAAACAGTACCAGCCAAAATAATTCATCAGATTCAACAAATAAAAAAACAACTTTGACAGAAAAAGCAGAAACCACTTCAAATAATCAGAATGAAAATAAGACTACAACTTCAACTACAACTTCAACTTCAACTACAACTTCCACTACAACTTCCACTACAACTTCCACTACAACATCCACTTCGGAGAAGAGTACCACTACACAAGCCCAAAATCTTAAGATTATTGAAATTGTTAATGATCATTCTAAGCCCCAAATGGCATTGGAAAAATCTCTACCAAAATGTCCATATGAGTGTAAACCTGAAGTCGAATTGCCCACGCCAACATTAACAAATCTTCCAAAATGTCCATATAAGTGTGAGCCTGAACCAGAATTGCCCACGCCAAAATTAACAAATCTTCCAAAATGTCCATATAAGTGTGAGCCTGAACCAGAATGCATCCCGCCAAATTGTCCAGAACCACCAAAAAGTCCATATAAGTGTGAGCCTTGTCCAGTATGCCCCCCGCAAAAATGTCCAGAAGTATCAAGTAGTACAGAGAACTATAAACCTAAGCATAAATGTACGAGTTCATCTAGACGTGTGTCAGGTGACATTTGTAAAATTTGCAAACATTTAGAAGAAAGTTTAAAGAAGATTAACCTCTCCGAACAATCACCATCAACATCATCTCATAAATGCAAAATTGATGAAATTATCTTCCCATCTAAATACAACACATATGGCTTGAGATCGGAAGAGTCGATCGAGTTAAAGCATCGTTGTAGTATATGCAAGCATAATGAACCAAAGCGTCTGCAACAAATTCAACTACATCAACAAAATAAGAAGAAGAAAAATTGGAATCGTTCTAGTTTCCAAAAAGAGATGAAAAATAATCTAACTGATGAGGCGCTAGGTAGATTCATTGCTAGGATTAACAAAAACTTCAACGCCGGTAACAATAGATTTGATGGTGGGTCTGATGTTACATCAAAGAGCAAATTCAATAGTCTTCAAAATATTGAACCCGAAGAAAAGTTTGATCTCAGTACGTTGAAAAGTAGACATGAATTTGAAACTAATGATTCAGAAAATATAAATATAATTAAAGAGCACCAACATATGTTGGACACTAAACTTCAAAATCATTTGGAAAATAAAATTAATAAACTTCAAGAAACATTTGAACATGGTAATTTGGGAATACCAAAATCTTATGACAAATCCAAGGATTCTAAGCTTAAAAGTAAATCAAAAAATTCAATTAACGAAGAATTATCTGATAAAAAGTTGAAAGAGTATCTAGAAAAAAAAATAAATCAGCCCAAATCTTATATGGACGATAATATTCAAAGTGAATCTGGTACAAATGCTGCCTCTCAATTGAAAAGTTTGATAAACAAGTTGTCCGATAAACGCCAAAAGTCCAAAAAAAATTTGTTTGCTTCAGTTGACAAATATCCTAAACGTACTACAGCCAATTTACTTCATGCTCATAATCAAAGACTTGATGGCAATGCTCAACATTTTCAAACCGAAAAGAAATCTAAATCAAACCAGATTTTTGAAAGAAATTCTTACAATAGGTTAGAAAGAAAACAAAATAATAAAATTACAGTCACACCTAAGAGTATGATGAGAAGATCAGCGCTTATTCGCATTAATGGGTTGCCTAATTATGCAATATTAACACCCGCATTGGATTTTGACAACGAAAACACTATAACACAAAATTATGTGTTGCCGAGATTTCAAAATAATATAATCGTTAACAACAAATTGTTAAAAACATCAAAAGCACAGGATTTGGAACGTAATTACAATCAAATAAACAACTTAAAATTATTGAAAGCTAACAATATGGATGATGGAATTAATGAAAAATCGAATATATATTTAAAGACTGAACAATTAGATAATGGTTACAACGAGGTGTCCTTCGAAAATTATCAAATATCCAATATAAAATTAGATTTTCCGAAAGAATTGAAAAATGATGACAAACCAGTTTCCAGATTCAAATCATTAAAATCACAACGTTTTGAACAAGATACAAAGTCAGTTAATACTAGATCTGATAATCAGAGTCCAAATCACAAAAATTTGTATAATTTACACAACAATAAAATTCCTTCCAACCATCAACATTCGAAATTTAGAGATGCATTAAACAAAAATGATATGCAGAAAACAAATAGTTTAGGCGAAGAAGGTTCGAAAATTAAAATATTTGATGTTAGCCAAAAAGATCCTAAGCAACAACGTTCAAACCAAAAATCAACAAACATTTGTGACGACGCATCAGCTTCCAAAGAAAGCTTTAACAATTCACCATCAAATCCAAAAATAAATAATGAAACATTTCAGCGAAAAATGCTCTCCGGCTTATTCCGACAATTAGAACATCCTAAGGATGTTACCAATTCTGGTAGGAACAATGACAACCTGAAAAAATGTACGAAAAATCCTATTTTTAATAGGAAGCCATGCCCAATCGAAGAAGTGGATAAAAACAAGCTATGCTCAAATCCAAATCCACCAATTATCGAAGGAAATCATAATACAGAAAATAGTAGTGATCATTTAAAACTCGATCCTTTAAATTATAACATTAAAATTGTAAACATGAAACTGACCGTTCCGATTCATATGACGTCTTATGTAACTGAGTCAGATAATCCCAATTCTCGTTTAATCGGAGCTTTAGAGAGCTTAGAAACCACAAAACCATCGAATGTAGAAGCAGGTGTTACCATGTCAAATTTAGAATTAGAAGATCCCGATGTGAAATGTAATTCAACAAATGGCAACAATGCAGATTTTCTAATTGAAAATCCGTTAAATTGTGACATTGAATTTCACGCAAAATCTCTAGCAACGCCTAAGGAAACTGATAGCCCAATTTTAAAATCACCATGCTCAGTCAACAATTTCCAAGAAAACGGTTGCGGTACAACTGATAATCCAGAGTTTGCTAAATGTAATGAATCAGCAAAGAATAAATTAGACTCTTGGAAGTTATTAGAATCCGACATGAATGCTATAGGAATAGATAGCAAACAAATATCGGCTTCTAAGTTTTTGGAATCTTATTCAAATGCTCTCAACACTACTGCTGCAAATGAGGAAGTTCCCAAAAAAGTAGCGGATTCTGATATATGTAATCAAGAAACATTGAAATCTACTTCAGAAAATCCTTGCACCAAAATGGCTTCAGCACAAGAATCGACGAATTTTGCTCCATCAACTGAAAAGTTGATGAACGATTATGTAAGCCTGAGGAAATTTGTTTGTAAAACTAATAATAACCACCAACTAAAAACTATACATGTATTCAATACAGATCTTAATAAAATTGAGTGTATGAACAGGAAGATTTATAACGATTTGATCCACAAATCAAGTGTGGATAAGTTGAAAAATCTGCAGCGATACGAGAATACTGAAGAAATTAAAACTCCTAATCTGGGAAATATCACCAGGATTTTGACTGACATTTCTGAGAATAGAGGTGATACGGGCAAATTAGGTAAGCAATTACTTGCAAAATTTGATAAAACATAAGTGCAATAAACATTTTAAATTCTAAAATTTAAACGATTTTTTTATTATTTATCAATTAACATTTTCAACTATCTATTTATAGATTTATTTTCAAAATTAGTTTATCATCTGGTTCTATAAAATTATTATTGTTAGAAATGTTCATGTTAATGCTTCCTAATTTTATTTTAGAATACCATTGATATAGATACTGTTGGTGCTAGATAAAGGTATTGATATAAAAATTTTATTTATAGATATTGCCACCAGCGAATGCAAAAATGAAAACAATTTTCCACCGCCAAACGATGCAAAGGAAATATCTGATGCTAATCTGGAATTCAATTGTAACCAAGACAAGAAAGTAGCCAATAGAGTAAATTCTTCAATGCCTTGCAAAAAAAATGTTAAAAAAGGTTTATACGAAGACAATAATTTTGACACAATACAATCTTTTAAATCGTTTGATGATATTGTTCTCAAGAAACAATATCGCCAAATACAATCGAACAATTTAAGAAAAGATAGCGAACACAAAAATTATTTTAACTTAAAATATTATCGTAAAGCTACTATAAAAAACAACGAGGGCACAAATCCTAGGACAGGGATGGATACAAAGCATTTGCGTGATACAAATCTTGAAACTACAACATCGTATAACTATTTAACAATAGATTTTGATGAAGGTATTACTTCAGAAAATGTTGGAATTACCTCAAGGACAAATATACGGTCCGAACCTAGCAATTTAGTGGATAAAGTGCAACCAAACGAAAAGCCCGAAAATTTCATTACATTAGAGGAGTTCAACGAATTGCAAGGACAAAACTATAAAATACAGGAATCATCACCTCCCCCTCCCGAATATTTCATTCCATTAAGGGATTTAAATATTTTACATGAAAAGAACCATAACATACCAGATAAAATTAAGCCTAAAATAAATTTAAAGAAAATATTACAGACTTCTGGTATAGAGCTGGAAAATCTAGAGAAAATAAAACAGCAGCAATATTTACCTAAGAAAGTGCGAACTCTAACAAACAATCCTGATTTTAACATATATGAATCTATAGGAGATTTACATAATTTTAATACTAAATTGGAAAATAATGATATATCAAGAGAAACCAAACTTGACTCTGCAACTTCATTACCGGAATTAAAATATCCAGAGGATACTACAATTATTGAAATTGTAAGAACTGAAACTGAACAAGATTCTGCACAACAAAAACACCTAGAACATAAATTTGGGTACCAACCGGATCCATCAGCTACACAAACTGATTTTAATCAAGCTTTAACCTACGATGAAACATCTACAATTCTACCAGAGAGTAATATAGACTTATCTAAACATTTCATCGAAGATAATAGCAATATACCAGATGCTCAAGCAAAAGAAAATAATTTATCAGGATATCTATATTCATCTAATCAAAATTATGCAGATGATGACTATGAAACAAGTTCACCAAGTGTTTCTACTGCAGGACCTATTGATGATGCTAAAGATGTGCAATTTGAAGGAAAAGATAGCGATATTTCCGTTATCTCAACAACAGACGCAATGCAAAACATACCATCTTTGATAGATCGGCAAACAGATATTTCTTTAGAAAAAAAGTCCAATGTTGGACGGATGTGTTATCAACAAGACGCTCCTTTTATTCCAATGGACATTAACATTGATTCTGGAGAAGGTCAGTCTACAACATCTGATATGGGAAATGTGGCTACTGAAGATCATCGAGAATCTTCATTGAGTGAATATTTTTCGAGTGTAGACAGTCAACCACCAAACTTAGATCACATCAGTTATGAAAAACTGTCTGATATTCCTTTCGAAACGTTTTCAACTAATAGCCATACTGAAGATAACCAACCGTCCATAATGAAAAATCCGTTTATTACTGAAAATAATTCCCCAGCCCTTATACCAGAACCATTTAAGGCTGAAAATGAACCACCACTTGGTGGAAATATCAATATTCATGAGATTTATCCCCTTTATCCAACAACAGGAATATTTGCTACTAAGGACTATCATTTAGACTCAGATCATTTAAATACTGAGGGTTATCAACTATCCTCAATCGTTCCTACACTGTCTACAGAACCAACAAAAATTCAAACATTCGAACATTCTAATAACTATGAAACCTCTGAATCTTCGGCTCATGTTAGTACTAAAAGCCAACCTACCTTAGAATCTTCAGAAGAAAATCTTATTAAAGACTATAAGGTACCGTCATTAACATTAAATACTAAATCCGATTTGGAAGACTTGACCACTCTTGACCATCCACAATCTTTAATGTATGCTATAACTCATGCAGATAAAATGAAACAAACACATTATCAATCACTGAAGAAAAAAACTGGATATAATGCAATTAGGTTCAATCATATTGATGCAGGACAAGCCATAACTAAAGAACAAGGTGGTCCCAGCTTTACTCATAATTCAGATTTATCATCAAATTCTAAAGCCAATTTTGAGACAACCTCCAAAGATGATCTGAAATCTTCAAGTAAACAAATTCAAGAATCAAGCTCAGAAAACCCTCAAACAAATTTGAATCAAGATCTAACAAAATCTCCTCATAATCAATACAATCATACAACAGTTATGCAGAATTTGAATGGGCAAAATTTTGATTTTAATAATGCTCATGCCATAGAAGAATGGATTAAGAAGCAGAAATTATTACAAGATTTAGCCAAGAATGTAAAAAATAATAAAGCCAAAAATATAAATTTTAGTAACAATTCCACTGTCAGCGAAACACAAAAAATAGACTCCCCTGCATCATCCATTAAACAACAAAAAATGCTTATTTCAACTGTGGGAGGAAAATATAACAAAACCGTACAAACAAAAGAAATTGGAGACGTTCAGATGCAAGAAGTCAAATCTTCGAAAGGCAATCCTTTAAAGCACATGTTTAAAAACTTGAAGCCAAATTCCAAGCTCAAATCTAAATATCAGAAAGAATTAAAATCCAAAGAAAAGTTGAACAAACCAAAACAAGTGTTTGAAGGTAACTCTACTAATGAATCACCTAATTCTTTACAAGGGGGTAACTCTACTAATGAATCACCTAATTCTTTACAAAGTTGTAACTCTACTACTGAATCACCTAATTCTTTACAAATGGGAAACTTTAGTAACCAGATAGAAACAACGACTGAAGAGAAACTTCAAGACCATTCCGGTGAAAACAGAACGTCGGAAGAAGAGCATAAAATAAGTGAAAAACTTGAAAATATGTGTGCGGCAAATAAAACATCTGATGAAGTAATAGAATTTCAACAGCAAGAAATTTGTCCTGATAAAAAAGTTGAAACTACAACAACTGTTGACTTCCGTATCTCCATACTTAAAGACCCAAACTCAATTCCAGAACAAAATATGAACTACGAGACAAGCAAGTTATCAGAAAGTATAACTGAGTTGGCAAATAATGATTCGAATGATATTCCCGATAACTGTCAAGATATCACCATCGACTGCCAGACAAATAATGAGGGACATTCAGAGCAGGAAGATGATCATGGAGTATGCGGTCCTCCAGAAACAGATGATGAAAAATGTTTGAAGAAAACAATAGCAAATGTAATTAAATCTGTGGATTCAAAATTAAAAGGTAAAATTACTGAATTTATCAGGAAAAAGAAATTTGAAAAAGATTTTCAACCAGAAAGTGAAAATTTCATTCATCCTGCGAGAAGTAAAGGATCCAATGATCAATATGTTATATATACTATTAATTCAGCAAATGATGATCCATCTATTCGCTCTAAATATCATTTAAATAATAATAAGGATTATAATTCGATCAGAGCAAATCAATTTACGAGTAAAAGATTAGTAAAACCTATGTTTTTCAACAAGGATTCACACATTGGTAGAGGCTTACCAGTTCGCGATGGAAATCTTCCAAACCTAAAAATAAATGAAGCTGCGGATCAAAATTTAAAATCTGATAATCTTTTAACTTCCAATATCGACACAAATTCTGAAACAACAGATGAAAGCCGGGGCGAAATTACTCAATCCCAAACTACAAATAAATATTGTGATATTCAAAACCCAAAAGGTAGCGAATATGGCGACGAAGAATCTGAAAATGTAAATGCTGAAGATAAGCCTCCTTCTGATCTAAAGACAAATAGTGAGGTAAAGGAGGATGATATTAATTTATATACAGTAACATTAAGTGGTAATGGTGGTGTACATGGTCACGTAGTAAACGATGACTTGCTCAAACGCGTGATGTCACAGATGGAACTGTTGGAGAAAATGATGAAGACGATGAATTCGACGACGCAGGATAAAAACAAAAGTGGTACAGCTAAAAAGCTCCAAAACAGTCTGAGCACGAATCAGTCAACTGTTAAAACGAACAAAATTGCCAATAACAGTGACTTGAAAAA
The DNA here is from genome assembly GCA_910593695.2 of Ocypus olens. Lineage (NCBI taxonomy): Eukaryota > Metazoa > Arthropoda > Insecta > Coleoptera > Staphylinidae > Ocypus > Ocypus olens. The sequence continues at coordinate 43,468,024 of OU343052.1, forward strand.
TAATTCAGCAATGACCGTTGAGCATGGTCGTAATGAGGATATGAAATCCGTAAAATATGGAAACAAACTAGGAGGAAAAAGCAATAACCAACATATACATTCTGTAACGCATTCGAAAAATGATTTAGGCAAACAAAAATCGAAAATTGGAACCATGAGTTCGACTGATACACAAAGTAAACAAACTGCGAGTTTTAAAAGCAACACTGCTCAGTCTGAAAAGACTCCACCAAAAATAACAATTGATGGCAAAACGGCAGTCACATCTGACCATGTTAATTATGTACTTCAACCAGAAAGTGGCGGTTCTGATAAGTTTGGAAAAGAAAATTTTATAAATGGGCATCAGTTAGTCAAGACTAAACAAAAGAAGAAACCAATTAAATTCCACGGAACACTGACTGGAAAAGCAGAAGTAAATGATGAATTAATCGGTCATCATTTAAAGGATGGCGAAGTAGGGCATACATGTGAGACTCCAGACGGATTGGGTAAGCCTTTGCAAATGATTCAGTTCTGAAAAAAAATCACTTAAATAAACGTCTTTATAAAAGTTTTGCCGATAAGTTCTGGCGTCTGACAGATAAGACAGGTTAGAGCGGTGGGAAGTGCAGTCATTTCTACATAATGGCAGTTATCATGATGCAACTTGCATTGTTTCCAATTATACTGATTGACAAATATTTCTTTTAAACCATGTAATGGAGTTTAATTTGTCAAAAATTCTGAATCATTCAATGTGGCAAAATTGCTCAAACTGTCAGACGCCATAATTCACTGATCCGCCTGTAATTCTTAACATAACATGAACATATAAAAACAGGTTGCATATACAATTTTACAGATTCGTCTCACACAGTCATCACCGATTCACACACCCTCACTTCAATAACATCGCCTAGAACTAATGTTGATTTCTCTACTCAGTCTACACAAAAAGTAACCGATTTAAAGAGCTTGAATTCCTTAACGCCAAATATAACTACTGAGAATTATGTGGCTGATTTAAGGGAAGACGACTTAGAAGATTCTATGCATTTTGAGGATGAACTGGATGAGAAGGAGGATTTGGTGGGGGCGGATGAAAATGAAAATGAGTCTGATACCAAAATTGCATTTTTATTAGGATTGGATAAAGATGTTACCGAGGCTCCTGTGATACCTCTTCATAAGTTACCGGAACAGGAAAGGGATGAAAATGAGGAACCTAAAAAAACACCAAGTAAGTTTTTTTAATGTTTGATTTAAAATTGCTGAATATGAGCATTGTAGCTCTTGTTTTGTTGAATTATGAATGTGGATTATCAACAGTAATCTAACGAGTGCCTATGATTCAGGCACACAATTGCTTATTGAGGCGATTTTCTAGAAGCAACAAGCAAGAGTGATCCAGATGCTAATAATTGCCTATGAAAAATCAGTCACGAGTTAGATTCGAGAAGACAATTGGCCGAACAGAAAGTTCACACTTCATAATTTGAAAAATTACATTTAGTGTCAGACGTGTTTTAATCTGCGCCACAATAATTGTAGTAAAAATGAGCTTACCAAGATTTTGAGAAATGCCCATGAATAAATAAATTTGAGTCAACCTCACTTGTTGCATAAGCATTAAATAAATTTATATTTCGTTTTATTAAATTTGCATATGAATACTATTACTGATGAAGTACCAAAACATTACCTGAAAATACAAACAGATCGAATTCAGGAGAAAATTGCTTAAAAGTCCGGCAATAACTGACGTTTTATACGTTATAGAAAATGCAGTAACTCGTTGCCTGGTGATACCAACATGATGGATTATCTGATTAGATACCACCCAGGGTGAATTGCCATGCATAAAATTCATCGTTGTCATAATTAGAATTTTATTGGATCATGCCATCAACATTATTCGATTTCATTGGTTAAAAAGTAAATGAGGGCAATTGTCCATATAATTAAATATTGGTAATTGGCTACAACTTTATATTAATTTCAAGTAATTGAAGCCACAAGATCGATGTTTTAAACTTACTTAAGGCTAATATAGATTTTTTTCTTCTTCTGATTTCATCCCGCTAAAGGGTACGTGACCTCAGTGTTGGCACGGGGTCCATTTACCCTCGATATCTTGTGAGATATGCGTCTCGAATACCCTGGCGGCACCTATCAGGCATTCTTAATGGGTGTTATTTTTTTCACTCCTGCCTTTTGTGTACAGTGAGATCAGAAAGTCTATAATAATTCAAGTATAATTGTATTGACTGTCTGGAAATCTTCCATTCAGTAAAGTGTTCATTTTGTTAATTTCGGTATGTTGTGATGTTTTAAGATTACTTGCTTTAAAAACAAAATAGTTTAATTTGATATTTAGAACGAGAAATTGGAATAAATAATAAAAATTATTTTACGTATTTCTCAAAAATTAGACTAATAAGAAGTACTGTAAAATAGCAATATTCTACATTTTTCCAATGAGGTATCAGAAAGGGGGTGTTGCCATTAAAAAAATTGAGTTGGGGTGGCTGCAATTCCAGGGGTTGCTTAGTGAAGGTAATTTTTTGAGTTCATACTGATTCCCCCCACATACCCTAGAAACGGTTTGGGGAAATGTTTTATATCTTTTTTTTATAGAGCATTGCTCGTTTTTAAAAACACACCCTGTGTGTAATCTAAGCGATTTAAGCAAAGCTATCGACTGCGTCACTCGTTCAAACACTTTATGGAAAACCAGATGGATACAATTTTAACCCCTGTACATCAATGCTAACATTGGCTAATAGAAAGCAATTGCTACAAGTCAAAATCATGACATCAATTCTTCTAAATAATTTGTATGGTTGACCACAAGGGTCCATCTTGTGGCCAAATCAATTATCAATGTACTTAAATAATCTACCATGTTACCTGCACCACCCATCGGTTATGTTGTATGTAGATGACATTAGAACATCAGTAAGAGAAAAATCAATAGAATCAGCAATAACGTAAATATTGATGCAACGGCCGCTACAGTATGGTTCAACACCAATCGACTAAAATTAAGACGTCAGGTTTTCTCAAGTTTAGTTCAAATTAAATAGTTCTAAAACTGACTAAATGGCCATTACTCGCAAACGCATGCCTCAATTTCATAAAGTATCTTGAAAATTGTTAGGTATCGTAATTGATATTCTAGAAGAAGAGGCAGAGCAACTAAGACCTGTAATGGCATGATAAGTGAAACTGTAATTGAAATTGGCCTATCATTTAGTGAAGTAAAGACAATGAGTAGAGACAGAAAAGAATGGCGTCGATTTGTGAGAGAGGAAAAAGCAATTAATGAAATAAATTAAACAAACCTCCACACCCGATGAGTAGGAGAAGAACGGATTATGTATGCATGCATGTATTAACTACAATTCGTTTTTTAGTGTAGCAACATACTTTTCTGTTGTTTGCATTATGAATGGCATTATTAATGTCATTATAATATGACCTGTGAAGATGGCTTAGCTGTAGCCTCCTTAGGGCCGCTTTTACAATCGTCGGATAAATGATGGTTAACTTGTACCCTCTTTAACTAATCCCATCGTTTATCTGTCAGTTAACGCACGCTACCTTTTACAAACGCTTAAATAGATTTTCTCCCGAAACGCCAACGTTGGCAGCATTGCGGATACATGCGGTTGCGCAGTTTATAGAATTGGCATTTTTCGTTTTGCTTGCGGAAAGGTTAGAAGGTTGTGTTTGTAATCATTGTTGCTACCCTTGACCCCCTCGAGCTTCTTTTCAATATTGCACCTAGAAATATGCCAGAATGCATGTTTTTTAGAAACTTGTTTGTCGCCCTCTAACGGCCTCTGTATGTAATACCGATTGCAGATAGCTATAATGCCGGTATGGTGCGTGTGCTTGCTGTGCGCATTGCCCGAGATTTATCTATTGCTCCAAGCACCGGATAAGATAACTGCGAGTTATCTGCTTCTTAACCCTAACCCTGCTTTAACTAGGCATTGTAAAAGCGTATTTTTACATTTAATCCGAAGATAGTGTTAACCTTAATTTAACTGACTATTGTAAAAGCGGCCCTAAGTCATGGGCCAGAGTGCGTGGTTGGTACGACATTCTTTGAGTTATCGACAATGAGGAATGTTATTCAAGCTACCGTTTGAGAATTTTATAGTCGTCAATCAGTAGAAGAGGACATTGGTTTAGTATTGGCCAATATCCGCCATTGCGATGTTTCGCAGGGGAAGACTGCATGATCTGATCGTTCGCTTGTTTGTGTTCACTTTGATTTCTGCTCTCTGACTGTGAATGAGCGCAATCTTAAATTATGCCGTAGCTTTTTAATAAATATATTATTATCAGTAACGGCTCGTTGACTCATGGTACGGCCGAAATAGCAGAGGTGGTAATACAGATAGGTGCGGTCATGCCGCCAGCCATTTCTGCAACCGACCCTACCTATAGACGAGGCAATAAAGCATTTAACCTCGGAAATTTTAACACTAAGACGGATCGAAAATCGTTAAAATCATTGGAAAAAATGTATTTACTTTGTATCTTATACAAACTCGAAATTTCATTTGTGAAAAGTGCATTCAAAAAATGCATTTGTTAAGTCACTTTAAGAAAATTCATAACTTCGTTAATAAGACTCGGAATTGACTCAAACCAAATTCCCTGAAGTCTTCGAGGTCGCTGATCTCGATTATGATGTTCAAATTGACCCACAGCAGCTCTAAACGAATCCAGGGACATTACCAAAAAGGTAGTTATAGTAGCCGAAGATACAGACGTTGCTGTAGTCTTGACCGTGGAAATAAAATATGCAGAATTCTAAAGCATCATAAAGCTCTTTGGCTATTTCGGAACTTTGATTTTCCCGGTTCATAATGAAATATTTCTACTGAAACCTGCAAGGCCCAATAGAACCGAAGAAGTACTTCGCTTAGCTTGTTTCATATTCCACTAGTTGCGAATAATATTTTGGTGATCCATGCAATAACAGGGTGCGATGCCGTTTCATCAACGTACCACCAGGGAAAAACTAAATTTTTCAAGACCTTCCAGAAATTCCAAGACCTTGAAGCTCATGCTGCGAAGTTCAAGGAAGCGAAGAAATTTTTGCGAATGGGGCGCAGCTAATCCTGACATGTACAGTGCTCCGCTGTCATTCAGAAAGCCGAATATTCCTGTCCCGTACAAGCCAAAATGGAATCAGTTACTACATATCGTCGCTACCACAGCAAAACCATCTAAATCACATTTTTGATATATGCGGATAATAAGCATTAAATGCTGCATTCTTTTGCATAAATCGAATTATTGGACAAAAATGATGTGAAAACATGGAAAATACATATAACCAGAAATTGATGGTTTTGCCTTCAAAAAGTACATTTTCCATTATGGATATATACACCAAAAAATGAAAAAGTTAAAAAAATGTGATAGATGGTTTTGCCGTGGTACCCACGATATGTACATGTATTTAAAAGCCGCTATAAAGGGGAAAGTAAATTTAGGTAAACTTCTCCCCACAATAGACGTCACTCGAGAACATCTCAAGAGGGTCTATTTTCAAGTGCAAGGAGGCTGCACGGAGGAGACTAGCTGGCCATGGACCCAACGGAATGGAAAAGGAAAGCAACACTTTCTGTTATTCTGTCGCTGCGGGAAGCACGGCCTCCCTTGCAATCTTGCCTGTAAAATTTGCGAATACGCAACTTGCCACAATACTGAAAGATATTCAGTTGAAAACATTATCGCGGCAGAGAGAGATGCCTTAGATGAGGAAGATAATCTACGTATTAATACGTTGATGATGAAGAAAATGAACAAAGTAGCGATATATCACTTGATGAAGAATTTGATATTTAAAATTAAAGTTGTTAATTAATGAGGTAAGGTAAAGTTAAAGTTATATTGTATTTAAGTTGAGCTCAATTAAATTTTTTTAAACGCCAATTACATAAATAGTGATTCTCTATTAATTGGATTTCTTTCCTCCTCACATAATTGAAATAGAATCAATAATTCCAAATAGCTATTGCAGTATTGACGTCAGTCTCTACGACATTAAAACATCAGGTTTCATTGACATTCCTGGGAATGACATCGATGTCAAGATAAAGGTTCCGGTGCACTAGATAGTTGGAGTATGGTCGCGTATGCTGGATTCGAGGAGGGCAGCTAAAAGACCCCTTGATGTGAATTTTATTTCATTTTTTGCAAATGTGACACCTGGAGATGACGTCCATGTCCAGGTTCCGGTGCACCAGGTGTTCGGATGAGAAATTTGGAATCAGCGCCCCAAAAAAAAACCCGGAAGGATTTTCGGTTTGTTTTTTGCGGTCGTGGCAGGAAAACTATTAGAGATGACGTCCACGTCCAGGCCCCCTGCAACAGGTGTTTGGGGGTGTTCGCTGGTGCCATATTTGAATTCAGCGACCCAGAAAACCCCCGGGGGCCGAGTTTCTCTCCTTTTCCGCGTGAATTTCTGGAGAAGCCACGAAGATGACGTTCATTAGCAATCCTGAGCTCGGCTGTGGGTCGATTTGAAGATCATAATCGGGATCAGCGACCTCTAAGACCCCAGGGATCCTGGTTTGAGTAAATTCCGAGTCTTACTATCGAAGTTATTAATGTTCTTAAAGTGACTTGAAAAAATGGATTTTTTGAATGCACTTTTCACTGCACAAATACAATTTCTAGTTTGTATAAGATACAAAGTATATACATTTTTTTCCAGAGATTTTAAGAAGCGAATGCAAAAAACCCCATTTCAATCCGTCTTAGTGTTAAAATTTCCCAAATTTTGACTGTTTTAGTGCTTCATTGCCTCGATTACTATCTGTATTGCCACCTCTGCTGCCTCGGCCATACCATGAGTCACCCCGCGAGCCGTCACTGATTATTACTATTATTACTATAAACATAGATTCTGGAATCAATCACAAAACAATAACTTCCCTTATTATGAAATTAGCAGCCGATATATTATTTCGCCAAGATTATTATCTTCAAATAGCAAATACAACAATAAAATTTATGCTGGAGGCTCTGTAAACTCAGAATTTAGACACGAATTAAATTATGTAAAAATATACATTGTGGTCCATTTGAAATAGCAAAGTTAGGGTAATTTCCGTTTAAACCGAAAATATAATTTTTATTAATTATTATTAAAATAAAAACATGTTGGCATACTATATTCTCTAGAAACACCATACTAAATTTAATAAAGTTGTATGTAAAAATAAACGATCTTAAATCAATGTTATTTATCTAGTAGTGCTAGTAATAACATGCAAATTTCTTTTGTATCATTCAATATCCGGCATGGCACTAACCAGGAAAGTAGTTGTTTCAATAAGTTATTTGTTTGTAGTCTTAGTAAGACGTAAATTTGCAGTTACGAACAGGTTGAATATTCACATATTCGGGCTATTTTTCGTCTTTACTACATTTATTTAATGAATCTGCAACAAGTGAGGTTGTCTCACATATATTTATACATTAATAATACATTTTTAACTACGAGAAATTTCAGGCATTCCAGCGCTTAGTATTTTCTCTCAATCGGTTTACAATTTAGGTCGTAACGTTCTTGATGGAATTAAAATAATTAAAATAAGGTTTTATGAAATAACCTATGCTAACCTTTCCATCTTTTAAGCTTAAATAAAAATATACACCCATTAAAAAGCATATCTCATAAAGAAATAAAACTGAAATTTTTTTCAGCTAAACTTCAAGATTATTACGAGAGAAAGGCCAGAGCAAGGAGGATCCAACCTTTGCCGAACACAAAAATATTGGAGGATGAGGACGAAAGGTACGCAAATCAGTTGAATAACACGGATGCACTGAGGATTCTGACTAGGGACGAGGAGGACGAGGACGAGAAGCGAGTTGTGATCTGCATCAAGAAGGACTGCTGATTTTGCTAAGTTGCTAAATTTTAGTATTCGCGTGGAGGTGCGCGCTCTTGCCCACGAGGAAATCAGCGACGACGATGACATAGATCAGGATGATGACGGCAGAGAGGACATCCTAATTGAATACGATGAGGTGAAAGTGAGAACTAGCACGACCGCCGAAACCCAGCATGAAAAGGGCGACCTTATACAGCAAGCGGGCTCGGAAGGATTACACGAGGAGTTTAAGGAGTCATCCTCGATAAGCGCTAACTTTAAGGCTTCTATTCTAGCGTGTTGTATATCATGTAATTTAGTTTATTATTATAATATATAGCGATACGAGATTTACACAAACCAAAGTTTATGGGGTGTAAATCTGGGATTTTTCCGCACGAGTGGCTGCCGGCTGCCAGGAATGGGTTTTGATACGTATCGGGGGAAAGTAAAGAAAATAAAGGGACGCGAATATGACAGATGAATTCATTCTTAAACTTTGATGAAACTCAGCTCTGTCTTTCATCGCGGGATTTAATACCGGAAAAGCTGGGCTCCGGGCGCAACTACAAACTAGCGGAGGCCCGAAGTACATACGTCAATATTAACATAAGCCGCTCAAAATGACATGCAACTTTAGGAAGCTACCCTCCGCAAACATCTGTCCCTTCGCCACAGTAATACACTAATGCCGCTTTCGTGTAATTGCATTTACCTAAAATGACTAGCACTAATAATAGTAATTCAACTTTCAGTATTAGAAAAGATATAATAGGAGATGGCTATGAACGACGATAACTAACAATAGTTTTTGATACGATAATAAGAATGGTTTAATATATGGGAAGGTAAAACTAGGGTAATAAAAAAACTGTTTTGCAGTTAATTAAAACCCCACCCATGACCAACATCGTTTTAATACTTATGACCCTCTGTCCTGTTCGTGACGTTATTTTTTATACGTCCCCATTAGATTTAATAACGGCAATTACGTGTCCGTTATGAAAATGGGATAAAAGGGGGTTTTGATAAATCCGCCTCCGTGCGCTCGCTTTCAGGGAGGATGAAATACTGGTGTTGTTACAGCAAATCACATACAGTAGCATCACAATTTTTCATGAAATAATCGATCCATAATTCTCCTTCTCGGACGATACATATAAACAAACGCGATGGCCTTGTAATTACATGTATTACGTTAATTTATTGGAATCATTATGATTTGCTAGATTGATTCAGACGCGTGATAAAAAAAATGAGGAAGTATGTAACATACTATAATTAATAATATTATGATTGAAAATATTATAGGATTATAGGATCAGTTGTTATCATAGAGCGTCGTCAAGTAAAATTATGGGGCCCAGAGCGTCGAATTAGGTATTATATATCCAGGGCCAGTGCTGGGTTATTGGCCGCTCAGGTGCAAAAATGATATTGCCGCCCTTCATAATTTGATTCCTTTAAAAAATGTCAAGGTTTCCTTCTTATACGTCTTTGAAGAAATTGAGGATTAACATCAATAACTTCAACAAGCTTTAGAGCATCACTGATATAAAGGGTCTGGCAAGAGTGCGTCGGGCTGTCCTAGCGCCTTTCCCATGAAAAAAATTTAAAAAGAATATTTCGTACAAAAAGTTATTGGTCTAAAAATATTTATGCCGTAATACTTATTTATGCAACAAGTGAGTAAAGTTGCTTTACTCTCGAGTTTCATACAAAAAATTTTCTACGTCCGTAACTTTAAATAAATTCGATAAAACTTTAATTAATTGTTATAAGTAATAATACTTTTTTTAAATTAAAAAATAACAATCATCAAGTTTTCTTGATCGGAAACGAATGTTTGACATTTATCAGCGGAAATCGCGGCGTGTTGTGAAGCGTTCATGACGCACTTTGCGCAAACAATTTTATAGTAGCGTTAAAAAATGAACCGTTATGGAACTTTTTTCACGCTGTATGTAGGGTTCAGGAATCACATATTTTATGAATCCAAATTAATGAAAAAAACTGTACATTTTATAACGGACGTAGAAAAAAGTATTTTCAAACAGGGTGTCCCAACGTTGCGGTATAACAAAAACAAACATTTTGTAATGGAACACCCGGTATTTATTCAGTTTTTCAACCTCTACATTGACCATTTAGTTTTAGATTGTGTTACAGTGTTGCCAATTTACAATTTTTTTCTCCAAAATATGCATAAGCAAGCGCAACTTTAAAAAATCGTAGCGATCTCGTTTTTTGAAGGTACGAATAGGTTTTAGCAAAAATCTCAGTGTGGTTAATAAGCAACGTTTTGGAAATAAGCAATTTAAATGTAGTAATACAGGGTGTTCAGAAAAAAAATTATATAATTTGCAAATTTCAAAGCGGTATAACTCATTTTTTTAATGGAACGTCCCCTATTTTATTATCATTATTCGATGGGACATTTTCTTCTCTTCAATTTGATGGCGGATATTTTATGTCAAAACTAACATCATTTCTTTCAGTACAATAATTTGTATTAATTTTTATTTTGTAAAATACCACATATGTATATCGTGCTAAATTATTAATGAACAAACAAATTTAAATTATTTTAATTTGGCAGATTTTATCATGTTTCTAGTAATCAAGTCACAACTTGATCATCATCTGATTTAATTAAACCATCATAGATTTGTTTGAGATTTTGTTGCAAAGGTTTTACGGCGTTAATGCGACTTGACAAACGAGTGTCACTTTAAGGTTTTAAAATTAAATTTTGTATATTTTCTTTCAACACATTCCACTCAAAAGGAGAAGTTGAGAAAAAAATACATAATTTATAAACAGTGTCATTAGTAATACTCACGGCATCATAAAGGACCAAATTTAATTTTCTTTCTTGGAAAATTACTAAATTGTTTGAGTTTTGGCTATTTTTCAAGAAAATTAAAATTTAAAATTCTAAATTTTTTCTTTGGATTTTTTAAAGATAATTATTTTCTAATAATCTACTTTTTTAGGAAGTTGCTCGAAAATTATTTTTAGCACAAAATGTTCTTTTAAACATATTTTGTACGCTTTAGCGCTAGTTTTTTTTTAAGAAAGTCGGCATCTCCTAAATTCCGAAAAATCACCTTCAAGTTATTTTTTTTCAGAAATATTTTCTTTCTTTTCCTCTCAATCAAAATTTACTTTACTTTATCTCCAGTTATGAAAAATCCAATATTTTCTTTGTCCCTTTTTTATGGACAGAATTCTACATTTTCTGAAAGTCTACTGTTTCTTAAAAGTTCGTTTATTTTGTTTACAATTATTTTTAGCATCTTAGATAAAATAGTTTTCAGAATACATTTTTTGTAAGTTTGAGAAGAAATCTTAATTTTAAAAATATTTTAGTACGCTCTTAGCATTAGTTTCTTTTTAAATAATGTCAGCATTCAAAATTAACTACCTCAAATTCTGGAAAAAATACATTCAAATTGATATTTTCAAAAATAAATTTAGTTGTTTTCTTTAATAAAATTAAATGTTCTCACAGAAGCCACTGATTTTAAGAATTTGCTTCAATTGTTTTGTTCGGAATCATTTTTACTCCTTCATCTTAAACAAAGTCATTCTCAAAATTTTCTTTGGAATTCTCTTGAAAGTTAGACCTCAAAAACACTTATCAAAGTTAGATGCCGTTTTCTTTAAATTTTGTATTATAAATGTTATTTGGCGCAAAAAAATGCGTTTTTGTTCATTGTAATATATTTTATGAGGTGAATGAACAAATTTGATTTAATTAAAAAACTCAGTTTTGTACAGTGGTTGAAATATTTTCCAAAAATTTGTTTCAAATTGATTAAAATTCTTTTTAAAATTCGAGTTTTTGGAAATTTGTCTTAAAAATGTTTGTTTAGAAACATTTTTATACGGTTTTTGACGTCAGTATTTTCTGTTTACAATTCCAAAATTCTAAAATAATCCTTTTCAAATGATTTATTTCTGTCATATTTACTTTGTCGATATATCTGCACAAAATTAGACAAGTCCACCACTTTGACTTTTTTTTCAAAATATTACTCAGGACGTTGCACAAATGTTGCTCTGGAATCAACTGTTAAAATTTTCTTTTGAAGTCCTACATGCTTACCCTTCATGTTGGCTTCATTATCATTGCCTTGTTTACAGATATTTTGTACATCAAGGCTAAATTTTGACAAAAATCAATTAATTAAATAATTGGATAAACCTTGAGTAACTCAATTATTATTTTTTTAAAGTGTAGCCCAGTGTTTCTCAACCTTTTGGGGCCAAACGCCCAATTTGTCAGGTCTGCTTCTTAATTCGCCCCCGTAAAATTTAAATAGCTTAAAGTTTTTTGTGCTAAAATTTAGAGAACTGAGTATGGGTTTAAAAGATATTCAGAAATATTCATGTCGAAATTTGAATTTTTTGATTTTATAGAATTGCTAAGATATTGAACGTGTTTTTGATGATTATGATGAATTACTTGTTAAAATGTACAGAATTCATTGTATTTTAAAAAGTATTATGAAAAATTAATAATGGATTAACGAAAACTGTCAAAATCCTCCAAGTTCAAAGGCAACAAATTCCCGATTTCGATAAAAAAAAATCCTGAGGTATTAAAAGCATTTCTTGATAATGATAATTTTTATGATGAACGTATAAAAAAATATTCATGTCAAAGTAACGAAAATTGACAAACTTTTTCAATTTTTCAAGATCAATATTAAAAAAATCGCGTTTTTGATTTTGAACAATTTTTAACTTCCGAACGTGTTACTTGATTTTGATGATTAAATTCGAAAATGTAGCGAATTTAGTGTATTTTATAAAAATTTAAAGAAATGTAAATATCGTTCAAAGAAAGTTGCCAAAATCTTTTGTTTTCCAAGTTCAAAGTCAACACAATCGTGTTTTTGATTTAAAAAAATTGCTTAACTTCCGAACGCCTTAGTTGATTTCAATGATTTAAATTCCAAAATGTAGCGAATTCTGGGTGTTTTAAAAAATATAAAGAAATATACATATCGTTCAAAGAAAGTTGACAAAATCTGTTGTTTTCCAAGTTCAAAGTCAACAAAATCGCGTTTTTTATTTTGAAAAGTTGCTTAACTTCCGAACGTATTATTTGATTTTAATGATTTAAATTCAAAAATGTAGCGAATTTAGTGTATTTAATAGCATTTTAAAGAAATATATATACATCGTTCAAAGAAAGTTGCTAAAATCTGTTGTTTTTCAAGTTCAAAGTCCACAAAATCGTGTGTTTGATTTTGAAAAATTGCTTAGCTTCCGAACGCCTTATTTGATTTTAATTATTTAAATTCCAAAATGTAGCGAATTTAGTGTGTTTTAAAAAAATATAAAAAAAATTACATATCGTTTAAAGAAATTTGACAAAAACTGTTGTTTACCAACTTCAAAGTCAACAAAATCGCTATTTTGATTTTGAAAAATTGCTTAACTTCCGAACGCCTTACTTGATTTTAATGATTTAAATTCCAAAATGAAGCGAATTATGTGTGTTTTAAAAAATATAAAGAAATATACATATCGTTCTAAGAAAGTTGACAAAATCTGTTGTTTTCCAAGTACAAAGTCCACAAAATCGCGTTTTTGATTTTGAAAAATTGCTTAACTTCCGAACGCACTATTTGATTTTGATGATTTAAATTCCAAAATGTAGCGAATTTAGTGTATTTTATAGTAATTTAAAGAAATATACATATCGTTTAAAGAAAGTTGCCAAAATCTGTTGTTTTTCAAGTTCAAAGTCAACACAAGCATGTTTTTGATTTTGAAAAATTGCTTAACTTCCGAACGTATTATTTGATTTTAATAATTTAAATTCCAAAATGTAGCGAATTTAGTGTATTTTATAGAAATTTAAGGAAATATACATATCATTCAAAGAAAGTTGCCAAAATCGGTTGTTTTCCAAGTTCAAAGTCAACACAATCGTGTTTTTGATTTTGAAAAATTGCTTAACTTCCGTACGTATTATTTGATTTTAATGATTTAAATTCCAAAATGTAGCGAATTTAGTGTATTTTATAGAAATTTAAAGAAATATACATATCTCTCAAAGAAAGTTGCCAAAATCTGTTGTTTTTCAAGTTGAAAGTCCAAAAAATCGATTTTTAAAAATTGCTTAACTTCCGAACGCCTTATTTGATTTTGCTGATGTAAATGCTAAAATATAGAAAATTTACTGTGTTTGAAAAAGTATTAAGAGATAATCATGTCGAGTCCATGAAAATTGCCAAAATCCGAAATTTTCCAAGTTCAAAGTCAACAAACCCTCAATTTCGGTTTTCCAAAATGTAGCGAATTCAGTGTGTTAGAAAAATATAAAGAAATATACATATCGTTTAAAGAACGTTGACAAAATCTGTTGTTTACCAAGTTCAACGTCAACAAAACCGCGTTTTGGATTTTTAAACATTCCGAAACCTCCGATCGCGTTATCTAATTTTGCTGATTTAAATGCTAAAATATAGAACATTTAGTTTGTTTGAAAAAAGTATTAAGTGATGATTATGTCGAGTCTATGAAAATTGCCAAAATCCGCAATTTTCCAAGTTCAAAGTCAACAAACCCTCGATTTCAGTTTTCCAAAATGTAGCGAATTCAGTGTGTTTTAGAAAAATATAAAGAAATATACATATCGTTCAAAGAAAGTTGACAAAATCTATAGTTTACCAAGTTCAAAGTCAACAAAACCGCGTTTTGGATTTTGAAACATTCCGAAACCTCCGTACGAGTTATTTAATTTTGCTGATTTAAATGCTGAAATATAGAAAATTTAGTGTGTTTGCAAAAAGTATTAAGAGATAATAATGTCTAATCTATGAATATTGCCAAAATCCGAAATTTTCCAAGTTCAAAGTTAACAAACCCTCGATTTCAGTTTTTAAAAATTGCTAAGGTGTTAAACCCATTTTTTGATTATGATATTTTTTTATTTTAAAAAGTAGAGAATTCATTGTGTTTTAAATTCTATTAAAAATGTCCATGTCGAGACTATGGAAATTGTCAAAATCCGAAATTTTTGAAAAGTTGAAATTGAATCAAGTTTGATTAATTAAAACACACTGCTTTTATTTGTCTCTGCGACTAGTTTCAACCCAAGGTCATTTTCAAGGAGAAAACCAAGTGTTTTAATCAATCAAATTATATAATTATGTTTCACCACGGATTAAGTGAGAAATTAATTAATCATTGAATCAAGTTTTTGATTTCGATAAATTATTCAAATTACGAGCGCGTTATTTTATTTTGATGGTTTTATTTTCAAAATGTAGAGAATTTTGTGTTTATTTCAATATTAAAAAAGTTTCATTTCGCAAATTTACAATTTTTTTTTATCATAGTTTAATAACATTTGGCTCTAATCTAATAATAATCTTAATTCACATTTCAATTTGAGGCATCTCTGATGACAGGTATTTAATATACATTCGCCCCCGCAAGTTGACCATCGCCCCCCCCCCCCAAATGCGGATTGTCAGAAAAATGCCCAATTCAAGCGTCGATCGCTCACCAGGGGGCGATATCACCAACGTTGAGAAACAGTGATGTAGCCCTAAATAATGCGGCATATGACTTTTTTGTCGTGATGTTTGTACATTTAAAAATCGAACAATTGCTTTCGATAATAGCGTGCCATCATTTTGTTTCCATGTTATAATGTTCTTGAAGATACTTATCTACTGTACAGTTCATTTGCATTCCATTGTTCAAGCATTGAATATGTTGTGCACTGTTTTCATGTTGTTCAAAATATGTTTCTGCCTTCCTGGTCAACTTAATAAAATCTTCGCTGAATGATTTGCAGCAAAACCAAAATGCGATTTAATTTAATAGAACTTAACTTCTGGCGAATTTTTCACCGTTTTCTAGAGTTTTATCAATTTTGATAAAAAATCTATTAGTTTAATCTAAAGGGAAACTAATATCACGAGTCATCTCTACACTGAAAAATAACAAGTCGAAGAGTAATTATGTCAGGTCCATGGATCGGCCAGAATAAGAGAAGAATTTTGGGATTCCCCTTCTACACTATTCTCTTCTCCAGGTTTTTTTCCGTTTTCGATTCCGATGATGAAGAAGATAATGTGCCAGCTGGTTGCCTAAAGGACAAGACAACCACTTTCTAGTGATGCTTCAGGTGCATATTTATAATTTCAGTAGTGGAACTAGCCGAAGCACGTACCATACAAGTTTTTGAAGTTTTTAATTCCTTTATTTTTCCGGATTATCCTAGGATCGGATACCCTAGTGCGGATGCATCTTTTGCACCCTCGCCTGGAACAGTCCTGCATATATCCAAAATTGGTTTGGTCTGTAAAGGCTAGTTTTTGCAAAATTCTAAAAAGTATTACTAATTTTTTTAAACCGCAGACCGGTTTCTATCACTTAATTTTATCAGTTGCACTTTGCACAAATTGAATGGGGTCGTCTACTGACATTTAAAGGGAATAGTGAACAAGCGACAATTGTAAGAATAGTAATATAAATATTAATAACTGTCTCCCTGACAATTATTATTACAGTTGTCACTTGTTTACCATTCTCTTCAATTGTCGGTGGGTAACTCCACACAATTGGGTAACTTTGTCAACGTTTAAGAAAGTAGGGTAAAGTCACCGTAATAGTGTATCTATCTTAGAACAGAAAGTTAAATTTGATGAAAAGGAGGTATAAATGTTGTGCGTGTATACAGGGTAAGTCATAATTAGGTGTACAAAATTTAACCAAAGCTTCTTCAGGCCAATACAAAGGAATTAACCTAATACACGCTAGTACCAAAATACGCCATGAAAAAGATACAGGGTGTTAATGAAAATATGTATTTATAATTCATTCATCAAAATAAACACAAAATTAACAAAAGTTCAAAATTCCCCCCTCCAGCCTCAATAATAATTATAATTAAATAATAATTATGCTTGTATTGAGACTGGAAAGGGGAATTTGTTAAAGTTTTCAATCATTGCTTTGTTTATTAGGTATTTATTTGTATGTATTTTCAAATGTATCCGATATTCTTTTTTTCATTAACACACTGTATCTTTTTCATGGCGCAATTTGCTACTAAGTTGTATTAGGTTAATTTGCACTGGCCTAAAGAAGCTTTGGTTACATTTTTTACATCTATGACTCACCCTGTATTTAGCTAAAACACAAATTGTGTTTTATATACATAAAAATAAATTTTACTCATGATTAATATATTAGCACCACAAATTTCACATTCATATTAATCCACATATTTAAAAATTATTTATTGAGAATTATAAATAATTTACAAAATAATTGCAAATACTAAGCTAAACTCACCCTCATCTGCTGAAGTTGGCTCCTGATGTACTCGGCCCTAGTCGTCTGGTCACAATTAACAACGGCGAATGATCCCAAGTACTGCAAAAAAGAGCAAACAAAGCGCGTTCAGGTCCAGTTCCAAAAAAAAAAGTTTACAAAAAGCAATGATCCGGGCGTGCAGAGTGGCAGAGGAAACGGCGCAGTCAGTAAGACTATGATTTATCGTATACAACATAGCACAACATCCCCCTGCCTGTAATGAATTTAGATCCGGTGGAAGTGAATGGCTTCCAATCAGCAAATGCAAACATAATGGACACAGTTCCTTTTAGAGTCCTCTCCAGTTTTATAAGTGGCGGCATAAAGCGGCATTGTCCGGCGCGGATGGTTAATGGCGTCCCTGGCGCGATTGTTACCAAATGAGAACTATCTTGATGACTCCGCGGATTTATTGCCACAAATGCAACGCGAAGGAACGCCTCTTCCCTCGTAATCTCGGACAGCCCCTCGTAAAACAAAAATAAATCGAGCAGTTAAATTTAATTCCTGCAGTAAAATTGCGATACGTTAATTTTTACAGAAGCCAAATGGAATTGTTACCATCGATCTGACTACCCGTAGGACACTATATTTATCTTTAATCTAACATTAGTTTTATGAGATAACCAAAAACTTTTACTGTCCATAAGTGCGTTATTCAGACTCAGTTTATGTTTTATAAGATCGACTTACTGTCACGCTAAGGCAAATAATGGTATATTTTTTTATGGGGAGTAGGAGTGACACTTTTTGTGGCGAGTCGCTATGTTTAGATCCAGTTACCGACGACCCACAAAAAATACTTCTACTCCGAATAAAACATGCTATACGCTACACGCTATTCACAGCACTAAAAGTACTTTTAATGCCGCCCATGAATCCGTTAACGTTGTTCAGCTTTAAAGTCATGTATTTAGTGATAAATTTAAATCACTTCTTATTGTTGATGGTAATTCGTTTACATATATGATAAATAACAAATGACCGAGAATGGATCCTTGTGGTAAACAAATGTCCATGGTTAAAATTGATGATTCTTTTCCGACCTATTTGTAATATATGATTCCATCATTTTTATTGCTTAGGCGCCAAAGTTGTAATGTTTTGGTTTTGATATTTTTTGTTCACTGAATTTCCAGATTATCTCCAATTTCTTTAATACGACGCTTGAGTATTTGGCGAGACAAATTGATTTCGTTAAAAGCCGGTAGCTTGTCTTCTGGAACAATTTCTTCCACTGCTGCAAGAATGCGCATTTAGGCAAAGTCTCCACTGGTGAAAGATTGTCGTTGCTGAGCAAAATTTTTCTCTATTTTATAGCTCAATCTGACGATCTCTCCTCTATTCTAAGTTTGAAAGCAATAATGACTTCAACGAGCTTTTTCGCTGGGCAATTATATAATATTTGAGCTGTTCGCGATATTTAACTTGGTGTTTTGTTTCATAATGTCGCTAAACATTTGATTTTTTGAAAACCGCGACTGATTCACAACAGAGCTAACATTTTGGTTTTGAACTCAATAGAAAAGTAATTGGTCGAAATATTTTGGATATTCTGTAACTTCTGAACTAACTCAGTTCATTTGTCGATCTGATGACTGATGTTTAAATTAAAGGAAGTCTTAATTATGTCATTACCTGCGCAAGGTCTAATAAAAGATGCCTCTCACAGCGGGCAGTGAAGGATTAACAAACTTTAATTCAAAATTAACACAGCTCCTAGTTATACAGTCCACTGTATATCCCTTTCAGCCCTGGATTTTTAAATTTGAAAAAGAAAATTTTTTGTTAAGTATTATTGATGGGGAGCTTCTTAAGACCATAAATACCAAATTTGAACTCATTAATTAGTATAGGAATGAATTAGGGAGGCTTTGTTGAAGTGACATCTAGTGATCAACAGCAAAAATATGGATTGTCCTGGTAAGTAGAGATATGTAAATAAATTCAAAAAAACGAAATATAGCCTGAATATATAAATATTCAACCTGTTCGTAACTCTGCAAGCAAAATTAAGTCTTACTAAGACTATAAACAAATAACTTATTGAAACAACTACTTCCCTGGCTGATGCCACGCCGGATATTGAATGATACAAAAGAAATTTGCATGTTATTACTAGTACTACTAGTGAAATAACATTGGTTTAAGATCCCTTATTTCTACCCACAGGACTAACTTGAAAAATGAAACTAAATTGAATTTGAAAACTTTAAATTATATATGTAAATGTTACGGTGCAATTGCCACCACCAGGGCATAAAGGGTTAAGCTTCTATTTATATGTTGGTACTTTCCAGGTATCACTTCTTACTGCAATATTCCGTAGAAACTTTGGTTAATTACTTCGATATAGTTACACTTGTATCGCTCGAATTAACACTCACTTACATAGCCAAACGCATCTCATGTTTATATGTCTAAAAACATTCTAGACTTGTCTTGTCTGTTAAAAAAATTAAATTAAATTTCCAGAAAAGTCTAACTAAGTGCATTTCCTTGTGTTTTTTTTTTTGTGGAACGTTACGCTGCGCGGCTCTCTTTGATCGTGGCGCGCCGCATGCCCCACTCCGCCAGCGGCGTGCTTCCGAAGCAAAAATGTATTTACTACGTATATAGTTTTTACTATCGTCGTCGGCGGCGTAGTTATCAAACAGATGTTAATTTTGACTATTTATGAAGTACTTGGAAAAATTAAGCTATCATAATTTTACCCATTCATTGGCGATTTGAAATATTTTTATAATGAGAAACTTCACGTAAATTCACCTGAATTTATTTTTACGTAGCAAATTATAAATAAAAATGAAATTTATTAATTGTACCAAATAAAAACTCAGTTAAGTTTCTGAATGTTTCAAATATTAAATCTAGTATTTTTTATGTTTAATTGTTGCTATGTATATTTCTGTCAATAAATTTATTTTAAAATTCTTTTAAAAATGCAATAATAAGGGGAATTTTAAACATTTAGAAAGTAAACTGAGTTTTAATTTAGTAGAATTAAAATCTATTTAAATTTAAAAATATTTAATTTTATAAATTAAGTTTTGTAAATGAAATATAGCTATATCCATTTAAATATCGGATTGATAAGGTAAAACTCCATTATAAACTTTATAATAAAACACGAATATTCGAGTCTCACATTTATTTGTAAACATATATTGTTATTGTTAATCTGCCTGGTGAAGCCGCTGTGTGATGAAACAATTGAAGCATTGTCTCTACAAATACTCAACATTCCTGTTTTATTATAAAGTTTATATCCATTTAAGAAGGGGTTACATTTTCCCAATTGTATTATAGATGCGGCACTTAATGCTATAATGCGGTTGGCGTGGAAATTGTAAGAAAACAGTGGGCCCCGATACAAATTGAATTTTGTTCCTCTTCGCTGGTGTTATGAGAGCATTATAAGTCGTGCAACCCTTAAAACAGATAATTCGATTTGTTCCGTTTCCGGCATTTCTATTTTCTTCCGGGCAGTGGCAATGCCATAAATCAGCCGCCCCCGAAAGATACGCATCATCATCTAGGGAATAGATAATTATTCTAATTGCGCCAAAACCCCAGCAAAACAATTAATTACACTCGGCCCGAGCTTATCATCCAACGGGAATCTCTCTTTGCACGTGTACTAAAAAGTTCACATTATTTCCTGTGATTAGCTAGTAATCTCTTAATAGTTAGTAATGATGCAGTGCGAAAATTAAAGAAAAAACATTTAGATAATGTACTTGAGCGATTGACCTTAGCTTAAGCCCAAAATAGTTATTTATGCAACAAGTGAGTAAAGTAGTACTTTTTTTCACGAGTAGGAAAGATTGCCACACGAGCCGAAGGCGAGTGCGGCAATTTCTACAAGTGAAAAAAAGTTGCTTTACTCTCGAGTTTCATACAAACATACGTTCGTAACTTTAAATAAATTTGATAAAACCTTAATCAATTTTTATAAGTAATAATACTTTTTTTAAATGAAGAAAATAATAATCAACAAATTTTCTTGATTGGAAACGAATGTTTGACATTTATCGGCGGAAATCGCGGAGTGTTGCGAAGCGTTCATGACACACTTTGCGCAAACAATTTTATAGTAGCGTTAAAAAATGAACCGCTACGGCACTTTTTTTTTCAAGCAAAAGAGTGAAAAAATGAAGCGTTATGGCACTTTATTCACGCTGTTTGTAGGTTAGGTAATCACATATTTTATGAACCCAAATTAATGAAAAAAAACTGTACATTTTATAACGGACGTAGAAAAATGTATTTAGAATTCACCAAGTTTCCGTACAATATACAGAAGATTGAATAAATAAAACAAATCAAATTCGAGATTATAACCGAAATATCTATTTTGAGATCCCCTACACGATTTTGTTCATTTTCTAAAAATGGATTCTTTGACGTTTTCCTATCTGACAAACTAGTAGTTAAACATGTGGGTGTGTTTTATTGAGAGACAGACAATTATTGAGGCACCTTTACAAATGACCTCAACAAAGTGATTGACAAGAGTCCTTCAGCCTCGTTTTATCGATTTAAATTGTAGGTTTTTTAAAAATTTAACCGTAAAATCGGAGAAAGTAACATGACGGCTGCATAAATATTTCGCTTACTTAGTACCAAATGCGGGTGTTTTGTTTTTACGGAAATGCACGAATTCACAATTTAACGATAATTTTTATTTCATTAATTTCAGATCATAACGCCATATTAGGTTAAAATAGCCAACTGGTTTTATTATACTGTTTACTTAACGACGGGAGCTTATCGCATCCTGAGGACGGGAGCTTATCAGCTGAAGCAATTTAAATTGATTTAAATAAATCTGTTCTCATACAATATATGTCCGTTTGACAATTAATAAAAAATGTCGCGTTTTGGGACAGAAAACAGTGAGTCGATCAACATATGTTTATTTTAATACTGTAATAAAAAATAATTATCTTACCGAATGCACCTCGTGCAATGATAAATCCTTATAATTTTGACGGAAATACCCTCAAATGTGTTGCTTCAAGTAACAAAAAAAGGAGGAATATATTTTCGGGAACTTATGTCAAAATGCCCTTGGTGTATTAAGCTACGTGCACACTTGTCGGAATCGGACAGACGGCACGCATCGTAGCTTAACATAGTTGTAAACGAGTTAACGCACATTTATCGGTACGGCATGGAAACTGTGTTAAGCAATTTTAGCTGATGCGTGTCGTTCGTCCGATTCCGACAAGTGCGCGCGTAGCTTTACAGCTAAAAATATCTATTTAATAGGTCCCCGTGACGACTCCTCTCATTTTGAAAAAAAATATTGTGCGCTTAAAGCGGGTTTTCGAAAAAAACAAGAATGAAACTTTATCATTTGTGAATGATCCCGCGTTTTACGAAGAATAAATTTTATTTAAATTCATTATTTACAAATGCAAATACTTCCTGTCGGAAGCATGTTCACACTTTTGATATAATTATAAACCGTTAATTTCGAAAATTATTTGCATTTGCAAATAATTATTTTAAATTAAATAAAACTCTGTTGGTGTTACCGACTGAGTTATTTTCGCCAGTATTTATTTAATAATCAATTTTAAACTGGTTGATGTGGGTGGTGCAATATGTGGTCAGACTTTGTTTAAAATATGCTCAGAGTCCTAACAATTGGAAAATTCTCTAAGTAGTGCAGATCACCAGAAAAAATATTAGCACATTGATAGATTGTACATTAACCGTACTAAACTTAAAAAAAAAAAAAATCCGTATCATCCCACCCCGAAAACTATTACTAAACTCCTTACAACGCAGTGATACGATTTTTACTTATTTTTTTTTTTTTTTTTGTTGAATTTGTTTCTCGTTTATCACGTGGTGAAACATTTATTAAATACACTGTAAAAAAATGTGAAACCCACCAAGTGCCTCATTTCAACAACCTTTAATATTTATTTTTTTATTAGTTAGTACGGTCAATGTGAAGTCTATCAATGTACTTTTATTTTTTATGGCAATGTTCGAATTTAAAAAAAAAATGTTTGGACTTTTTGCGTATTCGTTGCGCGAGGATGGAAATTTATTATTTTCGTGATGTTTGGGGTGCGGTGGTACGAATTTTATTATTTTACTAGTTAGTAGGATTAATGTAGAATCTATTCATGTGTTTATATTTTTTTTTGTTAAGACTCTGCGCGTAATTGTTGCGCGAGGGTGGAAATTAATTATTTTCAAATTGTTTGGGGTGCAGTGATACGAATTTTATTTGTTCAATTAGTTAATACGTTTCATTTAAAATACATTCGTGCGCTTATATTTTTGTATCGATGCGCAAAACTATAGGAGAAAATTTCAAATTGCTAGGACTCTGCGCGTATTCGTTGCACGAGGGTGGAAATTAATTAATTTAATTGTGTTCGGGCTACGGTGATACGAAGTTTATTTTTTTGTTTGTTAGTGTGGTCAATGAAGAATCTAATCATGTACTTACATTTTCTATTTATTGGCGATGTGCGAAACTTTAGAAAATTTCCAATTGTTAGGCGCGTATTTGTTGCGCGAGGGTGGAAATTAATTATTTTCATAATGATCGGGGTGCGTTAATAGGAATTTTATTTTTAAATAGCTAGTACGATTGATGTAGAATCTATCAATGTGCTTATATTTTTAATGGCGATGGGCGGATTTTTAAAAACATTCCAATTGTTAGGATTCTGCGGGTATTCGTTGCGCGAGGGTGGAAATTAACCATTTTCGTAGTGTTCGGGGTGCGGTGGTACGAATTTGATTTGTTTGTTAGCTAATGCGGTTAATGTAGAATCTATTATACTCGGCGCACCGAATCGGTGGTATTATAGGTTTGCGTGATTTTCGCGTGATATTCGCTGATTGGTCAGCGCAAACGCATGTGAAGCGTATGTCACGCAGCCGAAATTTTTAATCAGGCCCGTTGTATGCCATGTGTTCTCGTTTTTCTATCTTATTTACATGTAGTGATTACGTTCTATCCTTAAATCAGCCTTTTTCAATTACAATTAATTAGGAAGTGGTAAATAGTTAGATTTTGTGGGTAAAAGTAGAAAGATTTATATTTCCGACACAGAACTAAAATTGGCAAGGCTGTGTGAATCAGGCTTTTCATAACGTCTCGACGAAGACTATCACAAGGACGCGGGGTGAACGCAACGTGACCATACCACCTATTCGGTACGCCGAGTATAGTGTGCTTATATTTTTTTTGGCGATATGTAAAAATACTGACAAGTTATTTGATGTAGCCTACATAATTATGGGGTTGAAAATTAGGGGTGGTCTTTTGACAACTTATTGATATGATAGTGCTTTAATTTCCATTTAGGTTTTTGTAATTTTTCTAAAGTAAACTTACAAGGGGAGGATCAGATGTGTGACTCACCGATTTCATCCATCTTTGGCACACGTGTAGGTCATAACTAGGAGTGTAACAGGTGCAAGTAATAGGGCGCACTATTCAGCCGTTTTCGAGAAAAAATGGTTTTTTAATTTGTAATTTATTCGTATGTTTATATACCTTTTGCGTTAACAAACATATACCGACCTTTTGGCGCATCGATAAATCCTTCGATTCCTCCGATTCTGATAAATAAATTTTAAATAGTGTTTAAATAGATTCCTAGTCGGAAGGTCGAAGGATCAAACCCCATTGTTGAAGTTGGGTGCATTCATTTTCTTTTTATAGTTTTTATAAATCCATGTGTATTTAAATATCTTAATTTTAGAATCAATCAATTTTTTTCTCGAAAACGGCTGAATAGTGCGCCCTATTATTTGCACCTGTTACACTCCCAGTCATGACCTACACGTGTGCCAAAGATGGATCAAATCGGTGAGTCACACATCTGATCCTCTCCTTGTTAGTGGAAATAACTTATTTTAAAATCAATTGCTAACTTCACACCCGTCAAAATAGCCATAATTTTTTTATTTATAAAAATAACAATGGCATGTGTATATTATTAGAATCGTTGAAACAAGGCTTTGGTTATAAAGTTACGGTCGATTTTGTCATTCGTGTCATCTCAAAGTTATAACTTATATTTAAAAAAATGGGTTAGACTATTATTAAGCACATAATTCCCCACAAAGTTTTGCTTCAGACATTTTTCTTATTCAGTAATAATAGAGCCATAGGTACGGAACAAAATAACAAAAACATTATTTTTTGCATGATATCTGGTTAGCGATGCTTTTTTTTCAAAAAGCAAACAGCTCAATAAATTCAGCTGCAATTCTTTCTCCATTTAATCGTCTCTCTATCTCCACTTATTTACGGCACCTATACTAAAAATGGGAAAAAACTCACCCTGTATATACATCGTGGGCCAAAAAAACGGCACAAGTAGTTTTGTACTCATATACCTTGTTTCGGACCACCCGTACACCCCAAATATCTCGCGAAATAAAAATCAGATTGACATACAAAAAAATACGTCTAAATGTTTTTTTGAGCTCTATCATGTGGTGTGAAATTTAAATCACCACCCCTCCCCCCTAGGGCGTGAAATCTTAAATAGGTGCCTCTATTTTTTATTGCAGATTTGGCTTCTACTCTAAAATATATTAGCTTCTTATTCCAAACATTTTTTTCGATTGGCAAACAAAAAATTTTTTTTTATATATTTTTTTTAAGTAAAGAAATCCTGTTTGTCGTTAGAAACATTCATACATTACCACAATAGAAAAGAATAGAATGGAATTTGATAATTAAATTGATTTTTATTCGTTTTTGCTTATTTCTGACATAAAATTACGAATGACTTCAATCAACGTCTTATTAAGAGATGACCGCGTAAAAATGTCGTATTCTATCATTTGATGCGAGAAATAAATATAATTCATAAAATGTTTTTGCCGAATATAGCGCTATCTGTCGCTCATCGAAACTTTTTTTTTGATAAAAACCTAATATTTTTTTAGCATAGCATCCAAGTCTACAATAAAAAATAGGGGTTCCCATTTAAGATTTTAAAGATACCCCCCTCCTCAACCCAGGGGGGGGGGCGGTTTAGATTTCACACCATATGATAGGACTTAAAAAACATTTTTGGATATATTTTTTTTTTGTCTCAATCCGATTCGTATTTCAGGAGATAGTTGGGGTGTACGGGTGGTCTGAAACACCCTATATATTCGCGGGTAATTAATATTTTTAAATAATTAATATAACACTAAAAACCCCAATTTTTATAGATAAGACGAAGTACTTTTTCTCTAAAGAAATATTACTTAATGCCCAGAGCATCTTTTTCCATAAACTTGTATCCGTTCAGGAATTGGCACTGTACGTGGTCTTCCACTTAATTGTTTGCGATTATTGTTACCGTAAGTTCTAAGTTTAATTATTATTCACTGAATACTTGCAACCGACCAACCCTTTTGTGGGTATTTGTTCACAATCTTTCGTGCAGATAAATTGTCATATTGAACCGAATGTTTATCTTCTTTATTTGTGCAAACCATTTTTGTCACAACAACTAAAATAACCGAAAGAGAATAAGAAACACTCTCTCCCGCCCCTTTACCGCATGTCAAGGTGTCCCCCAGGGCTCACCTATATCCCCGCTTCTTTATAATTTATTCGTTCACGACATATACCATAATAATCCTAACTACTTTAATCCCAAAGCCTATTTGCTTCTATTTGCGGATGACACTGCACTAATAGCGCATGCACCTACAACAAAAGCAGCAGTTAACGCCCTTCAGAAGTTAATTGATCAAATTCAATTATGGTTTGTAAAATGGAGAATTGAAATCAACCCAAATAAATCTAATCTATTGTTGCCCTTCCATCGTGTGTACAATTCTCCTTACAGTGTTCACATAAATAACAATCCCATTACCCCCTCCCTCACCTGCAAATATTTGGGAGTAACGTTCGATACAAAGCTATCTTTTAAAACGCACACCCATAATCTCAAAGGCAAAATCAAAGGTAGGGCTCGACACTTCAGGTCGCTAACTTATCGCAACGATGGCATAACAACAAAAACTGCCGTACACATCTATGCAATGATTTGCCGACCCCTACTCGATTATGCAGCGATCCTCTTCCACAATTCCCGTCCACAAGTCCTAAAAAATATGCAAGTTGCTGAAAGATCGGCACTGAGAACGCTTACCAAAATAAGGCATCCTAACAATCCTTTACATAATCCCTCAAATCTTCTGCTTTACCAAAAAACCCAAATAATCCCAATCGAATCTCGTTTGACCTTCCTTTCCGAGAAATTCGCCTCCAACTCCCATATCCTAGACATCTTTAAACATCTTTGCATTATTCGCAATCCTAATCAGGCACCCAAATCAAACTATCCCGATAAAACCATTTATGAATTCATACTCACATTTCATAACCATCCATAATCGTAACTAAAGGCATAACCAACTAAAACGAATTCAGGCTGAAAGACCCCGGGTCGATAGCCAATAAAGAATCTTTACACATTTAATTATTATAGTTAAGCAAGATTTGTTTATATATCATATACTAAATGTATGAATTCTTTAATAAAGATGATTATATATATATAACCGAAAGAAGTGACGGCTAATAACTGAGATTCATTAGAAAACAAAAACAAATCATGGCTCATTAATTTTTATACCTACAAATGCGATGCGGTGAATTATAAACTCCTATCTCTGCAGAGCCTTAATTAATGTGAAATATCTTCGATAAAGAAACTTTTCAAAAATGCAATTAATATTTTTTGCAGTTTACAGAGTGTAAATATTATGTTTGTCAAAGCAAAATTTAATGCGTTATTTATTATTGAAAATATGAATATTTATAATTTTTTACCGTTTTTTTTTGGCCCACTGTGTAAATAGGGATATCTGGGAAATAATAAATCACGGCCCTTGCGAAACTAGTTCATCAACTAAGGATTAAAATATTTCATTTTTTAATTCAAAGTGAATATCGGTGGTTGACTATACAGATATTCAAATAAATAATCGCTTAATGAAAAAGTATATATGAGCTATTTTAATTGGAATTTTTAAATAAAACGGAACCGAATATATTTCAGCGGAAATTATTTTTTTATAAATTAATAACACCCTAATCTAAAAAGTAAATAGTATTGCACAAATGAATTTATTTTTCCCAATTTTGGATCGATGTTCTACATTGAATTGAAAACCACCGCACAAACCATAAATTCAATAGCATGTATATATCTGTGGCTTGGTGCTAAAAAGGCCAAAGTCAAATATTTTCCAATTGTTTTTATTAAAAATGATTTTATTTGCTGCTTTTGTAATATATAATTGTTTTAAATCTGCTAGAGGTTAAGCTAGACAGTGGCCCTTTCAGCATATTAAAGATATTGAGAAAAATAATCTAATGTACTGTTTAAATCCAAGCATTAAAATTGTTTAAATTACGACATTAGCCCTTTTAGTACCAAGCCACAGATATAAACTATTAGTTAAAATTATTAACTATAATTAACATTAGTTAATTACCTTTAAATTGAAGTGAACCAAATAAAATTTATTGGAAATAATTATTTGATAAATTAATAACAGCCTGATCTAAAAATATATGTTGTATTGCACAAATTAATTGCTTTTTCCTATTTTGGATCGATTGAATTGAAAACCGCCGCACAAACCACATAAATTCTATTGCATGTATATTTATACTATTAAAGTTACGAACCTTAAAATTGAAGCAAACCAAAAAGAATTGATTGGAAATAATAATTTGATAAATTAATAACAGCCTGATGTAAAAATATAAATAATATTGTACATGTAAATTTGTTTACCCAATTTTAGATCGATTCTCTACTTTAAATTGAAAACCACCACACTAACTATATAAATTCTACTGCATGTATCATCAAAGTATTATCCTTATTATAAATTTATCCTGTGCACACTAAAACGATGCTCTAAATAATTAATTATCCGACTAGTTAAACTAGTCAAACACGCATCCCGGTATGCGAATCAATTGAAAATTTCATAAATCCGTTTATGCACTTTACAAAATATAGCTCACGAAATTGGGAATATTATTAATGAGATAAAACGCTGGTTAAATTCTTTTTTTTTCATTTAATATATAAATTGGTGAATGAACATTTCAATCTCAAAGTGACCATTATTAATAGGTGGGTACTAGGTATTAATAATGGTATTTTTTCACAAACGGGAGAGAAAGTCGATTTCTCAGCCCTCGAAATCGTGAGAGAAGTAACATTTCTCTCCCTAGGGAGAGAAATGATCATCAAGGTTCCATTATTTATTTTATCTTTCACGTCTGACAGATTTTTTTTCTAGGTTGGGTTTTAAGAACGAACGTTTTATTCTTAAAATATCCCGTTTGTGAAAAAATATGTATATATATCTCGGTAGAGAATGTTATTTTTCCCTCGGTGCTTTGTATCCCTCAGGCTTTCGCCCTCTACTATTTTCTACACCTATTTAATTAGAGCATTTATTTACTTTTCCCGAAAAATCGTACCAATAATTCACTGCAGTGAATAATGAATTCATAATTCTCTGTGGTGAAATTATAAAATGTACGGTTTTTTGAATTGATTTGCGATCATTACATATTTAAGGCTTGAAGCATTGTTAGCTTAAAGCATTGTTAGCTTAAGTTCTTTATACTCAAGAATAATATTTTGTCATGGAAAAAATAATTCTTGAGTACAAAAAGCTTAAGTTAACAATGCTTTAAACTTTTACATTACCAAAGTTAAAATAGTCTCTTGCTACCTTGTTAAATTTTAATGTCAATAAATTGTTTTTCAAAGCCACCTTCAATTTTTATTTAGTAAAATGGCTATTGAAATGGTTTGGAGTTTTCTGCAAATAACTTTCAATGCGTTAGGAATTGGGACAGGGTTGTTATTACGAAAAATGTTTGTTTTTAATTCTGCATGGAATGGTATAAAAATATACAGGGGTTCCAATTTAAAATAAGAAAAATAAAGTGCTTTAAAGTTTGAAATGTTTGACACTAAATTTTGGACACCCTGTATAATTCATATCGATCAAACTTGGTTAACGAGACTATCAGACCTTATTTAATAAGTACCTTGTATAATTTTATTAACAAGGCACTATTTTTATTTTTTATTCATTTTTTAAACCAATCGTGTAAAACTGATTTTTTTTTAGTTTTAATTTTGTTTTGCTGATATCCCTGAATCGATTCCAATAAAATTATAGGAGTATGTAGGCAACCATAAAAGGTACCCAAATAAGCAATGAAATACATAGCATGTAATTTAAAAAATATATATCATCATGACGTCACGCTTTTTGGGACACCCTGTATAATCAAAATTATTTTCCTAAAATGTATTCTAAGATGCAAATTTATTCTGCAAAATATCAAAATTCCAACTTAATTAGTAAATGAGCTATAGAAGACGGGAGGTGAAATGCAGGGCCCTGTATATTGGCATATTGTACACTGTTATTTATTGAAATTATAAATATAAAATGAGACAAACATCCATACCTGGCATCAATAAACAATCCTCGTCGAAAAAATTCATGAATAAAGTCACTCTCAGCCCGGTATTACGCAATCACAAGCTGCTCGACAGATACAATCGATTGTCTCGATAAAATTCAATAAAACTGAAAACGGCCTCACCAAATTTGCGAATAAAAAAGTTTGCAGTGTCGACGCGAAGCGGCCCCGGAGAAGTGAAAAAAAAACTCGAAAACTTTCAGCCACGTCACACAATCATCTCCTTAAGCGAAAACTTTCCGTCGCTTAAGGAAATGGCCAGCGGCAATATTAATGTTATAAAACTTTTAACTTATAAACCTAAAAAAATATTTATATTTTTCAATGAAAAGTTAAATGTAGCATATAAATAAACTCATAAATCTCATCACAAATAAAATATTTGCAAGAGGAGGAAAGACAATTGCGTTAAACAAGTTTATTATGGTCCCAGCCAAGATAAGAAATTGACAACGTGGAACTAGTCAGTGCTGACACGCGAGCTCATTTTTGGTGACTCGCATCTTCAAAGATAAAAAATTTCATAATTCAAATATTTGTATTTCATAACGGCCAGAGTTGGTTATTAATAATAATATTATTACTTACCTTAATAATAATTCATAATTAACAAAATTATAATTAATTATTACACAAATTATAAATATTCCTATTTTTTGGTCTTTACTTTTGTGATGTGTGACGCGCCACGAAAATTATTCAAAATTTTGACGCACCGAGCTCAAAAGGTTCGACATCATTGAACTAGATAGTGATTAAGGCAATCCGATTACTTGTTACTATTTATAAAAATGTAATAATAATAATAAACCTTTTATTCCACCTTTTACAAAAAATTGCTTAACATAATTCTTAATATCCAATACTAATAGTAAATAATACAATAATAATATTTAAATTGTTTAATGATATGAAGGCATAAGTGATTTAATATCAGTTTTAAATTTCAATAATGAAGACGAAAATATATCAATGTTTCACTTTTCTATTATTTTTATGATGATGTAGCCATTATATAATTTCTCCGGTTTTATGGTATACCAGTTATTTAGGGTACAAATGTTAAAAGTGCGAGTACAGTACTCTACGAACTTTTAATAAGTGTATCATATAATATTTTTTTCTGTCTCAATAAATACTTGTATACTTTCAAGGTTTATTCTTAATTTAAAAGGTATTTAAAATGTACATCGTGTTTACAAAATTTCAAAATTACGAAAGATGAAAATGATAAAGTATACTTCAAATTCTAATCATATTTACCGTCAGTTTACTTAAAAACTAATCTTCATCAAGTATCTTCACTTAAATCAGGAATTACTGAGTTTTTTTTCTTTAAAGTGGCGGAGCTTTGTAATCGTCTAGAGAGACTGAAGGAATAGTAAAGTCAACAAAGAATGTAAGCATAAACGAATATTGTAAATTGATACCTCGATGTATTTTCTGTCATCTTCATCCGGCGTCTTCACTGAGTGGATACCGGGAATTACTGCGTTGTTGTCATGTTTGTCTTTTCTTTAAAGTAATGGACCCGATCGTTCAGAGCTTCCCTCCCGCAAGTGAGTAATATCCGCCATTACCGCTCATTGGATAATATACTATTATTTCATTGCGCTTGAAATATTTCAATGGCGTTCAACTTTTATCCACAATTTACTTTTCCGAGCTCGATGTGACAATGCAATAACTGCCGGTGTTAATTTTTTTGAAGAGGGATTAAGTCCGCACAATTGCCGGCTAATTTATATCCGGGATTAACTCGGAATCCTATTAATTTTTTTGTGGGTCGAGACCCGTCTCGTCGTTTAAAACAATTTAACGATTTTAATAATCCTTCTGTTCGCGACGGATCGCAGTTGCCGAAGCTTAATTTTTAATTAACCCCGCGAATTTTTAGCCGCTCCCGAAAAGTAAACGTTTGCGGAGGGAAGTTAATCGATGACTTAATTAAATCAGTCACCCTCTGTAAAATAATTGAAAGTTTTTTTCCACACGATTATGGTTAGTCTCGTGCATTTATTTGATTAATTTTATTTATGCAAGTGGAAGATCCAAAAATGAGAGATACAAAACATTGTTGATTAAAAAAAGTGTTCAATCTCAAGGCAATTATTATTGTGTGTCTGGATGCGATGATAGGGATTCTGTGTAGAACAGATTTTCGCTTCAAAATGAGGAAAGATTTAAGTTATGAGTCAATAATATTTTTGATTCAAAGTTTAAGACGCCGGCCCACTAGCCGCGTGCGTCAGCGCGCTAGAACTAATGCGGAGGGTCCTTGGTTCGAATCCCGGCGAGGGCATGGGTTTTTATGGATGTCTATTTTCATTTAATATGAATAATATGTTCAAAATCATCGGTTGTGGCTGAATGACCTTCGCTGTCTAAGCCAATGTTCCATATCATCCATAATTCCCGAACCCAAATTTCCGTCAATTATCCTTCAGTTAAAAAAAAAAAAAAGTTTAACAATTCGGAGACCTGGAGATGGCATTGACAGAAGTGAAGGGTCAAATGGTGTACAGGATTGAATACACCGTACCGTAATTTTCAACAAGACTTTTAATTGTTGTTATGTCAGCAAGGTCCCGATCGTTTACTTTTTCAAAATTCCGATTTTTCGCACAATGGCGTATATTTTTTTTACCATTTTTTTTGTCTTTCTTGAAGCTGTAAAAAATCAGCAAAATTAAATTTTCCAAAAATGAACGATCGGGACCTTGCCCAGTGTTGACTGTAGATTACAAAAAAGAATATCGCGATACATTCAGTTGTTCTCCCGTAATCGTGTACACCAGTTTGAAAAATGCAACTTTTGGAAAAACCCGTTTGAAGTTTTAGAACATTACAACGTGCAAATGACGGGACTTGCGATTAATCTGCAATGCCAGGTCCGTACAGTTAGCCTTCCTAATGAAGACGAAATCCATGATGGGTCACCTGCTCTTCTCTTTGTTGAATTATTGCTCGTTTTGCCGCGTCGCTCACCTTTCGCTCGGCACGGTCGATTCGTAACGCGTTTAGTTGAGTGGCGCACGCGATCACTTGCAGCCCCCATGTGATCCACAAGGTGTCCATTACTTTCAATATTCCCTTCTGTCCTTCATTGAGTTATAACAGCCAAATTAGTTGTGATTTCAACCACTCTCTTCAGGGAATACAAATGTTTAGGCGCGATCAACCAAATGCAACTATTTATAAACTCATTGCTGTTTCCAGTGTGAGCTCCTAAATATCGATCTAGCAAATCATCTGACGATAAGTGCTTATGATTTTCGCAGGATTGGCAAAAATTAGATTTTACCATCGAGTCGACTTCCCTACTAAAATATCCAATGAGTGTACATACTCCAAATGAAAAATGAAAAACGTACCGTACCGTTTTTCTTGTGAAAAATTGATGTTACTATGACACTCCTTGCAAACAAAGAATTGAGAGATTGTAGTAAAATCTGAGATAACACTGAGCACGAATTAAGGTGTGATTGGAGCTTCTAGTAGATGCCAGTTCTTGAGCTTCTGCGTTGATGTGCTGACGTAAGTCTTCTTCTTCAGCAGTTTTATGATTCGACGGCTTATATTTTTTGGGTCGAAACACTCGGTAATTACGTTCACTTGATCATTTACGGCCCATTTCACAATAAAAAAAACACACAAACAAGCAAGGACACGCAGGCGCGACTCCAGTCATGTTTAACTAGCTATAATTTTCGAACTAGAGAGAAATCTGACAAACCCTTTCACAGGCTCATTTCTAAGACCCTTAAGATTAGAAAAATAAAGAAAAAAAAATTTGAAATGGACAAGGTGTAAGTCCCTCTTAACCCAGATATTTCCACCGTTCTTGTAAAACGCAAGATGCTATTGCCCTAAAACTCAGATTATTTTTTCATATGGTTAAAATTAACAGTATACGGAATATAAAATAACATTTTCTGACAGTAGGTGCCAGTTTTTCAAACGGTAATTACTTTTAATCTCAGTGTCTTACTAAAGTGCAGAAAATAGCATTCGGCATGAAAAATATACAGGGTCTTCATTTCAAAAGGAACCACCCTGAATAACTTTGGATCTGAAGTAGTTACGGTTTTAAGAAAAAATACGTCAATTTTGTTTTCAAGGGGGAACTTTAAAAACACCGTTTTTAGAATTTTATCTTTCACCCCCTCACCTCCAGCCACCCCATCTTTATAATTTCAAATAGCACCCCCTATTGTGCTATACCTTATTTTAAAGGGCATAAAAAATACTATCCAGCAAAGCAAAAATAATTGAAATCGGTTCATTTGTTTTAGAGAGAGAGGGTATCCATTTCAAAATAAGCCACCCTGAATAACCCCTCGAAAACAAAATTGAAGTATTTTTTCTTAAAACCGTAACTACTTCAGATCCAAAGTTATTCAGGGTGGCTCCTTTTGAAATGAAGACCCTGTATATTCAAAAATTTAAACATGTGTGTAAAAAGAAGTTTCGGCTCTAAGTGGGTTAAGGTACTTTAAACGCTGTACGAATTTTACCCTAAATTTTTGCTCTATTTATGAAGACGACTTCCAAGTGTTTTGCAGTTTTCTCTGCAGAGTAAAACATCAAATTATAAGTATACCGCTTATTATAATTCTTGGTGATTTATTACAAACTAATAATTGCAAAATTAACAGATTGTGTTATATAAATGCTGGATCCATACCAGACCAGACTTCTAGAGGGCAATAGAGACATCAACAGTTGGCAACTTATCGGTAAGTTAATAAACATTTGCACTCGCTTATAAAGCTCACTGTAGTGTCATTATTATCCACAAGATAATTCTGTAATTGAAACAGCACGGCATTCAGAGTGTAAATAAATCATCCTCTACAAGATGGCGCCACGTATTAAAATAAATTAATTCAATAATCTAGAGTTTGCTACACAGATAGCAATACTAATTTGTTAAAACAATTGTTTTTATTCTGAGCTGTACTAACAATATTTAAAAGAAATGGTTAAAAACCTAAAATAAGTTATTTTAATTTTAATAGTAGTACAATATAAAACTACCTGGTTTTCATTGTATAATTTAATATTATCTGTAGCATCAACTATAAAATAAATTGTTCTAACAAAGTTGTTTTATAATTTAGCAGGATTTAATTTTGCAGATAGTTTTCAATATATAGGAAAAGACATTACTGTTGTTATTTAACCTTATAACCTTCTTCAAGTTCCAACCATAAGGTACTAATGAATGCCGCCATATTTGCGACAACAAAAAATATTACTGTAAAATCGAATGTTACCGTATTCGCGGCAATGATTGAATGACTTCCCGGCGCATCCACCAGAATATAAATTCATAAATGAGATCATTTTGACAATAAAACATATTACTATAAAATAGAATGTTACCATATTCGTGGCAATAATTGAATGACTTCCCGGCTAATCCACCATAATATAAATTCATAAATGAGATCATTTTAACAATAAAAAATATTACTATAAAATCGAATGTTACCATATTCGTGGCAATAATTAATTAAGTTCCCGGCGCATCCACCGCAATATAAATTAATAAGCTCAATTTTGTAGTTTGTAAAGCGGTGCTTGCTACTATCACAAACTAGCTCGTCCGGTTAAGTCTGCATTTTTATTGCAGGCTTGAGACAAACCCAACAACATTAATAATTCGCACAGCTATCGCCCTGTAAATGTGTTTAAGGAAATATAAAAAGATATCTATATATATATATATATATATGCAGATAAAGTAGGAATTCTCAATCAAGCCGGTACAAGATGAATATTACAAGCTCTACTAGATGGCGCAATGTGAGAAAATCAATACATTATGTGTTGTAACATTTGCTAAATAGGGGGAGGCAAAAGTTCCAAACTAACGATTAGTACAAGTCCCGCCATCTAAATTCTGAAAGTAAAATGTATCTAATTTTAATAAGGGAATATTTTATTCTACTTATTGCAGAAATCTCGATTTCAAACTGAGAATGTATTACTTTATAGACTAATTATTCAAACCGATACAGCGACAGAATTCTTTAGTTTTGAATTACAAATTTCTAGTTTATTTTAACTACTAAAACCATCTTTTAACTGGGGGCGCAATTCCCTGAATAACTACATTATCATCTGAAACTGTATATTGTGGCTCTTATATTGAAATCAACAAAACTGAATATTTAAAGTAATTTTACGATCGAAAATTAAATTCCAATTATCTATTGTTGATAATCCAAAATGAATTTTCATTGTCTTGAATTTAATTGGGATTAAAGTTGAATTATTAATCTTGTGGTGAACATGTTTAATACAAAGCTAGCTAATTGAGTTTGAAAGATTTCTATAATGCCAAGTTTGTTATTTTATTATTTATTTGTTTAATTTATAAATTAAATTAACACAAAAAATTGCCTGAATATATGAATATTCAATCGGTTTGCACCCCAACATAATTAAGACAATAAACAAAAACAAAAACTTATTATATAGTACTACTATTGAAATAAGAAATTTAAGATCGTCTGCTTCAAGTTCAAGGACTAACTTGAAAATTATTTTATGATAAAGTTGAAAACTCTAAACTGTCATAATAAAATGTGAGCATTTTAAGGATTTCTGTTTAGATTTTTGTAATATGTTATTGGAAGTTTATTCCGTTGATTGTACATATTTATAAGTAAATAAATACAATAAATAAAACAAATTAAATACAATGTTATTGCTTCTCCGAAAACTACGGGTTTTTTTTTTAATTTACATACTGGTTTGAATGAAAAATGCAACACCAAGAAGTTATAGTCGGATTTTAATGAAAATTTCACAGAAGTTGTGTTTGAATGTCTCAAGTAAACGATCAAAATTTCAGTTGAAAAACTTACTTACACAAGCATTTGTTTTAATAATGAGTCGGTCCGCCGTTGTTTTTAATGCACTCATT
The DNA here is from genome assembly GCA_910593695.2 of Ocypus olens. Taxonomy (NCBI): domain Eukaryota; kingdom Metazoa; phylum Arthropoda; class Insecta; order Coleoptera; family Staphylinidae; genus Ocypus; species Ocypus olens. The sequence continues at coordinate 43,505,726 of OU343052.1, forward strand.
CACGCGGTTCGGCATACTTTGAATGAGGTGATCAATATCTTCTTGGGACAGCTCATCCCAAGCTTCCTGAATCCGCAAACGAAGTTTGTCCAAAGTGTCTGGGGCACGGGGTAAATTTCATAGTCTGACGCCTATCATATCCCAAACATGTTCGATGGGCGAAAGGTCTGGTGAACAAGAAGGCCATGGAAGCACTACAACGTTAGCTTCTTCTAAACACTCTATTGTTACCCTTGCTGTATGTGGGCGAGCATTATCTTGCTGAAATATAGGGTTTTGCAACCCTTGTAAGTACGGCAGTGCAACGGGCTCTAGAATAGTCTGTACGTAGTGCCAAGCATTTAGGGTGCCAGGAATAAAAACTAGAGGGGACCTACCACCATACGTGATGGCATCCCAAATCATCACCCCCTGCGTGAGAGCAGTATGCCGAGGAAGCGCGAAGTCCATATTTCTGCGTTCCCCGCGGAAACGTCTGACACGTCTACGTCCATTGTTGGCCCACAAACAAAATCTGGATTCGTCAGTGAACACAATTTGTTGCCATTCTTGTCTCCAATTTACCCGTTCTCTACACCATTCCAACCTAGAAGCTCTATGACGTGGAGTCAGGGGAAGGCAACAAAAAGGACGATAAGTACGCATTCCAAAACTCCGTATTCGATGATAATCGATGCCATTGAGATTCTAACATTTATTGTATCCCTCCAAGTGTTTCCAATGGCCCGCGTAGTGGATAATCTTTCTCTTATCGCCAAAAGTCTCAACCTGCGTTCTTCGCGGTCTGTCCAGATCCTCTCTGACGTCCATGAAAACCTTCCTCAGACCATCTTCACCAGCACCTCATTAGTGTGGTTGCGTCACGTTCCATTCTATTGCCAATTTCTCTAAACGAAAGACCACCCATAATACGACATCGCTCGAAATCACTTAGTTGTACAAAATTTCGACGGTTACGAACTCTGGGCATTTTAAATGATGTTCTTCGCACTATTATCACGAGAAAACTAATCCAAATTGTTCCATGTTTATAAACAAACACCATTTGATATTGCTATTTTTCGTATATAAAATCATCCTAAAAAGAGGTTTGACGAAGGAGTTTTTTATTGAAATTTTAATGAGGTCCTTTTTATACCGAAAGCCATCAATTGTAGAAAAATTAAATAAATTCTGGCCGTCTTTCTTGTTGTTGCATTTTTCATTCAAACCAGTATATATTTTATGTATCTGTTATGGACCAAGTAATAAATAGGGGCATTTTTCATAATGCCCGCGTATTATGAATAATGACAAGCTACTTAGGGCGAAATAATTAATTATAATTTGAATTTCCTTATTTATCACATTGCCTCGTCATTATAAATATTGCCGTGTGGTCTTTGGGCAATCTGATAATATACAGGTGTTTTGCACGGGGTGCGGAGAGGAGAACAAACGTGTGTGGCGTACATTAATAATAATTGTATTAACAATAATAACAGTACTGGGACTTCCCCGCCACAACCATCGCCAGATCGTCGGCGTACCCGATCAGCTTAACTCTCCCCGGCACCTCCAGGTTCAGAAAATCGTCGTAAAATACATAATCATAATAATAATAATAATATGTTTATTGATGTAATGACAAGACGTCTTACATAAGTCACGGTTAAAATTATACAGTATGATAGAAAAAAAACCACAATATAATGGGAAACTACACACTAAATCATTAAATAAATCTTACTTGATAAAATAGTAAAATTGATGATTATAAATTAAAACTAGTTGTAAAAAGAAAAAGTACACATTAAAATTTATAATAAAAATGTATACTTGGAGGCGATAACCCTATGTCTGGGGCAATGCTGCTTAAATACTCTTCAAATGAGAAATATTATTAATAATAATATTATTATTAATATATTTCAATAAAGTTGTTTTAATTCTTAAACTGGTTCGTATTTAAATTTCGAATATGTAGAGGAAGTGCGTTGAAAAATTTTATTGCTTGGTATTTTGTGGCAGTTTTGGTTTTCTCTAATCTGTTGGATATTGGGTATAGATTTTCTTTGTTCCTAGTGTTATATGGGTGTAGGTCCTCATTCCACACGGTCGGGCCAATAACTGACCCCTGTGGCACGTCGCACGTCATGTCAATGCTGGTCTCCTGGCTCATCCTGATAACCCTGTCTTCAAAGTAACTGCATACAACATTGTGCAGATAGGCCGGGATCTTTCTCCTGTCCAGTTCCTCGAGGATTTCCTTCCAGGGGGCGCTGTTGAAAGCGTTTTTAACTTGTTCTCCTTTCCTCTCCCTTTGACTGTACTCAGAACGGCCTCAATGGCGTCCTCGGTGCTTTTTCCCTTTCGAAATCCGTATTGCCTCGGGGAAATGTCCTCCGTTTGACCGATACACCTCAGTATCCTGCCGGTAAGGATGTGCTCAGCCAGTTTACTGATTGTGTTCAAAAGACAAATAGGCCTTAGATTCTTCCTTTCCCCATCGTTGCCCAGTTTTTCGATGAGTATCAGGTTGCATATCTTGCAACTTGACGGGAACTGCCCTGAAACAAGTATATTATCCATGGCCTCTTTCAATATGTTCGTGTATCTATTTGCCAGGGCCTTGATAACTTCTACCGGGATTCCGTTCAGGCCAGAGGTCTTCTTGGGCTTCAGACGTGAGCCCGCTTTCCTGATCTCCGCGAGCGTGCATTCAGGGATCTCGCCGGCGGTTGCCACTTTCCTGGGCCATTTAACTTTCGCATGCGTGGGGAACAGTTCCCTTGCAGCCTCGACTTTTTCGTTCTCATTAAGTTCGCCACGATTTGATAGCCAGTGCCCCAGATATCAAGGTCCAGCTCCGCGCAGATCTTCCCCCAGGCGTGCTTCTTTGCCGCCTCTATCCCCTTTTTTAAATTTCTTTTGGCCTTCTTGTATAACTTGTGGTGCTCCTCCTTTGCTGCTTGCTTCTTGTTGACTCTCTGAAGCTGTCTCCTCTATTTATCGCAGTCGGATTTCAATACGGCGATTTCGTCCGTCCACCAATATAAATTCCTCTTCCCCGGGTTGCAGCTTCTTCTCTTCCCGAGGGTCTTGTCGCAGGCCTTGGTGGTGATCGAGTCGATAGTAGTCGGAGATACCTCGTTTCCTGATCTCTCCAGAAGCAGTGCAAAGCACTCCATTAATTCATCCTGTTTGTCCGCCATGTAATACCATCCGCCGGTTCTGGTTGAAAGGGTTTTTGAGGATCCAGTGTGGTTCTGAATTACTGAATGGATGTTGTTGTGTTGGCTGAGGTTTTCCTCCCCTGCTCACCTACCATTTCCGGACCTGCTTGGCCACCCCAGGGCTGCAGGAGGTAATGTCGATGAATGAGGAGCCATTTCTCCGCTCGAATGTCGGTGTGCTGCCTCTGTTTAAAATACACATCCCCTTGGATGCAATCCAGGTGATCAGTGTCGAGCCCTTATCGTCCTCGGAAGGGGAGCCCTAGGCGTAGGTCTTGGCGTTGATATCGCCTGCAATGTAGAGTTTTTTCTTCTCAGACGGGAGTATTATTTGCTCAATTTGGTGGAGGAGCCGTCTCCATTTCCGGTGCCTTGGATGGTTCTTCCTGCCGGAATGCAGATAGCCGCATTGGCTCTAAAGTCTATAAGCCATCTTTACTGCACTTTGATTTATGAATGTTCGGCTCCTGAACGAGAGCGATGTCGATGTTCTGGTCCCGACAGTTTTTAACCAGCAGGTCCATGGCTGCTTTGGCCCTACCTAACCTAACCCAACCTAACCCAACCTAACCCAACCTAACCCAACCTAACCCAACCTAACCCAACCTAACCCAACCTAACCCAACCTAACCCAACCTAACCCAACCTAACCCAACCTAACCCAACCTAACCCAACCTAACCCAACCTAACCCAACCTAACCCAACCTAACCCAACCTAACCCAACCTAACCCAACCTAACCCAACCTAACCCAACCTAACCTAACCTAACCTAACCTAATCTAACCTAACCTAACCTAACCTAACCTAACTTAACCTAACCAAAACTAACCTAACCTAACCTAACCTAACCCAACCTGACCTAACCTAACCCAACCTAACCTAACCTAACCTAACCTAACCCAACCCAACCTAACTAAACCTAACCTAACCTAACCTAACTTAACCTAACCTAACCCAACCCAACCTGACCTAACCTGACCTAACCTAACCTAACCCAACCTAACCTAACCTAACCTAACCTAACCTAACCCAACCTAACCTAACCTAACCCAACCTAACCTAACCCAACCCAACCCAACCTAACCTAACCTAACCTAACCTAACCTAACTCAACCCAACCTAACCTAATCTGACCTAACCCAACTCAACCTAACCTAACCCAACCTAACCTAACCTAACCTAACCTAACCCAACCTAACCTAACCTAACCTAACCTAACCTAACCTAACCTAACCTAACCCAACCTAACCTAACCTAACCTAACCTAACCTAACCAAACCTAACCTAACCTAACCTAACCTAACCTAACCTAACCCAACCTAACCCAACCTAACCCAACCTAACCCAACCTAACCTAGCCCAACCTAACCCAACCTAACCTAACCTAATAAAACCTGGTGTTAATTGTGCTGCCCCATAGGTGACTAGCATTACAAAAATTCCCGGTCGATTTGATTATTTCAATAGTTGTTATCACACTGCCCTCTCATATTGGGCATATTTTAAACTGCCCGGGCATTTTGTATAATGTCCTAATAATCACTCGGTCTATAACATATCGATGTATAAGCATTATAAAACATATCTATAATAATAAGTCCTTAAATTAGTTTATCAAATCAAGAATGTAGTACAGTGGTAAAATATTATCAGTTTAAAAGTTAGGTTATCTGAATTAAGCTGGAGATCAAATTTAGTTAACGTTTCATTGGAAACCAACACCCATTCGTACATCGTGATAATCAGATATTCTGAAAACCATCCCTAGAACTTAGCTAATCACAACTTTATGACGTAATAGATATATCGCCCATTAATAACGCTATTTATTTCTTCTATAAAAACAAATAATACACTGCCGACATCCACATTTATCTCAAATACAATCCTCCTAAGTATAGGAAATAATCCATCAATTATAATAATTAAACCACTCCTAGAATTGATAACTGTAATATTTCATACAAACTTATTATTTTATTTCACTTTCATTATTTTGATGACATAATGCTAATGTTTGTTAACAAATATTTCGTTTGGCTAACTTTTATCATTGTTTCAACAGATATTTAACGAAATATATCAGATAAAAATTGACCGGACAAAAGAAAGGTTTAAGTGTAATTATGATGTATCTTTATGATACTCCAGCAGTAGCTGAAGTTTTTATTTTAGTTTTGTAATTCTTTAAGATAAATAAACGATTGATTAAAATGATAAGGATAACCCTTGAATGTGCCATTTTTTACAACTATAATTTATCATTAACATCTAGCATGTTTATGTTAGAAGAAAGTCGAATGAATGCGCATTCTTAAGGTACATACTTGTGATGTATTATTTTTTTTAAACTGCAACATTATTGAGGCATAAAGGTCCCACTTTATTTTATCTTATTGGGCTCATAATTTACAAGAGAATGTCTTTATCTTCTCAATTATGTCTAATCTAATAAGAATAAATGAAAGACTTACACATACATACATAATTATCGGATGGGATTCGAACCCACGACCACGAGGCCCGTGTGCAGGAGCTCTATTTACTGGACTACCGCGGCCCAACATAATTATCTTGATTAGGTTTTTTAATACAAATAACAATATAACAGATTTGGTAGTTGAATTTTAAGGTCCGTGGAGCCGATTTCCGAAATAAAAAATGTATGTGTGTCTGTATCTCGGTCTATCGGCCGAAAAATGTATTTTAACATCAAAGAATAAAATCATACTCTGCCACTTCTTCTATATTTTTTAATACCTATTACATGCGTAAGCTTAATAATTGGTTAATTAAATTATTTCTTTAACAACGGAATATTTCTCTTCCTAATAATACCTTATGTTATGCATCTTTATAACAAATATAAAGTCGAAGAAAATGATAATAGCATGAAGAACCCCTTTCACCCTTTTCGCGAATTCATTCCTCAATGATGTTTTATGATCCTTTTTGCGCGGTTATTTTTTACTGCACCTGTAATAATTCAGACGGTAAAATATTAACAAAATTTATTATTGGCAGGCGTCTCGACCAAAATTTATGGCGGTAGGCGGGAAAATTGTTTCGAATTTTATTTAGCTTATAATAAAATTTATTAGGGGGGGGCAATACATAATTTTTGAGGGGCGGTTAAAGGAAACCGCCTCCGGGGGCGATCGGCCGTTACCTGCAAAAGTCGTTAATTTTATTCGGTGCCTCTTTCTAAAGTATTGCCTCATTTAAATTTTTATCGTGGGGACGACAGCTTTCTCGTCCTTTAGGGGCAGTTTTCTGCGAGTGGAAAGGGGACATCTGCACTTTTTCGCTAGAAATAGAAGTTTCATATCTTAGCGAGATATATTGAAGTTTTCTGATGAATTTAATACAATCAAACATAAATAAAGGAATGTAGTTCAAAAATATTTTTTTTTTAAATTTGAATTCAATAATTGTATTTTATGTACCAAGGGCGTAATCTATAATTACGCTCATGATGCATATAATCTTTTATTCAATTTTGCTCTGAAATTAATTAAATTCTACGTCGATTTTAACCCCAAAATAGTCAAGAATTCAACATCTGTCATCATTAACGGCCGCCGTACCAATCTTGTTTATTTGATAAATATGTAAAGAGTGTAATCATGTCAAAAGCCTGTTAATAAAAATAATGTATGTATACATATTAAAAAAAAGAATCATTATTATTTTGTCTTTACAACTAAACCTCTGGTAAACGTTTTTTAACCATTTTCAGGTGGATATTTTTGGTAGCATTGGTGAATTATATAAATAAAACCTAATACCCTAAACATTCCCTACCTAAATCTTTGCGACCCGATGAAGTAATTGAAAACACATCCAAGAATTGCGCAAAGATTGACTGCATAAGAAGAAGCAAGAGGTTTTTGTGACCGTCACGAGGAACCGGTTCCCTGGAGAAGGTAATCGACCACACCAAGATCTTCTAGAGATATGACAACGGCCACCCCCAAACACAACGGCCCTTTTAAGGGCCATGAAAACTAACTAATTCTAAGGTTCTTCTTTGTCAATGAATGAATGTGTTTAAACGATGAAAGACCAAAGTGCTCTCATATTAAAATATTGAAAAATTTTAGCCAAGATTCAGAAGACTAGGAACGAAGTGTTATTTTCACTTCAAGAATCGATCGAAAATTTGCGGTTCAGAATGTGTACCCTAAATTAATTTCGAAAAATTTTCACGATTTGTAACAGGAGACTAGGAACGAAAAGAGTAATTTTTAATTTCAAAAATCGATCGAAAATTTGCGGTTCAGAATGTGTACCATTAATTAATTTCGAAAAATTTTCGCGATTGGTAACAGGAGACTAGGAACGAAAAGAGTAATTTTGCACTTCAAAAATCGATCGAAAATTTGCGGTTCAGAATGTGTACCCTAAACTAATTTCGAAAATTTTTCACGATTTGTAACAGGAGACCAGGAACGAAAAGAGTAATTTTGCACTTCAAAAATCGATCAAAAATTTTCGGTTCAGAATGTGTACCCTAAATTAATTTCGAAAAATTTTCACGATTTGTAACAGGAGACTGGGAACGAAAAAAGTAATTTTGCACTTCAAAAATCGATCGAAAATTTGCAGTTCAGAATGTGTACCATAAATTAATTTCGAAAAATTTTCACGATTTGTAACAGGAGACTAGGAACGAAAAGAGTCATTTTGAAATTAAAAAATCGATCGAAAATTTGCGGTTCAGAATGTGTACCATAAATTAATTTCGAAAATTTTTCACGATTTGTAACAGGAGACTAGGAACGAAAAGAGTAATTTTTAATTTCAAAAATCGATCGAAAATTTGCGGTTCAGAATGTGTACCATTAATTAATTTCGAAAAATTTTCGCGATTGGTAACAGGAGACTAGGAACGAAAAGAGTAATTTTGCACTTCAAAAATCGATCGAAAATTTGCGGTTCAGAATGTGTACCCTAAATTAATTTCGAAAAATTTTCGCGATTGGTAACAGGAGACTAGGAACGAAAAGAGTAATTTTGCACCTCAAAAATCGATCGAAAATTTGCGGTTCAGAATGTGTACCCTAAATTAATTTCAAAAAATTTTCACGATTTGTAACAGGAGACTAGGAACGAAAAGAGTAATTTTGCACTTCAGAAATCGATCGAAAATTTGCGGTTCAGAATGTGTACCATAAATTAATTTCGAAAATTTTTCACGATTTGTAACGGGAGAGTAGGAACGAAAAAAGTAATTTTGCACTTCAAAAATCGATCGAAAATTTGCAGTTCAGAATGTGTACCCTAAATTAATTTCGAAAAATTTTCACGATTTGTAACAGGAGACTAGGAACGAAAAGAGTAATTTTGCACTTCAAAAATCGATCGAAAATTTGCGGTTCAGAATGTGTACCATAAATCAATTTCGAAAAATTTTCACGATTTGTAACAGGAGACTGGGAACGAAAAGAGTAATTTTGCACTTCAAAAATCGATCGAAAATTTGCGGTTCAGAATGTGTACTCTAAATTAATTTCGAAAAATTTTCACGATTTGTAACAGGAGACTAGGAACGAAAAGAGTAATTTTGCACTTCAAAAATCGATCGAAAATTTGCGGTTCAGAATGTGTACCGTAAATTAATTTGGAAAAATTTTCACGATTTGTAACAGGAGACTAGGAACGAAAAGAATAATTTTGCACTTCAAAAATCGATCGAAAATTTGCGGTTCAGAATGTGTACCATAAATCAATTTCGAAAAATTTTCACGATTTGTAACAGGAGACTAGGAACGAAAAGAGTAATTTTGCACTTCAAAAATCGATCGAAAATTTGGGGTTCAGAATGTGTACCCTAAATTAATTTCGAAAAATTTTCACGATTTGTAACAGGAGACTAGGAACGAAAAGAGTAATTTTTCACTTCAAAAATCGATCGAAAATTTGCGGTTCAGAATGTGTAAATCAATTTCGAAAAATTTTCACGATTTTGTAACAGGAGACCAGGAACGAAAAGAGTAATTTTGCACTTCAAAAATCGATCGAAAATTTTCGGTTCAGAATGTGTACCATAAATAAATTTCAAAATATTTTCACGATTTGTAACAGGAGACCAAGAACGAAAAGAGTAATTTTGCACTTCAAAAATCGATCGAAAATTTTCGGTTCAGAATGTGTACCCTAAATTAATTTCGAAAAATTTTCACGATTAGTAACAGGAGACTAGGAACGAAAAGAGTAATTTTGCAATTCAAAAATCGATCGACAATTCGGTTCAGAATGTGTACCCTAAATTAATTTCGAAAAATTTTCACGATTTGTAACAGGAGAATAGGAACGAAAAGAGTAATTTTGCACTTCAAAAATCGATCGAAAATTTGCGGTTCAGAATGTGTACCATAAATTAATTTCGAAAAATTTTCACGATTTGTAACAGGAGACTAGGAACGAAAAGAGTAATTTTGCACCTCAAAAATCGATCGAAAGTTTTCGGTTCAGAATGTGTACCTTAAATTAATTTCGAAAAATTTTCACGATTTGTAACAGGAGACTAGGAACGAAAAGAGTAATTTTTCACTTCAAAAATCGATCGAAAATTTGCGGTTCAGAATGTGTAAATCAATTTCGAAAAATTTTCACGATTTTGTAACAGGAGACCAGGAACGAAAAGAGTAATTTTGCACTTCAAAAATCGATCGAAAATTTGCGGTTCAGAATGTGTACCATAAATAAATTTCAAAATATTTTCACGATTTGTAACTGGAGACTAGGAACGAAAAGAGTAATTTTGCACCTCAAAAATCGATCGAAAATTTGCGGTTCAGAATGTGAACCCTAAATTAATTTCGAAAAATTTGCACGATTTGTAACAGGAGACTAGGAACGAAAAGAGTAATTTTGCACTTCAAAAATCGATCGAAAATTTGCGGTTCAGAATGTGTACCATAAATAAATTTCAACAAATGTTCACGATTTGTAACAGGAGACCAGAAACGAAAAGGGTAATTTTGCACTTCAAAAGTCGATAGAAAATTTGCGGTTCAGAATGTGTACCATAAATAAATTTCAACAAATGTTCACGATTTGTAACAGGAGACCAGAAACGAAAAGAGTAATTTTGCTCTTCAAAAATCGATCGAAAATTTGCGGTTTAGAATGTGTACCATAAATTAATTTCGAAAAATGTTCACGATTTGTAACAGGAGACTAGGAACGAAAAGAGTAATTTTGCACTTCAAAAATCGATCGAAAATTTGCGGTTCAGAATGTGTACCATAAATTAATTTCGAAAAATTTTCACGATTTGTAACAGGAGACTAGGAACGAAAAGAGTAATTTTGCACTTACGAAAAGAGTAATTTTGCACTTCAAAAATCGATCAAAAATTTGCGGTTCAGAATGTGTACCCTAAATTCATTTCGAAAAATTTTCATGATTTGTAACAGGAGACTAGGAACGAAAAGACTAATTTTGC